>BSBM01000848.1:9301250-10655833 GCA_027924585.1 Larix kaempferi
TCATGATCTTCAAGATAGCATAGATCAAATTCTATCGTGTCCTTTATGTGCCTCATCACATACTTTGCAACTATCAGGTAAACACATCTAGTTTCCACTAGATACTAACTCAAGGTGTTCTATATGTTAGATATATCAAAGACCCAATAAATTGACTGTACAGAGTTATATCCACTAACTCTGATGAGTTATCCCCTAACAGCTTCAAGTTGGAATCCATAATAGTGGCCATTCCAACACCTCAAGTCATATTTCTCATCATACTTTCCCTGGTTGAGAAATATTCCTTCTGAGCCTTGCCATACTTCCAGACCTAGGAAGTAAAGCATCAATTTGAGATCTTTCATTTTTCATTTTTGCATTGAATGATCTTCTGCATATCTATCTGTGCCATCTCTCGTTAGATGGGTCTACTGAATTGAGCCTCAGTATCATTCGAACTCTGTGGTGAGTTCCTTCTTGCATCCATGTCATATGTGTATCATATTCAACCTTGTAGCAAAGGTTGAGATCCACATCACCCATGGTGATCATTAATCTTATGAAATTATTATCGATCCTAGGTACCTATACAGAACCTGATTCATATTTCTTCTTTAATTACACCATACTTGGAGCAAACATCTTGTCGTGATTCTCTTCCCCTTTCTAAGAGAATCTTCTAGCCATGAGCCTTCTATATTTTGTTTGATTTGTAAATCTTCTTGTTTGAACATCCACCACTTGTACGGTGTCCATCATTCTTCATGACCTTTCCTACAAATCAAAATTAAGTACATGATTAGTAATACTTCATAATCATCAAAAGATAACCCATTATGCACACAGATATCATTTACATAGTGATGTAACTATTTTGACCAATACTTTGGCACAACGCTTTCCCATATCCTGTATGCATACAGTGGCTATCTAGATGCCTTCCATCTCTACCAGAACATACTATCGAGAGTGTGCACAACTCTCAGCATGTCAGCAAAGAGGTTTCATTCTAGACAAGCAACAATGGAATGTTTGTCCAAACATATGCACATTAGTTGTATACTGTTCAATGCTCTATGAATGTTTACACTCAGCATTATATATTCTAGGAATACAAATATGCATGCAGGAAATATCATTACTACTTCAAATAGCAACTCAAATACTTATCTTTTATGTTTGTGTGGCTGCCTCCCGCTTGATCTTCTGTATGTCTTTTGAACTTCTATTCATTCTGTACCACTGTGCATGCTCAAGAGTCATCCTCATGATCTCATACACAAACATACACTCATTAGTATATTCTAAATGCTATTAAAACATTATAGTACTAAATAATCTTGAAAACGTATAGTCATGATTATAGTTAATAAACATTACTATTCAAGATTTCAGGGAAGTCTTCTTTTACTCATGCATATCATTGATAAAAGATATAATATGCATAATCCCTTGATTACTAACTTTATGAATAAGCATAACCAATCATTCCAAGTATACTTATATAAGGGATCCTAACACAAGGTAAGATTCATGGGAAACATACCTGGATTAGTATACCTACTTGGTTATGTACAACATACCTAAACAATCTCTTCAATGATTTAGAGATCCTGAGCTAGAACCTGCATGTCTCATAGGTTAAGCATAATATAACAAAGTCATACATACCTCGTAAGTAGAACAAAGATTATGGATGAGTCTTTGTCTTCATGTTTTCATGGTCATGGAGCCTGATTTGTCTTTTGTGATGTACCTGTATCTTGTTAGCAGACAACCTCAACCTCACACAACACCATAATGCATTAGTACAATCATAAGTGTCAATACCCTAACCAATGAATATCTTCTATCATGCATTCATAATTTTGTTAAGGTGATACAACAAATCTAAAATCAAGATTGTACTAACTGTAATAACATGAAGACAAACATACCATAAACTTAATCATGAACAAATCTCAAAAACATACCTCGATGAGTCATACCTATCGAGATCGCTTGTAATCTCCTTATGTAAAGCCTTAGCCTCATCTTCCCTCTGAAACATGAACTCCTTCACTTATGTAGGTGACCAATCCATCTTCTTCTAGGATTAACCCTATCCACTTGATTTGCAAGAACTGGACCTGGAGCTGGATATGGGTTTGTCAGAGAAACCCCAAAAATTCAAACTTTGAATTTCAAACTTCCGAAAGGATAGAGATATGCGCCTTGATGAGCTGATCAAACTGATATATTCAGAATTTGAAAACTGCAAAGTTTTACTCCTCAATTTTGCCTTTGAAACTTTCGGATTCACTGGACGTGACTCTGAATTGGGGTTTGATGAAGCCCACTCTTTTGCCCCATCAAAAAGTTTGATCCAAAGCTCTAACCTTTTATTTTTCTAAGGAGCTTCCAGCCGTGGTCACAGATTTCAAAAATTCCCATTTTTACAGAAGCCCTAATTTTCCGCTTTTCTGATCAAAGTCCCGAACTAGGGTCTAATCAAGCCCGGCCTTCTGCCCAACCAAAAATTCTGATCTTGGACTCTAAATTTCTATTTTGATGAGTAGCATCCAGCCGTGGTCTCCGATTACAAAAATTCCAACTTTCTCCAAATCCCTAAATTCCGGAAGTCATGAATGAAGGTACCAAAAAATAATTCTGTTTTGACAGAAATATGTACTTGATTCTTTCTGGTGTAATTCTGAAATTTTTGATCCATAGGATCT
The DNA here is from genome assembly GCA_027924585.1 of Larix kaempferi. Taxonomy (NCBI): domain Eukaryota; kingdom Viridiplantae; phylum Streptophyta; class Pinopsida; order Pinales; family Pinaceae; genus Larix; species Larix kaempferi. The sequence continues at coordinate 9,303,950 of BSBM01000848.1, forward strand.
GAAAAAGTTTCCTGCGATAGCCTGACCTGTTATCTTTCCATCCTGACAGGTCTGACCTCAATTGGATTCTCTGAGAGAGAGTTATGCCAAATGTCGCAACGTGACCTGTTTTGGGAAAATACAGGAGAGCGAACTTGTACGGCGTGCCACGTGTCACTGTTTGACCTTCGGCCTCTGAAAACGTTTTCTGAGATATCTAGGCCTGTTATCTTTCCATCCTGACAGGTATGACCTCAATTGGATTTTCTGAGAGAGAGTTATGCCAAGTGTCGCAACGTGACCTGTTTATGGGATAATACAGGAGAGCGCACTTGTACGGAGTACCACGTGTCACTGTTTCAACTTAGGCCTCTGAAAACGTTTTATGAGATAGTGCCGACTGTGTACTACTTGTCACTTTTTACGAAATTTCATTTGGAGCTTCCTAGCCTATGATATGACATTTTTCCCAAGGTCACCTGATTTTGACTCAGATCTGGAAGAGGCAGAAACCCTATATTGTACAGATCATAAATCACAAAGTACAACGAATTAGGGGTTGTCCTTTGGACACAAGGTACCTGGAGATTTTCTCTTCGTCCTGTAACAATCTCAGATCCGAAAAATTCACCAAAACGGATTTATAGTGAAAGTGCTACGATGACTGGTTTTTGCTATGTAAAACCCTAACCTTCAAATTGTCGTAAGTAAAGCAAGAGTCTTTAGTGCCATACCTTGTCTTCCTTCAGGTTAGCTCTGATACCATGTTAATATTCAATATGCTAAGACAGAAAATAGCAGCATTACATTCCATTTCACAATAATAGCATATACAGGATCACTGAAGAAACAACAAGCATAGCATAAACACAAGAGACAGAGATTTATCCTGGGAAACCCTCATGGGGTAGAAAACCCAGCAAAGCTTCCTCAATATAGATGACCAGCAATATACAAAGATGCAAAACCCTGAGCATAAGCTCCTTCTCCTCCATAGCAGACCTCTCCTCCACAAATGCGCCTTTCTCAAGTGAGTGAGTGTGTGTATAATGAGGAACACACCTCCTCTATTTATACACTTCTCTGATATGTATTTTACACAAGTACATGTAGGCTCGTATTTAACCATTAGGTTAAATACCCCATTATAACTGACTGGCCCGACCCCTATAGGGTGGTCTAATAACCCTTTGACCCACATAACACAATTAGGGCCGACCCCCACTAGGGAAGTCTAATAACCCGAGTTACCACATTCCGACGGAGGAATAAACATCTCCGGATATACAATAAGATCTTCACGGAGGAATGAATCATCTCCGGAATAATAAAGTACAAATATAATATTCTTTGAAGTTACAATATCTCAACATATTCTACCAACATAGAATGCAATCTCAGGATCAAGCTCTCACCTTTAACATTTATCTAATACCACTTTTAAAGAATCATGATCCCATACATAGAAACTTGTAGTGAATGGAAATTCAAAATGCATGCAGAAAAAAAACAATAGAAATCAGATAGTACACAATATTTTATACTATAAAACCTTGACAACGTGTCAAGGAAACATCCATGAGGCAAGATCAATATTTGTATTGATCAATGATGGATATTACAATATTTCCACCCAAGTTTCCTCCAGGGCTACACAAATAGATATAATACCTAAATATAACTATTACATGAACTTTTATATCCAATATGGAAAACCATATCCATTATGATAATTGTATCTATTGAGATGAATTCCCAAAAATAGTTAGGTTAATTAGTTCTCACATTTTAAGCTTTTTTCTAAGGGAATGAATTTGAATAGAATTAGATGGAGAGCGCTCGCCTTGAAGAAAAGGGATCTAAATTTGAATTGAAATTTTATCGTACATATAGAAAAGATATGCATAACACAAATAGTTCATGGAAAAACTCCAGGATTGATTGATTTTATTGAAGGAAGATAAGTTATTTATACACTGGGAGAGATGACCTTTGGACTTTCATATGCCAAGGTATGCATATTTTTCATTTGTAACTAAAAATAGATTTACAATTTAAAAAAAACCCTAACCCTATGGTTTAGGTTTTCAACATTCCCCCCTTAATCCAAAGCATTGTTCATGAGTCCGAGAAGCCTAATGAACTTGTAAGTCTTTCTCTTTGTAATGCTTTGGTAAATATTTCTACAATTTGTTCATTGGCGGAACAATGTCTCAAGTGGGTTGTCTTTGTGTCTACATTATATCAAATCATATGATACTACATGTTGATGTGATTGGTTCCATCATGGAATCACAGATTCTTGATCGACTTAATTTCATAAGCGTTGTCAATCAGTAGAAGAGTAGAATTCACCTATTTATCCTACAAATATTAAAGTATTTTACTGCACCACAAAATTTATTTTGTTTCTTCTACAACAACCACATATTCTTCCTTTGTTATGGAATCACCTGAAACTGATTGTTTGCATGATATCCAGGAGACAACTTCTGATTCAAGACTCATGAGGTATCATAAAGTAGACAATCCAGTCTCTTTGTCACCATCAAATTCTAAATCAGAATACCCAATCAGGTTGAATTAATCCACCTTACAATACTTGAGTCCAAAATCTTGAGTCCCCTTCAAGTATTTTAGAACTATTTTGGCATCAGACCAATGTCCTTCACAAGGTTTTTGCATGAACTGAGAAAGGACCCCAATGATGAATAAGATATACGGTTTGGTGGTGCTAAGGTAGATAATACTCCCTACAAGTTGTATGTACTTGTTTTCAACCTCAAATTCATTCCCTTCATTTGATGTGAGCTTCAAGTTATGTTCCATTGGAGTGGAGAGAGTATTGCATTGCATCATGCCAAATATATTCGACATCTCTCCAACGTACTTATTATGGGAGATGAATATGTACTTAGGATTTTGAGTTACTTCAATTCCCATGTAGTAGTGAATGTGTCCACACTACTATGTATGGTGTCAATATTCGACAGAATATTATGACGGTTAAGATAAAATTGATTGTATAGTCGAAAATTACTTCAAAATTTGATATTGTTTCCCTGGGTGCACTAACGCTCATCGTATGTATGACACATTTGAAACACTATCAGTTGTACGACTTAAGTTCATCGTAAGTCCAACAAGAATTTACACACATGTGAAATGTTATATATCCATTTGAGAGATAATAATGGTTGTTGACTATTGTTTTTGTCAACTTTGACCATGGTAAATTTTTGTCATAATTTTGACAATGGTGACTCTATAAATATTTATACTCAAGAGAGATTTCAACAAATTTGTTGTAGTTGTGACATTTTTTCTAGTCATTGTTTGAGGCATGAAATAGTCATTTTTATATCAGTTACTTGTTTAACAAATCCAATTCTTGATCTACGTATATAGGTCATATTTTAGACTTTGAAGGTTAGTTATTTTTAAATTTTATTTGTCTCCTTTAATATTTTTATATCCCTGGCATACTTATTCCATAGCAAGATCATTCATGAGATGATAAATTAAATTGCTAAATCACTTTAGTATAAATACAACTTGTAAATGGGCATACTATATCATGACTTTAGTGACTAAACCCCTTATGAATAACCTAAGGAATCACCACTTCTCAAATCTATATTAAAGATTTAAAAAATTTATGTTTTAATTTATAACTTAAAAAATTATATAGTATCTTTTCAAACTTATATTGACTATCTATTAAATAAAAGGAAATAGAAAATACTGCAAGGACACATTTTACCATCTTAGGGAAGTACAATGTCACATTGTACCAATTTAGGGAAGTACAATGTCACATTGTACCAACTTAGACAAGTACAAAATATTGCAAGTCACATCATACGACAACTTCTCATCTTAATTTAGGCTAGTCATAAATACAACACACAATTTTAGTGGAATTGAACCATGGTAGAAGAATATTACCACACTGTCTTGATCATGATTATATTAAGAATCTATATATTTGTCTAGTTCTATTAAATTAAGAATCTATATTTGTATAAATATTGTCTAGCTTCCGATTTGAAACACCAACTAATGCCAGGATCCCATTGTCTATGTTGCACTGACATTAGGAACAATCTATCATAGCAAGTGATCCTATGATCCCATATTTGAATTGGAGCTACACTTTTCCAAATGCTTGTTGGAACCTTCATGAATATTTTCAATAGGAAAATGAAATCTACTTGTGCATCAATGCAATAAGTGACACCCAACTGAATCAAGTGGAACTTCCAAGTCCCACTATGCATACTGAATGCATCATGTGTTACCCATGGACATCTCTATTTATATTCATAAGGTAGGAAAGTAAGAGATGCATCAACCAACTTTTTACTGAAGCATGCAAAACTCTTACCTCCATGTGTGTCCATCTCTAAGATGTATTTTTCCACCCAATCCATGGATGGATCAAGATATTTATTGGTTGGTCAAAGTGGAGAGAATGTAGATACCTCCTCCAAAATCAAATCTTGCTCCCATAAGGGAAGCTCATAATCCTCCCGATGTGCAAGCACTTGGCCAACCTCCTCCATGACAATTCTCTTCCAAATAAAATTCATTTTGGATTTCTCTTCTTGATCACAAGATGTTTCAATGAATGTGCTGTCAAAGAATCTCTTACTAATGTGAGGAATACCGGTGTACCCTTGGATCTCCATCTCTATTATGTACTCATCTACCCAATTATTCAAAACAAGTGCTTGACTAATGTCTTCAATATCATCTCCCTTCACAAACACCTACAAATCAAAATTTTCCTCATGTTTATCCTCCACATGAGGTTCCTCCATCAAACCCAAAGTGTCTCCTTCCATGTGCACATGATAATTTTCCATGTAGGATGGAGGATGTGCCATGCTAAGATCTCTATGAAGCTTATCAATCTGCAACCTTGATTCTTGAAGTGCCTCTTGGGTGCTCCTCAAAGAATCATATGTAGCCTTCAATTCTCTATCAAGCCTTTTTTATTCTCTTATTCCCTTCTAAGTGCATGATGATACATATCGATCACCAAGAGAAGATGGTTATTGTCTGTGAGCATGTTCATGTAGTTCACCTTCACTTGTGCCACTGATTCTCTTAGTGCTTCGAAATATTCCAAAAAGGATTCTTTCTCCCAACCATCTCCTGAATCTCTCTCACAACAACTTGAAATCAAGAAATTGGTATCAAAAAATTTCTTCAAGGATTCCATGTGATTCTCTTGGTTCTCCTTTAGTGATCCACTCAAATTATGTGGCTCACAAAGGAGTTTCTCCACTAAGGTTACTCCTTCCAATGGCTGACACCTTATATCATCTTTCTTGTGGAATAGATCAACAACACAGGTTTCATTCTTGACATGCAACTCGTCATTATAAGTTTTTGAAAAATCATTTCTATGGTATTAAGTGGAAGGTTACTCAAAGTGACTTTTGTAAAAATAAAAAAATTGCATCATCTACATGTAGAATACTGGTGCTGGCATGCTCTTCCTCTATGAGACTCACAGGAAGACTCTCAGGTGGTTTTCTCTATTCCAACTTTTCATTTGGTTCGAGTGAATCTATGTGGAAGGAAAAATTCTTGTCTTCATGTGCTTTTGCTTCCATGCTATCCTCCTGGAAACTTGAGGGTTCTTCATCTTGAGTGGCATTAGGATTGGAAAGAATAGTAGGCTCATCCACATTGCTGGCTCCATTTTGCTGCAATTTCTGCTCCACTTCTTTGAACACTTTTCAACAATTTGTGCTACCATTCTTTCATTCTTGCATATATTTATGACCTCTATTTAACAGTATAATCAGAAAGATATGAGTTCCTGTATTTATTCCCTCAATGCTTGATACCTTTGCAAGTACTCGAAAGCGTTAACTGGATTTGATGCTCTACTAGTCCGGTGGTAGTGAAGCATGTTTTTGCTTGCTGTACAACTTCTTTCTATCTCCTCTAGTAATATCCTTGGAATATTAAGCTCACTATATTCACTATATATTTGCGCACAAAAGTAACTATCCTCAACTCTTGGTAGGCCTCCATCAATATAGATAATTTATTCTTCTACATACTGCTCAAATTAAACATCTTCAACTGGAACTAGCCTCATCTTGCAAAATTTTCTTCAAATGACTAATGGTAAGAATGTAGAGGTGCATAGGACCATGCTTTGATACCACTGTAATGTACCCAAACAAGATTTAAGCACACCAACTTGAATTTGGAAAACTAGGAGTAGAGTTTACAGATTTTTATCCAAACAGCACAAGATCTTCACTAAATTTTCCAAGAAGGGGTTCATGGGATTCTACAGACTCTAGGAAACCAAAATCACAAAATAGATGGTTACAGACTTGACTTGGTGATTTTCTTCGACAACTTTCACATTCGAGACTGCATCACACCTGGGCAGGCCAAAACGACCTAAGGCATTAGAGAATTTTTTAGGTAAAAAATGGGTCTAAAAACAATAATATTGTATAAAAAAAATCACCAATAGGATTCAAGATGACGATGTAAACCATGGGGGATGAATCACTTTTTTTGAGTAAAAGGTAAAAAGGTAAAAAAGTGAAAAAGTGAAAAACTACTTTTTCAACTCGTATTTTCAACTTATCTCCATGTATATTCACCCAAATTTGGAGCAAGAGCACTTGTTGGATGGGGAATTTCATTATGAATCCAACAAGTACACACATCACATACTTTTCATGGACCCCGCTCCTTGAAAAATAATAAAATCATGAAAAAATGTCAGCATCACGTTCTTTCATGAAATTTCTTGTTGTTCAAGGAGCATGGTCCAGGAAACGTATGTCGAGTGGGTACTTGTTGGATTTGGAATGGAATTACCCATCCAATGAGTGCTCCTTCTTGAAACTTGGGTGAATATAAATGAATATAAGTTGAAATTACAAGTTGAGAAGTAGTTTTCTTATTTTTTCCTTCAAAATTTGTTGAAAAATGCTAATATTATTTTATTATTTCCACTATTATTTTATAGTTTTCCTTAGGAGGCCCATTTTAGACCTCAAAATTTCTCAAATGAAATGTCCCCAAGAATTATGTGGAAACATTGTTGCTTTGGGTGCAACTATATGGAAGGAACTAAATGGTAGTATGGACTAATATTATATATCTAAAAACTTAAGCAACTTATTAAGTTCAGAACAATGGAAATACAAAGGATGGACTCACAACTAGGTGTTCAACTTCAAAGATTTGACTCCCAAAACTGTTTTCTTTCCAGATTCCCAAACACCACAGAACCGTTTTGAATTTCTTCACTGACGCTTGGGATTGACCCTAACACAACCAAAATGAGATAGATTAACCACAAACTAATTTATGGAAGCATCTACAACTGAATTATGACACATAAAACAAGATTGTAATAGCATATTTTTACAAGGTGATTTAGCAATAACATTGAGACATAAACTATTGGAAAATAATAGTGTAATTTTATTATGAATTGATGGAAACATGATGAAAATTCATGGCTTCCCAAGCAAAGTAAAATCACAAGAAATTCTGACATGACATGAGCCAAGGGACTCATAAGATTTACAAAGAAGAGAGGATAGATAATTCCTCTCGAAAATGATTTCTTCTTCACAATTCTTGACCTTCCTAGCAATAATTCGACCCAAAGTTGAGATTACACCTACAAAATACTTAAAAGGATTCATGGAATCTCCATGGAAATAATTTTGTGTTCTCTCCCTCAATCTCTAGCAGAAGGATCTCACACTCTCTCAATTAGATCACTAGTTTCAAATGGGCATATCTTCCAATGCGAGCAAGGGGCACATCACCCAAGCTGTGAAAAGCACATAGCTCTTAAAGTCAATCAATAAAATACTAAAATATTATTCATGGGGGATATCATACTCATTGTATAGATTTTGGTGGCTTATTCGGTAAGTTACATTGCATATAGACCATTTTCCTCATCAATTGTGCCCTCACTGGCTAAAATTAGGAGTTGCATCTTTTCTTGAGATTCCTTCCTTGATTTCTTGTCTTTTATTCTTTAGGTTGCTTTTCCTACTTTTAGTAAAAATTTGGAAACTTCTGCTTTCTTTGATTTTTTGTTGCTTTCATGCTTTTCAGATTCTTTCATACTTTTCTTTTCTTTGTTCAGATTCCTTTGTGGGAGACAACTCATGAGGGTCCACACAACCTCCTATGCGCCCTATTGTGCCACCTACGCATTTCCAACTCATTAAACAATTAATTAGAAATTAAATATTCAAATCCATGAACTACATCACTTCTTCTTGAATTATTTTAATTATACAAGATAAATATAGGCCAAAATTAATTCCGTAACTAATTTATTTCATTTCCGCTAGAACCCATGGAAATTGAATGTTAAATTTTGAGCATTAATTCACAATACTCTTGGATCTTTACTGAGAGAATAACATATACATTATACCAATGCATAACAATCACAATAAGCATGATAAGCATCACAAGAATCAAAAGCATGAGAGACAAGAGACACAGAGTTCCAATGGGAAAAACCCTAAGGTGAAAACCCCCACAACTTCCTCAGAGATAGAGAAAGCAATGGCTCAACCAAAGTAAAACCAAAATACACTTGAGATAGTCTCCTAGAGAAGATGATCCTCCTCCTCACTAGTGCGCCACTTTCTGAGTGAGAGAAGTGTGTCTTTCCAAATGATCCAAATAGAGATCTCCCGATCTCTATTATGCTTAACCTGTTTGCCTAGTTACACTATGGGGTCGACTTGTCTATCTAGATAAATCCACAATATAATATATATTTCAGGGCCGACCCCACACATGGTGGTCTAATAACCCATCGGCAAGTGCACACACTTGCGACACTTGTCAATCCACATGACGACACTTTCTTATAGAGGAATAACACATCTCTAATAAGGGTACAATAAATATATATGAAATACATAGATGAAATACATTCCGAAGTTACATATACATCAACACTCCCTCTTAACAAGGAAGGTATTTCTCGACACAGATCTGCTAGACAATTCTTGTTATGAACCTATGTAAACCCTTCTCTTTACTATGTTAGTATATTTTTATTGGACGCATATGCTTTGTAAGTCGTCCCGTAGTATTTGTTGATCCGTAGTTTATATTAGCCCATAGTATTGACCCATAGTATTGGACGCATATGCTTTGTAAGTCGTCCCGTAGTATTATATGTCCCATGGTTTTGACTCATGGTATTGGGCATAAACTTAGTATATAAGTGTGTGTTGAGGTCATTGAAGGCACCGTGAAGTTAATTGTATTGAGCTTGCTCAATGGAGGTTGCCCCCTCGAAGTGGCCCGTGATCAATATAAAAGCGATTCTCTTCTATTATTTCTGATATCTCGTGTATTTGCATTAATTAATTATTGCAGGTACATCACATCTGGTATCAGAGCACTTTCCTTGGCACAAGTGGGAAATCTTTTTTCTTTTTTTTGGGCGGCGACTTTCAGATTAATTTCTGAAACTTTCTGCACAAAATTAGAAGAAAATGATTGCATATCTGAATTCCTCTTTCAAAAATACGTAGTTTCAAAAAAAATATCATCTCATTTGGAGTTCTAAAAGTGGAGATATCACGGATTTAAAATCAGCAATTTTTCAGAATTTCGGTGACGGCCGCGGAAATTGTGGCGAGAAAATCTTTTGACCGAGTGCCCAGATTTCTATTCCGCTTTAGTGGGTAAAACCAGAGTGGTTGTTCCAGTTCCGAAAACATGCTATAATAGCGATTCTGAGCAATATAGATCTGGTTTTTGAACATTGGGTGGAATTTCTGCCCAAATTTTTTCTGTTGCAGGTTCAGATTTGGGAATCATCCCTATCCGCTTAACTGTGGGAAGTACTTGGGAATAAGCCCTAAAACTCATTGTGAGGAGTACCACAGGAACCCCAAAGTAGCTGTCCCATTGAGAGGACCTACCAGCGAAAAGGGCAACGACCCCTACTTGATTGACTAGTTCCCACCCGTGAGGTAAACCAAGAGCTGTCGTTTGTGGCAAAGCGGTTATCAGTTTTACCTGAGCCGTGGAGTGAGGGGTACTGCCCCAATACGCAAGCCGTCAGACAACATTGGTGGCCGAGTGAAACCCCTGAACTATTAGGAAGCCGCACATACCTGGGGTCCATATCTACTTTCAGCTGAACTATTGTTGATCACTGCTGCGCAGTTTCAGATCCATTTGAAAGCCGTTCCAGATTCAGCCATTTTTAATCCATTCGGCGTTGTTCCAGATCCCTTTCGAGCGATAGCCGCTCCATTCTGAAGAAAAAAAAGAAAACCCTGGTTATGGTTGTCACCCGTGCAGGAGCAAACACCATGGAGGAAGCACTTGCAGCCATCCAAACCAAACTCCAAGATCTGGATGAAAAATTTCTTAGCCTCCATCTTCAGCATTCAGCCATGAACAATAACCGACAGCCAGAATCTTTTGCAGCCACTGGGTTCTCTTCTTCCAACAATTTTCATGGGGCAAAGCTTGATTTTCCTCGCTTCAATGGTACTGATCCGACTGGATGGATATACCGAGCAGAACAATATTTCAGTCTGCATAATACTTTTGATGTCTAGAAAGTTCCACTTGCATCCTTTCATTTGGAACAGGAAGCCCTTCAATGGTACTGTTGGTACGTCAAAGCTCATCCCGAGCCAAACTGGACAGATTTTTTCCAACTCATTTGGCCACGATTTGGCCCTAGTGCTTTTGATGATTTCACAGGAGCACTCACTAAACTTCACCAAATTGGCACAGTGAGAGAGTATTAGACAGAATTTGAGAAATTGGCCAATCACACAGAAGGATTGTCCGATGAATTCTACAGGAGTTGTTTTATAAGTGGTCTCAAGGATGAAATTCGCTCAGAGGTAAAAATGTTTTGTCCCAACACAATGATGGAAGTCCTAGGGTTGGCTAAGCTGGCTGAGGACAAGATTGCAGCTCAACAACGCTCCAAACCCAACCTTGTTCCCTTCAGAAATATGGGTTCCCAACGACCTCCCATCATGCCTTCTCCTCAACCAACTCCTATCAAGCATTTGTCCGAAATAGAAATGCAGGCACGCCGAGAAAAAGGGCTTTGCTATAATTGTGATGAGAAATTCACTCGGGGACATAGATGTGTTCAACAAATCCTCTATCTCTTGGATGTGGATTCTACGCCTGCCTTAGAACTTGGTGAAGCAGCTACAGATACAGTGGATGATCAGATCGACATTCAACACCCGCCTGTTGACATCCCATTTCAGGACGACCCACCCGAGATCTCTCTCCATGCTGTAACTGGCGTCACCACCCCACAAACAATGCGGGTCAGGGGATACTTCAAGAAGCTCCCTCTTACCATACTCATTGATTCTGGTAGCACTCATAACTTCATTGACCCTTGGATTGCCAAACAGGCTGATTGTTTTGTCCATCCTTGCTCCAGCTTTGAAGTCATGGTTGCCAATGGGGGCACCTTACCTTGCAAGGGGAAGTGTCACAATGTGCGTATCTCTATGGAAGATTATAACCTACGCTCTGACATGTTTTCCTTGCCCTTAGGCGGATGTGATGTGGTTTTGGGCGTTCAATGATTACGCACACTTGGCCCCATCTTATGGGATTTTGCTGAACTTTGGATGCAGTTTAAAGTCAATGGGGCACAACACAAATTTATGGGCTTACAACCAGGGTCTCTCTGCATCATCAGTTCACATCGCCTGGAAAAACTCCTTAAGAAGAATTCATATGGTATCATCACTCAACTCAATTCCATTCAGATGCACCCATCAACAGTCTCCACTACTTCCTTGGATAGATATGCAGGTATCTTTGTTGAACCAATGCGCTTGCTACCTTCACGAGACCTTTCCAGTAAGAATTTAGCCACATCTACCTCTCAGCAGGAAATGATGGCTATTTTGCATGCAATACAGAAGTGGCAGCCATACCTATTAGCGAATTATTTCTGCATCAAGACTGATCTCCCGAGTCTGGAAAATTTTCTGGAACAATGGGTCTCCTCCCCAACACACCTGAAATGGGTTATCCACCTCATGGGTTATCCTTATGTGATCACTTACAAGAAGGGTAAGGAAAATATGGTGGAAGATGCTCCTTCTTGCACAATTGATGTCCCAGTTTCTCTTACAACTCTTTCTATGCTTGTTCCAAATTGGGTGCAATATGTTCAACAGGGCTCTCTCTTCTATGAACTCCATGCTTCTTCATCAACAGGGCACTCTGGGTTCTGCAACAAGTATGACCAAGAACAATGTAACTTCTTTTGGCAGGGACTAAAAATGACAATTCAACAGATGGTGGCTGACGATGATACTTTCCAAGTCAACAAGGGTGAAACGACACTCCTTTCGGGATTGCTCAAACCCTTGCCCATCTCTAAACAACTTTGGCAAACTATTTCTATGGATTTCCTAGTAGCGCTCTAGTGGTACAATACCACATCTCACAGAACACCATATTAAGCGGTCTATGGACAAACACCACCAGTTCTTCTTCCATACACCCTTAGCAGCTCCCCAGTTCAGGCAATTGACTCGGTTCTTCGAAACCGCAATCAGATTCTTCTCATTCTGCAGGACAATCTTCACATGGCCAGAATTCGCCTGAATCAACAAGCCGATCAGCACCATTCTGAGCGCATTTTCCACGCAACTGACATGGTTCTTCTTCATCTACAGCCTTCCAAGCAATCCTCCTTGACACTCTAAAGGCGTCAGTGTCCTGAAATGCAACCCGAGGATGCTACCGGGGAACCACTCCTTCAGCTTCTGCAGCAATTTCTCCAACCAAAGCTTTGAGGACAAAGCTTTTTCTAAGGGAGAGGGGATGTTAGGAACCTATGTAAACCCTTCTCTTTACTATGTTAGTATATTGTTATTGGATGCATATGCTTTGTAAGTCGTCCTGTAGTATTTGTTGATCCGTAGTTTATATTATCCCATAGTATTGGACGCATATGCTTTGTAAGTCGTCCCGTAGTATTATATGTCCCATGGTTTTGACTCATGGTATTGGGCATAGACTTAGTATATAAGTGTGTGTTGAGGTCATTGAAGGCACCATGAATTTAATTGTATTGAGCTTGCTCAAAAGAGGTTGCCTCCTCGAAGTGGCCCGTGATCAATATAAAAGCGATTCTGTTCTATTATTTCTGATATCTCGTGTATTTGCATTAATTAATTATTGCAGGTACATCACAATTCTTCTTCTCGGGATCATCAACATCGGTGCATCGTCATCATCATCGTCACTGCCTCTGCTATCTCAACCAATCTCTGACTCTACTCGTCATAGGAAGTTCTACAGAGCCAGTCCTTTTTCATACTGGATGTAGGCCCACCACCTGCAGGTCTTCGTCATCACTGGCCATACTGTGGAAATCTCAGGACTTATTACGTGTGTCACAAAACCTTAAAAGAGTCTCTTGATTAGCAAGAACTCTAAAGAGCATCTGAGGCCTTTTTCTTCCTCCCCAGATCTCCAATACTTATCACAACTGACCCCACCACAAAAACTCAAAAGAGAATCCCAGGACTGATTACGAGCACAAGGCTCAACCTATTGGATCTCCCAAGGCACAAATTACATGTGGTCACCACAAAACCTCAAAAGAGCATCCCAGGATTGATTACGAGCACAAGGCTCAACCTATCAGATCTCCCAGGGCACAAATTACATGTGGTCATGGAAAAACCTCGAAAGAGAATCCCAGGACTGATTACGAGCACACGGCTCAACCTATCAGATCTCCCAGGGCACAAATTACATGCCATAGGACAAAACCTCAAAAGACCATCTGCCGGATATCCCAGGGAACAAATTACATGCCATACGAAAAAAGACTATCTGCAGATCTCCTAGGGCACAAATTATATGTCCTCCCAAGCAAAACCTCGAAAGAGCATTTGCCAAATATCCTAGGGTACAAATTACATGCCATAGGAAAAACCTCGAAAGACTATCTGCAAATCTCCCAGGGCACAAATTACATGCTTATCTGCACAACCTGTTCCACAGCCACAGAGTATCAACCTGATACTCACCATACATCATCTTGATGTACACATGATCATCCTGATCATCATCACTGCAACATCCTGTTGCATGTCATCTGAAGCAACATCCTGAAGCTCGTCATCCATGATCATCCTAATCATACAATGCATCTACCTGATGCATACCAAGTATCTACTTGATACATATCATCATACATGATCCACCTAATCACACGGTGTATCCACCTGATACAAATATAAATACATGATACATATCAACATACATGATCTACCTGATCATACAATGTATCCACCTGATACATATACATATACATGGTCTAAGCATCCAACATGATGCGTACATACATATAAATGATCCAACTGATCATATCCAACATCCAACATGATGCATACATACATATACATAGAAATGATCCAACTGATCATATCCAACATCCAACATGATGCATACATACATATATAAATGATCCAACTGATCATACAAAGCAGAAACCAGAACATCATCCTGATGCTCATCATTCAACACTTACATCCATAGCCATGTGAAGGATCCTCCTTCCAACATGCTTGGAATGGCTTCAACAAATGTGACCATCACTTCTTCCTCGAAGTGTCATCAATCTGAAGAACGTCAAGCCTCTCCCTGAAGTACTCCAACTTCACCCTCGCTAGTGGCTTCGTCAGCAAATATGCAATTTGCTCATCCGTCACAACATACAGGACTTCACAGCTCCTCTCTGCACCATATCCCTGATATAGTGATATTTGATCTCTATGTGTTTCGATCCGTCATGAAACACTGGGTTCTCGGACAACTTCACACAACTATGGTTATCACAAAAGATACTAGTAGCATCCAATGGGAGATCAAATAACTCAGACAGTAGATTCCATAGCCATACTGCCTCACAACTAGCTGAACATGCTGCAACATACTCTGCCTCAGCTATACTCAGTGCTACACAGGACTGCTTCCTGCTAAACCAAGAGATCACACCTGATCCCAGACCAAAGTAGCATCCAGATGTGCTCTTTCTATCTGCAGCACTGCCAGCCCAATCTGAATCAACATAACCCTACAGGTTAAACTTTTGATTCGCTTCATACTTGAGCCCATAATCCACTGTACCCTTCAGGTACCTCAGAACATGCTTTACAGCAACCAGGCGAACACTCCTCGGATTTGTCAAGAACTAGCTCAATGTGTTCACCGCAAAGCAAATATATGGTCTCGTGTTCATCAGGTACATCAAGGACCCAATCATCTGACGATACATAGAGACATCAACCAGCTCAGATGAAGCATCACATAGAATCTTTAGATTAGATTCCATAGGTGTGGCCATGGCCTTGCAATCCATCATCCTGAATCTCTTTAGGATATCAACTGTCTACTTCCCTTGACCAAGTAATATCCCACCTGTATTCTGCCACACCTCCATACCTAGGAAATAATGCATCATTCCCAAATCTTTCATATCGAACTCGGTAGCAAGCTTCCTCTTAGCATATGCAATCAATCTGTCATCTCCTGTTACAAATAAGTCATCCACATACAAGAGTAGAATCACAGGATTCCCTTCCTCAACCTTGTAGTAAAGGTTGGAATCCGCTTTACTCTTGGTAAAGCCCAATCTAGATAGGAAACTATCCATCCTACCATACCAAGTTTTGGGAGCTTTCTTCAAGCCATACAAGGCTTTCTTCAATCTGCACACATACGACTCCCTGTCATATATTTCGAAACCGAGTGGTTGCTCCACATATACTTCCTCTGTTGGTTTTGGAGACAAATCTTCTAGTCTCATAGATGATATTGTATCAGCCATGTTTTTACCCCAGTTTTATATTATATGTAGGTGGACTATACATTCACCCCAGTGGGGATAGTTCGGGGGTTCAGGGGCAGCAGCCCTAAGAAATGGGGGTTCGGGGGCAACGCCCCCGAAGAAAATTTTTGGGGCTATTTTTCGCCAGCTGTTTTGCGGGCCCATGGTTTTGGGTATCCCGTGGTATTTTCCTATTGTATTTCCCTTATAAAATAAAGACATTGTAATATGGATAGGGATGATGATGATGTATTAGGTTTTTATGCATTGTAAACATCTCTGAGATCATGAGAGAGACTGTGAAACAGAGAAGAGGAAGTGCAGCGGTTGTGCTGTAGGTTGTATCCCTTCACCTTGCTGGATGGTAATAATAATAAGGACTGGCAAATTCAGTGTGGACGTAGCCCAAGTTGGGTGAACCACGATATATCTGTGTCTCTCTTGTAATGTGTATGTGTGATTATATTTGCATTTATGTTTATTGTTATTGCTCTGCGATCCTGTTTTTCTAACATCCTCTTCAACTACACCATTCAAGAAAGCAGTCTTGACATCTATCTGGTGTATTTTCCATTTCATTGCTGCAGCTAGGGCAAGTAATGTTCTGATGGAAGTATACCTGGCTACAGGTGCAAAAGTTTCTTCATAATCTATTCCCTCTTTCTGAGAGAAGCCACAAGCTACGAATCTTTCCTTGTATTTCTCTACGCTGCCATCTGCAGCATGCTTAATTTTGTAGATCCATTTAGAAGTCACAACAGACTTCTCTTTAGGTCTTGGTACAACATCCCAAACATCATTCTTCGTTATTGATTGGTAGTCCTCAACCATGGCATCCTTCCATTCTTTCTTTTATGTTTCTTCTTCATAACTGGAAGGTTCTTTGTTCATAATGTCACAGAGTAAAGCAACATAGCTGGTATGTGATTTGGTTCTCTTCTTTTCTCTGTGTTCTTCTTCTGGAATACCAAATCTTTCTGCATCTTGAATGAGCTCTCTAGCCCATGCAGGTTTCCTCTTGTGAGATTTATCCTCACGAGATGGATCTACAGGTTCTTGCAGATCTTCAAACTCATGAACAACTTCTGGAATTGCTTCAGTCATGGTAGTGTCTTGAAATCTAGTTCCTTAGGTTCTTCATAAACTTCGATAGGTGCCTTCCTTGATTTGATAAATGCGGAGTTTTCATCAAATGTTACATCCCCGCTGACATCAATCTTCTTGAACCCTGGAAAGTATATTCTGTAAGCCTTTGATCTTTCACTGTAACCCACAAAGATACCCTTCTTTCCTGAAGGATCTAGTTTGGTCCTCTTTTCCTTTGGGACATGAGTGTATACTGGACAACCAAATATTCTGAGATGGCTGACTTCAGGTTTCTTACCAGAAAATACCTCTTCTGGATTTTTGTTGTCCAATATCTTGTGGGGTGTTCTGTTCTGCACATATACAGTTGTTCTAGCTGCTTCTTCCCATAGATGCATAGGTATATCCTGGTCATGCAGCATTACCCTTGCTGCTTCCATGATTGTTTTGTTCTTCCTTTCTGCAACTCCATTCTATTGAGGATTATAAGGAGCATTCAACTCCCTCTTAATCCCTGAATCACTGCAAAGCTTCTTGATGTCAGCTGAGGTGAATTCTCCACCATTGTCAGATCTGAATGTTTTGATCTTCTTGTCAGTTTGATTCTCCATCAAGGTTTTGAATTCCTTGAACTTATCAAACACCTCATATTTGTTCTTCAAAAAGTATACCCAAGTCTTCCTAGAGAAGTCATCAATAAACAATACATAGTAAACATACCCACTCAGAGAACTGGATGACATAGGACCACATACATCTGAGTGGATGATTTCCAGGATATCTTTTGCCTTGCTTTCATTGCTTGGGAAAGCCTTCTTAATGTTCTTACCTTTTGCAAATCCTTTGAAGGCACCTTCATGTTTGGTCTTGATTTCAGGAAGACCCTCTACAGCCTTGCCTGCAATTGGAAGTTCCCTATAGTGCATATGAGCAAGTCTTCTATGCCAAAGTTCACTTGGATCCATGGATTCATGCACCATGGCATGTTCAAGTTGTACCTTCAATATATACAAACCTCCCTCTTGCCCTCCAATCACTACTGCATCATCTATGGTCTTTCCCTTTGGACACGTTAGGACTTGGCCATCCACAAATACAACCCTCATACCTTTTGCATCCAATGCAGAGATGGAGAGTAAGTTCTTCTTGAGCCCAGGTACATAAAGAACTTCTTTAATCTTCAAAGATTTTCCAGAATCTAGGTTGTAGGAGGCTTCACCACTTCCTTTGATTGGGTATTGATAATCATCCCCAAGTTTCACTTTATGGGGTGATTCATGTTCAGACAGATTTACAAAAGATTCTTTAAACCCAGTCATGTGTTTGGAAGCCCCACTGTCAATCAACCAATCATTACATCCATGGGAGATAGTACCTGTGAGAGAGGAAATTAGAACACTCTTCTTCACTTGATGAGTCATCATCACTATCACTTTCTTTGCTAGCCTTCTTCTTTGGGGGTTGATCATCTTCGGCAGCATGAGCATGATATCTTCTTTTGTTATTCTTCTTCTTGTTGTTGAAGTTGTTGTTGTCTTTCTTCTTCTTCGGACAATCTGAGGCAAAGTGTCCCTTCTCATTGCAATTGAAGCATCTGAGATCTTTCTTATCTTTATGATAATGGTGGTGTGAGAATTTCCTGTTATGAGATGATTCCTTCTTGGACTTGCCTTTCCTGGCATGTGCTATGAGAGCTTGATCTTCATTTCCCATCTTTTCTTCTCGGGCCACAAGCCTATCTTATTCTTTAGAGCATTCTTCCCGCAATATGTTGAAGGAGATCAACTTCTTCCTTGCACAAAATCCTTGAATAAAGGAATCCCATGACTTGGGTAGGCCATTTAGAGTGGTCATCACCACTTCACCATTCTCCACCATTTCATCCACTGCTTCTAGTTGTTCCTTGATCTGGAATACCCTTGAAAAATAAGATTGAATGGTTTCTCCATTCTGAAACTTTACTCCTTTCAATTGGTTCCGCAGGGTCATCTTCTGATTTATATTCTTCCCTTCAAATAGCTTGGTCAAAGATTCAAACATCTCCTTGGGTGTCTTTAGAGAAGACACATGGGGTATGAGATGTTCTTTGATAGAATCAACAATGATTCTCTTTGCTTTGACCAAGTTCTTCTTATGCAATACCTTAGCCTCTTCATCCTCTGGGATAGGGATGTCTTCTTTTACATATGAGTCCAACTCATTCTCTTCCAGGATTAACCCAATCCTATACTTCCAAGCTCAGAAGTTATCAGCTCCTTCAAGCTTATCTTCAAGCTTGGTGTGGTGAGACATCTTAAAGAGTACTTCAAATGGAAATAGAAAATATTTAGGTCTTACCACTTGAAATGCTGAAAACTAGATCTGGTCCCTAATTAGGGCTTGTCGCAAAAACCCTAAAAATTCAAAATGTGAATTTCAACTTTTTGAAAGGATAGAAAGATGCACCTTGATGAGATGATCATCCTGGTGCATTCAAAATTTGAGATCAGCAAAGATTTACCCTTCAGAGTTTCCTTTTTGTCCTCCCGGGTTCACTAGGGAGAGCCCTGAATTAGGGTTTGAGTTTCCCGGAGATATACCGAGCCAAAAATATCGATCCAAAGCTCTAAACTTCGATTTTTGCAAGGAGCTTCCATCTATGGCTTCATATTTCAGAAATGCCTATTTTTTTGGAAACCCTAATTTTTAGGGCCAAATCTGAAAATGCTCAGAATTGAATTCTGATTCGACAGATAGATTCTCCTTGATGAGTAGAGTCAATCTACTATACTATTTTCCAAACTCTGTGGAGAGAAACCCAATGAACAAGAAACTCAAGTTTTTGTCACTGCAAAATGTCTTCTTCTTAGGTTAGCTCTGATACCATGTTAAATTTTGAGCATTAATTCACAATACTCTTGGATATTTACTAAGAGGATAACATATACAGTATATCAATGCATAACAATGACAATAAGCATGACACGCATCACAAGAATCAAAAGCATGAGAGACAAGAGACACGGAGTTTCCGTGGGGAAAACCCTAAGGTGAAAAGCCCCACAACTTCCTCAGAGATAGAGAGAGCAATGGCTCAACCAAAGTACAACCAAAATACAATTGAGATAGTCTCCTAGAGCAGATGATCCTCCTCCTCACTAGTGCACCACTTTCTGAGTGAGAGAAGTGTGTCTTTCTAAATGATCCAAATAGAGATCTCCCGATCTCAATTTATACTTAACCTGTTTGCCCAGTTACACTATGGGGACGACTTGTCTATCTAAATACATCCACAATATAATATATATTTCAGGGCCGACCCCACACATGGTGGTCTAATAACCCATCGGCAACTACACACACTTGCGAGACTTGTCAATCCACATGACAACACTTCCTTATAGAGGAATAACACATCTCTAATAAGGGTACAATAAATATATATGAAATACATACCGAAGTTACATATACATCAACATTGAATGGGCTAGAGGGATGAGCATGGAGCCACTAAGTTGGGGACATTACACTCGTCGATGACTTATGCTACCAAAATTAATAATTAACATGAATTTATCAAATAAATTTTGGCCAAGTTTAATTATTTAAATCAAAGGATTAAAATTAAAATTTGGCGACATGCCACTTGGATGTCAATAAGGAGGGAGAACACAATGTTGGAAATGATTGTTCTATATATTTGTTTCTAATGATATTTCTTTGAACATAGAATTTCATTTGTCTTGTTAGTTGCATAATTTATTTTACACACACACAAACACACATCAGGTAGTGATTATGTGCGTTTTCAACCAATTAGGTAAGTACCAAGTGAAATATATGAATGCATATATTGAGCCTCTTATCGACAATCTATTAAAGTTATGAGTTGGAATTACTATGTATGACATATATACTCCAATAGGGAAAATGAAATTTCAATTCCATCGAATACTTACATGAACAATTCATGATGCCCCAGGGCTAACACATTTTTGTGGTATGTAGCACACTACTGCACTTTAATAGTATATAATTTTATGATAATATAATGCATGTTCTTAAATAATTCCTTGTTATATAACTAATACTGACATTAATCCATATTTTGCAGGTTTTCAGAAAAAGCATAAATTTGCATTCCCAATTTGTGGTCCTAGGTTGAAATCTTGTCGTTCAAGAAGTTTAGGAAAGGAGGTGTTTGATTAATATAGGAACTTCCTCCCTAAGAACCATAGGTATCGAACTACAAAAAAATTATTTTCAATGGGAATAAAGAGAATGCAATAAAACCATGAAGAATGACACCTCATGTACATAAGTTGGACTATAAGAGAAATATAATCAACAATTATGTCTCATCCTTCCAATTTTAATATCCACCCTCTATTCTTGAATAAAATCCCTGAATTTTTGAATGGTTATTCCCTAGAACACATTGTCACTAAAAGGAACACACTATTATAATAAGGGAGAATTCAAAGGCTTGGCATCAAACAAAAAACCTAGTTTTTAGAATGAAAACAGCCTAGGAACAGATTCAAATCCTTTATGTGTGTTTAGCAATTTTCCTTCTTATATACCGTCTTTCAAATATCAAGGAAACTATAGAGAGCATTCATTTATTAAATACTGTATACAATCTAACATTAAAAAATGCATTCTCCTTTGTTAAATAAAAAAAAACATTATGAAGCATGAGGAGGAAATAGATTTGGCATACCTAATGGTCAATCCTATTTTTTTTATGAAGGAAACCAATTGGTCACCTAGATGACGCAAACACCATCAGAAGGAGGTGTAATGCAATATTCATAAATCACAACAATGGCTCTATGTAATCCAAGGCTCCTCGTTGTTAATTTAGCCCAATTACTCATTATTGTGGTGAGGAGGGTTTTTCCCTATTACCTCAAGATACATCATCTACTACAAGAATATTCAAGAAACGATTGGAAAAAAAATTCTCTTCAATATTATTAGTTGTATATGAGGAATGAAAAACATGTGGAACATCAACAAAGCTTTTGATATAATGTTGTATAATTAGAATAATTTTTTTCAACAACTCGGATAGTTTCTCACCTTTACAACGATCAAAATTTATGAGAAGATTGAGGCATCAAATAGTATTTGAAAGAGATTCCAATATTTCTATACCATTTTTTAGCCATATCACACTAGGTGTGGAGTGCAATAATATATATATATATATATATAAAACAAAAAATACTATACAAAAAGTAAAACAATATACAATATAATTTAATGTACAATAAATAAAATAACATAAAATAACAAAACCAAATTAAAGAAGAACATAAAACAAAAGAGGTTGGTCAAGAGCATTGAGAGAAGACAATTTGGGGCATTTTGAGAATCTATATAGTGTGAGGAACAAAGGAGATTGACTCACCCATAGGAGACAACATTCTAGAGGAGACCAGTGCACCCATAGGAGGCATTCTAGAGGAGATCAACACACCCAAACACTAGTACAAAATGAGAGATAAATGACCCAAAAAATTACCAAAATCCACATATAAATGACCACTTTTGAGTTGGTGACCACTAGTAGAAAATTAGTGGTCATTCATCACGCGACCAAAAATTTCATCAGATTTAGCTTGGTTATTTATAGCTTATCTTGTGGTCATATATTTGGTCGTATATTTGGTCATTAATTGTCACAATTAATGACCAAATTTATTACCACATTTTTTGTCACGTGATAAATGATTGCTAATTTCCTACCAACGATCGCCAACTCAAAAGTGGTCATTTATATGCATATTTTGGTCCTTTTTTTGGTCACTTATCTCGCATGTTGTACTCATGGTTGTTTATATGCAAATTGTGGTCATTTTTTTAGTCATTTATCTCTTTTTAGTGGTTTCAAAATATGATATAGGGCACGGAGGAATCGAACCACCAAGCTCATGCCTATAAGGCATGTGCTCTACCATTGAGCTAGCACCCTTAAATAGAATTACTTATGGATTGATATGAGGATAAAATTTCCAACAATTAACACCATCTTGCGAAATTCTAGAAAAGGGTCACATAGCTAGGTAAGAAACAAATATCACCCAATAGTCACCAAAAAGGGTCATGTTAATGATAACCTTCTTTTGCCAAAATATCTCAAAAATCAAGAATGTAGTTGTATTGTCAATTTTTCTCTGAGTTGTACCAAATCAAAAATCACAATTGTCTTTTCCTGATCTTTGGGCATCTGCATTTGTTCCCATTATCCTTATTTGGATTTGTTTCAAGAAATTTCCTAATGCTATCTATGCATCCAACACTGAAACTAGTGGGGAAAAAGCATAAAGTGCCACCCCAATCTCAAGCTCCACTTGCATTGGATATGCACAGCCACATGTTGCACTAGGAGGAGTAGAAGTCAATGGTTGAGTGCAATATATTGAACCACAATCTATACAAAGAATGCATCAAGTTAGTCACACATAATGCATCTTGATTCTTTATACATAGAAACAAGGTGAAAGGATAGCATAGCTCATTCAAAGGTTGCCCCCTCAAAAGGTAAGTGAAAGGATCCTTATAAGGTGTTGCCCTACTTAAAGGGTATTTTGATATATGAAGTATGGAAGTATTTTCTACCCATTATTGTAAATCTTATGTGTGATTGCATTTCAGATCTAACATAGACTGCAAGTGGTATTAGAGCACTTTCAGGAGTACAAATAGGGAAACAAATTCTACTTGTTTCTTTTGCATATTTGGAGCCACAACACTTAGATCAGCTTCTAAGCATTTCCTGCATAATTTCCAGAAACTAACAGTACATTTGTATTCTCCTCACAAACTTATATGATTTAAAAAAAATATTTTCTAGAACCATAGGTTGGACAAAGGAGATATTTCAGTTTCAAATATGCTCCTTTTTAGGGCTTTTAAATGATGCCCAAGAGTATTGCAGATGCAGATATCTTTTGATAATTGTTCTTGGATTGTAGCCAAACCAATTCCACTTGACAGAAAATTTCTGGGGATTCCATTTGGTATATTATACGATATATTTTCGATCAATATGGATCCCTCTACATCCCTTGGAACTCCCCCCCCCCCCCACCTTTGCAGAACCACCAAATGGCCTTAATGGAAGTTTTCCAACAAGAGAGGAGACTCTGTAACTAACTGTTGGAGCTTGTTGAAGAAATGTAGATATAGTTCCCTTTGAAGAGGATTATACCATTAACCTACATGACTGTTGTAACGAGGAGGCTTGTATGGACTAGTAAATGGATAGTTTTGATCTATGGGAAGAGGCAAGATAGCTACTTTCAATTCTCTTTGATACAAATGGAGAGAACATCATTGATAGAAGGGATGAAAAGGTGGTGCCTACCAGTTTCCAGTATGCTTCTTTTGTAGTGGTATAATGGCTTCCAGAGCCTCCCTTTTACAACTATATGGAGGATATTTTTTCTCTGGATGGTTGTATTTATTTGGATACATGATTGTTATGGGAATTTGGAGCACAAAACTGAGGCATTCATTGAGCTCATGTATCATAGTTGGGATTCAGTATGAAACCTGGACATGGGACCCAAGATTATGGACAAGTTTCTTAGACTACTTCAGTGTTGAGGCCAACACTTCTACATGGCACCTTAGTTCCCTGGGCTACTTCAAAGTTCACTCTTGTAGTTAGCACCCGCACATGGGGCCTTGGATTATGGTCATTCATCACCACTACAACCATTGAGGGCTATGCTTGTACATGGCACCTTAGTTTCCTGGACTACTTCACTCTTGTGCTTAGCACCTGTACATGGGACCTTATATTATGGCCATAAATCACCACTACAAGCATAGAGGACAATGCTTCTCGAAGGGGGATGGAATGTTGACATCCTCCCTATCTGTAATAGGGGCCTATGAGCTTGGTGTCTATTTATTGTAATGTGGACTGCGTCCACAATGTTAGTTATTATTAAATAATAACCATTTGGCAGTTAGCATTGAATAAATATAATGTGTCCTCATTAAAAGAGGCCCACTAGGTAGTTATCCTTTGGTAACTCTAGATAAGGATGGAGACTTGTAGTCCTCCTTATGTGGTTATGTTGGAATATTATGCCATTGGAGCATATCCCATCGGTAGCTTGCCCCATCAAAGAGGCAAGTGAATAGGATTTGATCCTGTGTTGATGTCATTACTCACTGGGATAATACCACTTTACACTCGATAGGGTCTCAACTAATTAGGGACATGGTGGTGAGGAACACCATTGACAAGTATCCCCTTAAGCTTCCTGGTGTGAAGAACCTGCAATATTTAATTAATGAAAACACACAAGATAACAGAAATAGCACAACTCAGAATCACTTTTATATTGATCGCAGGCCACTTCGAGGGGGCAACCTCCTTTAAGCAAGCTCAATACAAATAACTTCACGGTACCTTCATTGGTCTCAACACAAACTTATATACTAAGTCTATGCGCCAATACCATGGGTCAATACCATGTGTCAATACAAACCATGGGCCAATACAAAATATGGATCAACAATTACTATGGGACAACTTACAAAGCATATGCGTCCAACAACAATAATTCAAACTATGGATCAACAAATACTACAGGACGACTTACAAAGCATATGCATCCAACAACAATATACTAACAAAGTAAATATAAGGGTTGACATAGGTTCCTAACATGCCCTCTCCCTTAGAAAAAGCTTTGTCCTCAACTTTAGATGTGGAAATTGATGCAAAATCTAAAGGAGTGGTTCCCCTGTAGCATCCTCGGGTTGCATTCCAACCCACTGGCACCTTTTGAGTTTCAGGGAGGATTGCTTGGAACGCTGTAGACAAAGAAGGACCATATCAGCTGCGTGAAAAGTGCGCTCAGAACAGTGTTGATCGGCTTGTTGTTTCAGTCGAATTCTTGCCATGCGGAGATTGTCCTACAGAATGAGAAGAATATGATCGCGGTTTCGAAGAACCAAGTCAATTGCATGAACTGGGGAGCTACTGAGCGTGTATGGAAGAAGAACTAACGGTGCCTGTCCATAAACGGCTTCATATGGTGTCCTTTTAGATGTGGTATTGTACTGCTGGAGCGCTTTTAGGAAATCCATAGAAATAGCTGTCCACATCTGTGTAGGGATGGGAAAGGGTTTTGAGCAGTCCCGAAAGGAGTATTGTTTCACCCTTGTTGACCTCGCAAGTATCACAGTCATCC
Organism: Larix kaempferi; assembly: GCA_027924585.1. NCBI lineage: Eukaryota > Viridiplantae > Streptophyta > Pinopsida > Pinales > Pinaceae > Larix > Larix kaempferi. Next base: position 9,330,107 of record BSBM01000848.1, read on the forward strand.
ACCATCTGTTGAATTGTCATTTTCAGTCACTGCCAAAAGAAGTTACATTGTTCCCGGTCATACATTTGGAGGAACCCAGAGTGCCTTGCTGATGAAGAAGCATGGAGTTCATAGAAGAGATAGCCATGTTGAACAGATTGCAACCAATTTGGAACAAGCAGAGAAATAATTGTAAGAGAAACTGGGACATCAAATGTGCGAGAAGGAGCATATGTCACCATATTGTCCTTACCCTTCTTGTAAGTGATCGCATAGGCATAACCCATGAGTTGGATAACCCATTTCAAGTGTGCTGGGGAGGAGACCCATTGTTCCAGGAAATTTTCCAGACTCTGGAAATCAGTCTTGATGCAGAAATAATTCCCTAATAGGTATGGCTACCACTTCTGTACTGCGTGCAAAATAGCCATCATTTCCTGCTGAGATGTAGATGCGGTTAAATTCGTATAGCAAAGGTATCCTGAAGGAGACAAGTCCACTGGTTTAGCAAGGACACCTGCATATCTATCCAAGGAAGTAGGGGAGAATGTTGATGGGTGCATCTTAATGGAATGGTGTTTGAGCAATGACACCATGTGAATTCTTCTTAACGATCTTTTCCAAGCGATGTGAACTGATGATGTAGAGAGACCCTTCTTGTAAGCCCTTAAATTTGTGTTGTTTCCCATTGACTGAAAAATGCATTCCAATTTTAGCAAAATCCCATAAGATGGGGCCAAGTGTGCGTAACCATTGAACGCCAAAAACCACATCACATCCACCTAGGGACAAGGAAAACATGTGAAAGTGCGGGTTATAATCTTCTAGAGAGACATGCACATTGTGACGCTTCCCCTTGCAAGGTAAGGTTCCCCCATTGGAAACCATGACTTCAAAGTTGGAGCAAGGATGGACAAAACAATCAGCATGTTTGGCGATCCGAGGGTCAATGAAGTTATGAGTGCTACTAGAATCAATGAGTATTGTAAGAGGAAGCTTCTTGAAGTAACCCCTAACCTGCGTTATTTGGGGGGTGGTGATGCCGGATAAAGCATGGAGAGATATCTCTGGTTGTTCATCCTGAGATGGGGGGGTCAATAGGCGGCTCCTAAATGTCGACTTGATCATCCATTGTATCTGGAGTTTCTTGACCAATTGTAGAGGCAGCTGGAGATACCATATCTAAGAGATAGAGCTTTTGTTGAACACATCTATGTCCTCGGGTTAATTTCTCATCATAATTATAACAAAGCCCTTTTTCAATGCGTGCTTGCATCTCTGTTTCAGACAAATGCTTGATAGGAGTTGGTCGAGGAGCTGGCGGGATGGGAGGTTGTTGAGAACCCATATTTTGGAAGGGAACAAAAGTGGGTTTGGAGCGTTGTTGGGCTGCAATCTTGTCTTCTGCCAACTTAGCCAACCCTAGGACTTCAATCATTGTGTTGGGATAGAACATTTTAACCTCTGACCGGATTTCATCCTTAAGACCACTGATAAAACAACTCTTGTAGAATTCAACAGACAATCCTTCTGTGTGATTGGCTAGTTTCTCAAATTCTGTCTGATACTCTCTCACAGTGCCACTTTGACGAAGTTTAGTGAGTGCTCCGGTGAAGTCATCAAAAGCACTAGGACCAAATCGTTGCAAAAGGAGTCGGAAAAAATCTATCCATTTTGGCTCGTCATGAGCCTTGATGTACCAACGGTACCATTGAAGGGCTTCCTGTTCCAAATGAAAGGATGCAAGTGGAACTTTTTGGACATCAAAAGTATTATGCAGACTGAAATATTGTTCTTCACTATAGATCCATCCAATCGGATAGTACCATTAAAGCAAGGAAATTCAAGCTTCGAACCACGAAAATTGTTGGAAGAAGAGAACCCATTGGCTGCCGAAGATTCATGATGTCGGTTATTGTTTATGGCTGAATGCTGAAGATGGAGGCTGAGAAATGTTTCATCCAGATCTTGGAGTTTAGTTTTGATGGTCGTAAGTGCTTCATCCATGGTTGTTGCTCCTCCGTGGGTGACAACCATAACAAAGAGTTTTTTTTTTTTGGGGGGGGGGGGGATGGATAGAAAAACACAAACAAAAGCTTATTTAGTAAAGGGAAATTTGGATTTGGGAAAAACTCGGATGGGTAATTCGGGTTTGAGTAGGTTTTGGACACTTTCTGATGGACAGGGAAGAAAAAAATAGGGATTTTAAAATTGGGGTGAAAGACTGAGAAAATTCGGTAGAGAGGGACAAAGAAGCAGAATTAGGAAAGGAACACGGTGGTAAAATTTGAAGGCGATTGAGTGAAATCTGAAGAAGTTATGGAAAACCCTAAAAATAGACAAATGTGAGATTTCGGGCTTTGGGAAGTGGAATTTGGGATAGGATCCTTAGGAATGAAATATGAAGAATGGGATTACCGAGGTGTCAGGGAAGTTTCAAGGGAAACTGAGTGAAAATAAGGGAGATATGGCCAAAAAATAGAATGGATCTACAACAGCGTGGAAGGGATCTGAAACAGATAGATATGCAATGACGTGGAAGTGATCAGAAACAGAGGGATCTGAAGCAGCACCATTTGGATCGAAAACGGATGGATCTGAAATAGATATGAAATGGTTGGATCTAAAATGGCGCGGCAATGATCAGCAATAGTTCAACTGGAAATAGATATGCACCCTAGGTATGTGCGGATTCCTAACAGTTCGGGGGTTTCACTCGGCCACCAATGTTGTCTGACGGCTTACGTATTGGGGCAGTACCCCTCACTCCATGGCTCAGGTAAAACTAATAACCGCTTTGCCACAAACGACAGCTCTTGGTTTACCTCACGGGTGGGAACTAGTCAATCAGGTAGGGGTCATTTCCCTTTTCGCTGGCAGGTCCTCTCAATGGGCCAGCTACTTTGGGGTTCCTGTGGTACTCCTCACAATGATTTTTAGGGCTTATGCCCAAGTACTTCCCACAGTTAAGAGGATAGGGATTATTCCCAGATCCGAAGTTGAAACAGATGCGAAAATAAAAATAAAAATTGACAGAAATTTCACCCAACAAGACCAAGAAAGTGCTCTGATACCAGATGTGAAGAACCTGCAATATTTAATTAATGAAAACACAGAAGATAACAGAAATAGCAGAACTCATAGTCACTTTTATATTGATCGCAGGCCACTTCGAGGGGGAAACCTCCTTTGAGAAATCTCAATACAAATAACTTCACGGTACCTTCATTGGTCTCAACACAAACTTATATACTAAGTCTATGCGCCAATACCATGGGTCAATACCATGTGTCAATACAAACCATGGGCCAATACAAAATATGGATCAACAATTAATATGGGACCACTTACAAAGCATATGCGTCCAACAACAATAATTCAAACTATGGATCAACAAATACTACGGGACGACTAATTCAAAGCAAGAAATATTACAGTTAAAAGGCCTAAGAAACTGGATTCTAAATAAGCATAAAAACAATGCATAAAGTATTGAGGTCCGAACGACGATCTGGATGACTATCTGAATACAGTACAGATGGAAGAAAATGATTAAAACTAGGGAAAGAAGCAGTTTGGATGATATTAACTACGAGCTGGCTTATGCATATGATCCTAAGGTGAAAGGGAAGCAATGAATGGAGTATTTAGAGGTTAAGATAGATAGAAGGAATCTATCCTAATCATTAAAGAAACAAACTATTTCTATGGCCCAATCAAACAAAACTGAGACGTGAATAAAACTAACCTACAGCTATAGGAAATAAACTAACAGAACTAATTCTAATTAAAAACCTGAAATAACAACTAACTAAACTCTATCTAATTGCAAAAGACTGAAAGAAAACTATCTAATTGCAGAAGACTGAAAGCAAACTATATAATTGCAGAAGACTGAAAGCAAACTATATAATTGCAGAAGACTGAAAGCAAACTCTAAACACTATGCTTGGTTGACCATTATCAATTCTGGAAAAGAAAATTAAGTTAGCAACAAAATACAGATTACAGAAAAATAAGGAAATGACATATACAGGAAAAAAAAATTAATTACATACACTGAAAAATGAACTAGCTATTTGCAGAAAAGAAAATACAAAAAAATATAAACAAAACCTCTGGTTGATGAGGGGCCCTTCCCAGCACTCAAAGATGGAAACTAAGTCAAATTCATCACCAATAGCATAGCATCAACAATAAAATTTAGGAGCTTCCATTAACTGAGAAAATTACACAGTGATTGCATCTTAAAAAGACTAACAATTTCCTAAAACTCTAGAGACTAACTTGTCTCAGTCACAAAGATGTCTATATATACAATTTTACAATGGGGAGAGCAAGTGGACCCTTTAGTGGTTGATTTCTCTAATAATAGGCAGTCTTAATGCTAGAAACAACTATGCTTAACAACTCTTGACATCTCATGGCCATTGAATGTCCCCATAACACTCTACGACAACGTAGAAGCCACCTGCCTACTTTCACGGTGTCGATCCTACTTGACGCGGACAGCTATGTGTTGGTTCCCTTCAATCCATGGGCAGAAGCATGTGCTGGCAAGCTAAGCATGGAAGGATGGAGCTACTGAAGCGTCGACGTGGGCATGAGCATGTGCTGGCGAGCTGAGCAAATGGAGAAGTGAATCTTCTAGAGTGTTGACGTGAGGAAACGGTGTGCTGTCAAGCTCGGCAAGCAGGGAGGTGAATCTTCTAGAACAGGGGCTCATCAACCATAACCACTACGTTGCTAACATAACCCACATTTCTGCTTCTGTCTTTAATGACCAGGAATATGCCAACCAACAATTCCACGGGCTGAACAAATGGCTGAACGACGAGAAAGATGCGGCTAAACGTTTACAACATGAACACAAGTCTGAATGGTGGTCCATTTGAAGTCCATAACATGTAATCCAAGATCTATTTTCCAAGCAAGTTGAAAACCATTAAATTAATATTAATAAACCATGAAAATAATGATGTTTAGCCAATATTCACGTGATGTGTAAATATGATCATACCTGGGTCTAATTAATGGTCTGAATGGCAAGAAGAGTGATTTATTATACTAAAATAGTGAAAATAATGCCACTCAGAGTATATCTGATGGTAAAAAATGGTGACAAAATGGACACCAACATTCCCCCAGACCGGAGACATGCCAGGTCCCACTAAGCCAAAAGGAAAGAAATTCACTAAGAAGGCTAAGCTACGGTAGCAACTACCTTCAACTTGGAAAGGAAAGTGGACTGAGCCTTAAGCTTTTTGAACTGATTCTTCAAGGCGTCATACCTCATCCGGAGAGAAGTATGGAACATCGTTTTGGTGTTGACCAAGCATTCAATACTTCTTACTTGTGTGCACAGTGCCTTGTTTTCTTTATGAAGCTAAGAGATTGTTTCCACATAGTTTTGATTCTGGTCTGTCAACCGTGCTATCCCTTGGGTCAATCTATCCACTTCCTACTGATTCAGAATGGGTTGTTCTATGCGATGTTCTAGGTCCTTTTGTGGACTCAACTCTTTTGAAAATGTTTTAAGCTCAACAGTATATTCTTCAAGAACTCTGTATTCGTTGTGTGCAGGAGAACTTCTAACAACAGGTGCTTCAAACAATCAAGCAGATAAATTAGCTAATGTGAGGAGGGGTGTTTCAAGGGTATGGTCATCTGACTGGATGTCTGATCATGATGGTTGAATGATAGTCTGGATGACAGACAGGTCACAATTTGTTCCCCTAGGTTTAGTAGGTACTAATGAGAAAAGTGGGGGTTCCAAACTAGGGTTACCAAGGGAAAGCTCAGGAGAAGGCGACGAATATCTGGCAAATACTCTTTCGGGGTTTTGCTTGGGAGGGAATATAATTTGTCCCTGGGAGGTTTGCAGATAATATTTCTAGGTTTTGCCTATGGCATGTAATATGGCCTTGGGATATCTGGCAAATGCTCTTTCGAGGTTTTGTCCTATGGCATGTAATATGTCCCTGGGAGATCCGATAGGTTGGGCTGTGTGCCTGTAATAAGTCCTGGCATGCTCTTGCAAGGTTTTGCCATGACCACATGTAATTTGGCCCTAGGAGATCCTATAAGTAGAGTTGTGTGCTCATAACATCCTGGGATGCTCTTGCGAGGTTTTGTTGTGACCACATGTAATATGTCCCTGGGAGATCCTATAAGTAGAGTTGTGTGCTTGTAATAGCCTGGGATGCTCTTACGAGGTTTTGTGGTGAGGTCACATATAATATGTCCTTGGGAGATCCAATAGGTAGAGCTATGTGCTCGTAATAGCTTGGGATGCTCTTGCGAGGTTTTGTGACGCACGTAATAAGTCCTAAGGATTCCATAGTATGGCCAGTGATGAAGACCTGTAAGTGTTATGCCTACATCCAGTATGAAAAAGGATTGGCTCTGTAGAACTTCCTATGACGAGTAGATCGTAGATTGATTGACATAACAGCAGCAGTGACGATGACGATGACTCGATGAAATTGATTCGATGACAATGATCCAGTGACAATGATCCAGAGAAGAAGACTTGTGCTAGCATATCTGTGTCGAGAAATACCTTCCTAGTTAAGAGGGAGTGTTGATGTATATGTAACTTTGGAATGTATTTCATCTATGTATTATTGTACTCCTATAGAGATGTATTATTCCTCTATACGAAAGTGTCGTCATTTGTATTGACAAGTGTCGCAAGTGTCGTAACTTGCTGTGATGGGTTATTAGACCATTTAGTGAGGGGTCAACCCAGATTAGTTTAACCATGGGTTATTAGACTAAGTTAGACAAGTCATCCCCACTGGCCTATTGGGCAGGACAAGACAAGTATAAATAGAGATCAGGAGATCTCTATTCGATCATCTCATTACTCACTTCTACATCACTCAAAAAGTGGCGCACTAGTTGAGGAGCAGGAGTAGCTACCAGGAGAAGACTATCTCTTGTACTTTGGTTGTATCATTGCTCTTTCTATCTCTGAGGAAGTTGTGGGGTTTTCACCTTTATGGTTTTCCCCAGTGAAACTCTATGTTTCCATTGTCTTATGTGATTTCTTGATATGCTTGATACATGCTTGATATGCTTGATATGCTGTACATGTTATTCTCTTAGTAAAGATCCTAGAGTATGTTGAATTAATGCTCAAAAATTAACAGTGTTCCCTTTTGATTTCCTAGCATAAGATTCTAGAAAGTGTCTTCCACTTTTCCCTCAGCTCCTAGATTAATTCCTACATATTTCACAAATCTCCACAAAAGACTTATGAGAGATGTCTCCTGGTGCCATGAGATTAAGGTTTTCTAAGAATTCTTCTGAGATTCCTTTGAGGAAGAGTGTTCTTACTGCATCCTCCCGAATATCACTATATTTATATTTATGTAACACATAGTTAAATATTTCGAGATAGTCCTCTAGGATCTCATCTTCAAGTTGTTGTATTTTGAAGATATCATTATGAGAGTCCTTAGTTTTACAGTAATCTTGATATTTCCGTAGAAATGCAGTATTCATGTCTTCCCATGTTCTAATACTAGATTCTCCTAATCCCATGAACCATCGGAGAGAAGAATCTTTTAATGTGGCAGGAAAGAGTTTTAGTTTTTGGCCATCTTGTAGGTAATTATAACTTCTACACAAAATGTCAAACTCGAATAAGAATGTATCTGGATCCTCACTACTCTTCCCAGAAAAGGTTGGTAGTGAGGAGGGAGGGATATTTTTCATAGTTACATCTTCTGCAGTGTCTAAGATGGGGAATCCAAAAGCACCTTCGGTTCTAACCTCTCCTTCTCCTTCATCTTGTCGGACACGATCTTCAATTTCATCCTCCATGAAGATTCGATTGCCAAAGAGAGAATACCTAGGTGGATCCTTTCTTGGTGAATATGGGATGTCCCAACGTTCTGTTTCAGGAAGAGTATTCTTCTTTTTAGGAGGAGAATTACCAGCTACATGAGTATCTAGTTTTGAAGGTCCTATTGTTGTTGTCTCAATCTGTGAGATGACTATGTTCACAGAATTCTCAAAAGGAGAGTCTACTTGTGCAGGATCAACAAAATCTACTAAGTTTGGACCACCTACTATTGAAAAAGTAGTGTCTTTGGGTTTTTGGACTAATGGAGGGTTGGAAGGTTCTGAAGTTTTATCCTTTGGAGTTTCCTCTTGTCTAAGTTCAGTCTCAATATTAGCTTGAGGTTCCTATGGAATTTCTTTATGATCAGACTTTTCTGACATCCCTATGGTTTCCCCTAAATGATTTCCAGAAAGGATTTCCTTTGATTTCCAAGTAGGACTACCCCCTTTAGGTGTCTTCTGATACCTTTTTTCTAAGTTAGTAGTTGGGGTGGCACACCCCCCGTATAGGTTAGTAGGAATTCTAGTAGGGATTTTGGTAGGAGGACTAGTTTTAATAAATATACCTTTTGAGTCTCTAGAGCTATTCATGAAAACAAACTATAACTAAAATAAACTATAACTGCATCACTACTAGTGTTGGGTTTTGGGGATGCCCATTATAACAGATGTGCAGGTTCTTACCTCTCGTCTTACTGCTTACTCGCTACCAGCTTATTTCTAAATTTCAAAGCGAAAAATTCCAATCTATAAGTAAGTTTTAAAGGAGAGTTCTACCTATCTACAACTGAATTCTACCTATCTACAATTCCCTGGCAACATCACCAAAATTTTGAGCTGTATTTGCTGTCTTAAAGAATCACCAAAATATTTAATTATCGACCAGAGTTGGTAATCTTAGAATTGTGGCACATTATATGCTGAGGTAGAATGGAACCTAAGTTTCAGCGTGTCAGACCTTAGAAATGTTTAATAAAGAAAAGATCGAAAGATATTTCAAAATGAAAAACCGAGTTAAACTTCAGAAACACAACAAAGAAACTATTTAAACCTAACTAAACCAACATATCATAATAGTATCAAGATATACTACTCTACTCTATGATTAAACAGTGGGAAAAGAACAAATACTGATTAAAAAGCAAACTACCTATTATGAAAACTTGATTTAAGACAAAAACTACAAACTACTTAACAAATTCAATAACTACTTATGCATTCAGTTAATACTTCAAGACTATACTAAAGCATCTAATTCCATTCTCCTTGATGTTGTATGTCAAATGTGATAGGAATTGGAGTGAATGAATCGTAATGACTTTTGAATGTAACAGCAAAACAAAATGGAAGTAAATATAACCTAATTTCAACAAAGAGATGTAAACTACAAAGAGACCAATTACAATTAACTTTAAGAATTATGACCTATCTTATGTCCATAAGCAAAATGGTATGGAACTAATGAAATCTAGAAGCAAGTAGAAAACTTAGTAAAGATATTTATCTAAACTGAATTTGATTTGGAAACAAGTAGAAAACTTGATAAAGATATTTTATATAGAAGCAAATAGAAAACTTGATAAAGATATTTTATATAGAAGCAAGTAGAAAACTTGATAAGGATATTTATTTATGAACCGAACTCTATTTCATGAACATCTTCATTAATTTTAAGGATGGGAAAATTGATCCTATGCTTAACAAAAAAACTATTGAAATTCAGATAACTTGGAGAATGACATTATTAACTTTAATTCGAAATAAACCTTAACAACATATAGTAAACTATACTAAGAATGAAACTAATAAATTCTAGAACAATAAACTATTGGAAAATCAATCATAAAAGATACAACTTTGAAAAATAATTAAAAGAAAGTTAAGGACGATAAAATGGAAACTAAGAATGATGACAAAACTTAATTAAAACTCTATGTAATGGGAAACAAGATCTTAATTACATCTAAAACTGCTAATTAAAAGCAAGAAATATTACAGTTAAAAATCCTAAGAAACTGGATTCTAAATAAGCATAAAAACGATGCAGAAAGTATTGAGGTCTGAATGATGATCCGGATGACTGTCTGAATGACAGTCCGGATGGAAGAAAACGATTAAAACTAGGGAAAGAAGCAGTTTGGATGATCTTAACTACCAGTTGTATGATGCATGTGATCCTAAGGTGCAAGGGAAGCAATGAATGGAGTATTTAAAGGTTAAGATAGCAAGAAGTAATCTATCCTAACCATTAAAGAAACAAACTATTTCTATGGCTTAATCAAACAAAACTGGGACACGAATAAAACTAACCTGCATCTACAGGAAAGAAACTAACAGAACTAATTCTAATTAAAAACCTGAAAGAACAACTAACTAAACTCTATCTAATTGCAAAAGACTGAAAGAAAACTATCTAATTGAAAAAGACTGAAAGCAAACTATAAACATTATGCTTGGTCGACCATTATCAATTCTAGAAAAGCAAATTAAGTTAGCAACAAAATACAGATTACAGAAAAATAAGGAAATGACATATACAGGAAAATAAAATTAATTACATACACTGGAAAATGAACTAGCTATTTGTAGAGAAGAAAATACATAAAAATATAAACAAAACCTCCGGTTGATGAGGGGCCCTTCCCAGTAAAAAGAGATGGAAACTAAGTCAAATTAATGACCAACAGTAGAGCATCAACAGTAAAATTCACGAACTTCCATTAACTTAGAAAATTACACAGTGCTTGCAGCTTAAAAAGACTAACAATTTCCTAAAACTCTAGAGACTAACTCTTCTCAATCACGAAGATGTCTATATATACAATTTTACAATGGGGAGAGCAAGTCGACCCTTTAGTGGTCAACTGCTCTAATAATAGTCATATTAATGCCAGAAATGGCTCTGCCTAACAACTCTCGACAGCTCATGGCCACTGATCGTCCCCATTACACTCTATGACAGTGCAAAGGCCGCCTGCCTGCTTTCATGGAATCGATCCTAGTTGATACGGACAACTGCGTGTTGGTTCCCTTCAATCAGTCGGTAGAAGCATATGCTGGAAAGCCAAGCGTGGAAGGATGGAGCTGCTGGAGCGTCGACGTGGGCATGAGCGTGTGCTGGGGAGCTGAGCGAACGGAGAAGCGAATCTTCTAGTGTGTTGACGTGAAGAAACGGTGTGTTGTAAAGCTCGGGAGGAAGGCAAGCGAATCTTCTAGAACGAGGGCTCACCAACCATAACCACCACGTTGCTAACAGAACCCACATTTTCATTTTTGTCTTTAATGGCCAGGAATATGCCAACTGACAATTTTGTGGGTTGAACGAAGGGCTGAACGGCGGACTGGATGTCGTAAACATTTGCAATATGAACACGAGTCTGAATGGTGGTCCATTTGAAGTCCATAACCTGTAATCCAAGATCTATTTGCCAAGCAAGTTGAAAAACATTAAATCAATATTAATAGACCATGAAAATAATGATGTCTAGCCAAGATTCATGTGATATGTAAAAATGATCATACTTGGGTCTGATTAACAGTCTGAATGGCAAGAAGAGTGATTTATTATACTAAAATAGTTAAAATAACGCCACTCAGAGTATATCTGATGATAAAAAATGGTGACAAAATGGACACTAACACATGCCACTATTGTGAAATAAATGAAATTAAGAAAGCATTTCAAGAATTTAAAAGAAAAAAAATACGGCAATGGAAGACATACAAATCCCGTCCATAAGTAGCCAACAAAATGGTCAAACAATGTCAGAAAGCTAATAAAAAGAACATAGTCTGGGCTGAAACTTTTTTATTAGGTTCCAAACTAAAAGCTAAGATCTCCTCAAATAGCAGGGATCATTAGCATCTAATCACTTTTCTACAAGTTTATAAGTCCCAGTTACATCTATACAGCATATAACCCTACAAATCCCAGAGTCTGTGTTAAGCCACCCCGTTCTCTCTTACAATCACCACAAGAGAGAGTTCTCTAAAGCACATACAATTATCTAACCATAATTCAATATATTTTATTACAGTTCGGAGTCTTTCCATCACAAGATAACTTATTCAAATTGTATTTAGAAGAGAGCAGCACATAAGAAAATTGTCAACATTCCCGAAATAACATTTGTAATATAAACAAACCATTTATTTTATTAATTTCAACAGTGTGTTCATAATTGATGTTTTGAAGCATTTTCTTTCTTCTTTCAGATAATGGAAAATGAATCACCCAATGGAAATACAGTTTGTGTACAAATAAAAAAATCTATCACTCATCACAAATACTCATCCAAATATATCAACTTTTGTTGATCAGAGGAAACAAATTTCATCAGATACAATTCTCGTCAATAGGCAGATTGTTTTGGATTTATAAGTTAGGGATGAGCAGCATATAGTCATACAAAATCATTTTCAAGGTTCTAAGGAAGGCCTTTGGGATTTGGGTTCCCTCAATTTGTAGGCAATAGTTTTCTATAAGAGTTATCTGGGGCCTCTTAGATCCGGGTGACCTTAATTTTTCAGAACTAGCGTAGAAAAGAAAAAATGCCTAAGGAAGGAAAAGGATCTTCAAGTTCACTTCGAAATAAGCAAGCATTTCCAAATACATCATCAAAGCTAAGGCCTAAAGCTGCAGATAAGAAGACTAACAATTCAAGAAGCATTTCTAGCAGGATGAGGGAAAGGAAACCACGGTCACATGTTGATAACATTGTTTCAATTCTTACAAAAAAAAGGACAAGTGAAGCATCTGAATTGAGAAATGATTCCAAGCTAGAAGACAAACAATATCCAAGCAATAGTTCAAAAAATAATTACAATTTTGTATGACATATGGACCAAGGTATCAAAAATGGAAAAGTAGGGTGAGGTCTTCAGCTTCTGAACCTGTACTAAAGTGCACAAATATCAAAAAATTCATTCCCCCAATTCTGTTCAAGCTTCAGAGATGAACAAAACATGTTCCAAATATTTCTTGTAAATGCACACTCCACAAAGAGATGATTAGTAGACTCTGAGTTGTTTCTGCATAAAGAACAAAAATTTGGCCCATACCAACCTTCCTTCATAAGATTATCCCAATTTTTTAGTCTTCCTTGTAACACAAACCACATAAAACACTTAAATTTTAATGAAATCTTCCATTGCCAAAGTCATTTATACCACCAATGTTGTGGAAAAATTCAACTATTTTTTATTATAGCGTTATATGTTGACTTCGTCATCACCGTCCCCATCGCACAATTTCCATTCCAAATAAGTGAATCCTTCTCTTTATTAATTCTGCATCCAGTTGAGTTCAAGAACCTTATATAGCTGTCCCATTCATATGCATACCGCCTATTGATTCCCAAATCTTTTGCACTGGACCAATAAGTATATTGAGAAAATTTATCCTTGGTCTTTTTAATTTTATCAAGAGCAATAAGACCATATTCCCTCAATAAACTCAGAATATCTTCTTAAAGTTTGTAATTCTCTTCCAAACCCAGGATCAGATCTATATGGACCAATATCTCCTTACCATTTCCTACTCTCCAATAGAGATCATTTTCCAGCCAATTGTAGACTTTTAAGAAACCAGCACAAATAGGAGAAACACGTCTTGTTCTTTTCTTTGGATTTCTGATCCAGTTGCCAGCCAATTAGAAATTCTTTAAATGAAATGTTGAGCTAATTTATTATTGTCAATTGAAGTGTAATTTTTTTAATTAAATCCCTTCATGCTAGAAGGGTGGTATGAATATATAACCTTCAACCTGAAATTAAGTTCATCCCTTCAAATTTGATCCTTTATACCTACTCCAAAAATTTATAAAAGTTAAATCCATATGTTTATATTGAAATGGTACCATTAATATCCTTAATATTCGTTTATACAATCTTTAGACTAATTTTAAAATTCAAATATTCCATGTGTCACAATCTGAGCATTCCACGTGTCACCTAGGAAAATAGATATTGACATTTTAAAAACAAAATTTATAGAAGTTTTTCTTAAAAGATTTTGCTAGCAAGTCAAAATTTTCTCAGAGAAAGAGAGGTCGCTCTTTTGTTAAGTTGTTCTATTTCGGGGTGTTGGAAGTAGATGCTAAGTAGAAAGAGCATCTACTCCTTCCTCCAGGGATGATTTTTATGAGTGGCAAAAGTAGATATCAACACTCTAAACACAAATTTCATAGGAACATTGGTTCGCACAGTTTGCTGGCAAGTGGAAATATTCACAGAGAAAGAGCAGTAGCTCTTTCTCGAAGTCCTCTTTTTATAACTCCCTCGTAAATGAAGAGGTAGCTAACCCTTATTCTTCCCAGTATTCTTTTTCCAATAGTTTGAGACTACAAGAAGGGTTAGTCGATCCCTTTTGTGTTCTCCATTCTGGATATAGGTGAATTGTAGGATAAAGGTTTGCATAATTATCTACTAAACGAAGCGGCATCTGATCCTTCTTGTAAGAAAACGAAAGTTGGTACAAATGATTTGTATATGTTATAACTTAGCTGATGTCAGGTCCCTACTATTTGCAGCAGAATTTGGAATTCGGTAATTGTCGGCCTAGCCTTCGTAGATCAAATACTTTTACATTTCTCTCGTAAATGAAGGGTCGGCCAACCCTTCTTATGCTCAGTATCCTTTCGGTGTTCACCATTTTATATATACATGAATTGACGTCTTAACCTTCATAGGTTGAATATTTTTACAATTCCCTCATAAATGAAGGGGCAGCCGACCCTTCTTCTTCCCAGTGTTCTATTCATAATAGTTCTAGAATGCAAGAAGGGTCGGTCAATCCTTCTTGCTTTCGCCATTCTGAATATAGGTGAATTGATGGATATAGTTCTTCACAATTTTCTACTAAACGAAGGGGCGGCCGATCCTACTCCCCGGAAAATGGAAGTCAGGACAAACAATTTTATATGTTAGAACTTAGATGATGTTCGGGTCCCTACTATTTATAGTGAAATTCGAAAGTCGGTAATAGTCGACATAGCCTTCGTATATTAAATATTTTTACAATTATCTCATAAATGAAGGGTCGGATGACCCTTTTTGTGCTCAGTATTCTTCCTATGTTCACCATTTTGGATATACATGAATTGACGGCCTAGCATTCGTAGGTTGAATATTTTTAAAATTCTCGCATAAATGAATGGGAAGGAGACGCTTCTTGTTCCCAATATTATTTTTGTAATATTTCTAAACTACAAGAAGGGTCGGTCAATCCTTCTTGTGTTCGCCATTCAGTATACATATAAATGTTGGATATAGGTGTTCACAATTTTCCACTAAACGAAGGGGCGGTTGATCCTTCCATTTGGAAAATTTGAAGTTGGGACAAACATTTTTTTATATATTATAACTTAGCTTATCTCTAGATTCCTTCTATTTACAGCGGAAGTCAGAAGGCAGGAATTGTCGGCCTAGCCTTCGTAGATTAAATATTATTATATTTCTCTCATAAATGAAGGGTCTTCTGACCCTTCTTGTGCTCAGTATTCTTACAGTGTTCACCATTTTTTATATACATCAATTGAGGCCCTAGCCCTCGTAGGTTGAATATGTTTTCAATTCCCTCATAAATGAATGGGAAATTGACCCTTCAACTTGCCAGTATTCTTTTCATAATAGTTTTAGACTACAAGAAGGGTTGGTCGATCCTTCTTGTGCTCAGTATTCTTCCAGTGTTCACCATTTTCGATATACATGAATTGACGGACAATCCTCCGTAGGTTGAATATTTTTACAATTACCTCATAAATCAAGGGGCGGTCGACCCTTCTTGTTCCTAGTATTCTTTTCATAATAGTCCTAACCTGCAAGAAGGGCCAATCGATCCTTCTTGTGTTCGCCATTTTGGATATAGGGAATTGTTGGATATAGGTGTTCAGAATTATCTACTAAACGGAGGGGTGACTGATCTTTCTTGTCATAAAACGGAAGTCAGGACAAACATTTTTTATATGTTATAACTTATCTGATGTCCGGATCCCGACTAGTTACAGCAGAATTCGGAAGTCGGGAATTGTCAGCCTAAACTTCGTAGCTTAAATAGTTTTACAGTTATTTCGTAAATGAAGGATGGGTCGACCCTTCTTGTGCTCAGTATTCTTCCAGTGTTCACCATTTTGGATATACATGAATTGAATGACTATCCTTCGTAGGTTGAATATTTTTACAATTCTCTCATAAATGAAGGGGTGGCCGACCTTTCTTGTACCCAATATTATGTGCATAATAGTTCTAGACTACAAGAAGGGTCGGTCGATCCTTTTTATGCTCACCATTCAGGATACAGGTGAATTTTTGGATATAGGTGTTCACAATTCTCTACTAAAGGAAGGGGCAATTGATCCTTCTTGTTGGAAGTCAGAAGTCGGTACAAACAATTTTTATATGTTATAACTTAATTGATGTCTAGATCCCTACTATTTACACCGAAAGTCAGAAGTCAGGAATTATTGGCCTAGAATTTGTAGATTATATATTTTTACATTTCTCTCATAAATGAAGGGTCAGTCGACCCTTCTAATTGAATTATTTGATAATATATACTAGTGGAAAAATTATTCTTTGTTTAAAATAAATATGATTTTTAATGTGCTCCTGTTATTTTATATTTCATAAATCGCTTTTGAAATGGATTTTGGTTCTGAACAATATGTCCTGTTATTTTATATTTCAGAAATCGCTTATGAAATGGATTTTGGTTCTCAACAATGTGTGGACCTGCATTTGAATGGATTGAAAGTTGTTGAAGGAATCTCTTTTCCAGAAACAAAAATATTGCATAATATCGACATTCATGATGGATGTATCATTGTAAATGTTACCAAGACTTTAAATGAAATTCTTCAATTTCCCTATCCATCAGAAGGTGTAGATACATTGTTAGAGGTAGTTGGTGGTTATATTCAATGGCATGTATCTGAGATCGTTAACCACATTGGGTCTTCTCTTCGTGAGAATGAGGTGAATGATATACCATCTTCTACTTCGTCGAGTGTAGAACATATCATAATAATTGGGAATAAATCTTATTTTATTATGAGAAAAGTTAAGTTGTTACATAAGTGTCCAGAATGCAAGGATTACATTTCCATAGGTTTTGTAACAAATGTGAGTGGGACTGATTTTGTTGGGGGAACGTGTTTGGCTTACTTCTCCTTTGGTATTCTAGTGGATGAAGTGGTGTTTTCTTGTAAGGAATGTTGTCCATGGTTTAGCAGTGGAGGTTTTGTTGTATGGCCGTTTAATACAGTCGTATATTTTAATACAAAAACATTGCTTTCTATTGAAATAAATTTCAACAATAATCAATCTGAAACTACTTTGAAAGTATTAAGAGAAAATCACAATGTCAGGTTTGTGGGAGAGAAATTTAATTTGATACATCCGTGTTCTTTAAAGCCACATTATGTTGCTCAGGGAATAGTATCAACTGTTTTTTAGGGAGACATTGTACAATTCAAAGCACTAGATGCTGGTGAGTTTGGTATTTTAGTTCATAAAGTCTTATGCAATTGCGAGGATTGTGGTGTATTTAAAGGATCTCTTATAAAATGGCCTACAAACAATTTGCTTGACCTCGATAATGTTCCTTTGGATGTTATATTAAAAAGGAAAACAGACGAAGATATGGTCAACATTTGGAATATTTTTGAAGAGTGTCCTTTATAGATGGTCCTTCCATGTACTCCCCATTGTGAATATACAGATGTTAAATATAATGGAACAAGGCCATACAATTTTGTAAAGCGGAAATCTAGAACTAAAATTTCTGAAAGATATTCAAGATCGGTACCTTATAGGCTTGGAATTGTCCAGGGTGCATTCCTTTCAAAAATTGTCACTGAACATTATTGCTGAAATCTTTGTATCTCAAAAATTTCACTTCAGTCGATAGTTTAATGTGTGAATAAATTTCATAATATGAATGGAAATTCAAGAAGGCGGTATGTTATAAATTCTATGGGATCAAATTCTCATGTGGTAAAAGAAGGAGATGAGAGAAAAAGAAGCATGTTTACAATGAGATTAGACACAATAGACACCTATAAAAATGCATGGTATAAATTCCATGGGATAAAAATGAGCACGTTCTGCAATTGTAAAATCATGTTCTTGAATGGTGATGTGAGAGCTCTGCATGGTAACAATGGCTTGGAAAAATCTAGGGTGAACAGTGTTGCACTAGTAGCTACTATTAATAAAATTGTAGAAGAGAATTCAGACAAATATCCACATCTTACACAATTAATCAGTGAAGATGGAACAAGGAAAAACTTGAATTTATTTCAATCTAATATGTCCCATGGTTTGCTGCGAAAAATAGCAAATGAAGAAATCAAAAGTATCAGTTTGCCTCCAGTATCACAATCCTCCTTTAGCAAGGTGATGAGAGAATATTTTCGAGATGTTAAAATTTCTAAATCAAACTCCTTTGCAAGGTGTAATGAGCGCATTACAATACATGATAGGCTTAAGGGGACCATTGATCCAGTTGAGGTGGAAAGGTTGCGAGGACATCAAGAAGCTCATAGTAAGTATATCGCAAGCTGTCTCCAAGTATATTATTCTCACAAATTATCTTCACAAAAAAATCCAAATACTTTTCTGAGTATTGTTCACGGCAAAATGGATAAGTCAAATACTTCCATTCCAAGGATGGGTAAGAAGGAAAAACATTTTAGTAATGTTATGAATCTTCCCATATCATTGACTGGAATGTTGACTCATGGGCACAAGACTGGGGGTTTTGGCCATTTTAGCCTCTCATTTTTAGAGATGGGATCGAATTTCACTGTGACATCCCTGGCTAAATGCTTGAAGTGTCTTGAAGAACCAGTGGTTGATAAATATAGTGTTTTTCTCTACAAAGGAAGAACACCTAAGAACCAATTTCATGATTCTCTATTGCAATCAAAGTCATATGAAAAGTGTTTTATATACAAACAAGATGTAATGCAAGATGATAAATTGTGTGTTGATGGTACTAATCAATGCATGCCAAATAGAAAACTACCACCCATATTGTGGTTGCAAATGGATAATTGTTCAGGCGATAACAAAAAATGCTTTGTATTTGCATTTGTATCTCTTTTAACAGCAAGGAAAGTGTTCAAGATAGTTGAAGTTGAATTCCTCCCAGTTGGACACACGCATGAAGACATAGATGGAACTTATGGAAGGTTATCAGTAAAGCTAATGCGCAAGGATATATTTTTACTCTCGGAAATTATGGATACGTATAGGACATGTGAAGATCACAATTTATATGTCCCTTATCTAATTGATGAAATTTACTATTTTAAGAGTTTTGTGAAACCCCACCTTTTGGATGGAAATGCCAAGATCATTAGTATCAAAAAATGCTAATTTTTTAAATTTGATCTCATAGATAACATTCTAGTCATGCAATGGAGGGAATCACTTCAGGATGAAGCTTGGTCGTCTCCTATTCATCTCTGGCGGTCATTTCTAGATGGTAGCACGGACTTGCTAGTGGGACAACCTAGGTTATTAAATATTCAATCAAAAAGACCTTCGAACATTGACGAAATAAAAAAAGGAATCGAGAGATTGAGAAGGGAGGTGAACAATTTTGGAGTCCCAAGTTAAATTATTGGGAGGTTGTATTTAAAACTTTGGACAGTCCCTTTGAGAGTGTTGATCAGTCATTAACTAAATTTTGGCCATCGACAAGGGATGATATTCATAGTATTGAACCTACAAGATCTGAACATGAAATTATGGATGCCTATTTGAAGAAAAATGTTCCTTATTTGTTGTATTTCTATGTTGGACCAATATGCAACAAGCCTAGAGATGAATTCATTCCAAGAGTGGATGTTGTAAAGGACCAAATGGTCATTGTGCAATCACTAGAACCATGTTGTGCAATCTAGTTGGGTATGGTGATTGGTAATATTTATCAGGATTCAGATGCTAGTACTATTAGGTCTTAAAAAGTAGAGGTGCAATGGTGGAAGCCAACAAGAGCATCGAAGAATTTGAAGGTCTTGTACAAAAATTGCTTAGATAGAAAGCAACAACGGGTTGTTGGTGCACAAGAAAATATGATGATCGATGTAAATAATAACATATGGGCATGGTCACCAAGGCTAGGATGGACAGGAGAACAAATTAGAATAAACGATAAGGGCCTTGCAGCAGTTAAGGCACAACGAGAACATATGGGGCATACTGTTCAGAGTGGTATGGATGTTCCTACGGATATTGTTTGATGTGATATTATCCCAAAATATTTATATTTTGTTGCAATCCTTCTAGTATGTCTATCAACCTGGCTAGGCGAGCAAACGTCGAGCATCTGGAACGTCCACGAACCTCTTGGAATTTGGGGAAAATTACTACTATGATGCAGAATACACTATTTACTGGTTACTAATGTGTAAGTAAGTTGTTCCTATACAGATTACATAGAGAATTCCTTCCTCATTTGGAAACTCTTAAAATTATTTGTCTAAAAAGAAACAAGAATTGATAAACTCGTTATTCAAACAAGGACTGAATATTATAAGCATTGAACTTTTCACCTTAAAAGGTTGCACATTTCCAAATGAAAATTGCACTTTTCAAATCAAAATTTGCATTTTTTATTTGAAATTCATACTTTTCAAATCAAAATTAGCATTTTTTTATTTGAAATTCACACTTTTCAAATCAAAATTTGCATTTTTTTATTTGAAATTCACACTTTTTGAATTGAAATTCATAGTTTCATAACAAAAAACTGCAATTTTAAGGTTCATAAGTAGTCAAAAAACACACTATTCGAATATAAAAACACATTTTTAAAAGCCAACATTGCCATTTTTAGAACCTGATTTTGCACTTTAGAAAGGTTTATATTGACACTTTCAAATTCTAAATTCACACTTTCTTACTCCAAATTTTTCCTAATAAGTCCAAATTTAATGAAATAGGAGTTTTGACTTCTCATTCCTCTCAAATCCCACTTATTCTAATGACTTGCTTCTTGTAATGTGTGCTCTGTTGAATCTGCATTCTGCGCTTCTGATTTCTCGTTCTCTTCTAAGTGACTGCAAAGATCAATGATACTATGCTTTCAATTGATAGTTTGTTGGTCAAAGTGAAGCACAGGTAATAGATGGAATTGCACACATTCTGATGTATCCATTCTGATAAAGTGTTGCAGTTACTCATATAATATACGATCTCTTTGTAATATCCCAACCAAGAATTGGCCATAATACTAACTCCAAATTCCAAATTGTTCAGGATTTTTACTTGCAATTTTTAACAATTTTCTTTGTGGTGTGGAGGGTGTAAGTGAGGAGTACTGGTTCACTGATCAAGGATGGTAGGGATGAATTTTGGTTCTGTAATTTATATGTAAAATATGCAGCAGAAAGTCAAGTCAGGTCTGGACAAGGATTTCTATGCAATGGGTACTAGAGCCTTTCACTTTTCAATAGCAAACAAGTATGTTGCCTACTTCGAGGCTTCCTGGGATTCCAGGGCATACTAGACTGGGAAAGGGTTTTGGATGGAAGTAAGGGTTATTCTTAGTCAATAATCTCAATAAAAGATAATGGATCAGATTTCAAAATATTTTGGGAGCTTTTAGGGGGATTTGGAAGTACCACTAGTCAAGGGCGCTACTGGGGATTGTACGAGTAGGAGATTTCCAGACTTTTCCAAACAGGATGTAATGCATCCAAAACCTTAGGAACATAGAATGGGGGTATTTATTAGTGTTATTGTGACCACATACAAGAATTATATCAGATAAATACTTCAATAATGCAACATACAAGAATATTTTCTAAAACTAGTCAATAAATGAGGCTCAATGAGCTAGTCTTGAAATCTGAAGGGTAGTAACTCATTAAACAAATTTCATACTTTGTTTTTCAGAATTTAATGGCTCTATTATAACTTAATTTAAAATAGAGGGTCGAATCAGAAGTTTACATAATTATCTCTCAAATATTATTCCTCCTCCATTAACTACAGTTCCCACAAAGCTAAAATAGCTAGTCTTGATCTCTAGAAGTTCCAAAGCCACCAATAAATTCAAATATCAGCCATAAACATATATTAACCTCTGATATCAAATGAATA
Organism: Larix kaempferi; assembly: GCA_027924585.1. Classification (NCBI taxonomy): domain Eukaryota; kingdom Viridiplantae; phylum Streptophyta; class Pinopsida; order Pinales; family Pinaceae; genus Larix; species Larix kaempferi. The sequence goes on from BSBM01000848.1 coordinate 9,352,049, forward strand.
TGCTCTTTTAAGTCAAAATCGGAGTTATGGAATAAGTATTACAGTCATTTTCACCCATAGTGCATGAGGAGGCCTCCAAGAGCTATTTTTCCCCCATAATGAAGGAGGAAGGGCTGGAGGAAGGGAAGAAGGGTATGATGTCATGTCCCAAAAATTTTCATTGGGTCACAATGTCCTAAGCCCTTGGCCATACTCATGATATTTTTTCAAATTGATGCTAAGGGTCAAATAATTGTCAAGAATGATGTCCAATTTAGTAATAATGTGAAATTAGATCCAAATGCACAAGGTGGGTCACATTAAGAGTAATTCCCAATTCAAAGTTTTAATATACCCATCCAAATGAACTATCATGGAGGAAAATTACCAGTTCCCTAGGTTGGGGATGGAAGAATTAAAAGTTGGGATAAGGGAGATACAAGACCCAAAGTGACCTTAGACTTACAAATTTACATTAAATGGGTCAAATAAATAATAATGAAAAGAAAATAAGGTGGCATTGGATCATGAGGGCACATAAGAGGTTGTGGGACCCCCATGTGGCAAGATTCCCCACTATAGTTGGCATGATTCTCTCCCCAATTCAAATTCAATATGAAGGGTAACATACTTGGGGGAGTTTAAGAGGAATTATTCATGGTATGAGTCATGTAAGGTCGAATTGGAGTGGAATAATAACTCCCATGGAAGAGGAAGAGGCATCTTAGAAGAATTGTGACACTTGGGCTAGATTCCCTAGCTCTATGACAACAATGATGAATATGCTATGACACCTATGACTCAAATCCGACCTGAACGCTGACATCTGACATATATGACATTTTAGGGCTAAAAATAGTCTCCAAGAGGGAGCACAAGGGAGTTATAGAATCCAAAGAGACACCTACTCGAATTGAGTGGAGGAGGAGGCTAGATTTGGAGGGACAAGTGGCATACTTGGGAATCTCTTCCCAAATTGAGTTGGCATGAGGATCATGGATTGAATTCGAGTTAGGGAGGCCTGAAGAAATTTATAAAAATTAGGAACAAAGAATAATATCAACTTTTGATCATTTTTAGAATTTGCATTTGAGAGGAGAGCTAGTGGAGTGCTACTCTACTTTCCTTGGCACCAATTTCGAGGGTTAAATATTCCCATCCTAATTGGTAATTGGAAAGGACATTCATAACATTCATTTGTAGCTTCAATGGAGTATTATGTTGCAGGTTAAATCTATAGTGAAGCTCGTGGCCACTTCTAGTTCAGCTTGTTTCTCCGACCATTTCCAGTTTTCTCAACATATTCATGATCCTTGAGGTGGGGAGCACTTCGTGAGTTATTGTTCTCTTTGGGGGAGATTCTAATGACCTATTTTTTTATCATATGATTTAAATTATTTTTTCTTCATATTCAGAATAGCTTCAAGTCTATATTCGAATTGGAACTATGTAAATCTGATAATTAATGAGAAAATGGTGTTGTTTCCCCACTATGTTGATGTATGCCAATGATATGCTAATATATTCGAATGGACAAGTGAACCAATGATGAATTAATGATTTATGTACTATTAATAATGTTTTATACAATTTTCATGTTCAGTGTATAAGCTTTTGGAGTCATATTGTTCAATTTCATATCATTTGGAGAAGATTGCCTATCATTTCCCCCAAGGTCGAAACTAGTCTTTTTGTATCTGATTTGAGAGGGTTGTAGAAGACTTAATAAACTGAATGGTTCTTCATATGATACCATATTTATGTACCCTAGATATCCCCTAACTCTATTCTGGAATTCGAGAGGATCCCATAGCATTTGGAGATCCATTTCCAACATCTACCTAGGGGGGAATTGAACCCCAAATTGCTAGTCTAATCCCTGTTGGGTGTGTGAGCTATCTAAAATTAAAAACAACACATAAGATTAATTATCAACCAAGATCATTAAAATTAGAGTTGAAATCAAAATATAGGCCAAGGTAGAAATGGTTCTACAGTTTCAAGTCTGTCAAACCTAAAAATGTTTACTAAGGAAAAAGATTGAAAGATCTTTCAAAATGAAAAACCGAGTTAAATGTTTAAGAATGCATTTAAATCATAGATCAGAATAGTACTAAATCATACTACTCTACCTCTATGGTTAAAAATAAAGATGGAAACAAATACTGGAACACAAACTACTTCTAGAAAAGTAAGAAACTACCAAATTCAACTTCCAAATAACAACTATGGACAGAATCAGAGCTACAGATATTAGATGTTTAATAGGGAGAACTTGTAAATGTACATTAATTTAAACTAAACCATCTAATTCCGCTATTCTTGATTACATACATCAAATGTAATAGGAACTCGAGTAAATGTATCGTAATGACTTTCAAATGTAATGAGGAAGCTAAATGGAAGCAAATCTAACTTAACTTCTACAAACAAATGCAAACTAAAAATCAACAAACTACTACTAATTTTAAACATTATGAACTACTGTCTATCCATATGTGAGCAACATGAAACTAGTGTGAGTTAGAAGCAAGCCTAAGAACTTAACAAAGATGTTAAACTAAACTATATTAGATTTGGAAGCAAGTAGAAAACTTGATAAAGATATTTCATTATTAATCCAGATCTTGCAACATGAACATCTTCATTAAATAGAAACTAGTCTTAAGATTAACAAAATAAAACAAATCAATGAAATGGAATTATCAACTATAACTTGAAAATAAACTACTTAGGAACAACATTCATACATTCTGAACAATAACAAAGCAACAAAACAGGTTAAAGAACTAAAGTTTGGAAGAAAGATGAGAAGAGGATAAAGAAGAAATAAGAAAGGACGAAACAATGATAATAATTGAATTAAAAACTCCAAATAACATAAAACAAGATTAAATTACATCTCAAACTATTGAGGAGGAACAGGAAGAATGATGATTAAGAGGAAGAAGAAATTAGATTCAGAAAAAGGCCTAAAATAATATAGAAAACACACAGGTCCGAATGATGATCTGAACGTCGGTCTGAAAGGCAGTCTGAATGACGATCCGAATGGAGGAAATCATTTTAAAGTGAGGGAAAGAAGAGTTTTTGAATGATTTAATGACTAGTTGGCTTTATGCAAATGATCCTACAGTGCACAGGAAGTAGTAGAGAGATGATTAGAGGCTAAGGAAATATCTATGCAAATCATTACCTAAGAGAAAGAATGATTCTATGAGAATGAGGAAGAAGGTTGGAAATAGAAGAAGGTAGAAGGTTGGAATAGAAGAAAGAAGATTTAACCTATAGCAAACAGGAAGAAAAACTAACAGAGGAGAAAAGAAGGAAAGGAATGCTAACTATGGAAGAATTTGGAAGCAAATTCTAACTATGATGATGGAAGAAGGACTGAAAATAAACTACGAGTTATCAAACTACTGAACTATTGGTTGACCATTCTACTCAGAAGAAGGAAGGATGTATTGACAGAAGAATGTTAATTACAGAGGAATGAAGATAATACACACAGGAAAACGAATTAAATTACACACACAGGAAATAGACTAGTTAATTGGAAGAAAAGAAATGCAGAAAATGTAAATAAAACCTCTAGTTGATGAGGGGCCCTTCCCAGCAATCAGAGGGTGAACTAGCTCAACTTAAACGACTACCAGCAAAACATAAACAAGCTGCTACTTCCATTAACTTGAGAAAAGTTATTGACTCTATCTTCACACTATCTACGACAGTAAATTGCTTGGAGTAATACTGGAAAACCATCGTAAATTCAGAAGCTAACTCGTCTCAATCACAGAGGCAACTATTTATAAGTTACAATGGGTGAGAGGGTCGACAGAGTTGACCTATCTAATAATAGAGGCGTTTAAATGACTGTAACTGCTGATTAAATTGATACATGCCAACGCAGGGGGCGTTCTTAAGGATTTGACGGGGTTAGTTCTTTCTCATAGCAGCTGCAGCATCGATCAAACTCAGACGTGGATGAGCAGTGTGCTGGAAGACTGAATAGTGGGTGGGAAGACACCTTCCAGAATGACGGCATGAATGAACAAGAGCAGGCATGCGTAACTCCCGGCAAAATGGATAGAGAGCAGGTGCGCTGGAGTGTTGACGTGGGCGTGGAAGTTATGTTGGCATTCTAGATTTGGACGGCTGGACTTCAGTTGATAGGTTATACGTTGATCTTGTGCCATGTGCTCTATTTTGAAAGAAGAACACGGAACAAGATCAAGGAAAGCTAGCATAAGCATTTCCTTCTAGCATAACCACACATTCTTATGCTAGAAGAAAAATTATCAGTCGCTAGCTTTCCAATAGAAAAACCCTAGCCATGGTGATTGGTGGTTGCTAGCTTATACCTTGAGCTTGTGCCATGTGCTCTATTTTGAAAGAAGCACATGGCACAAGATAAAGGAAAGCTAGCGACTGCTAGCTTTCTTTCTAGCATAAGAATTTCCTTCTAGCATAAGTATAAGCACACATGTGATTATGCTAGAAGGAAAGATAACAATTGCTAGCTTTCTAATAGAAAAAATCTAGCCATGAAGGAAAGCTAGCAGTCGTTAGCTTTCCAATTGATAACAATGTCCATGGTGATTGGTGGTTGCTAGCTTATACCTTCAGCTTGCGCCATGTGCTCTATTTTGAAATAAACACATGGCACAAGATCAAGGAAAGCTAGCAACTGCTACCTTTCCTCCTAGCATAAGAATTTCCTTCGAGGATAATAACACATACTTATGCTAGAAGGAAAGCTAGCAGTCGCTAGCTTTCCAATAGAAAAATCCTGTCCATGGTGATTGGTGGTTGCTAGATTATACTTTGAGCTTGTGTCATGTGCTCTATTTTGAAATAAGAACATGGCAACAGATCAAAGAAAGCTGGCGACTGCTATCTTTCCTTGTAGCATAAGAATTTCCTTCTATCATAAACACACATGCTTATGCAAGAAGGAAAGCTAACAGTCGCTAGCTTTCCAATACAAAAACCCTGTCCATGGTGATTGGTGGTTGTTAGCTTATACCTTGAGCTTGTGCCATGTACTCTATTTTTAACGAATGCTACCTTTCCTTCTAGCAAATGCATTTCCTTTTAGCATGACACACATGCTTATGTTAGAAAGAAAGCTAACAGTCACTAGCTTTCCAATAGAAAAACCCTGGGTATGGTGATTGGTGGTTGCTAGCTTATACTTTGAACTTGTATCATGTACTCTATTTTCAAATAAGCACATTGCACAAGATCAAGGAAAGCTAGCGACTGCTAGATTTCCTTCTAGCATAAGCATTTCCTTCTAGGATAATAACACATACTTATGCTAGAAAGAAAGCTAGCAGTCACTAGCTTTCCAATAGAAAAATCTTGTCCATGGTGATTGGTGGTTGCTAGCTTATACCTTGAGCTTGTGCCATGTGCTCTATTTTGAAATAAACACATGACAAAATATCAAGGAAAGCCAGCGACTGCTAGCTTTACTTGTAGCATAAGAATTTTTCTTCTAGCGACTGCACACATGCTTATGCTACAAGGAAAGCTAGCAGTCACTAGCTTTCCAATAGAAAAATAATAAGAATCTCTTTAAGTTCACATTTCCTAAAGATTCATAATTGCCTATCCCATAGAGACCATCATTTAACTTGTTAGATGAATAACTTTTGGACATGTCAACATGAGAGAATAAGTGTTTATAAATGACAAGCTTTAAAAACTCAGCGTCTTCTTCCACATTCACCTCATAATAAAACTTCCCATTACATAGAATAAGCACACATGCTTATGTTATTGGAAAGCTAGCAATCGCTAGCTTTCCAATAAAAAAACCCTGGGCATGGTGATTGGTGGTTGATAGGTTATACGTTGATCTTGTGCCATGTGCTCTATTTTGAAGGAAGAACACAGAACAAGATCAAGAAAAGCTAGCATAAGCATTTCCTTCTGGCATAACCACACATTCTTATGCTAGAAAGAAAGTTATCAGTCACTATCTTTCCAATAGAAAAACCCTAGCCATGGTGATTGGTGGTTGCTAGCTTATACATTGATCTTGTGCCATGTGCTCTATTTTGAAAGAAGCACATGGCACAAGATAAAGGAAAGCTAGCAACTGCTAGCTTTCTTTCTAGCATAAGCATTTCCTTCTAGCATAAGCACACATGTGCTTATGCTAGAAGGAAAGATAACAATTGCTAGCTTTCTAATAGAAAAACTCTAGCCATGAAGGAAAGCTAGCAGTCGTTAGCTTTCCAATTGATAACACTGTCCATGGTGATTGGTGGTTGCTAGCTTATACCTTCAGCTTGCGCCATGTGCTCTATTTTGAAATAAACACATGGCACAAGATCAAGGAAAGCTAGCGACTGCTAGCTTTCCTCCTAGCATAAGCATTTCCTTCTAGGATAATAACACATACTTATGCTAGAAGGAAAGCTAGCAGTCGCTAGCTTTCCAATAGAAAAATCCTGTCCATGGTGATTGGTGGTTGCTAGATTATACTTTGAGCTTGTGCCATGTGCTCTATTTTTAAATAAGAACATGGCAACAGATCAAAGAAAGCTAGCGACTGCTAGCATTCCTTGTGGCATAAGAATTTCCTTCTTTCATAAACACACATGCTTATTGTAATGTCCCCAGCTTGACCCTATTGCATTAATATTGTAAATGATGTAAATAATGTTATTTAGTCACGGTGAGGAGCTTAAGGCCAAGGCCCCGCCATTGATTTATCGTTCTATGTATCGGCAATTAGAATAGATGCATAGAGTTCTTGTGCTAGCGGTGCACAATGTAAAAACAAACATCATGTAAATATGCAATTTTAATGAAAAACCCACAACCAGCTATGCAATGCAACAAAGAGATGGGGGCATGATCTTTACAAGGAATAGGGGGGGGGGGAATAACCAAACCCTTGAGCCATGGTGTTAAGCCATTTCATTGAGGAAACCCATGAACTCTCAACTACCCATTTGGTCTCATGCACCCAATCATTTAATTCTTCCAAGAATTGGTTGAGACAATTAATGCCTTGAGATGGGAGAGGTATGGCTGTCAATTTTCGTGTATGGGAAAGACAGCAACCTGGGAAATGGAGTTTTGAGCTTGCTGGGCAAGAAAACCACCACGAAATTGGCCCAAAGCCATTCTTCACCCATGGCATTGATCCTATCACGCAGTCTGAGCTTGTTGGGGGTTTTATCCTTCACGTTTTTCACCTTTTCCTGCGTTTTTCCATGCCCAGAAACTCGTTTTTGGTATTTTGCAGCAGCTAGGGGAAGAGGGATGCGATTTTGGACTGAGGGAGAGGTCGTTTTTGCCCTTGGGGCATTTTTTTTCTGGAATGGGTTGCTCTCCCAGTCGATTTTTGTAATACCCCCAATTCGACCCTTAGGATGTAACGTGTACTTGTGATGTATGTTTTCCTAGCGTGGAGCTCAAGGCCAAGGCCCCGCTAGTGAAAGCCGAATTTTATTTAAAAGGCAAGTATTTGATATTTTGATACCATGTGCTCTTAAGCCATGGAAATTGTAATAGGATGTAAATAAACATCAGGCAATATAAAATGTCCAAAGCTGGCTACGGAGGCAACGAATGAGAAGGGGCCACGTGTATCCACTAGGGAGTGGTGAGGGGGCTATGGGAGTGACCCATAGGTTGCCATATGTCTTTATGAGAACCCATTTGACTTCCTTAGGTGACATTAATGCCAATTGTAAGGAAGTGGTTGAGATTTCAGCCCATGACTTTGATGGAGTATGGGCAGCCCTGAAATTCGTATGGGAAGGTATGGGCTCTTTTGACTTGTCCCACAAGTCACTCTACACCTTGGGGGTTGCTCCATCCTTATCCCCATTCCATTGTGGAAGTATGGGACATCTTTGCCCACCGAAAAACGAGCTCCCAACAGTGAGAAAATGGAAAATCGCGACTGTGAGAGAACCCACGTTTTGGGAAGCCAAAAACGTCCCGATTTGGTATTGGACAGAGAAATCCAATGGGGGATCCATTGGTAGGAACCTTGGGGCGAATTTGGGAGCAATAGCTACCCCAAAAGCCATGGGAAAACCCAGTTTTTGCAGCTCAGAAAATCAGTGACGGATTTGGGTTGTTTGTGACAGAGTTGTGAGAAATCCAGTTGTGGATGTATGAGCAGAGGATGGGATTGCTGAGTCTAGCTTGAAGAGTATGTGGCTCTGGGATTGAGCTTAGTGGACTAGCATCCTCCTCCATCTCCTATTACATGCTTGAGAAACCCAACCGGGTGTTGGCTTAGCATGGCTGTTTGAGTGAAACCCTGACTGTGAGTGAGCCATCTAGTTCCTCCTTAGTGGATACATAGCCCAGCTCGGGGGTGATCTCTCAGCTGAAAGAATACAGGCTGGACAGAGATCTATGGTTGGGTGGAACGTTGCTCTCACATAGCCAGTCGTTTGGACCATTATAATTCGAGATAAGTGTTCTTGTGATTTAATTTATTTGCATTCTGTGTTCTGCTACGCATTCAATCTGAAGGATTAGTTATTCCTGTTAATGAAATGAAATGCATCATGTTTTATGATATGATACTTAATGATTGATTAAATGTATGACCGAGATGGGTATGTTGGACACGTGAAGAAATTGTGTGCATATGTGAAGCTTAATTCCGCTGTGTTTATATTGAAACGAATATGCATATAGAAGTTTTAAAATGTTAGTTATTTTTATGCAAAAATATTGGGGCTAATTTTTCAAAAGCCCGGTATGTTGTTAACGTTTCCTTCCTTGTTGTTCTATGGGGAAGGGGACGTTACAATTTTTCCTAGTTGCCAATTCGTTTTGAGTCTACCCACGTTTTTCTGGAACTGGTAGAACCCACTGTTGGGAACTTCACTGTATAGGCGTTTTTCTCATGCCCAACACTTATGCTTTTGATGATACATGCACCCATCTCTTAACAGCCTGAGAAACCCAATTGTTGATTGGCTTGGTTGATTTTGATATACCTTTGGCTATGTGAGAGTCTGTTTTCCCCTTTTCCTTGTGGAGATCATGCCCGGCTCGAGGGTGGCAGTGGTGCTGAGAGATTGAGGAGTACACTGGCTTACGGTTGGGTGGAACGTTGCAGAAGCGTAGCTGGTTGCTCAGGAACTACTTGGTTTAAGATAAGTATTCTCGTTTGATAGTTTGATATTGCTCAATTGATGAATGACATGAAAATCTGGAATGTATGATGGACGTGTGTTAATTCTGCACATGATTTACTTCTGCCGTGTTTGCTTAGATTTGTACATCTGCATGCGTGTCTTTTTATATATATGGATGTTTTATTTAGTAAGCATCAGGGCAAATTGCCCGGTTTAAGTACAATGATCCTCTCTATCATGCTGGTATGATAGGAGGGTACCTTACACTTATGCAAGAAGGAAAGCTAACAGTCGCTAGCTTTCCAATACAAAAACCCTGTCCATGGTGATTGGTGGTTGTTAGCTTATACCTTGAGCTTGTGCCATGTACTCTATTTTTAACGAATGCTACCTTTCCTTCAAGCAAATGCATTTCCTTTTAGCATGACACACATGCTTATGTTAGAAGGAAAGCTAGTAGTCGCTAGCTTTCCAATAGAAAAACCCTGGGCTTGGTGATTGGTGGTTGCTAGCTTATACTTTGAACTTGTATCATGTACTCTATTTTCAAATAAGCACATGGCACAAGATCAAGGAAAGATAGCGACTGCTAGCTTTCCTTCTAGCATAAGCATTTCCTTATAGGATAATAACACATACTTATGCTAGAAAGAAAGCTAGCAGTCGCTAGCTTTCCAATAGAAAAATCTTGTCCATGGTGATTGGTAGTTGCTAGCTTATACCTTGAGCTTGTGCCATGTGCTCTATTTTGAAATAAACACATGACAAAAGATCAAGGAAAGCCAGCGACTGCTAGCTTTACTTGTAGCATAAGAATTTTTCTTCAAGCGACTGCACACATGCTTATGCTACAAGGAAAGCTAGCAGTTGCTAGCTTTCCAATAGAAAAATAATAAGAATCTCTTTAAGTTCACATTTCCTAAAGATTCATAATAGCCTATCCCATAGAGACCATCATTTAACTTGTTAGATGAATAAATTTTGGACATGTCAACATGAGAGAATAAGTGTTTCTAAATGACAAGCTTTAAAAACTCAGCATCTTCTTCCACATTCACCTCATAATAAAACTTCCCATTACATAGAATGCCAATCTTTTCTCTTGTTACATGAGAATTATGTCCAAACACAATGTATAGTTCAATGCGCTTTGTGTCAGTGATTATTTTAGCACCCATCTGCATTTCATAGTTCAATACATCTTCCATCCTCTCAAATTCATGGTGTATTTTCTCTATATCTAAAAAAATTGGATTTCTCTTTTATGATGGTCTACCTCTATACCAAGCCCGTAGATGTTGCAAGTTTCTTGAATTGTAGCAACAAGGGAATGCAAATTGTAATTATTCTTTCCACGGAACCTCTTCAAGAGACAACTTGAAGTTTTTATGATATCATCTTTACATCTTACCATGGATTTGGCATTAATGTTATTTTCCCAGCACCATTTCTTCCTTCTGAATTTTCGTTTATCCTCTCACTTCTTGTAAACTGAGAGAAGAGTAAAAAGGTCTCCATCGAGATGGAAGAAAAAAAGTTTTAAACAATCAGACTCTGATTTTTCTACCTCTGTACCAACCTTAAAAAATATCCTTCTTGCAATTTCCATCAAAGCTCCAAGTACAAGGCCCTCCTTACATAAACCCTGATAAAAATTGTCCAAAGTAATCGTTCCTAATCAAGGTTGGATAACCAACTTCACAAGTTTCAAACATAATTCAGTTAATTTCAGAACTTCCTGGCCACAAATCATTACACCTAACTGCACTAAATATTTATCAGCCATACTAATTGTCTCTTGGCTTGAAGATTGAAAAAAATCCAAAGATTCAAGATCGTGAATGAAAGACAAGAAGGACATAAGATATTGAATAAGTGTACTTCTTTTCGAGTATGGGATTTGTTGGTCTATATTCAAAGCCACGTTCAACTACATATCTTTCAAATCACCAGAAGAAGCCTATGGAATATTTAAAGTGCCCAAAATTTGCTTCATTTTTTCTTCAATTAACCAATCCCATTGAAACTTCAAGTCCATCGAGTAAGAGTCACAAATTCGCTTCTTGTTGCGCACTGTCACCATCAATACTTCACCTACGCCGCTTGAGACCTTCAAAATATTATCTTTACAAATATCGAATTCTAAAGAACCTAAATCAATGATAAATTCCTTTATCCTACTGTTGGCCCAGGTGCTTAAATTTATTTCGTCCCAAGTTCCTGCATGATTCCAAACTGATCCCAAAGGCGCTGATTGTTGTTGTTGATTTGATAAATCCTCCACCGAGAGTTTGCAGGAAGTGAAAAGTTGTGTCGCTTCGGTTGTGGTCATTACTAAACCTTGTTTTCCATAATTATTCATTTTTACATTGTAATGAGGAAAATACCTTGCAATGCCTAGAGTACCATCCATTGCTTGAGTCCACGTTGAATTCAAATATAGATTCTCATAACACTCTACTTCAACATGTCCATATAATATTTTACTAGAGCAAACTGTTATGTTTTAGGTGCTAAATCACAAGATATTTCTGGGGGTGTGGCTGGAAGTTTGGATTCTACCTTCACTCTTTCTCGACCACATGGATCCTTTACAAGCTGCTTTGAAGCAGTGGCCGTGATGTTTTCCACCTTCTCATCATAAAACATGAGCCATTGGTCACCTCTCTTCACTATATAAATGTAATTCCCATCATTAACCGTGCATCCCACATGCACCACAACATCAAATGAAGAATACAAAAAATCAGCTGCTTCTCCATCTCCACAATTGTTAATTAGCAGTATGTACTCCATGGGGAATGCAACATGATAGAAAAACTTCTTGAATCCCTCCATTTCACCTTCATGTACTTTTTATTTGAAACCTTTTAGCTCGCAAGTGAGAACTTGAGGTGGAAATTTGACCTTCAACTTCTTCTTGGCATCTTGCAAATGGCAGCAGTTGTCACACCAGCACTTGCTTTTCCCACTCAGTTTCTCCACGGCGCTGAAAGAACTGAGATATCTCAACAAATAATAATGTTGTTGTACCTCCACACTTAAATACTCGTCTCTACATGTTACCCTCTCGCAATAGGAACATTGAGTTTCATTGCCAGAAAGTGTAGGGAATTTGAAACATTTGAGATTCTTGAATTTATCCTAGACAGAGATAGAGAAGTTACCTAAATCATTGGCTCATGTACGAAGCCTCCTGCTTCTTGATGTTTGTTGGAGCCGAGGCCGTAGCTACGGTAAAGCTGCGAATTTTGGGAAAAAAGCACAAGTATGGAAGGAAAGTGCTAATTTTGGGACAAGCACTAAGTTTTGGGCAAGAAGGAGACGGTGCGCAGTACGGTGCCAGATGGACAAGCTCAGCGAAGATCACGGACCGGAAATCACGGAGTTCGCGCGCACGTCATAGAAGAATGAAGGTGGCTCAACTACCATAATAAATAAGGCGATGGAGTAGAGGGCTCATCTACCCTCATTTAAAGGCTAAGTACAGAAGTTATGGTTGCTCGGATCAAGGAGGAGCAACGGACCAGAGCCTTAAAGGCGAAGGACAAGCGCCCATACCCACAATCTGCGCCGAAAGTCAAGGAGCCTGCAGGAAGCAACGACGTGACTGCAAGCGGCGCCTACAGTACACCTAGCCATGTGCGTGGTTAGGGTTTTTGGGAATCACTGTTGGGAAAGGCCCACAGTTTTGTAAAGGTGTGACCGTCATGGCCACCTATATATATGTATACATGATAAGAAGAAGAGTTAGATATTTTGGGATAGTTAGATGGTTAGACTGTTAGATAGTCAGTCTCGAGGATAGATCATGTGTTGATTATCCTTTGCTATGCTTTCTACCGAGTGTGTAGAACTAGAGTAGAATTGGATAGCCGAGGAGCTAATCCCCGAGTTGCCAGACAGTCTGAGTTGACGTCTGTGCCTTTGTAATCTCTGTAGAGAAGAGACTAGATTGAGAGAAGGGCTCCTAGCTGTGTGCGTGGAGTTTCCTGTAAAGATCTAAGGCTGCAGCTGTGTGCGCAGCATATTGTATAACTCTATCATTTTCTGGTTAATATAAACTCCCGTGGACGTGGTTTTCCTCGAGGAGATGAGCTTCACTTATTTCTTCTTGTTATAATGTTTGCGTGAATGATTTAACTGTTTAAGTTCATTACCTGTGTATACAAGACTCTTGCATTACCTTTGTGACTGTGTAAGTGAGTTTGGGAAGGTCCCTTGATAGCTATAAAGTGTTAAGTACTGAAGAAGTGGTGTAGCACTGTCGCGGCAGCGACCGAGGAATGCGATACTGCGCTGGGCGCGTAGGGCGAAGAGGTACTTAACGCGTCGACGCAAGGAATACTTGCCTTCTGCGCCAGAGAGGAGACTTGCGCAACGGTCCTGCTGAGGAAGGAAGCCGCGCAGCTGCGCCGAGGGGCCTGCGGGAAAGTCGGACCGCCGATATCTGAGGAACCAGAAGAGGAAGAACAATCTCCGCGTCACCACGGTTAAGGAAATCTGATTCCTTGACCCCCCCATAGCCACTTCGGGTGAGACCTCGAGCTGCCGCGCAGCTCGTTGCCGAGAGGGCCAGTGCGCCAAGGGGTTTGTTGCTACGCTTCATTAAAACCCGGGTCTGCCCAAGAAAGCAGCCAACAAATGGTTCCGTTGCCTTGCGACTTGCTGTTGTGAGACTTGTTATTTAGGCGACGCACGAGATCGAAGCCAACAAATGGTTCCGTTGCCTTGCGACTTGCTGTTGTGAGACTTGTTATTTAGGCGACGCGCGAGATCGAAGCCAACAAATGGTTTCGTTGCCTTGCGACTTGCTATTGTGAGACTTGTTATTTAGGCGACGCGCGAGATCGAGGACAACAAATGGTTCCGTTGCCTTGCGACTTGCTGCTGTGAGACTTACTATTTCCCCGACGTCTGAGATTGTTGCTGAAGCCAGCAAAAGGTTCTGTTACACTGAGACTTGCTAAGTTAACAAATGTGTTACTGGAATCCTACAGCTAAAGAAATTGGAGACTGGTTTGATTTTAAGGATAAAGAGTTCGCTGAACAAGAAAATAGAAGTTCTACGCTCCAAACAGAAGACTGGTTGCAGAAGCATATTTATACTGACCTTCACGAAATTTTCTTTGTTACATTCGCACTGGAGTTGCACGCTTGGATAGCCAAGTTAGCAGACTCTAGACCTACTGTGCATATTGATCGACCCGTCGCTTGGACGCTTGAGCTAGTCAGTATTGTGAAGCGGATAGACAATCCTATGTCCCGCGCAGTAGACTTTTGGTTGAATAGTCTACTGAAAGATTTCATCACCGAGTTTGCAGTAGATACAAGAAAGAGTTTCAGTGAAGCTGAGAGGAATTTCTTCCAAGTACACAGAGGTAAGTTCTTAAATTCTCTGAACTTATGGATTAAAATGCTTCTGTATGAAAAAGGAAAGCTATGTATTGCTTCTGATGAATAGCATAGACAAGTAATGTCCGTAGATTCTGATAGTGATCCTGAACTTATTGGGTGCACTCGTAGTGAAAAACGATATAAAGTAGGCCTTGACCAATATTCCTTTGAGTCTAGCCCAGACGATAGCCAAGTCCCTGGACCAAGCCATATAGAAAGACAAGGGAGTGCTCATATCCCTTATCACCCCTTTACACCGCAAAAACCAGACGGAGCTCAGTATAACCCCGCAGTAACATCTTCTAGTAGCCCACACGGTACTTCTAGTACCTCTGCACCACCTTTATTTAACCAGCCCAGAAGCACTGCTACAGCACCCTCACCTCAACCTAGCACAAGAAGGATGGGTGATGACATGAAGCTACCAAATTTTAGAGGAACAGGGATAGAAGACCCTGAGCAGCACTGGTTCTTATGTGAAGCCATTTGGACAATTAAGCAAATTAATGATGATGTTGTTAAACTGGTTCAGTTAGCAACCACACTAAGAGAAAGAGCCTTAACTTGGTTCATGAAATACTCAGCAGCACAGAATAGAACGCTTGCTGATGTAAGAAATGCCATGATTCGAGAATTCAAGAAACCTAAATCAGAATCACAGTGTATAACAGAGCTCAAAGACATCAAACAGTTACCTACAGAATAAATATGGGACTTTGACCAGAAATTCAAAGCCTTGATAGATCAAGTAAGCTTCGAGTTTGCACCACAGCAGCATAAAGAATGGTTCATTGCTGCGCTGCTCCCACACATTAGACTTCCTCTTATGCAACAGAATCTCAATACTCAGGAACAAGCTCTAGAGATGGCTATGAAACTAGAAGCTTCGCCCGTTGCGGGAACAAGCAACGATGTTGCGCAGTTGCAGAACCAATTAGCAAACTTAACCTTGCAAGTGCATGATATTAAGAAAGGCAAGGAGATTAAGGAAGAAATTTGGTGTACAAAATGTAAAGCCCAAGGTCATTCAAAGGACCATTGCCCCGTTTTCATAGACTATATTGCAACTGGAGCACCTAACCCTTTACCACAGGCACAGGGGCCTTGGTGTGAAATCTGTAGAACTAGAGGTCATAGACCACAAGAATGTCACTTACTTCAGAAATATGTACAAACTCCAAAGAATCTATATTGTAATTTCTGTAAATCAGTAGGTCATGATGAGAACAATTGTAGAGCATATGATCTTATGATAGAAAGAAAGCATGATGTTTATAGGGTACAAGCAGAGACACAAGGACCCACAGCCGGTCCACCGTATGACCAAACTCGCGACGCCCGAGCAGGAAATTACAGGGGACGCGGACGCACAACAAATTTTGGTCGCGGAAGAGGACAGATCACTTGTTATAATTGCGGAACACAAGGTCATTTTTCCAGGGATTGCCAAAATCCTACAACCCTCTGCAGGTATTGTAAATATTCTGACCATATCATTGAAGAATGCCCTCAGTTACAGGCTAAGATGCAAGCAAAGACCCCACAGGTCAATCAGAATATTCAGTTGATTGCAGCAGAAAAAAGAGAACCAGACCCTACAGTTAATATAGTGACACGCAGTGGAGCAACCACTGGTGCGCAAGAGATGGGAATGGGAAAGCAAGCGACGCAATGGGTGCGCCGTGCTAATATTAAACCAGCCCCACTTAACCTGCAGAAGCAAAAAGAAGCATTCAAGCAAGCTCAAGAGTATTTCTCAGATCCGAGAGCTTCAAGTTCTGCCGCAATTCCGCAGAACAATATTAGATCGCAAGTGCTAAGACAAGACAACCTGGTACAAGAACAGGCCACTACAGCTGGAAGGCCTGACGAGGAGCATGCACTAGGCAGTGTTCATGCGTTCCTGCGACAATGCTTAAAATTGTTGCGCAATATAAAGGCAACTCTAGAACTCCAACACCTGTTGGATCAGTGCCAACAGTCTGCTTCGACGAACACACCGCAGCGTGTTGTTCACCAGATTAGGAGTCACATTAGAACTGGAAAAGAGATGAGGCTCACAGCGCAGATTGGAGCATTTGAAATGGACGAAGTCATGTTAGATTTGGGCTCAGAAGCCAATGTTCTCACTATGCAGACATGGGAACAGATGGGAAGCCCTCAGCTTACAAGATCCCCTATCCAGCTAAGACTCGCGAATCAGCAACGAGTCTCTCCATTGGGCAGATTACCCAATGTACCTATTGATATTGAAGGAGTAAGAAGCTCTGCAGATTTTGAAGTAATCAAAATCTTGGATGATAGTAGACCATACCCAGCACTTTTAGGAATAGACTGGGCATTTGATAATTTGGCTGTCATTAATTTGAAGAAAAGACAGATGACCTTTGAGGATGACCAGATTAGGGTCATCGCACCACTTGATCCTATTCAAGGACCAAGGTATATAGAACCCATTCGCGCAGAAGAGGAAGCGCACCACATGGAAAGTTTGTACCAAATGACTACTAACCACAGTGACTATGTCAACCCCACAGCAGATGGCCATATCAGCTGGCGATGCGATAGCTCGTGCACATCAGACTCAGATGCAGGATTAGAAAACTGGCAGAATCGTTTACATGAGGTTTCTGCAAGACGTTGCGCCATGATGACTAAATCCATTCGATGGATTGGCACAGAATTAACTGACACTCCAATTTTTGATGGTCTAACTGAAGTAACTAAATTCATACATGAATATGAACAAAAGCTTCCAGAACAGCAGCGCATACAGGCATTGGATGTAGCATTGCGCGCCACACCCGCAAGATGGTGGGCTGCGCATAAGGAGAATATTCATACATGGCAAGACTGTCGCAGATTGATACTGCGCAGATTTCAGGACACCACAGCCGGATCCCTACGCAAATATGAGGGACAGAGTGACCCCAGGTCACACATTGAAGCATGTATTCAGCAATGGTCAGATATTCCGGAAGATGAATGGGTTCACCTATTCATCCACACATTGGATACAGTTCCAAGGAATTGGTATACTGAAACAGAATTGCGCAAAGGCACTATCAGTTGGCCTCTTACGATAGAAATCTTTCAACTTACCTTCAGCTTTGAGTTAGAACATCCAAGCATCGATCAGGCTTTGAAGCGTATTAAAAAAAATATATTTGAACAATGCCCGTTATCAGAATATTCCCAACCAGATTGGGCTGTCCAGATAGAACATGCCCTGGAATGTTATAACTTCACCGCTGAAGATGAGGAGGACGATCCTCGCAACATCAATATCCCAGAATCAGAAGGGACGCGCAATATTAAAGGTCCTGAGCTTGATATTCCCGCCATCACAGAACACGTCAAGCTCAAGAAGATTAACATTGGTACAGAAGCTGAACCAAAGTTTGCTTCTATAGGAGATTATTGGGATGATGAAACTGTTGGACATATTTCAGAATTATTGCGTGACTACCAGGATATCTTTCCTACCAAGTTCACAGAAATGAAAGGCATCCTAGGAGACTTAGGAGTGATGCGCATACCTCTGAAACCAGATGCTAAGCCAGTAAAGCAGCGCCCATACAGGTTGAACCTGCGCTATAAAGAAAAAATCAAAGATGAAATTGATAAAATGCTCGCAGCAGGTATTATTGAGCCAGTAGAGGAAAGCGATTGGATTAGTCCTATGGTGGTCCAAGAAAAGAAAACGAAAGGTGAAATAAGAATCTGCGTCGACTTGCGCAAACTCAATGATGCATCAGCACACGATCCATTTCCCACTCCTTTCACAGATGAAGTACTTGATAATGTTGGAGGACAAGAGGCTTACTCTTTCACGGATGGTTTTTTGGGATATCATCAGATCAGAATCCATCCGGACGACTGCCACAAGACTACTTTTGCAACTGAATGGGGCTCATTCCAGTATACGGTAATGCCCTTTGGTCTTAAAAATGCACCTGCTATCTTCTCTAGAGTTGTTGTTGCTGTTTTTAAAGAATTCATTCACAAGTTTTTAGAAGTCTATTTTGATGACTGGACTGTATTTGGCCTATTAAAGAACCATATTGCAAATCTGCGCATGATGTTAGAAAAATGTAGACAGCACCAGATTTCCCTTAACTTGAAAAAATGTATATTTTGTGCGCCCTTTGGTATTTTGTTGGGACATATTGTATGCAGACAAGGACTCCTGATGGATCCTGCGAAGGTTTCCATCATTGCTAATTTACCTGCTCCCAACTCAGTTAAGCAATTGCGCACTACATTGGGACATACTGGATACTATAGAAAATTCATCAAAGGATATGCAAGGATCACAGCGCCTATGGAAAGATTGTTGAAAAAGGATTCGAAGTTCCAATGGACAGAAGAATGCCAACAGATCTTGGACACACTTAAAGAAAAGATGATCACAGCGCCTATTCTAGTTTTCCCGGACTGGAGAAAACCTTTTCATGTTCATGTTGATGCTTCTTCCATAGCATTGGGGGTTGTGCTTACATAGTCTGGAGAAGGAAGTATTGACCACCCGATTGCTTACTCCAGTAGAAAGCTATATACAGCTGAGAAGAACTACACCACTACAGAAAGGGAAGGATTAGCTATGGTGTATGCCCTACAGAAATTCAGACACTACCTGTTAGGTGCTCATTTTAAAATGTATACTGACCATTCTGCTTTGAAATATTTGGTCAATAAACCAGTCTTAGGAGGAAGAATTTGCAGATGGCTACTGCTCTTTCAAGAATATGATTTCGAGGTTATTGTAAAGCCAGGCAGATTGAATGCAGGGCCTGACCATCTATCCAGGATAGAGTCAGGAGAGGAACCTACAAGTCTGGAGGACAATCTGCCTGACGCACAGTTGTTTTCTATTCAAGCAGCAGACGAATATTATTCTGATATTCTTGAGTTTCTCACTACCGGGCAAGCGCCGGCTGAGTTTACAATCCAGCAGAAGAAGCAACTTGTTGTCAGAGCCGCAGACTTCACTTTGATAGCAGGCCAGCTTTATAAGTTGGGCCCTGACGAAGTTTTGCGCAGATGTATCTTACCACATGAAAAAAGCTCTATCATCGCAGAAGCGCATTCAGGTACCGCAGGAGGCCATTTCGCAGGAAAGCCGACTGCGCAAAAGATATTAGCCGCAGGTCTTTGGTGGCCGACATTGCACAAGGATACTAAGGCGTTCTGTAAATGTTGCGATGTGTGCCAACGAACAGGAAAACCCTCAAGGAGAGATGAAATGCCGCTAAGACCCCAGATCACACTGCGTGCTTTTGATAAATGGGCCATTGACTTTGTAGGACCTTTTAACCCACCAGGAAAAAGAACTGGCGCAAGATACATCATTACAGCTATTGAATACCTCACTAGATGGGCTGAGGCGAAGCCAGTTAAGAACTGCGATGCTGCTACGGCCGCGCAGTTCATTTTCGAGAATATTATCACTAGATTTGGATGTCCACTGATTCTCATGAGCGATCAGGGTACACATTTCCTCAATGAGACTATAGAGGCCCTTACTGAAGAATTTCAAGTTAATCACCATAAGAGTACACCCTACCATCCTCAAGCTAATGGTATGGTGGAAGCATTCAATAAGATCCTTGAGAATGCCCTGACGAAGATTTGTAATCAACAAAGAGATGATTGGGACCTTAGAGTCACAGCTGTATTATGGGCTTAGAGAACCACTTGCAAGAAACTAACAGGCCACACACCTTTCAGTTTGGTGTATGGACAAGAAGCAGTTATGCCCATGGAATACATTGTTCCCAGTCTTAGAATCGCGCAAATTACAGAGATGGCAGATCCTAATACTATGAATGAAAGACTTTCGCAACTGCTTGCCTTAGAAGAAGACCGACTTTTAGCCGGATTCCATCAACAGGTACAGAAGGCAAGACAGAAAGCTTGGCATGACAGGCACATTAAGCATAAACACTTTGAAGAAGGAGACTTGGTACTCCTTTATGATAGTAAATTCATCAAGTTTTCGGGCAAGTTTCGTGTACATTGGTTAGGCCCTTTTCAGGTGATAAAAATACCAGACGGAGGCGCAGTTTAGCTTGCAAAGATTGATGGAGAATTACTACCTACAATGATCAACGGGATTCGGCTCAAGCTTTATCACGACGGCCACTCCGCTCTGTCGACCTAATATATTGCTGATATGCAGATGTCCAGTGTAGTTGAAAGAGGCACCGCATTCAGTCTACATGGAAGTTGCGAGACACTCAGTCTCCGGCTTCCTGCGCAGTTCCTAGAAACATCCGCGCATGACTAAAGTTTGGTTGGAGCGAACATAGTTGCGCTCTTGCGAAGCTTCTCCCCGGACCGTTGAACTATCGCTCTTGCGGAGCTCCCTGTGTTAATTCACCGCTTGAAGAGTTCTCCTTGTGGACCCCTATAGGCACAGTTCCCTAAGTTGAAATGACCCGCCGAAAATTTTGAATTACAGCAGTTATGTAGCCGCGTAGGAATAAATGAAGGCTAAGTCCGCTATTTAAGTCTAGCCGCTCTGACGGATTTGGCTTGATCTCCGAAAGATTTGCATTTAACTCAGGCGCCAAAAGCATTAGCTTCTCCCAGAAGGCTGTCAGAGCCCGTCAATCACAATAAATGCACGACTGCGGCGAGGAGGATAACGTGTTGTCAACTCATGTATACCCGCCTATAGCTACGTAACCCCACTTGGTCGCATTTACTATCACCTCTGGCTATAAATACCTCACACTTGTATAATTTTTGGGTTACTTTCCTCGAGTTGCTATCTTGTTTACGAATCCAAGTTATTGTTTTCAGAGCCGAGTTGTGCAGAGTATTTTCCCTTGTTTTCAGCGTCCATATCCTACGCTGGTCCGCCATTTGCTGCCCAAAGTTTTTGTTTCCTACATCGATTCACGACGGAGAACCTGTCAACTGAAGAAGTTGTTCGTCAATTCCTGTGCTGAGGCTTAGATTTCGGCATGACTACTCCAGTCACGGCTTCGACTTATGTACATCCTGGTTATCAGGATCCCAGACAGTCTCCGGCTACAAGAGCGTCGCCATCGCAGCCAGAAGAACCTATTCCAGAGCCGTTGGCGACCATGGCGAACTATATTCCGCCGCGTCCAGATGATGCGCCAGAAGTATAGATCCCAAAGAATGCAAAGTATCCCATTCCGTTACCGCCACTACCGGCTAGTGTGCGGGTAGAAGGGCAACTGTTGGGACACATTCCACTGGTCAAATTTTCTGATTTCAATCTGGGAGACTATAAAACGTATCCCCAGTTTGCGCCAGATCGATATCTGACGATAGTTCACAATCCCATCTGAAAGGTCGATGAATTTACCCCAAGGGGATTTGCAGCAAACTTGGAGAAGCCAGGTTTGTTGAATTTGTTGAAGCTACCGCACTTTGGGCGTAGCAACGAAGTGAATGCAGTTGTTAAGACGCTGCTTTCATGTGTTCATGGAGGCTACCTTTGGCTCGGGAGGCCAATTGATCTAAATGTTGATTTGATTCACCGCATCACCGGTCTATCTAAGGCTGGTAAGGATCCCAATATTCACTTTGTAGGAAAGGACAAAGACAGAAAATTGGCTGCACAGCTGGTGCAGAAGTATAACTTGACAAGAGGAGGTCGGGATTATGACCTCACTACAGTAGAAGATGAGGCACTTCGATTTACAGGAAGTCTGCTTGCAGGAAGACTTCTCACAAAGTGCCGACCGAAGGAAGTTACTGGAGCTGTCGTAGAGCTCGCCATCGCAGCTGCGGAGGGAGAGCAGTACAACTGGTCTCTCTTCCTGCTGAATTCTTTCTTAGCTGATTGCCTGAATGTGCAGGACAATGCAGCCAAATCATTCCATTTTTCTTGGCTTCTAATTTTATGCGCTCTCGTTGGGTGGAAGGAGCCCCCGAATACTCAGTTCCTTCCGCGCCGCGCAGGAGAGGTTGCCGGCATGCGCTACATCAACCTCTGGGATTCTCCCAATCCCGCGAAGCGCAAGATGAATCGCGCTGTATTTTGTGAATATTACTATCTCCTCAGAGATACTATTCAAGAAATGCCAAGGCTGAGCCAGGAGACAGCCACATTATATGAAGGAAAGTTGGCTTTTACTGCCGACATACACCAACTTTACCTCCTCCCTTGCGGCATTCCAGATGAATGGGCGCTAGGCCTTTACAGAATGACTACCGAGGATGTTGAAGAAACCATCAAGTCTTGGTCGGATGAGTGGAGGGAGGCCGCCGATCTCGCATCCGCGCTGCCAACCGCCGCTGCGAAAGAGAAGGATAAGGGCAAGGAAGCCCCGGAGCAAAGAAGTGATGAAGGTTCCACAGAACCGGCCACCAAGAAGCAAAAAGTGTCGCATCCCGCTGAGGCTATTCCCTCGGGGATCGACCAGTACCTACACGAGCAATTTCGCGAGCTGCGCAATGCGCATGCTCACATCAGAAGTGCTTCAGATTTGTAGTACGTAGAATTGAAAGGTCTCGCAGGAAGAGTTGCGCAGACCCATGCGCCAGCATCTACTTCGCAGGCGCCCCAAGAAATTCCAAGTGCTGAGCGAGTTGAAGTACTCGCAGAAAGGCATATTATCGTGCATATTCCGCCTACCAGCATGACACTTCCAGATCCGCTAGCTGCACTACAGGTAAGCTCAGTTGGGCCTGTAGAAATAAATTTGTCTTTAATTCCTATAGAGACTCTACAGCTTGTGCATGAGAAAGTTTCTGTTGAGCTGAGAGCTAGAGAGATCTCCACCTTCCGGGCAAACCAACGACTGCAATCGCAGGAGTTAGAGTTGAAGGAAAGCCATAAGAATATATCTGAGAAACTTGCACTTTATGAGGCGCAAGACATCGGCATCAGAAACGCAGTCGACGAGATTGCCCAGGAATTGCCGGCTTGCGAGATTCAACTAGACCTCCCTCTGGTTGCAAAAGTTCAAATTATTGGAGGAAGGGCGAAAACCCTGGAGCAAGAAATAGTTGCTATGGCTGAAGGCCATAGAACCCAGATCGCTGAGCTAGAAGCTCGCGTTGCTGCGCAGTTTACGGATGATGCGCAGGTACAATTTGAAGCACTGAGCAGAGCTTCCACACAGATGAAAGATAGAATGCAGGAAGCCGAGAATCTGATGAGCCAAGCTATGGAAGCTTGGATGGAGCTTGAGAAGCTCCCTTTTAAAGTTGGTCTGTCAGAACAGGTGCAAGCTGCAGAACAGTCTCTCACTGTTCTGACTGAAGAAGCTAAGGCCTTAACAGGCTTACCAAAAATGAAGAAAATGAGTGAAGTGCGCAGAATGCAGCAGCAACTGCACAAGCTCAGAACTGAAGATGAGAAGCTCACCAACAGCATTCAGCCATTCATGGATGAGTATGCTGAAATCGTTGCCCAGGTCGAGGCAAAAATCAAAGAGATTGCTGAATCTCAGGAGGTGATTGATACCATCACTAAAGAAGAAGCCACCGCAGAAACGGTGCAGACAGCTGTGGAGTGTATCGATGAATTGGACTCCGCTATTGCGCAGTGGAAGAAAACATTCGCGGAGACCCAAGCACAAGCAGATGCGCAAATCAAGCGACCACACGCTAGTGCGAGTGGCTCGAGGGCGAGCCACAAGTGAGTGTTAGGGGCCTGTTGGAGCCGAGGCCGTAGCTACGGTAAATCGCATGCCCCCAACTCCTCCAGTCCAATTCCCTGCGGTTTCTTTTCTCCGTCTCTTCCTCTTGCGCCCCAAGTGACCTACGGCCGTTCCGTTCTCTAAATTGGAAGCGAGGGCCAGGGGGAAATTAACCAGGGCCCTGGATCCTCGTATCTTGAACGCAGCGCGGTCATATGCGAGAGCGGCCTCTTCGGCGGTATTAAAAGTGCCCAACCAAACTCGAGAGCCCTTCCTGGCGGGATCTCCGATTTCTGCAGCGAACTTTCCCGACGGGCGCTGACTGACTCCTCTGTAGTGCCTATGCTTCATATCTCCACAATCCTCCTCCTTTGGTTGTGGCTCTACATTTACATTGTCCTCCTCCTGTGGTTGTGGCTCTACATTTACATTGTCCTCCTCGTGTGATTGTGACTCTACATTTACAAAAGAAGAATAGTTTTCTTCTGTAATTGCTATCTTCTTGTCTTCTGATCTGCTGCTGTCATCTTGACATGAACCCCTGGTGAGCGTGGCCTTGGGCTGTATATCATCATCGTCAGAAATATTAATATAAACGGCGCAATCATTATAATTATGAAGATCGATATCGTCGTCCACTTCCAGCAAGTGGTGGCGAAAGAACTCCAACATATTGATGCTCAAACTTGGCCCTGCAGCATCCATGGTGGTTTCGCACCAATCAACTTTAGATCGATTGATTTCCATGCGCAGGCAGGCCGGCAGAGTTCGAATATAAAGCACTTACTTTCGTCAAGTACATTGCATATTGCCCATGCTTACTTTCGCCACATTTTCATGAGTAGATTCACCTATATTATTTTATATCTTGAATTCGAATATAAAGCACTTACTTTCGTCAAGTACATTGCATATTGCCCATGCTTACTTTCGCCACATTTTCATGAGTAGATTCACCTATATTATTATTATATCTTGGGACTCTGCTAAAGACGAGGGGCTACTAGCCCATGAAAACCTTAAGCTGGCTTGTGACTTCAATCTTACATTATCTTCTTTGGAGTCATGGGGAAAACTTCTAGAGGGGATAATCTATGTTCTTATTTCTTTCATTATTTTGTAGAACTTGGTCTAAGTGATATTTTGCCTATACCATTGGGTCTGACGTGGTGTAATGGTAGGAAGGATGATGCGTGGATTTCCAAGAGACTGGACAGATATTTGTTGGCTGACAATCTTCTGCATGGTGCCCACAAATACAGATCATGGACCATTCACTCGACCATATCAGACCACCAGACCATCCTATTGGAGTTGGAATTTGACGAGGTCAAGATTCCTTACCCATTTAAATTTAATCATACACTCCTTCAGATTGATGAATCCAAGGCCTTTGTTCGGATTGAGTGGGCGGGTTTCAATGTGTAGGGTATTTCTTCTCCATCCAAGCGACTATCCTATAAACTTAGACTTTTAAAAAACAGTGTTAAAAAGTGGGTGAAGCAACGGAAGCTGGTGGAGCAATAGGATATCATCGATATTAATTCTAAGATCAATTCACTTAATAATGCTCATCAGGGTGGTCAATCCTTGATCAGGTGATACTAGTTCTCTCTCCACATGAAGATCATATCCCTCGTATACATGTAGGGGCTTCCAAACACTACTTCGACACATCGAGGGGTACTACAAACACTACTTTATAAATAAATTCAACACTAATAGACAATCTCTTATTACATTATTTAATAACCTTCATTTCTAACCCCTTGTTTACCCATCCATAGGGATATGTGCTAGGGTGGTCCATTATTGGTGGATGCTCGCAATTCCTTGGTGATTTTGGAAGGCCGACGTCAAAAGATACTTATTAGGGTGGAAGCTGAATGGTGCTTGAAGAGTCGGGCTTTGTGGGTCTCCTTGGGAGATAATAACACAATTATTTTTCACAAATATGCAAATTCTCAACGTATTGTCAATTCAATCTGGTCACTGCAAGATAGTTCAGGGGTTAACATTTCATCACTACCAGATTTACAAGTGGCTGCTACCCTTCACTTTCAGGACTATTATCGTGACCCTGGTACATCAGTGATGGCAGATCAAATCAGAGTCATTAAAGACTATCCACGTTTATTTTCAGAGCAAGAGGGTAACGACATCTTTATCCCGGTAACTTTGAAGGAGATCCATGTTGTTCTTAAAGGTTTTGCGAAAGATAAAAGTCTGGGTCTAGATAGCCCTGGACCTCAGAACTCTTCCTGGAATTCTGTGATATTATGGGGCAGGAGATTCTGGATATGGTGGATGCTTCGTGTATACGGGGGAATGTATCGGGTGCTCTCAATGCTACCTCTCTGGCACTGATACCCAAGGTTTCGAATCCCTCTACCTTCATGGATTTTCGTCTGATCTCACTTTGCAATCTGGCCTACAAAATAATTTCAAAGATCATTGCATGTAGGATCAATCCGATTCTATCTAAGGGTTTATCTATGGAACAGTATGGGTTTTTGGATAACCGTCAAATACTAGATGCGGTTGGGGTGGCCCAGGAGGCGATGCACATTATGAAAATCCAATAATCTTCAGGCTATTATTCTTCAACTTGACCTCATGAGAGCATATGATAATGTGAATTGGAATTATCTGAGACATACACTGGTTTAGATAGGGATTCCCTGGGGCGCCATTAAATGGATTATGGCATGTATAAAGTCTGTTAATTATTCTATTCTCATCAATGGTTGTCCTACCAATTTCGTGATAACTTCACAAAGCCTTCGTCAAGGCTATCCCTTGTCACCACTTCTTTTTTTTTTCGTCGTTGAGGGCCTTAGCACACAACTTCTAATATCAAAGGAGAAATCATTGATTTTAGGTATCCAGGTATCGTCACAATACTCTATCACCCATCAATTTTTTGTTAATGATGTGATGTTATTTGGGCTTGCAGATCTTTGATCTTGGGGTCATATCTGGTCTATACTTCAATTTTTTTGTATTACATCAGGTATGCACATTAATGGTGGCAAATCCAAATTATGACAAAATAATTTGGTTAGTGCAGATCTGTTGGAGTTCACCAATCTCATTCCTTTCACTGCTACAGAAATTTCAGTTGGTACTCATTATCTGGGTTATTTTCTTAAACCATCTGGTTATAGGGTTGTTGATTGGCAGTGGCTTGTTACTAAATTTGAAAGGCGTATTCTCCATTGGCAATGGAACTGGTTGTCAAGTGGGGGTAGACTTACACTGGTCAAGTCGGTGCTACAAAATCCGGGGGTCTATTGGTTCTCTCTCTCTAAGATCCCCCAGACTATATTATCATGCATTCGTCAGTTGATACATCGTTTAATCTGGGCTGGGAATGGAGCCCATAAGATTCATCTAGTGGAATGGTCTACCCTTTCCAGGCATTTTACACGGGTCAGTTGGGAAATAAAAAATATCTATACTTTCTCTACTGCTCTTTTGGCAAAGGGTCTTTTGCGGGCCTTATCGGGGACTGTTTATGGGGCAGTATTTTAAAAGACAAATATTTTGGGCACTTGACTCCTATATAGTGGATTAGATCCACTAAGAAATCCTCCAAACGTATTTCTAACATCTGGGCTGGGT
Organism: Larix kaempferi; assembly: GCA_027924585.1. NCBI lineage: Eukaryota > Viridiplantae > Streptophyta > Pinopsida > Pinales > Pinaceae > Larix > Larix kaempferi. The sequence goes on from BSBM01000848.1 coordinate 9,379,800, forward strand.
TACTTCTTGCCTTATTATTAGACACATTATTATTGGTGAAGACCCTATTGTGGGTGGTCCAGAGCCCTATAAACTGTCAGTTGAACTACTCTACCAGCTTAGGGGTCGGGGCTATTATTTTCTCCATCATATCCTGATAAATAATGATCAGAACAAGTTATTCAATGTCTGGCTCAGAGCTGCACAATTAGGCTTATTAGGTGGGTTGGCAATGGAATGGGATGCTTACATTTTAGATATGTACCGGGCCAATGTTAGAATAGATGCAGAAGATGATCGACTTCTGTGGTCTTGGAACACTAATGATGGATCCATTTCAGCTAGTCTGGCATATGATGCAATCAACTCAAAATCGACTTGGTCAAATGTTTGGTGGCATCGAGTTGTTTGGCATTGGCCTTTACCATTAAAGGTTAAGATATTTATCCGGTTACTTCTGGCTGGGAAGATCCTCATCTGGAGTAATCTCCAGAAGCGAGGTTTCACTAGCCCTTCGATTTGCTCTCTATGCCATCATGCTGATGAAACTTTCCATCACCTTTTTGTCACCTGCCCATTCACAGTCAGGGTATGGTCCTTCATTGGCGATCCTTTTATCTATTTACCAGTTGATTCTGTTTCACAATGCAAGACTGGTATAAAAACTTGTTTTTACAGAATCACAAGCCGGGGGTTTTAGCATGCTTAATGTCTTGGGAAATTTGGAAATCCCAGAATCGTAGAATATTTGAGGATTCATTCTTAGAGCCTAGTGGGGGTGGCGGCAGTGATACTTTCACTTTCTTTGGATTATGCTGATCCGATTCTGGTGGATGTCTGATTGTTCGATCGTTCTCTTCGGCCATCTACTCTTCTTCGTTCTGGTAATCAAGCCCATTTTGACGATGCTTCTCTGACTTCTATAGGATGCTGTGGTGCTAGTGCATATCTTGAATGTGCTAATGGTGATATGATTAGTCTTTGGATGTGTGGCGGTAGGGGTACCAACATAAAATGCGAACTGTTGGGGTTATGGTCGGTCCTTTATTTTGTTTCACAGGCTGATATTTATTTGGAGCAGGTAGCTGGTGATTCCATGATTGTTGTGCAATGGGCCATGAACAGGCGGATATCAACGCTCTTGCACTTACACCATGGCAGGATCTTACTGGTCATTTTTTGAGTCTCTGTCCATATACATCTATTATCCATATTTACCGTGAGCATAACGTCACTACTGATGGTCTTTCTCGACGAGGCCTCGAGGCTGTGGAGGGACGCATCTATTATGAGATTGTGCAGGGTTCTGCTCAACCTAACTCTGGCTTTTGGAACTTATTCGCACATTAGTTTCTTGGGGGTTTACATTTTGTTCCTATCGACTATATTCTTTGCTACTGTTTACCTCTATTTTATATATATTACGGCTGTAATCGGTGTCATTTTTGTGCTATCTGAAGTTTGTATTATATTTTGGCATCCGAGTTGGATCTCGTCCTTTATCTCTTGCTAATGTTTCCTCTATTTTAAATATATTTTAGCTGTATTCTATGACATTTGTGTGCTACCTTAAGATTGTGTATTATTTGGCATCCGCATTGGTTCTGGTCCTTCATATCTCAGCGTTTTACTTTCCATGGCTTCTGGACAGTCTTGGCTTGGGCTCTCATGTTCTTGGTTTGACCAAAGATTGGTTGTTTTGGTCTATATTAGACTTGGTTGTTGGACCTTCTTTCATGTGTCTCTTGTGACTGACATGTCATGCTGGATTAGATCTCCTTGTAAGAGTTTTTATACTATTAATAAAGTATATTGTTTTTTCTAATGAAAAAAAAACTAAAATTATAAATATATTTTGCTTCGCCACATTTTCATGAGTAAATTCACCTATATTATTATTATAATTTGAATTATAAATATATTTTACTTTTTAACATTGTGCACTCATTGTATCCGTCATCATGCATTAGTCTTTCTGAATTCCTGGATTGAAATAAATACTATTAATAAAGTATAGTGTTTTTTCTAATGAAAAAAAAAATTGAATTATAAATATATTTTGCTTCGCCACATTTTCACTAGTAAATTCACCTATATTATTATTATATTTTGAATTATAGATATATTTTACTTTTTAACATTGTGAACTCATTGCATCCGTCATCATGCATTAGTCTTTCTGAATTCCTGGATTGAAATAAGAGGTATATGGGAGTTTAATGTGACACTTACACACATAAATGATATTATGTATTAAATAGAGGGTTTCAATCCATTCAAATACACCCATATATTATGTATTAAAAACACCCATATATTATGTATTAAATAGACGGTTTCAATCCATTCAAAAACACCCACCCACGTCTTCTCTTTCCGTGTAGAAATCGTTTCGAAATGAAGGCTTTTGATGAAAAATGATTAAAAAACGAAATTGTCGGGTCAAGATTTAAGGAAAATTGAAGGTGTCGGATAACACGTCATATAAATCGTCATGTTTGGTCATGTTTTCATAAAATGTGAATAAAATTTGGCTTAATATTGCAATCTTACAATTCAGTGAAATTTCAGCAAAGACAGATAGCGATCTTACAATTCAGTGAAATTTCAGCAAAGACAAATAGCGATTTATATTTGCTATATAAATTTTGGGATAAATCAGTGATTATCTAATACTAATACTTTAGAAATATATTTTTTATTCAATTAAATAATTAATGAAAAATTGAATTAATTTATTAGCTTTCATTTTTATAATTGTTTAGTTGAAATTTGGAAGGATATTAATGTTAAAAATATACTTGTCTCATCTTCTTACTATCTACTAAAAATATACTTATTAATTTACCCAAATTCTAAAATATAATCACCTATAAATCTAAATATCACATCAATACAATATGTTATATAAATTTTGATAAATTACCCATTATTTATAAACCCATTAGATGAAACATTATTCAATTAACCATCATCAAAAAAATCAAACTCATATCACATCATGCATTGAGTGTTTAAAATTATTGCCAAAAGCATACAGTTATACTTGATTTAATCATTTTTATTCAAATAACATTGCCCGTCTCGCTCTTGAATAACACCGTTCATTTTAGCCTAATATTTTTTTTAAGATAAGAATTTACCAAAATATTAGATGTTGAGCATTGGTTGTCATTGATGTGAAGTGTTTGACTAAAGAGGATGTCAAGTGTTTCATTGTCATTCAATGCGGGGAGATTGTTGAGCATTGATTGCCATTGATGCCAAGTGTTTGAATGAAGAGGATGTCAAGTGTTTGACTATCATTCAATGTGGGGAGATTGTTCAGCATTTGTTGTCATTAATGTCAACTAAAGAAGATGTCATGTGTTTGAAACTCATCCAATGTCAAAGAGAATGTCAACTCATTCAGTGTGAGTCATTGAGATCCTTCTCAGTCAAAGTGGATGCAACATTCCAACATAAAGTATGAATAAGCCACTTTGAGGTCGTCCATGCACATGATAAAGAAATCATGAACACCATAAGTATATGCACAAATGGTGAAGGTGATAGATATGTATGCAACTTTGGAGTATATCTAAGAGTGCATTCTGTCTGAAGATGTATATCAAGGATACAACAATCAAGTAACTTTGGAGTATATCTAAGAGTGCATCGAGGGTATATCTTGTAGGTCAAGTTTGAAGGAGTACATAAGATAATACATAATGAAGATCCAAAAGATACTTCATGAATATCTAGTTCAATAAGAAACACAAGTAATGGATCCTAGATCATGTGTCCCTTACGCATAATTCAAGTTCACCAATTCATACTCTCTCGTGCCAGTAAATTGTAGGAATTGGATGGACAATGGTACAACTGATCAAGTTGACAAGAAGTTGGTTGAACAAATGGTGCAAATATGCAAGAAAGCCTAAGCATTGCTTGGATGATGGTTGGGAGTGCGCAACAACAGATGGTTGGACAATCCTGAAAGCGCGCAAGCATAACTAATCAAAAAATGCCTCCATTTAGTGGAACGTGTGGAAACTCCTAGAATGGTACAACAGTTGAGCATCACATATGCGCACATTCCACAACCGACGAAAAACAAGTGCGCAAGTCCCACAAGTGATGACAAGGAAGAAGTCAAAGTCCTACCAAATAGAAGTCAGAGTATGTGTAGGTTTTGTAAAGTATCTATACACCAAGGGCACATCACCCAAATGAAATGATGAAGCACGAGTCATAATCTCACTAAGTAGAAGCTGTAGAATGCGTAGATGACACAAAGTATTGATATCACAAGGGTGTATTCCCACAAGGGCTGGTACATCATAAGTCATGGATACACCAAGACGAAGTAGAAGATTGCGCACACACCATAAGGCAATGGTACATCAAGAGCGTAATGAAGGTGTAAAGTTCCACTGAGTTGTAGACCTTGAGGGTGTTTGGTACATCTAAGATGACACATCAATATCATAGATGATGACACGTGGCATATGCACAATCAGTGAAGCATGGAAGAAGGGATACCACGAGCAACTTGTGAACATACAATCCGTGCAGGACATGTATATGCTAAGATTCAATATGCTAAGATAGAAAATATCAATATTACATTCCATTTCACAACAATAGCATATACAGGATCACTGAAAGAACAACAAGCACAACATAAACACAAGAGACACAGATTTATCCTGGGAAACCCTCCTGGGGTAGAAAACCCAACAAAGCTTCCTCAATATAGATGACCAACAAATACAAATATGTAATCCCCAAACATGAGCTCCTTCTCCTCCATAGCAGATCTCTCTCTCTCCTATGCGCCAATCACACGTGAGTGAATGTGTGTTAAATGAGGAACACACGTCCTCTATTTATACACTACTCTGACTTGACTTTTACACTAACTAGGTCAGCCCCAACTTAACCACTCAACATAATGCTGACAGGGCCGACCCCACTGGGGACTTAAACACCCCATACAACTAACTCTAGGCCGAACCCACTAGGGAAGTCTAATAACCCAAGTTACCACATTATCTCGGAGGAATAAACATCTCTGAATATACAATAGGGTCTTCACAGAGGATTGAAACATCTATGGAACAATAAAGTACAAATATAATATTCTTGGAAGTTACAATATCCAAACACTCCCCCTTAACGAGAATGATATTATAACAACATCTGTAGGGGAAAGGAGTCATGAACTACATGATACATGACACATCTATAAATCATTGGAATATTTCTTCAGTAACTCAACCAATTACTGGAACCTTTTCAAATCTTCAATACTGGAATAATATCTTTAGTACTGAGTCTTCATCGTCTGCAGCATCCGAATAGCTACACCACTATCATCATCTAGATCTTCTTGATTGACAACATCATCTAGATCATCTCGATCAACATTATCATCTATATCATCTTGATCAACAGCATCATCATCTAGATCATCTCGATCAACAATATCATCATCTGGATCATCTTGATCAACATCATCATCTGGATCATCTCAATCAACAATATCGTCATGTGGATCATCTCGATCAACAGTATCGTCATCTGGATCATCTCGATCAATAGTATCATCGGCTGGATCATCTCGATCAACATCGTCATCTGGATCATCTCGATCAACATTGTCATCTGGATCATCTTGATTAACAGTATCGTCATTTGGATCATATCGATCAACATCAACATCTGGATCATCTCGATCAACAGTATCATCATAGCAACATACTCTGCAATACACACGATCTAATTACGGGATGATCAATCCCTCTCAATTTAAGACACCTCTCATGTCTATGGACGATGCGATCCATATGTACTTTATGGGATGATCAATCCCGATCCTTTTAAGACACCTCTCATGTCTAAGGACGATGTAGTCCTTGATCCATTTGAGACAAGTCTCATGTCTAAGGACGATGTATTCCTTGATCCATTTAAGACAATTCTCATGTCTAAGGACGATGCAGTCCTTGATCCATTTAAGATATGTTTCATGTCTAAGGATGATGCAGTCCTTGATCCATTTAAGACAAGTCTCATGTCTAAGGACGATGTAGTCCTTGATCCATTTAAGACAAGTCTCATGTCTAAGGACGATGTAGTCCTTGATCCATTTAAGACAAGTCTCATGTCTAAGGACGACGCAGTCCTATCATGTACATTTTGAACCAACTTGTTCAGGGACGATGCAGTCCTATCACGTACATTTTGAACTAACTTGTTTAGGGACAATGCAGTCTTATCACGTACATTTTGAACTAACTTGTTCAGGGACGATGTAGTCCTATCATGTAGATTTTGAACAACCATTCAAGGATGATGCAATCCTATCACGTACATTTTGAACAAACGTTTAGGGATGATGCAATCCTATCACGTCCACTAGGGACCACTTCTCAGAGACACATGTCTACGGATCAATTCAGGGATGGAAGTAAGGGGATGATACAATCCCTCTCGTCCACTAAGGACCATTTCTTGGAGACATATGTCTACCGATCAATTCAGGGACCAAAGTCCGGGGATGATACAATCGCTCTCGTCCACTAGGGACCATTTCTCGAAGACATCTGTCTACAGATCAATTCAGGGACCAAGGTTCAGGGATGATACAATCCCTCTCGTCAACTAAGACCAAGTCTTAGGACCACTTATCAACCTTATTGTTGATATCATCGACCTCATCGCCGGGACAGGTAACCTCATCATCGACCTCATCGTTAGAACAGGTAACCTCATCATCGATACATGTATCCTCATCATCGATACAAGTATCCAAATCATCGATACAGTATCCTCATCATCGATACAGTATCCTCATCAATACAGGTATCCTCATCATCGACCTTACCGTTGATATAAGCAATCTCATCATCGATATAGGTATCCATATTGATACCAGTATCCAAATATCATCATCGACCATATCAGTCCCCCTTTCGAGGAGGGTCCTTCTGAACTACACCAACCTTGTCTCGAAAATACTCAAACTTTACTCGAGACAGATGTTTGGTCAATACATCAGCAACTTGTTTGTCAGTGCTCAAATACTCAATCTTGATCGCTCCTTTCTGCAGCATATCCCGTATATAAAAATATCGGATCTCTATGTGCTTTGACTTATCTTGGAACACTAGATTCTTTGTCATCTTGATACAACTCTGGTTGTCGCATAGGATCACAGTGGAGTCCATCTCTAAGTCAAACAATCCTACTAACAACTTCTGAAGCCATATTGCTTCACAACTAGCAGAGCAAGCAGCTATATATTCTGCTTCAGTTGTGCTGAGAGCCACACTAGACTGCTTCCTACTAAGCCATGAGATAATGGAAGATCCCAAATAACATCTGCCTGCTGTGCTCTTCCTGTCTGATACACTTCCTACCCAATCAGTATATGTGTATCCATACAATCTGAAGTCAGATCTCCAAGACAACATAGACCAAAGTCTATCATACCCTTTAGGTACCTCATCACATGCTTTGCAACTATCAGGTGAACATCCCTAGGTTCTGCTAGAAACTGACTCAAGGTGTTCACAACAAAGCATATATCTGGCATGGTATTCGTCAGATACATCAATGGCCCAATAATCTGTCTGTACAAAGTCACATCCACTAACTCTGATGAGTCATCAGCTAATAACTTCAAGTTGGAATCCATGGGAGTGGTCATGTCCTTACATTCCAACATATCAAATATTTTCAAGATTTCCACAGCATACTTTCTTTGGTTGAGAAATATTCCTTCTGGGCCTTGACATACTTCTAGACCTAGGAAGTAATGCATCAATCCGAGATCTTTCATCTCAAATTCTGTAGCTAGCTTCTTCTTGATTTCCATGATCTATTTCTCATTCCCTGTCAGAAAGAGATCATCCACATACAGTAAAAGTATGATAGTTTCATCATCCATAATCTTAAGGTAAAGGTTAGGATCAACTTTACTTTTGGTAAATCCCAAGCTTGTCAAGAAGCTATCAATTCTCCCTCTGTGACTGAACATCATTCACACTCTTCATTGAGTTATCTTCTGCATATCTATCTGTGCCATCTCTTGTTAGATGGGTCTACTGATATGAGCCTCAAGATCATTTGAACTCTGTAGTGAGATCTTTTTTACATCCATATAAGAGAAGAATTTCATCTATATATAGACACCATCTTCAACCTTGTAGCAAAGGTTGAAATATGCATCACCCATGGTGATCATTAAGCTCATAAAATGACTATCGATCTTGGGTGCCCGTACATAGCTTTCTTCAATTACACCATTAAGAGAATGGTATTGGAGGAGACATCTCATCATGATCCTCTTCCTCTTTCTAAGAGAATCTTCTAGCCACGAGCCTTCTATAGTATGTTTGATTTGTAAGTCTTCTTGTTGAACATCCATCACTTGTTCGGTGTTCATCATTCTTCATGATCTTTCCTACAAATCAAAGTTAATTACATTATTAGTAATACTTCATAATCATCAAATCATGTTGACATTTCAATGACAACCTATTATGCATATTGATATGATTCACATAGTCATGCAACTATCTTGACCAATACTTTGGCACAACACTTTTCCATGTCTTGTATGCATACAATGGTTATCTAGATGCATTCCATCTCTACTAGAACACACGATCGAGAGCATGCACAACTCTCAGTATGTCAGCAAAGAGGTTTCATTCTAGACAAGCAATAATGGAATTTTTGTCCAACTTACCCATCATATGCATATTATTAGTATACTGTTCAATGCTATATGAATGCTTACACTCTGCATGATATATTCTAGGAATACAAATATGCATACAACTATTACAAGCAATATCATTGACTATTCAATAATTTAAATAACAACTCAAATACTTATCTTCTACATTTGTGTGGTTGCCTCCCGCTTGATCTCTATTTTATGATAGCATCATTATATGCCTTTGAACTTCTATCCATTTTGTACCACTCTGCATGCTTAAGTGTGCACTAGTGTCATCCTCATGGTCTCATACATAATCATACATTCATTAATATAGTCTCAATACTATCAAAACATTATGATTGTAAATAATCTTAAGTATGTATGGTCATGATCATTTCATACACAGGTATACTTACCTAAGATCCTAACACAAAGTAGGATTCTAACTTAATATAGGAAAACACCTGGATTATCATGCTTGCTTATGTCTTAACATACACAAACAATATCTTCTTTGTTTTCTTCAATGATTTAGAGACCTTGTGCTAGAACCTGCATATCTCATAAGTTAAGCATAGTAGAACAAGGTCATAGATACCTCATAAGTGGAGCTTCTATGTGGTCAAATACTATGGATGAGTCTTTGTCTTAATGTCATCATGGTCATAGATCTTGATTTGTATTTCTTGATGTACCTGTATCTTGTTAGCAAACAACATCATCCTCATACAACACCACAGGTGCATTAGTACAATCATAAGTGTCATAAACTTAATAAATGAATGTCTTCTATCATTCACATGCATTCATTATCAAACAATCATAATTGTACTAACCTCAATAACATGACGACAAACATATTATGAACTTAATCAAGAATCAGATTTCAAATCATACCCGTGTCTTCTCAAGTCATACCTGATGAGTAGTCTTCTCTATAGGGGTAAAACCCTAACTGTCCAAGGTAGATTACTTGTAAAACATCTTGTATAGGTTCATGGTTCTCAGATGATAAATATCAGTGCCATTTAAACCTTCTTCATCGCTTCCCTATGAGTCTCCCAACTTTGCTAGGGTTTCTTCTTACTTGGAAACCCTAATTTTCAATCTCCTCCCCCCCACAAGATTTTGATGGAGGATCAATATCTATGATGAATGGATTCCAAATCCATTATCAAAGCTTCCAATGTTGTATCAGGTGTCTCCAAAATTGTATCAGGTCATTCCAGACCTAATAACTGAAAACCATAAGTGAGAGCTTCTTCCTTCTCATCTTAGGCTTCCTCCGTTTATCCATTTCAGATGTGCCGTATTTTTTTTGGTGCATCTCTGAAATTTCAGATCTGTAGGGTCTGAAACTTTGGCCTGTAGTAGCCTGAGCTATCATATTTCCAACCCCATAGGTATGATATTTAATGGATTATCTGATAGAGAGTTATGCCAAATGTCGCAACGTGATCTGTTTATGGGATGAAACAATATAGCGAACTTGTACGGAGTGCCATGTGTCACTATTTCAACTTCGGCCTCTGAAAAGTGGACTTGTCAAACTACAATCCGTTCCCTAACTTCCACTTTTTACAGAATTTCATTTGGATCTTCCTAGCCCGAGATATGACCCTTTTCCCTATGTCACTTGTTTAGGACTGCATTCTGGAAGAGACAGAAACCCTAACTTGTATGAATCATAAATCACAAAGTACAATGATTAGGAGGATGAGATTCACAAAAAATGTATAGGGGGATGTTATATTCATCTTGTACAAGTTTCAGATCCCGAACCTTCTCCAAAATGGATTTATAGCGAAATTTCCATGATGACTAGGTTTTTCTATTCAAAACCCTAACTTTCAAATTGTCGCAAGTGAGACAAGTGTCATAAGTGCCATACATTGCCTTCCTTTAAGCTAGCTATGATACCATGTTAAGATTCAATATGATAAGATAGAAAATATCAATATTACATTCCATTTCACAACAATAGCATATACAGGATCATTGAAATAACAACAAGCACAACATAAACACAAGAGACACAGATTTATCCTGGGAAACCCTCATGGGGTAGAAAACCCAACAAAGCTTCCTCAATATAGATGACCAGCAAATAAAAAAATGTAATCCCCAAACATGAGCTCCTTATCCTCCATAGCATATCTCTCTCTCTCCTATGCGCCAATTACAAGTGAGTGAATGTGTGTTAAATGAGGAACACACCTCCTCTATTTACACACTACTCCAACTTGACTTTTACACTAACTAGGTTAGCCCCAACTTAACCACTCAACATAATGCTCACAGGGCTGACCCCACTAGGGACTTAAACACCCCATACAACTAAATATAGGACAACCCCACTAGGGAAGTCTAATAACCCAAGTTACCACATTATCTCGGAGGAATAAACATCTCCGGATATACAATAGGGTCTTCACGGAGGAATGAAACATCTCCAGAATAATAAAGTACAAATATAATATTATTAGAAGTTACAATATCTCAACAGTATAAATATAGATGCAAGTTGAATATTTTTTGTAATCTTGGAAGTAAGAACACAAGGGGTTTTGCGTAAAAGTTCCAATTTGTTTTTTGACGCATCAAGGGGCTCATGAACAGAACAAATGATATAGTGAAGCACCGAATGTGCACATGCAACATAACAAAGTTTTGATACCATGCACAGAGTGATGGATATCTCAAAGGACAGTATTACAATCAACACGTCGATAGTCACAGATGTTGTAAATACAGAATCACAGAGACAGAACCGATGTTTATCATATTTTGTGCATATGTCTAGATGATGTAGAAGAAGAGAAGTGAAAGTGTGCAAAGTTGAATGATGTTGTAGATTTGTAACAATTGGAAAAATGTCGAAAGAAAGACATACTAAAGAATGTGTAAGTGATGGATATCTCAAAGGGTAGTATTGCAATCAGCACGTCGATAGTCATAGATGTTGTAAAGATAGAAGCACAGAGACAGAACCGATGTTTATCATATATTGCGCATATATCTAGATGATGTATAAGAAAAGAAGTGAAAGTGTCTGAAGTTGAAGATTCCATGTGATGCGCAACAACAAAACAACAATAGAACTCAATATGCACATCATCATGCAGATGATCTGAGACAAGTGCGTTAAACTGAACATACCAACTATTTTATTCACAAGAGTGTCATGTCCCCAATTTTTGCTATGGTCCATGGGGATGATTTTGGTCTAAGTCACCTAGGAATTAATTAATTAATTAATGGATGGAGGTTGAAATTGACTTATGGAATATGCCTAAAGGGGAATTTGGTGCATTAATGGATAAGGTGAGCCCCCCATGAAGATATTAATCCCCAAACTAAGTGCTAAGGTGATTTATGAGTTAATTCGGGAGTTTGAGCCAGGCCTATAGTTTAATTAAATATTTAATGGTTCTGAATTTTGGAGTAAGGAATTAATTATCCTTATTTATTATTATTTTGGAAAGTGAATGATGTGTACAAGGCTAGGAGGGCATAATAGTGTCAAGGTGGACCTCACCTACCCAAGTCAAGAAGATAGAAACATCAATGTGTCAGCCAAAAGCAGGAAAGAGATAAATGAAGAACAAGGGTGCCCTTTCTAATTTGTTTAAGAGGAAACAAATCACGAAAAAGAAAAGAGGGCGCTTTTGCTAAAAAGGATAAAAGGAATGTCAGAGAAAAGCAGGAAATAAAGGGATGGCAGTTTCCAAATGAAGGAAAGACATAAAGCAAAAGGAAAGGAAGGTTATCAACTCATGGGTGAACCACTCTCACAAGTCACCAAGCCAAGTAACTTTCTCAACAGGTCAACATGAATTCTATAAAAGAAGGATTCCAACTCCATTTCACAACTTTTGATCATTTGAGAATTTTGCTTGAGAGCTCTAAGCTTCTCTACTGTTGAGAGATGTGCCTCAACAACCTTGGGAGATGTGCCCCAAGTTCTTGACAAGTTTCCAATAACTTCCATAGGTTCATGTTTTTACTGATCAAAGGTTCATCATCCACACTTGAAGACCATTCATACATCAGAAGAGTTTCCATCACTCAGAAGTGCTTGAGGTGAAGACAATTGGTAGATCCAGTGGGGAGAAAGCTCCCATTCTTGAAGGAAGAGTTCATATCATCAGAGAGAAGAAGTGTGCATCCCATGAGCTCTTTTTTACACCTGTAGCATATCATCACTTAGATATATCATAGATCATATGTAATGTCCCTTTTTAGAAATTTATTAAAATGGTGAAATTTTTAATTTTTCCACTAGTTCAACCCTTAACTAATATTGGTTTCTTAGTCTCCAAATGACTCCAAATGCTCCCAAATTGTTATAGAAGGTGTATGGATGATATTAGGACATGATTATGAAATTCATGGATTCTTAAGAGTCTTTAAAAGGCTTATGCAACTCTCCTTTTAATTCTGGTCAAGGTGGGGGATTAGACTAGCAATTTGGGGTTACTTTCCCCCCTAGGTAGATGCTGGAAATGGCTCACCAAATGCTATGGGATCCTCTCGAATTTTAGAAAAGAAGTAAGGGATATCTAGGTGAAATCAATATGGTCTCATATGGATCACCATTCATTTTATTAAGTATTCTACAACCCTCTCAAATCAGATGCAAAAAGACTAGTTTTGAGCTTCAGGGGAAATGATAGGCAATCTTCTCCAAATGCTATGAAATTGAACAATATGACTCCAAAAGATTATACAATGAACATGAAATTTGTATAAAACATTATTAAAATTCCATACATCATTAATTAATTAGTGTTTCATTTTTCCATTCGAATATATCAACATATCATTGACATACATCAGCATAGTGGTGAAAATGGCACCATTTACTCATTAATGATCAGATTTACGTAGTTCCACTTGGAATATCGACTTGAATCTATTATGAATATGAATAAAAGAGAATTTAAATAAAATGATAAAATAATGGGTCATTAGAAGCTCGCCAAAGAGAACATTAGCCCAACAAGTGCACCCCACCTTAAGGATTATGAATATGTTGAGAAAACTGGAAATGGTTGGAGAAACAAGCTGAACTAAAAGTGACCATGAGTTGCCCTGTAGCTTTCACCTGCAACATAAGAATCCATTGAATCTCCAAATGAAATTTATGAATTTCCTTTCTAATTACAAACTAGGATGGGACTCTTTCACCCTCGAAACTGGTGCTAAGGCAAGTAGAGTATCACTCCACTCGCTCTCCTCTCAAATGCAAATTTTGAAAATGATCAAAAGATGGAATTCTTATTTGTTCCTGATTTTTATAAAATTCCTAAGGCCTCCCTAAATCGAATTACATCCATGATCCTCATTCCAACTCAATTTGGGAATAGATTCCCAAGTATGCCACTTGTCCCCCCAAAGTATGTTACTCTTCATCTTGAATTCGAATTGGGGAGAGAATCATGCCAACTGTAGTGGGTAATCTTGCCACATGGGGGTCCCACAACCTCTTATGTTCCCTCATGATCCAATGCCACCTTATTTTATTTTCATTATTATTTATTTGAACCATTTAATGTAAATTTGTAATTCTAAGGTCACTTTGAGTCTTGTAGCTCCCTTATCCCAACTTTTAATGCTTCCACCCCGAACCTAGGGAACTAGTAATTTTCCTCCATGACAGTTCATTTGGATGGGTATATTACAACTTTGAATTGGGAATTTCTGTTAGTGTGACCCACCTTATTCATTTGGATCTAATTTCACATTATTACTAAATTGGACATCATTCTTGGCAATTATTTGACCCTTAGAATCAATTTGACAAACTATCATTAGTACGGCCAAGGGGCTTAGGCCATTGTGACCCAATGCAAAATTTTGGGACATGAAAAATCCTCCCCGCTCAATATTGATTGTCCTCAAGAAATTTCAACACATATATGTGGAAGAACCTGCTTTCTTTCCAAAAACTTGCTTCCCAAAACTTCTCTTCTAAAACCTTGAGTAGAGCCACTCATGCACTACAATTGTGTGTTTCCAAAAACAAGGCGATTTGGGTTTTCTGTTCATTTTGATATCCCCTGTAACATCACCACTAAACACCAAAATTTTAATTGATTCCATCAAAACCAAGTTTGCACAATTACTCTTTACCTATTCATATTTTGGAAACCCTTTTTGATACCACTGCATAATTCTTGAAGTTTCCACTGACTTGCCCAATTTTCAGTCTTCGAGATTCCATGAATATTTTAGAGAGGAACCACCATGCTTGCTGCTACACTAATTTGATTAAAACCACTTTATTAAGTGGGGACTCAATCTCCCATACTACTTGTTTCCCAAATTTTTTGAAATCAATGGGACTAAAAATTATCCCAGGGTCCCATTGCTTGTATTGGACTCCAACAATTAAGAGTGCTCTCCAACCCATATCACCAGGAAAGAGAATTCCTGGATCCCATGTCCTTGTATGCATTCTTCCAAACATCATGAGTACAAAATATATATCATCAAATTACATAACAACATAATAAAAATGTACATCAAGGAGGTGTATCATCAAATAATCATGAAAGTGCTTATACCTCCAAGTAAGTAGACCACCATTTTCCAAGTGCGTACAAGATTCAAGTGACCAATCAAATATGATCCAATGACATAGGTGAGGATCCCATTCCCTATAATGCTGCCCTAAAAGGATGTAAGATACATCAAAATAATCAACCATGTGTTCTTTCATCCAAAAAGTGAATGAAGAACCTCGACTAAAATTTGAACCAAGTAGGGAGCAAAGAAAACAATAAGCCTTCAAGGGGATCACATAAGTAGAATTTGTGCATCCATGAACATGTGTATCATCAAGAAATAAAAAAGGATGTTGATGCCAATAATTATTTTCTCCAATCATATATCTCTTCACCCAAGTAGTGGATGAAGTTTGTCCAATATCAATTGAACTAAGCAAGGAGCAAGAGAAATCATGAGTCTTCAAGTGACTCAAGTGAGCATCATAAGTGCATCCATGTAGATGTGTTTCATTATAAGGTAAGAAGGAATGCTGCTGCAAATGTAAATAACAAATGACTCTAATAATGTCATCATATAAAGCAGAGATAGGATTTTCATGCTCCTCATGTGGCACCATAAAAAATAAACCTTTCACCCATACTTCATTAGGATGAATGCTGCAAAATATGGAAGCGTAGGATGTAGCAGAATGAACCAACTCACCCAAATGATCAGAAAGTACAAAAGTGTCCTCATGTGAATGCTCCATAATGGTAGGATCATGCACCTCATTCAAAAGTGCAGAAATTTCCTCATAGGTTGGTTCCAAGGTAGTGCAATCATACACTTCTTCAGAAATTGTGTCACCATTTCCAAGAGGAAACTCAAGTTCCTCTTCCAGCACATCAAGTTCTTGGATCTCATCAAGCTCATATTCAAACACATCTAGCACATGCAAATTTCCATGTTTCCCATGATCTACCATGTCATGATAATCCTCCATTCAATCTACCATATGACAATTTAAAACATAGGAGTAAGAACAAGTATATTGCAACCTTTCAAGAAGTTGCTCATTTTGAATTTTGAGTTTATGAATATCCTCATTATTGTTCAAGTATGCATCATGTAATAATTCATTAAACTCAACCAAATTGTTTCTATAAAAAATCAAAGACATGAAATTACCTTTGATGTTGCACATTGCTCTTTGAATCTTCTCCATGTCTTCAAGGAAGGATGGATCCTTCAATGAAGAAACTTTCCAACAAGAATTTGACACTAATTCTTGAGTGTCATGGAGAATTCTATTGGTCTCTTGGATCTTCTTTTCAATCATCTTTAATGACCCTTCAAGAAAAAGAGGTCCTTGCAAATGAACCTCCTCATCTTCTTCCTTCTTACTTGGAGCAATTTCATGAAGCTCAAGTGATGATGGGGAAGTTGATCTTGGTTCTTCAATTGCTACAAGGTATTCATTTACATGCTTAATGGAAGTTTGTCCTGCAACAACACTTTCAAAATTGAACTCTATGTCACCAACATAGAAGTATGAGCACCCATCAGTAGGTACTCCTTCATAGTTCAAACATCCATCGGTAGATGCTCTTTGATTCATGTCCAAGGTAGAATGTGTCTCGAAATGATCTTCAATATTTTCAATAGAGTCTTCTTCATGCTCATGTGATGTCTCTTCATATTTGGAATATATTTTTGAATAAAACTCAAAAACTCTATTCAAGTAGGAAATACATTCATTCCCTGAAGCTTGGGATACTTCATTGCTCTTTTCACTCACACACATATGATTTTCTCTCCAAGGCCTTTTAAAAGAATGGCATAAACCTTCACTAAATTCACATATTCATTTTTGGGCCTATTTGAAAACACCCAATCAACAAATTATCCCAAAGGAGGGTCCTTTTTTGTATTTCCCTTATACAAATCAAGATATGCCTGATATTGTTGGGACAAGGTTTTATATGTTGCTCTCCATCTTTTTAACTCATTCATAGAATTATCCTTTGATATTGTGACACACTCATATTTATAATACATAGGGTCATAATAATAATCTTCATTCCTCATGAAATTGTAAGAATTTTTGCATGATGGCACCTCTTCCTCAAACCATTCACATTCTGCTTCATATTGCTCACAATCATCTACATACTGCTCATAAGCATTATAACCATAGGAGTCATCATAATAGTAAGACATGGCGGCAATTATTCTTCAATGTCTGATATTAATTCACAGGTGCAAGGAACATGCTCTGATACCAATGTAATGTCCCTTTTTAGAAATTTATTAAAATGGTGAAAATTTCAATTTTTCCACTAGTTCGACCCTTAACTAGTATTGGTTTCTTGGTCTCCAAACGACTCCAAATGCTCCCAAATTGTTATAGAAGGTGTATGGATTATATTAAGACATGATTATGAGGTTCATAGATGCTTTAGAGTCTTCAAAAGGATTCTTCAAATATCCTTTTAATTCTGGTTAAGGTGGGGGGATTGTTGGTGTCCAATATTGTCACCATTTTTGATCATTTAATTTACTCAAAGTGGCGTTATTTCTATCGTTTTTGCTATAGTAAGTTGGTTTCTTAGCCATTCATCCCATTAAACAGTCTAGGTATGCACAAATTCATTTACCATGCAAATCTTGTTATATTTTGTATATTATGGTTTATTTATGATTTAAATGATGTTTTTGGGCATAATTAACACTTATGGTTTTAATTGACAGGCTACGATTTGCAAATTACCCATCATTCAGACGATGCACTATGTTCTCAGCCTAAAACGCTTTTAGCTCATCGTTCAACCCTTCGTTCAGCCCGCGGAATCCGTGGTGGACACATCTTAGACCATTGAATGAAGAGAAGGACACATGGGTTATGTTCGACACGCAATGGGCCTGGTTAATAAGCTATTGCTCTAGAAGATATGTTCTTATGCTCACCAATCCAGACAACACATCTCATATCCACATGAATGATCCAAGCCTTGATTCATCTATGCATTCAACTTGAAGTCATGCATGATTGGACAAGATCTCGCTCGTGCCATTATTTTGGAAGGAGTCCAGCTGTCCACATCTAGCCTCCCAAAATAGCTTCCATGCCCATGTCAACACTCTGGCACACTTGCTCTATATCAGTTTGGCTGGGAGTTACGCATGCCTGCTCTTGTTCATTCATGTCGTCATTCTGGAAGGTGTCTGCCTGCCCATGATTCAGTCTTCCAGCACACTGCTCGTCCACATCTGAGTTTGATCGACGTTGCAGCTGCTCTGAGAAAGAACTAACCCCGTTAAAGCTTGAAGAACACCACCTGTGTTGGCATGTATCAATTTAATCAGCAGTTACAGTCATTTAAACACCTCTATTACTAGAAAGGTCGACTCTGTCGACCCTCTCACCCATTGTAACTTATAAATAGTCGCCTCTGTGATTGAGACGAGTTAGCTTCTGAATTTATGGTGGTTTTCTAGTCTTAGTCCAAGCATTTTGTAGTCATAGATAGTGTGAAGATAGAGTCTGTAACTTTTCTCAAGTTAATGGAAGTAGCAGCTTGTTGATGTTTTGCTGGTAGTCGTTTAAGTTGAGCTATTTCACCCTCCAATTGCTGGGAAGGGCCCCTCATCAACTGGAAGTTTTATTTACATTTTCTGCATTTTTTTTCTTGCAATTAACTAGTCTATTTCCTGTGTGTGTAATTTAATTCGTTTTCCTGTGTGTATTATCTTCAGTCCTCTATAATTAACATTCTGCTGTCAAAACAACCTTCCTTCTTCTGAGTAGAATGGTTGACCAATAATTCACTAGTTTGATTACTCGTAGTTTGTTTTCAGTCCTTCTTCCATCATCATAGTTAGATATTGCTTCCAAAATCTTCCATAGTTAGCATTCCTTTCCTTCTTTTCTCCTCTATTAGTTTTTCTTCCTTTTTGCTGTAGGTTAATTCTTCTTTCTTCCATTCCAACCTTCTCCCTTCTTCTCTTTCCAACCTTCTTCCTCCTTCTCATAGAATCATTCTTTCTCTTAGGTAATGATTTGCATAGATAATTCCTTAGCCTCTAATCATCTCTCTACTGCTTCCTGTGCACTATAGGATCATTTGCATAAAGCCAGCTGGTAATTAAATCATTCAAAAAATCTCCTTTCCCCCACTTTAAAACGTTTTCCTCCATTCGGATCATCATTCAGACTGCCTTTCAGACTGATGTTCGGATCGTCATTCGGACCTGTGTATTTTCTGTATTATTTTAGGGCTTTTTCCGAATCTAATTTATTCTTACTCTTAATCATCATTCTTCCTGTTCCTCCTTAATAGTTTGAGATGTAATTTAATCTTGTTTTATGTTATTTGGAGTTTTTAATTCAATTGTTATCATTGTTTCCTCCTTTCTTACTTCTTCTTTATCCTCTTCTCATCTTTCTTCCAAACTTTAGTTCTTTAACTTGTTTTGTTACTTGGTTACTGTTTAGAATGTATGAATGTTGTTCCTAAGTAGTTTATTTTCAAGTTATAGTTGATGATTCCATTTCGTTGAGTTGTTTTATTTTGTTAATCTTAAGACTAGTTTATATTTTATAATGAAGATGTTCATGTTGCAAGATTTGGATTAATAATGAAATATCTTTATCAAGTTTTCTATTTGCTTTGAAATCTAATATAGTTCAGTTTAAAAATCTTTGTTAAGTTCTTAGACTTGCTTCTAACTCACACTAGTTTCATGTTGTTCACATATGGATAGACAGTAGTTCATAATGTTTAAAATTAGTAGTAGTTTGTTGATTTTTAGTTTACATTTGTTTGTAGAAGTTAAGTTAGATTTACTTCCATTTAGCTTCCTCATTACATTTGAAAGTCATTACAATACATTTACTCCAGTTCCTATTACATTTGATGTACGTAATCAAGAAGAGCAGAATTAGATGGTTTAGTCTAAATTAATGTACATTTACAAGTTTTCCCTATTAAACATCTAATATCCATAGCTCTGATTCTGTCCATAGTTGTTATCTAGAATTTGAATTTGGTAGTTTCGTACTTTTCTAGAAGTAGTTTGTGTTCCAGTATTTGTTTCCATCTTTCTTTTTAACCATAGAGGTAGAGTAGTATGATTTAGTACTATTTTGATATGTGATTTAAATGCATTCTTAAACATTTAACTCGGTTTTTCATTTTGAAAGATCTTTGAATCTTTTTCCTTACTAAACATTTTTAGGTCTGACAAACCTGAAACTGTAGAACCGTTTCTACCTTGGAATATATTTTGCTTTCAACTCTAAGTTTACTGATCCTGGTTGATAATTAATCTTAGGTGTTTTTTTTAATTTGAGATAGATCACACACCCAACATTTTGGCGCCGTTGCTGGGGAGTTGAAATAGGTAGAATTCAGTTGAAGATAGGTAGAATTTCTCTTCCAAAACTTAGTGGTAACTTAGATTAGGCTGGTGGCAGGTGAGCGGTAAGACGAGAGGTAAGAACCTGCGCATCTATTATAACAGGCGTCCCCAAAAACCAACAATAGTAGTTATGCAGTCAAAGTTTTTTTTAGTTATAATTTGTTTTCATGAATAGGTCTAGAGATTCACAAGGTAGATTTATTAAGACTCAAATTCCTACTAACCTATACGGGGGACGTACCACCCCAAATACTAACTCAACAAAAAGGTATCGGAAGACACCTAAAGGGGATATTCCTACTTGGAAGGCTAAAGAAACCTTCTTTGGAAACATTTTAAAGGAAATCATAGGGACATCAGAACAGTCTATTCATAAAGAAATTCCACTAGAAGAACCTCAAGCTCATATTGAGACTGAACTTAGACAAGAGGAAACTCTGAAGGGTAAAATTTTGAAACTTCTTAACCCTCCATTTTTCCAAAAGCCCAAAGACACTACTTTTTCAATAGTGAGTGGTCTAGATTTGGAAGATTTTGTCAATCTTGCACAAGTAGATGCTCTTTTTGGGAGCTCTACAAACATCGTCATATCACAGATTGACACAACAATAGTAGAACCTCCTGGACTAGACTCCCACGTAGTTGATCATTATCCTCCTAAAAAGAAGAATACCCTTCCTGAAAAAGAACGTTGTGATATTCCATATTCACCGAGAAAAGAGCCACGTAGATTTTCTCTCTTTGGTAATAGAATCTTCATGGAGGATGAACATGAAGATCGTGTCCGACAAGATGAAGAAGATGGAGAAGTTAGAACTGAAGGTACCTTCGGGTTTCCCATATTAGACACTTCACAAGATGTTACTATGAAAAATATCCCTCCTTCCTCACTACCAACATTCTATGGGAAAAGTAGTGAGGATCCAGACACATTCTTATTTGAGTTTGACATTTTGTGTAGGAGTTACAATTACCTACAAGATGGCCAAAAACTAAAACTTTTTCCTACCACATTAAAAGATTCTTCTCTTCGATGGTTCATGGGATTGGGAGAATCTAGTATTAAATCTGGGAAGACATGAAGAATGCATTTCTTCAGAAATATCAGGATTACTGTAGACCAAAGGACTCTCGCAATGATATTTTTAAAATTCAACAGCTTGAAGACAAGAGCCTGGAGGACTATCTCGAAAGATTTAACTATGTGTTACACAAATCTAAATAGAGTGATCTTCGAGAAGATGCAGTAAAAACACTCTTCCTTAAAGGAATCTTAGAAGAATTCTTGGATAACCTTAATCTCATGGCAACAGGAGATATTTCTCATAAATCTTTTGTAGAGATTTGTGAACTATGTAGAAATGAATCTAGGAGCAGAGGTAAAGGTGGAAGACACTTTCGAGAATCTTATACTAGGAATCCAAAAGGAAACACATCCGGTCCTGGTGGAGTTACAAGGGTAGAGATAGGGAACCTATTAGAAAACTTCAAAATGGATATTTTAGGGGCTATGGGTTCTCAGCTAAATGCACTACAAGCTAAAAAGAGACAGGATGAAGAGCGTGCAACAATGAGTATTTTCTTCCCTAGGTGTAGAACTAAACATCCTCAAAGAGAATGTCCATTAAACAATGTTTCAGTTTGTCACCTCTGTACAGAAAAGCATCCCACTGATAGTTGTCCATCATTTCCCGGTTTGCAAGCTGTATACAAGAGTGAAAGTTTTGGTGAAACATCTAGGAGGCCTTGGCAGCCTAGGGATCAACCTTTGGGATAGGATCCATCATTCCAATTTCCACCTTACTACCATCCTTATCAACCTCCGCAACAATGGAACACTTCAAGTTGGCAGAATTGGCCACCAAAGTACCCTCCTGAAAATGCTCAATAACAGCAATGGCCTCATGGATGGAGAGGACAAGATTTTGCTCAACCATCTCCTCCTATGACTAACTATCCTTACCCACCTAATCTTCACCAATTTTTACCTAGATATGCACCTCCTTCACTACCCCCTATCCCAAATCAACCTCCTCATTTCCAGAATATGAACCCTCCAAGACCCACAATATTACCCGCACAGCTGATACCGAATCCTAACGATAAACCAACCCAAGCTCTTAATATCATTGTGTTTTTAGCTCTTCCATCATATGCTATTTCATCCGCACCAATACATGAAGTTCAATTGTGGTCTGGAAGAGTTTTGCAAGATCATCCTAAGTCGTCAGTTGTTATTCAAGAAGAAATTGAAGAAGAAAATGTACCTAATGAAATTTTAAATGATGTCATTTTTGAAAATGTGGTCGTTCCTAAATCTTCAACACATAAAATTTCTCATAAAGAAGTAATATTGGGAAGTAAATCACCTCCATATCCGGAGCGTCTAATAATAGAAAAACCTGTAACTTACCCAGAATATAACATCATTAACGAATTGAAAAATATATGTATTAAGATTCCTTTATTACAAGCCATTAAAGATATACCAATCTTTGGTAAAGTGATAAAAGAACTTTGCATTAAGAAACCAGGTAAGAAACAAAAAGACCCTCCAACAATACATCTCATAGGTGAAATCTCAGATTGTATAGCAGAACAACCTAGAATTCCGAAGTATACCAATCTAGGAAATCCTGTAGTAACTGTTCTCATTAACAACATTGCTATAGGTAACACACTCATCGATCTAGGGGATACTATTAACCTAATGACTACTACAATTTTAGAAGCTCTCCAATTAGGACCATTCCTCTGCCCTACTCCAACAATGTTAGAACTAGCAGATCGTACTATGGTACAACCTACTGGGATATTAGACGATATTATGCTGTCAGTAGCCTCATGGGAATATCCCATGGACTTCATGGTTATTCAATCAAAAGACCCATCTAGAGGGCATCCTATCATCTTAGGAAGACCCTGGCTGGCTACTACTAATGCATTCATAGGATGTAGGGATGGAGAAATGGTTATTTCTGATGGGTTATCTACAAGAAGATTAGCTTTATAAGCACCAGCACAGCCCGTAGCTGAGAGCTTATTTTGGTTAGATTGTCCTTTTGGAGAAGAAAACCTGGAAGAACTTTCCCTTTTTAGTGATCTCTCCTGGGCACTTCAAGAACAAAATATTGAAAACATGTTGAATCAATTTATTTCTTCCACCACATGTATAGACTTTCCTCGGTCTTTTTCCCAACTTGACCAGATTTTTGGAGACGAATTTCAAGAAAGCATTAATCTCTCAACATTTACAAGTACACCTTGTGTCTTTTCAATTGAAGAACAACTAGGATCTTATACTGTACCATGTGAGGTTAGTTCCGAAAAATTCCTACATATAAATGCAAGTTTAGATGAGAGTCAGCAAAAGCAATTGTTAAAAGTTCTCAAAAGTCAAACTGGAGCTTTCGCTTGAGAATACACCGATATGAAGGGTATACAACCAGACACTTGTATTCACCATATTTACAAAGACACAGGTATACCTCCCGTCAGACAACCCAGAGGAGAATGAACCCAGCTCTCAAGGATATAGTAAAAGAAGAATTGCAAAAACTTCTTAACACTGGATTCATTTACCCAATTTCCAATAGTAAGTGGGTGTCTCCTCTAGTAGTAGTTCCAGAGAAAGTCACAGGGAAGTGGCGTATCTGTGTTGATTTTCGAGAATTGAAAAAGGCCACTCTTAAAGACTATTTCCCTTTACCTTTTATAGATCAGGTGTTAGATACCCTATCGGGGAAACAATACTTTTCTTTCATAGATGGGTATAGTGGATACAATCAGATATTAATAGCACCTGAGGACCAAGATAAGACTACCTTTACTTGCTCTTGGGGGACTTATGCCTATCAAGTGTTACCATTTGGCCTTTGTAATGCACCTGCTACTTTCCAACGTGCAATTATAGGTATCTTTGCTGACCTTATACATGATTGTGTAGAGATCTAGATGGACGATTTCACAGTCTATGGTAATACCTTCCAAGAGGCCCTAGACAACTTCGAGATAGTTTTTATTCGATGTTAGGACACAAACTTATCCCTTAGTCATGAAAAATGCAAGATGCTATTAACTGAGGACATAGTTCTAGGACATCATGTCTCTCTTCAAGGTATCAAGGTGGATCCCGCCAAGATAGATATAATTATCAATCTTCCTCCTCCAAAGACTCCGAAGGAAGTTCGAAGCTTTCTTGGCCATGTAGGTTATTATAGGTGGTTTATAGAAAATTTTACTAAGATAGCCGCACCTATGTTCAAACTACTCATGAAGGACACATAATTTCAATGGACTGAGCCTTGTCAACAAGCTTTCGAAACTTTAAAAGCAAAGTTATCAGTAACACCAGTACTTAGGGGCCCTAACTGGTCCCTTCCTTTTCATATCTCTACTGATGCATCTGACATAGCTATAGGGGCAGTATTAGGTCAAAAAGAGGAAAAGTTATCCTATGCCATTTATTTCGCTGGTAAAAACTTGACTCCTGCATAATCAAAATACATTTTTACCGAAAACGAGTTCCTCGCAGTAGTCTATTCCATCAATAATTTTCGTCTTTATATCACAGGATATGAAATTTTCATACATACCGATCATTTTGTTATCATATTTTTGATGAATAAACCAGTTACCAATGGCAGAGTGACTCGGCTTCTTCTGTTACAAGAGTTTAATATTACCATTGTTGACCGTCCTGGTCAAGAGAATGTAGTAGCAGACTTTCTCTCCCGTATTCAAATTGACAATGATGATAGTCTTGTTGATGATAGCTTCCCAGATGAACATTTATTCGCTGTATCTGTTTGAACCCCATGGTTCGCAGACATAGCCAATTATTTGGCAACTGGAAAGCTACCAAACCATCTCTCTCCACCCGAAAAACATAGAATCATAGTTCAAAGCTCTAACTATTCTTGCGTGGATAATGATCTCTTTTGTACCGGTCCTGACCTTATTATTAGAATATGTGTACGAGAGGATGAGATGGCAGAGATTCTTCATGCATGTCATGGTGGACCTTGTGGTGGACACTTTTATGATAAAAGAATAACATATAAGGTTTTACATTCTGGATATTATTGGCCAAGCATCTTCAAGGATGATTCCAAATATGTCAAAGGATGCGATAGTTGCCAAAGAATGGGTATACCTATTCCATCTGATGAGATGCCTTTGCAACCTCAAGTTATGATTGAGCCTTTTGAAAAATGGGCTCTAGATTTTGTTGGACCAATTTCCCCTATGTATCATAAGAAAAAGTGCATTCTAGTCTATACAGATTATGTCACCAAGCGTGTAGAAGCCAAAGCTTTATTCCAAGACACATAAAAATCAATGGTAGAGTTTATGTATGAAGAGATATTTACCCGATTTGGTGTACCTAGGGAAATTGTAACCGATCAAGGGTCTCAATTCACTTCCAAGTTAATGAAAGAACTTACTAATAAGTATGGTATTAGACATTGCAAATCTTTGCCATATCATCCTCAGGAAAATGGTCAAGTAGAAAGCACAAACAAGGTATTAGAAGCTATCATGACCAAGACCATTCAGTTACACCACAAGGACTGGGCAGATAGGCTCCCAGAAGCCTTGTGGGCTTATAGAATAACTTGGAGAAACACCAGTGGCCACACACCTTATGAAATTTTTTATGGAAAACAGGTTCTCCTACCCATTGAATTTCAGGTTAAGACATTTTGTACGTCTGCTCAGTTAGGAATGAATTTAAAAGAAGCATAGAAACAATGAATCCTATAAATAAATGAATTAGATGAGATTAGACAGGATACTATCCAACGAACAATCTTAATATAGAATCAACGTAAGAAATGGCATGACAAATACATTAAACAAAAACAATTTAAAACATGAGTCTGGGCATTACTTTTCGATTCGAGATACAAAAATTTTAAAGGTAAATTGACTACTCGCTGGATGGGGCCTTATGAAATTGTTACAGCTTTCGATAATGGATCTGTTAAAATTAAAACAATTGATGATTCTCAAACTTCCTTTGTTGTAAATGGCCATAGACTTAGACTTTATCACCAACCTTTATCTAAACAAGACTTTGTAAGGAATGCCTTACAACAACAGGAGATGGAACTGGTAGAAGAGGAAATCATTCCTCCTCCTCCCAGTCCCTGAAATTTCTAAAGGATTGTCTTTATTTGTACATATGTAAATATATTATGTTTTTTTTTAATTATAATAATGAAGAGTTATTTCTGACAAGCTGATTGTATCTATATAGGGAATTTCATTTGTATGATCAACGCTTGGAATTTTTGCCATTAAAAACAGGAAAACTTTTCTCCCTTTTTAGACTTCTTATGACTTTTTTTTGTACATATGTTTTATTTTGAATAAATCAAAATCATCTAACAACGGTTTTGCAGCTTAATTACAAGGACCTTATCCGCTCATGCAATATTATTGAAAGGGAAGCACGTAAAATAATTTTTTTTTTCAATACATCCTAATCCCTTCTTTTTTTCAATTATTGTTAAAATTGACATTTTTAGCAAAAGATAAATTGTTCTTTATATTATCTTGCAACCATTTCATTCGTGATTTTGAATATGGTAATTGATTCAGGCATGCACATTTTTTATTATCGTTTAGAACTGTTGCTTAAAAGACCTATCTTAATTGCTATGATCTTAACAAAAAATATACTATCTTACACCTATGGATCATTGGCTTATCCTAGACTCATTATCAAAATTTGTCTCTTAAAGCATCTTTAAATGTAACTTAGAAGTGAATGTTATTTTTATTCTTGTGGGGAACATTACTGAATTTTTATGAAAAAGATAGATATAGATCAAAGAACAGCTTTAGGTTATTATCTTTTGACATGATCTTTAACTTTGGCTATTATAAGTAAAAGTTCCTCATAAAGGTTCGTTCTAATATTTCGAATTATGTGTTTAGAAGGATTAGCACACTCTAGTACCAACCGGCTTCCTTACAAACTATATATCTATATCTATATCTATATCTATATCTATCTATATCTATATCTATATCTATACATCATTATATGAAGCAAACCTGCCGGGGTATTGAACAGGCCTGCTGGCAATGGGTCCATGCTAAGTAAAATCTTAAACAAGGAAGCTAAGTGAATGCAAGTAAACCTATCGGGGCACTGAATAGGCTCGCTGGTAGCGAGACTATGCTTGCTTGGTACCAAGATAAACCCGTCGGGGTATTGAACAGGCCTGCTGGCAGTGGGTCAATATCGGGTAAAAGAGATCGGTTAATGCATTACTATGCACATAACACCTATTTCAAGAAATCTAGAAAAATTCTATTACAAGGACTTCTATGACATTGAATTTTTTTGTAAACATTTTATTTATTTCATTTAATTTGTAAAAATTATGCATTAAAGAAATATTCCATTAAAATTGGAAAAACTAATCCTAGAAAGAATGTTTTTATTGATCACAAATTTTATTTACTCCAAGTGTTTTTAAAATACAATCATAAAAAAATGAAATGTTGTATCATTTATAACTAGTTTGGTATGCCATAAATTAGGAGGAGTATATGAAAATCTGTAATTTGTTGAATCATGAGAAAAAATATTCATGAAGATATAAAATGTAGGATTAATGAAGTTAAGTTGCACACATAATTGCATGTTTTATTACAAGAAGATCTCTATCTATATTTGAAGTGAACAAAGTATCATATTAAATATTTTTATTGTTAAATAACATATTATAATATAGCATGATTGGAAGGAAATCACAATATTAAATTAAAATAAAATAAATTATAAGAAATGTATTGATGTCGAACCAAATAATAACTATAAATTCGTCAAAATTGGGATAGTTGTTAGGTACAACATTATACATACACAATGAAAGTGTGAAGAAATCGAATTAAGAAATCATGGCCGAGAATTACTTTCACCAAAAGGAAAAGAAAATGATAAGATTTTTAAATGTCGAAGAAATAGATGTTGAAACATATTTTTCAAATCTTTTAGTTGAAATTTATATACGACCCCATGCTCTTTTGAATTTATTTATGGCACATATCGAATGAGTCTAAATAGTCCACTTAGTACTCATTATCAATTAATTATATGGTTTTACATTGTATTTTATTCCAAAAATTACATATCACATTTATACATTCATTTAATGCATATAAGAAGATAAAAGATAGAACATATCTCGTGCTTTGTTGGCCTGTAAGAGATTATTTCAGTTAATCATAATTGAGTTAGTAATACAAACTTACAAAAAAATGAATTGAGAAATCAAATTTCTTATAGTTCAATGTCACTCACTTATGACCAATCACGTACTACCCTTAATACCACTTAGCACTCATTAGCAATAAATTTTGTGTTTTTAAACAATTGCAACTTTAATTATATGGGGCTTTATTTCAAAAATTACATACTGCATTGATAAACTCCTCTTATTAATGAATATACGCAAATAAAAGTCAATAATTTATTTCATGCCTTGTTGGCTTATATGAGATTATTGCAATTATAAACTATTAACTTAAGAATACACATTTACAAAACTTTGTGCGTGCCTTGTTGGCTTTTATGAGATGATTTTAATTACAAATATTTGATTTAAGAACGCAAATTAAAAAAATATTTTGAATGGGGAAATCAAGTGGTGTATGATGCAAAAAAATGTCAAACTAAAGGCAATCATAAATAATATTAATAATTGTATTTAAATATTATTGTTAATTCTCATCTATCTATAAAAGTTTTAAAAACATACAAATTAATTCATCAAAAAATGTGTCCAACTTGTATTGAAATATTGCAATGTACGCGTTAACAAATTTCTAAAAATTAATATCTTCACCTACTATAAAGAACTCAATGTTCTATTGAACATTCGAATGTAGCTGCGTTTCTCTTTGATACGATGAAGTGTCTTAAAAAGGGGGAATAGAATTTGGACAAGCCAAGTATCAGGTTCATGTCCTATATAAGCCTTTGTTAAGATACAATTTGACCGGTATCCGGGGAATTGAGAAGTAAGCTTTGATGTATCTATTAGCAATATATTTGATTCTTCGTACATATTTCCATATTTGGACCACACATCACTTAACATTTTCTCATAAAATTGTATCACACTACATTATTTGAATTTTGTTTGCAAGTGACAATGAGACCTGTCCCATATGAATTCAAAGTCACTTGTATCGGTATTTCATTTTTCAACTACTTGTTGAATGTTTTTACATTGTATTTTATTCCAAAAAATACATATCACATTTATACATTCATTTAATGCATACAAGAAGATAAAAGATAGAGCATATCTCATGCTTTGTTGGCTATTATGAGATTATTTCAATTAATCGTAATTGAGTTAATAATACAAACTTACAAAAAAATGAAATGAGAAATCAAATTTCTTATAGTTCAATGTCACTCACTTATGACCAATCTCGTACTACCCTTAATACCACTTAGCACTCATTAGCAATTAATTTTGTGTTTTAAAACAATTGCAACTTCAATTATATGGGGTTTTATTTCAAAAATTACATATTGCATTGATAAACTCCTCATATTAATGAATATAGGCTAATAACAGTCAATAATTTATTTCATGTCTTGTTGGCTTATATGAGATTATTGCAATTATAAACTATTAACTTAAGAATACACATTTACAATAAGTTATAGATTGGGAAATCAAATGCCTATACCTTTCAAAATCATTCATCTATGACTCATCATGCTTTAATCTAAATTCTAGTACACTTAGCACTCATTATCATTGAAGTAATATTTTTTGTAAGAAATGTGCTTTTATATAGATGGAGGTTTAATTCAAAATTTGTGTGTCACTTGTATTAATGCATATAGATCAATAAAACTAAAGAGAACTTCATTCCTTGTTGGCTTTTGTGAGATGATTTAAATTACAAATAATTGATTTAAGAGTATGTAATTTAAAAAATATTTTGAATAGAGAAATCAAGTGTTGTAATGCACTTGTATTAATACATATAGATAAATAAAACTAAAGAGAGTTTCTTGCATGCCTTGTTGGCTTTTATGAGATGATTTAAATTACAAATAGTTGATTTAAGAGCACAAATTTAGAAAATATTTTGAATGGGGAAATCAAGTGTTGTATGATGCAAAAACTTGTCAATCTAAAAGCAATCATAAATAATACTAATAATTGTATTTATATATCATTGTCAATTATCATCTATCTATAAAAGTTATAAAATCATACAAATTAATTCACCAAAAAATGTGTCCAACTTGTATTGAAATATTGCAATGTAATCGTCAACAAATTTCCATAAAATAATATCTTCACTTAATACAAAGAACTCAATGTTCTATTGAACATTCGAATGTAGTTGCGTTTCTATTTGATACGATGAAGTGTCTTTAAAAAGGGGAATAGAACTTGCACAAGCCAAGTATCGTGTTCATGTCCTATATAAGCCTTTATTAAGATACAGTTTGATCGCTATCCGAGGAATTGAGAAGTAGGATTTGATGTATCTATTAGCAATACATTTGATTCTGTGTACTTATTTCCATATTGGGACCACACGTCGCTTAGCCTTTTCTCATAAAACTGTATCATACTACATGATTTGGATTTTGTTTTCAAGTGACAATGGGACCTATCCCATATGAATTCAAAGTCACTTGTATCAATATTTGATTTTTCAAGTACTTGTCGAATGTACTTGTTAGTAACATTTGATGTCCATATCGCAACATCATAATGTTTTAGGCAGTATTTTAATACTTCTAATTGAAAAGGCCTACAAAAGTAGGATCTATCACCAAGCTCCCAATCTGGTTTTCTTTGAATTTGACAACTCGTTTCATCTTTGGAATACGATGAGAAGAATACTCCTTCCATTTAAAAGATCAACAAGATCTTCCGATTGATATTAACTCCCATCTGCATTGCTGCCACATATATAAAATTAACATATTTTCACTTCAAAACTTCATTGCTTAATGGCATCAAAACATATCCAATTTATTTCCACTCCCAAACAAACAACTTAATGAAAAAAATAAAAGTAATTTCCGTGGAATAGTTTTTTTATACAAACACATTCAACTACTACTCAAATCACTAATTTTTAAGAATTGTAATGAGATAAACTACAATTTAAAAATATAATTACAATAGTCGAATTCATTTGAACTAATTATATGTTAATATCTACATACTACCTAAATTTACAGTTTTTAAGTTTAAATCAAGCAAACTATTTATATGTTCATTTTTACATACAACCTCATACGATATTTTAATTTTCAAGAAATTATAAGAAAAATTCATATAAGCACATTGCAATGAAATTCAAATCACAATTTAAAAATATAGTTACAATGGTCCAATTCAAACCAATTATATGTTAATTTATACACACCACCTAGATTTACAATTTTTTAAATTTCAATTAAACAAGCTAATTATAGGTAATTTTTACATACAACCTGATATGATTTTCCATTTTTTTAATTTCTAAGAAATAAGAAAATTTCATATGATAACATTGAACTAACATTCAAATCACTGATTTGTAAGAGTTATAATGATCAATTAAGACGCAATTGATAAATAAACTGCAATTGCTCAAACATAGTAATTGTACATTAATTTATACATACAACCCAATACAATTATTTAATTAATATGGAATACTACATTTTTATGCAAACACATAAGACTATTATTCAAATCACTAACTTTTTATAACTCAATATCTCAATATAAATAAACAAAATGATAATATGTTAATTTATAATAATGACACAACAACAATCCTTATATGAGTATTATGAAATAATATTGACATTAAATTGATAATAAAATAAAACACAGTAATAACACATCACATGTAGAATTAAGTCATCAAATGTACAATGACCAAGAATTTATTTATAAACTTCAAGATTTTGTTTATAGAGGAAATGAATAACAGTCATCTTAATGTACTATTAAAAGTCATTGAATATTCTTCAAAATATCTTGAACATCGGGTGCCTTGTAGAATTTATTCAATAAGCTCCACAGATCAGCGATCAACCGTTTATCCTCATTCTTTCCATCAAACGAAGGGGCAATAATCACATTTTCTTTGGGATTTTGTTTCTTTGTCTCCATTGAACAATCCACTAGAATAGTGTTAATAGCATCATATTGAGAATACATTCTCCACACTTTTTTCAGATGGTTTTTTATATATAACTTGTGTTGAATTATCAATGTCATTTTTTTCCTTTTGTTGTTTGCAATCTGAAGCAGTCCATGTAAACAAAAATTTAGCTTGTAATGTTTCTGAAACCAGCTTTTTCATAACTCTTGTTGTGTTTTGTTTCAAAGATGTCATCCAAACTGCAATGTCAAGAGATTCTTTTCTGGAACACATTTCAAGAAATGTTTTTGCATGTGGACGAAACCAAAATGATTTTTTTTCTATCGTGTAATCTGCGGCCCTTCCCATTTTCTCGATAAATTCTTTTTGTGATGCATCACCATCAACACTCTGATAGAAAATGTTATTTAATTCAAAAATAACTAATTTCTTTTGACTTATAATAGCTGCAAAACAATAATGGATATCATAGTAAATTCATTTTATTCATGCTACATAAATTATTATTAAAAAAAATTGTTGAAGAAATACACTCACTTTGAGTATTTTTTGTACTAGTTATTGATAAGCCACACTTCTCTTGTATTGTCTTCATAGAACCTAGAGCCAAAATAACAAACCTTCAATCAAATACCAATAATACTTCTTTAAATCATTTTTTTTTTATAAGACATATTTTATGTTTAATTGAAAATAAGAGACATGCGAAGTACCTGATATGATATCATGTTCTTGACTATGGCTTTCTGTCACATTCCCTTGATCACTGTCTTTTTTCTCCTTATTTGCCACTGTAATAAACATATGAAATGTTATAAAATGTATCAACGAATGAAATTCATTAAATAAATAGGCATAGAATCCAAAGAATCACTAGAGAAAGAACAAAACAAGTACAATACAACAAAAGAAACAAAATAAATTATGTACCTGGTATGGTATTTTCTTCGTCTTGTATTTGCATCTCGAAAACTTCTTCGACATTGTGCACACTATGTTGATCATTGCTTTGTTGTAAAGTGTCGTCGTTGTTTTCTTTACAATTTCTGCAATTAGTAGTTATAGTAAACATCTTGTTAATCAAGATTTATAAATAGCATAGAATCCAAAGAATCACTAGAGAAAGAACAAAACAAGTACAATACCTAGATATTCCAACAACAATATATTAGACATTGGTTTTTGCAATTGGAAGGATTCTTGATTAGTCAGCATGGTAGTCCTTTGTAACTCATTTTCTATGACACATGCCATTCTTCTTCCATATGTACAGCAAGCCTGCTGTAAATTTGTCCCCACATAAAGAGAAATAATCAAATTTAGATCACTATGTTGTTGATGCATTTGCAATAATTCTTCCCAGAATTCAAAATCTCTCTCCTTTTCATCAGATATGTCTCTAAAACTGTGAGAGTATCTTGAGGCCTCTAAACTTTTTGACTCTTCACTATAGAGATGTATAGTTAAAACTATATCATAACTATAGTTATTTTGTTCTTTATATTCATAAAGACCGGTAGCCATTTTATAGTTGACATTTGAGTCCTTGACAATAATCTCCAGAGCTTGGTGTACATCCTTACAAGACCAAATTTCTACTAAGATAATCATAGTAAAATCTTTCAACCCATTTTTTTCGATTAAAAATCGAAACAATTCAATATAGTGATCCTTAAGGAATGATTCATCTTTCAAAGCCAATGTATCCAACACAACAAAGTCAGTGTATAACATTGGTTGAAACTGACAAGGAAAAGAGTGCAAAAGTGTTGACAAGAGGCTAGGACCCCCATAATGACAACCGAATTCAAAATTGTTCTCAATTTCCTGTATATCTGTCGATGCATCAATTATTCTATCAAGGACCACACAGGCTTGTGGAGAAAGGGACTCTATTTTTGTATTTCGTGATCCTTTTACATATTTACACCCTTCCATTGTCTTACAGAAGTTGGCAAATATGATATCAGTAATTCCATAATGCTCAAGAATATTGGATATTGTAAGAATCTTATCATTCAGATTCTTATCATGACTTTTGCAATATGTTACCATTGCCTCCAAAATTGTTCTTTTGGTTTTCAATTGTGAACAATGATCTTTCATTTTTATGGCATTGGTTGGATGGTTCACTGGAATAGAAAACCAGATAGTTCCATCCAATAGTTTATCTGCTACAGAACACATTTCTTCAGCGGTTAGTCCCTGAAGGGGATAGAAATAACTTGATACCGAACTATTCAGACTATTTGTCTTATAGTTTGGATCCTTAGGTTGGTTTGGAGAACACATTAATGTCCCTAGTTTGTAACAATTAAAAACAACTTCCCATTTATCCCTAGTAGTATCATCAAGATATAACAAGACTTTTTTTCAGCAAAGTTTGTTAGTGGACAATCGAAGAAAGAGCACAACATTTCATCATCAACTTGTTAAAAAATAACAAATATAAATTGGTAAGAATGTGATATCAAAAATAAAATAGCCATGGATTTAGTTATAACAATATAAACTAAGTGCAAAAAAAAAAAAATTGCATACCTTGTCTTCAGCCGTCTTAGAATTCCCACATTTTTGTTTCTTTAATTTATTTGTGGCAATTAGGAATTGTCTTGCAGATTGCACAGAATCAATGAATGGAGTTTTGAAGAACACTGTGTTTGTAGAATTTAACTGGCAGCAAATACGAATCACCACACTGGGAGCAACTAATGGATCTAAGAATCGAGCATTACATTCTTTGTACTTCTGTTTTGCCTCCCCAGATAGACTGAATTTAGGATTTGATAATATTTCTTTTGCTACTTGAATGGTGTGTTGCTCATCAACTATCCAAAAATTGATGTTCTTGGCATTTATATCCATTTCATTCATGATTTTCATAGGGTTTCCAATCGGATCAGACTCTTTTGTGTCAAATGGAATCAGAAGAGCATCAGGCAATGATGCTTGAAATTTCTGTAGGAATGATTTTACTAATACTCGAACATTTAAATCATCCCGTGATCTCAATTTATATAACTTGGGTGCTTCTACACATCTTCGAACATCCACCTTCATGGTAAAAGAGCTTGAAAATAAATAACTGTCCTTAAAATTTTCATGGATTTCATCGCATTGGTCAGCAAGCTTCTCTATATGAGAGTCTTCTTTTTGGGATTTTACAAACTCCGTAGTAGGCATGAACTCACTTTCTTTAATGCTCTGTTCTAGCTCAGCTAAATATACCCTTCTCAAAGCAAGCAATTGAGCCTCGAGTTTATCATCTGGTATTTTATCAAGTAGTTTACCTCTTTGTTGCAAATAAAGAAACACGGATGATGTTTTCTTACATCTCACATAGCGATATTTCATAACGTTGGTAATATGTTGTACAAGATCATCACAACTCTTTAGACCAGATTCATTGAAGCTCTCAAAACTGTCCAACTTAAACTGTGACTTTTTTATTGACTCTGGAAATTCTGTATTAGTATCAATCAAATCTGGTCTAAATTTTGTGTAATCAACTTGGCAAGAAAATAATTTCACTTCATTTTCTTCAATTACCTCCATTTGAAAATCGATCTGACTATGATTGAGAGCATAGAAACTAACAATTATCCCTAGCCTTTGTATATCATTTCCATCCATGGATCCAAATAGATACATATCTGGAAACATATTCATGGGACTTTCAATCTCAACATACCAATCTTCGACATACTCATATGCAACAGATGTTTTGAACTTTTTAATCATTTCAAAATTAGAACCCATTGTTGAATTTATAATCTGAGTTGAATGACGCTTTTGTTTTTTGAATGCTGATTGTGGCATTTTACTTGCTTTGGAGACGACAGCTTCTAAAAACAATAATAAGCAATTATTACTATAAATAAAATGAAATAAAAATCACAAATATTACCATATAGTCTTCTAGTCTAACCATTTAGGAATGAGAGAATAATATTTAAAACCACCATACCACATGGGGGAGACGTTGTTTGTGTGTCACTTGCAATTCGTTTTTTCTTCAAATATTTCCTTGGAATTGTCATTGCACCAGAGTCCATAGCTTCTAAAAACAATAATAAATAGTCGACTATAAGTTTAAATTGTTTTAAAAATACATGAAATAATGAGCATTATCAAACAATATTCTATTACATGTCTTTTATTCACATGCACAAGAATAATAAGGGTCATGTGTCCTGGAAACATATTAAATACTTAGAGATAAATAAAAATCCATTGCATCTAGCACAAGTAGAGACTTATTAAAAAGAAAATTTTTCCTTCTCAAAAATGCTAGAAGGAAATGCTTATGCTAGAAAGAAAGCTAGCAGTCGCTAGCTTTCCTTGATCTTTTTCCATGTGCTTATTTCAAAATAGAGCACATGGAACAAGCTCAAGGTATAAGCTAGCAACCACCAATCACCATGCATAGGATTTTTCTATTGGAAAGCTAGCGACTGCTAGCTTTCTTTCTAGCATAGTATGTGTTATTATCCTATAAGTAAATGCTTATGCTAGAAGGAAAGCTAGCAGCCGCTAGCTTTTCTTGATCTTGTGCCATGTGCTTATTTTAAAATAGAGTACATGGCACAAGTTCAAGGTATAAGCTAGCAACCACCAATCACCATGCCTAGGGTTTTTCTATTGGAAAGCCAGCAACTGCTAGCTTTCCTTCTACCATAAGCATGTGTGACATGCTAGAAAAAAATGTTTATGCTAGAATGAAAGGTAGCATTCGTTCAAAATAGACCCGGAATCTTCTGTTATGGCCGACAGAATCTAGACACAAGTACACTGTGGAGCATAACTGGCCCAGGTCAGTTTATTCCCTATACTATTACACTGTGGAGTTATTTCCAACCCACGGCGGGTGATATGTTGGCAACCATGCTGGCCAACTCAGCCTTCAGAGGGGCCCACTGCTGCTTTCGCTCAGTCGTATGGATCACATCCTTGCAGCCATTCTTCTTCAAAATCGTCTGAGTCATATGCATGATGACCAAACAATACATCTTCGTTTACGTGTTCATATGGCACAGGAGAAGGATGCGGATATAGGAACTGAGAGAAAAATCTTTCAATATCGGATCCTTTAAACAAAGGATTCGGCTCTCACAGGAATTCACCTCTGAAATGTGATTCTACTTTATAGTCCAGTGGAATCTCTCTGGTTGTAACTATGGACTCTATGTGTTCTCCAGCAATAGATCTTCGGATAAATTTTTGCTGGGCATAAATTCTATGCTCAAGTGGTTGATAGGTTCCACCTTCGTGGATCAGTTTAAACTTAAACCATTGGAAGTTCTAATGAGCAACTTCAAGATCGGCTTTAAGGTGCAGAATGAAATTTGCATGAAGATTCTCCCAATCTGTTCTTGGACAGAAGGTATCCAAGAAGACATCTATCCATCCAGACCATGTTTGATTATATGCAAGGTCGGCTGGATCTGCACAGATGATGATACTAGCTCTTTCTCTGCAGTATTGGAGGATGAGGTTGTATGATGTCTAGGTGAGACGGCCATCACACAGATCAACATATTTTTCTCCATTTTTATCCTCACCTCACCATAATTCTTTGCATTCTGAAATCTTCGGGTATGCATTACTGAAGCTTTGGAATGCATCTTTTTCCCATCGCTCAAGGATCTGCAACTTGCATGGCGATGTCTAGATGTTCTTTATGAAGGTGAGCTGCAGAAATATTTTTGCTTCATCTGAGGAAGCATATTCCAAAGATTGGATGCGAACCTCTTTGGGGAAGGTATTGTCCCAAGGCAGGAAGAACAATCCTTCTTTCTGGATTATCTCTTCTGGTGTCTTCGGATGACGAGCTATCCATTCTTCTGCTGCAACTACTTCTGCAGTAGTTGGAGGGTTGTTTCGGCCATAAAGTCTTTCAAAGACTTCTTTTCGCATCTGGGACTCTGTCATTGGAGCTTTTCCTTTGGCAGGATCCCTGGGAGGATCTGGATCATTGTTATCTGCTCCAGAGCTGCTATTACCAGCAGAAAACATCTTCAATTCCTTCGGCTGCTTCTGCGCTAATTCCCTGGTTAACATGTCAGCCAAACAATTCAAATAGCCTGGCTTACAAACAATTTCATAATCAAAAGAACTTAACCAAGTAAATTAAAAATCCATTGCATCTAGCACAAGTAGAGACTCATTAAAAAGAAAAGTTTTCCTTCTCAAAAATGTTAGAAGGAAATGCTTATGCTAGAAAGAAAGCTAGCAGTTGCTAGCTTTCCTTGATCTTTTGCCATGTGCTTCTTTCAAAATAGAGCACATGGCACAAGCTCAAGGTATAAGCTAGCAACCACCAATCACCATGGACATGATTTTTCTATTGGAAAGCTAGCGACTGCTAGCTTTCTTTCTAGCATAGTATGTGTTATTATCCTATAAGTAAATGCTTATGCTAGAAGGAAAGCTAGCAGCAGCCGCTAGCTTTCCTTGATCTTGTGCCATGTGCTTATTTGAAAATAGAGTACATGGCACAAGTTCAAGGCTTTCTTTGATCTTGTGCCATGTGCTTATTTGAAAATAGAGTACATGGCACAAGTTCAAGGTATAAGCTAGCAACCACCAATCACCATGCCTAGGGTTTTTCTATTGGAAAGCTAGCGACTGCTAGCTTTCCTTCTACCATAAGCATGTGTGACATGCTAGAAAAAAATGTTTATGCTAGAATGAAAGGTAGCATTCGTTCAAAATAGAGTACATGGCACAAGCTCAAGGTATAAGCTAGCAACCACCAATCACCATGGACAAGGTTTTTCTATTGGAAAGCTAGCGACTGTTAGCTTTCCTTCTAGCATAAGCATGTGTGTTTATGCTAGAAGGAAATGCTTATGCTAGAAGGAAACCTAGCAGTCGCTAGCTTTCCTTGATCTTTTTCCATGTGCTTATTTCTAAATAGAGCACATGGCACAACCTCAAGGTATAAGGTAGCAACCACCAATCACAATGGACATGATTTTTCTATTGGAAAGCTAGCGATGACTAGCTTTCCTTCTAGCATAAGAATGTGTTATTATCCTAGAAGGAAATGCTTATGTTAGAAGGAAAGCTAGCAGTCGCTAGCTTTCCTTGATTTTGTACCATGTGCTTATTTGAAAATAGAATACATGGCACAAGCTCAAGGTATAAACTAGCAACCACCAATCACCATGTACAGGGTTTTCTATTGGAAAGCTAGTGACTGCTAGCTTTCATTCTAACATAAGCATGTGGGTTATGCTAGAAGGAAATGATTATGCTAGAAGGGAATCTAGCATTCGTTCAAAATAAAGCACATGGCACAAATTCAAGGTATAAGCGAGCAACCACCAATCACCATGTAAAGCTAGGGACTACTAGCTTTCCTTCTAACATAAACACGTGTGTTATGCTATAAGGAAATACTTATGCTAGAAGGAAAGCTAGCATTCGTTCAAAATAGAGCACATGGCACAAGCTCAAGGTATAAGCTAACAACCACCAATCACCATGGACAGGGTTTTTCTATTGGAAAGCTAGCGACTGTTAGCTTTCCTTCTAGCATAAGCATGTGTGTTTATGCTAGAAGGAAATGATTATGCTAGAAGGAAAGCTAGCAGTTACTAGCTTTCCTTGATATTTTGCCATGTGCTTATTTCAAAATAGATCACATGACACAAGCTCAAGGTATAAGCTAGCAACCACCAATCACCATGGACATGGTTTTTCTATTGGAAATCTAGCGACTGTTAGCTTTCCTTATAGCATAAGCATGTGTGTTTATGCTAGAAGGAAATGCTTATGGTAGAAGGAAAGCTAGTAGTCACTAGCTTTCCTTGATCTTTTGCCATGTGCTTATTTTGAAATAGAGCACATGGCACAAGCTCAAGGTATAAGCTAACAACCACCAATCACAATGGACATGATTTTTCTACTGGAAAGCTAGCGACGACTAGCTTTCCTTCTAGCATAAGTATGTGTTATTATCCTAGAAGGAAATGCTTATGTTAGAAGGAAAGCTAGCAGTCACTAGATTTCCTTGATCTTGTACCATGTGCTTATTTGAAAATAGAATACATGGCACAAGCTCAAGGTATAAACTAGCAACCACCAATCACCATGTCCAGGGTTTTCTATTGGAAAGCTAGCGACTGCTAGCTTTCATTCTAACATAAGCATGTGGGTTATGCTAGAAGGAAATGATTATGCTAGAAGGGAAGCTAGCATTCGTTCAAAATAGAGCACATGGCACAAATTCAAGGTATAAGCGAGTAACCACCAATCACCATGTAAAGCTAGCGATTTCTATCTTTCCTTCTAACATAAACACGTGTGTTATGCT
Organism: Larix kaempferi; assembly: GCA_027924585.1. NCBI lineage: Eukaryota > Viridiplantae > Streptophyta > Pinopsida > Pinales > Pinaceae > Larix > Larix kaempferi. The sequence continues at coordinate 9,420,890 of BSBM01000848.1, forward strand.
ATAAGGAAATACTTATGCTAGAAGGAAAGCTAGCATTCGTTCAAAATAGAGCACATGGCACATGCTCAAGGTATAATCTAGCAACCACCAATCACCATGGACAGAGTTTTTCTATTGGAAAGCTAGCGACTGTTAGCTTTCCTTCTAGCATAAGCATGTGTGTTTATGCTAGAAGAAAATGATTATGCTAGAAGGAAAGCTAGCAGTTGCTAGCTAGCTTTCCTTGATATTTTGCCATGTGCTTATTTCAAAATAGATCACATGACACAAGCTCAAGGTATAAGCTAGCAACCACCAATCACCATGGACATGATTTTTCTATTGGAAAGCCAGCGACTGCTAGCTTTCATTCTAACATAAGTATGTGTTATTATCCTAGAAGGAAATTCTTATGCTAGAAGGAAAGCTAAGAGTCGCTAGCTTTCCTTGATCTTGTGCCATGTGCTTATTTGAAAATAGAGTACATGGCACAAGTTCAAGGGTCATGTGTTATGCTAGAAGGAAATGCCTATGCTAGAAGGAGAGCTAACATTCGTTCAAAATAGAGCACATGGCACAAGCTAAAGGTATAAGCTAGCAACCATCAATCACCATGGGCAGGGTTTTTCTAATTGAAAGATAGCGATTGTTAGCTTTCTTTCTAGTATAAACATGTGTGCTTATTTTAGAAGGAAATGCTTATGCTAGAAGGAAAGCTATCTTTTGCCATGTGCTTATTTCAAAATAGAGCAAATGGCACAAGCTCAAGGTATAAGCTAGCAACCACCAATCACTATGGACATGATTTTTCTACTGGAAAGCTAGCGATTGCTAGCTTTCATTCTAGTATAAGTATGTGTTCTTATCCTAGAAGGAAATGCTTATGCTAGAAGGAAAGCTATCAGTCGCTAGCTTTCCTTGATCTTGTTCCATGTGCTTATTTGAAAATAGAGTGCATGGCACAAGCTCAAGGTATAAGCTAGCAACCACCAATCACCATGCCCAAGGTTTTACTATTGGAAAGCTAGCGACTGCTAGCTTTCCTTCTAACATAAGCATGTGTGTTATGCTAGAAGGAAAGCTAGCATTCGTTCAAAATAGAGCACATAGCACAAGCTCAAGGTATAAGCTGGCAACCACCAATCACCATGGACAGGGTTTTTTATTGGAAAGCTAGCGACTGTTAGCTTTCCTTCTAGCATAAGCATGTGTGTTTATACTATAAGGAAATGCTTATGCTAGAAGGAAAGCTAGCAGTCGCTAGCTTTCCTTGATCTTTTGCCATGTGCTTATTTCAAAATACATCACATGGAACAAGCTCAAGGTATAAGCTAGCAACCACCAATCACCATGGACATGATTTTTCTATTGGAAAGCTAGCGGCTGCTAGGTTTTCTTCTAGCATAAGCATGTGTGTTATGCTAGAAGGAAATGCTTATGCTAGAAGGAGAGCTAGCATTCGTTTAAAATAGAGCACATGGCACAAGCTGAAGGTATAAGCTAGCAACCATCAATCACCATGGACAGGGTTTTTCTAATTGAAAGCTAGCGACTGTTAGCTTTCCTTCTAGTATAAGCATGTGTGTTTATTTTAGAAGGAAATGCTTATGCTAGAAGGAAAGCTAGTAGTTGCTAGCTTTCCTTGATCTTTTTCCATGTGCTTATTTAAAAATAGAGCAAATGGCACAAGCTCAAGGTATAAGCTAGCAACCACCAATCACTAAGGACATGATTTTTCTATTGGAAAGCTAGTGACTGCTAGCTTTCCTTCTAGCATAAATATGTGTTTTTATCCTAGAAGAAAATGCTTATGCTAGAAGGAAAGCTAGCAGTTGCTAGCTTTCCTTGATCTTGTGCCATGTGCTTATTTTAAAATAGAGTGCATGGCACAAGCTCAAGGTATAAGCTAGCAACCACCAATCACCATGCCCAAGGTTTTTCTATTGGAAAGCTAGCGACTGCTAGCTTTCCTTCTAACATAAGCATGTGTGTTATGCTAGAAGGAAAGCTAGCATTCGTTCAAAATAGAGCACATGGCACAAGATCAAGGTATAAGCTAGCAACCACCAATCACCATGGACATGGTTTTTTATTGGAAAGCTAGCGACTGTTAGCTTTCCTTCTAGCATAAGCATGTGTGTTTATACTAAAAGGAAATGCTTATGCTAGAAGGAAAGCTAGCAGTCGCTAGCTTTCCTTGATCTTTTGCCATGTGCTTATTTCAAAATACATCACATGGAACAAACTCAAGGTATAAGCTAGCAACCACCAATCACCATGGGCATGATTTTTCTATTGGAAAGCTAGTGACTGTTAGTTTTTCTTCTAGCATAAGTATGTGTTCTTATCCTAGAAGGAAATGCTTATGCTAGAAGGAAATCTAGCAGTCGCTATCTTTCCTTGATCTTATGACGTGTGCTTTCCTTGATCTTGTGACAAAATCTGTCTCAAGTACTGTCGGCTTCCAGGACAGTCACCTATAAGGAATGACATCCTAAGTTGGTCACTAAGTACCTTCGTCAAGTGGAGAAAGAGCAGTTATCCCTCGAATGGTATTGGGTCGTCTCCTTTTCAACAAGTGGTGGTGAGCCCACTTGAGAGAACATACACCCGCAACCTTGGGTTTGACCTCCTATGGCGCGGCGCTGCTCTTTATCTTGCCCCGTGTGGCTATACACGACCACTTGATTTAGAAGGATTTTTATAGCACCCTAATGACAACAACTATGTTTTTGGATGCCTAGCCCCAAAAGCCTACCTAAACTACAAGATTCTTTTGTGCCCTCCTATGGAGGTATTAAGTGAGTAGATTTAAGCTATTTTTGAACTTAGTGAGTGACGAGAGAGTTTCTTGTGTGTGTGTGTGTGCATCAAAGAAAGTGACGGTTTTGAGCGCACATGAGATATTGCATATAAATGAAAAGGCTTTTCTTTTAAAATGAAAATAATGCAACTCAACCTAATAGAAAAACAACTAAATAAACCTTGTAAAAAAAACTAAATAAAATAAATTGTAAAAATAAAAAAAATCTATAAACAAAATTGTAAAAGTAAAAAAAAATCTATAAACTTACCAAGATTTTCAACCTCTTTTTAATCCAGTCTTCTTCTTTACTTTTTGTTTGGCTAAGACTTAAGCTAATGCCAATGCCAATGCCATTTTTTCCCATAACTTCATCTTCATCTTAGTTGGTCTTGCTTCTTTGATAGACAATAATCTAGAAGCTATGAAGCCAAGACTACTTGAATGGAAACTGTACAATATATTGAAACTATCTGTAAGTTACAAACTTATATCAAATAATTAAATATAATAAACACTAGCTATTTAGCTATTTTTATATACAAGTAATGCTATATATTACATCTTATATACATTCATAGAGTTGATAACTATTTTTATGTACAAGTAATGCCATATACTTATATACATTCATAGAGTTGATAGCTATTTTTATGTACAAGTAATGCCATATATTACATCCTACATACATTCATAGAGTTGATTATACCATGGAGGTTTACAAAATGAAATTTAGAAATACAACATTCAAATAAATGATTGGCAATTATTTAAAATAGTTATTTAGGTTTAAATACAATGATTTTTATTTTGAAAAAAAATTATTGTGATTTTTCAAAATCTAGATTATAGTTGTTAAGTGGAATTTTTGGATGTTTCGAAATTTTAAAAAAATGTTGAATCTATTTATACCATTAAAATACAGATTAAAATAAAGCTAATTCTAAATTTACAACATCAAAAACTATAAATTTCAAAAAAAATATAAAACCATATTTGAAAATAAAGGACAATTTTTTTTCAAGCAAGAAAAACCTGTCCTTGTTATTCAATAGAATCAAAGGTTATTAGTACATACAGCTGCTTCAGCATGACATTTCATAACAACTCGTCTAGAGTTCCAGACAGGGGGAAAGGCACATAATACCAAAAAATAACTCATCAGAAAACTGTCTCATCATGTGATGTGGCAAATTATAGTGCGTCTCCTTTGAACGCAGATCAGAGTGTGATTGGCTCTCGGTAGATGTGATTTTGTGGATAGTCCACAAAATCACATCTACCGAGAGCCAATCACACTCTGATCTGCGTTCAAAGGAGACGCACTATAATTTGCAAATGAGACATCTACATGAAAGGTAAAAAAGATGCCCTTCAGATACACAAAGACTTCAAGTCCAACAGAAAAAAACTTTCAAAATCATGCTCAAAAGAGCTGGAAGAATTCCTTAGAAACCAGGTGATTCTCTATATATTCCATCAAAACACCTTTCCCTTCGGGAAAGGAGAGCGCCTTTTTTGAAAGTCGATCAGCAGTCTGGTTGTGCTCTTGGTAGATGTGAGAAAATGACAGGTCCTGGAAGCTAGTGGCTAGCTTTTTAGTCTCCCGAAACCAATGAAATAGGGAAGGTGGGGAGAGAGCAGTCGATCCCTTAGCCCAAATGATGATTACCTGAGAATCACCATATACGTGGGCTAAGGGGATCCTCATCATATGGGATATTTGTAAGAGATCCCAGAGACTGAGCAGATCTGCTTTGGTATTTGTGCCATATCCTACCCCCACTGCGAACTCCAGGAAGTGAGTGCTATTAAGAAAAATACACAGGCCTTCACCAGCTGTCATATTCTTGGAGGCTCCGTCTATAAAACCACAAGGATAATATTTGACAGGTGGATTTCCAATAATTCTGCAGCGTCCTTTTTTAACCACAGTCCCAATATAACGATCCTGAACTGTTGATATAATACGCTGGATAATGCCATGAATATTCCTTCTTTTCCCTTCAAAAATCACCATATTACGGGCTTTCCATACAGTCCACATCATGTTGTAGGGGAGAAAATAGAGTGGATAGCTCTTGGAAGACTTTCCAACCCAATCTTTAATAAGATCAACTGAAGAAGTACCTGTGAGACAATATGCAACATTGAAGAAGTCGCAGATATACCCTGCCACAGTTTTCCAAACTGAACAGGAAGAGAAGAGATGATCAACAGTTTCCTCCTCTCACCAATAGAGAGAGCAAATACCAGGACCAGAGAACCCCTTTCGCTGCAAATTATCCCATGTAAGGATACTATTATGAAGTAAAAGCCAGATGAAACAAGAGATCTTGCTAGGCAGAGCCTTATGCCAAATAGGAATACAATCAATCACAAATATCGGGCGAGATGTGGATTTAAAGATGCATTCGTAAGCATCTTTTGTAGTAATAGAATCCCTGCTATAATTATAATTCCAGACCAGCTTATCAGCGCTGTTATTTAAATGAATACCAACTCCTAATAAACCATTAATATAGTCATTCCAAATCAACTCGAAGGAACCACCCAAATCAAGATCATTTGCAGAATACCAGTATTGCTGTGCATTTGACAACCATTTAAACTACAGAATTAACAACTCAGTTTCGAATTGCTGCTGGACTCTATGAAACTAGCGAAGATGGGTTTAATTCAGTTCACATACACAAATAAAAATTAAAAAAACTGTTCATTTTCTTAATTCTGTGTCAAATATTGACATAAAGAACAACTATGTAACCATTCAGTATACAGTCTACTGAATCCACAACTCAATTTCGAAATGCTGCTGACCATGAAAAAACAAGAGAGGATGGGTTTAATTCAATTCCCATATTCCAGTTGATTAGAAGAGGAGTCTAAATGCTGGTTATTTTGGGGGAAAGTATTTTGGTTTTTCTTTTTAAATTTGGTTTTGAATATATAAATATATTCAATAGCTTTGAATATCTAAATACCCAGGTCATTCAGATTTATGTAAGTTCAAAGAATTCTTCTCTCAAATTCCGTCAAATTCCTGCTGGAAAACGCAATGGCACTTGTTTAGACTACTCTATTAAAAGAAGTACAAATATCTGAAAAGCAAAGCCAGTTAGACTACTCTAAACGGGGAAATCATATATATCTGGAAAGCAAATCCAGAAGAAAGGATCCATGTAACACATCCTGAATAAAGATATGCTCCACACTTTGAGAAACATAAGCTTAAGAATGACAGTATCTTCATATTACCGGTTCAGTACTTGGGGAAAACCGGAAAACTTAGAATGACAGTTAACCAGACAAAGTTACATATGCCCCATCATTCAAAAATACTTTCATGAACATATACAACTATTTCTAGCCGACCTAAGTAGCCCTAAATTCATTTCATATTATAATTAGCCCACTGTTTATTTAAACTCTTCTCATAAATATGATATGTTATACTATGGAGAAAATTCAGCTATGAGCCACTTTGGCCACCTACCAACCACAACATTGGGGAATCATACACAACTGATTCTGGCAATAATGCAAGGCATTTAGACCCAACCAAAATAGAACCATCCTTCAAAACACAACCGAACTCCCTGCGGTGTTAACTCTTGGCAAAAAATGTAACCTAGGTGGTTTCTAGATTCGCATTAAAACTCATGCGATCAAGGCACTACCAGATCCTAAAACAATCTCATACAACGCAATCTCATATAGTTCGGATGGACAGAGTGAATATGTTTAGGCTCTAAAAAGTGCCTGCAAAAAGTCACTATTTCCAGATTGCACGAGGGATGTATTTGGTAAAATAAAACGTGTAAAAATCATGATTTCCAGATCGCAAGAGAGATGTTTTTGGTAAAAGACAAAAGCCTGCCCCCAATCAGTTTTCTAGACCCGGAATAATCTGCACATGTGACTTCAAACCCTATCTACATGCATAATATAAATATATGTATGTTGTGATCCGCCACATACATGATGCATAATATAAATATATGTCCTAAGTTTCACCATTTAAAAGCAAAACAAAAAAACAACTTCAAGTGCATGTTTACCCAGCTCTTCGAAACTGCACATATTGTGTGGGTAAAGAATTCTACTACGAATTTTTATTGTTCCCACTCTAATCTATCGTGGTTAATTGACTATGAACAAGACAAATCACAAGCTACAAATTAATTTTCTCTTTCAATGAAACTCAAATGGAACCATTCAATATGAAGATCTTATTCATTATCAATGTAATCAACACTCTATCAATTCAATGCACACACAGCAACAACGTCATCCAACCCTCCCAATGCTATGTCAATAGTTTAGTACGTCAAGATCTACAAACGGTGGAAGCCAATACCCAAATATTCTCTAGGTAAAAACAAAGATTGGATACCCAAACCCAACTAGATCAAAAATTGGTTCTCAACGTTTTTGAAATACATGCAATGTTGTGTGAGCTTGTTTAAGGATAACAAATTCATTATAAATTTTTAAGAAGTTCATCCACTTCCATAACTGCACTTGAGTGGCAACTCACAATGATTTGATTATGATGTCATTGTAAAGCTCACAAGAAAAAGAAGTTATGATGTGATAAGACAATGATAAGAATTATCTAAAATTTATGTATTTTTACACATAAAAATTTAGTAACTAACACTTAAAACCTCTCTAGCCTACACGCTAATATTGATGTAAGGTAAAGGAACATAACTAAAACCACTACTAGCCTATTTGTCAAGCATGATGAGATCCATAACAACTCTATTACAAGTTAGCACCAGAGAGTACTACAATAATTAGTTGGTAGCCTTCACATTACTTGCTAAATAGAGACCTTGTTGATATCCTCCTCAAATGGAATCCAACACATTATTAATGAGTTAATAGCCTCGTGCAATAGAGTCCTACACATTGCTAACCTAATTACTAGCGTAAGGAAAAAACTGGAATTGCACTGTGAACAAGCTTTTTTCCTTTATCCTTCATTGGTATCCCTTCATGGGGTGAGATTCAAGTCCACACATATAGAAACATTACTGTCATTAACTCCAATTCCTAGTAATATGTTCATGTGCAATGTAATGAATATGGGATTTTGACCTTAGAAAAGTTTTTTCCTTATTCCCATTTGCTTGCATGAAGTTCACATGAGCATGAAAATGGGTCACCAATGTGTTAAAAGATGCCCTCCTCTATCCCATAGGAAATATATATATATATATATATATATATATATATATATATATATCTATATATATATATATATATATATATCACAAAAAAGAGGTAGTTATATATTTATAAAAAGGTTGTTGACAAACCAAATAGCATAAAAAGTACAAAAATTTCAAAAAACATTATAGTATTCTTGTATAAATATTTTCAACAAATATGTTAATTGGTCATGATGCTTTTTCTTTCTTACAATACCTACCTTATGAATTTCAAATTTAGTGTTATACTGCTTTACATAATTACTAATAAACAAGACAAGTAAAATGCATATATGAGAAGTTTAAGAGCCAAGATAATTTCCATTGAGGCCTTCTTCCATTTGTTGTCCTGCTTTAATTTTCCCTTGATCTTTTTGATTCATGTTGTTCTCATTGAGTGCTAAAGTTGTTTGTTGGAATGTCTTCATAAATAATATGCCCCTTCGTTGAAGCAATTGAAACACTAGGAAATCATGTATCTGGTCGAGAACCTCTTGCAAAACCCAATATGATATTGTAATGCATCTATGAGTTTGACGCAATTTTATCATAATCAATATTTAGTTCTTGGAATTTAGATTTCATGTTTTTCTTCTTGGATTCATGTTTTTCAATGTGAATACTTAAGTATTCTATGCATGTTTCATGCCCACAAGCTAGCAGGTCATTTGTCTGAGGATCTTCTTAATTTCATTGACACTATCATTGGCCATTTTAGTGAGATGGGGAATGTCAAAAATACAAATCAAAGGCTCTATGTTATACATGCATCTAGTAGCAGAGCAAGTATATTATAAATTCATGAGGGTTCTTAAATGAAGACTACAAATAAAGTTTAAATAAAAATTCCAACACAAGACCAGACATAAAATCATAACCCAGACTCCTTACAATAATGGACAGAATGATTCCAAAAATTTAAAGCTTACCCGATATATGTTCACTGCATCAATTGTATTCTGTTTCGGGGTCAAGCTCAATACCTGCTTCTTGTGTTATATCGAGTCCCCTATTCCATACCAACAAAAAAGATAACCTATAAACCAATTATCCCAAATGTGATTTGTGTCGAATTCAATTTTGGGATTAAGTTGAGTCCACCATCATGGTGGACAGTATTGAGGAGAAGATCCAGTAGACAAGGAATTTAAATGCACGTCTATGAAATGTCTTGTATTAGTACATATGTTTACGCTTGAGGAACGATTAACATGCTTTGACAGTGCTGGATTCTTTCCTTGGCGTACAACTCAATTCATGATATCGATGGTAAGAAAACCACTTTGGGGGTGTCCCCATTTTCCACTAGTTTCCCCTTTGGTAACCATGCAACCTTATTTGCAAACATGTTTTCTCAACTATTGTTTCTCCATCAAGTATGAAACAATTGGAAGAATTCAAAGGAATCAATCATACTCTAGATTCTCATTTTCATACGCTCAAGAACTACATCTTTGAGTTGAGGATTTCTTCTTATTAGTCCTATAATTAAAGATGAATATTTAATGATAGTAGCAATCGTATTTAAGGGTAAACAAGGGAGTCTCATACACCAACAAGATAGCTAACCGACATATATGAGGTAACTTGTATCCTTTTAAACCTAAATTAAACCCACCCAATTCTTTGGATTAAAAAAGGATCTGATATATGACCTGACATGTAACGTCTTTAAAAAAAATTAACCCCAGCAGATTATCTATAAATACTGTTTAAATTTATTGGTTTCAAACACGTTGAGACACATTGAACTTCTTCCGAAGCTCTATCATTGTTTGAGCATGTTGTTATCTCAATAACATTCTTACTGTACTCAGTTTTAAGGGGACGGGAAAAATGGCAGCAGAGAACTCCATAGTGTTGCATGCTCTTTCAGATTTGTCACAGGTAAACACTTTATATTTTGTTATCATCTAAAGCAATCCTTCCGCTATGTAAACGACGCAAAGGTCAACGTAAATTACCATGAATTTTGCAAGGGCTTTATAGAAGCTCTCCGAAGGGATGTACTCCCAAGCTTTTTTTATAGCATGTTTGATATAGGTAATTCAAGGTTCCAAAAAAAAAAAAGACAATAACCTACAGAATTAAGAAGAGGTTCTATCAGTAGCCTTATTAAATGACGAATATCATCTTTTGGAATAGTATGGATATGGGAAGAAGGAAAAAAAATGAATCCCTAAAATACCTCATTAGGATGGGAAAACCAAATGTCCTATTGATTCAAAAGACAAAACAAGAAGAACATGAGGTCCTAAAAAAGATGGAAATATTATGGAAAAGAAATCAAGGTGTTGCAGTCAGTTCTATAGGGGCCTCAAGAGGAATGGAAACCCTTTGGGATGCCTTAGTTTCAAAATTGTCACTCGTAAGCCACTCAACATTGGATCTTGAGTTCATTGGTGAATATCCATACCCAACGAAAGGTATCAATTTCAATGTTTATATGTCAGTTGTTTATTTAGAAAAAAATGAATGTTGGAACTCCCTAAAGAATTTGGATAATCATGATCAAAACCCAAATATTATTATTCCTATGGAATTTAACATCACTATAGCCTCAAATGAAAAAAAGGAAGGCTTGAAGATTAGGGATTCATTCAGAGAATTTGCAGAAGACCTCATACCACAATGCGGCCTAGTAGATATCAGACCAAAGAGGAGACTCTTTACATGGACTAATAAAAGGCCAAAACCTAAACACATGGCATCCAAGTTGAACGGATTTCTTATGCATAGATCTTTCCTAATGGAAGACCTCGCATTGTCTCCAAAAATTCTCAACTCAAGTGTCTATGATCATAAAAAAAATTCTCTTGCTATGACAAAAGCTCAAAACCTAGGACCTATCTACTTCACAATTAATCCAGCATGGGGGAAAAATAAATTTTCCAACAAATAGTGGCATAGGCATGGTTAAATATGTGTGTACATCCCTCTTTAATTGGAAGAAAAAATCAGGAACACTAAGTGGAGCCTAGATGTTTCGGAAAAAAACTAGCAAATCTTTGGTCATTGGAGAGAAGCAGAAGCAATAAGAACTAGAAACCTTCCAAGCATCCCTCAAATAAAAATAAATCTTAGAAGAGGATTTGAAAACTGAAAAACATATTGAAGTAGAACTCCACATAGACTGACACCAAGAAGAGGATTCGAGGCTTAAGTATCGAAGCTTATGGCTTGAGGAAAGAAACATAAATACCCCTTTTGTCCACAAAAAACTTGGATGAGATTTCACAGGAAGACGGTTAATGAAATCCAAAGGGAAAATGTGGAAAAACTAATCGAGTTTGATCAAATAAAAGAGTTCAATAAGTTGTATTGAGAAGAAGTAGAAGAGAGTGAAGAATTCCACTAGGAAACACTCAATCATATTCCACAACAATCAACAACGAGATCAATGAGACCCTCACCCAGAAGGCCACATAGGAGGAAATAAAAAAATCAATCTAGAATATCGAGTTTGAAAGCGCCCAATCCCTCATGATTTTACCATTCATTGTTACCAACTAAGTTGGATATCATAAAAAAGGGCCTTTAGAGGAAGCCAAAGGACAAGGGTGCTATTAACTCTTCCTTTCTGTTAAATTTTGAGCATTAATTCATTATACTCTAGGATATTTGCTGAGAGAATAACATCTACAGTATATCAATGCATGACAATCATAATATGACAAGCATCACAAGCATCACAAGAATCAAAAGCATAGAGACAAGAGACACAGAGTTTCCGTGGGGAAAACCCTAAGGTGAAAAACCCCACAACTTCCTCAGAGATAGAGAGAGCAATGGCTCAACCAAAATACAACCAAATAACACTGAGATAGTCTCCTAGCAGATGATCCTCCTCCTCCTCACAAGTGTGCCACTTTCCAGAGAGAGAGTGAGTTACTTTTCCGAGTGAGTAAAATAGAGATCTCCTATCTCTATTTATACTTACCTTTTTGCCCAGTGACCTACTGGGGCCGACTTGTCTACTTAGATACATCCACATTATATTATATATAATTCCGGGCCGACCCCAAATGGTGGTCTAATAACCCATCGGCAAGTACACACACTTGCGACACTTGTCAATCCACATGACGACACTTCCTTATAGAGGAATGACACATCTCTTATAAGGGTACAATAAATATATATAAAATATACAGATGAAATACATTCCGAAGTTACATATACATCAACACTCCCTCTTAACTAGGAAGGTATTTCTCGACACAGATCTGCTAGACAAGTCTTCTTCTCTGGATCATCGTCATCATCATCGTCACTGCTTCTATCTCAACCAATCTATGACTCTACTCGTCATAGGAAGTTCTACAGAGCCAGTCCTTTTTCATACTGGATGTAGGCCCGCCATCTGCAGGTCTTCATCATCACTGGCCATACTGTGGAATCCTCAGGACTCATTACGTGCGTCACAAAACCTGGCTGCAGCATCCCAGGCTATTACGAGCACACAGCTCTACCTGTAGGATCTCCCAGGAGCACATTACATGTGACCCATCACAAAACCTGGCTGAAGCATCCCAGGCTGTTACGAGCACGCGGCTCTACCTGTCAGATCTCCCAGGAGCACATTACATGTGATCTCACCACAAAACCTGGCTAAAGCATCTGAGGCCTTTTTCATCCTGTCCAAATCTCCCAGGAGCAAATTACATGTGGTCATGGCAAAACCTGGCTGAAGCATCTGAGGCCTTTTTCATCCTGTCCAGATCTCCCAGGAGCAAATTACATGCCATAGGACAAAACTTCGCAAGAGCATCTCAGGATGTTACGGGTACACAACTCCGACCTGAAATCTCCCAGGGCACAAATTACATGTCCTCCCAAGCAAAACCTCACAAGAGCATTTGCCAGATGTCCCAGGGCACCGAATTACATGCCATAGGAAAAACCTCGAAAGACCATCTGCAAATCTCCCAGGGCACAAATTACATGCTTTCCTGCACAACCTGATCCACAGCCACAAAGTATCATCTGATACTCATCAAACATCATCCTGATGTACACATGATCATCCTGATCATCATCACTGCAACATCCTGCTGCATGTCATCTGGAGAAGCTCGTCATCCATGATCATCCAAGTATCCACCTGATACATACATAGATACATGATCCACACAATGTATCCATCAACATACATGATCCACCTGATCATACAAAGATACATGATCCACACAATGTATCCATCAGCATACATGATCTACCTGATCATACAAAGATACATGATCCACACAATGTATCCATTAGCATACATGATCTACCTGATCATACAAAGATACATGATCCACACAATGTATCCATCAGCATACATGATCTACCTGATCATACAAAGATACATGATCCACACAATGTATCCATCAGCATACATGATCTACCTGATCATACAAAGATACATGATCCACACAATGTATCCATCAGCATACATGATCTACCTGATCATACAAAGATAGATGATCCACACAATGTATCCATCAGCATACATGATCTACCTGATCATATCCAGCATCCAACATGATGCATACACAAAATACTTATAATGATCCAACTGATCATATCCAAGCAGAAACCAGAACATCCTCCTGATGTTCATCATTCAGCGCTTACATCCACAGCCATGTGAAGGATCCCCCTTCCAACATGCTTGGAATGGCTTCAGCAAATGTGTTCATCACTTCTTCCTCGAAGTTTCCTCGATCTGAAGCACGCCAAGCCTCTCTCTGAAGTACTCGAACTTCACCCTGGCTAGTGGCTTCATCAGCACATCTGCAATCTGCTCATCCGTCGCAACATAGAGGAGCTTCACAGCTCCTCTCTGCACCATATCCCTGATATAGTGATATTTGATCTCTATGTGTTTCGACCTGTCATGAAACAATGGGTTCTCGGACAGCTTCACACAACTCTGGTTATCACAGAAGATACCAGTAGCATCCAGCGGGAGATCAAATAACTCAGACAGTAGCTTCCGTAGCCATACTGCCTCACAACTAGCTGAACAGGCTGCAACATACTCAGACTCTGCTGTACTCAGTGCTACACAGGACTGCTTCCTGCTAAACCAAGAGATCACACCTGATCCCATATTGAAGCAACACCCAGATGTGCTCTTCCTATCTGCAGCACTGCCAGCCCAATCTGAATCAACATAACCCTGCAGGTTAAACTTTTGATTCGCTTCATACTTGAGCCCACAATCCACTGTACCCTTCAGGTACCTCAGAACATGCTTTACAGCAATCAGGTGAACACTCCTCGGATCCGTCAGGAACTGGCTCAATGTGTTCACAACAAAGCAAATATCTGGTCTCGTGTTCGTCAGGTACATCAAGGATCCAATCATCTGACGATACATGGAGACATCAACTGGCTCAGATGAAGCATCACATAGAAGCTTCAGATTCGATGCCATAGGTGTGGCCATGGCCTTGCAATCCATCATCCCAAATCTCTTCAGGATATCTACTGTGTACTTCCCTTGACCAAAGAAGATCCCACCTGCATTCTGCCACACCTCCATACCTAGGAAATAGTGCATCATTCCCAAATCTTTCATATCAAATTCTGCGGCAAGCTTCCTTTTAGTATCTGCAATCAGTCTGTCATCTCCTATTACAAATAAGTCATCCACATACAGGAGTAGAATCATAGGATTCCCTTCCTCAACCTTGTAGTAAAGGTTGGAATCCGCTTTACTCTTGGTAAAGCCCAAACTAGATAGGAAACTGTCCATCCTACCATACCAAGTTCTGGGAGCTTGCTTCAAGCCATACAAGGCTTTCTTCAGTCTGCACATATATGACTCCCTGTCAGGTCTTGGGACTGCATCCCAAACATATTCTTCATGATCTACGGATCATGGCATTCCATTTCTTCATCCCAGATCCTGGGAACTTCAATATCTTCAATAGATATCTTTGTTGCTGGAACAAATGTTGTAGTCCTTTTTGTAGGTGAAGATATATGGTCCTTCCTACAAAACAAGTTAAATTGCATGATTAGAAACATCTCATAATTTTCAGAACAAATTCTTTACACATAAAGAAATATGTCATGCAGTCATGCAGTTATCTTAGCCAATGCTTCAATACAACATTTATCCATGTTCCACAAATTTCTAGATGCCTTCCAGTCTCTACCAGAACATTGTTAAGAGTTTGCACTACTCCCAACATGTCAGCAAAGAGGTTTCATTCTATATAAGTAGCACTAGAATGTTGTACAGTGCCATAAGCCACTTACCCATCATATGCATATTAGTAGTATACTGTTCATTAATGCAATCATTCAAATATGCACAATACATCTCCTAAGTCTATGAACATAAGCATAATATTATTAAACAAACAAAATAGGAAAGAAATGATAATTGAAATAATTATCTTTGTTTGTTTGTTTGGGTGGACTCCCTCTGAGTCTTTGCTTCCTGGTAGGAGCTGCTGAAGTAGCTCCTATACACCTTTTTGTTGTGGAATGTAGGAAGATGATCAACTCCCTCTGGAGATCTGCATCCTTGCAGGAGCTGCTGGAGTGTGCTCCCTTTTGATCTTTGCTTCCTAGATTACCTGTCCTTATATTCATCTTTGCTGACATCAATATTCTTGAACCCTGGAAAGTATATTCTGTAAGCCTTCGAGCTTTCACTGTATCCCACAAAAATACCCTTCTTTCCGGAAGGATCTAGTTTAGTCCTCTTTTCCTTTGGGACATGAGTGTACACTGGACAACCAAATATTCTGAGATGACTGACTTCAGGTTTCTTACCAGAAAAGACCTCTTCTGGTGTCTTGTTGTCCAATATCTTGTGGGGTGTTCTGTTCTACACATATACAGCTGTTCTAGCTGCTTCTGCCCATAGATGCATAGGAAGATCTTGGTCATGAAACGTTGCCCTTGCTGCTTCCATGATAGTTCTGTTCTTCCTTTCTGCAACACCATTCTGTTGAGGATTATAAGGAGTAGTCAACTCCCTCTTAATCCCTGAATCGCTGCAAAGCTTCTTGAAGTCATTTGAGGTGAATTCTCCACCATTGTCGGATCTGAATGTTTTGATCTTCTTGTCAGTTTGGTTCTTCATCAAGGTTTTGAATTCCTTGAATTTATCAAGCACCTCATCTTTGCCCTTCAAGAAGTATACCCAAGTATTCCTGGAGAAGTCATCAATAAATGAGACATAGTAAACATACCCACTCAGGGAACTGGATGACATAGGCCACATACATCTGAGTGGATAATTTTCAGGATGTCTTTTGCCTTGCTTTCACTGCTTGGGAAAGCCTTCTTAATATTCTTACCTTTTGCACATCCTTTGCAAACACCTTCATTTTTGGTCTTGATTTCAGGAAGACCCTCTACTGCCTTGCTTGCAATTGGAAGTGCTCTATAGTGCATGTGAGAAAGTCTTCTATGCCAAAGTTCACTTGGCTCCATGGAGTCATGCACCATGGCATGTTCAGGTTGTCCCTTCAATTTATACAAGCCTCCCTCTTGCTCTCCAATTACTACTGCATCATCTATGGTCTTTCCCTTTGGCCACATTAGGACTTGGCCATCCACAAATGCAACCCTCATACCTTTTGCATGTAATGCAGAAATGGAGAGTAAGTTCTTCTTGAGCCCAGGTACATAAAGTACTTCCTTCATCTTCAGAGATTTTCCAAAATCTAGGTTGTAGGAGGCTTCACCACTTCCTTTGATTGGGTATTGATAATCATCCCCAAGTTTCACCTTATGGGGTGATTCATGTTCAGATAGGTTCACAAAAGATTCTTTGAACCCAGTCATGTGTTTGGAATCCCCACTATCAATCAACCAATCATTACAACAATGGGAGATGGTACCTGTGAGAGCAGAGATCAGAACATACTCTTCTTCACTTGATGAGTCATCATCACTATCACTTTCTGCCCTAGCCTTCTTCTTTGGAGGTTCATCATCTTCGGCAGCATGAGCATGAAACCTTCTTTTGCCACCCTTATTCTTCTTATTTGAGATGTTGTTGTCCTTCTTGTTCTTGGGACAATTTATGGCAATATGTCCTTTCTCATTACAGGTGAAGCATACTCTTCTTTCTTTGAATTGATGTGAAGATCTCTTGGAGTGAGATGGCTCTTTCTTGAACTTTCCTTTCCTGGTGTGGGCTGCAAGAGCTCGATCTTCACCTCCCATCTTTTCTTCACGAGCTATAAGTCTAGCTTCTTCTTGAGAGCATTCTTCCCGAAGTCTACTGAAGGAGATCAACTTCTTCCTTGCACAAATTCCTTGAATAAAGGAATCCCATGACCTAGGTAGGCCATTTAGAGTGGTCATCACCACTTCACCATTCTCCACCATTTCATCTACTGCTTCTAATTGTTCCTTGATCTGGGAGACCCTTGAAAAGTAAGATTGAATGGTTTCTCCATTCTGAAACTTCACTGCTTTCAATTGGTTCCGCAGGGTCATCTTCCGATTTATGTTCTTTCCTTCAAATAGCTTGGTCAAAGATTCAAACATCTCCTTGGGTGTCTTAAGAGAAGACACATGGGGTATGAGATGGTCTTTGATAGAATCAGCAATGATTCTCTTTGCCTTGACCAAGTTCTTCTTGTGTAATGCCTTGGCTTCTTCATCCTCTAGGATAGGGATGTCTTCTTTCACATATGAGTCCAACTCATTCTCTTCCAAAATTAACCCAATCCTATACTTCCAGGCTCAGAAGTTATCAGCCCCTTCAAGCTTATCCTCAAGCTTAGTATGGAGAGACATCTTTAAGAGTACTTCAAATGGAAATAGAAAAGATTTAGGACTTACCACTTGAAGTGCTGAAAACTGGATCTGGTCCTGGATTAGGGTTTGTCAGAGAAACCCTAAAAATTCAAAATGTGAATTTCAAAATTCCAAAAGGATAAAAAGATGCGCCTTGGAGAGCTGATCATCCTAGTACATTCAGAATTTGAGATCAGCAAAGTCTTGCCCTTCAAAATTGCCTTTTTGTCCTCCCGGGTTCACTAGGGAGAGCCCTGAATTAGGGTTTGAGTTTCTCGGAGATCTACTCAGCCGAAAATCTCGATCCAAAGCTCTAACCTTCGATTTTTGCAAGGAGCTTCCAGCTGTGCCTTCAGTTTCCAGAAAGCCCTATTTTTGTGGAAACCCTAATTTTTAGCGCCAAATCTGAAAAATGCTCAGAACTGAATTCTGATTGGACAGATAGATGCGCCTTGATGAGTAGATCCAATCTACTATACTGAATTTCAAAAATCTATGGATAGAAACCCAATAAACAAGGAACACAAGCTTCCGTCACTGCAAAATGTCTTCTTCTCAGGTTAGCTTTGATACCATGTTAAATTTTGAGCATTAATTCATTATACTCTAGGATCTTTGCTGAGAGAATAACATCTACAGTATATCAATGCATGACAATCATAATATGACAAGCATCACAAGCATCACAAGAATCAAAAGCATAGAGACAAGAGACACAGAGTTTCCGTGGGGAAAACCCTAAGGTGAAAAACCCCACAACTTCCTCAGAGATAGAGAGAGCAATGGCTCAACCAAAATACAACCAAATAACACTGAGATAGTCTCCTAGCAGATGATCCTCCTCCTCCTCACAAGTGCGCCACTTTCCAGAGAGAGAGTGAGTTACTTTTCCGAGTGAGTAAAATAGAGATCTCCTATCTCTATTTATACTTACCTTTTTGCCCAGTGACCTACTGGGGCCGACTTGTCTACTTAGATACATCCACATTATATTATATATAATTCCGGGCCGACCCCAAATGGTGGTCTAATAACCCATCGGCAAGTACACACACTTGCGACACTTGTCAATCCACATGACGACACTTCCTTATAGAGGAATGACACATCTCTTATAAGGGTACAATAAATATATATAAAATATACAGATGAAATACATTCCGAAGTTACATATACATCAACACTTTCTAGTGCTCATTTCAAAAGAGATACACCTGACATCTGTAGATAGATTTAGGCCCATCTCCCTCTACAACGTTTAATACAAGATCCTCAAAAAGATAATTGCAATCAAGTTATGGAAAATCATCCCTTCCATCGTCTCGAGTAACCAAGGATGATTTGTCTTTTATTTTTTTGGAACCTTGAATTACCTTTAATTCTGTAGGTTTCGATATCGGAGATTGCTACTGCAAAAAAGGTTTTATATTTGAGATGGTGAATTTATTTAACAAAGAACCAAGTGCAATGGACTTGTGCCTTAAAGCTGTATTTCATTCAACTAGCATTTTGAAGTTAGGGTATGCTTTGCACTCTGACCTGAAGCGTCTTTCTGATTCCTATGGAGAGCTGGAGTGCTACTGTGAAGCGCCTAAATTAGACCTTCAAAAGGTTTTTCCATCTGTTCCAAGGGGGCTTTCCGACCTTGCAAAGATTGTGCTGGGAAGTGATTTAAACAAAAGTACTAGGATAAGTGACTGGAGGGAGCGTCCCTTGAGCAATAGTCAGGTACACTAAATATAAATCCATGCTACGGTATAACAACCACTACAAAGTATAAGAACCAGTACAAACCTCTAAAAGCTGATAAAGTTTGAAATAAGAACATACAAACTACAAAACGTTGCTACGAAAGTTATATGGGAATGTTCAGATCAAGATTTTCAAGCATACAATAGACTCGCAGATATCTCCAATAACTGAAATATGTAACCTCTTATAACTTGAAGAAGGCACAAAAATACCCATACCCCATGGGCCTTGTACAAAATCTAGATACTAAACTAAATGGACGAGAATGATAGGAATTTGTAGGACGAGGAGTACCTAAAGTTCTAATTTACAGGAGGATGATTCAGCCGCTCCAGCTGCTCGCAATAGGATTCAGGTTCTAATTTGCAAAGGACAAGAACAATGTTTCAGCACCTCCAGCTATAGGAATTTGCAGGATGAGAATGAGGACCAGGTCTCTTGGCATTTTGCAATGGACTGCACTGCCTTGAATGCAGGTAGATGGGCGTTGAAACTTGAGGATATGGCGGCAGCGAGACTGTGTACGATGAGATCTCCAGGATATGGCTGCAACTGGCTCATGATCAACCTGCAGGTTCGATGGGACTGTCAAAAATTCGAGGTTTTCAATTTTAAAATTTTCATTCAATTATTTCAAATCACATAAACCATACAGATGAAATCCAACCTGCCTCGCTACTCGCCTAGAACCTGCCATTATAGTCATTATAAAAATAAAGATTATCGCCAGGGTGTGGCGCTTCGTGTGGTACTACGTCGGTTGTCAAATAAATATATCCCGGTTAAGTGATCGAAGAAGGGGCTAGGTTATTACATGAAGGAGGAGTTGTCAGTTCGTCAATAAAATAAATATATCCCGACCGGGTGAGTGAAGGGGGGGGGGTTTCCCAGTTGCCAGTTATTGCCAGTTAATACCACTTGCGGAGATGTCATGTCACCTGGCTTATCACTTAAAGCATAAACCATAAGCTAACATAAAGCATAAGCTAAGCAGATGAAATCCAACCTGCCTCGCTACTCACCTAGAACCTGCCATTATAGTCATTATAAAGCTAAGGATATTAAATACCACCTGCGGAGATGTCATGTCACCTGGCTTATCACTTAAGCTCCAACCTGGCTGGAAATAGGCATTATGGGGAAAGTTTGGTCTCTGTCCAATAGTTCAAATTTAGAGGAAGGATATTGATTTAGAGTAGTGCTTAAGGAAACTGCTTATAGTTAAGGAAACATAATGCACGGGATAACTAGAATGGGTGGGATAACCGGTCTTCTTTAGCCGGTATACTATTATTGGGATTATTATTAGGCATCATAAAAGATATTTTCAATTTTAAAATATTCATTCAATTATTTCAAAATTTTACAGGAAAAATATTTTTGATCATGAACATAAAATATATATTATTAAATTTATTATATAAAAATATAGTAATATCCATATGTAATATAAAACAAACCTAAGGATGTTAATGTTTTGTAAAACAGACCTAAGTTATCAAAATTATAAAAAATTAAAAATAAATGTAAAGACTTGAGAATTAAAAGCTTCTCAAAATATGATAAAAGTATTTAATAAATAGAATATGAAGAGATGTGTCAAATTATTTATAAAAATAATATTAAGGTTCAAAGCATGTAAATTTACACACTTAACCATGTAAATTGTGGTGAGCTGTTGTTGGGATTAAACTATGTATATACATTTTGAAATGCAACACTATAAAACTATGTAAGATAAAACAAAGTGAAGATGTGGGTGGAATATTTCAATGAAATGCAAAAAGATATGACAAACATTATGCCTTAAAAGAGAAACATTTAACACCATTGTAAACATGGAGGGCACTTTCTATGTAACCCCATTTAGAATCTATTACAAGAAATCAAAATTGACTTTGACTTGTGAATACATATTCTTTATTTTTTACATTAAAATTTAAGAAATCAACTATACATATTAATACGATTTCAATGATTCCCATCGATGTTTATGAAAATAAATACATCTTAATACGACAATTATTTCCTAATAATACCTACTTATGAATGCATATGAATTCTTAGAAATCGAGGCTGTCAACATGACTCTTTGTACCATTCTAGATGTTTTAGAGAAATCAAGATTACAAGTTGGCTAGTCTTATCCAAAGTCTTATCCTCTGCTTGAAGGTTTGGAGTCTAGTGGAAGTTAGAGTCCTTTTGATGTGTAAATCTTACCTGATTCTTTAATGCATATGGACTTGAGCGTCTATCTAATCAATTACATGTTGACTTTACATGCAAAGACATGGTCTTTCTTTGTTTGTTGGTAGTGGGCATTGGAAATCAAGATTGGTTGGCTAGTCCATGTTTCAAAGTCTTATCCTCGTGCTTTAGGGTGTGGAGTCTAGTGGGGCTCACTTATTCCATGTGGTAACTGAGTATTTTTCTTTTTAAAGCTGACCTTTCTATTAATGCGTGTCTGCAGACCATATGCAGTTGATGATAATGAAGAATGATGACGATGACCACAATGATGATGAACAATGATGATGATGATGATGACGATGTTGAGCATGATGAATATGATGATGATGATGACCACGATGATGATGATGATGATGATGATGATGTTGAGCATGATGACAATGACCACGACAATGATGATGATGATGATGATATTGAGCATGATGACTATGATGATGATGATGACCACGATGAAAATGAAGAATGATGATGATGATGATGACCACGATGCTATAGTTTGTGTAAACGATTTAAACTCTGTGTTCTAATTTCTAACTAGACTGGGCTTCAATCATGAACGGATATCTAAATGCATATCATCAGTAGTTTTATTGCTTCATCCAGAACTGAATATTCATGGCTATACTGGCAACCAAAAGATTAAATACTTCATCTCTACACTATTAACCAACAAACCTCCAACGATTTGGTAAAAATAATGGCAAGAACAGATCCGTGTTAACAATGATTCAGGAATTTGTTTTGTTAGGTTTGGTTCTACTATGTAACATGATTGAACTATACACTATAATGTGCTTTAATGGATATAGCTTGGCCTCCCAAGGGTATAATCTATTCATATTGCTAGCTAGGACTTTGCATAGAACTCACAGGAAACCACTCATAAAGAGTTTCAGTGAACTTAATTGTATGATGTAGGATGCAGGATGTAGGATGTGAGAGAAAGAAAAACCGTCAACTCCCTTAACTGTCCCTAGGCAGAGTTGTCGCTCCAAGCCTTTACAGATTTTTGGCTCCGACTATCATCATAATTACCTATTTATTCAGTTATCTAAACAGAGAAGGTTGAAACATGTATATCCAAACATAAACAATCATTGGAGAATGTTATGGCAAATTATTACATCGTCGATCTACTACGTTGGAAGGCCACATATTCCTTTTTTAGTGATTCAGAGCTTCTTTGCAATACAACAGTTTCCTCCTTCGATTGACATATTTGCTTGAGTTTAAACTTCACATTAGCTTGATTGTGCCTATTTCTTTAAGTTGGGTATTTATATGATGCTCCTATATCTGAAGTACACGTAAAAACCACCTGATTATCCCCTCTTGCATGTGTAGTAAGTTAAGCATGTATAGGAGCTTTGATATAATTGAAAATTCCTTAAGGTGACACCAATTCTCTTAGAGTCTTAGGCCTGATACATACATCCCATGTTCCCTAGCTATATCCAAACACCTAACCCACAATTGTTCCCCTCAACCGTTGATATGCGAAATGGTAATCTTAATGGTTTTTTCTAATTTCACACAAATGATTATAAGAGGGGCGTGCTTGCGATACCTAAGGTAGACTTATAAAGACCATTTCAACTCACTTGGAGGGTACTTGTCTTCATGAGAGTATTTTCATATTGTGTGAGAGTTGCGTGAGAGTTACCGTAAATTTATCATTCTCACCTTCACATTTTGGTCCTAAGACTTCATACTTCCAATCTAATTGTTGGAGGGTTCCCTACTCTATTTTCTTATTGTTGTTGGTAGAATTATTGCACATGTTATTTATTCTTGTTGATTTGTGTCATAAAATTCCTTAGTTTTGTTTGTTCTTACATAAAAGACAAATTTGGTTAAACTTAAAACAAGCAAATGTGGTTTACTATCTAACTTGTAAGTCTTGGGGTTAAGAAGGTCTCCTACCAAAAGTGTCAAACCACCTCTGACTTGCAAATGGTTAAATAACTATAACATAGGCTAAGATGAGAAACAATCACACATTGATTGAGAGAGACTTGAAAGAGAAGTACCTATTTATACATACACCGAACATAACTTAACCGAATATTTAGGGACACCTAAAATTGAAGTTATTGACATTTAGACACTGACCCATTATAATCCTCCCTTGACCCAACCTGACGATCATGTCTTGATACAACTAGATGTACCTTTTCCCATAGATCCCTTTAAATTTGTTCAAAATGTACAACATAATATGTCTAGAACCAATGGTTAATCTAACAAGCATGGGATGTACTTCCACTACACCTAGTGTCTTTTGAGAAAACATTAATGCTTCTTATGTATATTTAGTTATCAAAATCATTTTTTCTACCCATATGCCACATGTTCCCAATGTCTCTTCATTCATAATGCCATCTATTAGAAAACACATTCCAACCCTATGTTTTCCTAGTCTTGGAATACCTTCCACAAGTAATTTTATGCCTAGTTCGAGCTTCTCCTTTGGCGTATGTAATAATCTATTGATCCCTCAACAACTCCCCAAGTTATGTGATGTGGGGCCCCACCTGAAATTTTGAGCTAAAGGCCGCTGATCCAAGTGTTGTTACTCTTTAATGATGTCTATACAACTACAATTTGGACGGAGTCCTTATAAGGTATGTTTTATCATACCATGTCTAATATTTCTCCTTTATAGGTTTTTTTATTATCATGCCATACACTTGGATATAGTAAACCCCCCCTGCCCTTGCTGCCTATTCTTTCTGTACAAGCAATTCATCCTTGAAAAGTTTGACAAAATATGAGTGAGAAAACTATCCCTGATTCCATAAGCTTAAATTCCACTTGATGAAAACCCTCATTTTGTTTCACCCCTAAACCATCCAAAGAGTGAACCTAAAAGAAAAATAAGAAAAGACTTAGTTTTTTCGAAGAAGCGTCCTTGGAAAGATAATTTTGGAAAAATAGCTTTATACACCCATGTAACATATCGGAAATGGCATATGAAAAGTGGTGAAAAACGATGAAATGTTACATGGGTTATATCATATGGTATATCATACGTTTTGTGCATCCAATCTGCAACATCATGTGACGAGAGCTTGCACAAAGTACGAAGCAAAGTTTGTGCACCCTCTTAAGACCAGTCACATATTATGATGGTGAGCTCGCACAAATCACCTTTGCACTGGCCAATGTGTATATGATGAGCCCGCAATACCATGGTGCAACCATCAAATGTGTATCATCGCATGTAGAGTCGAGCTTGCACATGGGACAACGAGTTTAGTTTTGTGCACAGATCATGGTCTTGACTCTTGGCATTGCGGAGGGGCTGCACAATGTACCATTTTGTGCACCCTCCAAGGACTAGTCTCCAATCATAACCGTGAGCCCGCACAAAACGATACAATGTGACTCTGTGCACTATCAAACAGCTTTTGGTTGAATGGTCGATGGAGCCCGCACATTGTTATGTAACATTGGTTGAATGGTCGATGGAGCCCGAACATCGTTATGTAACATTGGTTGAATGGTCGATGGAGCTTGCACGGTTGATGAGTCAATAGCTCGATGCTTGAAGTCGTTTTCTCACACTCCTTTGGCTTCTGTCTCCATGAATACTGGTTGCTGGAACAGTGGAAACCTATTGGAACACAACCAGTATTCCAATGAATCAGATCCCTTTTTTGTTTCCACGAACACTAATGTCAAAGAATGCTTGCCTGCATGAATTTCAAACATAGTTGTAACAACAAGGGGAATAGGACTACTTAAGCGACTTGGTACAGGCTTCAAGGAAGTACAGTACCTAGCATGTACCAGTACTTGGTACATGCTAGTGTTACACAAGCAAGTTTGATACAAAAGAAAACATAGAAGATATAATGTGGTATGGCAAGAGAAAATAACATAAGGTCGATCATGCATGGATTAACAAAAAAAAACATGCGATACTTTGAGGGGTGTGCTCAAGTGGAATGTGCATCCAAGGAGGATGCAAGTTAGTTATTCCAACTATGAGTCAAGTGCATGTGAGCAAAAATGTGCATGACAATGAGTGCACATGATGAGCATGGGGTAACTGTGCATGACATATGAAGTGCACTAAGGGAAGATGAAATATCAATGTGGAAGTTGAAGCGACAAAGATGTGCTCAAGTAGTCATATGGAAGTTAAAGAGTAGTTGAAGATGGATGAAGCATAGGGGAAGCTGCACCATGAGTAAACATGAATAATAAAAAAATGGTTGGCATTTGAGAGGGGTTAGCTAGATGGTCTTGAGACATGGAAATTGAGAGAGTCTACCATGGACCTCAAACAAAGTGGTAAGGCAAATGTTGTAAATGTGTATATATATTGTTATGTTTGAGTAATGAAAATGAGTAGAGAAATTCCCTTATTATAATTTGGTTTTGTATGCCCTCTAAAATTGTTTCAACTTTTATGTTTGTAGTGCTTTTCTATTTTCAACTTATATCTTTCGAAGCATTGTACTTAGTCTACATAAATATGATTTCATAGAATTATGCCCATCAACTCTTTAGTTTGCTGTAATAATAACCAACTTCACAGATTTAGTTCATTTAATATATTGTTAGCACTCTAAAGTCTGAGCTAGTTCAATTAAAAAATTTGTAACTCAATCTTATTTTGATCCTATATTTGAAGAAGAAATAAATATATAAAAAATAAAATAATCTTATATCAAAATAACCTATTTTGACCACAAATTTATTAATAATCTAATGTATGTCATATACCAAGTCCATGCATATAATGCATAATATATATATCTTGTCCCTTCAATGTTTAGACACGGTGTTCAAAAAAGCGAATTTGAATTTCAAATCTCAAATGCCCGCACTCCACGAAAGTTACCAAAGGACGGTTCCTCACCAATTTCCTCCATTCTTCGCCATGGCAGAAGATCCATCAAGGATACCTCAGAAAACTCACTGTCGGGACTCGATAGTTCAAATCTTGTGCATTGGAGGAGCGCCTTCAGGGCTTGCAAGTTTCTTAGAAGGAAATGGGTGAAAGGATGTTGTTCTCTCCATACTAAGGCTATGATGAAGGCGGTGAGCATTTTGCAACAGTTCATAAGATTTTTGGGGCGAGCATTGTCTAGAAATATTTGTTATATATTCTCATAATCTAGCGCTTCCAAATAGTTGTCACACATCCTACAAGGCACATGATCAAATATGAGATCCAGTCTATGCCTGCTTAGGGCACATTTCCTCCTTGCACCAACTGGTATATAAACTAAATAGCCTCAGCGTATGCATTATTTGTTGTTATTTCCATAAATTGCTTCTGTTGGTATCTCCAGCTCTCAAGATATGTGTAATGAATTTTTTACAGGAGTTGGCAGGCCGAAATAACCTTCACGAGGGTGGGTGGCCAGCAGCATTTCATTCGATGTTTCATCCATCTCCATGAATCATCCTGACAGCACCACATTAGTTCCAGGTACATCTCTCTGCCATGTCATCCTATCTCCTAGTGCTACAAGGCATTCTTGTCTCATCAAATTCTCTGGCATTTTCTTAACAAAATTTCAGTCCCTAAACCAAATACTATCCAATTTCTGGTCTAGTCAGGTTTAGTGCGTGGAATGTTCATAGAAACAACTGCAACATCTCATGGGAAATACCTGCGCACTTTGCCATCCTGCTTTCCCTTATATATTAACTCTAGCTAGCACATGAATTCATTCAAATTTTATTATTCAGTGTAATTCTTTGAATTTGGAGCAAATGAAGATTTCATTTTGTTGGCTCATCAATTTATTAGATCATCCGGATAAAATCAAGGAACGCAGCTGATAAGTCTGTTCTGGTGGGCTGCCAATTGACGCTTTCACTTGAATAGGGCTGGAATAATTCTCTCTGGTCAGAACCCAACACGATGTACCCATTTTTCTACAGAGTAATTACGGACTGGAACTATTCGAGTATGAAGTGTATTTAGGTACACCCACATAGCCTGCAAGCATGGGGCACGGGTAAGCCAGGGTGATTTGAACTCGTGACCTCCATTTACAACATTTCCTTCATATCAAGGGAATCGTCGGTTGAGCTACACCCCTACGGGAAGCATGGTTCTTTCCTTAGTGTGCATAATCCTAATATTTTTTAAAGATATTTACCTTGTTAATTTGACCAGATTTTAAGATCTTTCTTACTATGTGCAAGGCATATGATTCATCATAGTTGTTGGTTTTTATTATGAATAATGAGGAATAAGCTATTTTTGTGTGTTCATTAAGGCCTATAATGACCACCACCCCCACTCCCACCATGCCTATATTAATTACAATTTATTAAATACATTTCTAAATATATTAATTAATTAATATGTTAATAAATCCATCCGAAGGAGCTTTCTAAATAGCCTGCATCTAGGGAAACACGAGTAGTCTGCGGCTAGAGAAAGAGCATCCCGAAGGAGCAGTCTGAAAGCCTCGGTCAAAAGGGACCTGCAGAGAGTAAAAGAAATCCAAAGGAGCCTGTGGGTAGGGAACCACGAGCAGTCCACGACTAGGGAAAAGCATCCCAAAGGAGTAGTCCGAAGGTATTTGCGGCTAGGTAAAAGAAATAATGGATGGTAAATAAACTACATCCCATTGAAATATTGAAGTGGACTGCATCCATTTAGGATCAAAGTGATGGAGTAAAAGGTTGACCTAGCCATCATTTCATGCTACCGAGGATTGAAGCAAACCATTGGATCTCACCTATGGCTAAGGTTCACTACAAGATTTGATCTTAACTACAGCTAGATTCTTATTTTCTCTCCTTTGGAACTGTCAAAACCAAGTGCACATGTTCCTTCCTTTTTATTGCTTTTTCTTTCTTTTTCTCATTTTTTTGTTCCTCGTACATATATTTAAATATTCATCTAAATATGAACACCTCACTGTATATACCAAGGGAGGTCTAGCATCAAAACCCTACAAAGCCTCAGGGAACGTCTAAACTCTTTTGAGCAAAATAGAGAATAAAGGGATGCTAAGTTTCAAAAAGAGTTAGAGGCCATGATTGAAAATAAATTGGAAGACATGCTCAATAACAAATTTGAAACCATGATTGAAAATACTCTTACTACCATAATCAATAATAAATTCACATCCCTTGAAGAAAAGATACAAAAACAAATAGACAAAAAGTTAAAAATGATGGAGAAAAAGATTCACTTAATGGAGGATAGATTAGAGGAAAGGGAAAAACAAAGCTAAAGACTCAAACAATCAACCCAACAAGGAGATGTTGCTACATTAGAGAATTTCAAATGGCTAGACATGTTTAAAGAGTTAGAAGAAAAGTAAACAAAAACCTGACCCTAAGTAATCTTGAAGGTAAAGTTGATATCAATCCCATTAAGGAGGAAATGAATAGGCTCTTAGAATTGGACCACAAGCATAACAAACGAGCTTTGAAACTCGTAATTTTTGGTTTAAAGCAGAAGGAAAATGAGTATACGTTAACTCTAGTCAAGGAAGAACTGCATAATAGGCTACATATCAAAACTATCTTCCTAATAGAAGCAAAGAGATTAGGGAAATTAATTGAGAATAAAGATAGGTTGATTCAGATCTAATCTAGCTCTATTGACCATAAGTATACAATTCTCAGAAAAACCTCAAATATAAAAGGGTCAGTAATATTTATAAATGAAGAGCTCATTCTGAAAGACCAAATCGAATTAATAAAGGAGGTCTAAAATGTAAAAGAATCAAGGAAGGAAGGAAAATGGGCTCTAATTAGAAATAGAAAAGTTATTATCTATGATAGAAACCAAAGGGAAAACAATAAATAGCAATTAGACACACTCTGTATCCTCTCTTGGAACTCCTGAGGTTTCCCTTGGAACAAAGGCCCCAAGCTCAGTTGGATCCCAAATGAAATTGATATTATTCTTATGGTTGAAACTTGGGAGAATGAAGAATCTAGAGTCCCTAACATAGAGGGATTTGTTCTTTGGTCGAATTGGAACAAGAGATCTTGTTGGCATGGGATTAGTCTGTGGAAAGTGCGGAAGCCGACAGCTGCGAAAGGGATAATCCGTGGAAGAAAGGGTCATTCGTCGAGAACACAGAAGCGTGGAAGCAGATAGTTAGTTAGATAAGGGTCATGTGGACTATTTTGTAACCACTTAGTTTTGTATAAATAGGAGTATGATTGTAAGCCTAAGGGAATCCATATCGGTGATGAATAGGGTAATCGATCTGTCGAGTTTTGATCCAGTTATTGATCTATTTTGTATCTGTGATATGATGTATTGACTGTTTCTGCGAAGGTCATTCCGTAGGTTTTAACAAATGCATGAAGATGTTCGATTATGGTTCTATATCTGTCTTTGTTTCTGTGAGATGATGAATGTGAATGGTTGTTTAATGTTTAATACTATGTGGGTTCGGTAATTGTTCGTGAATAGTTAGATCATGTTGATTCGAATGGTTATTATGAGTTTATTATGTAATTGATGAATATGCGACTGATGAAATGTTAGTAAGTGTGGAATACATAATATATGGTTTCTATGAGTGCAATGTGTGTTTAATGCATGTCCTCAACTCCACTGCGGAAACTTGGTTCCTGCAGCCCCCTTGTGCATCTCGGGTGAGACCTCACTCGCTCTGCGAGTGTTGTTGGAAAGGGTAAAACCTTTATGGGCCAGTGTGTAAGGGAGTTCGGTCAATGCTTTGTTGACGACAGTGTGAAGTGAACCCTTGTCGACAGTCGTTGTGTCAACAGATCTTCCCACAAAGCTATTGGAGGTATAGCTTGTTACATTAAAGAACACATCTTTCCGAATGCTAGTATCTATAAGAAAGACCCCCACAACCAATATATGTGGATATAATTAGTTGAAATTAATAATAATAAAACCTACATTTCCATATGTTATTTTGCCCCTAGTAACTCTAACTTTTATAAGGAAAACAACATAGATAAAAACTGCGCTTTCATTAGCTTAGAAAATGATATTAATACTCTAAGAAACAATGGAAATATTATCATAATGGGAGACTTTAATTCTCGTGCTTCAAGTAACCAAGCTATTCTTCTAAGCAATCATTCCATCACTAATCCTCTTTGGTTGGATGAAGATCCCCGCTTTAGATAATAAGTACAAATGAAGCTCTGCATATCTAGGTGAAAACTTGTTTGGCTCTAAGTTAATCATGCTTTGTAGTGATCAAGACCTTATCATTTGTAATGGGATTAAGAAGAGGCCAAATTCTACCCAGATGACTTGCATTCATGGGCTCGACAATAGTGTGGTAAATTATGTCATAGCTAATATCCCTTTATATAACAGTATTATAAATTTAGACATTCTGCTCAACCATGCGCCTGAATCAGATCATAAACCTCTAGTTGTAACCCTCAATTTTTCCATGCATAGAGACCCACATAAGCCTCAATCCTCACAATCAAAAGTATTTGATCTTAGATAGAAATAACGACGATTTTTTCATAAATGATTTAAAAAATAAGTTGTTTCCTATTTCTAGTACAGATGATATAGAATTCCTCTATCATAATTTCACCATGGCCCTCTCTTCCTCCATTAGCAAGTTAATCAAAATTTCAGGTAAAAAGAATAATAGGAAAACCAATCTGTAATCTCCCAATTTTGATCCTAATGCATTAAAATTGTAAATGATGTAAATATCGTTATAAAATAATGGCGAGGAGCTCAAGGCCAAGGCCCCTGCCATCAATTTATTTTTTATGTATCGACAATTAAAAATCAATGCATATGGTTCTCGTTCTAGCCAGTAACAATATAAATTACAACATCATGTAAATATGCATTTTAATAAAATACCCACAACTAGTTATGCAATGCAACAAGAGTATGGGAGCATGATTTTTACAAGGAATAGGGAGGGAAAATATTCAAACCCTTGAGCCAAGAGTCTCAATACAAGTGTCAATGAGAGAACCCATAAACCCTCAACTACCCATTTTGAATTTTGCACCCAATCATTTATTTCTTCCAAGATTTGGTTGAGGTAGTTAATGTTTGAGAATGGAGAGGTATGGTTGCCCAATTTTGTGTATGGGAAAGCCATCAATTTTGAAAATCGTGTTTTGGATTCTAGGGAAAGAAAAAAACCCACGAAATTGCCCCCAAGCCATTCTTGACCCGTTGTCTTTGCTCCCTGACGGAGTCTGAGCTTCCTAGGTGTTTTCCCTCACGTTTTCCCCTCATTTTCCCTCATTTTCCACACTTGGGAAGTCATTTTTGTGTTGCAAAGTGGATTGGAGGAAGAGAGTCATGCTTTGGGGGTTTATAGAGGTATTTTATGCCCCTTGAATGCCCATAAACATGTTGTGAAATCGATTTTCCTCTCCAAGGGTTGATTCCCCCTTTAACAGTTCGTTTTTGGGTGCCCACGATTTTGGAAACTCGTGAAAACCACATTTTGGGCATCCCACAGTTAAAACGTTTTTCTTCATGCCCAACACTTTTGTTTTTCTATTATGTGCATCCCTGTTTTGGTTTGAACTTTTGAGTGAGAAGCTAGGAGTGGAAGAGGATTAGAATTGGCTTGATAAACCTAGTGAAGAGATTAACTTCACAGAAAAATTAAAGGGCCTTGGCTACTTTTCTATGCACACCCTGAAGAGCACTAGAAGGGAAGGCATGGATTGAGGGACTGTATAGAAGTGAAGGGAATACTTCCTTGTGTTGTGTGTATAGGTATTGTGGGTACCAATCTAGCTATATCTTGTAGAGGTACCAATAGCTTTGTGGTTGAGCTCACCAGATTAGCAATTCATTCCCTTCTATTTCCTTAACAGCTCGATAAAACCAACTTTGGATTGGCTTGGCTGAATTGTGAATTATTACTTAGCTATGTGTTAGTGGTTGTTCCATTTTTCCTTGTGGAAATCATGCCCATCTTGGGGGTGGAAGTTGTGTGGAGAGATTGATGAGCAAAGTTGACCTATGTCTTGGTGGAATGTTGCAGTTGCATAGCAAATTGCTCGGGACATCATCGTTTCAAGATAAGTATTCAATGAAACCTCTGGTGTGTTTTAATTCATTATAAATTCAAGTGTTGAATGGAATGAACATTTATATATGTGTATATGAATGATGGATGTGATCATTATGCTTGTTTATGCATACAAGATGTGTATGTGTAGCAATAATTTTATTTCCGCTGTGTTTCTTGCATTTATACATATGCATACGTATTTTTACTTGCTATGAATGTTGTTAATTATCATCGGGATGAGAAGTAAGAATAACCCAGTTTTAGTGTCATGTTCTCTCCCTTGCGTTGGATCGATGGGAGGGGACGTGACACAATTCCTGTTATGTACCGATTGCAAAAATGATAGAAGAGTCATCAAGGAAGAAGCTGAAGAATATTTAAAAATTGAAAATATAAGTAATTACAAAGCCCTAATCAAAAGAAAAAAAGAGGCATTATATAAATAAAAAGAAGGAGCACCTTCTACACCTCTCTAAGGTGGCACCTAAGAAGTTATGGAGACAAATTATAACTATTAAAGCTAAAGAGAATAATAACATTCCTTTGAAGGATTGGAGTTCCTATCTTCAAATGCTCTATGAATCCCCGAATGACAATAATTACACTCAAAACCTACTTGCACTAACATACGTTTTCTCATTAGAAGACGTTGAATTTGGGGTCAAGCGCCTAGCAAATGGGAAAGCTAAAGACATTGAGGTTTATCAATATGAAATCCTAAATATTAGAGGAACTGTTCTCATTCCTCGCATCCACAAGCTTTTCAATTTAATGGTCATGCAAGGGTTCACTGTTCCCTAGACTCAGAGCCTCATTATTCCTATCTTTAAAAGAGGCAATAAAAATAACCCCTCTATTTATTGAACCATTATGATTATCCCTCTCTTAACCAAGCTATGTGGTATCATTCTAGTGAAGAAAATCAACGTTTGGCTTGAAAGTGAGGGTAAGCAGGCTAAAGGCCAGGTGGGGTTTAGAAGGAATCACTCTACCACATACCACCTCATTACTCTTAGGATAATTGCATAATATTGTTGTAATATTAAATCCAATCTCTTTTGTTTCTTATTGGACTTTAGGAAATATTTTGATATAGTTCCCATAAATAACTTGTGGAATAGATTAGAAGAGCTAAAGGTTCCTTTAGAGTTAAGAGCTACCACGATAAGGTTGTACAAGAAATTCATTGCCAAATTTAAGAGAACTGAAGGGTGGTCAAAAGATATTAAATGTAATATTGGAGTCAAACAAGGATGCCCCCTCTCCCCTACCCTTTTTGGCATTTACATCGATTAGCAAAGAAGTAGGTTGTGCAGGAATGATCTTAGCTGGAATTGTTGTAATCCTACTTCTCTATGTCAATGATATTGTTCTTTTGGCAAGGAGTCCCTCTAGTCTTCAATAATCAATTAAGGGTTCCCAAGGATCTCTACTGTAACATGGGCATGTCTATTAACACCGAAAGAACTAAAGTTATAATTATCAAGTCAAAGAAAGACACTTATGCTAATTTTGTTTATGACAATAACAACTGGGAGGAAGGGCCCTCTTACAAATATCTTGGAGTTGATATCCATCACAAGCTCAACTGGAAATATAGCATTGAGAAAAGGATTAAGGGAGGGTGGAAAGCTTATTTTGGCTTAGAAAACAATTGTAAATCAACAAATCTGGTGATGTGCCATAAAAAGAAGTTCATGTTTGAAACTCTCGTCACTTTCATTAACTAGTATGGTTGTGAAGTTTGGGGTTGTAGAATATCTCAAAATTTTCTGAGAAAGATTGAGCAGATTCAAACCCATTTTATCACATATAATATCAAAATTAAGAGAAATATTCCCTACCCTATTCTCCTTATAGAAATGGGTCTCCCCCCCATCGAAAGCGTCGTTATTTATAGATACACTATGTAAAAGAATAAGATAAATAACATGGCAGACCATAGACTCCCTAAAATTGCTTTAAATTCTAGTCAAGGTCATCTTTGACTCAAGAGAGGTTGGTATAAAGATTCCATGGCTTGGTTAAATCATTGGGGTGTTGACAAAAACACCACTTTGCAAGATATCAACAACTTCAAAAAAATTATCACATATAAGTTCAAAGCGAGAATGTGGGACGAGAAAGAGTTAGATGGTAAAAGATATTAGAAGGAATTCATTAATCCTAATCTAGAAGATCAAATGTACCTCTCTGTCTTAACAAGTCCAAAGAAGAAAATTAATATAGCCAAGATAAGAACGAATTCCCATGAACCTTATAGTGAAATAAGATACTGGAAAATTCCTAAAACTCCATGGGAGGAAAGGATTTTCCATCTAGGCGAGCCCATGAGCATTGAGGACGAATCTTACTTTGTTTTAGAGTGCCCTAAGTACACCAACATTCGATCTCAATTTCCTAGTCTCTACTACAACTCTAATCTCCATGATCTTCTAATGTGTAAAAACTATGGGATTCTAACAATGCTTGTTTCTCAACTCTTCCATCATACGAATAAACTTTTACATAAATACAAGTAATGCAAATAATAGATTTGATAGACCAAAAGATCTCAATGGATGTTAATCTTGATCTATATGTTATAGTTATTTTATTTTATTTAGATATATATTTTAATCATGTTAACTTATTAAATTAAAATTTAAAATAAAAATTACAAATCATAATATATATTATGATAATTTTTTTTAATATTTATTATTATTTTTTAAATGAAAGAAACAACATTAATTGCAAGGTGAATTCATGGATCTCATTAATACATAATAAAACAATTTCCATACTTTGTCTTTTTAACAATGAAAAATATTATTGGAGAAAATCAACTACATAATATTAAAATGATTTAAAGGATTTTGTTCCATGTCAAGATAATAACCTTTTCGGAAAAGATCGAAGAATAGCCACTTTAATACAATAGTATTAGTTGAAAATCATTATTTAATAAATTAAAGATTTATGAAATTAAGAAAAATATTTATGCAATATTATTTTAAGGATTTTTGTTTTAGATAATTTGTAGGATAATGTATAAGTTGTTAGGAAATATTTTGAGAAAAATGTGTAATTGTACTTGTCAGCCACTCAACTAACCGATCATATCAATTATATTTTAATGAGATTTATCTTAATTTTTATGTTTTGAAAGAAGATCATATATGAATTTTTATGTTTTTGAAGGAGATCATATATGGATCGTTTGAATTTTATTAATTTAGACTAGAGCTTGTATTAGTTTATACATTTTTTTGCATTTAGTTTGGATAAGGATTGAATTTTATTATTTTTTAATCAAATTTTAAATTTTTTTTATAAAATTATAATTAGCTTCAGGACTTAATGTCATCTTCTTTTTTTAGTTCTCACGAGGTGGCTGCTGTGGCAAGATGCTGTCAAGTCGTGCTCAAACTACCTACACTGTACACAATGCACACTTCAAGGCACTGATTTCTACTCAGAAGAGAAATTGAAAAGCTAACTAGCGGCAGAGTCCCTGCGCTCGAACGGAGGAGTATCGGAATATGTCACAGGTTTAAAGCATTCACCTCTCCCATTGAATAAAAGATAAAATTATGTACCGCCATGAGAACTTACCTAGAACTTACCTGATCCATCCATATACAGATATGACAGTACATCAATAACAGTAAATCTATTGCCGTGAATAAAGGGTAAACCAGAAATAAGCGGATGGCTTGAATGATCCCTAAATGAGGTAGTATGGCACAGCCATACATTCTTGGTGGCTGGAATGTTAAGAATCTGGAGTTGTTTGTGATGGCTCTCCATGCTAAGAGCCCGTGGCGTGTATTATTCAATAATTCTATGTGGGGTTGTATCATTCGGGCTAAATACCTTAAACATGCTAAGGTGGCGTCTTGGTTTCGGTTTGACAGGCATCCTGTTAATGGTACTTCAAATATTTGGCGCGGGCTTATGGGTGCCTTTTCTGTTGTGGAAAAATGGCTATCATGGATTCCTGGCAATGGTAGAGATATCAGACTGGGAATGGATCCTGTTATGGGGGCATCACCTTCGTTTTCACTCACTCCTGAGCTACTTGCACACCTACATGCTCGGGGGCTCTTTAATCTGTCTCATGCTATTTCATTCAACAATGGGGGTTGGATCAAAGCTTGTCAACTTGGCTTACATGGGGCGATGGGTTTGGAATGGACTGAATACACGAAACATCTCTATCATGCAAATATCCGGTTATGCGACTCTCCGGACAGGCTTGTTTGGTCATGGGATGTGGCCCGTGGAATGGTCACCTCAAAACTTGCTTATGATTCAATGTTTGCTGATTTTAAACCGATGGTGGAATGGTGGCACCATGTGATCTGGAAGCTTGCCCTCCCTCCGAGGATCAGATGTTTTATTTGGTTGGCAATGGGAAACTATATTCTTACCTGGGATAACCTCTATCGTCGTGGCTTCTCTGGGCCTGGCTGGTGTTCTTTATGCTGTTTGCACCTGGAATTGGTTGACCACCTATTTTCCTCGTGCCCATATATTATTGAGCTCTGGATGCCAATCATAAACACTGTTGGTATTTCTGTGGCCTGGCACTCGTCAAATTTAAAGGATAGCTTTGGTCGGTGGCTCCGCGACCCCAACTCAACTCGATGGTTGGAACTCCCGTGTTATATGATATGGGAGTTTTGGAAAGCTCGCAACCGCTTTATTTTTGATGGTATTGCTATAAATCTGCAGTCGTTATGCAGTCGAATCATTGCTCTTTTCTTGGAGAAGCATAGTGTCTCTGGCCGTGTGGGTGACGGGTTTATTTCACGTTCTGGTTACCGTAATACTCCTCTGGTATTGATGTATCCATGTGGATTTTTCGACGGGGCTGCGGTTGCTGGGGGTGGAAATTGTGGGGCCGGTGCGGTGCTTCATCTAAACTGTAATGTCTCCTATAAAATCCATATAAATCTGGGGGGTGGCACGAATACTCGCGGTGAATTATGTGCGCTATGGTTACTTTTGCACTTTGCCCGGCGCTTACAGCTCTCCACTCTCGTTGCTATGGGTGATTCTTCAACCATTATTTCATGGGCTTTGGGTACTGCTTCACTTAATGTGATGATCCTCTCTAATTGGATGGCTGCTGTTCGGAATTTCATCAATGACTTTCAGCATATTCACTTCGCCCATGTTTTCCGTGAGTTAAATCGGGAGGCTGACATCCTTTCCAAGAGGGCTTTGGACACACCTCCTGGTATTATCTTATGGGAGGAATGGCATGCGGATCTTCTTTACTCTCAGGGATCGGTTGATCTGTTTTGGACCTGACTCTTTTGGTCTGTCTTGGGTCTTGTTTTTTGTTTATTCTCACATGTTATATTCGGCTATATGTGCAGGTACTTAGTGTTTCTTCCTCCAACTACTTGTTGGATTTTTGACTAGGATGCTATATGCGGCTTTATACTTTATGTTATTTCACACTTTATGTCCAAGCCTTAGGGCTGTTTTGGACTTTTTTGGAATTGTTATATATGTATTTATGTCATGGCGTACTTGGCCATCTGGGGACTGTTTGATATTTGGTTATGCAGCTGTTGGGATACTGAGTTTATTGTTTGGGATTGGGATGGGACCCTGGATATGTGTTATGATCATGGGGCTTAGCATGTGCCCATTTATGTTTTTCATTCATACCTTCATGGTATGAGGACCTGATGTATATGTTCCTATTTACTATTTCGCGGTATTAATAGTAAAATATATTTTATGTGTGAAAAAAGTAAAGACAAATTGGAGAATATTTTAATGGCTTTGATCCCTAAATGAAGTATACAAGTAAAGACAAATTAGAAAATATTTTAATGGCTTTGATCCCTAAATGAGGTATACAAGTAAAGACAAATTCGAGAATATTTTAATGGTTTTGTACCACTTAAGCCCGCTTACCTTGTGCAACAACTAACGAAATGTAATGGAGTGGAGGGCAGTTGGGTAGTAACATTTTCGTGCACAATAATCAATAAATTTTAAATTAGATTTATTTTTTATTATTTTTTATAACCTGAGAAATATCCAAATCATCTTAATTGAGCTCCGTCAACTGAATTTGTCAATCACATTTTTATGTATAATAATTAATAAATTAATATAATGGAGTAAAAGGTAGTTGAATAGTAACATTTTTGTGTACAATAATCAATGAATTTTAATTAGATTTATTTATTTTTATTTTTTTATAACAGTTGAAATATCCGAATCATTCCAATTAAGCTCTTCCAACCAAACTTGGGGAACCAACATTTTCATGTATAATAATGAGTAAATTTAATCATGTTATAAGCGAAGGCAGACATTCAACCCAGATTCGTACCACGCAGCTGGAGATTTCGGATTTATTTCTTGCACGTCACGAAAAGTATCACAATCAAATAAAAGGTAGGTGGTGAATCTAATTCTGTAAAGGACGCTCGTTCAAAGTCGAAAGAAAATGATAATCTTTTCCATTAAAAAAGAAACGGGAGAAAAGTAAATATTGATATGAAATATGTAAGCAATGTTTTATACATTTATTTTTGTCATATGTCATATTCCAAGTACAGTGGCAAGAAGGATTTTTCATTTTATAATGCTTTATAAACCTGCCGGTCTTATGTCTTAAATAACGCTTCACTAAACCGGTTGTCGTGTATTTATTAGAAGAAAACTTATAAAAGAGATATATACAACACTCAAGCATAATATATTTTTCTAATTAAATTCATTAATAATTTATTAACCAATTTGATAAGTTAACTATTATATTATTAATTTATTTTTAACAAAAAGAATCATATATTATTAATCTCATTTATATTAAATTAATCATAATAACTTATCAATAAACTTTATTATACTACTAATTTTTTAACTAAAACAATATATATTATTAATCTCATTTATATTAAATTAATCATAATAATTTATCAATAAACTTTATTTTTTACTTTATCTTTTTTAAATAAATATATATTTTTATCATTTCTTATTTATTTTTGTTTATTTTCTCTTAATTTTTTAGCCACCCATTTCTTTCTTTTTCCTTTAAATACATATTTCCCTTCTTTCTCTTTCACTCTTTATTTATTCTCTTGATTACTTTCATTTTGTACTTATCTCTTCTTATTTATTCTCTTGATTACTTTCATTTTGTACCCATCACATTATTTCTTAGTGCTTTAGTTTTTTATTAAATATTTTTCTTGATTATCTCTTTCTTTTTATTTACCTTTCTCTTAATTAAATTCATTTGTATTCATCATTGACACGTAGCAATTTATGAAGTCAATAGTACAAAATCAAATTTAATTAAGTATTTTAATACATACTTAACTTTCTCTTCTTTTACTTTTATTTAATCTTTCTTAATTAAATTTCATTTCTACATTTTTTATTTGGCCTAGCTTGATTAATTTCAGTTTGTTTTCATCATTGACTTCTTTAACAATTTTCTTTAGTTATTTTAATAATCAAAATTAAAAAAAAATTACCTGATTTTATGTATGTCTAATAAAAATGTCAAACATATATTGCATAATTATATAAATAGCTAAAACGTTAAAATTATATTTTAGTATAATTATTCAATTTGTAATTTGTTTTTAAAATTTTATAGATGTGTAACTTTTTATAATTTAAAATGCGTTTATGTTGGTTGCAGTTTCATCCAAGAATATAAAACATAAAATTGGCATCTTATGGATATATAAATGTGTTAAAATATAATTTTGATTATTATAAAGATATTGATTTAATACGCTATCACAAACAACTTTGCATAAACACAATTAGAATTGATAAATAGCTTTGCTTTGTTCATAAAGATTAGAGTTGATATTATTTTATCTTTTGTTTTAAAGATTATTTTTTAACTTTTTAGTTTGTAAGATTTAATATAATTCATATTATATTTGAATTTTTAAATAATTTAAAATAAGTTTTGAAATGGAATTTGGCTTTTGATAACTTGAAATATTCATTGATGTAAGTATCCTATATTATTTTTATTTTTAAGCTATCATATAATGACACCAATGTTACTCACTTAAAAATATCTATATCATACTGGATTGTATAAACACTTTTAATAATGCAATTCCAAATTTAGATAAATAAACAAATTTAGAGAACAATTAATTTAAAGTACATACATTCTTATAACTTTACTTTGTTGGATTTCATGTGGTTTTGGAAACTACATAAAATAGAGTAAAGCCACTTAACTTTTTTAGCTTTATAAACCTATAAAACAAATTTTAAGTCAGCATTACATCTTGTACATTGCCACCTCCCGACTCTTGTTGAAATTTGGAATAGTATTTTTATATTATTTTAAATAAAAAGTTATTTTAATTTTTAATATTTTATAAGAAAGTCTTTAAATTTAAATTATATTTTAATTAATTAAATTAAAAAAATATTTTAATTTATTTAATTAAAAATATAAAAAAATCAAATCAACTTTCCATTC
The DNA here is from genome assembly GCA_027924585.1 of Larix kaempferi. NCBI lineage: Eukaryota > Viridiplantae > Streptophyta > Pinopsida > Pinales > Pinaceae > Larix > Larix kaempferi. The sequence goes on from BSBM01000848.1 coordinate 9,462,125, forward strand.
TCCATTAATATTTTTCTCAATGCTAGAGTTCCCTGTTAAGATTGTAGTGGATGTCAACTTAGAGATATTTGTATGAAGTCACTTCCTCCAAGTTTCTATTGTCATACACGAAATTAACATAAGTGACCTTCTTGGATTTGATAATCATAACTTTTGGTTGGTTGATGTTAATTGTCATACCCATATTGGATAAAAACATCCTTGAGTATTCTTAATTGCTTATTAAGATCACGGGGACACCTTGTCATAAGAACAAGATCATCAACATAGAGAAGAAGGGTGATGACTATTCCTACTAATGTTGTGCTAGTGCAATGTGATTCTTCTGAATAAATTTCTAGCTTATCGATGTTTATGCTAAAAATGGTAAGGGAGAAATAAAACCTTGCTTAACTCCAATATTAAAATTAATATCTTTCAACCAACCCTCAATGTTCTTAAACTTGGAAATGACACTCGTGTATAACCTTATCGCAACAACTCTCAATTGAAAGGAATCTTCAGCTCTTCTAATCTATTCCAGTAGTTATTTCTAGGTATTGTATAAAATATTTTCTAAAGTCCACAAAGTGACGAAAAAGATTGGATTTATTATTACAACATTCCTATGCAATGATCCTGAGCATAACGAGGTGGTCCAATGTTGAATTATGCCTTTTAAAACCCTCGTTGCCTTTATCTTGTTTACCTTCAGTTTCTATCCATATGTTGATCTTCTTTTCCAAAATAATACCGTATAACTTGGCTAAGAGAGGGCTAATCATAATGACACAGTAATTAGAGGGGTTTTTTTATCACTGCTTTTACAATTAGGAAATGAGGCTCTAATTCCACGGTTTAGGAAAAACTTGCTTGACCACTAGATTAAAGATCACATGGATGTGAGGGATAAGGACAAGTCCTCTATTTTTTAGGATTTCTCTATGGCAGCCTTCAATGTCCTTAACATTCCCATTTGCTAGGAACTTAATATAGGAATTCCAGTCCTTCAAAACAATCCTATTATTTTCTTTAGTTTTGCGAGTTAGAATTTGCCTCTCAAATTTCTTAGGAGCCATCTTAGACAAGTGTAAAAGATTCCCATGCTTTTTATTTATATAGTACATTTTCTTCATTTTAATTAGGGCTTTGTACCTCTTTAACTTGTCAACTTTTAGGAACTAGTCAATAGGTTCCTTAATTTATCTTCTTACATTTTTACTTTATTTATCATACCAAGAATTGATTTTGTATTTTTCTTGGTTTTAACCAATACTTCAATAAAGAACTTGTTAATAATAAATATATTTTAAAATATTTAATTAATTTTTTTTTACCTTTTAAATATGAATGATTCAATATGATGATCATTTCTTCATAGAGATACATGGTTGCATAAAAATAATAGCCATATATATATATATATGGTTTAATGCATAGCACAAATTTGGGATATGTGTGCTCCGAGTTTCTTGACAATAAAATATTCTAATCAATAATTATTAAAATATATGTTTTTAAATAATGATTATGTTTTATTAATAAATAAATGGTTTTCGCCAAAACGGATACAAAATAAAGAGTAATTTATTATTTTCAAAATTTTATAATCTTCAAATAAAATAAAATTTAATGTTAATAAATAAATCATTCTTATCAAAACAAACACAAAATAAAGAGGAATTTATTGCTTTCAAAATTTCCTCATCTTCAAATAAAATGAAATTTAATGTTCTTTTAAATAACGATTGTGTTTTATTAATAAATAAAACGTTCTTGTCAAAATCAACACTAAATAAAGATAAATTTATTGTTTTCAAAATTGTTAAATCTTCAAATAAAATGAAAAATGGTATGTAGATTTCCTAGTTTCAACACACAACAAAGAGGAATTTATTGTTTTCAAAATTTTCCAATCTTCAAATAAAATAAATGGAATGGAATTTAGAATTCCTAGTTTCATAATTTCTTAATCTAACTGACACTTGATATTATACTCTTTAACAAATTGACTTTCTGCCGAGCTAAATGAAACATCATATTTCACGATGAAACTTGTAGGGAATAGCGAAATATGGAAAGCGAAAACTTTGATCCTATCACTTTGTTTTGCTCAACCTCCCTTTCTTAGGCTTCATTCCTTCTCTTCCCTCATCATGCTGTTCGGAAGGAGTTAAGGGATTGTTTAATGTGTGCAATGTGCATAGGCTTTTAGGTTTCAGTCTTTGTGTCCTCTTGGGGTTGGGGTTCTGTACCTATGTTGGTTTTATTAATTCTTTGTTTTTTTCCTTTCTTTCTTTAATTGGATCCTCCTAGTTATTTTTTTCATTGAGAACTTTAGAAGGTAGTGATTATGATTTGGACTTGTGTTGTAATATTATTTGATTTTGATATTTTTCATTATGATAGGTTGCATGGAATGTTTCATGGCTGTTATGCAATCGCTATTAAAGTAATCATACTCATGACAAATGTTGCATTTCAAACATATTCATAATGGAATCCATTGTATTTTGAAAAATATATATGTAAATAACATATAAAATATGATAAAAATAGTTACTCATCTCCTTTTTCAAAGAAAAAGGATGTTTTAAATTAAATTTATAAAAAAGGTGTTTACATTGAATATTTATAAAAGACCACTAAATTTTACAGAAAATTTCCAAAAAGGATATGTAAATCCAACATATGCAATATTTCAAAAAACTTCTCAAACTACTTCCTAACAAAACATATTGATAATACATAAGAACCTATTTACATTACAAAAAAACATGTTCACTTTGGTATTTTTCCATGGCCACATCGTCATCTTTGGGAAATAGTCGGTTCACTTAGTGTTGCAAAACTTCTATTGTTTTATTAAATAGTGTTATCTTCAAAAGGTGCATCCTTTATTGAACACATCTAGTTACCATGTTTGACTTCGAGTTTGAATTCAAATTCGATTCGATATGAAAAAAAATCAAAGTATACATCACACAAATACATAAACCTCTTTTCTTTTCCAGAAATTAGGAATCCAAGCTCCAAGTGCCATTATCCAAAAGAAAAGGGGCTAATGAGAAAATTTCCACTAATTAAGAATTATTGGAGGTTTGGTGAGTTTCTTCTTAAGAAAATGAGAAATGAGAAATAAGAGAAAATTATTACATATTTTAGTGAATTTATGTGAATTCCTTTCACAAATATGTTCAACTATTTAGAAAATTTAAGTAAATGAACATTCCTTTAATTTTGCAAGCGAGAAGTAATCTCTATAATATTCAAAGGTGAATATACATGCCATGGAGTGGCATAATCCTTGAACCCATATTGAACAATGTTAAGGTTATTAATCACAAAGAACCATTTGATCTAGATCGACACCCGTTGGTAGGTGAACCAAAATCAATAGTTGGAGAAGAATCTACTCCCAGTCCAATAGTATGTCAAGGTTATTCATCACCAAAAGCTATTTGATATGAATCGAAGCCTCTAGTCCAAGTCCAATATTATGTCAACGTATTAGTCACCAAGATCCATTTGATCTAAATCAATAACGTCTATCAGGTGAATCAAAATCAATAGACTGAGAAGACTCTAGTCCTAGTCCAATAGTTACTATCCAAACGTGCACATTATACTGAATAAGAATTGGGTGATTAATCATTGAAGTGAACCAAATTTATTATTTTTGAATTTTTTAGCTCTAGTAACTATGAATAGACATATAGAATCTATAATATAGCCTACCCAATATTGAGCGCTATGTGTGGTTTTCCTTACCCCTAAAATTGGAGAATCAGATAATATATAGTAATATTAGCATGTAATAAACTAGAAATAAACAACAAAGAACTAGAAATATGAGACAATAATAGCATCATATCGTAGAAAAAGATCTTTGTTACTATGGGAACAATGTTCATAAAACTCTTATGGTAGGTAAACCATTCACTTGGGTAGAGATTCCTAACAATATTATTCACAAAACACTTAATAACTTTGAATCTCTTTAAATAGGGTTCAAATATCCAAAACCCTAACTACTTAACATGGTTAATATGCAAGTTCCTAATGGGTCTCAATTAATAAAGAAACAATTTTTTCATTGATTGTTGAACAATGACTTATTTGGACTTATTACAAAGTCATGACCTTATACTATGTATGATTAATTCTTTCAGTAAGGCGAGTTACAATAGGACCCTAACATGCCCCCCCCTTTAAAAACAATGATTCCCTCAATATTAAATATGCAAAAATTCTTGTAAAATGTTGGTTGGTTCCCAAGTTGCATCTTCTAGAAGCATGACTTTCCATTAGACCAAAACTTCCCTAATGGTGCACCCACACAATTGTCTTTCCCTGGAAGCCAATACTACAGCTGATTGAATCCAAATGGAGACTTCTTCATCCATTTCGGTTAAATTGGTATGTACTTTGCAATTTGATCCCACCACTTTTTTTAGGAAAGAGACATGGAAGACAAGGTGAATCTTGGAGTAGTCTTACCGATAAATATTATAGGCTACTTGTATAATGCATTGTAGGGTCCATAGATATTTAGAGCGAGATTCTAATGGAGATGGGCCTTGAAAAATGTATGTTTATATGGTTGTAGTTGAAGAAACAACTTATCCTCAACTTCAAAGGAGTTCTTAGAGCGATGTTGATCAACCTGTTGATAACAACATTTAAGGTAGGGATGTGTCTACCCTAAATGGATATATTACTATGAAGTGGTGAGGTTCAATCGTCATAAATGAACAATTATCTAACATTTCCTAATATCTTAAACCAATTATCTAGCATTTACTAAGATCTTTAAACCATTATGAATTCAAACTAAACTTGAGAAGAAAAACTTAAACTCATGAATGGAAGGAAAATTGAATTATTTCATTTGATATCAAAGGAGAAAATAGACATACTTAGAATCTTGCTTGAGATGCCTCCATCCTCCCTTTCCTTGAGCTATCCTTCTCCATCCTTTCTTTTGATGAAGATGAGCTTTCCAATCCTCCAAATATCCCCAGCATGCCTTTGATATTCCTTTGTCCTTATTCACCATGTCCCAAATGCCTTTGTTTTATAGTATTGGGAAATGGGATCTCAAGTTTCAACTTTCAACGCGGGATAATCCCTTTTCTCGATTTTTTATTCTTTTTACTCAAAAACCCACTTTCCATAGTATTTTCAGGATTTTGTCACAGATTCAGAATTCTCAAGCATAATTAATGCAATCTTGTGCATTTCTTCTCACTGTTGACTGGTGGAGCTTATATTCGAGCCTTCAATTGAGTAGTTCAATCACTGAACCTTGTCTCTCTCGGATACCTCTTTCTTCACTCAATCCTTGATCCGGATTTTATGAGCAGAACGAAATGAATACAGATTATTATCAGATGCTTAACACAAAATAACAGAGATACAGTAAAACTGGTTTTCTATTCAATAAGGAAATAAGCTAGAACTGTAAAATGTAGCGGAAAACAAGCTTGCTGGAATGGTGGCGGCTTATCTCTGAGAAGAGATGTGAAGGTTGCGCTCATTTCGCAAGAAGATGGTTACAATGAGGCTCTCAAGGCCTTTTACAATAAACAGGAATGTCAAAAACCCTAGACATCCAAAAAACTAACCCTAAGAGATGAAGCGCCAAAAGTCATGTGGGCCCCGTTTGGGTAAGTTAGTACATCAACTTCCCGGGGTCGTAACTTTTGCATACGACTTCCGTTTGGGGCGCTCGATAGCCCGTTGGAAAGGTCTATCCGAGATTTACAACTTTCGACTGGGGCCAAATGGATGCCAAAGGAAACCATTTGCCCCCCCAAATTGCCAAAAAAGGTCGTTTAGGGCCTCAAAATGGCCCCGGAAGTTTAGGACACGAAAAACTGCAAAAAATAGTACAATACCAAAATTGCCATAAAATTGTTTTGAGCCAATTGGAAAGGTGGGTGGCCACCAATATCCACCTGGATCAATCCTCCCTCCTTAGGAAGCAGTGGTTTCCATTGCATTGAGTTCCCCCATCATATGAGGAAATTTCTGCTGAATTTGGCCTCGGGTGATCCACTTGCCTTGGTGCAGGAGCTGCCCTGCTTTGACAACTCGATAGAGCTGGATCCTTTGATGTCGAGTGCCCTTGATCTGTGTGTCTGCAATATGATCACTGGATGCTTGTTGTAGGCAGTCAGGGTTGAGCTCTGTTGGTGTCAACTTCTCTGCTATGTCTGAGGTGTCTAATAGTGGTGGGAAATATGGCCGAAGGAGAGCCACGTTGAAGACTGGATGCAGACCAAGGAAGGGGGGAATGTTGAGCTCAAAAGCATTGTCACCCACCGCCTTGGTGATGGTGTACGGCCCATAATGGAGTGGGAGAAGCTTGTTAAAATTCAATATGCTAAGACAGAAAATAGCAGCATTACATTCCATTTCACAATAATAGCATATACAGGATCACTGAAGAAACAACAAACATAGCATAAACACAAGAGACAGAGATTTATCCTGGGAAACCCTCATGGGGTAGAAAACCCAGCAAAGCTTCCTCAATATAGATGACCAGCAATATACAAAGATGAAACCCTGAGATATGATCTCCTCCTCCACAATAGCAGACCTCTCCTCCACAAGTGCGCTATCCTCAAGTGTGTGAGTGTATCAAATGAGGAACACACCTCCTCTATTTATACACTACTCTGACATATCTTTTACACAAGTACACGTAGGCTCGTATTTAACCAATGGGTTAAATACCCCACTACAACTAACTGGGCCGACCCCTCTAGGGTGGTCTAATAACCCTTTGACCCACATGACACATACAGGGCCGACCCCCACTAGGGAATTCTAATAACCTGAGTTACCACATTCCGACGGAGGAATAAACATCTCCAGATATACAATAAGATCTTCACGGAGGAATGAAACATCTCCGGAATAATAAAGTACGAATATAATATTCTTTGAAGTTACAATATCTCAACACTCCCCCTTAACGAGAAGGATATTATAACAGCATCTGCACGCGCAAGGAGTCATCAACATCATACATGATACATCTATAAATCATTGGAAGCTTTCTCAACATCATTAGTAACTTAAGTAGTTACTGGAACATTTTCAATACTGGAACATCAACATCTTCAGTTCTGAGTCTTTATCTTCTGCAGCATTCGAACAGCTACAACGACATCAACATCTGGATCCTCACGATCATCAGTATCATCATCTCACGATCATCAGCATCGTCATCACACGATCATCAGCATCGTCATCACACGATCATCAACATCGTCATCACATGATCATCAGCATCGTCATCACATGATCATCAGCATCGTCATCACACGATCATCAGCATCGTCATCACACGATCATCAGCATCGTCAACACACGATCATCAGCATCGTCATCACACGATCATCAGCATCGTCAGCATCGTCATCACACGATCATCAGCATCGTCATCACACGATCATCAGCATCGTCATCACACAATCATCAACATCGTCAGCACATGATCATCAACATCGTCATCACACGATCATCAGCATCATCACCATCGTCATCACACGATCATCAGCATCGTCATCACATGATCAACATTTTCCAGGGTGATCAATCCTGCTCTCTTTAGGACATACGTCCATGGATGATGCAATCCAGTCATGTACCTTTTGAACCGAAGTCCAGGGACGATCCAGTCCTGTCATGTACCTTTTGAGCCGAAGTCCAGGGATGATCCAGTCCTATCAATTCTCGGAGACCTCATGTCTACGGCTCAGTTCACAGGACCAAAGTCCAAGGATGATCCAATCCTTACCGTACATTTAGGACCACGTCCAAGGATGACTTAATCCTCCACCGTACATTTAGGAACACGTCCAAGGATGACTTAATCCTCCACCGTACATTTAGGACCACGTCCAAGGATGACTTAATCCTCCGCCGTACATTTAGGACCACGTCCAAGGATGACTTAATCCTCCACCGTACATTTAGGACCACGTCCAAGGATGACTTAATCCTCCACCGTACATTTAGGACCACGTCCAAGGATGACTTAATCCTCCAGTGTACATTTAGGACCACGTCCAAGGATGACTTAATCCTCCACCGTACATTTAGGACCACGTCCAAGGATGACTTAATCCTCCACCGTACATTTAGGACCACGTCCAAGGATGACTTAATCCTCCACCGTACATTTAGGACCACGTCCAAGGATGACTTAATCCTCCACCGTACATTTAGGACCACGTCCAAGGATGACTTAATCCTCCACCGTACATTTAGGACCACGTCCAAGGATGACTTAATCCTCCACCGTACATTTAGGACCACGTCCAAGGATGACTTAATCCTCCACCGTACATTTAGGACCATGTCCAAGGATGACTTAATCCTCAACCGTGCATTTAGGACCTACGTCCAAGGATGACTTAATCCTCAACCGTGCATTTAGGACCTACGTCCAAGGATGACTTAATCCCTCACCGTCCACCAAGGACTTCATTCTCGAAGACTTACGTCTACGGCTCTTCTTTAGGACTGAAGTCCAGGAATGATCCAATCCCTTCACATGTTCACCAAGAACTTCATTTTCGAAGACATACGTCTACGGCTCTTCTTTAGGACTGAAGTCCAGGAATGATCCAATCCCTTCACATGTTCACCAAGAAATTTATTTTCGAAGACATACGTCTACGGCTCTTCTTTAGGACTGAAGTCCAAGAATGATTCAATCCCTTCCCAACATGTATAGCAAAACATGTATCCTCATCATCAAAACATGTATAACCACAACATGTATCATCATCATCAAAACATGTATAACCACAACATGTATCATCATCATCAAAAAATGTATAACCACAACATGTATCATCATCATCAAAACATGTATAACCACAACATGTATCATCATCATCAAAACATATATAACCACATGTATCATCATCATCAAAAAAAAAACTATCATCAAAAGCATGTATACATCTAGCATTTATTCTCACTAATACATCTAACATCAAAACATGTATACATCACGTCATCAAAATAAAGAATATAAGAGTCCTAAAGCTAAATAATTCTAGGTGACTAAGTGCAATGAATAGGTAACCTCATCATTGATGAGATAGACTTGTTATCAGATACTATGCTACTCCCCCTTTCGAGGAGAGTTCTTTTGAACTATACTAAGCTTGTCTCAAAAGTATTCAAACTTCACTTGAGACAAAGGTTTAGTCAAGATATCAGCAATCTGATCCTCAGTACTTATATATACGAGCTTGATAGCTCCTCTTTGCACCATATCTCGTATATAGAAGTATTGGATCTCTATGTGATTTGACTTATCGTGGAACACAGGATTTTCAGTCATCTTAATGCAGCTTTGAAAGTCACACATAATCATAGTGGAATTCATTTCTAAGTCAAACACTCCATATAATAGCTTCTGAAGCCACACTGCTTCACAGCTGGTAGAGCAGACAGCTATATATATATATATATATATATTCTGCTTCAGCAGTACTGAGAGCCACACTAGATTGTTCCTTGCTGAACCATGAGATCATGGCAGATTCAAGACTATAACATCCACCTGAAGTACTCTTTCTGTCTGAGGCACTTCCTGCCCAATCAGAATCTGAGTAACCATGTAAACGAAGTTCATGACCTCCAAGATAATATAGACCAAAATCTAATGTACTTTTTCGGTACCTCACTACATGCTTTGTAGCTAATAAGTGAACCTTTCTAGGTTCTACTAGATACTGACTTAGGGTATTTACAACAAAGCATATATCTGGCCTAGTATTTGTTAAATACATCATTGGCCCAATGATTTTTCTATATAGGGTTAGGTCCACTAAATCCGATGAGTCATTAACTAATAAACTCAAGTTGGAGTCCATGGGAGTGGTCATGGCTTTACACTCCAACATATCAAATCTTTTAAGAAACTTCACAGCATACTTACCTTGATTTAAAAGATTCCTTTTGGATCTTGCCATACTTCTAGACCTAAGAAGTAGTGCATTAATCCGAGATCTTTCATTTTTATTTTTGCAGCCATTTTCATGATCTGTTTCTCATTCCTTGTCAGAAAGAGATCATCGTCACACAATAATGGTATGATAGGTTCATCATCCACAACCTTAAGGTAAAGGTTAGGATCAGCTTTACTTCTGGTAAAGCCCAAGCTTTGTCATGAAGCTGTCAATTGTCCATTATTCACACTCTGCATTGAGTGATCTTCTGCATATCTATCTGTGCCATCTCTCGTCAGATGGGTCTACTAAAATGAGCCTCAAAGTCATTCGAACTCTATGGTGAGTTCCTTCTTGCATCCATGTCATATGTGTATAGAAGCCATATTCAACCTTGTAGCAAGGGTTGAGATCCACATCACCCATGATGATCATTAAGCTCATCAATTTACCACCGATCCTAGGAACCCATACAAAACCTAGTCCCTTGGAGCAAAACATCTCATCATGATTCTCTTCCTCTTTCTAAGAGCATCTTCTAGCCACGAGCCTTCTATATTTTGTTTGATTTTTAAATCTTCTTGTTTGAACATCCATCACTTGTACGGTGTCCATCATTCTTCATGACCTTTCCTACAAATCAAAATTAAGTACATGATTAGTAATACTTCATAATCATCAAATTATATTGACATGATAACCTATTATGCATACAGATATCATTTACATAGTTATGCAACTAATTTGACCAATACTTTGGCACAACACCTTCCCATATCCTGTATGCATACAGTGGCTATCTAGATGCCTTCCATCTCTACCAGAACATAATATCGAGAGTGTGCACATCTCTCAGTATGTCAGCAAAGAGGTTTCATTCTAGACAAGCAACAATGGAATGTTTGTCCAACTTACCAATCATATGTATATTAGTAGTATACTATTCAATGTTCTATGAATGTTTACACTCAACATCATATATTCTAGGAATACAAATATGCATACAACCTATTACAGGCAATATCATTACTATTTCAAATAACAACTCGAATACTTATGTTTTATGTTTGTGTGGTTGCCTCCCGCTTGATCTTTTGTATGTCTTCTGAACTTCTATTCATTCTGTACCACTGTGCATGCTCAAGTGTGCACTAGTGTCATCCTCATGATCTCATACACAAACATACATTTCATTAGTATATTATAAACATTATCAAAACATCTAAATAGTCTTGAATATGTATTGTCACGATCATAGGTAATAAACATTAGTATTCAAGATTTCAGGGAAGACTTCGTTTACTCATGCATATCATCAATCAAGATAAAAGACATAATATGCATAATCCCTTGATTACTAACTTTATGAATAAGCATATCTAATCATGCCAAGTATACTTATATAGGGGATCCTTGACATAGGAAAACATACCTGGATTAGTATACCTGCTTAGTTATGTACAACATACCTAAATAATCTCTTTAATGATTTAGAGATCCTGAGCTAGAACCTACATGTCTCATAGGTTAAGCACAATATATCAAAGTCATACATACCTCGTAAGTAGAACAAAGATTATGGATGAGTCTTTGTCTTCATGTGGAACTTGATTTTTCTTTCGTGATGTATCTGAATCTTGTTAGTAGACAACATCAACCTCACACAACACCATAATGCATTAGTACAATCATATAACCCTAATCAATGAATGTCTTCGATCATTCACATGCATTCATACTGTTACTAGGGTGATAAGATAAGTCTAACATTAATCAAGATTGTACTAACAAATAATATGAAGACAAACACATTATGAACTTAATCAAGAATCAGATTTCAAGACATACCTAAACCTTCTTAAGTCATACCTGTCGAGACTTCTTGTAGTCTTCTTATGTAGGGCCTTAGCCTCAACTCCCCCTGAAACTTGATCTGGATCTTGATTAGGGTTTGCTAGAGAAACCCTAAAAATTCAATCTTTGACTTTCACACTTCTGAATGGATGGAAGGATGTGACTTGCTAAGTTGATCAAACTAGCATACTTCAATTTTGAAATCTCCAAAATTTGACCCCTCAAAATTGCCTTCGAAACTTCTGGATCTTCTGGACAGGAGCCCGAACTAGGGTTTGATGAAGCCCACCTTTCTGTCCAATCAAAAGGTTCGATCCAAGGCTCTAAACTCTTATTTTTCTGAGGATCTTCCAGCCATGGTTACATACTTCAAAAATTCCAACTTTTGTTGAAGCCCTAATTTTCCATCTTTCTGATCAAAATCTCGAGCTACGGTTTAATCAAGCCCGGTCTTCTACCCAACCAAAGAATTCGATCTTGGTCTCTAAATTTCTATTTTCCTGAGTAGCATTCAGCCGTGGACTCCGATTTCAACAATTCTAACTTTATGCGAAACCCTAAATTCCGGAAGCCATGAATAAAGGTGCTCCAAAAATAATTCTGTTTTGACAAAAATATGCACCTGATTGTTTCTGCTATAACTCTGAAATTTTTGCTCCACAGGGTCTGAAAACCTTTTCTGCAGTAGCCTGACCTGTCATCTTTCCATCTTGACAGGTCTGACCTCAATTGGATTTTCTGAGAGAGAGTTATGCCAAGTGTCGCAACGTGACCTGTTTATGGGATAAAACAGGAGAGCGAACTTGTACGGAGTTCCACGTGTCACTGGTTCACCTTCGGCCTCTGAAAACGTTTCCTGAGATAGTACAGTCTGTGTACTACCTTTCAATTTTTACGAAATTTCATTTGGAGCTTCCTAGCCCAAATTATGCCAAGTGTCGCAACGTGACCTGTTTATGGGATAAAACAGGAGAGCGAACTTGTACGACGTGCCACGCGTCACTGGTTCACCTTCATCCTCTGAAAACGTTTTCTGAGATAGTACAGTCTGTGTACTACCTGTCACTTTTTACGAAATTTCATTTGGATCTTCCTAACCCAAGTTATGTCCTTTTTTCCAAGGTCACCTGATTTTGACTGAGATTTGGAAGAGGCAGAAACCCTTACTTGTACTGATCATAACTTGCAAAGTACAACGAATCTGAGGATTCCCTTTGGACACAAGGTACCTGGGGATGTTATCTTCGACCTGTAAACGTTTCAGACCCTGAACCTTCGTCAAAATGGATTTATAGCGAGAGTTCCACGATGACTGGTGTTTGCTATGTAAAACCCTAACCTTCAAATTGTCGTAAGTAAAGCAAGTGTCGTAAGTGCCATACCTTGTCTTCCTTCAGGTTAGCTCTGATACCATGTTAAAATTCAATATGCTAAGACAGAAAATAGAATCATTACATTACATTTCACAATAATAGCATATACAGGATCACTGAAGAAACAACAAGCATAGCATAAACACAAGAGACAAAGATTTATCCTGGGAAACCCTCATGGGGTAGAAAACCCAACAAAGCTTCCTCAATATAGATGACCAGCAATATACAAAGATGAAACCCTGAGATATGATCTCCTCCTCCACAATAACAGACCTCTCCTCCACAAGTGCGCTATCCTCAAGTGTGTGAGTGTGTCAAATGAGGAACACACCTCCTCTATTTATACACTACTCTGACATATCTTTTACACAAGTACACGTAGTCTCGTATTTAACCAATGGGTTAAATACCCCACTTAAACTGACTGGGCCTACCCCTCTAGGGTGGTCTAATAACCCTTTGAACCACATAACACATACAGGGCCAACCCCCACTAGGGAAGTCTAATAACCCGAGTTACCACATTCCGACGGAGGAGTAAACATCTCCGGATTCATAGTATAATTACATCGGAGGTATGGAACATCTCCGGAATAAATAATATACAAATATAATATTCTTTGAAGTTACAATATTTTAACAAAGCTTTCGATGGGGCCCTGTAAGGCGTTCTTTCTACAAATGCAACCAAACTTTGTCGCCCACCTGAAACTTATGTGGCACCCGATGTTGATCATGGCGCTGCTTGTACTTGGCATTAGACTTCTGTAGAATATCCTGAACCTATTGGCAGATATGCTGGATCCGTTCAATGAACCGGGCGGCTTTGTCAGCTTCTGGGGACGAGTCGACCGAGGTGGTCGCAAGGGGAAGTGCAACATCCATGGGGCCCAATGGTTGGAATCCCAACCCCACCTGAAAGGGGCTGTGGCCAATTGAGCTATGCATGGCTCGGTTGTAGCTATGTTGGACATAGGGGAGACTCTCATCCCATGTGCGGGGGTGTGTTGAATTGTACATGCGTAGGATATGTACGACCATCCGGTTGACGACCTCCGTTTGTCCATCGGTCTGGGGGTGGTATGCAGTGGATTTGGTGAGCTTGGTATCTAGCAGGGACCAGAGGCTTGACCAGAATGAGCTGAGGAACCGACTGTCACGGTCTGAGATAATGGTCTGTGGGATCCCAAAATGTACCCATACTCGTTCAAAGAAGAGCTTGGCAGTGGCTTCTGCTGTGATGTTCTTCTTGCAAGCGGCTAGAATCGCCATCTTGGAAAAGCGATCTACAACCATGAAAACACAGTCGTTTCCCCTCTTGGTGGACGGGAGGCCCGACATGTAGTCCATTGAGATGGATTCCCACGGCCTGTCAGGAGTAGGCAGAGGGGTGTATAGGCCCTGTTTCTTAGTGGTCGGTTTGGCAATAGCGCAAGCGGTGCAAGACCTGATATACTTGCCGACATCCTGTCGAAGTTTCGGCCAGTAGAAATGTTTCTGCAATACTGCCACTGTCTTTTCGACGCCAAAGTGTCCTGCCACCCGAATATAGTGAGCTTCCCAAATCAGCTTCGCACGCTCACTTGATGGAATGCAGAGATGGCCCAGATTACACAACAACCCGTCCTGAAGATGGAAAATAGCAACCACTGAGTTGGTGCCCAACATTTGATAGGTGGCGGAGAAGTGAGGGTCTATCTCGTACAGGTGGGGCCATCCGGAGGTCTCATGGCCACAAGAGTCTAGCACCGTGGTAAGTGCCGCGACTGGAGGTCGACTGAGGCAGTCAACAACTCGGTTGGTACTCCCTATTTTATATTTGATGTTGAGGTGGAACTGCTGTAAATATGTTGACCACTTCTGATGGTGGTCATTCTGCAACTTTCCTTGGGTCTGCATGAACTGTAGTGGCTTGTGATCAGTGTGGATGACTGTCTCCTTCCCAAGAATGTAATGTCTCCACTGGCGGCAGGCTTGTACAATGGAGTACATTTCTTTTTCATAGGTAGGGTACTTGCGGACATCATCTGATAGTGTCTCACTATGATATGCCACGGGGTGGCCGTGTTGAGTGAGAATGGCACCCACAGCATAATCTGAAGCATCTGTCTCAATTTCAAAGGGATGTTGCAGGTTCGGTAATGAGAGTACCAGCGATGAGCACAAACACTTCTTCAAATCATCAAAGGCTTGTTGTTGGGACAAGCCCCACACAAATTTTTCCTTACCACCACTCCTGGTCACTTGGCTGAGGGCCCATGCGATATGAGAGAATCCCAGCACGAACCGGTGATAGAAATTGGTGAGGCCCAAGAAGCTCTGAAGTTCAGTGAGTGTGGTTGGGGCTGGCCAGTCACGGATGACCTGGATCTTGGCTGGATCCACATGCACACCATGTCGATCAACGATGTAGCCTAAGTAATGGACCCTGTCCATGCCGAAGGAGCATTTTTCCAAGTTTGCATATAGTTTGTGCTTCCACAGGGTGTGCAGAACCTGCTGAATATGCTGCAAGTGTTCCTCCCAAGTCTTGCTGTAGATGAGGATGTCATCCAGATACACCACTACAAAATTGTTGGTGAAAGGTCGTAGGATATCATCCATCATCCTCATAAAAGTTGTTGGAGAATTTGTCAAACCAAAAGGCATGACCAACCATTCAAAAAGACCTTCTTTTGACTTGAAGGCAGTCTTCCATACATCTGTCTATTCTATTGGGACCTGGTGGTAGCCAGACTTCAGATCAATCTTACTGAAGTATTTGGCCCCCGTGAGCTTATCAAGGAGGTCGTCGATTCGGGGAATCGGGTATTGGTTACGGACTGTGATTTTATTCAGGGCCCGATAATCAATGCAGAGTCGCCAGGTCCCATATTTCTTCTGCACCAGCACGATTGGGCTCCCACAAGGTGATGAACTGGGACGGATTTGCCCCTTGTGGAGCAATTCTTGGATCTACCTCTTGATCTCCTCGTTTTCCAACAGAGAGCGGCGATAGACTGGCCCATTGGGTAGCGGTGCGCCTGGGGTCAGATCGATGGGATGCTTGACCTGGCAGTGCAGAGGTACCCCGGTCGGAGAGGAGAAGATATCTGAGTATCCTTCCACCACCTTATCCACTTGCTTCTGTTGTGTGGATAGATCGGTCGTGGAGGCCCGGGATGTGACTGCGATATTTCTTTCACTCTGAGAGCGAATCACGAAGAAGACAAATTTCCCGGTTTGAGAGATGACCTTCCTGCATTGCTTGGAAGAGATCAAGGAAATAGCACTAGGAGGGACTGCCTCGGGTATCCTGTACAATTTCCTGTTCAAAGAAATAATAACACTTCGAGGCCTAGACTCATATACGGCATGACGTTTCCATAAATAAGGTTGGCCCAAAAGAACATCTGAAACTTCGAGAGGAGCAACATCACACAATACCTCGTCCTTGAAGGGCTTGATGCCGTATGGCAGTCGGCACTGTTGGCTGACGCGGAGATCGCTTCCTTTGCGGAGCCATCCAATGGTGTAGGGTTGTGGGTGCGGCGTTGTCGGCAGGGCCAGGCGCTTGACAACCTCTGCTGAGATGAGATTCTTTTGGCTACCGCTATCAACGATGAAATGCAGTGGGGTGCCTTTTACCCACATCTGTGAATGGAAGAGGCGTTCTCCTTCTTCTGGATCGTCTGGTTCATTAGGCTAGAGCTTGGTGGTAGCAATGGTGGCACTGGATTCCGCGTCAATGAGCCGTCTTCCCCTTTCTGTTTCGGACTCAGAGTCAGAACCCGCATCTGATTCAGATGCTTTCACTTCGGCCACCAGCGACTGCTTTGAGCGGCAATCAGCAGTGTTATGCCAAGGGCTCTTATGGAAGTCGCACCACTTCCCGGTATCTTTCTTTGTTTTTCCGGTGTCCTTCTTTGCTTGCGGCTTGGATTGGTTGTCCTGATACTGCCCATCTTTGCTCTGTCCTTTATTCTGTGGGTTGGGGCCGCCATTTCCTGTCTTTTGCTGTGAAGGGTTCCCTGGCCCAAATTGTCGCGTCTTTTGTTTGAGCTTCTTCTCGATTTTGACGGCATATCGGTAGGCTGCGCCCAAGGAAGAGATGTCCATAAATTCCATTTCGGTCTGGATGTATCTATGCAAACCATCGCGATACTTGAGCACCAGATGTCGCTTTGAATCTTTGATACCCAGCTTGGTGCGCAAGGTATGGAAGATATTTGTGAACTCTGGAACTGCTTGGTCTCTTTCTTGTCACAGTGTGGTCCATTTGGTATACAAGTCGTCATAACTTCCGACAGGTAGTATTGTTCCTTAATAGCATCCTTGAAGGATTCCTAGGTGGCCGTGACTGAAAATAATGAGGCTTCTTCTGTGTCCTTTTGCTCGTAGAATGTTTCCCACCAACCTTTGACATGGGGAATGGCTTTGAGGAGCGCAAAAGTAATCTTTTCTTTATTCGAAAAGTTATGGATAGAAAAATACCCTTCTAGTAGATTCAACTACTTATCTACAGCATCTGCATCTATCTATCCTTCAAATATAGGGATATCGAAGTTGATTTGTACCTTGAAGGGGGTGGCGCCTCCGCTCGAGGAAGATGCGTCGCTTGTTGGTAGTCGTCGAAGGATTTGCGCGAAATTATCCATCATCCGTTCCTCTGCTGCGTGAGGGATTCCTCAAGCAACATTTTGATAGGATCTCCTGTCCCGTCATCTTTCTTTTCTCCTGCCATGAGAGGTCGCTTGGGCGTGCGAGAGCTTTTGTCCTCAAGAGAAACAAGCTCGAGACCCAATTCTTTGTACCCTGACCTCGTTGGGGACATGCATTAAGACGACAAGGAGCAGATCGCTCTGATACCACTGATCCGGATTTTATGAGCAGAATGAAATGAATACAGATTATTATCAGATGCTTAACAAAAAATAAAAGAGATACAGTAAAACTGGTTTTCTATTCAATAAGGAAATAAGCTAGAACTGTAAAATGCAGCGGAAAACAGGCTTGCTGGAATGGTGGCGGCTTATCTTTGAGAAGAGATGTGACGGTTGCGCTGATTTCGCAAGAAGATAGTTACAATGAGTCTCTCAAGGCCTTTTACAATAAATAGGAATGTCAAAAACCCTAGACATCCAAAAACCTAACCCTAGGAGATGAAGCGCCAAAAGTCATGTGGGCCCCGTTTGGGTAAGTTAGTACATCAACTTCCTGGGGTCGTAACTTTTGTATACGATCTCCGTTTGGGGCGCTCGGTAGCCCGTTGGAAAGGTCTATACGAGATTTAAAACTTTCGACTGGGGCCAAATGTGTTCCGAAGACAACCATTTGGCCCCCCAAATTGCCAAAAATGGTCATTTAGGGCCTCAAAATGGCCCCGGAAGTTTAGGACCCGAAAAACTGCTAAAAATAGTACAATACCAAAATTGCCATAAAACTGTTTTGAGCCAGTTGGAAAGGTGGGTGGCCACCAATATCCACCTGGATCAATCCTTCCAATGATGGGAGTAGTGATTAGATAAGAGAGGACTGTTCTCTTATGTAATTGTCTTCTGACTTCATGTTGCGGGCACATAGTAAAATGTGCTTCTGCCTTACACTTTGTTAAGGGTGTTAATTTGATTGTTAACATATGCCCCCTAATGTGTGAGGTCCGAAGCAGAGCTAAGGGCCGAAACACCCAAGTGTTACCATCCCTCTACACTGAGTTTCCATGTAAGGAAAGAAAATGAGTTAAGCACCAAGCGCCAAAGGGATATCCAAGAGACAGCTTGTTGAATCTTCATACAACACATTGGTATAATATCAAAATGGTTTGTAAAATAAAAGCGCCTGGTAGCAAAATTTGGGTGGTCGAGTATATTTTGGGTTAAAATTAAACTCTACATTTGGCAGAGAATCTCAGTATAAAGTCATATGTTTTATTCTGAACATCATATCCAGCATATTAAGGCATAATTCATTATTCGAAGATGATTTAAAATTAAGATGACAACTTGCATCATAGGTCATAGAGGACCATTCAACATGGTATCGAGATGAACAATGGTTGAGAACATCAAGGCAATAATTTGTAACAGGTCGTCAAAATATGCAAAGATAAATCATATTTCAGATCATTGATATGCATGGAAAAAAACTTCAAATGTGACACCACATCTTACACAGATGCCAAATATTGTTTATGCATGGCCTATGTTGTGGATTGAGTCTTCACACATGGCATGTAAGGCTTAGAGATATATTCCATGGACTTAGAACCTAGGGTTTTGCACCAAACTATGCCCTTATCCCGAAGAAACCCTAGAGAGGACCGTCACACACGTAGTCTTCACGTAGGAAAAAGGAGTGGGTGGTAGTTCAAACATTTTTTGCATGGAAGAGATCATAAAGAAAGGTGACACTGGACACACCACCACGTCCCAACAAAGAGAAACATTTAGATTGATAATGCGAATGCTCCAAAGATACCAATGTTCCCATACTTGGGCATGCCCTACTGTATCCTGGATAGGATCAGCACCCTGTTTGCTAGAAGTAGTGATGCGTAACATGATGATTAATAAGATCGATGGTGGATATTGGGACGTTGTCACTGCCTCTTCCACATATTTGGTGGGACATTTCCATGAATTTGGAACGGTTGGCTCGATAGACCAAGATACCCAATGAGTTCATTCACATGCATCTATATAATAATTCTACTTCTTGTTACATCCTCCTTCAGAATGTTTCCATGTAGTAAATATACTAACAAATTCCTTTTCTTCTTTTCTTTGGACACTCTTGCAATCTTGTTCTCCATACTCTTGAGTGTTACATGCTTTTTACATGAAGGCTGCAAATTTTTGAATTTGCTAAATCTAGAATTTTAGTGGCAAGGGCCAGTGTCCAGACCTTAGTATTTCAAAGATAGAAAAAGGAGAACATGATTTGATAAGACAAAGAAAGTTGATACTTGCAAAAGGGGAACCTACAAAAAATAGTTATCCATCTCTTACAAAAGAATCTCACTGGCAATCTTGAACAAGAACAATGATGCATAATTCAACCAATATGTTATGAGCTCCAAATCTTTCTAAATTCCTAAACTAAGATAAGAATACGCAGATGAAGTTGGTGTTTATGTTGTAATGACACAATTATCATACATTATTGATTTATGTCTTTTGTCACAACATAGTTTATAGACTTTAAACCACACCTATAATAGCACAGTGAACAAAGATGATCGAAGATTCTAATCAAGAAGAACATTTTTACATGATTGGGAATCTAATAAGTAACATGTTTAGAAATAGTGCCCCTAACACTAGCATTAATAACAAGCATTCATTAAAATACTTCTGGACAAAGACAAAAATGCCTTCAAAAACACTAAGATGACATCTAAAGACCGAAGGCAAGGATAAAGTCTCATACTCAAGAAGTTACAAGAGAATATGTCATAAACTCAGTGTTTTGGTTTTTTTCTTTCTTCTTTGAGATCCAAAAGGAAGAAAATGAAGTCTCACAAAACTATCTACTAAATTTTCCTTAGCTTAACAATGAAAATATCATATTTTATGAAGAAGATTGAGATTCATTAAATTCTACCAGGACTATTTGGGCATGGTTTTAGACTAAATTTCACTTCCTCATGGAAAGGGCCTCTCCTAGGGGATTTGGATTATATTTATAGCACATAGTTCATTTGGTTGCAACTCTATTGTAGGTCTTATTGCGAGAAAAGTACACCTTACAGTAATAAAGAAGCTCCTCCAGGAAAATGTTTTATGATAATTGACCAATTGAGATAAATGTTTTACCATCAAAGGCCACAAATCATGAATCTCATTCTCAACATAAAAATTGTCAAATGGATTATATGTCATGTGTGACCTCTGCAAGCTATGCAATTTTCATCAATGGCTCGACCTCACCTTTTTTTAGGTAACTTGTGGCTTGAGACAAGGATATGCCTTGTTGCATAGTTTATTCTTTCTAATGGTTGAAGGCTTCAACGGAGCCTTATCTCAAGCAAAGAGAAATGGCAAAATCCAAGGTGTTAAAATCTCAAGTAGAATTGCTATTTTGCATCTTCTTTTCGTTGATGAATATTTTCTTTTTGGTTCAAGTTATTTAAGGGAAGCTACTCATGTCAAAGAATTTCTAGACACCTACCGTTGTGCAACAAGTATGGTAATCAATTGTGGAAAATATGAGCTCTTTACTTTTGGCATGATAGAACGTTCTTCAGGAAGAATTGTTGGACTATTTAACATCCCTCTGAAGGACTTCGACTTTGGTTTTAAATACCTTGTTTTTATTATCAATCCCAATATTTATCATATAGGGGACTAGAAGTGGCTAGTTGAAAAAATAGAACAAAGAATCATTCAATGGTGCAATAGGTGGATCTCGTGTGGTGGTCGGCTTGTCATGAGCATACTTGAAGGGGTGTCAATGGATGCCAATTGTATGAGCATACCACTTGGTTCTGAATAGATGGATCTAGGTCAATACATGTTCATGCATATAGACACTATTTTCATTCAACATGTTATCTAGTAGAAAAAAATAGGCCCGGTGGATAGAGATTGTTGCAATATAGGATCCTAAGTCATATTAGTATTATTCCTTGAATCACCATGAGATTTGGATGCCTCTTGAGCATGAAGGGATGTTTGAACCCTATACATAAATGAAAACATAAAACTCAAACTACCTAGCACTCAACACACTTGGCACACACATATTCTATTAAACATTAACTCAATTAATTGCTCCACATAAACCATCAAATCAAATAGTATTAGGAATTATGCCCATGTTAAGCATTAAATAGTGGTTATCTTTTTCTTTAAGGGATGATACATGAAATTTAACAACAAGATTAGGGTTGATAAGGATGGGATTCCACTTGTAATCTCCTTTCTCGAGGTCAAAGGATTCTCAACCTAGAAGTAACTAACCGTAAATTCTAGAACTTGTCCTTTTCGATGCAAGAGGAAGAGGGAAGCTATGGCACATCTCCAAGGGTTCATGTACAACATAGACAACTTAGTGCTTATGCAGACAGTGTTCAAATTGACAAGTTTGAGTAGAGTGGGAAAGAGAGTTATAAAGGGGTTGCTTGCTTATGGTGTAAAATGCACCACCTCAAGACTTCCATATTTGGTCACATATTTGCAATCTTCATTTATACCTTATTGATATAGCCTTTTATTTTCAAATGGAAGCTTACACAAATTAGAGTCATAAAGCTAGGTAAAGCACTTATTATGTTTGAATATATTTAAAATGAACTATTTTTTTCCATATATAGAATAGAATTTGAATTCTAATAATTTTACACAACATTGAATTCAATGGCCCATTGAAGCTTATCCCTATCATAATGGCTTCCTAGGAAATGGGGGATGGGAGAAGATGGATACATAACTTGTAAATACAATGGAAGGATGTTTTAGCCATGTTATAGATTCATACATTTACTTTTACTCAAAAAGTGGGAACTTGATTTCATGGAACTCAATGGCCAAAGGACGTTACCCCTAGCATATAGAGTGGCCTCTAGGAAATGGGGGAGGGGATAAGATGGCTACATAACTTGTATATCGAATACAAATATGTTTTAGCCAATTCATGGATTGATAAAATGCACTTTAGAATTTATTTTTTCATAAAAAGAGGGAACTTTAGTTGAGCCACACTAAGATAGTGAAGGAGTTATCATTTATAGGATATTGATGGTCAAAGATTAAGCAAATAAACCATAGATATGAATTGATCTAGAGAACTACATAATTCCCATGGTTCTAGCAAGGAAGCTAGAGATGAACAATGGCCAATATCACTAGGTTATGGTTTATATATTTTTCTTATGAGAAACCAATAGATATTTCTCATAGATCCATTTTGGAATGGTTATAAATTGCTACTGGTTTCTTATGGAAAACCACTAGAGATTGCTTATAGATATTATGGATGGGTACTATGACCAGTATGACCTTGGAAACATATTAATTACAAAGACTCCATAACGGTACTAGTCTTAAACCACTATCTCTTGTCAAAAAATATAGCAACGGTTACATGGTGTCATCAGTATTGACCAATATTCCAACATGTCATTCGAAACCATGTCAAATTTCAGCTATATATGGTATACACCCCAATTTTGAGCTTCTCTTGGTTTCGGGAATAGTTCATTCTCTACTAAACAGGGGAAACCACGTGAAGGTGGAAGCTCTAATTATGCCCCCCCCCCTCACATCACTCTCAATTTCCCCATACCCAATTTGAAATATTAAAGAACATGCAACATACTCTATTATACAAAATAAAAACATATAAAGATCATCATGATATAAAAGATATAAACACGTGCCTCTACTTTTCAACAATTAAATATCATTCATATTCTTCTTCATCCAACTCAACATCTGAATCAGGTTCCGGTTCATAATAGATATTGATGAAAGGCTCATTCACATCAACATCATCATCAACGTCATCTTCGCTAATAAAGTCATCGACAT
Organism: Larix kaempferi; assembly: GCA_027924585.1. Lineage (NCBI taxonomy): Eukaryota > Viridiplantae > Streptophyta > Pinopsida > Pinales > Pinaceae > Larix > Larix kaempferi. The sequence goes on from BSBM01000848.1 coordinate 9,485,825, forward strand.
CGTCAATGAGATCATCGTCTCCTACATTCGGATTATCAAACTCTTCAAATTCTTCATCTAACACATCGACTGCAGCCACCTTCTCTTGATTTGAATCATCATTATCATCTTCTTCTCCGTGGTTATCTTCATCATCTACATGATTATACTTTACTGGTATTCCTCTTGGATCGTATCTGACAATGTATGACCAACCTACTTTACCTGGTACCTCTCAGTAAAAGACTTGCTCGCATTGACTTGGAAGAACATAAGGCTCTGTACCCGGTTCAAATTATGTTGTATTAACCATGGTAAATCCATTAGCATGCTCAATAATAGTTCTTTCAGGATCACATTCATGCATCTGTAGCTTGTACCACTTCACCTCAAACAAAACTATTTTAAAGGAATTAAAATCACACTCAATTATGTCCTCCAAATGCCCATAGTACCTATTCTCAGTTTCTTCTGGATGTCTATAACTTCTGGAGGAAACATTGGTGACCTTAAACATTGCAGTTATCCCACAATCCAAGGTTTTCATCTTATCATCCAACATTTTGATACGAAATTTATGACCATTACACCACATAGCCTTGTGATGTTTCAACTGCAACATTGAAAACAAGTAAAAAATACAGTGTGAATTAATAAACGTCATATAGGACTTAGAAAATATATTTGAAAACTTAAACAAACCAAATACATTGAAAAAATGGGAAGTAGCTAGAAAAATGTGGGTAAACAATTTACTTGCCTTTTAATCTTTTAAACCATAGGCTAAATCAACTTCCTTTTGCGACGTAAGATCAGGAAATTGATGTCGACGGTGATGAGCTATTTTAATCATCTTACTGACCCCTTCCCATGATAACCTACCGAAGTGTTCTTCACAATCTTCTATCCAATGCACCATCCAATCAAGGTTGTTTGCAATGTATAAATGTAAAGCATCCCACACTCGAGCAACTATATGAAAAAATAACAATTCAATATCATTAATTAGATATAATTTAGAAAAATGGTGTTTTCTATAGAGTATCCTGACGACCAACTAATGACACAGAGTTCTGACAAACAACTCTAAATAAGGACTAATGCTAAAAAATCCCCCAAAATGGATGTTCTCCCCAGCAGAGTCACCATTTCTGTGTTGGAGAAAACTTCCTATGGCTTGGGGTGGACCACAACAGACAACTGACTACCAGAAATTAACTCAATTCCCAATGCTATGCTATATAAATGACAATGCTAAGATAATGGAGAAGACAACCAACCTCGATCCAAACGTTTGATGTAGATCCCCGTTGGAGCTTTCAGTCTGTGCACTTGAACCTGCAAATTAGTCTTGACAGCCAATATACAACAAGCGCATATTATATATAAACGACATTAACATCATCAATAACAATGGTCCATGATATTATAAGTAAATGCAACCCAATTTAATATAAACACATTCACAACATTAATGGACGAGAATATGAGTATTTCTATTAATGAATAACAAGAAGTACAATGTGATATGACCTCTTGCCGGAAACCAATCTGAACCAAGATCCGGGTCAATCCACTTGTGCCTCCACCACTTCAATTCTCCATGGAATGGAAAACTCAAACTATGATAGGAGTTTGGAAGGTGAACATAGAAGGTTCACAACTACAAGGATCAATGAGTGTAGACTCAAGATATGGGTAGAAATCCACTAGAGTTCTCTTGCTCTCCTTTCTCCTCCCATCCATAAGCCATATGTGCTCAATATATAGTCCTCTCAAAGGTAGGTGAAAGGACACATCGAGGTGTTTCTGGGGAAAATGGAGGGCCAAAGGTCACCCAATGACCGCTTTTTAGGAGTAAAAAGTAATTAACTAGTGATTTCTACCATTTTACATGCTACCCGCAGGCTATAGTGATGCAACTCGTGGGTACGCCCACTGTAATGATGTAGCTAACGTACAGAGGAAAAAATGGGGAAAAACAGTGTCTCTGGAGGATAAAAAGTGGACCTGAGTTAGTAAAATGGATCCTCTAGGCCAAAGAGTGATGATGCTCACAAGGTGGAATATTACATTGTAACACAACTCGTGTGGCTCCTACATGTACCTAGACACAATTCCAACATCATATGATAGATATGCTCTCAAATTTGTCAAGTATAACAAGCTACCAATCAGTTGTTTGTAAAGAGTACTATCAACTAAAGGAGTAGAACTGCCTTCTTCCAATCTGATGCCATATAGGAAATGAAAGGTTGCAACTTTGCAATCAGTCATGTGGAACTTTCGAGCCAAGTCAGATGCATACCTAGACTATGAAATCATGATCCCTGAAGCATTTTGAGTTACTTCAAGACCAATGAACTGTTTCAACAACCCTAGATTTGTCATGGAGAAGTCTTTACTCTAAGCAAACTTGATGTTCCTCAACCCAGTAGTTGAACCACCGGTGATGAGAAAGTCATCCACATACAAAACAATCAATAGTAGGAAACCTCCCTTATGCTACATGCAAACATTGCAATCAGATTTGCACCTATCGAACTTTTGTGACAGTAAGAATGAATCCATCTTGGCATACCATGCCCTTGGGGATTTCTTGAGCCCATACAATTATCTCCTCAGTCTGCATACTAAGGATGTATCATTAGTGTACCCCTCAGGTTGTTTCATATAGATCTCTTCTTCTAAGTCACCATGTAGGAAGGCACTCTTGACATCCATGTGATGTACCTCCCATAGATTCGAAGTTGCTATAGACAAAACAAGTGTTATTGAATCCATTCTTGCTACATGAGAAAATATCTCATTGTAGTCCAACCCATGAACTTGTGAGTATCCCTTTGCAACCAACTCATCCTTGTACTTGGTTGTAGATCAATTAGATGCAACCTTTGTTTTGTAGATCCATTTGCGCTGAACTAGTTTCCTCCCTAGGGGAAGAGATACAAGGTCCCATGTATCATTGTTCTGCAGTGCCTCATAATATTCATCCATGGCTTCTTTCCATATCAGATCATGGCAAGCCTCTTTGTAAGATTATGGATCAGACCCCACCATCATGTAGCACCTCTTAGGGAGAAGTGGATCTATATGGAAAAGTGCAATGTTTTCATCTTGGTATGGAGATCTTGTTCTTTTGTAGTAAGAGGGATCTCCAGCAATGTTCCCAACTACCTCAATAATTTTTTGATATCATTTAGGCTTTGGATTGGGAGTAGGTGCTAGATATGGATTTGGATCTGCTAGATCTTCATACACAATATCTAGATCTAAATCATATTGGTCTTCTTCTTTGGAATCTGAATGTGAGTCACCTGTAGAAACATCATTAGGAGCTAATGGAGTAGGTAAATCATTTATACCTTGTTCTTCAACTAGATGTAGATCATGCAATGGATCTTCATTGAACGTGAAACCAAGGTGTTTTTAATGCTTCTAATATTATACATAAGTGTAGTATCCTAGGTGAGTATTTTGGATTGAAAAAAACATGTATATAGATAGGTAGGCAAATACTAAATATGAAACATACAATTTAATACCAAAATGTGTAAACTTTGGCGAATATTATGATAAAAAAAAAGATATTTTATGTAAATGTAGGTGATATTAGAGACTAAAAATGACCAAATAGCGAATTTATTTTTTGAAAAAAAGCCCCAAAAATAGCCGATTAGTGAAATTTTGCCCCTAAAACTTACCCTACTTGAAATTTCTCTCAATGAAGCATATTTTGGTTTCAATCTGCATCAGTTTAAGCTTTTGCATCTTCTTCATATTGAAGAAGGATGCATTCACTACTTTGAGGTTGAAGTGCTTTCCTCTTGTCAGAGGGGATTCTGGTCCCCGCCTTGGATACAAAAGCCCTCAGATGAGAGACATTAGGTTTGTTTCCCTTCAGTTCTTTGAATGGAGTGACCCCATTAAAAAATTTGTGGGGAACCCTATTCTGAATGTATGTGGCATAGTTCACTGCTTCTTCCTAGAGATCTAGGATGGGAGATTTCTTGCTTCAAGCAAGCAGGTATCCATCTCTTTCAATGACCTATTCTTCCTCTCTGCTACACCATTTTGTTGTGGTGTGTATGGGACAAAAGGTTCCATTTTAATACCTTCAAAAGCACATAGATGATGCAACTCCTTCTTGATGTACTCCCCTCCATTATCTTATTTGAGTGCCTTGATCTTCCTTCCAACAGTGTTCTCAACTAAGGCTTTGAAAACTTTGAAGTTTTCGAATACCTCAGATTTTTGTTTGAGAAAGTAGATCCAATAGAACCTAGAGTAGTCATCAATGAAGGTCAGAAGGTATATGTATCCATTCATTGAAGCAGTGGGAATCGGTCATGAAACATCACTATGAATCAGATCAAGTATGAAGAAATCTCTCTTTGTCTTCCCAACATCATAAATTCGCTCTGGGTGCTTCCCTACCAAGGAACCTTTACAGATTCTTTGAGAGAACTTTATGTCCGACAAACCTTCAGCCATCTCTTCCTTGTGCAATTGTTGTAGGTACTTGAAGTTCAGGTGTCTAAGTATTTCATGCCAGAGTCTTCTTGTCTCATTTGCATGAGTCAAGAGAGAGAACTTTGATGTGAATATGGCAAGAAGTAGGAGAAATCATATACCTTGGAGGCATGGTTTGCAACTCCTTTGTCTATCAGCTTCCCACATGAGATCTCTGCAACCTCAACTGTGTCAGGTCGAAATACTACTTTATTTGGTGAACCTGTGTGTTTCATCTGATAAACAAACAACAAATTAGATGCTAGAGAAGGCACACATAGCACATTGTTGAAATTTCCATGCTCAAGCTGTATTGTGCCATTCCCTTCGACAAAGATTTGAGATTCATCTCCCTTGCGTATGCTAGGGCCATCGATGAGATCTAATGAAGAAAATGGCTCTCTGGAGGAAACAATGTGGTTGGAGGATCCATAATCAATAAGAAAATATTGGGATTGTGAGAATCCATCCTTCAATGCATGGCATCTCTCATGATATTCTGACTTGCTACCTGGATCAGTATTACTTGTGCCTCCTGTGAGGGAAATGTTGTGTTGTTCAAGGAGTTTTTCCATTTGATAAATGGTTTTCTTTATATAAGAACTCTTAGGATGGTTACCCTTCTTGCAGTATGTACACTTGGATCTCTCAAATTTCTTTTTCTTGTCCTTCTTGGAGCTGGAGGCTCCTTCTGATGGACTAGACTTTGCATTCTACTTGGGTTCAAATTGCTTCTTCTCCTTGCCCTTTTGCTTCCCTTTTGCATTCTCACTCTTTTACTCTCCAACCATGTAATACCCCATTTTGACCCTTAGGATATATTAGCTTTTAATGTAAATATTGTAGACATGTATGTATGTTTTCCTAGCGTGAAGCTCAAGTCCAAGGCCCTGCTAGGGGAAGCTCGAATTTTATTTAAAAGGAAAGTATTAGATATTATGTTACCCATGTGCTATTTAGCCATGGAACATTGTAAAAATGATGTAAATAAACATCATGCAATAAAATATCAAAACTGGCTATGGAAGCAACTAATGAGAAGGGCCCATGTGTATCCACTAGGGAGTGGTGAGGGGGATGTGGGATTGAACCATAGGTTTCCAAATGTCACCTTGAGAACCCATTTGAAATTCCTTCTTGGCATTTAATTCTATGTAAGAAAGTTGTTCAAGAAATCAGTCCATGGCTTCAATGGAGCATGGGCAACCCATAAATTCGTATGGCAGAGTATGGGATCTGTTTTCTTGTACCACAATTCACCCTACCTCTTGGGGAATTGGTTATTCCTCATTCCCATTCCATTGTGGAAGAGCGAAGCTTCAGTTTTCATCCATTACGAATTCCCAGCAGTGAGAAAAACCAGAAATCGCAACTTTGCAAGAACCCACGTTTTGAAGTGCCATAAACGCCCAGAATTGGTATTGGACAGTAAAATCCAATGGGGGATCAATATATATGAACCTTGGGGTGAATTTGAGAGTATTAGACACCTCGAAATCCATAGAAAAACCCAGTTTTTATAGCCTAGAAATCCAGTGATGGGATTGAGTTATTTGGTGACAGAAGTTTGAGAAATCCAAGTGTGAATGTTTGAACAGAGGATTGGATTGCTTGAATTTAGCCTCATATGTCTGTAGCTCTGTGGTTGATCTCATTGGATTAGCACCTCCCTCCTCTATCTTCTTGTATGCTTGATAAACCCAACTGTGTGTTGGCTTAACATAGCTGTTGAGTGAAACCGTGGCTGTGAGTGAGCCCATCTAGTTCCTCCTTAGTGGATACACAACCCACCTTGGGGGTGATCTCTCAGCTGAAAGAATACAGACCGGAGATATATCTATGGTTGGGTGTAACGTTGCTCTCACATAGCCAGTTGTTGGATAGCTTCTTCTCAAAGATAAGTAATCTTTGTGTTTTAAATTATATGCATTTTGTGTTCTGTAATGTGTTAATTCAGAATGGTAATTATTCTTGTTAATGGAAGTGTTATGAAGCCTGTGCATAGCATTGGAATGGAATTGAATCCCTGGATGTTGAATCATCCTATGCTAGTGATAGATGTGTTGATGCATTATTGTTTGTGTGTGTGCAATTGTGTTTTAATTCTGCTGTGTTTATATTGAGTATGAGTTTGTATACAGAAGTTTGTATTTATTATCAATTTTGTAGTATTGTATGGGATGAGATTTCCAAATAAGCCTGGTAAGATTGGTCCTGTTTCCTTCCTTATATCAGATTGATGGAAGGGGACGTGACAAACCATAAGAACTTGATTTTTGGAGGCTTTCAAGGCGCCCATCTGAATCAATTTGTCTTGTTCTTGGATGAGAGATTCAATGAATACATGTAAGGATGGAATTTTCCAACTATGGATTGACAATCTCCCTAAATGGAAGGTAGAAACAAATATGGAAAAATCCGGACCAAGTTTGCTTAGAATGGATAGCAGCAGTTGCTCATCCTTCTTCTCAATGCCACATTGCTTGCATTGCATGACCAAATATTTGAATTTAGAAAAGAATTGATGTATAGTTTCGAAATTGCTGGGTTGAAGAGAAATTAACTCATTCTCTAGAATATGGCCCCTCAGCTCATCTTGTTTGCCGAAGAGGGTCTCTAGCTTCAACCAAACCTCTCTTGGAGTCCTCAATCCATCGAGGTGGAAGAGTATATCTATGGAAATATGAATACACATGAAACCAAATTCTTCATTCAATATATTCAAATACTTGGCCTTCTCAATAGCTGCTTGAGTTTCAACCTCCTTTCCCATAGTGACCTTGTACAGTGACTTGTTGCGCAATACCATCTACATATAAACCCTCCAATCAAGATAATTGAAGGGTGTCCGGATCCTTGGATACAGAGGAACATTCATATTCTCCATATGAACTTCTGGAGCAAATACAAATTGAACTACTGCTATTGCTGCACTTAAAAACCTTCAGAATCCTGCAAAAAAATCTCAATTTTTGGAGATAAACTACTACTAATCACTGCTTTAGGACAATAGGAACATTTTTCTGAATCCTTCACATGTGGCTAGACCTCAAAGGATTTCTCCAATGAATTCAATGCAATGGCACCAGGATTTGCTTTGGAAATCTAGAGTCTTCTGGTGCACTACTGAAAGTAGCTTCTCAACCTACACTCATTGAGCTGTGATACCGTGTGAAATTCTAAATCACGGCAGATCATGGAGCTAAGTATACCTCATAGAGAAAGAATGAGCAAAAAATATGAATTACAATGAAAATTGCAGTAAAAATGAGCAGAGAATTAATCATGCATGAGAATTGAGATAGGAGCAGAATAGTGTGTAATCGTTCAATAATCAGTATATTCAACAATGATGTTACAGTGGAGAGAATTCGAATCACCTAGGAGAATTCAAGTCTCAGTATTTCGAGTATAGGAATTGTCATCATTGGAGTGCTTCGGAAGACCCAAACTCAACTCAACTGAACCAAAACTCATTTAACTAAAGACACAACTAGTGAACTGACCAAAAGGGGCGCATTAGTGATATTTTTATGCAAATCACTCAGAAAAGGGTGCATGAGTCCACAAACAATGGCAATTGGAGCATAAATCCCCACTAGAGTCAACTAACTCAGGTTGACTAAACTAGAACACCGAGTTGGCTCCTAAAATGTAGGGAACTAACTCATGTGGTCCAAGATAATTTTTAGGGGCGAAATTTAGCCAATTGGATATTTTTTGGGCTTTTTTTTCAAAAAATAAATTCGCTATGTGGTCATTTTTAGTCTTTAATATCGCCTATATTTACATAAAATATGTTTTTTAATCATAATATTCATCGAAAATTACAATTTTCAGTAGTAAATTGTATGTTTCATATTTTCCTACCTGTCTATATATATGTTTTTTTCAATCCAAAATAATCGCCTAGAATACTACACTTAAGTATAATATTACAATCCTTAAAAAATACACTGATGTGGTCCTAAAATGATGCATGCAGGGCACATTAGGTGGATAATGGGTCTTAGATGACGTATGCACATCACTAGGGGAAAATGACATCATCAATTGCTAAGTAAATGAAAATAATGCTAAGTAGGACAAGGATGGAGTATTAATTATCCTAACAAAGAAAAGACCCCTATTGTTGTCATTGAAAAGACAATGCTATGGCATCAGAGACTGTCACATATTGCAGAGAACAGTCTTCGAGCATTACATAGTAAATGTATGGTAGAAGGTATGCCTAATTGTACATTTGATTTTGATTTCTATGAACATTACATATATGGTAAACAAAATCAGGTGAGATTCCTATCTGGTGCTACAAGAGCAAAAATAATCCTTGATCTAATACACAATGATGTGTTTGGTCCTATTCTTGTTCCATCACTAGGTAAATCTATGTAATATGTTTCATTTATTGATGATTTCTCAAAGAAAAAATGGGTATATTTCCTCCATAAGAAATATGAGGTTTTCAATACATTTAAAGAATTTAAAGCTCTTGTAGGAATCTAGACTGAGAACAAAATAAAGGTGTTGAGGATAGATAATGGTGGAGAATTTCGTGGAAATGAGTTCAAGGAATTTTGTAAGAAGTGTGGAAAAGAAATCCAAAAGACAACTCCGTACACACCTCAACATAATGGATTTGTAGAAAATATGGATAGGACATTGATGGACTAGAAGGAAAGGAGTATGCTTAGTGCTGCAAGGTTATCACATGAATTATGAACACATGCAATACTTGGTAAATTGATCACCCACACCAACATTGGTTGACAAAATTTTGAATTAGGCATGGATTAGTAAAAAACCCTCTCTTAAACATCTCATAGTTTTTGGTTGTGATTCTTATGTGCATGTTCCAAAGAAAAATTGGAGTAAGCTAGATAATAAAGATGAAAAATGTATCTTTATTGGCTATAAATATAGTGCAAAAGGTTATAAACTTTGGAACACAATAGCCAATATTAATATTTACAGTTGGGATATTGTATTTATAAAGGTTAAAGTTCCTACCAAATAGGAAGTCCAACCAAAAGAAGAAGAACTGAAGAAAATGGCCTTTGAGTTGGAGGGTGAAGAATCTCACTCAACAGAAGAGAAAGAACCTCAAATTCTACCCTTGAGGAGATCGGTTCTTGTAACATCGCTATCCATCATTTTGACCTCTTGATGGATAGTTACAAATTATCAAATTTAAAATTTCACCCCATGGAGGCCATTATTTTGTTTTAGAGCTAATTCAATCCTTCCATGTATGTCATACAAGAATACATGTTCAACCGCATAAATGTAAAATACATTGAAATTAAAACTATATTCATACACACACCATGGATGTTGAATCATCTTGAAGAGGTTTGGGATGATGGAATGAAATACCATGGCCACACCTATGGCATCGAACCTGAAGCTATTGAGTGATGATTCATCATAGTCGGTTGATACCATGATGTATCGTCAGATGATTGGGTCCTTGATGTACCTGATGAACATGCGACCAGATATTTGCTTTGTTGTGAACACATTGAGTCAGTTCCTGACAGATCCGAGACATGTTCACTTGATTGATGTAAAGCATATTTTGAGGTACCTGAAGGGTACAATTGATTATGGGCTCAAGTATGAGGCGAGTAAAAAGGTTAACCTGGAGGGTTATGTTGATTCAGATTGGGCAGGCAGTGCTGCAGATAGGAAGAGCACTTCGGGGTGCTGCTTCAGGATGGGATCAGGGGTGATCTCTTGGTTTAGCAGGAAGTAGTCCTGTGTAGCACTGAGTACAACTGAAGCAGAGTATGTCACAGCTTGTTCAGCTAGTTGCGAGGCAGTATGGATAAGGAAGCTCCTGTTAGATTTATTTGATCTCCAGTTGGATGCTACTTGTATATTCTATGACAACCAGAGTTGTGTGAAGTTGTCAGAGAACCGAGTCTTCCATGACAAGTCGAAGCATATTGAGATCAAATATCACTATATCAGGGATATGGTGCAGAGAGGAGTAGTGAATCTCCTGTATGTTGCGACAGATGAGCAGATAGAAGATGTGCTGACCAAACCACTAGCCAGATTGAAGTTCGAGTACTTCAGAGAGAGGATTGGTGTTCTTGAGATAGAAGATACTTCGAGGAGGAAGTGATGGGACACATTTACAGGATCCCTTCCAAGCATGGTTGTAGGAGGGTCCTCCCCATGGCTGTGGATGTAAGTTCTAAGTGACGAGCATTAGAGTGATGCTCCGTATGATGATGATCAGTATGATCAAGTGATGATGTGCATTAGGGTGATGCTCCCTATGATGATTAGGATGATCATGTGATGATGATATGCATCAGGGTGATGCTATGTATGATGATGATCAGGATGATCATGTGATGATGATGTGCATTAGGATGATGCACTGTATGATGATGATCAGTATGATCATGAGCATCAGGATGATGCTCCATGTGAAGATGATCAGTGTTATCATGAGTATCAGGATGATACTCCGTGGCCATGGACAGGTTGTGCAATAGCATGTAATCAGCCCTGGGATATCCTATAGGTTGAGCAGTAAGCTTGTAATCAGCCTTGGGATGCTCTTCGAGGTTTTTCTAGGTCGCATGTAATCAGCCCCTAGGAGATCCTATAGTTTGAGCAGTAAGATCGTAATCAGCTCTGGGATTCTCTTCGAGGTTTTGCTTGGTCGCATGTAATCAGCCCTGGGAGATCCTATAGGTTGAGTAGTAAGCTCGTAATCAACCCTGGGATGCTCTTCGAGGTTTTGCGAGGTCGCATGTAATCATCCCTGGGAGATCCTATAGGTTGAGTAGTAAGCTCGTAATCAACCCTAAGATGCTCTTCGAGGTCACATGTAATAGCTCCCTGGGAGATCCTATAGGTTGAGAAGTAAGCTCGTAATCGGTCCTGGGATTCTCTTTCGAGGTTATGTTGACACACGTAATCAACCCTGAGATTCCACAGGATGGCCCGCTCACAGAGATGATGAAGACCTATAGGAGGTACATCCAACATGAAAAAGGGTTGGCTCTATAGAAATTCCTATGACAAGAAGAATTGAGAGATAGCACTAGTGATCAAGATGACAGGTACAGCAGTAGTGACGATGATACTCCAGTGATTCAGTGATGATAATCCAATTCCAGTATTGAAGACTTGTGCCTATATGAATTGATTCCTGTGTCGAGATAATACCTTCCTAGTTAAGATGGAGTGTTAATGTATTTGTAAATTTGGAATATATTCTCCTATGTATTACATTTGTACTTTATTGTATTCCTGATGGAGATGTATTATTCCTCCAATCGTAAGTGTCGTCATTTGTATTTTTAAGTGTCGCAAGTATTATTGTAAGTGTCGCAACTTATATTTGATGGGTTATTAGACCACCTGGAAGGGGTCCTCCCACTAGGAGTTAAGTGGAAGGGTTATTAGGCTTCCTTAGGAAGTCGGCCCAATTAGGGTTAAAGGCAAGTCAAAGTAAAGTATAAATAGAGAGTGTGACTCTCTCATTGTATTCATTCACTCACTCATCCAACTCGCATAGTTGAGAGAGAGGAGTGAACACAAGTGAAGGAGGAGGAGTAGCTGTTGGAGACATCTATCTTTGTAATCCTTGTATTGGGTCTTATTCTATCTTTGAGGAAGTTGCGGGGTTTTTCACCTTCTTGGTTTTCCCTGGTGAAATGATTTGTGTCCATTGTCTCTTGTGATTGTTATGTTGTGCTTGTTATTCTTTTAGTGATCCTAGATAATATTGAATGAAATTATCAAAATTCTAACACCTCCGCGACTAAAACCACCGTCGCGAACACCGTCATATCCTCCTCTCAATCCTCCTCGTTGTTGGATGAACTGTGATTGATTATACTGCGACGGATTATACTGTGGCTGATTATACTGCGGCTGATTATACTGTGGCTGATTATACTACGGCTGCACAGGATGTCTTTCTGCCTGCTGTTGCTCATCTCCCTTCCTGAAGTAAGTATCAATAGTCCATTCTTGAAGCAAGTCCTATGCTCGACAATCTTTCTCACTGTGTCCGACAGATTGACAGAAGTTACAATAAAAATAGATGGCTTCGACACAACCTTCTATAAATATACGCATTCCTCCGAGCGATGGCCTCTTGTCTGACAAACTTGGCACCAGGGAATCCCTCCTTGACTGAGCAGATTGGGTGCACCTGACTGTAGATTCTTGCAGAAGTCATGACACTGATCTTTATGATGCCCTTTGGACTTGCACCGGCTGCACCATACCTCTTCGCGAACTTCCTTCTCTTTCTTAATATCCTGTAGCTGAATAGTCAAGTTTGCTAGCTGCGACTAGATCTGGCTCATGCCAATCCCTATTTCACCAATCGGGGAAGCTTCGAGCTTCATCACGAGCTCCAAATCCTCTACCTAAGATACGATATTTTGCTGCATCAACGACGTTTGAATGTGCGTTATCAATGCTGCAATAAACCATCCTTGTGCTGCACATCGCTCATGCCAAAACTAACTTTATCCATCATATTTTTAAACCTTTGATCAAAATACCATACCGAATCATTAGGGAATTGATTTATCTTCTTTATTTTTGTAATGAACTGCGATTATGATTTAGGATTCCTAAACTCGTCAATCAAACGAGTTCTAATTTCTCCCAAAGTATTCTACGGAAGTCCTGTAGGTACTTGTGTAAAGTTCATGTACCAATCCAACGCACGACCTATGAAGGTCGTTTCCAGCTTTCCCTTCTTGATAGCTTCATCCTGCACTTTTTTTAATGTCCACACCACTTTGCACAAGAACCAATATTGCTCAGGATCCTCTGTCCCATTACCCTGAAAGAGAGGCAACTTCACATCGTCTCCCGCCATCCTTGGTTTTGTACTGATGTTTATAGATCCACTACTATTACTACCATTTTGACATGCAGGACAACCCTGTGAAGAGCTTGTGTTTCTTCCTTCAAATTTTGGCGAAGTGCATGGGGTTATGGGTACATCATAACCTTGGGTTTGTCCTTCCTCAGGTTCAGAGGTATCCACATCCTCCATTCTAGTTGCACTAGGACTCTCTCTCTCTATCTCGGTCCTCCTCTTCTTCTCCGTTCGGAACCTCGCCCCACTTTGCAGGAGGCCACAATATTCCACAACTTCCCTTACAATTTTTCCGTAGATCATTTCCATCTACATCGCATCATTCTATCAGACCCGCATCTGGGCAGTACCCACATCCTCTGCGCACTAGATCTTTACTCGTTAGAGTTCATCTTCAATATTCCTTTTTCACAAATGAGTATTTTGATCCACAATTGTAACGACAATAGGTACTTTTTTTGGGTCCCTTAAAGAACTTCCTTTCCACATCACTGTACGATTTAACTGTATCAACAACAAACTCAGTAATGTACCCTTCCAAAATGTTATCCACACAGACGTCGACATCCCTTGAAGCTTGATTGTTAACACGAATTAATTCCCAGATCAACTCCGGGGTCCACTGCTCTGGCTTGCCTCCTTGGAAATTCTTCTTTTGATAAGTTAGTTTAGCCAACCATTCATACTAAATTTTAGGAAACTCACAGAAAAATACCTCGTGGATATCAGTATAGATATACTTCTCCAACCACTGGTCTATCGACCATCCAGGGTTCTAATTTTCTTCCTTAGCAAACTCTCGCGTCTTCTTGTTGAACCACTCCCTGATCTCTGAATTTGTCGGATGCCGCAGCATGTCCTCTCCTTCTCGCACTAAGGTCCCGGAAATGGAACCATTTGTTGACATAGATCTGTCGACAGGGGTTCACTTCGCGCAGTGTCAACAAAGATCGACACAAACTCCCATAGATACTAGCCCAGAAAGGGTTTATCCTTTCCAACAACACTCGCAGAGCGAGCAAGGTCTCACCTGAGGTACCTAAGGGGGATGCAAGAACCAAGCTTCCGCAGGTATAAGAGGACATGCATCATTAGCAGTTAATCACAGTGTAAATCATCATCGACATAGTTAGCATTTGCATCATAACACCATCATCACATACAAATACATACTAATCAGGTCTACGCAATAACATATTATAGAAACATATTTAACAGATCAACGATACATATCATAACTGCTACATAACAGATCTATCCATACTGCGACACAACAGAATTGGGACAAAACACATCATGCTGCATTAAAACACATGAGAGACAACATCATGAACAACACACTCCTTCTCATTATACATCAATATGTCTTACAAATCATAGAGCTAACAGGAATACAGATTCGCAAAACCCATCTCAACACCTCAGATCAAATACAAAGATACTAGTCGATGCGAAAGATAGAGTGATCAAAGATCCAAAGATGATAAAGTTAAGATAAGATCAAGATGCCCAAAGTCTTACAATACAACTTCTATTTATAGGCTCAGTGGCTGTGACAAAGTTAGTCCACTTCGCAAAGTGATCTCTCCTAACCACTAAGTCTAACTAACTCTTAACTCTGCTTTAACTGCTTTGCTCTTCTCCACGATCACTCTTTGCCCTTGTCGATGTCCACTTGTCGTTGTTTGTACTAAAAATTCTATGAACTATCCCCGTGCCAACAAGAGGACAAGAATTCCTCCCACGTCTTGGA
This sequence comes from Larix kaempferi, assembly GCA_027924585.1. NCBI lineage: Eukaryota > Viridiplantae > Streptophyta > Pinopsida > Pinales > Pinaceae > Larix > Larix kaempferi. The sequence continues at coordinate 9,500,935 of BSBM01000848.1, forward strand.
CCAAGGGAAAAGAAACTTATAAGAAGCAAGGGGTCCATTTGGTCTGAAGACATCGGTCATTTTTCAATAGGTCACCTTGTTTTAGATGAGAACCTTTGTTAGCTTCCCTATCCGCTTCTTGGTTGTTCTGGCGCTTGATATGAAAGAATTGGATCTTCGAGGTGTTAGAGATGGACGACAACATTATTTTTTGAACTCTCCTAACGACTTCTTCCTTTCCCATCTAGATGTTTTGTATCTTCTAAATAGTTTTCTAGGAGTCTCCATATACTTGAAAGGTCCTGATATTTAATTATGCCATAGATTCTAATCCTTGCATTAAAGAAACCCATTCATCCTGTTTGTTTGTCCTGAATCCCAATCCCCATGCGAAAGAATGTACATTAAATTCCCTTCTGAGTAAAAAATGACCCCAGGCACTTGTCTCCCCCCATGTTGTCCTCTTAGACTATGTTTTGAATTATGATTTCTTCCACTTTCCATGTGGATTTGTGTGGTATTGTTTTTATAGAATTTGTCATCTCAAGTCATATGATTTTCCTTTTTTTTCTTAGGTCTAAGTTTTCTCTTTTGGTTTTTATACTTTATACTTCATGTTTGATATTTTAAATTAGTTTTAATGCTTTTAAAATTATATATCTTCATATTGATCCTAATATTGGTATAATTGCACCGAGTGAAACGAGGTTCTCTACAGCCCAGTATGGGGGATATGTTGTAACATTTGTTACTAACAAAATAATTAAAAAATAATTAAAAAATAATTAAAAAAATTCATATCGGCTCATAAAATAAAAAATTATAGAAAGTATTTAAAAAAAATCCATGTTGGTTCATAAAAAAAAATATTATGAAAAGTAATTATAAAATAGATGTTCCTTTATAAAATAAAAACTTAAAACTTAAACCTCGATCTATCAATCAAGAGAGATCAAATTTCTTGAGTTTAAATTTAAAAAAGAAATACACCTCAAGAAATTGGATCTCTCTCGGTGCTTGATAGATATGGGTTTAAGATGGATCTATGCTGGTATAAAGTAAGTTTCAACATATTATGATAATTATCTTAATATAAATGTTTATAAAGATGATAAATACCGAGTTACGCAATTATTGATTGGTTGTAAGAGGAATATGTGTATTTGTGCAATCTCTGCCTTCCTCTCTATAGAATGTCTTGTGTAAATGCTTAACATTCCCTTTTCATGTAAACCTTCTTGAACATTTACTCATGTAATTGAACTTGTTTCTTCTTTTACATCTTTATTTTTTTATAAAATCAAAGTTCCATATTTGTTGATCCCATTTGTATTTGGATTTTTTGAAGGTGGTAAAACCTATCATACCTTAGTTGTCAACATGCAATGAAGAAGCCATCAATGGTTACTATTGTGAATGGAGATTGACTCATTATGTTATTCAAGGAAAACCACACCATCTAAAATAACTTACCATATGTTTATGAGTCTTGGGTTGTTAACATGTTTCCTTATTTTGGTAAAAGACAAGTTCTAAGCCAAACACAAGTAGTTTGAGTTCTTACACCATAACCAAAAGAAAGATTTCAACCCCTTATAATATCAAGATATTAACTATCATATTTTCTCCATTATCACTAAGACTAAGTTCAAGTCGTATCCTCAAAATTTAGCTCCATACATTGAAATATATATATATATATATATATATATATATATATATTAGTTTACATATTTGGATTTTAAATCCATTTTATGTTTGTTTCCATTTTTCTAGTTCACATATTTTGGTTTTCAATCTCATTTCCTATATTTAGTTAACATATTTGGGTTTTCAACCCATTTCTTTTTTCTTTTTTTCATCGTTCTTTGGCTTGAGATTTTTTTTCAATGAAGGCCACCTAATTTTTAATTAAAGTATTATCTAAACTTGTGTGTCTATTCTCAGATACTTAGATATAGCTACTGAAAGCCAGTGGTGGTAAACTCTCCATACTGTAATGTGAGATTACAACTCATTGACTTAGTTTAGCAACTGTGATAGAAATTTAAGAGAGTGAGTTATTAGAAGGATATTATTGCACAGGCAGATATTTTTCCTTCTTTAACCAAATTCGAAGATTAAATCTGTTGACAGCCAATTGCAGTTCTGCTACATGCAAAGACTTGTTCCATTACTAACTGAATCCATTCAGACATGGTTGGGATGTTGTTTTCAACTGCCTGAAGCAAGGTGCGCTTACGCCAAACAAGGGTGGGAGATGTGCCTCCAACATAATATTATCACAAAATCATATACAATTAGGTTTATTTCCTAAGTGAAAGTATATCTTTATATTTGTATTGTATATCAAAATATTAAACAATAATCATATATGGACAAGTTTAACAATTTTCTTTTATGTATTTTTTCTGTACTAAATTTGTATTCAAACTTGAATATTGCTACTATGATTTGAACCACCTATCTAATCAAATCTATGATGTGAAACCAGAAAATCCAAATACAAAAACCTTCTGGATTGAACAGTTAGTTCAAATCATAGAATATTGCTACTATGATTTGAACTAGCTATCTAATCAGATCTATGATGTGAAACCAAAAGTCCAAATACAAAAAATACTATGATTTGAACCAGCTATCTAATCAGATCTATGATTGAACCAGTTATCTAATCAGTCTGTAAACTGAAACGTCCAAATACAGAAAACCGGCCTACTGCGAAGTATTCAATGTGAACCAAACCAAGGACTGTCAAAATCCAGATACAAGAAACCGGTGAACCAAACCAAAGACAGTAAAAATCCAAATACAAAACACCAACCTGATCAAGCGATGTGAACCAACCAAAGACAGTCGTCAACATATCAAAATCCGACCTGCCGGATTCGAACCAGAGACCTAAGGATGGCAGAACTTTGAATGCCACTACAGTCCTCCGCTCTGCCAAGAAAAGTACAAGTTGTTGCAACCAACAACTAATCCTCCGAGCTGCCGCGTGAGATGGGGACGGAGAGTATATCATAACTAGAAATAAGGTTTGTGGTCATAAACAAATTTCTATAAGCATCAGATACAGCGTCATAATCTTTTTTTGAAAACTTAACGACCATGACAGGATTCATGTCCTCCAACCTTTTAAATTTTGTATGTAAAAAAATAGTTACAGAAAGGAAGATCGCCCTCCTCATTATTCGAGAATATCTACGTTGGTCGCTTTCCAGGCGGGCACCTTGGTTCTATAGGCATCACAACCAATTGATCCTGCTTTGACTCTCTGAAAAACGAACATTAAATCATCAATGCAGTCAATACTTAACAGTCATGTTATTGGTAATAATTAGACTGACTACTCATCAGTCCAAGACTTAATTCCATGCAATTTTCAATGTGCCCGGGAGGTTTACCCTCGGCTATGTACAATCGTCACAAAAAAAATTATAAAAATGCAGTAGAACTCCATAGTAAAATAAACAAATCCAAAATATGTTATAACCTATCAACACAACTATCATCTAGGGGGAGTACCAAGAAATTAGATCTACGGTATCCTTCTATGTATTCTCCCTAAATTTCTAAGCACAATTATATTCTTTATTATTACCAGCATAGATCTATCTTAAAGAGGATCTACCAAGTGCCGAGAGGGATGAAAACTCTCAAAGGTGCAAACTCATTTTTAAACTGGAAATGACCACGAAGCTTGTAATGCAATGCTTATGGTTTTAATTTATCTCATTTATGTAGTTTTATATATATGCGGTTCTAAATATTTTAAATCTGATATAAGCCGACATGTTATTTTTTATAATATTTTATTCTTTTATAAAAGACAGGTGTTTCAGCATGGAAGGAGTTACACATCTCCCCCCCTACTAGGGGTAGAATGCACCTCTTCGACACAATTATTATTATTATTATTATTATAAATCTTATTCCCTAAACATTTTAACATATGTAGCTAGGGTTTTACCCCTAGCTTGTGCAAATGAGCACCTACTAAGGAGAAGGGACTCCTTAGTAGCAGTTCAGTAAATGGAAATTAACGTGCTAAAACAGAAATGTAAATTACTCTAAACATATGCATGAAACAGAAAAGACGAGATATAAAGAATGGTTTTTGTATCAATTTTACCTCCAATGTGAAGGTTGGTGAAGCTCTTGCAATGGCCCAAGAGGGTTTCTCCAAGCTCCAACTTGCTCCTTCTCTTTCTCCAATGGTGGGAATGGGCCAAAAGGGGCTCTCAAGGTGAAAGTAGCTCAAGGGTGAGCTAGTGTTTCAAGAGAGATTTTGGTAGAGTAAGGGTATACTTGATTGTGTATATGAAATGAGGGTTCGCCATCACCTATTTATAGTTTTTTGGTGGTGGAGTGCTGGCCCATGGTTTTGGGAACCAAATGGTTTAGGGTTTTTTCCTCCTTTTTCCTCATTATTTTATATTTTTTATTCCCTCTGTAGAGGGTTTTTGCTATTTTTGAGGAATTTTGGATATTTTTGGAGGGAAAAGGTGCATTCTACCATATTTCCAGATTCTTGGGACAATCTAGTTGTAGCAATTGATAGTGCCATTTAATCCCATTAAAGTTTGAGAATGTAGTTGCATCCTTGTTATCAAAGGAAATGAGGAGAAAAACCATGGAGGGTGCGACAAAAGATGTTTTATTTTTCAAAGTTCATTCCAAGAGAGGAAAAAAAAAGTCTTATGGGGTAGATCTAAGTCGAGGTAAACCTAAATCTCCATGGCGATTTGGAAATAAATGTTGGAAATGTGGTAATGTTGGGCATTAGAAGAAAAAATGCAAATCTAAAAGTTTTCATAAAGGTATGGGATTTGATGATCTCCCTTTCATAGAAACAAAAGCCTCTACATAAGAAGGGGGTGATGTTTACTTGGCATCTATACGTATGCATGCAACTCATGATATATGCTTGATCAACTCAAGTGCTTCATTTCATATGAATTTTAATAAGGAATGGTTTTGTGAATATGAAAAGTACAATGAAGGTGATGTTTTCCTAGGATATGACTTGACAACCAAAATCATAGGATGTGGAATTGTCAAGTTGTTGCTTCAAGATGGAAGGATTAAAACTCTTCCTAGGGTTTTGCACATTCAAAATATGGTGTCTATAAGTAATATGTGTAGTGTATGTGTGCCTATTGTATTTGAAAAAGACACATGCAAGATGGTTTAAGGAGCAATGGTGTCGATATGGGGAGTTCGGATTATAACTCTATACAAGAAGCTATGCTTTTTATGAGTGTAACATTTATGTTGTTTCTAATGACATCAATGGAGAATATTGTGAAATTCTAAATCACAACAGATCATGGATCTAAGTATACCTCATAGAGAAAGAATGAGCAGAAAACATGAATTACGGTGAAAATTGCAGTAAAAATGAGTAGACAATTAATCATGCATGAGAAATTAGATAGGAACAGAATAGTGTGTAATCATTCAATAATCAGTATATTCAACAATGATGTTACAATGGAGAGAATTCGAAACACCTAGGAGAATTCAAGTCTTAGTCTGTCTAGCATAGGAATTGTCACCACTGGAGTGTTGTGGAAGACCCAAACTCAACTCAACTGAACCAAACTTAGTTAACTGAAGACACAATCAGTTAACTGACCAAAAGGGGTGCATTAGTGAGATTGTCATGCAAATTACTCATAAAAGGGCGCATGAGGCCACAAACAGTGGCAATCGAAGCGTAAACCCCCCATAAGAGTCAACTAACTCAGGTGGACTAAACTAGAACACTGAGTTGGATCCTAAAATGTAGGGAACTGACTCATGTGGTCCTAAAATGATGCATGCAGGGTGCATTAGGTGGCTAATGGGTCCTAGATGACATCTGCGCACCACTAAGGGGGAAATGACATCATCAACTATTAAGTAAATGAAAATAACGCTAAGTAGGAAAATGATGGAGTATTAATTATCCTAACACCCCCCCTTAATCCAAACTTGGACATCCTGGGCCTTGGTTACTAAGACCAAAGGTCACCCATACAATCAAATAAATGATAAACAAGAAAATAACTGTCCATAAAACAAGGAAATGGGGAAAACCTCATGGGACCCCCCCCCTCGTGGAAAATAGGACAACAGGGATCTCAAATAGATTTCACACCAAGTAGAGATATGAGATAATCAAATCTCTTATGAGTGAAGAAATTAGTGAATATGTTTGCAATCATCTCCTCTGTAGGACAATAATGTAGTGATATTGTCATGTTGTGCACTAGCTCCCTGATGTAGTGCATGTGAACCTCAATATGTTTGGTCGTTTGTTTCTTAAACGAGTCATTGGAGATCCCGATGGAACTTTGGTTATCATAAAAAGGTCTACTGAAGAATAAGTGTGAATGCCAAAATATGTCAAGATCCCATGCAACCAAACTTCCTGGATAGTTGCATTCATGGCCCCTCTGTACTCTGCCTCTGCTGAACAAAGTGAGATTGTTGCTTGCTTCTTACTTGACTAGCACATTGGTCCTAATCCCAACATGAACACATACCCTGAAGTAAATTTCTATTAGTACTGTCTCCATCCCAGTCCGAGTCAATAAAACCAACCAGATCTAGCTGAGCACCAACAAAATAATGAATACCAAGCTCTCTCGTACCCTTCACAGAGTGCAAGATCCTCTTTGTTGCTTTGCAATGCATCTCGTGTGGCTCCTACATGTACCTAGACACAACACCAACATCATATGATAGATATGGTCTCAAATGTGTCAAGTATAACAATCTACCAATCAGTTGTCTGTAAAGAGTGTTATCAACTAAAGGAGTAGAACCACCTTCTTCCAATATGATGCCATATAAGAAATGAAAGGTTGTAGCTTTGCAATCTATCATGTGGAACTTTTGGACCAAGTCAGATGCATACCTAGACTATGAAATCATGATCCCTGAAGCATTTTGAGTTACTTCAAGACCAATGAATTGTTTCAACAACCCTATATTTGTCATGGAGAAGTATTTAATCAAAGCAGACTTGATGTTCCTCAACCCAGTAGATGAACCACCAATTATGAGCAAGTCATCCACATACAAAACAATCAATATCAGGAAACCTCCCTTTTGCTGCATGCAAACATTGCAGTCATATTTTCACCTATCGAACTTTTGTGACAGTAAGAATGAATCCATCTTGGAAAACCATGCCCTTGGGGCTTGCTTGAGCCCATACAATGATCTCCTTAGTCTACATAATAAGGATGGATCATCAGTGTACCCGTCAGGCTGTTTCATATAGATCTCTTCTTCTAAGTAACCATGTAGGAAGGCACTCTTTACATCCATGTGATGTACCTCCCACAGATTCGAAGCTAATATAGCCAAAAAAAGCATTATTGAATCCATTCTTGCTACAGGAGCTAATGTATCATTGTAGTCCAATCCATGAACTTGTGAGTATCCCTTTGCAACCAATTGATCCTTGTACTTGGTTGTAGATCCATTAGATCCAAGCTTTTTTTGTAGATCCATTTGCACTAAAATAGTTTCCTCCCTAGGGGAAGAGAGACAAGGCCCCATGTCTCATTGTTCTGCAGTGACTCATAATATTCATCCATGGCTACTTTCCATCTCGAACAATGGAAAGCCTCTTTGTAAGACTATGGATCAAACCCCACCATCATGTATCACCTCTCAGGGAGAAGTGGATCTATATGGAAAAGTGCAATGTTTTCATCTTGGTATTGAGATCTTGTTCTTCTGTAGTCAGATGGATATCCAACAATGTTCCCAATTGACTCAATAAGTTTTTGAGATCATTTAGGCTTTGGATTGGGATTAGGTGCTAGATATGGATATGGATCTGCTAGATATTCATACACAATATCTAGATCTGAATCATATTGGTATTCTTCTTCGGAATCTGAATGTGAATCACTTGTAGAAACATCATCAGGAACTAATGGAGTAGGTAAATAATTTATACATTGTTCTTCAACTGGATGTAGATCATGCAATGGATCTTCATTGAACTTGAAACTTCTCTCAATGAAGCATATTTTGGTTTCAATCTCCGTTAGTTTAAGCTTTTGCATCTTCTTCATATCGAAGAAGGATTCATTCTCTACTTTGAGGTTGAAGTGCTTTCCTCTTGTTAGAGGGGATTCTGGCCCGTGCCTTGGATAGCATAGTTTAATATAGTTGAATATGAAGGATTAATAAAAAAATAAAAAATCAGTATGATAAAATAAAATTGGAAAAATACATGTGTAATATATTAATTCCACAAAATCTGATAATTACCTTTCATGGTCCTCATTGTACCTTTCCCCAATAGGACCTCCCATTCGAATTTGTTGATGGAGTCGAGATGCCAAATGCGAGGCAAATTCATATTTTATGCTAATTTAGGTTTATATTCACTAATATACACCATGCATTGATATACCATATATCCCTCAACCATATAACCCTCAGGACCTGCTCTTTGTGTAACAAAATTCTTCAATGAATTCAACTGCCTCTCCACCATCCACATCGACCTTGTGTGTACTGGTCCACATAATTCAATCTCCTCAACTTGGTGTATGAGGTAGTGTTCTTGTGCATTGAAAAATGCTGGAGGTAGATACTATTGCATTTCACACATTAGTCAAGGAATTTCTCTCTTCCAATACCTTATATCTTCTTTATGGATTTCTTTTGATGAAAGCCACCTACAAATGATGCAGTAAAATAATATCAAGCCATATATAAAATTTGCGAGAAAAACATAATATGTCAATAAGTTCCACTACAAATCACAAACCAAGTACATTTTCCATATAAAACATTACTTAGCTAATGTATTTTCCAAGAACATAAATAATTTGTTTTATGTTTTTGTCAAAGTCGTCTGGGAGAGATAAAGGTAGAACATACTGATGAGTCCTGGATATAGGTACTCCATAGATCCCCTTCATGCCACACACAAGCATTAAAGACTAAGAAAAACACCTCTTTTTGTAGGGGAGAATGCATTTGTTTGATTATTTAATGAAGTAGTTTAAACGGTTATCTTTTCTTATGCTTTAAGCGTTTTATGTGCTAATCATATGAATTCAGGCATGTGTGAGTAGGGCACAGGTGACCTGAAAAAGTAATAAGTAACCAAGCTCAAGACTAAGATCATAAGTGACTCAGCGATCCATTTTCTCCTGATTTATAGGAAGGACTCCTGTTAAACAGGATCGATGTTTACACTGTAGAGCTAGGTTATAAATAAGGATAAATAGGGACCTCTTGAATAGCAGGGGGTATGGAGACATTTTCGAAAAACAATCTTCAGCATATTTTTGTATTTGAGATAGTTGTGTTTTAAGTTTTCCTGAAACATGAAGTTATGAATTGATAATGAAAGACCAGGGTTATATTAATTCCTTGAGTTCATAAGTTTCTTTTTCCTAGAATAGATTTACCAGTTTTCAACATTCAATTCCTAGAATAAATTTACCAGTTTTCCAAGCATTCAATTCTAGAATAAATTTACTAGTTTTCCAGCATTCAATTCATAGAATAAATTTATCAGTTTTCAGCATTGGATTAATATAATAGATTTATCGTTTTTCAGCATTTTCAATTCATGGATTTACATGATTTCATATCTCCTGCTTCTTATTTTTTCTAGAACAATACTTCCTATTCCCTTAGAGCATTTATTAGGATAAATTGAACATTCAGAACAACAAAGATCACCCTATAGTGCACATATAGTGTCTAGCGTCTCTTAAGTTTGTATGCTCCCTGGTTGATAATTAAAGTATACTTCCAGTATAGATACCCTAATTAGGTACCCATTCCTGGAGTCCACCACTTTTTGGTGTCGTTTCCAGGGAGGTGCTTAATCTATAGGAGACATCTTAAGAAAAAAAGCATAAATTTTTTACTATGAATGCCTCAACGAAAGAGGGATGAATTTGGATGATTCTTGCCTAACCACCGTATGAGCAACACCAGCTCTGAACATTCTCAATTTGAATTCCTCAACTTTGAAGAAGAAGCTGATTCCATCTACAATCCACATCATGATAACTATTTTCTACCTCTAGCGCAAACGATACTATGGCTGAAGAAGAGGATGAACATAGAGAACTATTTACTTTTCCCATTAGTGTACCTCTTGGGGATGCTATAATGAAGAATATCAACCCTAATAATATTCCAAACTTCCATGGATTAACCTCAGAAGACCCTGACACATTTTTATTTGAATTTGAGGTAGTTTGTAGGTCTTTTGGTTATACTACTGATGCACAAAAATTGAGACTCTTTCCTTCTACATTGAAAGATCTATCACTCAGATGGTTCATGAGCCTAGAAGGGAACAATATCTTCACCTAGGACCAAATGAAACAATTCTTCCTGGAAAAATATAGGTGTTGATGTATATGTAACTTCGGAATGTATTTCATCAGTATATTATATGTATATTTATTGTACCCTTATAAGAGATGTGTTATTCCTCTATAAGGAAGTGTCGTCATGTGGATTGATAAGTGTCGCAAGTGTGTGTACTTGCCGATGGGTTATTAGACCACCTTATGGGGTCGGCCCTAATTAATATATAATATAATGTGGATGTACTAAAGTAGACAAGTCGGTCCCAGTAGGTCACTGGGCAAAAAGGTGAGTATAAATAGAGATAGGAGATCTCTATTTTACTCATTCGGAAAAGCATCTATCTCTCTCTCTGGAAAGTGGCGCACTAGTGAGGAGGAGGAGGATCATCTGCTAGGAGACTATCTCTGTATTATTTGGTTGTATTTTGGTTGAGCCATTGCTCTCTCTATCTCTGAGGAAGTTTGTGGGGTTTTTCACCTTAGGGTTTTCCCCACGGAAACTCTGTGTCTCTTGTCTCTATGCTTTTGATTCTTGTGATGCTTGTGATGCTTGTCATATTATGATTGTCATGCATTGATATACTGTAGATGTTATTCTCTCAGCAAAGATCCTATAGTATTGTGATTTAATACTGAAAATTTAACATGGTATCAGAGCTTAACTGAGAAGAAGACATTTTGCAGTGACGGAAGCTTGTATTGCTTGTTTATTGGGTTTCTCTCCACAGATTTTTGAAATTCAGTATAGTAGATTGGATCTACTCATCAAGGCGCATCTTTCTGTCCAATCAGATTTCAGTTCCGAGCATTTTCAGTTTTGGCCCTAAAAATTAGGGTTTCCACAAAAATAGGAATTTCTGGAAACTGAAGGTACAGCTGGAAGCTCCTTACAAAAATCGAAGGTTTGAGCTTTGGATCAAGATTTTTGGCTGGGTAGATCTCCGGGAAACTCAAACCCTAATTCAGGGCTCTCCCTAGTGAACCCGGGAGGACAAAAAGGCAATTTTGAAGGACAAGACTTTGCTGATCTCAAATTCTGAATGTACTAGGCTGATCAGCTCTCCAAGGCGCATCTTTCTATCCTTTCGGAATTTTGAAATTCACATTTTGAATTTTTAGGGTTTCTCTGACAAACCCTAATCCGGGACCAGATCCAATTTTCAGCACTTCAAGTGGTAAGTTCTAAATCTTTTCTATTTCCATTTGAAGTACTCTTAAATATGTCTCTTCACACCAAGCTTGAGGATAAGCTTGAAGGGGCTGATAACTTCCGAGCCTGGAAGTATAGGATTGGGCTAATCCTGGAAGAGAATGAGTTGGACTCATATGTGAAAGAAGACATCCCTATCCCAGAGGATGAAGAGGCCAAGGTATTGCACAAGAAGAACTTGGTCAAGGCAAAGAGAATCATTGCTGATTCTATCAAAGACCATCTCATACCCCATGTGTCTTCTCTCAAGACACCCAAAGAGATGTTTGAATCTTTGACCAAGCTATTTGAAGGAAAGAACATAAATCGGAAGATGACCCTGCGGAACCAATTGAAAGCAGTGAAGTTTCAGAATGGAGAAACCATTCAATCCTACTTTTCAAGGGTCTCTCAGATCAAGGAACAATTAGAAGCAGTAGATGAAATGGTGGAGAATGGTGAAGTGGTAATGACCACTCTAAATGGCCTACCCAGGCCATGGGATTCCTTTATTCAAGGAATTTGTGCAAGGAAGAAGTTGATCTCCTTCAGTAGACTTTGAGAAGAATGCTCTCAAGAAGAAGCTAGACTTATAGCTCGTGAGGAAAAGATGGGAGGAGAAGATCAAGCTCTTGTAGCTCACACCAAAAGAAGCAAAGTCAAGAAGGATCCCTCTCGACTCAATAGGTCCTATCAAAAGAAGAATAGGAAAGACCTAAGATGCTTCACATGCAATGAGAAGGGTCACTATGCTTCAGATTGTCCCAAGAACAAAAGGGATAATAACAACAACTTCAGTAAGAAGAAGAAGGGCAGCAAAAGAAGATTTCATGCTCATGCTGCCGAAGATGATGAACCCCCAAAGAAGAAGGCTAGGGCAGAAAGTGATAGTGATGATGACTCATCAAGTGAAGAAGAGTATGTTCTGATCTCTGCTCTTACAGGTACCATCTCCCATGGATGTAATGATTGGTTAATTGATAGTGGGGCCTCCAAACACATGACTGGGTTCAAGGAATCTTTTGTGAATCTTTCTGAACATGAATCACCCCATAAGGTGAAACTTGGGGATGATTATCAATACCCAATCAAAGAAAGTGGTGAAGCCTCCTACAATCTAGATTCTGGAAAATCATTGAAGTTGAAAGAAGTACTTTATGTACCTGGGCTCAAGAAGAACTTACTCTCCATTTCTGCATTAGATGCAAAAGGTATGAGGGTTGCATTTGTGGATGGCCAAGTCCTAATGTGGCCAAAGGGAAAGACCATAGATGATGCAGTAGTGATTGGAAAGCAAGAGGGAGGTTTGTACAATTTGAAGGGACAACCTGAACATGCCATGGTGACATAAATACAAAGATTCATCCATAGTCATAGAGGTATGTATAATTTTTTTTTGCAAAAGTTAACTAATGAGTTATGCAGGTCATTGAAGAGAACAAGAACACATTGCTAGACATAACTAGCAAATATGGTGACCAGGTATGTGTTTCTTATATCATAGGATCTATCATATAAGTATGCATGGCATGATTGATGATGATTGTTCATAAAGTCATAAGTTTGAATAATCATGGGCATATGCATATTATGTGTCTTACCTTAATTAATAATATGACTAACCAGAAGAGTCATAGGTTTGATTAATTACAGGTTTATACATGTTATGTTTCTTATGATATGAATAACCATAAGAGTCCTATATAAACCTTGAATGTTAATGCTTATTATTTCTGTTTGAAATGATCATGACTATACATACTTGAGATTATTGTGTTTTAATGAATGTATGATTTTGTATGAGATTACAAGGATAACACAATCATGATACTAATAAGCATGCATAGGGACCAAGGATGAATATGAGTTCAAGAACAGGTAATCCAGGAAGCAAAGATCAAGAGGGAGCACACTCCAGTGGTTTCTGCAAGGGTGCAGATATTCAGAGGGAGTTGTCCATATCTCTACATTCCACAACAAGAAGGTGTAGAAGGACTCCAGCAGCTCCTGCAAGGAAGAAAAGACTCAGAGGGAGTCCACCCAACAAACAAACAAAGATAAGTATTTTAATTATCTTGCATATTTGTTTGCTTAACTAAAATTGTTCAATGATGTATATGCTCATGTTCCTAGACTTAGGATATGTATTGTGCATATTAGAATGATTGAATTAATGAACAGTATACTACTAATATGCATGTGTTGGGTAAGTGGCCTATGGCACTGTACAACATTCCATTGCTACTTATCTAGAATGAAACCTCTTTGCTGACATGTTGGGAGTTGTGCACACTCTTAACAATGTTCTGGTAGAGATTGGAAGGCATCTAGAAAGTTACGGGATATGGATAAATGTTGTATTGAAGCATTGGATAAGATAATTGCATGACTGCATGACTGTATGACATATTTCTTCATGTGTAAGAAAATTATGAGATGTTTCTAATCATGCAATTTAACCTGTTTTGTAGGAAAGACCGTATATCTTCACCTACAAAAGGACTACAACATTTGTTCCAGCAACAAAGATATCTATTGAAGATATTGAAGTTCCCAGGATCTGGGATGAAGAAATGGAATGCCATGATCCGTCGATCATGAAGAATGATGTTTGGGATGCGATCCCAAGAGCTAAAGGGAAGTCTGTTGTGACTTCCAAATAGAACTTTCAGATCAAGCATGTTGCAGATGGCAGCATAGAGAAATATAAAAGTGATGAAATAGAAGATACACCAGATGGATTCAAGACAGCTTTCTTGAATGGTGTAGTTGAAGAAGAAGCAGCCACTTCGTTCTGAGACACATGATAGGAAATAATATATGTGCAGAACATGGTATGGTGAAGATAGATTGATTGCCGACACGCAGCGGAAGCTTACTACCGAGTTCGAGATGAAGAACTTGGGGATGATGCACTATTTGTTTTTGGCATGGAGGTGTGGCAGAATGCAGAAGGAATCTTCCTTGGACAAGGGAAGTACGCAGTAGAGATCCTGAAGAGGTTCGGGATGATGGATTGCAAGGCCATGGCCACACCTATGGCATCGAATCTGAAGCTTCTTTGCAATGCTTCATCTGAGCCAGTTGATGTTTCTATGTATCATCAGATTATTGGGTCCTTGATGTACCTAACGAACATGAGGACAGATATTTGCTTTGCTGTGAACACATTGAGCCAGTTCCTGACGGATCCGAGGAGTGTTCACCTGGTTGCTGTAAAGCATGTTCTGAGGTACCTGAAGGGTACAGTGGATTATGGGCTCAGATATGAGGCGAATCAAAAGTTTAACCTGCAGGGTTATGTTGATTCAGATTGGGCTGGCAGTGCTGCAGATAGGAAGAGCACATCTGGGTGTTGCTTCAGTATGGGATCAGGTGTGATCTCTTGGTTTAGCAGGAAGCAATCCTGCGTAGCACTGAGTACAGCTGAGGCAGAGTATGTTGCAGCCTGTTCAGCTAGTTGTGAGGCAGTATGGCTACGGAAGCTACTGTCTGAGTTATTTGATCTCCCGTTGGAAGCTACTGGTATCTTCTGTGATAACCAGAGTTGTGTGAAGCTGTCCGAGAACCCAGTGTTTCATGACAGGTCGAAACACATAGAGATCAAATACCACTATATGAGGGATATGGTGCAGAGAGGAGCTGTGAAGCTCCTGTATGTTGCGACGGATGAGCAGATCGCAGATGTGCTGACGAAGCCACTAGCCAGGGTGAAGTTCGAGTACTTCAGAGAGAGGCTTGGCGTTATTTAGATCGAGGAAACTTTGAGGAAGAAGTGATGGACACATTTTCTGAAGCCATTCCAAGCATGTTGGAAGGAGGATCCTTCACATGGCTGTGGATGTAAGCGCTGGATGATGAACATCAGGATGATGTTCTAGTTTCTGCTGGATATGATCAGTTGGATCATTTTATGTATGTATGAACGCATCATGTTGGATGCTGGATATGATCAGTTGGATCATGTGTATGTATTTTATGTGCATCATGTTGGATGCTTGGACCATGTATCTGTATTTGTATCAGGAGGATACATTGATGATCAGGAGGATCATGTATGATGATATGTATCAGGTAGATACTTGGTATGCAGCAGGATGTTGCATTGATGATCAGGAGGATCATGTATGATGATATGTATCAGGTAGATACTTGGTATGCAGCAGGATGTTGCATTGATGATCAGGAGGATCATGTATGATGATATGTATCAGGTAGATACTTGGTATGCAGCAGGATGTTGCATTGATGATCAGGAGGATCATGTATGATGATATGTATCAGGTAGATACTTGGTATGCAGCAGGATGTTGCAGTGATGATCAGGTTGATCATAGATGACGAGCTTCAGGATGTTGCTCCAGATGACATGCAGCAGGATGTTGCAGTGATGATCAGGATGATCATAGATGACGAGCTTCAGGATGTTGCTCCAGATGACATGCAGCAGGACGTTGCAGTGATGATGATCAGGATGATCATGGATACATCAGGATGATGTATGGTGAGTATCAGGTTGATACTCTGTGGCCGTGGATCAGGTTGTGCAGATGAGCATGTAATTCGTTGCCCTGGGAGATTTGCAGATGGTCTTGCGAGGTTTTGCCTATGGCATGTAATTCGTTGCCCTGGGACATCTGGCAAATGCTCTTTCGAGGTTTTGCTCTGGGAGGACATGTAATTCGTTGCCCTGGGAGATCTGCAGATAGTCTTGCGAGGTTTTGCCTATGGCATGTAATTCGTTGCCCTGGGATATCTGGCAGATACTCTTGCGAGGTTTTGTCCTATGGCATGTAATCCATTTCCCTGGGAGATCCGATAGGTTGGGCTGTGTGCCCGTAATAAGTCCTGGGATGCTCTTGCTAGGTTTTTCCATGACCACATGTAATTCGTTGCCCTGGGAGATCCTATAGGTAGAGCAGTATGCTCGTAACAGCCTGGGATGCTCTTGCGAGGTTTTGTGGTGAGGTCACATGTAATTCGTTGCCCTGGGAGATCCTATAGGTAGAGCAGTATGCTCGTAACAGCCTGGGATGCTCTTGCGAGGTTTTGTGATGCACGTAAAAGTCCTGAGAATTCCACAGTATGGCCAGTGATGACGAAGACCTACAGGTGGTGGGCCTACATCCAGTATGAAAAAGGACTGGCTCTGTAGAACTTCCTATGACGAGTAGAGACAGAGATTGGATGAGATAGCAGCAGCAGTGACGATGATGATGACGATGCATCGATGATGATGATCCAGAGAATAAGACTTGTCTAGCAGATCTGTGTCGAGAAATACCTTCCTAGTTAAGAGGGAGTGTTGATGTATATGTAACTTCGGAATGTATTTCATCAGTATATTATATGTATATTTATTGTACCCTTATAAGAGATGTGTTATTCCTCTATAAGGAAGTGTCGTCATGTGGATTGATAAGTGTCGCAAGTGTGTGTACTTGCCGATGGGTTATTAGACCACCTTATGGGGTCGGCCCTAATTAATATATAATATAATGTGGATGTACTAAAGTAGACAAGTCGGTCCCAGTAGGTCACTGGGCAAAAAGGTGAGTATAAATAGAGATAGGAGATCTCTATTTTACTCATTCGGAAAAGCATCTATCTCTCTCTCTGGAAAGTGGCGCACTAGTGAGGAGGAGGAGGATCATCTGCTAGGATACTATCTCTATATTATTTGGTTGTATTTTGGTTGAGCCATTGCTCTCTCTATCTCTGAGGAAGTTTGTGGGGTTTTTCACCTTAGGGTTTTCCCCACGGAAACTCTGTGTCTCTTGTCTCTATGCTTTTGATTCTTGTGATGCTTGTGATGCTTGTCATATTATGATTGTCATGCATTGATATACTGTAGATGTTATTCTCTCAGCAAAGATCCTATAGTATTGTGATTTAATACTGAAAATTTAACAATAGGGACTACTGTAAGGCAAAAGATACAAGAGATGAAATCATCGGGATGCAACAAGGAGAGAGAGAATCCCTAGAAGACTATGCACAACGCTTTCAACTCAGCTACAAAAGAGCTAGTCACTGTACCCTAGATCAAGAATCATTGAAACTTGTCCTTCTTAGAGGAATCAAAGAAGAAAATATGGAAGTATTGAACCTATTAGGAGATGGGGATATATTCCAGAAAACCTATGACCAAATTCTACAAATCTTCAAGAACTATTCTAGATCTAGAAAAGGTAAAAATGGGACACGATATACACATCCATTTACATGAGGGTCATCATCTTCAGGACCAAAACTCACAAAGTATGATTTAGGAAATATTCTTGATGATATGAAAAATTATATCCTTCAGTCCCTATCAATGCAATTAGATGGACTCCAAATAAAGAAGAATCAGGATGAGATAAACCAAGCATTGGCAATGCTTTTCCCACGCTGCAGAAAGAAACATGAAAAGGGACAATGCACATTAAATAAAATAGAAATATGTGGCCTCTGCATTGATGATCACTCTACTGATAAATGCCCTCTGCTTCCATCATGCAAAGCTCCCATTCAGGATCCCACATATGAAGGTACTATGGAACAACTCTGTTTTTTTAATCAAAGAAGAAACAATTTTGTTAGGCCCTTCCATCCCAACAACGAAGCATATGTTAAACAAGGAATTAATCAAGAAAATTGGAACCCCTCAGCACCAACCACATGGCCAAATGAAGTAGCTCCAAACCAATGGAAGCAAATCCAAACAGTGTATCAACAACTATATTACACACAACCTTATTCCCCCTACCCCCCACCTTTTTCTCAGCCACCAATGAATTATGGAAATCCATATCCATATTCGACAAAATGGAGGGCTCCATTACAACAACCCCCAAAGAACCAACCACCTCCCAGACCACCCCCAATCCCTACCCCACCGATTCCAAACCCAAACAACAACAGAGAAAACAATGAAGTGGTGCAATTCCCTACTTATGTCGTGGATACACTTGAAATAAATGAAATCAATCTCAAATATGGAAAAACATTGCAGAACACCCATGCATAGAATAATCAACAACAGATAACACAACCCGAACAACAACATCCAGCTGAGACAAACTCTCAGGAAGAAGACGATCGGCCACAAATACCAAATAGAACCACCCCATTTCCTGAGAAACTCATACGAAACACCAGAGAGGAGGAGGAGAATTCTATCCTTAATGAATTAAAGCATTTGAACATCCAAATCCCCATTTTACAAGCAATAAGAGACGTACCAATTTGTAATAAATTTATTAAATAAAATTGCTTAAAATGACCTGGCCGAAGAAAACGTGACCCGCCAACTATAAACGTAGTGGGCCAATTATCAGACTTAATGTTGGGTGTCATTGTCAACCCTATATACCTTGACCCAAGCAGTCCAGTTGTCAACGTAACCATTAACAATAGATATATTGCAAGCAACCTAATTGATTTAGGGGCTGCGATCAATGTGATGACAAAGGACACATTGATACCCTTAGGACTCCAATCGATTATCAAACCAACCAGTACCGTGCTGCAGCTTGCTGACACATCAACTGTAAAACCTGAAGGAATGCTTGAGGATATCATTATCGACATAGAATCCTAGGGCTATCCAGTCGGCTTCATAGTTATAGAGGTCAAGAGTAAACTCAGTGGGTACCCAATAATCCTAGGGAGGCCATGGCTAGCAACGACAGACTCCTATATAGGCTGTAGATATGGAAACATGACAAGCACCAGTGGGAAGGCTAGAAAGAAGATCACAATTTATCCTCCAGCAAGAAAATCTACAGACATAGAATATCATAATTGGACATATGACTATACTGATATAAACGACCGAAACATACAGCCTGTTCTTACCATCGAAGCTTCCCTATCTCTAAAGGCTATTGATGAAGACAACCATTTAGATAGATTTATTCAAAATGCATCTTCTAATCATGATATTTTTGTAGATTTGTTTTAAATAGATCAGCAACAGGAAGTTAAAGATTCACCCCAGAACTCAGACAGAATGTGGGCAGAAGCGTTCCCACTTGAACAAGAGTCACCACAAGTCAAAACAGTTGAGATCATGCTTGGAAAAACAGTTAATATTAACTCAAATTTGGAGCTAGAACAGGAGCAACAATTAATGAAAGTGCTCTCAGAAAAAAAAAAAAAAAAACAAGGCTTTTGCATGGAAATACACCGATATGAAGGCCATCCACCTAGACATTTGCAAGCATTACATATATATCAAAGAAGGCGTTGTACCCATCAAACAACCTCAATGAAGGATGAACCCAACATTGAAATATATAGTAAAAATGTAATTACAGAAGTTATTGGATGCAGGGTTCATCTACCCAATCTCAGATAGTGAATGGGTCTCATCATTGGTAATAGTCCCTAAAAAAGGAGGGAAGTGGAGGATCTGTGTGGATTACAGAGAACTCAACAAGGCAAATAAAAGAGACCACTTACCTCTACCATTCATTCAACAAGTATTGGACACACTGGATGGAAATAAATTCTTCTCATTTTTAGATGGATTCAGTGGATACAACCAGATCCTAATCCACCCAACTGATCAGGATAAAACCAAATTTACATTCCCATGGGGCACTTATGCATACCGAGTGTTACCCTTTGGACTCTGTAATGCCCCAACAACATTTCAAAGGGCCATTTTGAGCATATTTTCTGACTTTATCAATGATTAGATGGAAGTCTACATGGATGACTTCACACCTTATGGGAAAAAATTTCACTAGGCATTACAACATCTTGAATTCGTTTTAAAAAAATGCATTGAAATGAACTTATGTCTAAGTAATGATAAATGCAAGATGCTGATGCAAGAGGGCATAGTGCTGGGATACCATATCTCACAAAGAGGAATTGAAGTTGATCAAGCAAAAGTCACAGTCTTTAGGACACTTCCAGCACCTGTCAAACAAAGAGATGTGCGAAGTTTCCTTGGGAAAACAGGCTACTATAGAAGATTTATAGAAAGTTATAGAAAAATTGCTACACCTATGTTTGCCCTTCTAACAAAAGATACAAATTTTATCTGGACCAAGCATTGTATGTCAGCATTTGACAAGCTCAAAGAGAATACAATCACAACCCCAGTACTCCAAGGACCCAATTGGAAACTACCATTCCACATACATTCTGATGCTTCAGATAAAGCCATTGGATCAGTCCTCGGGCAAGAAGAAGAAAAGAGACCTTATGCCATATATTACATTAGAAAAAACTTGGCTGGAGCAGAACTCAATTATACAGTCACAGAAAAGGAGTTTTTGGCTATCATACATGTCATAAACAAAATCGGGCACTATATCACTGGATACCAAGTCTTTGTCCACACCGACCATTCAACAATCAGGTACCTTATGAATAAACCTAATACAAGTGCTAGAATTATTAGATGGCTACTCCACTTGCAAGAATTTGACATAACAATCCTGGATAATCCAGGAAAACATAATGTGGTAGCAGATTTTCTATCTAGACTGACCAACGGACAGGACAGTGAGTTGGTAAATGATAAATTCCCTGATGAGCACCTCTTTGCAATCTCAACAACCCATGTTTTGCTGACATAGCAAACTACTTAGTATATGGTAAATTTCCACAACATTATAGCTACCAAGAGAAGTGCAGAATCATAAGACAAAGTGCAACTTACACATGGATAGAAGGAATGCTTTTTAAAAAAGGGCTAGACCAAATATTGATAAGATGCATCAGAGAAGACGAAGTCCATGATATATTGCATGCCACTCACAATGACCCATGTGGAGGCCATTATGCTGCAAAACGTACAGCCTATGAAGTACTGCAAACTGGATATTATTGGCCAACACTTCACAAGGACTCCTATGATTATGTATCACATTGTGATGATTGTCAACGAATGGGAAAGCCTACACAAAGAGAGGAAATTCCTCTACATTCCCAAATATATTTGGAAGCATTTGAGAAATGGGGATTTGATTTTGTTGGTCCATTCAACCCCCCGTCAAGTTAGAAAAGCTATATTTTAGTATGCACTGACTACCTTACAAAGTGGGTAGAAGTAGTAGCACTTGCAGCAACAAATTTTTTTACAGAACAAATCTTTCACATATTTGGAGTTCCAAGAGAGTTAGTTTCTGACCAAGGAATATAGTTTACATCCAATGTCATCGAGGACCTACTTAGAAGAAACAATGCCAAACATCGAAGGTCCTCCGCCTACCACCCTCAAGCTAATGGTCAAGCTGAAGTGACAAATATAGAACTTGAAAGAATTTTGACAAAGATAGTACAACTACACAAAAGAGATTGGGCAGACAGGTTGAGTGAAGCAGTTTGGGATTATAACAAAACATGGAAGACAACAACAGGATTTAGCCCCTATGAGTTGGTATATGAAAAGAAAATAATGCTCCCCATTGAATTTGAAATCAAAACATTGAGAATTGCAACCAATTTAAACATGGAACTTTCAGAAATTCTAGAGGAACGCATGCTACAACTAAATCAGCTAGATGAGCACCGCCAACAATCCCACATCATCCGATAAGGTACGCTAGCATAACAGGTAATCACTGGACTCTTTGTTTTATTTTCAAATCAAATCATTCTCCCCACAAAAATGACTATTTTTCAAGCTGAGGACAACTTTTTAGTCAGTTCGGCGGCACAGTTCAGGGTAACCTTACTGGGTCATGATGACCTACCTTAGAAATGTCAGGAGAATGACGACCTCCATAGCCGCAATATCCTATAGTAATCAAAGCATCAATGAAATTTGCAATGATGTAAAGGAATGCAATGTGGAATAATGTAAAGGAATGCATAAGACGGAAAACATGATGCAAAATAATGAGGATGAATGCATAAAAATAGAAAAATAAGATAGTGGGATATGTAAGAAGACCCAATTTAGCAATATAAGTTTCTAAGAAAGGAAGAATACTGAAAGTTGGAATCGTCACTCAGCCAGAAAGATTCCCACAAGCCGACGATCGATTCCAAGCAGACGAGTAAGTCATCCACCCTCAAAGATTTGTTGTTTGATGATTATTTAGCAAACTCAGAAGTGACAAAAGGATTCAACAAGAGTGAGCCAGAAGACCACACACCTATATATGAAAATCCGCAGGTGTTGGACATCCCCCGCACAACGGGATGGATACCATTTATTATGGGCTTGAGAGGATCTGACACAGTAGTAGCCTTAGAATTTAACCAGAACTTGAAGCACATAAAGGAAGAGCAATATGTCACTCGGGTGAGGGGACTACGCATTAGGATTGATGAAGAATAAATTGCAAAGTATACAGGATTTCCCATGGGGCTACATTGGGGCAAAGATGATAGAGATGCTACCCAGAGGGCGAAAGCAGCTTTCTTTGGGCAGGGGGAAAGCTATGAGGAAGACAAGAATGGGGTTAAAAGAGACACCATGTCTGTGCCATGGGATGAGGTGGACGCCATTATCCTAAATTATATAACATGCACAGGGAGTCTCAATTACATCCCAATCTTCCATTTCAGAATTCTGGAGTTCTTACGGCATAACGGCCATATTAGATCAAATAATAACATCAGTAGTCCCTTCTACCTTCTGTAGTCTCTCTAGGAAATGAGCAAGAAGGTAGTGCAAGGAAAAGAGGATGTACTGGCTCACCATGGACTGATCAAGTTAGTTATTTGTGAAGAATTGAAGGTGCAAATCCTAGAGCTCTCGTGGGAGGAATTCGTTCTGGTCTCAACAGAATACATCCAAAGGATGAGAGGCACGCCAAATACAGTCATACCCTCGGCCTCTGGATCAAAATAAAAATCCACCTCTGCGTCGAGAGCCAAACGCAAAATTGACCTAGAGAGTGATAACAAGGTCATGGCTGACACTCTTATCAGAATAAAGCACTCCAAGGATTCCTCTCTCCCGAAAACCTCAAGGGTTTCTTGTTCGGGTACACAGGGTACTACCAAAGGACCGAACACCAAGAGCAACCACTTCACACAAACAGATCACAGATCAACACACCGATGTTTTGATGTGTTTTAAACCCTCTTGAGGGAAACACTCCACGGCCCCGGCCAAATAGCTTCTACGGGACAATTTATTATGCAAAGAAAGAAAGTTGCAAATTAGCTTCTCATAATCGATCAACTAAACAATCACCCTCCATGCTCTTTAAAATAGAGATCATGGACCAATCGGGTGTTAAGCCACGGATCAAGGTTAGGTTTGATCTAAGAGAAGTTGAGCCGTCAGATCACTCTATGTCGGAAACATATCGTGACCGTCAGATTAAGTATTTACAAATGCATACTAATGCATACTAAAGAAACACACTATCCCTAACGGATATATTACACAAGTTGATCTTAACTAACTCCTAAGTGTCAAAATATCCTAACATCCCCCCTTAAGAACAACTTGGGATAGGATTGAAGGATTTACAAAAGTGACACTATTAGGAGAAGGAAGGAGGCATTAGAGCCTATCCCCCCTTAATGACAAGTTCCTGAACTCCTAACATAGATCGAAGTTTAGAAAACTTCGCTTCTGTAAGAGACTTGGTGAAGATGTCTGCAACTTGGTCATCTGTAGGGAAAAAGAGCACTTCAAGAACATGATCATGAACAAGATTTCTGATGAAGTGCATATGTAGCTCAATGTGTTTGCTGCGTTAATGTAGAACTGGATCTTTGGCAAGCTTGATGGCACTTTGATTGTCGCACCAAAGTGGAGTAGGCTGCTGCTGCTCGAATCCAAACTCTAAAAGGATTTGTCGAAGCCATAAAGCTTCTTGACTAGCATTAAATGCTGCTCGATATTCTGCCTTTGCTGAAGAAAGATCAAGAGCTTGTTGTTTCTTACAAGCCCAAGTAATAGGCCCAAATCCCAGACTAAAAACATAACCTACAGTAGACTTTCGATCATCAGGATCGCCGACCCAATCTGAATCAGTGAAACCAACCAACAGAGGTTTCCCCCCTGTACTGTAATGAATCCCAAACTGAACTGTACCTCGAATATATCGAACTATTCTTTTAGCTGCTTTCCAGTTACTTTCATGAGGTGTCTGCATATAATGGGAAACTCGACCAATGGCAAAGGAAAGGTCAGGACGAGAATGAGTCAAGTATAAGAGACTACCAACAAGCTGACAATACAAGGTGGCATCGACTTCAGGTGAAGTACAAGTGGCAGAAAGTTTGACTCCAGACTGGAAGGGAGAAGGGGCTGGTGTACAGTATTCCATGTGAAAGCGATGAAGAAGGTCATAAGCATACTTAGACTGAGAAAGAAAGATTCCTTCTTTGGTTTGCAGGACTTGGAGACCAAGAAAATAATGCAAATGTCCTAAGTCTGACATTTCAAAATTTTGTTTAAGACTGGATTTCACATGGGTTATAAGCTTAGGGTCACTACCGGTAAGAATAAGGTCATGAACATATAGAACAAGTATGATGATATGGTTTCCTACTTTCTTGGTATAGACATTGGGGTCAGAATGGCATCTAGAAAAACCAGTGTCAAGGAGAAAGCTATCCATTTTGGCATACCAAGCTCTAGGAGCTTGCTTAAGGCCATATAAGGATTTCTTAAGGCGGCAGACAAGGCTAGAGTTATTCTGAACATAGCCAGGAGGTTGTTCCATGTTAATTTCCTCCTGTAAATCACCATGTAAGAAGGCAGACTTGACATCCATTTGATGGACTTCCCAGTTGTGTAAGGATGCAAGGGAAAGAACAAGGCGGTTGGAGTTCATTTTTGCGACGGGAGAAAAGGTTTCATTGTAGTCAATCCCTTCAACTTGGGAAAAACCTTTGGCAATTAAGCTTGCCTTAAGTCTTTCAACACTTCCATCTGATGCATACTTAGTTCTGTAGACCCATTTACATCTGACAAGTTTTCTTCCTTTTGGAAGAGGTACAAGATCCCAAGTATCATTTGCCATTAAGGAACGATATTCTTCATCCATGGCTGCATCCCAATCTGGATTCCGTAAAGCTTCTGCAAAAGTTTCTGGATCATGATTCTCGGAGACTTGAGCCAAAAGAGAAGAGGCTCGCTGAAACTGAGAACGTGTTCGAGGTTGATCTCTAGGATCACCGGCAAGATCACCAGCTGCTTCACATGTTGAACGGACCCATCGAGGAAGCACTTGTGCTAGTGAAACTAGAGGAACATGAGCAGACGGAGGTGGATTTTCATTCTCACTGTCATCATCAGAAGCTGGAGTTGGAAACCTATCAAGGAAGTTGGAAGAAGAAGAAGAAGGCACAAATGCCGAATCAGGCTCGCAGGCCAAAGATGGCACAATCACCGAGTTTGGCTCGCAGGCAAAGAGATTTTCATCAAATTTAACATCTCTTCTAATGATTATATCATGAGAATGTCATTGAACAAGTCTATAACCTTTTACATCTTCAGAATATCTAACAAATATGCACTTTTCACTTTTAGGATGCAATGCTTTCCGTTTTTCATCTGGAATGTGAGCCCATGCTTCACTACCAAACACACGGAAGTGACTTACATCAGGTTTAGTTTTACTCCATGCTTCTTCCGGTGTTATACCTTGTAATTCTTTAGTGGGGGTGCGATTAACTATGTAATTTGCACAATTAATGGCTTCAGCCCAAAATTGAAGACTTAGTCCCTTAGATTGGATCATACAATTAGCCATTTCTTTTAAAGTGCGGTTCTTCCGCTCAGCTACACCATTTTGTTGTGGTGTATATGGAATAGTGTGTTGTTGTTGGATGCCTTGTTCAGTGCAGAAAGTAGTGAACTTATTGTTAACATATTCTCCTCCATTGTCAGATCTTAACTTAATAATTTGATGACCAGATTTTTTTTCAACAAGGGCCTTGTAGGCCAAAAACATGTTAAATACTTCGCTCTTAAGTTTTAGGAAATAAACCCAAGTGCGTCTGGTGTAATCATCAATGAAAGTTAAGAAATATTTGAAACCAGAAAAGGAAGCAGATGGAAGAGGACCACACAAGTCACTATGCACAAGCTCCAAGGGAACCGAGGCGTGCCAAGAGGCACGTTTGTCAAAACTGTCTCGATGATATTTTCCGAGTACACAACCAGAACAAACACCATCTCTGCAAGATACCATCGGAAGTCCTGTCACCATATTTTCTTTAAATAGTTGTTGCAATGAGTGATAATTTAAGTGACCAAATCGCTCATGCCAAAGTTTGCTCAAGTTATCACTATGAGCAACAAAAAAAGAAGGGAAAGGTGATGACCCAAAATTGTTAAACTTGTACAACCTGGTAATATCATCAACAATTCCGGTAGCTAGTACCTATTGAGGATCTTTAAAATACTTGATTACAACTTGGTGATGTGTAAAGGTCACAGTTTTACCTTCACCAGAATGAGTGATCTGATAGACTGATAACAAATTGCAGGAAATTCTTGGAACACATAGTACATCACTAAAATGACCATTATCTACTGGAACTGTTCCATCTCCTACAACACTTAGAGATCTATCATCACCAACAAATATTTGTTTGGTGTTACATTCATGCATAGTAGAAAAGATGGCTTGATCCTTAGCCATATGATAAGATGCTCCAGAATCAATGAGCCATTCATTTGAAGTAGTAGAAGAAGATGCATTATAAGAATAACCAGAATCACAAAGTGCATGTGCATGAGAGGCAGATTCTGAAGGCGAATCTAGGCTGATGTGGTGCTTCTTCATTGTTGCTTCCAAGGCTGCCATCTTCTTGAAACACTTAGATTCATCATGATTATCTTTCCCTCAATAGTTGCAATGACGCTTAGTCTTCTTGCCTTTTGGCTTGGATCCTTTGTCATTTTTTAAAGAAGGAGCTGACTGAGAGGGTTTGAGACCCTTGTTTGACTTATTATTGTGAAAATTTTGTTTCTTGGGAGGCTTGGAATTTTCTTTTTGTTGGGACAATAAGGCTTTCCCAGATGTATCTGCATTGTTTATTATTCCAAGATGAATGAGTTTATCTTGTTCTCTAATCAGGGAATCACAAAAGGATTCAAGACTAGGCTCTTGATAGCTAGCTGCATTCAAGGATGCTTTCATGGAGTAAAATGTAGATACAAAAACACAATATGTAGGTCCAAGTTTGGAAAGAATATGATAAATGCATTGTTTGTCTTCCCTCTCAATCTTACATTCTGCACATAAGAGTTTAAGAGTTTTGTACTTAGATAAATAATCTTGAATGCATGAAAAGTCATTTGGATTTAAGGAAATCAACTCATTTTCGAGTTGGTGACCTCGAATTTCATTGTGTTTACCAAACACAGATTCCAACTTGTCCCAAGCAGCATTAGGTTCATCAATTCCAAATATGTGGAATCGCAAATCAGTAGATATTGACATCCCAATCAATCCATGAGCTTCATCACATCTATTTTCCCATTTTATTTTCTTATCAGCATCAGTGGGTTCTATTTCTTTCCCTGAGGTAATTCTGAAAAGTCCCCTACTTCGTAGAACATCCTCCATACGAGATTTCCATGAGAAATAGTTGGAACTGTTAAGTAGAATATCACAAGGGGCGGCCATATTTGTAAATTAATGGTTGTAAAAGCAGAAACCAATATTGTGGATATTAAGAGCTCGAAAAAATAGGCGGTTTAAAAAAAAATGGCGCTAAAAACTGATTCTGTATGATGAAGTTATGCTTGAACAAAGAAACCGTTGAAGATGTCCCCAATAGTGACGTGGCAGCTAGAGAATGTCCAGCAAAAAAAAGAACCCCCCTCTTCCCAAGATGAACCTTTTGACAATCACTTTACAAGAAAGTTGCTTTAAGTGAACCACTTTTGTAAAATAAGTGATTTCACTTTTACAATGATATTACTTTTAAATATTGCAACAATAAATAAAAAAAACTTAAGTGACTCACTTGTATTTTTATTTATTTTTATTATTTAAGTGAGATGCACTTTTACAATAAAGTAACTTGAAAATAGAAATTGCATGCACTTTTTCTTTTAAAAGTAACTTCCTAAGACTTGAACTCAAGACCTATTAAGGAATAAAACAACTTTGAACCAAGTGAGCTAGATTAAAAGGTATGTAAAATATGGGAATGAGTAAGGGTTTTTTTTTTAACGCTTCTTGCTCGGTTTGCATGCTTGCCCTTTTTCCTACAAAACACACCACAAATCGAAAGAAAATAACTTTTCCACACTTGTGGAGTTAGATCTCGTTAGCTTTCCCGGAAAGTCTACGTTTTCTCTCTGTTTCTGATTTGCCAAGATCGCGCAAGGTGCACGGCAAAGAGCATACGCAACCGAGAAAAACCCTTTCCCTTTCTGTTTCTGATTTGCCGAGATCGCTCAAGGTGCACCGCAAAGAGCATACGCAGACGGGAAAGCAACAATCCGAACCCAAAAAAAATCTAACAGTAAAAAAATGATGAAATATAAGATTTTTTTCTTTTAAAAAAAGAAAATAAAAAAATGCGTCACTGTAACATTATACCTTCAGATCTGATGAAATTTGCGTTTCTGGAGCAACAGGGAACCGTTTTCGATCAAACAAAAACTATTTTCCAATGGAAACGACACTCCGGATGCAATGGAACACCTCCCACAGCCCAGAAATGCACAGAAATACCAGAAATAGAAACCCTTTCGAGTTTCGGCAACGACAGTTCAAGATCTAGATCATAACCGGAAGCGACACTTCATAAAAGCTCTGATACCATGTTCGGGTACACAGTGTACTACCAAAGGAACGAACACCAAGATCAACCACTTCACACAAATAGATCACAGATCAACACACCGATGTTTTGACGTGGTTTAAACCCTCTTGAGGGAAACACTCCACGGCCCCGGCCAAATAGCTTCTATGAGACAATTTATTATGCAAAGAAAGAAAGTTACAAATGAGCTTCTCATAATCGATCAACTAAACAATCACCCTCCATGCTCTTTAAATAGAGATCATGGACCAATCGGGTGTTGAGCCACAGATCAAGGTTAGGTTTGATCTAAGAGAAGTTGAGCCGTCGGATCACTCTATGTCGGAAACATATCCTGACCGTCGGATTAAGTATTTACAAATACATACTAAAGAAACACACTATCCCTAACGGATATATTACACAAGTTGATCTTAACTAACTCCTAAGTGTCTAAATATCCTAACATTTCTGACAACAAACAACGGTCAAAACGACAGAGTGGAAGGTTGGCACAGCAGAACAAAGCCAAGCATACAAAAAAAAAGAAAAAGAGGCCAACCCTATAATACAGAACCTGTCTGACTCTGAATATTTTGGTGCGGAGTAGGATGACCCTTATACACCTGTAGAAGAGGATACCTTCCAGTGGAACCCTACGAGTGAAAATATAAACACCGAGAAGAATGATCAGGTAACTGAGGCATTGGCTGAACTAGAAAAAGTCAGAGAAGAGCTGTCTGCCTTAAAAATTGAAGCAAGGCTCCACATAAGCTAGCCAGTTTCACCAGCATCCCCACCATTTATACACGAAAAGACACAAATATTAAAGATGTAGCATGTCGGTCAACTGAAACAAATGGAGCAGGATAATTCAGCACTAAAAGAAAAATTGGGCCAATCCCAGAAGGAGTTGAATCAAAGAGATCAGAAAATCCTACAGTTGGAAGATACTTTAACCACCACTGCCAAAATTTATGAAGATATGTTGGGGTTCAAACCACCATCCAGGGTCTATAGAGTTTACTTAAGAGAAATGGGGCGAGTTCCAATTACAGAGGCTGAAGCAAGGCCTACCCTTGGAATTAACCACTCCTAAGGAGTTTGTTGACACCTCCCTTGTTGGCACCGGATTAGAAAAAGATCAATTATGCGAATTTTTCCTGCATAATTTTGTGGTACCAAAATCACCCAATTGGTCATCGAATCCCTACATGGGTGACTTCCAATTAAGAGCACTATGCTATTGGATGAACCATGAAATAAAGAGAGCCAAAGATGCTCATCTCTACCTCGCAGAAGAATGGTAGAACCCACTGTGGATTTGAGCTGAAGCAACTCATCCCGAGAAAGTAATTCAGGATCACCTTTCTACACCTCAGATGAAGATCTAATTCCCATACTTCTTGAAAAGCAGCAGGACGCAGTCTCACATTTTGACATCACCACTCAATGCACCTATAGATAAGTTGAGGAAGCCATCGGTGAGAGGTGGACATGAATCTCACAGGATTTGAAAAAGAGGGAGCCTCAGTCCCCCCTTAGGCTAGAGCAAAGTTTTATAGAGAGTCTTTAATAAAGAACCAACTCAGGTGGATAGGTATGAAATTAAGCCCACCTTTATTTCTCCCTCTATATATTAAGGGGAAGATCGATGAAGAGGAGGAAAGGAGAGCATGGGCCAAAGAAGATCAGAATCAAATTTATTACAGACAGGAAGGAACTCCTCGAATTGTCTCCTGGGATATTAGGAAGGCTGTCATGGAGCAGGTGTTATAGGTTAAATCTGCACTTCTATGTCCGTGGTCACATTGCCCTGTTGATCACACAAAAGGACACCATGGATGGAAGAGCTGGATTGACCTTGGATGATTTATTACTGAGATCACACCTATTTAGCTCAAAATTATATTTTTTCTGCATATTTCACAAAAGATGCGCTACTCTTACAAATAACATCTAGCATACTATGCATTGGTTCTATTGAAGCTGACCCGCGCACTTATCTCAAAAGTGGTATGTGCTAGTCCTAGAGAGCACTAGATGCGCCCTAGGAGCAAGTTGTCTAATGTGATACCTGTGCACATATTAAGATGAAATGGAAAAATATATTAAGATTATGAATTGGGATTAGTTGAGGTTGGTACTATAACTCCCCCAACCTCCCAATTCAACTGCCTCACGAATCTAACTTCCTTCCTTGGCCATAAATACAAGGGTAAGCCATGAGGAATAGGCCAAAAAAAAGAAGAAGCTATTGTTACGCTGAAGGAATTTCTAAGTCATTGTGAGGAGAAGGAACCCAGAACTCGGTTGCAGAAGTGCTTGGAACAGATCAGGTATAAACTGTATTTGGTTGCATTTCTTTGACAATAAAGATCAAGATACCCTTCCCGTCCCAATGGAATGTTGTTTCTATTGAATGTCTGATTATAATTAATGTCTTATTGTTTTCAATATCATTATATATTTGTATTCAGGATACGTTGAGGAAGGTTTGTTTATTTTGTAGGTGTATTGCTCTGGAGATTGGGCGAAATCTAGGACCAGATGCCATAAACAAGGTACTGATTTCAAAATCATAATCTCAGTTTGTTTACAGTAATCAATGAAAAGTAGAATGTATCTATCTATCACCCCATGTACGTTGATAGCATCCTTTCCCCTGCTATAGGGTATAATCCTTGACAACAGAACTGGCGACTCCACTGGGGAGCACCGGTTTGTTTCTGATCTAGGGACCTTATTTAGGTTTTCTTTCATTTTTTACAGTCTGTTGGCTTTCTGTGAGGTTTTTGTAGGTTACTTTGTTGTTTCCTTTTGCTTTTATTCATTTCAGTCTGACTGTGCAAAGCCCTTTCTATTGCCTTTTAGTCCCTGTGCATTGGTCTATTTTGCATACAGAAGCGCATCTTTTGAACTGAACATGAGTCTCTCTTAGGGATACCCGCACACTTTTAGTCTCTTGCTCTGGTTGTTATACCAGAAAGTTTCATTTTTCCCTGTAGGTCTGAGCCTTTCATAATAGGGTTTGGTTTTCAGGTTGATGGGTCTACTTGATGGAAGTTTATTTGTTTTTCTGACTATTATTGAGACATCCTTGTCTTTTTTAGTCTTGTTTTAACCTCTTGAAAGTCCCCTTTGGATTGCTTCACTTACTTCAGTACTTGTTTTTAGGTGTCTTTTCTTCTTTTTAGGTATTTTGAACCTGTGCGCAACTCTCTGCTAGTCACAATAGGGCATCTTTTTCCCTAGACGCGTGTTGTAGTAATACAGACCTGCGCACTCTACGATTGTTGTCTGTTGCAATACCTGCACACTTTTACTGAGTTTTGACTTTTATTTTAGGGTTTGACCTCAGTTAGAAGTCTTTTGGGTGTTTTTGAAAGTTTTGATGGTCTGGATACCTTCTGAGCTTCTATTCAGGTCTGTCTAAGTTGGTTGAAGTCTTCTTGATAGCTTTTCCTTTTGAGTTTGTGTGGTGGTAGAGTTACTTTGGTTTGCTTTCCTACCTTACCTTTTTGGCGGATGCTTTTATTTGGTTTTTGATGCTTAGGAGCAGCCTTTGGGTCTGTTTTTCCATTACATGCATCAACTTTGCCTTTTCTTTTTCATCTTGTTCCAAATCTAGAGTTTTTTCACAGAAACAGCTCTGTAGGTCAAGTCTTTGTCATATTTGAATTTGATTGCTATAAGCCATTAGGTTTTTATCTTTACCCACACTCTTGATAGATCTTGCTTGTTTCCTTTTTTTGGATTCATTTTCTTTTATAAATAGAAGAAAAGATAAAAATTGAAAATTGGTAGCTTAGTTCTAAGATTTGCAATTATTTTTCAAGGTAGGATAGATTGTTTTCTATTTACTTTGAAAATTAAAAAGAAAAATTGAAAAAGAAAAATGTTTATGCTTAGGATGCCTATCTTTTGTTTTGAAAGACATAAACGAAAAATGATCTTTGTGAAGTTTTTATGCATCATTTATATGCACTCTTCTTTCTATTGTAACCATACCACACACTTCACTACCCTTTTTTAGTAATAAGTAGCCTCTAAAAAGAAAATTTAATCAAATCAATTAGCAACTTTTTCTTTTTAGGTTTGACACTACATTAACTAGCTTAAGCTAGGATTTCGGGGTAGATCACTTTAAATTGCCCGAAATCAGTTTCATTGCTCAATAATCGTAGTAAGACAATCTCTTAGGCAAACCCACTTGTATCAGGTATCCTCGGAATGCTCCACTCAAACCAGAGTTAAGCACGAGGTCGTGTGAGAATGGAATTGCTGAGGATACCCCTCACTTTCCCTTTGAGCATAAACTAGAGTTGATTCGTGTACGGGGGTCCACTAGTACTTTAATTGCTTTTGGATTTTGGGATTTGCTACCTTTCCCATGAGTCTTTCCTAGACTGACAACTGTTCCCCCAGGTATTTTTGTATTTGTGGTATCCTTAGTATCTTAACCTTAGGGCTCTTCACAGGTATAGTGGAAGGCTATTTCCACTGCACCTATGAAAGACACGGAAGGTAACCCTTTGTAGTAATCCCAAGAGAGTGGTTTGGTGATTCAAATGCTTGCACCCAGGGGACCTCCATTGGACGCTGCGTAACTGACCTTCTATACTCTATTGGTTTGTTCTGGGCCCTCATCATCCCAGACTAACTTCTGAGAGTATTATCTTTGTTTGCCTCATTTGGATCACCTTAGGAATATTTTTTAGTGGTATGTTGTTTGCTCCCTAGTCATTTATTGGCCACTAGGTTTTCATACTTAGTTTTCTTTTGATATAGCTTTGGAGGATCAACCTCTTTGTAGGTCATGGAGGTTTCAAAACCTTCCACCACTCATTATGGAGCCTCCAGCGCCACTACAATGCAGAAGGACTGATTCCCGTGGTTCATACGAACTTACGAGCGAAACTGAACCACCTGGAGAACCACAGATCAGAATTCGGGATCAATAGGTCTTTAATACTATTGAGGTTGAGGACTTAACTTCTCAAGAATTTATCACTCCTTTCAACCCTCACCTGACTAGACCAAATGATCCATTACTTGTAATTGTAGACTCTATAGGCCAACCCGAGTATAGTGTGTACAGGTTTATCCCTGGTTATTCCATGGCTAGTTCCGGAGATGAAACTGGAGTTCCCCAAACTCCCACCACAACGATGGTTTCGAGAGTTCTCCCTCATTCTTTCGCAACCCCATCAGTATCTACGTCTTTGCATGCTACATCTACTTCGATTCCTTCTATCAGTTTTATCACTAGTTCCATATGTATGTATAGTTCTCAACCTTCGACAACAGCTACCCCTTTTGGTGCCACTACTGGACCTTCTCATATCCCTATCACATGGATATCATTAGTACCGTTTACTTCATCTCCTTTCATGCAACCATCCCAGGGTATTCCACAAACTGCTCCTTTCGGTCAAGGTTTTCCTTGCTTTGGAGGGCACATAGCTCCCTCCATGCCCTTTATAGGCTCAATGCCCACTCCATCCACAACTGTAGTAGGCTTGATGCATGTGTCATCTGTTACATCCACACCTGGATTTAACCCTACACAGGTCAGAATGTACATTCTTCCAATGTGCAAACATCTCATACACCTGTAGGGATTATCCTTTTTTCAATGTTTGGTGGAGGAGGTGGTAACATGTTTAACCCACATTATGGTGGGGCTAACACCCAGCCGCAATTGACACACACTCAAGGAAGTAACCCTCTCTCTTTTAGTTGGAGCAATTTTAGCAGTGCCTTTACCTCACAATCGGTGGCTGGGGGAAACCCCAACCAGTAGTACATGAGTCAGGCTTTAGGTGGTTCCCCCTATCGAAGTCCTACTAACCAAATTCCATCGGCAAGACCTCGTTTAAATTTTCTGGAAACTTTGAATTTTCCATATCTTTCAAAACTAACAAATGATCCGATGCGGCATCACCCTGCATGGCCACCTGTCCCAACCAAGCTTCCTTCAGACATTCCAAAGTTTGAAGGAAAGACTGGGAAATATCCTGGTGACCATGTCACTACGTTTCATCTCTGGTGCTCTTCTAATTCATTGAATGACGATTCCATCAAATTAAGGCTCTTTCAAAGAACCTTGACTAGTGCTGCAGCTAAATGGTATATTGAACTGCCTGCAGTTGCTTATGATAAATTTTGGTATCTGGCTATAGTTTTTCTGAATCACTTTCAGCTCCCTGTCCGGTATGATGCCGGTACAGACCTTCTATCAACTTTTCGACAGAACAAAGCTACTCATTTATCTGACCACATTCAGGAGTGGCGAAGGAGAAAAAGGCTCATTAAATCTGAGATTACTCTGGAATTTATTTTAGAGTGGTATTTGAAATCACTCCTTCCTTACATTTCTAAGGAAGTAGAAACTTCTGGGGTGTCTTCTGAGGAAGAGGCCATTCTCAGGACCCAGCAACTTGATCTTGTTTATGCTCAATTTGGGATCCTATACGAGAT
The DNA here is from genome assembly GCA_027924585.1 of Larix kaempferi. Taxonomy (NCBI): domain Eukaryota; kingdom Viridiplantae; phylum Streptophyta; class Pinopsida; order Pinales; family Pinaceae; genus Larix; species Larix kaempferi. Next base: position 9,536,623 of record BSBM01000848.1, read on the forward strand.
CATTCCAGATGCGCCGACATCTAATATAGATCTAGGTAAACCCGAGCCTGGACCACATGCTGATGGCATCGTGGGTTCAGTATATTATGCAGTGTTTGAAGCTTCAACTATGCAGTTTCACGTCTTGTCTGTGAAACAGTTTGCTGCAGAAGCAACTTCAGTTGCAACCTCCCCTTCGCAAATGGAATCTACACAACAAGTGTAGACAAATCAAAAGGGCCCTCGGCAGCCCAGCAACAACAAAAAGAAGGGCAAGAAAGGGGAGGGGAACCACCAAAATCCCAAAAACACAGAGAATGTCGAGGAGGGAAAAAAGGATAAAAAGAAAGTGAAGTTCCCTTGCAAGTTATGCAAGGAGGACCCATCAATGCCCTCTGATGGAAGAAGCCCATAACCTACTCCGTGATAAGAAGCCAACTGTCCTAAAGGACCCATTCCCTCATGGACAAGGTTTAGCTTTTGGGAACTCCAGTGCTGGGGGCACCCCTCATGCCTCATCAGTTGATCAATCGTTTATTAACATGGTTAATTCGTACATGCTTTTACAAACTCGAGCCAAAAAATATAATATGAACTCGCAACAAAGAGATAAGGATGTTCCCGAATCATCTACCCCTCTCCACATTGAGAGACTAGTAGATTCACTGCCAAAGATTCCGAAAGGTGTCTTCAAACGGGCTGTGCACAACCCTAACGCGTGGGCTGCTCCTAACTACAATGTTGTGGAGGATTTAGCCCAAACTCCCTGTGCCATGTCCACTTCGGAAATACTGTAGAGTTGTCCATTAAAATGTCGTGCACTTCTCGCAGCGATCAGGAGCATTGACTCATCCAATATGCTTGCTCGTTTTGATATAACTAATATCAAACCCCGATTTCCATACCATGTCGCTCTCCAAATAGAAGTAGTCCATTGTCCCAAAACCATTGGATGAGTTGTTGTATATGAGGGCATGTCTACTTGCGTAATGTCCATTTCTTGCTGGAAGGCTTTGGGCTCACCCAAATTAGCCCCCTCGAACACACTGCTTACCACCTTCGATGGAAGATCGTTCCGTACACACGTAGTCTTACCATCATTTGACGTTGAACTTGCTGGTAAGTTAGTGTCTGTAGAGGTTGAAGTACTAGATGCTCCACTTGACTACAATTTGTTGTTAGGTAGGAGCTGGACGTATGCAATGCAAAGCAGTTCCATCGATCGTTTTTCAAGTCATAATGCTCCCTCACGATGGCAAGATCATCATAGTTGATCAAATTTCGTTATCTCGAAAGAAAAATTAGGCTTCATCGGATTCAAAAATTCCATTGGTTGATCAGTCTCACCCATCTAGTGAGAGTTTAGGAGTAGGGCTTTATGGGTCATTAATGGGGACTTTTGACCTACCTATTCCTATTCATTTTATTGGTTCTGAAGAGTATTCGTCGTCCGAGAGTTTCACAGTCTGTCCAAAGATGGATCCATGGATTCTACCCACCGAATCAGAACCAGTAGTGCCCCTATCTATTACAGAAGTGGCTTACTTAGATTCACAACATGCTGCAACAAAACATATTGTGACTCCATTGGTCTCTGCCGAGTCATATATGGACTATGCAACGGCATGGTCAGTGGAATCCATCCACTCTTTTGACTGTCTAGATACTGGTTTTCCCTTTGATGAGGCTATTTTGGAAGCAATGATAGGCCTGGATCATCCTTGGGAACACATGCACCATAGGTCTTATTTTCTTCCCGACCTGGACAGGATAGAGAGAGGAGAGTTTTCAATGAGACCCCGTGGTAATGTTGATTTGTCCGGTATTCCTTATACTTCAAAAGTAGTTTATGTCGAAGGGAATATGGCAAACATATCGAGAACTATTCTGATCAACATTTCCATCAAACCTGGAGTCGTGGAAAACCTTTTCATTGGGGTAGATTGTTCTCTGGAAGAGATCACTTTGTACACCAATCTATTTATGGAATTCTGTGATATTTTTTCCTGGTCTTATGAGGAGATATCAGGCATCGACCTTGCCATTGTAGAGCATGTCATCACAACTTACCCAAATGCTAAACCTATGAGACAAAAGCTCCATCCAGTCAATCCTAGAAAAGCAACAACCATTAAGAAGGAAGTTGAGAAGTTGCTCAAATCCAGATTCATCTATCCAATTGGTATGACAGAATGGGTCTCAAACCTTGTTCCGGTAGATAAGAATCAAGGAACCATTTGAGTCTGCACAGACTTCCAGGATTTAAATAAAGCTTGTCCTAAGGACAACTACCCCACAACGTTCATAGACCAGATTATTGATGCGTGTGCGGGCCATGAAATGTTTTCTTTCATGGATGGTTTTTTAGGATATAACCAGATTCAGATAAAACCTAAAGACCAGCATAAGACAACTTTTATTTGTCCTTGGGGGACCTTCGCTTATTGGAAGATACCATTTGGCCTGAAAAACACTCGATCCACATTTCAACGCCCAATGAACTTCACTTTTCATGATATCAAGCACGTAGTTGAACCTTATCTTGATGATCTCCTAGCGCGATCTCACATGAGACGGGATCATCCTGATCACTTGAGACATGTGTTTGAAAGATGCAGATATTGAAAGATTCGATTGAATCCTAATAAATGTGTACTCTGCGTCGAGTCCGGACATTTACTGGGTTTTATTGTATCTAGTCGTGGTATCATGGTCGATCCACTTAAAGTTGAGGCTATTGTAAATATGCCTCCTCCTCGAACCCTAAGACAACTTTAGAGTCTATGGGGTATGTCCAACTTCTTACAACGTTTTATCATTAACTATGCCAAAATTAAAAAAGGTTTCATGAGACTGCTCAAACAAGATACCTATTTTCTTTGGGATGAGGTTGCTCAGACTTCATTTGAGGCCTTGAAAAAGGAATTATTATCATCCCCCTTGTTGAGTCTGCTAGACTATTCGAAGGATTTCCTACTATATCTAGCTGCATCTGTATACACAATCAGCATAGTACTTGTTCAGGAGGATGACAAGCTCCAAGAGCATGTCATTTACTATTTGTTGTGCACCTTAATAGCTCCTGAGATTAAGTATTCTTATGTGGAGAAGTTGGCATTAGTTGTTGTTCATGTTGTTCAGAGGCTATGTCACTACATCTTATTGAGAACTACCACAGTGATTGCTGAGGTCAAACCGTTTCAATATGTTCTCACTCGATGTATCATCGGTGGGAAATTCAATAAATGGATTGTAATCTTGCAGGAATTTGACCTAGTTTTTCAATCGGCTAATTCAAAGAAGTCACCGGTTTTTGCCGAATAATCTCTAAATTTCCTAGTGACATAGTACACAATGAAGAAGAGTCATCATTCCCAGATGAACACATCTTCGTTATTGCGTCTTCTGACCCATGGTATGGTGATATTTTAGTATATCTCCAGACTCTGAGGTGTCCTCCTACTTTCTTTAGGGATGAATGACGGAAACTGAAAAACCATGCAAAGAACTATCTCATCATTTCTTATACTCTTTACAGATGTGGGATAGACTCCATTTTACGCCGTTGTTTGAACTTAGAGGAAGCCGAAACAATATTGAATGACGCTCATAGTGGTGCTATGGGGGTCATCTTTCTGGGTTGGAAATAACCCAGAAGATACTGCACGCTGGTTATTTTTGGCCCATGATCTTCAAGTATTGTGTGGAATTTGTGAAACGCTGTCAGCCATGCTTGTTTTTCACCAAAAAGATCAGAACACACCCATCTCCTCTCCATCTTGTGATTACAACAGGCCCCTTCACCAAGTGGGGGTATGATTTCATGAATTGTAATCCAGTTTCTGGTGGAGGTCATCATCACATGATTGTTTCCATCGACTACTTCACCAAGTGGGCCAAGGCAATGCCTACTATCAAAGTAGATGGGGAAATGGCTGCTTACTACATATTTAACCAGATCATTACTAGGTTTGGTATACCCAAATAAATTGTTACAGACCACGGTCGACATTTTCAGAACTACATGATGACCGACTTATATACCATGTTAGCTTTTCGGCAGGAACATTTGTCTTCATTTTATCCACAAGCAAATGGTCAGGTTGAAGTGGTCAACAAAACTTTGAAAACCATTTTGCAAGGGATCGTTAATGCAAGTCGATCCAACTGGAACATCATGTTGTATCCATCTCTTTGGGCATATTGAGCTAATGTTAAGACTACCACCGGGTTCTATCCCTTCCAGCTTGTTCATGGGATAGAAGCAGTTGTTCGGGTTGAATGCGAAATTCCTTCATTGAAGTTGGCTGTCGAACTACTCCTCGACACTTTAGTTTTAGAATAGCGTTTGCTGCACCTAGAACATCTTGATGAGCAGCGACGTGATGCGCTCACAGCAAATGAACACATAAGAATCGACTTAAAGGTCAATATGATAAGTCCGTCAAACCTAGGGTTTTTCTTGAAGGAGACCTTGTTTTGATTTACGACCAAGACAAGGAACCCTTAGGAGTTGGCAAGTTTAAGTCAATGTGGCTCGGTCCTTACATAGTCTCTAAGGTTCTGAAGAAGGGTGCATACAAGTTGATGGATTATGAAGGTAATAAGTTGTCAGAGCCTAGAAATGGGATCTACTTGAAGAAGTACTACGCTCAGGCCTCTGTGCTTTTTCATGTATTATAGTTGTACATTTTGTAGAGTTAGCTTTGCTTGTGGTTACATTACGTCTTATGTGTCTATTGCTTTGTGTTTCAGATTTCGACTGAATACTTTATAGGATTTGCTGATGGCGCTAGTCGCCACACCCGTCAGTTGGCTGCAGCTACCTGGGTTATTTACTCACTGAATGGCCACCTAGTCTCTTCGGGAGGGGCTTGTTTAGGTCCCACAATGAACAATGTGGCTGAATACAGCACGGTCATAGAGTTACTCTGAGATGTTGTTTACCATGGAATTTCACATATGGAGGTAAGACTCGAATTGCAGCTGGTTGTGTTTCAGTTAATGGGTGAATATCAAGTTAGAGATCCTGTTTTTCTAGGTCAGTTCTTGCGATTTAAGTTACTTGAGAGACATTTTGATTACATTACATATCAACAAATTCCAAGAAATTTAAATGCAGTAGCTGATTCATATGCAAATTATGTTTTAGATTGGCATTTGCATCACACACATCCATAATAAACAATTCACGCATAAAGATAAGAACACGCATATAAATAAAGCCGATACTGTATATATAAGCCGTATCAGAAAATACATGAGTTTGAGTCATAAGTCTGTCACAGTGTCATAAATATACAAAAAGGGGCTCAATAGCCTAAAAAATATACATATACAGGTCCTCCTCTGTGGATAAGGAGGGGCCTCTTCTGCCTCTTCCATCTCTTCCACAGCCTCTCTGCAGCAGATGACTAGCCTAACTACTTTCCTTAGTAGCTGAATCCATGTTGGGGGAACACCCACAACATTCTCCTGCATATTGAGCGACATCCGCTCGATCTTGTACGTAGGGATGTCATGAGTCAATCGATTCATCTTTCCCTCTAGGTTCACCATCATGGCATTAGATTCCCCTACGATGATTAGTCACAAAAAGGTACGAGGGTATCCATCACGACGTGCATGCCCCACATCTACAAAAGACAATTCTTTCAGTATCTCAAACTCATAAAAAAATCATATATATAAAATGAAAAAATTAAATAATTTTTCAAAAAAAACAAACTTACCTATTTCTCCCCAAGATGATCCTGGAGGGAGAGCCAGCTCAGGATCATGTCAGAAGTCCATGCTCTCATATGGAAACTGCTCTAAAGCCGGCACTTGCCGATCCCACCATGCCCAATAATTCTCATCACTGTAAGAAAGGTTTCTCTCGTTGCCACCCTGGCGCTTGAACATATCTCCCTAATGTATCATAAGGTGTTACACCTAAAATCTTACCATCATGAGACTCAGTGTATACATCCCTAAAGTGTCCTTGACTAAGTTATTAACTTGGAGATATAAACCCATTCATACTAGGTTTTGAGGGGTCGTCGCAGGCTGCCCTCATGCAACCTGCGACGTCGCATCTTGCTCTCTTGCAGGGTGCGATGATGTTAGTTAATGGATAAAAATAATTCCTTTGAGCCCATTCTCGAAGCTAGCTGACATGGATCCCTATCCTTTACCTTTTGGGAGAGCTGGCACTCGGTTCCTAACCTCTTGGAAGGATCCCCTATCTCTCTCCTACCATATCTCAACCTACACTATCCACTTAGTCCTATATAAATGAAGCTCTATCCCACTCCAAAGGGAGGAAGTCTATATTGTCTACATGCTCATCTTAGAGAGATCTATACTCATCCATTGAGAGACTCACAATTCATTGGGAGGATATGGCATTGGCTTGGATGGAGAAGGATTACTTCGTTAAGCTCTGGTTGTAGTCGTTCTCTTCTATGTACTTTCCCTAGTTTTACAGTAATATAAACGCTTTCCACCAATATTGTTGTGTTGATGATATTGTGTAGTTTACCTTCTTAACTGTTTACTTAGATCTGTTATCATTTAGATGCTTTTTACTTGTTTGTCTTGTTCTATGTGTCTTGGCAGGTCTTTTAGCTGAGATATGACAACCGCGAGGCGTGGAACAACATCCAGGAGAAAGGACTACAAAATTAACGTAGGACATCTGATTACTTGATTCTTAACTAGATCTAGGAAAGTGGTTTATATTATGTTCTATTTTTTCTAGACTCACATTGAGCTAGGGAGATCCGACTCGCGTCCGCTCGAGTGGATTGTCCATCAAACAAATCTGGCGACCAGACTGGGGAAGAACATTGTTTTGTAGTTGTCAATTTGAATGTCATTTTTGGTTGATTTCTTGTTACAAACCATCCATAATCTTGTTTTCCTTCTAAGCCTTGTTTCACCATCAGATCTTCACTTTGAAGAGTCGGTAGCCCTCTTATGAGTTTGTACTTATCATTTTCAAACCATTTCATTGCTCATTGTTTGGAGAAATGGTTCATTTTTGAACTTGGATCTCGCCTGTCGCACCTGGTCAGTGGACTCAGAGCGACACTGTGTCTTTTTTGATCTCTGTTCTTTGTCTATTGGCCTATCGTTGCAACCCTTTCATTGGTCTACTGCGACACCATCGCACTTCCCGCATTGGTAAACTGCAACGTCACAATGTGTACAAACACAGACTGTGTCGATCTATCAAAATTTCCATACAGGAATCCCTTCTCCATTTTTTTATTTGAGTTTTGGTTTGATGTATAGACTCCCTTTGTGCTGCAAGATCCAGCCAGAGACCCCATTTTTGGTTTGTGTGTCAAAGTGTTTGGTTTTTTTGGAGTTTTTTTGGGTTCTATCTTGGACAAGTATGAGATTTGGTAGTGGTGGACACTCCCGCCTTCCCCACCTGCATCCGCTCACCCTTGCATTCCCTCCTCTACTTGCCGGATCTAGTCATTGTATTGGATCGGTTTCTAGACCTCATTTGCATACATTTTTTGAGCTTTGCTTGCTTTAGTTCTTCCTGTTACTGATTGATTTTGAGTGTTTTTGTGTACTTTCAGTCCATTGAATGCTCGTCATTTTCTTGATATTTTCTGATTTATTGGAGTGCTGCAAGTAATATTTTCATTCTAGTACGTGTGATTAAAAGCATCGCTGTTATCAAATTGCTATTTTGATTCATCCATTGAAAGATCAAAAGTACTTTATTTCCATCATTTTTCAAGCTCATTTGAAGAATTGTACATGCATTGGAATGTCTCATTTATAGATCTTTTGGAAAAGTTGAAAGAGAATTGAATTATTTGTGTTTTTCACAAATTATGAGTTGCTCATTTTCTTGAGAAATTCGAATATATATCAAGTTTTGCAAAATTAGTTCCATGCTTGGAAAGTTACATGCATCTTTTGGTTTTTATGCTTTTAGGCCATTGTAAGGAAAGTGAAAAGCTTGCATGCTCTACTTAGAAGTTCTCTCTTTTCATCACTTAGCATCATTTTTGTTTTTGAAAAGATAAAAGAAAAAGAAAAGCATGCTTTGATTTGGCTTAGTAGTGTTGTGTTATTTTTTTTGTTTCGCTTGAAAATGAAAAGAATACTTCATAGTCATTTTTTGGTAGATTTGGGATTGTATTGCATTGTGTTGCTTTGGTGAAATCATTGGAAATACATTTCTCCCTCCCATACATAGAGTTCATCAAAAGAAAAGTGTATGTTTTGCATGTAGTTAGGGCCTGCATGATGTTTACGATTATGTACTCACCTCATGCATTCACCTAACCGTCCAGATAAAATTAACGGTTGAACTAGGGTAAAAGTTTTAGTAACTTGTGTGTAAGTTAGAGACGTGTTCCGGCTTCATTAAGTGTGGCATCTGTCATTATTTTCCAGCACTGTATCCTGGGGGTATTGTAGTCTTCCACGTACTTATCAGTATATCGAGCTCTTTCACGTACCCACCAAGTACCACACGTACTTGGCATATATCAAAAGGTGTTTCACGTACTCGGTAGTATATCGGAAGGTCTCGTGCCATATGATTGTGCATTAGACAAGACCACTATGGATTTGAGCTCCCACGTACCTTGCGTATATCGGGAGACACCATTAGGATTCCTGAGACCAACTGAGTTATACATTTGGCTGTCTTGGCAGAGCAATACACCGAGAACAACACTTGGGGAGATTGCTACGCACATATCGTCCAGGTAATCGGGTATTCAGGCAAGGGAACGGTCCCAATCCTCCTTGTCGCATTTTAGTGTTGGACCCTGCGGTATATAGCGATTTGCGAAGCCTTGACAATCCTGTGAGCTTCCAGACCTTTGAATCCACTCTCATCACATAAGTTTGCTTGTGGCCTTAGTTTGTGTAGGGTTTTGTCTGGTCTGCTTTTCTTTTGTTTAGCTTTCCTTAGGAGAAAATTTTGTTTCAGTCACTCTGGATGACTTTCCTTGGAGAAGGTCCCGTAGGATTGAGAACTTGCCACCCGAATATCCCCTTAACTAGGAGGTAATTTCGAGAGTGAGAATGGACCCACAAGCCATGGTTGTGTCACATGAAGTCGAAAACCCCACTTTGAATGTTGGATTGCATATTTTTCCTCTAGATTCACCTACCTCTCATCCCCCGCAGGGTGAAGAAGCACAAACTTCTACTTTGCAATACCTACCTCCCGTTTTCCCGGGAGAGCCTGGATCGTTGGAATGGATAAATTCACCCCAGGAAGGCCCTTCAGCAGCTGCTGGTCCTTCAATGGCCTATTGGACATCTTCTCTAGGCCACCCAGTGGCCCATTTTTCCATTGCATCCCCGCCTAACTGGACCAATCTAGAAGGAAATCCACCAACTAACTGGCCCAGTTCTGCCAAGCGTTTTGCACCTCTTCATGCGCGCTTGGATCATTTACGTTCCTTGGGTGATGAAGCTCGACGACAACATCTGGCATATAGGGCCAGGTTTAGAGAAATCCCAATTCACACAATATCTTTTGATTCACTAGAAGCATCCATCCACAACCTGACCATCAGTGAGACTGGGCAACCCTCACAGGAGCCTAGCCCTACTGCCCAACTTGATGAAGGGAAGTAGTCCAACACACCTTTAACCACCACGGTTGCATCACCTACTCCTCCGCCACCCCAAACTTCGAGGGGAGGATACTCTTTACTCCCTACCCTTTTTATAGGTAACTGTAATACTACAACGAATAATCAACAACTAGTGTTGGGTGAAGCTTTACCTAGTGGTCAGCAAGTTGTTGCTGGGAGGAAACCCTCGTATCTTAACCATAATACAGCAGCAGGAGTTCCTGTTGGAAACTCCTTACCTCCTGGACCTTCCACTGCGGGACTATCCGATGTTGGGGGACCGTCTAACGCAATTCAACCACCATCGAGTCAAGTGTATCTAGGTCATCTTAACCCTGTTTCGAGTCAACTTAATCCCAGAAATGCACTCTACGGGGTACCCTACCCCAGAAATCCTTACACTCTATGGGGACAACAAAATGTTTTACAACATGGACCCCCACTTACAGTCCCTCAAGTGCCTCCACCCCCATTTGGTCCACCCCCACCTCCCATTGGAGGTGGCGAGCCCCCACATAACTCTGGAGGAGGAAGACCTCTACCTTCTAGCAGAGGACCACCTCATTTCGGTCATCATGGTCCACCCCCCCTGTTTGTGGTAGTGGAGGACCACCCCCTCCTGGTGGTGGTGGTAGTGGAGGACCACCCCTTCCTGATGGTGTTGGTGGTGGAGGACCATCCCATCCCGGTGGTGGTGGTGGAGGACTTTCTCATCCTAGTGGCGGTGGTGGTGGACCACCACCCTATTATGGTGGAGGTAGCAGAGGAGGCTCTTACCCTTTCGGTGGCGACGGTGGCCCACCACCCCCTCCAAGTGGAGGTGGTGGAGGCCCAGCCTATTTCGGTGGTGGTAGTGGACCACCACCTCCTCCCGTCGGAGGTGGTGGAGGCCCATCCTACCCGAGCGGTGGTGGTGGACCCCCACCATTTGGAGGTGGCCCACCCCCTCCAGGCGGCGGAGACGGGCCCCCACCTTATGGTAATGGGCCACCTTATTATGGTAATGGAACACCTTACTATGGCGGTGGACCTACATTTGGTCCGGGCGGACCGTACCCCTATGGCCAGTTTCCTCCTGGAACACCCTATGATTAGTCGATATAAGGTACCACTGGTCCTTACATGCCTTATCAGTACTATCAGTACCCACAACCTAATCCGTAGCTGCCCTTTTTGGCTACTTTGGACCTACCTGACCTGTCTCACCTAACCAACGACCCCATCTACCACGGAACTAATTGGCCACCCATTGTGGTGAAAATTCCATCATATATCCCCAATTTTGATGGCAAGCCAGGTGAGGATCCTAAAAACCATGGATGACATACCACTTGTGGTGTTCATCCAACTCCTTGATGGACGACTCGATCCGTCTTAGGTTATTTCAATGGACTCTCATTGGTTCGGCTGCCAAGTGGTATATCGAACTACCACCCCATTCTTTTCCTGAATTTGGTTCTCTTGCTATGAATTTTTGACTCATTTCCAGCTATCTATATAGTATGAAACTGGTATAGAGATTTTAACCTCGCTCCGTCAAAATACCGCTACTCACATCTCAGATCATATACATGAGTGGTGGAGGAGACAACGTCTTATTAAGGCTCCTATTCCAGACCAACTCCTAGCATACTGGTTTACGAAGTCTCTCATCCCTACCATAGCACAAGATGTTGCCATGGGAGGCACTCTCACTGAGGAATAAGCCATCGCTCGTGCCCACTTACTAGACTTAATCTATGCTCAATCCGGCATGCTGTTTGATATTCTTCCTGACGCACCCGTAACACGTACGACCCCGCGAAACTACCCAAGGGACCCCAAGATGATGGCATCATTGGATCCCTTAACACCCATCCTTCTTCTCAAAATGTTGGTTCATCGAACCCCCTAGGTTCTTCCCCATCACCAACACAGGCTGGTCACAGCACCACCAAATCATCCACTCCTACTGTCACCGAAGAAGTGAATTCTGTTTCATCAGCTTCTCCTCAAAAGTCCGGTGGTAAGAAAAAGAACAAAGGGAAACCTAAGAGATATTCCACCCAGCAGGAACATAAGAGAACCCCTGATGACTCCAAATAGAAAAGGAAGTTGAAGTATCCTTGTCTACTGTGTGGTGATGACCACTTTTCTAAAGAGTGTCCCCATAGAGATGAAGTTCAAAATTTTCTTAAGGGAAAACCCACACCCACAGTTCTCAACGATCCCTTCCCTGCTCAAAATCAGTAGTTGATCACTCACACTTCTCCTTCCCAAGGATAAGCATCCACCACCGCACATGTTCTCATGATGAGTAGTGAGACCATCAAATTGAACACCCGTTCTCGTTTGTATGACTCTGTTATGGAAAAGGAACCTATTGGAAGTAATACTGAAAAAGCTTCCACTTCGATGCTTGATGTCACCGTACCGGATGCTCCTCTTACCATTGAGAAGCCCTCTTTCGAGTCAGTGTTGCATCCACCCAAGAGCACAATTAGAAAATCAGTTTTCAATCCTAATGCTCGGGCTGCTCAAAACTACAATATTGTAGAGTACCTAGCACAAGCTCCTTGTGCTATGTCGATGCTTGAGGTCTTGCAAAACTATCCTAATCAGCGCAAGACTCTCCTCACTGCCATCGGTGCAATTGACCTAGATTCATCGAACACCATCATGTTTCGGCTGGAATACTTTAAACCGAGGCTCTCCCATCAGCTGTCATTTCAAGTCGCCACAAGCATTACTGGTAAGACAATCCATAATACCGTTTTGGACGAAGGTGCCTCTACTTCAGTCATGTCGATCTCATGCTAGAGAGCCATTGGCTCTCCTGAGTTGAACTATTCTCCTACTATTTTGAGAGATTTATACGGACATGGCTTTCAACCTCATGGGCTGTTACAAGCTTTAGCAGTCGAGCTGGGGGGCAAGACTGCAACCATTAATGTAGAAGTCTTCGCTGTCCCATTAGATTATAACATTCTGCTTGGTTGAAATTGGTTTTACGCCATGACTGTGGTCGCATCATCTGTCTTCCGCATAGTGCAATTCCCTCATCAAGGTCGAATTGTCACAGTCGACCAATTGGATTTCTACACACCCGACACTGCTACTCACCCCGGCGATAATGTTCCATCAATTGGACAATCTTCGCATCAGTAGGAGAGTGTGGGGGTCGGCCTCCTTAAGGACTCATCCCTTATGGGAGTTTTTACTACTTGGGATCTCCCAAATCATGTTTCCACGGTGAACATGATCTCCTCGTAGATCTCATCTATTCCCAACTCCACTGGTTCATGGCTTGTACTTGACGAAGCCACCACACACCTGATTGGAGACACTATGCCTCTGTCACCTGCCGAAATCACATATGAGGCTATCTAGTCAGCACTGAAGGACCACTTAGATATGGCCTCCACCTCCTGTTCTCCACAGTGGACAACATCTAATCCCCTGCTACGGACTTTTCATTCCGACGAGTCCATTATGGAAACCATGAGCACGTATGATCCTCCATGGGAAGACCTCCATCATCGTTCGTCTTTCCTTTTCGTTTTGGACACTATAGAGAATAGCATTAGCACCATCTTTACACCGGATGTCTGCTCTGGCTCTCAGTCCTCGATACTCACGTGTCAAACGGACTCCGAAGGAAATTTAGCCAACATTGAGCCTACCACTTCGATAGACATTTTGGTTACTCCTGGTGTAGTGGAATACATCTAGCTAGGCCAGAAGTGTTCCCTTGAAGAAGTCATTGCTTATACGGACTTATTCAAGATATTCTAAGATGTGTTCTCTTGGACCTACGAGGAGATGCCTGGGATAGACCCCACCATTGTTTTACACGAAATCAAAACCTATACTGACGTCAAACCTGTCCATCAAAAGTTGAGACCGGTACACCCTCGAAAGACTATGACAATCAAGGTAGAGATTGAGAAACTCTTGAAGGCCTGCTTCATCTACCCTATTCGATTGACATAATGGGTCTCAAATGTCATCCCAATTACTAAAACACAGAGTACCATTCGTATCTGTGTCGATTATTGGGATCTCAACAAGACTTTTCCTAAAGACAACTACCCGACTCCCTTTATTGACTAGATTATCGAAAATTGTGTCGGAAGTGTCATTTTTTCATTTATGGATGGCTTTTCTGGATACAACCAGATTGAGATCCACCCCGCTGACCAACACAAGATTGCATTCATATTCCCTTGGGGAACATTTGCATACCGTAAAATTTTGTTTTGTCTTAAAAACACTGGTGCTACTTTCCAGCGGGCCATGTCGTACGCCTTCCATGATGTTAAGGACTTTGTGGAACCCTACTTGGATGACCTCCCTACCCACTCAAAGCAGCGCAAGTTCCACATAGATCATTTGACGGCTGTTTTCCTCATATGCAGACGATACAATATCTGTCTGAATCCTCATAAGTGTATTTTGTGTGTCGAGTCTGGATGCCTCTTAGGGTTTATTGTCTCGAAAGATGGGATCCGAATTGATCCCTTGAAAGTGGAATCCATCGTTTCTCTTCCACCTCCAACCAATATTACGGAACCTCGGAGTCTACAAGGAAGAGCGATTTATTTAAGGCGTTTGGTTTGTAATTTCATGCAAAAGATGTAGGGTTACATGAGATTGATGAAAAAAGACGTCCCGTTCATTTGGGATGAGCAAGCTCAACAATCTCTTGATAGTTTGAAACATGCCATCATGCATGCCCCTGTGCTCCTACCGCTGAATTACTATCGAGATTACATTCTATACCTCGCTGCTTCCAACACCACTATCGCCATGGTTTTGGTGCAGGAAGACCGGAATGCCCAAGAACATGTGATACACTATGCCAGTAAAGGTCTTATTGACGCTGAAACTCGCTATTCACACGTTGAGAAGCTCTCTCTCGCTGCAGTCATCGCCGTGCAGAAGTTCCGACATTACATTTTGCTTCGCACCACCACCATCATCGCCGATTCGAAACCCATGTACCACGTTCTGACACATCAGGTGCTTGGGGGCAAGTATTCACGCTGGATCGTGATACTGCAAGAATTCAATCTTCTTTTCGAAAAAGCCAAGTCTAAAAAGTCTTTGGTGTTTGCTGAGCTCATTTGCGACCTTCCCCGCGCTGATATAGAATCTGAGCCCAATGAATCTTTTCCGGATGAGTCATTGTTTCTTATCCGTACATCTGATCTGTGGTATGGAGATATCACTTTATATATTCAAACCCAACGTTTCATCCCTCAATTGTATCGTGACGACCGTCATCGAATACGCCACCATGCAAAGTATTACCTGATTATCAGTGATACTTTGTACCGCCATGGCATCGATTCCATTCTTCAATGTTGTCTGACTCATCACGAGGCTGAACACGTCCTAAACGACTGTCACGCTGGGGATTTTGGTAGTCATCTCTCTGGGATGGCTACAGCCCAGAAGATTCTACGCGCAGGATATTATTGGCCGTTTATTTTCAAAGATTGTATCGAGGCCGTAAAAAAATGTCCTCCATGTCAAAATTTTCATACGAAAAAGTGCACCCATCTCGCCCCGTTACACCCGGTTATTGCCATTGGCCACTTTGCTAAATGGGGCATTGAATTCATGCATTGTAATCCTACCTCGGCCCGGGGGCATAGTTTCATCATTGTAGCTGTGGACTACTTTACAAAGTGGGCCGAGGCAATGCCTACATACACGAATGACGGCAAGACCGCCGCACTCTTCATGTTTAATAATCTAATAGCACGGTTTGGAGTTCCTCAAGTGATAGTTACTGACCATGGTTCTCACTTTATGAACCATATGGTTGACGAGTTGAGCGATAGATTGGGTTTTCACCATGAAAAATCAACACCGTACTACCCACAGTCAAATGGACAAGTAGAGGCCATCAACAAGGTCTTGAAAACCATGGTCCAACGCATGGTGGGTACACATAAGTCAAATTGGCATAACATGCTCTTCTCCACACTATGGGATTATCGAACTTCCGTTAAAATTGCCACTAGATTTACTTCCTTCCAACTAGTGTATGGATTGGAGGCTGTCCTTCCTATTGAGTGCGAGATTCTGTCCCTCAAGCTCGCCATCAAACTTCTCCCCAACACTACTGCCGAGGAAGAACACTTCCTCTACCTAGCTAAGCTCGACGAGATTCGCCGAGATGCCGCTCTTTCCAACAAGGCTCATAAGAGATGCATCAAAGTGTAGTACGACAAGTTGGTAGAACCTCGTGCCTATAGCGAAGGAGATTTGGTCCTCACATACGACCAAAAACAGGATAAGCTGGGGCAAGAAAGTTTGAGTCCATGTGGCATGGACCTTACGTAGTGAAATGCATCTTAGAGAAGGGAGCTTATGAACCTCACAATGCCTATTCAAGCGAACTTATGAGCTCTCCCATCAGCTGGCATTTAGGTGATCCTCATAATAGGCTCTAACTGAAGAGGTACTATGCCTGAGTCTTTCATGCATAAGTAATTTTGTATATACTGTACATGGCATGTGTGTGTTTTTGTGTGGTGTGACGCTTTGATTTTTTGCGTGCTTAGGTCTTGTTTCATTTCTTATACCATGTTCTGTTTGTGTGTGCAAATGGAAACTTGCTACGGATTCACGGAAGGCGCCGGCCGGCATACTCGCAACCTTGCCTCGATAGCCTGGGTACTCTATCCACCTACTGGCGAGCTTATCAGCTCAGGGGGAATGTGTCTAGGTTTCACGACCAACAATGCTACAGAATATCAAGCAGTCATTGGAACCCTAACCAACACTATTTCTTTGGGTATGGACCATGTTGTCATCCATTTGGATTCTCAACTAGTAGTCTCTCATCTTAACCGAGTCTACACCATCTGCCATCCTACCTTACTCTATCTCGCTAGACAAGTCCGTCTTCTGGAAGGTCCTTCAAATCCATTCAGTACCTGCACATTCCACGAGACGTGAACACATTTTTCGACTCCATGGCCAACTTCATCTTAGATTGGTACATTGCACACACATACGCATATTTATGAATTGTTAAAAGTAGACATAACATGTAAATAACTCATTTTATAAGCAAACACATAAACAAGATAACATCATTCATCCATTTAAAAGACATAATGTATAAAACCGCCAAAATGTCTGTATATATATATATCATCATAAAAAGTAGTGTTGGTACAAAATCTGAAGCACGATGGATTTAAGTGAGTCTATACAAAATATGAAGCCTCGTAGCTTTCAGTAGTACAAAATCTAAGGCCTCTAAGCTCTCAGTACATACATAATAACAACATAAGGCCTAATTCCTGGCCCGTACACCCCTATGTCTCGTAGCCCTAGCCTGCTAATTATGGAAGCAGTCAACTGCTCTCGCAACCCTGCGGAGCAGCGGATTGAAGTGCACAGACGCTCCCACCGTATACCCCTTCATAGGCCGCAGTAACTCATCCACTATCAGCTCTGGAAAGTCTAACGTCAACCCACTTGGGTTCTCGTAGACATCCTCCATCTCCGCGATGGCAGCATGTGCGGTTGGAGCCATGACTGCTCCCTCGCCTCTATCTCTCCTCACAAGAAGAGAGACTCCTACATGCCGTACGGGGCCGACATCTGCACACACATATTATTAACTTGTCAGCACTAGAACAAAAAAAATCATAAATATACAAAACTAAAGGTACAAGGGTTTTTGTTCTTACCTATATCTCCCCATACTTCTCCCTCGGGCAGTGCCAAGTCTAGGTCATCTCTGTAATCCGTACCACTGTATGGGTAATCCTCTACCATGAGTTGCTGGCCCTCCAGCCAGGTGAAGAACTCAGCATCATACTCGATGATGGGGCCCCCACCATGGTAGGCCATCAACTTTGTCCATCTGGCCATGTGAGGATCCTTAGGATCCCTGTCATCCAACGGTACCTGTGGGCACAATAGGGGAACCCGCTCCAATAGGAATGAAATCACTATTGACCCGTATCCAAACTGTTTGAGCTCCCCATGCTGATACTTGGTCAGCTGAGCTTGGATTTTTGCAAGAAGTCCCTCGCACCAGTTGAAGATCTTCAGAGACATGCAGTCCTCCACATATAGCATCTGAGACCTGGTAGCTAAGTGAGGAGATTGGCTCCCTACTATCCTCGTGATGGTAAAAAGTATGGCACGCAGGGGACATTCCTGTACTTCTTCTATGGGAATCTTCCCACTAGAAGCACGGGTATGAAGATTACAATGTTGTAGGATCATGTCATCCATGGTCCAATCACTCCCTTGTGATCCTGTGAGAGCTACGATGTCCGCCCTCCGGGAAAATCCAGTCAAAAAATAGATTTCCTCGACATCCATAGTAAGTATGTGCTCACCGATGACAAAATATTGCTGAGCCACATCCCAACATCGAAGCATGCGTGTCAGCAATGGGATTTGGGCCCTCATGCCCTGGATTTCGAAGAACTTTAGGAGACCACATTTCCTCAGTGCTTCTACACATAATGGGTCACTTGTAGCTTGCACATCATCTACCTCATGTTCTCGCTCATGCCACTCTAAGACCATGTTGGTTGCTGCTAACTTACCAAAAGGAGCATTTTAACATCATTAGGACTCACTTCAACCACTGAAAGTTCATCTTTTGGGCAAGGTTTATGTTTGGGGTTGGACGTTTTTGCCGTCGCACCCCGTCAATATAGATAGTGTGACATCATCGCAACCCGACTTTGTAGGATTTGCGACGATTCGGGTTCGTTGCAGTTCCCGTAAGGGAAACCTGCGACGACCCGAGGACGCAATAGACATCCATGAACCAGCTCAAAAACACAAAAAATGAACTAAAATAAAAAATGTAAACCACTGGAAATGTGCTGGATGAAGTTTAGAGTTATCTGCTTTGAACGGTTGGTGAAATGGGTGCTCGCAGCTCCCGGAATCGACAAGTGAAGTTTTGGCTCCAAATGGCACTTCTTCTCCCCAAATTGGCAAATGAACAATGGTGACTATATTTGGTTTTTTGTTTCTATTTATAAACAAAAGGCATATTCTTTTTCAAATATTTGATGCTTTTTAGGTCATTTGCTATAGTTTGGATTATTTTTATGACATTTGAATACCAGTTGACTTTTTGACTTAGTTTTCAAGTGTGCAGGAGTTGTTAAGTGTTCTTTGCATGCCGTTATCACGTTATAATGGTCATTTCAGGTATGAACAATCCATTGAACGTTTTGTCATTATTTTATATTCGTTAGATTGTAATTATTTTATGATGACAAGCTTACTCTTTGTTCTTTCTCGTGCTCTTAAAACCATGAGAATAAGTTACCGAATTATGATTTATCACTTTTCCGGGCTCGTTAAAATCCTACAGAAAAAGGAACCCCCTCAGAGTCTATCTTTAAGCTCTTTTCAGGCTCTCGAAATACGAAAATATTTCCAAGCGAACTTGTCGCGTTTGTTGGGTTCCAACCTACTGGTGTAAATTAGACCTTAAGTTTATGTCAATCCGGAGTTTGTAAGACTTATAGGCATATCCCAAATATAGAGACTCAGAGCTAGACTTAACTAGAAATTCAGTTACTCATAAAATAAATCTAATAGATACTAGAATGCTGCAAGTAAGAACACCAAAACCTTCCTTACAGAAGTGTCTGCATTTGATTTCTTAATTTGACCAGCAATTCATTCATGGAATACTTTTGAAATTAAAATCAAATTAAAACCTAGATCTTAATGAATGAGTTGTAGTGCCCAGTACATTACTGTTGGAAACAGTCAACCACTGATTTCTTTTACAAGAAAAACAATTCGCAATGTCTAGCTATTCTCAACAGTTTTGACATCAGACTTAGAAATACAAGTGAAACTGCTCCTACTTTGTTTAACCATTCAACTGAACAAAACTTGTAACCCTATGTTGTAGTGAAATCCAGTGCATACATCTAATTGAACTCAAGCTGCAATATATGAA
Source organism: Larix kaempferi (assembly GCA_027924585.1). NCBI lineage: Eukaryota > Viridiplantae > Streptophyta > Pinopsida > Pinales > Pinaceae > Larix > Larix kaempferi. Next base: position 9,556,159 of record BSBM01000848.1, read on the forward strand.
TTAATAACTAAGAATGATTTCTACAAAACATGATTAAACATACCAGTGCGCAGAAATGAAAAATGTGTGCAGGTTTGGCAATGGGGACCATCCAATGCTTCATTCACACATACGAAGGGAAGATTCACAAACTTCTAATACTTAATCGCTTTCATCACACAGAAATGGTCATACACAGTAAAATCACCAAAATCTCGAGTCTTTATTTCAAAAGCATATGTTTATCATCCAGGACCCGTTTCCCTCCTCCAAATCAAATATTTATACAACTTGTTTTTTTTAAAACTGAAACGCTACATCTATGGAAGATTAATAACGATATCTCAAATAAAATCTTTCTATATTTGAAATCACCCATCATCTCCAGGAAAATAGGCCAGATCAGTAAAAAAATCGAACTGCCCTGTTCTTGTGCTAGATGGCAGCACAGGTGGTCACCTTTGACTAGCATTTACTCGCCACCAGTAGAAGCCATAGCATAATTTTGTTAGAAATTTAACCATCCTTGGACATAGAGGATCTTCTTCCACTCTTCAGTTTGTGTCCAGTTGGCCTGCAAGTATCCAATATGGGAGGAATTATGGGAAGTTAGCAAATTCTGTAATTTTGAATAAAACCTTAATTTAAATGCCTTAAAAATCTCATAATTCAATTTATTAAAAAGAAACGACATTTATACCTTTGACCAAGGTTTTGTGGATGAATTTAAGGTTTTATGGATCAAGTATGAAGGTTTATGGAGAAAACTGGAAGGTATTTATATGGCAAAATAGGTGAAAAATGGTGCCCAACAACGTTCACACTTGTTAAAGTATTTGAATGGTCGTCTTCCTGGGGATATTTTACCCCTTTTTTGGACCAGGGGGCACTACTTACGAAAAAGGTATGCTCTAGCCAATCATGACTGGAAGAGTCCTCTCCCACGTCGTTTTACCCTTTTTCGGATGATGAGGCTAACTTTACGAAAAAGGACCGTTGGAGTCTTCTTTAGTTCTTTTCAGAATCTCTAAACATGAAATGACGACCGAGTTTTACCTTCTATGGACTCGTTAAAATTTCACATCGAAGGGACCATCATGGGACGAACCCCTCCTATCCCAGGTTCGGAAAATATTTGGGATTGGACTCATCTATGAGATGAGCTATACCGAGCATCTCGTTACCCTCCTCAAGCTCGTAAAAAACACATGAGGCACTCATCGTTCATGATGGGGAAAAAGGAAAGCTTTTATGTTACACCCTTTATCAATGGCAGTACCTAGTCATTTCTTAAACATGGAACTTATTTGCATTTACATACTGCACTTGGATCATCCGTTTGCCCTCAAGTTTCACACCTACTTCCTAAGTATTATCACTCCTTTGAGGCATTCAAAGAATGCTTCCATCATCAGTTGCATTAGGAGTTGGTATCATAACTCGTCAAGTCAATACTGCCAAGGCATGCCATGCCCATGTTCAAGAATATTATCACTACTCATTATTTGCAGTCTGTACACCTTCCATCATGTTGGTCTACTCTAAGTCAGTCTTGCATGTTATTGTACCATCCGATTTTCTCTACACATCCTTTGTCGTGTTTCATGTCGATGATGGGGGATTCATCATGGCCCTCCTTCGACGGATTCATCCTTGTCGACTTCAACACATCATCCGAGGATTGAATCTAGAAACCAACCAAGTACCTTGGCCCTGCATGCCTCAATGGCAAGTTACCTCGCTTTCGACATGAGTTTACATCATTGAATCTTGATTGAAATATTTCATCTTGCGTTCGACTTCATCTCATTTATTCACGCTTGGTGATATGTACTGTGATACCTTGGGGATCATTGACATTAATGGTGATTTGCCTCGCACTTGTTAACGGTATACATCAATGACCAGTAATCAAGTGGTTTCTACCATGTTCGATGTCAAGACATTTGTAATCACATGGATAGATTCGTATCATTGCGGGTTCGGCTTGAAGACCCTGGGGAGTCATATTTACCCAGGTTGCGATGGATATTGTATTGAGTCATATCACACGGTTCCACATTTGTATTGGTCGTGGTTGTGTTATCATCTCATCATGGATCTATGCTTGTGTCTAGTAGCCATGATTGTGTTCAGTCGGTCTTTACTATCATGGATCTGCAATATATTGGTTGGCAGCCATGTTGTACATCATATGAGACTGTGTACTCAGAGTCAGTTGTACTGCAGTAGTGTCCTTCGTCCAACGAGCCATTTCCATTCCTTCTGTCAAATCATTTCACCTGTCTAATTTCAAACAACTTCATGCTTTGGGGGGCATTCTGTTACACCTAAAATATTACCATCATGAGACCTAGTGTATACATCCCTAAAGTGTCCTTGACTAATTTATTGACTTGGAAGAGATATAAACCCATTCATACTAGGTTTGAGAGGTCGTCGCAGGCTACCCTCATGCAACCTGCGACGTCGCAGCTTGCTCTCTTGAAGGGTGCGACGATGTCAGTTAATGGATAAAAATAGTTCCTTCGAGCCCATTCTCGAAGCTAGCTGACATGTATACCTATCCCTGACCTTTTGGGAGAGCTGGCACTCAGTTCCTAACCTCTTGGAAGGATCCCCTATCTCTCTCCTACCATATCTCAACCTACCCTATCCATACCCTATCCACTTAGTCCTATATAAATGAATCTCTATCCCACTCCAAAAGGGAGGAAGTCTATAGTGTCTACATGTTGGTGAAATCATATTAGAGAGATCTCTACTCATCCATTGAGAGATTCACACTTCCTTGATAGGATATGGCATTGGTTTGGATGGAGAAGGATTACTTTGTTAAGCTCTGCTTGTAGTTGTTCTCTTCTATGTACTTTCCCTATTTTTACAGTAATATAAATGCTTTCCACCAATATTGTTGTGTTGATGATATTGTGTAGTTTACCTGCTTAACTGTTTACTTAGATCTATTATCATTTAGATGATTTTTACTTGTTTGTCTTGTTCTATGTGTCTTGGCAGGTCTTGTAGCTGAGATCTGATGACCGCGAGGCATGGAACAACATCCAGGAGAAAGGACTACAAACTTAAGGCAATAAATCTGATTACTTGATCCTTAACTAGATCTAGGAAAGTGGTTTATCTTCTGTTCTATTTGTTCTACACTCACAATGAGCTAGGGAGATCTGGCTCGCATCTGCTCGAGTGGATTGTCCATCAAACATAAGGGGCTCATGAGGATTGAGAGGGGGAAAGGCAATACCCGGACTCAATGCGGGTACCCTCTAAAAAAAAAGGTACAAACGATACTTCTGTAACCAAAGTTCTTCATCCTACCGGTTGTGCACCTGGAAAGATGAAGTTTCATGTTCGCCAGTAAGGTAGAACACCAATTATACACTATTACACGCAAGAATTTTGTGCGCACATGCATATAGTTCAGTGAAGCAAGGTGTTGTGTCGCGCTTCCTCCCATCCGGTTGAGAATACTCAATATCACTTTCAGGAGAAAGCTCAAAATGCTTGCTATCGAAACTTGAATACCGGTCTTTTCAGTACCCGGCACGTAGTAGGTGTTGTCATAATCTTGCACCGAAAGCGAACCCACACTTCGAGAGGTACCTTTAAGATTCACCACCTCTCCTCTTCGAGAGAGACTAGTGATGAAGTATATGTCATCAATTGTGAGTTCAAGTATCTCCCCTTGGAGATTGAACACACCTGCATTAGCATCCCAATACTTACCATCCTCTCTAGCAGTTGAGTTTGTGCTCGCATATTGACCGTTCGATAGAATTTTAATACCCCGCATATTCTTAATGCATGAAGAGTTAAAGGATCATTCATAGCCTGTCGGTCCATTTCCTCATGCTCCCTCTCACACCCACAAGCACCATCCTGCACAAATCAAGGATGGCGTTGGTCAAACATTGTTTTTTGCCCTATTTCTTGTGGTGTGCGCTACTATCTTAGATAGACAGTAGCGTCCTGAACGCAGCTGTTTTGCAAGAAGACCAGTGCACATTTGTCGAGTGCACTAGTTTTTTTCAAAATAACGCGTGCACATGCATAAATGTAATTAAAACTTCAATAAAAAACCACCACAAAACCATAAATTTGCATGCAAATGAAAGAGCAGGATGAGAAAACTTACTTGGAAGAGGTAGAAGTAGGTTTGATAGCCCAGTTCGATCACAACAAGAAAAAGAAGTTTGAGGTTTTCCCTCCACACTTTGCCGTAAAAACTTGAAATGGTGAATTTTGCTTTTAAATTGAAACTATTTATAAAATTTGGTTTTAAATTTTTACCCACTTTGCTAAATGGGGTATAGTTTCAATTTGTTTTTAAATGTTTCATTTAATTCACTAATGTCTTTTGAGTTTTGGTGAATTAGGTGAAATATAATTGCAGAATTTCACCATATTTTTTCCACCAAGGTTTGTTTTCTTCATTGACATGTCAAATTAGGTACTATATTGTTCAATATCTTATGTCATCAAGAAAAATTATTTTGATTATGCGATATATCACTAACTTGGTTGTCTAGAATTCTATCATCTGGCAGATCATGATACTTGTGTCCCTTAAGCTGTTTAAGTCTTTTTAAGCCCTTGTTAGACTTTTTCAAAACAAACAAGATCGCCGAGTATAGTTTTCTTTTCAGACTTGTTAAAGGATTTGAAGCGACATTCGCTTAAGTATAAGTTTATCCCTTTTCCGGACTTTAGTGGATTATTTATGAAAAATGAATACTATAGTCATACGTGGCTAGAAGAGTTCTTCTCTCATTGTTTTACACTTTTTTGGGTGAGGAGACTAATTGTACAAAAAAAGGACCTTTTGGAGTCTTCTTGAGGGTTTTCAGACTCTCCAAACATGAAAACACCAACAAGCATTCACCTACTCGGGCTCGATGTGAAATACATGAGAAGGTATATAGAGGGTTGTTTAAGTTTTTTAGACTCTTTAAACAAAGAAAACACCGGTGAGCACATACGAACTCGGGCTCGATACTAAAATCCACAAGTAGGTGTATGGAGTTATTGTTTAAGTTTTTCAGATTCCTTAAAATTGAAAACACTGGCGAGCAAGAACAGATCTCGGCTCGATACTAAAATCCACAGATCAGTGTTATAGAGTATTAGTATATCTTTTCTTCAAACTCTGTAAAAAATGAAGAAAGACTATTGAGTTTGCTTTCTTGGACTCATTAAAACAACAAGAAGGATATTCTTTGGTAAAAAAATAAGGGGATAGAAGGGTATCAGACATCTTTTAGTTTCAAAGGTAGCTAGTCTGTCATGTCCTTTAATACGGCACCTGTTTTGAGTCCATCATTCAGTTGGGTTTCAGTTTTTGACCTTAGGGTGAACCTAATCTCAAAGTTTTACTCCTATGATTGGTTATTCTTCCAATCATATGGAGAATCTGCTAATGTCTCCTACATTACAGGTTTATATCACATTCCCATAATGTTAAGAGATGCCTAAGTCATTCTTGTGTCATGCTCACTGTTCAAGGATACATCTTGTGTCGGCCATTCTGCAGTAACCTTGACTTCATGTGTCAGCCATCCTGGTGTCAGTGTGTTCCATCTTGTTATTTGTCCTACTCCAAATCAGCTCAATCTTATGAGTGTTCCTCGTGTTGGATGATGGAGGATGCCTTAAGGCCTCCCTTCCAACGGACTTCTTCCCATCGACTTCAACTCATTATGCTCTGGGAATGAAGTTTAGACTTTCGGATAGTACCTTGGGGATTGCAGTCATCAGTGGCAGTTTCCCTCGATGTTGGATAATGGGAATACATTAATGTCCCTTATTCATCAGGTTCCTCAAGTGTTCGACTTCAAATCCACTTATTCACACTTGTTGGAACATACTAGGTACCTTGGGCCCCATCATCATTATAGATGGAAGCCCTCGCGTTTGTTAACGGTATACATCAATGAACGGTAATCAAACGATACCCCCCATGTTCGACTCCAGATCATTTATTCACATGGTTAGGGTTTATACCTTGGGTTGTTTGGATGAATACCTTGGGACTCTGATAGCATCACCATATTCATGTTATCACCCAAGCTGCGCAAGACTGAGCCACACTCATTTTCGGCTCTTCATGAGACATAGATCCAGCTTGTTGTTATGGCTATGATATCTTATCTTTGACATGGATCCACGCCTGTATTTCAGTGGCCATGATATATATACATCTCCCAGTTATGTATCAGATATCATGTTGTATCACACTGAACATCTATACGATGTCAAGAATGCAATTGCTCACTAACCTTGATCGTTGTTTTCAAATACTTTTTGTGACTTTGTCCTGTGGTTTCTTGCTCCTCCTCTCACTTGGAATTATAATGTATTTCGTCCATCGTTTCCCTCTGACCTCACACATTAGGGGGCATTTGTTATAGGTTAAATATGCACTTCTCCGTCCGTGATCACATTTCCCTGTCGATCACGCAAAAGGACACTATGGATGGAAGAGCTGGATTGACCTTGGATGATTTATTGCTGAGATCACACCTCTTTAGCTGAAAATTATATTTTTTCTGCATATTTCACAAAAGATGCGCTACTCTTACAAATAGCATCTAGCGTACTGTGCGTTGGTTCTACTGAAGCTGACCCATGCACTTATCTCAAAAGTGGTATGCGCTAGTCCTGGAGAGCACTAGCTGCGCCCTAGGTGCAAGTTGTCTAGTCTGATACCTACGCACATATAAAGATGAAATGGAAAAATATATTAATATTATGAATTGGGATTAGTTGAGGTTGGTATTGTAACTCCCCAAGCCTCCCAATTCAACTGCCTCATGAATCTAACTTCCTTTCTTGACCATAAATACAAGGGGAAGCCATGAGGAATAGGCCAAGAAAAATAAGAAGCTATTGTTATGCTGAAGGAATTTCTAAGTCATTGTGAGGAGTAGGAACCAAGAACTCGATTGCAGAAATGCTTGGAATAGAGCAGGTATAAACTGTAATTGGTTGCATTTCTTTGACAATAAAGATCGAGATACCCTTCCCGTCCCAATGGAATGTTGTTTCTATTGAATGTCTGATTATAATTAATGTCTTATTGTTTTCAATATCATTATATATTTGTAGTCAGGATACGTTGAGGAAGGTCTTTGTATTTTGCAGGTATATTGATGTGGAGATTGGGCGAAAGCTAGGACCAGACGCCATAAACAAGGTACTGATTTCAGAATCCTAATCTCATTTTGTTTACAGTAATCAATGCAAAGTAGAATGTATCTATCTGTCAACTCGTGTACGTTGATAGAATCCTTTCCCCTACTATAGGGTATAATCCTTCACAACTACATTATGTGTCACCCAAGGATGGGTGACATCTTCAAGACCCGGGGAGATGATGAGTCCTAGATATAGGTACTCCATAGACCCCCTTTATGCCACACACAAACATGAAGGACTAAGAAAAACACCTCTTTTTATAGGGGATAATGCATTTGTTTGATTATTTAATGAATTAGTTTAAGCGATTATCTTCTCTCATGCTTTAAGCGTTTAATGTGATAATCATATGAATTCATGCATGTGTTAGCAGGGCGCATGTGACCTGAAAAATTAATAAGTAACCAAGCTCAAGACTGAAGATCATGAGTGACTCGGCGATCCATTTTCTCCTAATTTATAGGAAGGACTCCTGTTAAACAAGATCATTGTTTACAATGTAGAGCTAGGTTAGAAATAAGGATAAATAGGGACCTCTTGAATAGCAGGGGGTCTGGAGACATTTTCGAAAAACAATTTTCAGCATATTTTTGTATTTGAGACAGTTCTGTTTTAAGTTTCTCTGAAACATGAAGTTATGAATTGATAATGAAAGACCAACGTTATATTAATTCCTTGAGTTCATAAGTTTCTTTCCCTCCTGAAATATGTGTTGGGGAGGGCCCCCTCAATACGTAGATCATGAGTCTCGTGTTTCATTACAGGTATTTCTCATGCATTTTATTTATTGTTTCAATCATCATGATGCATGAAATTACTTTGGTATTTGTTTAGACATCAGATTCCGATTTCAGTACAAACGATTTTCTTATGTAGTTCGATAACACTGTTTCCGTAGTTTCGTAATGCATTGTCTATAGTCCTGTGTGTGCCATCCGCGCAGGCATATTTTATATTTGAGTTCCAGTATTTTTATACCATTTCCAGATAACGAGTCAGATCTATGGTTTCATGCATACTTTCTTTATTTAAGTTTGATCACATAGATTTTAAATGTTTCAGCATTTGATTTGAATAGAACAGGGTTTAATCGCTTTCAATATTTGATTTGGTAGACAGAATTTGATTGTTTTCCAGCATTGAAATTCCTAGAATAGATTTACCAGTTTTCAGCATTCAATTCCTAGAATAAATTTACCACTTTTCCAACATTCAATTCCTAGAATAAATTTATCAGTTTTCAGCATTGGATTAATAGAATAGATTTATCAGTTTTCAGCATTTTCAATTCATGGATTTACATGATTTCATATCTCCCGCTTCTTAGTTTTTCTAGAACAATACTTCCTATTCCCTTCGAGCATTCTTTAGGATACATTGAACATTCAGAACGACAGAGATCACCCTATAGTGCACATAGAGTGCCTAGCATCTCTTAATTTTGTACGCTCCCTGGTTGATAATTAAAGTATACTTTCGGTATAGATACCCTAATTAGGTACCCATTCTTGGAGTCCACCACATACTGTATCAAAAAAAACATAATTATTATTTATTTCCAAATAAGAGAAAAAATTAATAAAATAGTGCATACAAATAAGGAAATATATTATAAACTCATAATTACCTTAATGAATGTATGCCAGTCATGTGTTTTAACCCCAGCAAAATCACTTTTTTTTCGTTAAGATATTCTTTATGTTAGACGAAAACCCTCTCGGAAACCTGATTTTTCTGATGACCTCTTTTAGAACATTGCTATGTTGCCTCGTCAAGCACCAAGGAATACTAATATTCCATTGATGGCCATCACTATTAGAATTAATGATCACACTTTGCAATGCGTTATTAGCTTCTTCGATGTCACTACAAATCTTTCCAATTCTTTCTTTGTCAGTCCTTCCATCTAATATTCGCCATAACATTTCTGTTATGTTCTTCCCGATATGCATTGTATCAAACAAATGAACTATTTGTAGGTGCTCGTAGTATGGAAACCTATTGAATTGCATCGGGTAAATTTTCATTCCTCGTGGAAGCCCATCTGTGCCTTAATGATGTTCATGAAACATCAACAAAATCAAATTAACACTAATTAATCAATATAGGTACATACCGCGCTGAACATAATTCACTAAAAAAAACAAAGATTTATATAATATATGATACATGTTGAATGTGATTTTCATTGATGTCAAAGGAGTTCAGTGAATGAGAAAAGGATAACCAAAGACATGATGGCAAGGTAAACTCAGTGAAAGACAAAGGAATGACAAAGGAAGTAATGACATGGAAAGTATGATGATGTGGCATGTATGATGAGGCTAGAAAGACACATGATGGTGTTCTGGTGCTATAAGGAATTCAGTGTTGTAATATGACATCATTCTGGAAAAATATGGCAAGTTTGTGAAACTTTGGAAATTGACTAAGTATGAAAAAGTAGTCAAAACTACTCTAAGAAAATGCTCGCCATAATTCATGGTTTGAATAAAATTCCCACACTATCATATCAGGCTATAGCTTTTTGAAGTGGTTATCTAGCCATGGTCTCGGTTTTCCTTAATCATGTTTTAGGAGAAAGTTATAAGTCTGCCAAAATAGGGTTTCAGGATAAACCTTGGAGAAATTCTTGGAAATGGCTAAGTGTTGGAAAATTGTTCCAGGTGGCCTTGGGAAAATGCCCGCCATAAATCATGGGAGAATGATAAAAATTATCTATAACTATCATGCTCTAGATTTTCAAAGAGGTTATCCAACCATGGACTTAGTTTTCACAAAAGGTTTTTGATGACAAAGATAACAACCTGCCAAAATAGGGTTTCAGGTTTCTTTTACACCAAAGTAGCAAAACTGCCTAAGTGGCCTCAGGGAAATGCCCGCCATAGTTTGTGGGTTGAAGAAAATGCCTGCACCATATGGTCATCTTGTAGTTTGTTTTTTTTTCTACCTGACCATGTTCTCATATTGACTTGGAAGTGTCTGAAGAACAAGTTATGGATATACCAAACCAAGCAGTCAGGTAGATTGGACCATGTCTAGGAAAGTGCAAAAATTGTCTAAGTGTAAAATCACTAAAACTGCCTAAGTGACCTCAGTAAAATGCCCGCCATGTCTTGTGGTTGATGTATTAAAATATTTTGAGAGTATGGATCTCTAGATTGTTGTTTGGTGCATCCAACCATGGTCTCAGATTGTCCAAAGAGTCTCTGGCAAGGAAGATATGAATCTACCGAAAGTGCCTCCCAGCTTGATTTGCACTACTCCAGTAACATGCCCGTCGAGGAGAGAGAAAGAGGCTTCAAGAGGTGAAATTGGTTTAGATGAAGTCACCTTGTTGGCCTCTATCCATTGGGTGTCTCACACTTCACCAAAAATCTCATGTTACCTTAGGGTTTGACAATTTTTGTCCGAGTGATGAATTAACAGTTTAAAAGTCCATTTGGAAATGCCCGCAAGGAGTTGTCCCTGTGCTAATAAAATTCATAGGGTGACATAGATCTATTCCTTGTTGAAGTGGTTATCCATCCATGCTTTCAGTTTTCCTTATGATGGGCACATGTGCAATAAATCAATCTGCCAAAGTAGGAAAAATATTGTTTTGCATATTCAGAAATTTGGCTAAGTATTGACCAATATTCCAACAATACATAAATAATTTGGCATACCTTGACGATTTCTATTATATTCCAACTTTCGTAGGTGAGGTGTCATTCTTCGTGGTTTTTTCCATTCTCTTCTTTACCATTGAATTTTGCTTTGTCTGTAGTTTGATAAATATGGTTCTTAGGCAAAAGTGCCTATACTCATCAAACACTTCCTTTACTAAACTCAAACAACGAGATTTTATCCTGGGACCGCAAAATGGACATACAAATTTACCCTTTGTTTGAATACCTACAAGATATATGAATTAGTGTAGCGAATTAGAATTACCATTTAAAATAATGAATAATATTGTCAATAGATATATATAATATTAAAGAACAAAAGAAAGTAACAATATACCACAAAAATGTGTTAACCCAGGAGCATCATGAATTGTAAATGCAAGTATTCTGTGGAATTGAAATCATTTTTTCCCTATTGGTCTAGAGATGTCATACATAGTGACTCCAGCCCATAACTTCAACAACTCATCGACAAGAGGCTCAATATATACGTTCATATCTTTAACTTGGTACTTACCTAATTGGTCCAACATACATGATTAATTATATTTATTTATATGTCATTATATATTAAAAGACATAATTATCATGTACGAAACAAATAAATGAAATATTTAGTGATCAGACTTTCAAGTAAAAAAAAACATATTAATTAAATACCTGGAACAATCATTGCCAACATTCTGTGCTCTCTCTTGATCGACATCCAAGGAGGAAGGTTATTGTTTATAACAAAAACATGCCACACTGAGTAGGTAGAATGAAGCTCTCCAAATGGATTGAAACCATCAGCTGCCAATGAAAGTTTAACATTACGAGGTTCTTCTTCGAAAATTGGCCACGTTTCATCAATGTACCTCAACGCAAAACCATCTACAGGCATTCGAAGAACATCGTCTCGACTTCTGTTCTTTTCATGGAAATCCATAAATTGTGCTACTTTGACACCTGAACAATCGCTGTAAACGTGGAATTATCGAAATATAGTGAAGAACTTTGTGAGGCACCTTTTTTGTCACTTTATCGGTTTGATACCTACTTGTTTGACATTGTGGGCATTCATTTTCTAATGCATATTGTCCATAGTATATGATATGATCATTAGCAAATGCATTAATAGATTGATACTCCATTCCAAATTCTTTCATAATGACATATATCTCTTGATATGTGAGTGGTAAAATACTTGACGTTGGTAATAGAAATTCAAAAGAATAAGTCAATGTAAACAATATTAATCATCAATATCACATCCATACTTTACAAATTAGATAACAATATCAATATAGGAAAAACGTCAACCCTTTATGTACATTTGAACATGCAGACATAAATAATTAACAAATTACATACCTTAGTATCTGTGTGAGACAGGTGTTTGATAAACCATTCAAATACCTTAGTATCCATACTTTACAAAATTCAAAAGAATAAGTCAATGTAAACAATATTAATCATCAATATCACATCCATACTTTACAAATTAGATAACAATATCAATATAGGAAAAAAGTCAACCCTTTATGTACATTTGAACATGCAGACATAAATAATTAACAAATTACATACCTTAGTATCTGTGTGAGACATGTGTTTGATAAACCATTCAAAACCTTCAAGTTCACTAAAAACAATAGAGCAGATAGAAGATTTGTTTTTGAGCCTTCATAAAGAGGTTGACGTGACTTCTCGTCTAGAGGATCAACATCATGACTATCATCCTGGTTGTCCTCATCCATTGGAGAAAATGTGTCTTGGATCAATCTATGTATCTCATATTCATGATTTGTATCACTAACGTTATCTCCATCCATATCATCATTAAGAACTTGATCAACTTCAATATTCTGATCTAGATGTTCGTCACCCTGTAAATGAGTATTTCTGCTAGTACTTGGAAAATAAATCTTTGGAGGGGGAAATTTTGGGGGCATTGTCTATATATTTAAAAACAACGTAGTAAAATTAGTGTGTATAGAACATATAATAAAACGATAAGACATTTTACTGAAATTCATGACATGATGACTATTATAAAGAATACATTAAAAATTGAATAACCTCTTACCAAGGGACGATATTCATAACCCCCTTCGGCATGCCCCTTCTCCCTACAATGTCTTTCAATTTTTGTTATTAAAAGTCTTCTCCTTTGCAATCTCCTGCAATCAGAGAAAGGGCAATAACATTTTCCATCTCCCCTCGCCTCTAATGCCGCTCTAAACTGAGCAAGCTTCCTTGCATTTTCATTCATAGTGACAAATCCTTGTAGTGACAAGTAATTGTCTTACCTACACCATACCAAATAGTAACTTGTCAAATACATTAGATATAAGTATATTTCTAAATACAATATATTATATACCAATTTTTATAAAGAAAAACATGAAGACTGAAGTTTTCATTGATGCCAACAAGTGTTGTGCAATGGCCTTTGATTTACTCACAAGGAGACCTTCATAGTTTGGCCATTGGAACACAGCTAGGTGGCCCAAATGGTCCAAATTAAAGTTGAACTTGATGCATGCTTACCTTTTATGAATTTACTAGATGATTGTTGAGTATGACTCGCTCTAGTTTTGGATATGGTTTATAAAGAATGTATTTAGGAAACACTTGTTGTTGGTATCTGATTGTATGGCTAATATTGTTGGACAAACATACAAGAGAAAACAAATAACAAGGGCAGAAGAACCATGTGACACAATTGAAGCTCACAGTTCAAGTGTTGAAGAATCCAAGGCAATCACAAGCATAACTGGAAGTTCTTGGATACTATTGGGATGGTTTTCAATTTTGATTTTAGGTTTAATAGAACTATAGAAAAAATAAGAGGTTTAATTAGTAATTAATATATAATCATCGTATGCAGATCCTATAAAAACATGTAAGTATAACAAATTAATCACATGAAATATATATAGCAATGCTAAATTTAAAAAAAAAAACAAAAAAATTAAATTTTGTTCAAACATGCATGTTAAAAAAAATCCTGAATTTTTTTTTCTTAACATATAGACAAAAAAATATAAAAATACTAACCTTGCAAGTTCAAAATCAGAGCAATGTAGAATATCCGAGCTCAAACAATCACCACGAAATTTATCACAATTTCAAAATGCAGGCTCAATCAATCACCAGGAACCTTGTCGCAACTATAGCAAATGTGTCGAAAATTGTCTTAAAGTATGTATTTAGAGATCGACAAAAATGCATGAGTTGACCCGTGCAAAAAAAGCCATGAGTCGTACTTGGAAATTGGCATTGGTTTGGTGGGTTTGCAAAGATAGCCATAGGTCATCGATACAGAGACGAAAGTTCGTCCAAAGGTAAAAAAACATCGATATTTCCACGGTTTTTCCGCCATGATAAAAAAAAAATGAAAATACATCTTAAATTTCATTGTATTTTCCACGAATGTTCGAAACGTGGAAATATCCGCCCAAATGTACTAGTGGAAGTGGGTGAGGAAAGTAGTTTGTATAAAAAGAATTTGAATCAAGTGCCATGTGTTTTCTCTCCATCAATTTTAAGCAATCATTTGCATAAGTTTTATGATCCTATCAATTCTTTGATGGAGGATGTTTGCATCAATCATTCTTCTCCTTGGCATGATTTCTTGTTGCACCATTCAAGCCCTTTTGCAATTTTTGAACAAACCAGGAATATTGTGCCATCAAATTCCTTAATCTTTAACCCAATCCTGGCTTGTTTTATTAACAAAAATCAAAGAAGAATCATTAACATGTTTGATGAATGGTTGCAATGGATTTATAATTTTACCTAACATTTGTGATGATTGCTTAGAGTAGGTAGGTCTTAGATAAGCTCCCTTGATCAGTAGGATATGTGTGTTTCTTTTTCTGAGTGCTGAGTATTGCGAGTTGTCTTTGCTTTTCACTTTTGATGATCCTTTGAGTTTTCTGTTGAGTGTTTTTCCTTTTGCTGAGTTGTTTGATTGAGTTGAGTCTTTCTCCTTCCTAAGCTTTTCTCATCTCCTACATGCAACTTGAAATCGATTAAATTTTCCTTGAGTTTTGAGTGCTTTTAGTTCTTCTGTGTCAAGTGACCTGAGTATTCTTTTTTTGAAAATCCTTCCTCCATCCTACACAATAAGATTAATAAAATTTACATGTTATGTTATATTAGTATTTCCTTTATGCTTTTCAGTTTCTTCTATAGAATAGACTTCATTTTCAACATTTATTTTATATTTTATCCCATACATGCCTCACGCGGTATTTTAGTGGCCATGAGTGCACATACAGGTGCAAAATAAAGTTGAAAGCAAAAGATGGTGAGTGATGGATTGAAGATTGATGCAGAGTAGTTCAAGACCATATATTCTAAGGTTCTCAAGCTCTCTCTCCCTTAGAGAACTTGTCCCAGCTGGAGCCATATGTTATCGTACAATAGTACCTGGGCTACTATTCTTGCTGAGCAGATATCTGCACTTTTCAGAGCTTTTCCTTTACAAAGATAGGATACGATGAGCAGATTCATTTATGATCACTTACACATAAAAGCAGTGTATATTAGATATTGAGTAGACCTTGTGCCAAGGTTGATCCTTGAGAGCTTAGATCTGATGACCGATATGACCTTTTGTTTCATACAGTTTCAGTTCAGTTCCCAGAGTTCCAGTTGTATTATTGCAACAGTGTTTCATTGGTTCTAGATGATGATGATTGATATGCAGTGATATGACCACTAGAGTTGTGATTGTTAGCATTGATTATTATCTTGTTGTTTTATTCATCTTCATAGCATTAACTTGGTATGTAACTCATGATGTGGCAGTATTATTAATAAATGAAATGAACTATCTTGGATGGATTTAGAATATAAAATTGGATGTATTACTTGCACTTTAAGGTTTACTGATTATACGCATTGGTTTCATTACCCTCCTATGAGCATGGACATGGTCTTTCCTGACTTTTATGTTTTCTAGCTTACGCACCATATTCGCTTGACTCCATCCATCCACGACCTTCCTTATTTTGGCTTTCTCCTTGGATTTCCTTTTTCACTTTTGATATGGAGGAATTCCCAATTTCTACCTCTCTGTTGGATAACATCCATGTTTGTTTTGTGTCTTGGCTCTGATTTGGTGACAAAACTTGCCTTTGGTGAGTTGGATTTTATGCCTAGATCATTCTAGGTAGTTGCCCCGGTGTGTGGCTTAGTTCAGAATTCCCTCTAGTCACATGAGTTGTTGTTGGCTAAAACTGGAAGCACATGTACTAATTATGGAAATTATTGGAAACATCTTATGAAAGTATATTGAAATTAAATTCTAGAATGTGTTTATAAACACACGATGAATTAAAGGCTAAAAGCAATGAAATGCTAATGTACCCCTTGAAGGGTCCAAAAAGGTCTAAAAATTAATGGTTAAATAAATGCTAAATCTAAATATTGTTGACCTCATAAATGTAAATATACCTCGGATGCAAGCTGTGATTAGTTGTGCTTTTAAGCGCATGCAAAATCCCAGAGGGGTCATATAGGCCAAAAAGTCCATGGAAAGTAAATGAATGATCCTAAGGAACTTGGATCAACTTGATGTAGACATGATGCCAAGGTTGAATAAGCACTCTCTAAACAACTTATCCATTTGTGAGGCACTACCATTCCCTTTGTTTACCTTGTCCAGCACAGTGTGTAGCTTCTCCTCTCCCCGTCCAAAGTATCACTTAGTTGAGTTGGTCAAGTCATCCCTTTTACCTAGCCTTGTCCTTGACCTTCACCCTTTGCTAGCAGTTAGGCCATGTCCATTGGATGAAGTATATATTTAAAGCTTTGGTGCAAGTAAGTTATAAATAAAATTAAATATCTAGGTATTAACTACCACTTGATTGATTTTTATACTTTAAGTTGAGCTGTGAATATGGTTAAAGGAACATGTCTTAGTCACTTGTTATAATCTAGTCTTTGGTTGATTTTTGACCTAGTGAAACATAGTTTGACCATGGTCATTCTTGGGATCCATGATGAGATGGACCACTTATGCTTTATGATATTGAGATATGGTCCCACATACACCTATTGATGATTCCATATGTTGGACATATGCTCCAAATGATGATCGATGCAGTTGGTCAGTTTTATTATTATTTCCAGATCATCATATTTTACACTGTCGGGGTATGGTGGACGCTACAGATAACCCCACAAGTTATCATGAGGTGTATGAGTACTCATATATAGTGGATTTGGGTCTTTTGGATCCATTGAGACACTTATCTTTTAGTTCTAGGAACTTCTGGGCACGATATTAGTAGTTTTCCACCTGTTGACCAGTTTGGGAATGTTGATGAGGCCTTTCTAGCAGGAGCATTGGAGGCAAGTAATTTCCTAGGGCGATACAATGGAAGGGGGTGGTCCATCCACTTGTTTTTACCCCTATACCCCCCTCCAGACATGATGGAACCTTCTGTTTGACAGCATAGGAACACTAGAGGCATTTTTGGTCACTTTCACGGTTTTCAGGAGGATTAAAAAATGGAATAAAAAGGTGATTGAGGAATTCGATTTGGGAAATTAAGGCAAGGTATTGGAACTTGGTCTTCTCATAGGTCATCCATGGTGTATCCCCCTTCTTCCAGATCATTTTGCACCAGTCACTGGGGTCCACATGGGCTACATGAGATCTTTTATTGTATTTCTCTCTCTAATGATGGGGATGGGATTTGATCATTTGTATACATGGACATGTCATTGAGGCATATTTTATATTATTGTTCCATGGAGACATTATAGTGAAAGGGAATAATACCTCCTAGAGCCACTATGTTCTCCTAGTCACTTGTCCATACCTTTATGTTGTGGTTTCTATGTACCTAGCCACCCCCATGTATGACGTCGCCCCTCATTGAGCTTTTTAGACTATGACGCAATCACTTACTGAGTGATCCATGTCTTATATTGTATTGGCTCATCTTAGCCATTGATTATATTGTTGCATCTTTTGATCTCAACCACTAGTTTTCAAAAGTGGTTTGGGGTTTTGGTCTTCCTCATCCTATAAAAGGAGGGGAACCCCCTATTGTAAAAGAACCTTTGGGCTCTGGAAAACTTGGAATCAAATACTATTTTTGGAGATCTTCTTCTTGGATTTGATTGGGTTTCTCTTGTACATGGTTATGCATCTCTTCTTTTAGACATCTTTTCTTGTAACAGGTGAAATCAACATCTACTGAAGGAGGTCGAATTGATGGAAGCTAGTTGTGCGAATTGCTTGAAGGGAATATTGTTGTGGTTGCTCGCATCCCCCTTGGGAAAGATGTCTTCATCTTGAGGGATTTTTTCAATTGTGCTTTGTCCATTGATTACTTCTTTGATATGACATGCTTAGATATCATTGATTTGTGGATCAAATCTAACATTTTGTAATTTGATTTACAGGTTCAATGGGGCATCTCTCCTCCTAAGGAGTGGACGATTATGCTTGGATTCACTTGGAGATAGCTTGGAATTGCAACTAAAGGAAATAATCATCTATGTGAAAAGTAGTCGCAAGATTTTGAGGTAAGATCTACAAGGTATGTATCCACTTCGCTTGTTCTCCATCCTATTGGTCACATAAACCTTTAAAATTCAAAACCCTCTTTTTCTATTTTTTTAGATCTACTTGGATATAGCATGATTTTTGGGATAAAACTTAAGACCCAATTCTATAGCATCCACAACAATTCAGATCTATATTTTTGTGGTGCTTGGCCTTCACTTGACCCATTTCCCAAGGCATATTAGCCTCTTTAAGGGAAGTCGCACTTCTTGAGATGGACTAGTTGGGCTAGTTCCTAAATGTGGGTAGGAAATATTTTTGTTTCGTTGAATAGATCAACCTTTTAAACCTACCCCTAGTGCTTCACTTTGTTGATTTTCACCTTGTGGGCCCCATTCCTCATTTTGAGGGTTGTGCCCCTCTTGGGTCACTTAGTGATGCATTAGATCTATAGAGATCTATCCATGGCATGTTCTTGATCTTGAAAAACCACCTTGATTTTCATCTCGACTATCCCAATCTATAATTTGGTGGAAACCCAACTTTATTTGCCCCTTGATCTAAGGCACTAGTCATCCTTGGGTTAATTCACACTCCTTGGGTAGGTGGCCATTTACTAGATCCCATTTGTGGGTATTGCTAATTCCTTCTCAAATCCATAGATCTATGTTATATCATACCCCTAGTACCATCTCACTTTGATTTTAACCTAGTGGGACCCATTTGGACCATTTTCCATTTTTTAAGGGTGGGCTCCACTTGGATCCATAATTTTGGTACTAGATCTATCTAGATCTACTAATTCAACTTCATAAGTGGCCTTAATCTATCATTGGTACAACCATTTGTCACTCCCTAAGCCTCTCCAACCAACACCTAACTCTTTGGGTGCATTTATGTATCCTAGATCTTGATCTTGTTTCATATTGGTCTCCTACTCTTTAATCATCACAATTCCCTAGGAGATCTAGATTGAGTTTGCTAGCCTTCATTGGATAAGATAGGGTCTCCCCCTTGGTATTGCTTAGAATTTATATAAAGTGAAGAGTGCCTCGGTTATCGTGACACCCAACTTGCATTGGGAACCACAACATCTCTTGGGTCACCTCTTTAGTTTTACAATACCTCTACCGTCCTGGATAGGATACCATTTAGGGACAACTACAAGTTGTGTGATAAAATGACCATAATGTCATTGAAATCTATAAAATTGCACCAAATCATCTCTAGCAACTGTGTAGTATTTTATGCTCCAAAAAGAAAGCAAAATATCTGAGTAAAAAGAGAAAGAAATAATCTGAAGAGGATAATGGTACCAAATTACCAAATTATGATGAGAAAATATTGAATATATATATCAATAAAGAGGGGATGGGTATGTCCATTCACGACGTCAAATATAGTTCATAGTTTTCTTGTCAATGTTGTTATCCTGCATCTTTTGTCAACACACTAAAATCCATTGCATTTTTTGGTGCGACAATTAGATGTGAATTTGTTGTTGTTGATATGTGTAATTGTGATAGTCCCTTGACAAAAGAAGACCATCGGCCCTTTGAACTTCCATTTGTCTAACCACTCCTTCATGATTAGATCAATACCATCTTCATCAAGGTGATAGTTCCCTGCCAACCACTCTGGATTCTTCTTTTGTACCTATGGTGAGATATAAATAAAATGCATATCGGCCTTAAAATTCAAAGTGCGGATATATTTTGTTGTTACCTGCTTTGATATGCACAGTGTGCGAATGATGAAATCACACAGCTGTTCGTAATATGTGAACATTACTCCATTTGAGGCGTGCTGTTGGTCTGGCTTCAGACTTGCCCAGAGATTTGTGTATCTGGGTCCTCGGCAATCCTGGATGAGAGAGGAAAGACCGACATAGTGCTTTGGTTCTTTCCAGCCTACAAAGGTGATCAACACCATTAGCCAATTGTAATGAAAGGCGGTGCCATTGATTTGAGTGTCACGGACATCGTCCAAGAACTCATTTAGAAAATACTGAGACCAGTTAAATCTTACTCCCCGTGCTGTCTTCGCAGCGAGGTGAATTGATCCGGTTGGCACTTCTATTGGTCTTGCATTCCGCAAGACGTTTCCTCCGAGCAACTGCACTAGAAACTACATGGCATCATCTTGTTGTTCGAGTACACAGGGTACTAAAAAAGGACCGAACACCAAGAGAGACCACTTCACAAAAATAGATCACAGATCAACACACTGATGTTTTGACGTGGTTTAAACCCTCTTGAGGGAAACACTCCACGGCCCCGGCCAAATAGCTTCTACGGGACAATTTATTATGCAAAGAAAGAAAGTTACAAATGAGTGTCTCATAATCGATCAACTAAACAATGACCCTCCATGCTCTTTAAATAGAGATCATGGACCAATCGGGTGTCAAGCCATGGATCAAGGTTAGGTTTGATCTAAGAGAAGTTGAGTCGTCGGATCACTCTATGTTGGGAACATATCATGACCGTCGGATTAAGTATTTACAAATGCATACTAATGCATACTAAAGAAACACACTATCCCTAACGGATATATTACACAAGTTGATCTTAACTAACTCCTAAGTGTCTAAATATCCTAACATCCCCCCTTAAGAACAACTTGGGATAGGATTGAAGGATTTACAAAAGTGACACTATTAGGAGAAGGAAGGAGGCATTAGAGCCTATCTCCCCTTAATGACAAGTTCCTGAACTCCTAACATAGATCGAAGTTTAGAAAACTTCACTTCTGTAAGAGACTTGGTGAAGATGTCTGCAACTTGATGATCTATAGGGCAAAGAGCACTTCAAAAACACGATCATGAACAAGATTTTTGATGAAGTGCATATGTAGCTCAATGTGTTTACTGCGTTGATGTAGAAATGGATCTTTGGCAAGCTTGATGGCACTTTGATTGTCACACCAAAGTGGAGTAGGCTGCTGCTGCTCGAATCCAAACTCTGAAAGGATCTGTCGAAGCCATAAAGTTTCCTAACTTGCATTAACTGGTGCTCGATATTCTGTCTCTGCTGAAGAAAGCGAAAGAGCTTGTTGTTTCTTACAAGCCCAAGTAATAGGTCCAGATCCCAGACTGAAAACATAACCTACAGTACAGTTTCGATCATCAGGATCGCCGGCCCAATCTAAATCAGTGAAACCAACTAACAAAGGTTTCCCCCCTGTACGATAATGAATCCCAAACTGAACTGTACCTCGAATATATCGAAGTATTCTTTTAGCTTCTTTCCAGTGGCTTTCATGAGGTGTCTGCATATAACGGGCAACACGACCAGCGACAAAGGAAAAGTCAGGATGGGAATGATTCAAGTATAAGAGACTACCAACAAGCTGACGATATAAGGTGGCATCGACTTCAGGTGAAGTACAAGTGGCAGAAAGTTTGACTCCAGACTGGAAGGGAGAAGGGGCTGGTGTACAATATTCCATGTGAAAGCGACGAAGAAGGTCACAAGCATACTTAGACTAAGAAAGAAAGATTCCTTTTTTGGTTTGCAGGACTTGGAGACCAAGAAAATAATGCAAATTTCCTAAGTCTGACATTTCAAAATTTTGTTTAAGATTGGATTTCACATGGGTTATAAGCTTAGGGTCACTATCGGTAAGAATAAGGTCATCAACATATAGAACAAGTATGATGAGATGGTTTCCTACTTTCTTGGTATAGACATTGGGGTCAGAATGGCATCTAGAAAAACTAGTGTCAAGGAGAAAGTTATCCATTTTGGCATACCAAGCTCTAGGAGCTTCCTTAAGGCCATATAAGGATTTCTTAAGGTGGCAGACAAGGCTAGAGTTATTCTGAACATAGCCAGGAGGTTGTTCCATGTAAATTTCCTCCTGTAAATCACCATGTAAGAACACAGACTTGACATCCATTTAATGGACTTCCCAGTTGTGTAAGGCTGCAAGGGAAAGAACAAGGCAGATGGAGTTCATTTTTGCGACGGGAGCAAAGGTTTCATTGTAGTCAATCCCTTCAACTTGGGAAAAACCTTTGGCAACTAACCTTTCCTTAAGTCTTTCAACACTTCCATATGATGCATACTTAGTTCTGTAGACCCATTTACATCTGACAAGTTTTCTTCCTTTTGGAAGAGGTACAAGATCCCAAGTATCATTTTCCATTAAGGAATGATATTCTTCATCCATGGATGCATCCCAATCTGGATTCCCTGAAGCTTCTGCAAAAGTTTATGTATCATGATTCTCGAAAACTTGAGCCAAAAGAGAAGAGGCTCGCTAAAATTGAGAACGTGTTCGACGTTGATCTCTAGGATCACCGGCAAGATCACTAGCTGCTTCACATGTTGAACGAACCCATCGAGGAAGCACTTGTGCTAGTGAAACTGGAGGAACATGAGCAGGCGGAGGTGGATTTTCATCCTCACTGTCATCATCAGAAACTGGAGTTGGAAACCTTTCAAGGAATTTGGAAGAAGAAGAAAAAGGCACAGACGTCGAATCAGGCTCGCAGGCCAAAGATGGCACAATCGCCAAGTTAGGATCGCAAGCCAAGAGATTTTCATAAAATTTAACATCTCTTCTAATGATTATATCATGAGAATGTGGTTGAACAAGTCTATAACCTTTTACATGTTCATAATATCCAACAAATATGCACTTTTCACTTTTAGGCTGCAATCCTTTCTGTTTTTCATCCGGAATGTGAGCCCATGCTTCACTACCAAACACACGGAAGTGACTTACATCAGGTTTAGTTTTACTCCATGCTTCTTCCGGTGTTATACCTTGTAATGCTTTAGTGGGGGTGCGACTAACTATGTAATTTGCACAATTGATGGCTTTAGCCCAAAATTGAAGACTTAGTCCCTTAGATTGGATCATACAATTAGCCATTTCTTTTAAAGTGCGGTTCTTCCGCTCAGCTACACCATTTTGTTGTGGTGTATATGGAACAGTGTGTTGTTGTTGGATGCCTTGTTCAGTGCAGAAAGCAGTGAACTTATTGTTAACATATTCTCCTCCATTGTCAGATCTTAACTTAATAATTTGATGACTAGATTGTTTTTCCACAAGATCCTTGTAGGGCAAGAACATGTTAAATACTTCTCTCTTAAGTTTTAGGAAATAAACCCAAGTGCGTTTGGTGTAATCATCATTGAAAGTTAAGAAATATTTGAAACCAGAAAAGGAAGCAGATGGAAGAGGACCACACAAGTCACTATGCACAAGCTCCAAGGGAACCGAGGCGTGCCAAGAGGCACGTTTGTCAAAACTGTCCCAATGATGTTTTCCAAGTACACAACCGGAGCAAACACCATCCCTACAAGATACCATCGGAAGACCTATCACCATATTTTCTTTACATAGTTGTTGCAATGAGCGATAATTTAAGTGACGAAATCGCTCATGCCAAATTTTGCTCAAGTTATCACTATGAGCAACAAAAACTGAAGGCAAAGGTGATGACCCAAAGTTGTTAAACTTGTACAACCTGGTAATATCATCAACAATTCCGGTAGCTAGGACCTATTGAGGATCTTTAAAATCCTTGATTACAACTTGGTGAGGTGTAAAGGTCACAGTTTTACCTTCACCAGAATGAGTGATATGATAGACTGATAACAAATTGCAGAAAATTCTTGGAACACATAGTACATCACTAAAATGACCATTATCTACTGGAATTGTTCTAGCTCCTACAACATTTAAAGATCTATCATCACCAACAAATATTTGTTTGGTGTTACATTCATACATAGTAGAAAAGATGGCTTGATCCTTAACCATATGATAAGATGCTCCAGAATCAATGAGCCATTCATTTGAAGTAGAAGAAGAAGATGCATTATAAGAATAACTAGAAGCACAAAGTGCATGTCCATGAGAGGTAGATTCTGAAGACGAATCTAGGCTGATGTGGTGCTTCTTCATTGCTGCTTCCAAGGCTTCCATCTTCTTGAAACACTTAGATTCATCATGATTATCTTTCCCGCAATAGTTGCAATGATGCTTAGTTTTCTTGCCTTTTGGCTTGGATCCTTTGTCATTTTTTAAAGAAGGAGCTGACTGAGAGGGTTTGGGACCCTTGTTTGACTTATTATTGTGAAAATTTTGTTTCTTGGGAGGCTTGGACTTTTCTTTCTGTTGGGACAATAAGGCTTTCCCAGATGTATCTACATTGTTGATTATTCCAAGATGAATGAGTTTATCTTGTTCTCTAATCAAGGAATCACAAAAGGATTCAAGACTAGGCTCTTGATAGCTAGCTGCATTCAAGGATGCTTTCATGGAGTAAAATGTAGATACACAAACAGAATATGTAGGTCCAAGTTTGGAAAGAATATGATAAATGCATTGTTTGTCTTCCCTCTTAATCTTACATTCTGCACATAAGAGTTTAAGAGTTGTGTACTTAGATAAATAATATTGAATGCATGAAAAGTCACTTGGATTTAAAGAAATCAACTCATTTTCGAGTTGGTGACCTTGAATTTCATTGTGTTTACCAAACATAGATTCCAACTTGTCCCAAGCAGCATTAGGTTCATCAATTCCAGATATGTGGAATCACAAATCAGTAGATATTGACATCCCAATCAAGCCACGAGCTTCATCACATCTATTTGCCCATTTTATTTTCTTATCAGCATTAGTGGGTTCTGTTTCTTTCCCTGAGGTAATTCTGAAAAGTCCCCTACTTCGTAGAACATCCTCCATAGGAGATTTCCATGAGAAATAGTTGGAATTGTTAAGTAGAATATCACAAGGGGCGGCCATATTTGTAAATTAATGGTTTTAAAAGTAGAAACCAATAGTTTGGATGTTAAGAGATCGAAAAAATAGGCGGTTTAAAAAAAAACGGCATTGAAAACTGACTTTGTATGATGAAGTTATGCTTGAACAAAGAAACTATTGAAGATGTCCCCAATAGTGACGTGGCAGCTAGAGAATGTCCAGCAAAAAAAAGAACCCCCCTCTTCCCAAGATGAACCTTTTGACAATCACTTTACAAGAAAGTTGCTTTAAGTGAACCAATTTTGTAAAATAAGTGATTTCACTTTTACAATGATATTACTTTTAAATAGTGCAACAATAATAAAAAAACTTAAGTGACTCACTTGTATTTTTATTTTTTATTATTTAAGTGAGATGTACTTTTACAATAAAATAACTTGAAAATAGAAATTGCATGCACTTTTTCTTTTAAAAGTAAATTCCTAAGACTTGAACTCAAGACCTATAAAGGAATAAAGCAACTTTGAACCAAGTGAGCTAGATTAAAAGGTATGTAAAATATGGGAATGAGGAAGGGAGCTTTTTTTTTTTTTTTTACTCTTCTTGCTCGGTTTGCGTGCTTGCCATTTTTCCTGCAAAACACACCACAAATCGAAACAAAAAAAACTTTTCCACACTTGTGGAGTTAGATCTTGTTAGCTTGCCTGGAAAGTCTACGTTTTCTCTGTGTTTCTGATTTGCCGAGATCGCGCAAGGTGCACGGCAAAGAGCATACGCAGCCGAGAAAAACCCTTTCCCTTTCTGTTTCTAATTTGCCGAGATCGCTCAAGGTGCACAGCAAAGAGCATACGCAGACGAGAAAGTAACAATCCAAACCTAAAAAAAAATCTAACAGTAAAAAATATGAAATATGAGATTTTTTCCTTTTAAAAAAGGAAAATAAAAAAATGCGTCACTGTAACATTATACTTTCAGATCTGATGAAATACGCGTTTCTGGAGCAACCTGAAACCGTTTTTGTTAGAACATTTTTCCACCTATGTACATTAATCATTTATTAATGATGATTAATTAGCCCAAGTGATTAATGATTACATCCCTAAGTTGATTAGCTACTAAATGGTCAATTATCATGAACTAGATGGCAAATGTGAACAAGTGCTGAGTCAAACCAGCTAAGTGGAGCGCTCCCCAGGGCAATTAATGCACTCAGCATGCCTAGAGCGCCCTCCTCAGGTCATTTAATGCACTCAGCATGCTTCTCTTCTACCTAGGGCGCATTTGCTCTCTTTGTGGACAATCTTGCCTTGTTTTGTCACATTTTTGACCAATTTTAGACTCCAAACCTCTAGCCAACCAGTTTCTTCACATGTGTGAGGTCACATGGGCCTGTCCAGTCATTCCCAGCATTCACACTGCAGATTCGAACTAGTTTGGGATGGTTTGGGATATTTTGGTCAACCTAGGGGGGTTTGAGCTTTTTCTAAGCTAGATCAGTGTGAACACTCCAGATGGATTCGAATTCTTCCAGATTTGTATATATGGGTGTTCTTAACCTTTGTTAAGGTTGGACAGTTAATAATATTGACATTATTCACCAATTCATGTGTATTGTTCTTCATTCATTTAAATTTTTTTATGCTAATTCTTGCAAATGTTGTGCAATCTTTCACCAGTGAGGAATCCACAGTAGCTAGATTCAACTGTGCTTGAGATTTTACATGGTATCAGAGCTCTTGGAGCTAGAATTCGAACCAGCAGACTGTTGTAGTGGATTGCCAGAAACAGTGGAGAAACCACATAATTCCTAAGGCCATTGCCTTGAGCTTACTGGAGAAATCTAGTGGCTCCTCTCAGGTGTGATGCTCTCCCGAATGCACCCACTATCCATACAGGGTTCGAATCTGTGAGTGTAGATCCCTCCAGAGTGATTTGAGAGTTGTTTGCAGGTATTGGAGTTCAGCATTGTCAGCAAGTGCGAATTGCAGCAGAGGAGAATGGAGCCATCTCACCCAAACGTGCTCACACCCTTCAACTATTTCGATTGGAAGGCAGAAATGGTGATTTTGCTGAGATCCAAGGGTCTCTACAGAATCACGATGGGCACTGAGGTTGAGCCAAACTCAGCTGTGGAGAAATCCAAGTTTTTTAACAGAATGGATGAGGCATTTGGCCTCCTTTGTCTCAGCATTTCGAGAGACCTCCTGTTTCATGTAGAAAGTCTAGCAACTCCAAATGAAGTGTGGCTCAAGCTTGAGACACTGTTTGGAAAGACTGATGAGATGAGAGGCCACCAGCTCGAAAATGAGCTTGTCTCACTGAGCCCAGGGAATTTCGATTCCATCCAGGACTTCTTCACCAAGTTCAAGAACTTGGTCTTGCAGATCAGACAATGTGGCATAGAGAAGAAAGAAGAACAGTTGGTGTTGTCCATTCTCTCCAAATTGGGTTCTGAATACTCAGTTTTTGTGTCTTCCTTCAACTCCACAAGGCTCACAGTCAGAGGCTGGAAGATGCCATCCTTGGCTGACTTCATGGAGATGCTAACTCAAGAGCAAGACAAGCTGGTCTTGATGGGCTCCATCAAACAAAAAGATCAAGTTCTTGCAGCTGGAGATTCGAAATGTGGAAGAAGCAAGCAAAAACCCAGGGTTTCGAAACCTCAAGAGAAGAAGAGAAAGGATGAGAGGCCCAAATCCTCTGAGGGGGTTTCGAATCTTGTCAAGAATAAGGGAAAGAAGGATGAGAAGACAAAATGTAGCTACTGTCAAAGAGGTTTTCATCCAGAGAGCTCATGCATGAAGAAAACCATAGACACCATGACACATCTCCTACAGAAAAATAATATTCCTCTTCCTGAAAGTTCCAAGAAGAAGGAGTGCGTTTCTGAAGACAAGGAGAGCTGCCATGCTTTGGTGGCTAGCTCATCTCATTCACCTTTTTTCATCATTGATTCAGGTGCCTCAAGGCACATGGCTTCCTCAAGAGACTCGTTTTCTGAACTTGCTCCCTACAGTGGTCTCTCAATTCGAATGGGAGATGACTCAGAAATCCCTGCTCATGGCATTGGGAAAATCTCTATGGAGAATGGCTTCTTCTGCAATGTGCTGTATGTGCCAAACCTTGCAGCAAACTTGCTCTCTATATATCAAATGACTCATACTGGAGCAGCAAAGAAGGTGGTCTTCACTCAGGATGAAGTGGAGATATCAGAAGTTTCCACCGGGAAAATTGTTGCAAAGGGTGTTGCAGACCATGACATGAAGATGTACATGTTCTCCCACTTCCTCGAATTTTCTTCACCAAGTGTGCTGCTGTCACATGGGAATGAGACCAGCAAGCTATGGCATCAAAGGTATGGGCACCTAAACTACAGATATCTTCAAGTTTTAAGCAAAGAAAATATGGTAGAAGGGCTGCCCCAAATCAGATTTTCGAGTGGAACATGCAAGGGTTGCATGATTGGGAAACATCCTGAAAGGAAGTATGACAAAGGGAAGGCTAGGAGGGCTGATCAACCTCTTGGGATAGTACATTCTGATCTCATAGGGCCACTCCCCACACCCTCCTATGGCTGCAGCAAATATGTGCTCACCTTCATCGATGACTACTCAAGGTACTGCTGGTTATTTTTTCTTAAGCAAAAATCTGAAGTCTTTGATTGTTTCAAGATTTTTAAGAGCATGGTTGAGAACTTCAGTGGGAAGGCCCTGAAGATTTTGAGGACTGATAATGGTAGAGAGTATGTCAACAACAATTTGTAGCAGCTCTGTCAAGAGCATGGCATTCAGATGCAACACTCAGTGCCCTACACACCTCAGCAAAATGGTGTTGCAGAGCGCAAAAATAGAGCACTGAAAGAGATGGCAACTTGCATGTTGCAAGCAAGGGATTTGTCTCCCAAATTATGGGCTGAAGCTATGAATTGTGCAGCATATGTTCAGAACAGGGCACCACACAAATCATTGCAAGGAATCACTCCATTTGAAGCTTGGATGGGCCACAAGCCAAATGTCTCACATTTCAGAATTTTTGGCTCAAGGGCTTGGGCCAGAATTCCACCGGAGAAGAGAAAGGCATTGCAGCCCCAAAGCAAGGAGTCAATCATGGTTGGGTATGCAGAGGATTCAAAGGGATACAAGCTCTTTGATCCATCCACTCACAAAACTTTCATTGAAAGAAGTGTCAAATTCGAAGAGGAAGAATTTTTGCAAGCTAGTGAACAAGGTGATGGGGAATGCTCATTCCCTCGTCTTGATGATGAAGTAAGTAGTGATTCATTCTCTGATATTTCTGATTCTGATATTGCTGAAGATGATGTTGATATGGATTCTGAACATATCCCTCCTTCAAGGCCCAAGTGGGCAGAGAAAACAATTCAAAGTGCCGGAGAGCTAGTGGGAGATCCCCAAGATGCTAGGAAAACTAGATCTCAATTTCACAATTCCTTTGCATATAATAATTCTGATCTGAGTGAGGCATGTTATTTGATGATTGGATCTGATCCAATGTCATATTCAGAAGCATGTACAGACCCAAGGTGGCAATCAGCCATGCAAGAGGAGATGAACTCACTCCATGAGAACAAAACTTGGGATTTGGTCCCTCTTCCTCCCAAGAGGAAACTAGTGCAATGCAAGTGGATTTATAGAACCAAAATTGGATCTGATTGCTCTGATCTGAAGTATAAGGCCAGGTTGGTAGCTAAGGGTTACTCTCAGGTCCAAGGAGTGGACTATACAGAAACATTTGCACCGGTGGCAAAAATGGACTCCATAAGACTAGTTTTGGCAATTGGGGCTTCCAAGCGATGGGAGATTCATCACATGGATGTAAAAAGTGCCTTTCTTCATGGGGATCTGAATGAGGAGATTTATATGCAGCAGCCTGAAGGTTTTATTTCTGATCATACACTTGTTTGCAGGTTGAACAAATCACTCTATGGGCTCAAGCAAGCTCCTAGAGCATGGTATGCAAAAATGGACAATTTTCTGCTATCTTTGGGGTTTGAGAGGTGTAAGTCTGATCCAAATGTGTATATGCAGCATGTTAGTGATCTGATATTGATTATTGTACTGTATGTTGATGATCTTTTGATCACTGGCAGCTGCACCAAAGAACTTGACTCAGTTAAGAGAGCATTGCACAGTGCATTCTCCATGACCGATCTAGGATTGCTAAAACAATTTCTGGGTTTGGAGATTGATCAATCTGTGAATGGAATTTCTGTATGTCAGTCAAGGTATGCTTCAGATTTGCTGCAGAAATTTAAGATGGCTGAATGTAAGTCTGCAAAATTTCCATTTCTTTCAGGAGTTAAGCTTACAGAATGGGGTTCTTCACCACTAGTTGACAGTTCGTTGTATAGGCAACTTGTTGGAAGCTTGCTTTATCTTACTCATTCTAGACCAGATTTGTCATATGCTGTTGGGGCTGTTGCAAGGAACATGCAAGAGCCTCATGAGATCCATTGGAAGGCAGCCAAGAGGATCCTTCATTATGTTCAGGGTACTAAGTCTTTTGGTATCCATTATGCTGCTGGTTCATCCCTTGAACTAGTAGGATTTACAGATTCTGATTGGGCCGGTGATTGTATTGATCGGAAGTCAACTTCCGGTTATGTCTTTATGCTTGCACATGGACCTATATGCTGGTCAAGCAAGAAACAGAGCACTATTTCCTTATCTTCAGCTGAGGCCGAGTACAGGGGAGCAGTTAATGCAGCCACACAATGTATTTGGTTGCAAGGTATTCTTGCAGAGTTCGGGATTGTCTTTGATTCACCCACTATTCTTTGGTGTGATAATCAAAGTACAATCAAGATTTCTACCGATCCAGTACAGAGACAGAGGACCAAGCACATAGAGATACACATGCATTACATTCGGGGTTTGGTGCATGACCGGATCATAGCATTGCAGTATTGCCCATCCAGTGAGCAAACTGCTGATATCTTCACCAAGTGTTTTACCGAGAAGACCTTCACTCACCTTAGATCTTTGCTTGGGGTGAGTGATGCATGGTGATGATTGGTGTATTTTGATATATGCCACATGTCCATTTTAGAGGGGAGGTTTTATTTCCCATGTGGTTTTCCTCCTTACCTTGGTTACATGGACAAATAAATTTTCATGATGTAAAAGGTGACTTGAGCCTAGTTGCCAAGGCCTTAATTTTTGATATTTCACTAAGTCTAGCTTAAGGGGGGGTGTTAGAACATTTTTCCACCTATGTACATTAATCATTTATTAATGATGATTAATTAGCCCAAGTGATTAATGATTACATCCCTAAGTTGATTAGCTACTAAATGGTCAATTATCATGAACTAGATGGCAAATGTGAACAAGTGCTGAGTCAAACCAGCTAAGTGGAGCGCTCCCCAGGGCAATTAATGCACTCAGCATGCCTAGAGCGCCCTCCTCAGGTCATTTAATGCACTCAGCATGCTTCTCTTCTACCTAGGGCGCATTTGCTCTCTTTGTGGACAATCTTGCCTTGTTTTGTCACATTTTTGACCAATTTTAGACTCCAAACCTCTAGCCAACCAGTTTCTTCACATGTGTGAGGTCACATGGGCCTGTCCAGTCATTCCCAGCATTCACACTGCAGATTCGAACCAGTTTGGGATGGTTTGGGATATTTTGGTCAACCTAGGGGGGTTTGAGCTTTTTCTAAGCTAGATCAGTGTGAACACTCCAGATGGATTCGAATTCTTCCAGATTTGTATATATGGGTGTTCTTAACCTTTGTTAAGGTTGGACAGTTAATAATATTTACATTATTCACCAATTCATGTGTATTGTTCTTCATTCATTTAAATTTTTTTATGCTAATTCTTGCAAATGTTGTGCAATCTTTCACCAGTGAGGAATCCACAGTAGCTAGATTCAACTGTGCTTGAGATTTTACAGTTTTCAATCAAACGAAAACTATTTCCCAATGGAAATGACGCTCCTGACGCAATGAAACAACTCCCACAGCCTAGAAATGTACAGAAATACTAGAACTAGAAACCCTTTCGAGTTTCGGCAACAACAGTTCAAGATCTAGATCATAACCGAAAGCGTCACTTCATAAAAGCTCTGATACCATGTTCGGGTATACAGGGTACTACCAAAGGATCAAACACCAAGAGAAACCACTTCACAAAAATAGATCACAGATCAACACACCAATTTTTTGACGTGGTTTAAACCCTCTTGAGGGAAACACTCCACGACCCCGGCCAAATAGCTTCTACGGGACAATTTATTATGCAAAGAAAGAAAGTTACAAATGAGCTTCTCATAATCGATCAACTAAACAATGACCCTCCATGCTCTTTAAATAGAGATCATGGACCAATTGGGTGGTAAGCCACGAATCAAGGTTAGGTTTGATCTAAGAGAAGTTGAGCCGTCGGATCACTCTATGTCGGGAACATATCGTGATCGTCGGATTAAGTATTTACAAATGCATACTAATGCATACTAAAGAAACACACTATCCCTAACGGGTATATTACACAAGTTGATCTTAACTAACTCCTAAGTGTCTAAATATCCTAACACTTGTAGGTCTTCTGTGATAAAACCTCGTTTTCCTTTGGGGATATTGAATTCCTCCTTCATCTACGGGGTGATCTCTTTGTCTCTGGTCTTTCCCCCAAAGAAATTCTGAGGGTTGTCACCTTGCTTACTCAGTCCCATGATCCTATGGATGAAATCTATTTTGATATCAACATTCCTATCCATCCAGAGGTAGCCTTGGTGTGTGCGCGATATTAATATGTGCACAACCGCATTGAGTTTGGAACTCCTGTCGAAGTGTGGGATCCGTAGCAGGTTCAGAAGTCTTGAGTCCACGAGTTCATAAATCCAACTCTGCGTTGCCAGCAGTGGGTTGTTCTTCACGTCCATTTTCTGGCACATGTATCTATCCGGTTGAAACTGAGGGTACTTCGGTTCGTCAGGATCCTTGAACTATTGCAGTAAATCATAATCTTCAAACTTGCAATCTGGGAGCTTTCCTAACAAATTTTCTTGTTGTTTGACATGACTGGACATCGGTGGAAGCAGTATCTCATACTTGGTGTTTCTATCCCGCTTCAAGGATGGTGCATCTGGTGCTCGCGAAGAGATATAGACTGGTCTTAAGTATATGGGAAGCTCTATGTCTGTTGGTGGGCTATCTTGTTTCTTAGAGCCCATTACTTTCGACTTTGACGTCTCAACTGTAGGTTCCTTTCCCTTGTGTTGCATTGCTGGAGGTTGGCGTGGTGAACGGTGTGAAGCCTAGCGTTTTTCTGGAACATACTTCATGGCAGGGGTTCTCATCAACTCTGTAGTCCCATCTTGTTTGAATTCATGTAGCACTTTGCTTAGAGTGGATTCTTCGGACATTCGCTTACAGTCAACTCTGAAACTGAAGAAGGTATATGAATTCTCTGTAATACTCAAGTTGGAAAATTTTGGTAACCGAATCACTGTGCAAACTGCGGTATTTATAGGCATTGGAAACCTTAAGCCACACCCAAAAATGGATAGATAAGCATTAAATGTCATGACCGTTGGCCAAATCCGGTGAGGATGTTGGTCCTTTCCTTTATTGAATTCATTAGAACGACTACATTTGCGTTGAATTCACAAGCAAGCGTCGGTAAAATCATTGTATAACGGCTAGTTTTCCAATCGACATTTTAACGAATAGCTTCTGTGAACTGCACTGACAGCTCGGACAAAAGATTTTTGTGCAATTCTTCTTTGCACTTGTGCTCCTTCAACTTTAACTTCGCAGCTACGCTTTCAGTTCGTGCCTCGGGTCACAACTTTTGGTGTACACTTCCCATTCGTCCTGTTTCATTTGATCTGCGCGACTGCATGCTGAGCTTCACAACTGCGTGCGTCTACTTCTCTCTTCTTTTGTTTTATTTTCTCTCTTTTTTTTTTCATATCTGCACGGCTTCATTTCGCTGAGGGTTCGACGAACTAGGACTATCTCGGTAGGTTTTTAGTCTACTTCCATTAACCAGACCTGGTAGGTTGTCTCCGGCTAACATGGCTAACTGAGTTACACCACCGTTAGTAACATGCATAACAATATATGACCCAAGCCAATGCATTTTAAATTTGCCAGGAAATTTCATGAAATTGCGCACTTGGTGACAATGAACACTTTGAACCTGCAATGCAAACTCTCAACATTCAGGAGGGGATCCTAACTATCTAATTCAAACCCTACATTGACAGAAGGCACATTCGGGAGATCATCAAACCCTAGGCAGAATCCATAGTATTTATCCAATGGCTTCAAGGCAATGGCCCCGGGGACTTCTGTGGTTTCTCCACTATTTCTGGTGCACTTCTGAAGTAGTCTTGGTTCAAATAGAAGCTCCAAAAGCTCTGATACCATGTGAAATCTAAGTTGCAGTAGGATCTAGTAGCTAAATATTACATCATAATCAATAAATTTGGCTTAGTATGCAAGAAAATAGTGTAAAAAGAATTCTGGAAAACAAATGATCAAAAACCAATCACAGATGATAAAAAACCAGTAACAAATGATCAAAAACTAGTGATGCAAATGATCAAATAGTAAGTTTATCATAATTGTCCAACCCATAAATAAGTTGTCAATACATTTATATAGAATTTGGAAGATTTTTTTTTCCTTTGGAGGCGGATATAAGTGGCTAGCTTACATTGGAACTCAATCCCCCCTAGGTTGATCAATAGGCTCCCAAATCACCCCAAACAGATATGAATTGTCCATGTGAACGTTGGGTAGGAATGGGATGTTCGGGTACATAGGGTACTCCCAAAAGACTGAACACATAGAGCAACCACTTCACACAAACAGATCAAAGATCGATACACCGATGTTTTGACGTGGTTTAAACCCTCGAAAGGGAAACACTCCACGGCCCCAGCCAAATATCTTCTACGGAGAAATTTATGATGCAAAGAAAGAAAGTTACAAATGAGCTTCTCATAATCGATCAACTAAACAATGACCCTCCATGCTCTTTAAATAGAGATCATGGACCAATCGGGTGTTAAGCCACATATCAAGGTTAGGTATGATCTAAGAGAAGTTGAGTCGTCGGATCACAGCATATCATGACCATCGGATTAAATATTTACAAATGCATACTAATGCATACTAAAGAAACACACTTTTCCTAATGGATATATTACACAAGTTGATCTTAACTAACTCCTAAGTGTCTAAATATCCTAACATCCCCCCTTAAGAACAACTTGGGATAGGATTGAAGGATTTACAAAAGTGACACTGTTAGGAGAAGGAAGGAGGCATTAGAGCCTATCCCCCCTTAATGACAAGTTCCTGAACTCCTAACATAGATCGAAGTTTAGAAAACTTCACTTCTGTAAGAGACTTGGTGAAGATGTCTGCAACTTGATCATATGTAGGGAAAAGAGCACTTCAAGAACACGATCATGAACAAGATTTCTGATGAAGTGCATATGTAGCTCAATGTGTTTACTGCGTTGATGTAGAACTGGATCTTTGGCAAGCTTGATGTCACTTTGATTGTCGCACCAAAGTGGAGTAGGCTGCTGCTGCTCGAATCCAAACTCTGAAAGGATCTGTCGAAGCCATAAAGCTTCCTGACTGGCATTACCTGGTGCTTGATATTCTGTCTCTGCTGAAGAAAGAGCAAGAGCTTGTTGTTTCTTACAAGCCCAAGTCATAGGTCCAGATCCCAGACTGAAAACATAACCTGCAGTAGACTTTCGATCATCAGGATCGCCGGCCCAATCTGAATCAGTGAAACCAACCAACAAAGGTTTCCCCCCTGTACTGTAATGAATCCCAAACTGAATTGTACCTCGAATATATCGAAGTATTCTTTTAGCTTCTTTCCAGTGGCTTTCATGAGGTGTCTGCATATAACGGGAAACACGACCAACGGCAAAGGAAAAGTCAGGATGGGAATGATTCAAGTATAAGATACTACCAACAAGCTGACGATATAAGGTGGCATCGACTTCAGGTGAAGTACAAGTGGCAGAAAGTTTGACTCCAGACTGGAAGGGAGAAGGGGCTAGTGTACAATCTTCCATGTGAAAGCGACGAAGAAGGTCACAAGCATACTTAGACTGAGAAAGAAAGATTCCTTTTTTGGTTTGCAGGACTTGGAGACCAAGAAAATAATGCAAATGTCCTAAGTCTGACATTTCAAAATTTTGTTTAAGACTGGATTTCACATGGGTTATAAGCTTAGGGTCACTACCGGTAAGAATAAGGTCATGAACATATAGAACAAGTATGATGAGATGGTTTCCTACTTTCTTGGTATAGACATTGGGGTCAGAATGGCATCTAGAAAAACCAGTGTCAAGGAGAAAGCTATCCATTTTGGCATACCAAGCTCTAGGAGCTTGCTTAAGGCCATATAAGGATTTCTCCAGGAGGTTGTTCCATGTAAATTTCCTCTTGTAAATCACCATGTAAGAAGGAAGACTTGACATCCATTTGATGAAATTCCCAGTTATGTAAGGCTACAAGGGAAAGAACAAGGCAGATGAAGTTCATTTTTGCGACAGGAGCAAAGGTTTCATTGTAGTCAATCCCTTCAACTTGGGAAAAACCTTTGGCAACTATTCTTTCCTTAAGTCTTTCAACACTTCCATTTGATGCATACTTAGTTCTGTAGACCCATTTACATCTGACAAGTTTTCTTCCTTTTGGAAGAGGTACAAGATCCCAAGTATCATTCACCATTAAGGAACGATATTCTTCATCCATAGCTGCATCCCAATCTGGATTTTCTAAAGCTTCTACAAAAGTTTCTGGATCATGATTCTCGGAAACCTGAGACAAAAGAGAATAGGCTCACTGAAACTGAGAATGTGTTCGATGGTGATCTCTAGGATCACCGGCAAGATCACCAGCTGCTTCACATGTTGAACAGACCCATCGAGGAAGAACTTGTGCTGGTGCAACTGGAGGAACATGAGCAGGAGAAGGTGGATTTTCATCCTCACTGTCATCATCAGAAACTGGAGTTGGAAACCTGTCAAGGAAGTTGGAAGAAGAAGAAGGCACAATCGCCGAATCAGGCTCATAGGCCAAAGATGGCACAATCATCGAGTTAGACTCGCAGGCCAAGAGATTTTCATCAAATTTAACATCTCTTATAATGATTATATCATGCGAATGTGGTTGAAGAAGTCTATAACCTTTTACATCTTCAGAATATCCAACAAATATGCACTTTTCACTTTTAGGCTGCAATGCTTTCAGTTTTTCATCCGGAATATGAGCCCATGCTTCACTACCAAACACATGGAAGTGACTTACATCTGGTTTAATTTTACTTCATGCTTCTTCCAGTGTGATACCTTGTAAAGCTTTAGTCGGGGTGCGATTAACTATGTAATTTGCACAATTCATGGCTTCAGCCCAAAATTGAGGACTTAGTCCCTTAGATTGGATCATACAATTAGCCATTTCTTTTAAAGTGCGGTTCTTCCGTTCAACTATACCATTTTGTTGTGGTGTATATGGAACAGTGTGTTGTTGTTGGATTCCTTGTTCAGTGCAGAAAGTAGTGAACTTTTTGTTAACATATTCTCCTCAATTGTCAGATCTTAACTTAATAATTTGATGAGCAGATTGTTTTTCAACAAGGGCCTTGTAGGCCAAGAACATGTTAAATACTTCGCTCTTAAGTTTTAGGAAATAAACCCAAGTGCGTCTGGTGTAATCATCAATGAAAGTTAATAAGTATTTGAAGCCGGAAAATGAAGCAGATGGAAGAGGAACACACAAGTTACTATGCGTAAGATCCAAGGGAACCGAGGCGTGCCAAGAGGCACGTTTGTCAAAACTGTCCTGGTGATGTTTTCTAAGTGCACAACCGAAACAAACACCATCCCTGCAAGATACCATTGGAAGACCTGTCACCATATTATCTTTACATAGTTGTTGCAATGAGCGATAATTTAAGTGAACAAATCGCTCATGCCAAAGTTTGCTCAAGTTATCACTATGAGCAACAAAAACTGAAGGAAAAGGTGATGACCCAAATTTGTTAAATTTGTACAACCTGGTAATATCATCAACAATTCTGGTAGCTAGGACCTATTGAGGATCTTTAAAATCCTTGATTACAACTTGGTGAGGTGTAAACGTCACAGTTTTACCTTCACCAGAATGAGTGATTTGATAGACTGATAACAAATTGCAGGAAATTCTTGGAACACATAGTACATCACTAAAATGACCATTATCTACTGGAACTGTTCCAGCTCCTACAACACTTAGAGATCTATCATAACCAACAAATATTTGTTTGGTGTTACATTCATGCATAGTAGAAAAGATGGCTTGATCCTTAACCATATGATAAGATGCTCCAGAATAAATGAGCCATTCATTTGAAGTAGAAGAAGAAGATGCATTATAAGAACAACCAGAAGCACAAAGTGCATGATCATGAGAGGTAGATTCTGAAGGCAAATCTAGGCTGATGTGGTGCTTCTTCATTCCTGCTTCCAAGGCTGCCATCTTCTTGAAACACTTAGAGTCATTATGATTATCTTTCCCGCAATAGTTGTAATGACGCTTAGTCTTCTTTCCTTTTGGCTTGGATCCTTTGTCATTTTTTAAAAGGAAGGAGCTGACTGAGAGGGTTTGGGACCCTTGTTTGACTTATTATTGCAAAAATTTTGTTTCATGGGAGGCTTGGACTTTTCTTTCTGTTGGGACAATAAGGATTTCCCAGATGTATCTGCATTGTTAATTATTCCAAGATGGATGAGCTTATCTTGCTCTCTAATCAAGGAATCACAAAAGGATTTAAGACTAGGCTCTTGATAGCTAGCTGCATTCAATGATTCTTTCATGGAGTAAAATGTAGATACAAAAACAGAATATGCAGGTCCAAGTTTGGAAAGAATATGATAAATGTATTGTTTGTCTTCTCTCTTAATCTTGCATTCTTCACATAAGAGTTTAAGAGTTTTGTACTTAGATACATAATCTTGTATGCATGAAAAATCACTTGAATTTAAATAAATCAACTCATTTTCGAGTTGGTGACCTCGAATTTCATTGTGTTTACCAAACACAGATTCCAACTAGTCCTAAGGTGCATCAGGTTCATCAATTCCAGATATGTGGAATCGAAAATCAGTAGAGATTGACATCCCAATCAATCCACGAGCTTCGTCACATCTATTTTCCCATTTTATTTTTTTATCATCATCAGTGGGTTTTTTTTCTTTCCTTGAGGTAGTTCTGAAAATTCCTCTACTTCGTAGAACATCCTCCATACGATATTTCCATGAGAAATAGTTGGAACTGGTAAGTAGAATATCACAAGGGGTGACCATATTGTAAATTAATGGTTATAAAATTAGAAACCAATAGTATGGATGCGAAGAGCTCAAAAAAATAAGCGGTTTAAAAAAAAACAGCACTTAAAAATAACTTCGTATGATGAAGTTATGCTTGATCAAAGAAAATGTTGAAGATGTTCCCAATAGTGACATGGCAGATAGAGAATGACCAACTAAAAAAAAAGACCCTCCTCTTCCCAATATGAACCTTTAACAATCACTTTACAAGAAATTTTCTTTAAGTGAATCACTTTTGTAAAATAAGTGATTTCACTTTTACAATGATGTTACTTTAAATAGTGCAACGATAAAAAGGAACTTAAGTGACTCACTTTTTATTTTTATTCTTTATTATTTAAGTGAGATGCACTTTTACAATAAAGTAACTTGAAAATAGAAATTGCATGTACTTTTTCTTTTAAAAGTAACTTCCTAAGACTTGAACTCAAGACCTATTAAGGAATAAAGCAACTTTGAATCAAGTGAGATAGATTAAAAGGTATGTAAAATATGGGAAAGAGGAAGGGTTTTTTTTTTTAACTCTTCTTCCTCGGTTTCCGTGCTTACCTTTTTTTCCTGCAAATCACACCACAAACCGAAACAAAAAATCTTTTCCACACTTGTGGGGTTAGATCTCATTAGCTTGCCTGGAAAGTCTACATTTTCTCTCTTTTTCTGATTTGCCGAGATCGCACAAGGTGCACGGCAAAGAGCATACGCAACTGAGAAAAACCCTTTCCCTTTCTATTTCTGATTCGCCGAGATTGCACAAGGTGCACGGCAAAGAGCATACATAGACAGGGAAAGAAACAATCTGAAACCAAAAGAAAATCTAATAATAAAAATTGATAAAATATGAGATATTTAAAAAAAAAATGTCACTGTAACATTATACCTTCAGATCTAATGAAATACGCGTTTTTGAAGCAACCGGGAACCGTTTTCGATTAAACGAAAACTGTTTCCCAATGGAAACAGTGCTCCAGACGCAATGGAACACCTCCCACAGCCCAGAAATGCACATAAATACCAGAACCAGAAACTCTTTCAAGTTTCAGCAACAACAATTCAAGATCTAGATCACAACCGGAAGCGGCTCTTCATAAAAGCTCTGATACCATGTTCGAGTACATAGGGTACTCCCAAAAGACTTAACACCTAGAGAAACCACTTCACACAAACAAATTACAAATCGATACATCGATGTTTTGACGTGGTTTAAACCCTCGAGAGGGAAACACTCAACGACCCTGGCCAAATAGATTCTACGGAGCAATTTATTATGCAAAGAAAGAAAGTTACAAATGAGCTTCTCATAATCGATCAACTAAACAATGACTCTCCATGCTCTTTAAATAGAGATCATGGACGAATCGGGTGTTAAGCAACGAATCAAGGTTAGGTATGATCTAAGAGAAGTTGAGCCGTCGGATCACAACATATCATGACTGTCGGATTAAATATTTACAAATGCATACTAAAGAAACACTCTTTTCCTAAGGGATACATTACACAAGTTGATCTTAACTAACTCCTAAGTGTCTAAATATCCTAACATGGGAAGACATAAATGAGGCTCACACATGTGGTGGATAAGATTTTCTAGAGGTTTTGTGGCCAAGGATAAGACAAAACAACCAAGTAAAATGTCCACATACATTGCATGGGATCCTTAAGTCAAAGACATCTTTCTTAAAAACAGGGAAATAGGGCACCTTTGCTCAAGAGGTGGTACTAAATGTTAGAGGTGGCCATAAATATGGAACCCAACATCTATTTTGACTTTATTTTGGCCTAGAAGTGGTGGTTTGGTCATAATTATCCCCAACTAACTTTTAACAACCTTGGATTGTCATCATTAACCTTATTTTGGACTAGTTAATCAACAAATTGATGTATGACTAAGGCCCTAAGGTGTAATAATTTTCTAACAAAATCCCATTAATAAAAGAAGAAAGTGGGATACATAGTTCCCATACGCCTTCCCCAATTAGGGGAACCTGTATCGCCTCCTTTTACGTGTGATTTTTCCTTTTGCTTTGGTTTCTTTATACTAACCCTTAGATTAAAATTTATTTTCTTGCACGTTAGTTTAGTTTCATTTTTGCAAGATTAAGTTAATTTAGTTTCATTTTTGCAAGTTTAGATTAATTTCCTTTTTGCAATTAAGTACGAACCTGATTTTGTGTTCGCAAAGTATGCTCTTGCCACCACATAAAGGATTTGTCGATTAGTGGTGGATGATCAAAAAAGTGACCTTAATCAATAGTAATTAGTACAACACTTTGCTTTATAAGTTCATTTACCTTTTTGCATCGCAACTTTATTTTACTTGCAAAATCAGAATGAATATTTGGAATTACCCTTTGCGTATGCTCTTGTCCATCGCAAACTAGTTTTGGCTGGTCAAAACTTTGGAACAATCAGAAACGGGGTCTTGCATTTCATAACTTTTCACATCTAATTAACAACACACTTTTAGTAAAAATCAACTCCCCTAAATGGACGAGAATTTGACGTCACGATTGTTAGAACATTATTACACCTTAGTACTTTAGTCATACATTAATTTGATGATTAACGGGTCCAAAATAAGGTTAATGATGACAATCTAAGGTTGTTAGAAGTTAGTTGGAAAAATTATGACACAATCCACCACTTCTGGGCCAAAATCTAGTCAAACTAGCTATTAGGCGCCCTATTTATTTCAACCTCCAGCATTTATTTCCACCACTTGAGAAAAGGTGCCCCGTTTCACTATTTTAAGGAAATTTCCTTTGACTAGAGGCACCCATGCATTGTATGTGGACATTTTGGCCCTTTTGTTTCGTTGTTTTTTCCTATCCTTGGCCACCTACACTCCACCAAATCATAACCACCACATGTGTGACCATCATTAATTCCCTCGCATTCCTACGCAACGTTCACATTGACAAATCATAGTTGTTAGAGGTAATTTGGGAAAATATTGGTCAACCTAGGGGGATTGAGGTCCAATGTAAGATAGCCACTTGTAGTTGCCTCCAAAGGAAAAAAAATTATTCCAAATGCTATGTAAATGTATTCACAACTCATTTCTGGGTTGGACAGTTATAATAAACCTACTATTTGATTGAATATAATCTCACACTTATTAATGCTATCTTTCGTACCCAATTTAAACCTTGAGACACTCTCTCCTGATGATGAGCCCTACTTTGTGGCTCGAAACATCGAGAATAAATACCAACTAACGCACTCTTCCTTTCCACCATCTTAAACCTGCTATTTGATCATTTGTGCTAATGGTGTTTTGTCATTTGTGACTGGTTTTTTATCATTTGTGACTAGTTTTTTTATCGTTTGTGTATCCATAATTCTTTTTACATGATTTTCTTTCATACTTAGCCAAATTTCTTAATTGTGAGGTAATATTTAGCTAGTAGATCCTACTGTGACTTAGATTTCACATGGTATCAGAGCTATTGGAGCTTCTA
Source organism: Larix kaempferi (assembly GCA_027924585.1). Taxonomy (NCBI): domain Eukaryota; kingdom Viridiplantae; phylum Streptophyta; class Pinopsida; order Pinales; family Pinaceae; genus Larix; species Larix kaempferi. The sequence goes on from BSBM01000848.1 coordinate 9,599,081, forward strand.
TTCGAACCAAGATTCCTTAAGAAGTGTACCATAAGTAGTGGAGAAACCACAGAAGTCCCAAGGGCCATTGCCTTGAATCCATTAGATAAATCCTTTAGAGTCTACCTAGGGTGTGACACTCTCCCGAATGTTCCTTCCATCAATGCAGGGTTTGAATTAGCTAGTTAGGATACCCTCCAGAGTGATTGAGAGTTTGCATTGCAGGTACACAGTGTTCTTTGTCACCTAGTGTGCAAGATACATAATGGAGCAGTCTCATGTCTTTCTCACTCCATTAAAATATTCTAAGTAGAATGCCGAAATGGTGATCCAGCTAAGATCTAAGGGTCTCTTCAGTGTGACCATGGGGATAGAAACTGAGCCAAATTATGTAGTAGCAAAGTCCAAGTTTTTCAACAGAATGGATGAAGCTTTTGGCATGCTTTTTCTTAGCATTTAAAGAGACCTATTGTTTCACATTGAAAGTCTCACTACTCCAAATGAAGTATGGCTCAAGCTTGAGTCATTGTTTGGGAAGACGGATGAGATGAGGGGCCACCAGCTTGAGAATGAGTTTATCTCACTGAACCCAAGCAATTTCGAACCCATCCAAGACTTCTTCACCAAGTTCAAATCATTTATCTTGTAGATCAAGAAATGTGGCATTGATAAGAAGGATGAATAGTTGGTTTTGTCCATTCTTTCGAAGTTGGGTCCATAGTACTCAGTGTTTGTTTCTACATTTCACTCCACAAATCTTACAGTTCAAAATGGGAAGATGCCATCTATAGCATATTTAATGGAGATACTCACTCAAGAATAAGATAAACTGGTTCTAATGGGTTCCATTAAGAGAAAGGACCAAGTTCTTGTAGCTAGAGATTTGAATCAAGCAAGAGGAAAGAAAAATACCAAGGGTTCGAAACACTAAGAGAAGAAGAAAGACAAAAGGAGGCCCAAATATTCTGATGGGGGTTTGAATTTTGTCAAGGAGAAATGAAAGAAGAAAGATACGACCAAATGCACTTACTGTCAAAAGGGTTGGAAACTTGAAATTTCATGCATGAAGAAAAATATTGATATGATCACGCATATCCTCTAGAAGAACAACATTGCTCTTCCAGAAAGTTCAAAGAAGAAGGAGGGTGTTTCTGAAGACAAGGAGAAGTGCCATGCATTGATGGATATTATTTTAGAATATCCCTCTTTCATCATAGATTTAGGTGCCTCAAGGAACATGTATTCTGCAAGATATTCTTTCTCTACTCTTTCACCTTACAATGGTCCTTTGATTCCAATGGGTGATCATTCAAAGATCCCAGCGAGAAGCATTGGGAAGATTAGTCTAGAAAATGGGTACTTCAGTAATGTACTGTATTTTCTTGAACTTGCAGAAAATATCCTCTCTGTTTATCAAATGACCCACACTGGTTCAAACAAGAGATTTATGTTCACTCAAGATGATGTGGAAATTGTTGAAGTTTCTACAGGAAAAGTGGTGGCAGTTGGTGTTGCAGATCATGAGTCAAGAATGTACAAGTTCTCTCACTTTCTTGAGTACTCCTCTCCAAATGAACTTATGTCAAATTCTAATGAAGTCAGAAAACTTCGGCATGAGATTTTTGGACACCTCAAATATAGATATATTCAAGCATTGAGCAAAGAAGACATGGTTGAAGGAATTCCAATCGTCAGATTTTCCAAAGGCACTTGCAAAGGGTGCATTGTTGGGAATCATGTAGAGTGCAAGTATGAGAAGGGGAATGCAAGGAGATCTGCTCATCCTCTTGGTTTGGTCCATTCAGATGTGATAGGACCTCTTCCTACACCTTCCTATGTAAAATCAAAGTATGTCCTAACATTCATTGATGATTTCTCAAGATATTGTTGGGTGTTCTTTCTCAATCAAAAATTTGAAGTCTTCCAATCTTTCAAAGTTTTCAAGGCTTCTATGTAGAACTTCAGTGGGAGGAAGATAAAGGTATTAAGGACTAATAATGGAAGGTAAAATGTCAATAAGGACCTACAACAGCTATGTGAATAATATGGCATTCAAATGCAACATTATGCGCCTTACACACCCCAGCATAATGGTGTGGCTGAGAGCAAGAATAGAGCATTGAAGGAAATGGCTACATGCATGATGGGGGCTAAGTAATTTTATCCAAAAATATGGGTTGAAGCATCTAATTGTGATGCATATGTTCATAACAAAGAACCACACAAATCAATGCAAGGCATGACTCCATTTGGGGCTTGGATGAGACACAAGCCAAATGTGTCTCATTTAAGCGTGTTTGGCTCAAGAGCATGGGCTAGAATACCTCCATAGAAGAGAAAGGCCCTGCAGCCCCAAAGCAAGGACTCCATCATGGTTGGATATGCAGAATATGAAAAGGGATACAAATATTTGACCCCTCATCTCATAAAACATTCATCGAGAGGAGTTTTCAGTTCGAAGAAGATCCCATGCATGCAGCAGAACAAGGAGAAGGGGAATGCTCAAACCTCCTTCCTGAAGAGGATGTAAGTGATAATTCATTCTCTGATATTTCAGATTTTAATATTAAGGATTAATATGATGACATGAATGCATATCATGACCCTCCTACAAGGCCCAAGTGGGCTAAGAAAACAATACAAGAAGTTGGTGAACTTGCAGATGATCCAAAAGAACCTAGGAAGACTAGATCACAATTTCACAATGTATTGTATTCTTGTGATTCAGATATTCATGGGAGATTTTTTCTTATGGTTGGATATGATCCAAATTCATATGAATATGCATCAAAATATCCAATATGAAAAACATCCATGCAATAAGAGATGATCTCCCTCCATGACAACGAAACTTGGGATTTGGTCCCTCTTCCTTCCAAGAGGAAACTGGTGCAATGCAAGGGGGTGTATAGGACCAAGATGGCCTCTTATGGTTTGGATATGAATTATAAGGCCATATTGGTAGCTAAATGCTTCTCTCAATTCCATGGAGTGGAATATATAGAGACATTTTCACCTATGGCAAAGATGGACTCAATCAGGAGCTAGTTTTGTCCATTGCAGCTTCCAAGCGATGGGAGGTTCATCACATGGATGTGAAGAGTGCATCTATTCATGGGGATATTGATGAGGAGATCTAGATGCAACAACCTGAAGGATTCATTTCATATCCCACACTTTTTTTCAGGTTGAATAAGTCCCTCTATGGTCTCAAGCAAGCTCCTAGAGCTTGGTATACCGATATGGACAATTTTCTGCTATAACAAAGGTTTGAGAGATGTAAATTTGATCCAAATATTTACATGCAACATGTCAGTGATCTGATTTTGATTATTGTATTTTATTTTTATGATATATTTATCACTTGTATTTGCATCCAAGAACTAGGTTCAGTTAAAGTTGCATTGCACAGTGCATTTTCCATATCAGGTCTAGGATTGTTGAAACAATTTCTGGGTTTGGAGATTGATCAAATTGTTGATGGGATCATTGTTTCTCAATCAATATATGCTTCATATGTGCTGCAGAAGTTCAATATGGATGAATGCAATGCTTCTAAGTTCCCATTCATTTCATGATTTAAGCTCCATGAGTGGGGTTCTTCACCATTGGTTGACGGTTCACTGTATAGACAACTAGTTGGGAGCTTACTGTATCTCACACACTCTTGACCAGATTTGTCTTATGATGTAGGAGATATTTCAAGACACATGCACGAACCTCATGAGGTCCATTGGAAGGCTGCCAAAAGGATCTTGCATTATGTGCAAGGTACCAAGTAGTTTGGGATAGATACACTATGCAGCTCGTTCATCACATCAACTAGTTGGTTTTACTGATTTTGATTGGGCTGGAGATAGTATTGACATAAGCATACTTATGGTTATGTGTTTATTCTTGCACATGGTCCCATTTTTTGGTCTATCAAGAAGAAGCACACCATCTCCTTATATTTATTTGAGGCCGAGTACAGGGGAGGAGTGAATGCAGATACACAATGTGTAAGGTTGCAAGGCATTCTTGGAGAGTTGTGTTTGATTCACCCACAGTCATTTGGTGTGATAATCAAAGTACAATCAAGATCTACATTGGTCAAGTACAAAGGCAGAGGACCAAGCACATAGAAATTCACATGCACTACATTCGAGGCTTGGTGCATGACCAGATTATTGCGTTATAGTATTTCCCATCTGCTGAGAAAACTATTGATATCTTCATCAAGAGTTTCACTGAGAATACTTTCAGTTACTTTAGATCACTCCTTGGGGTGAGTGATGCATGGTGAAGACTGGTTTATTTTCTAGATTTGTTTCATGTCCATTTTAGAGGGGAGGTTTTATTTTCCATGTGTTTTTCCTCCTTACCTTGGTTACATGGACTAATAAAAATTGTTGTTGTAAAAGGTGACTTGAGCTTTGGTTTCCAAGGCCTTATTTTTGTTTTGGTTACATAAGTCTAGCTTATGGGGGGGTGTTAGAACATTATTACACCTTAGGACATTATTCATACATGAATTTGATGATTAACTAGTCCAAAATAGGGTTAATGATGACAATCCAAGGTTGTTAGAAGTTAGTTGGAGCAATTATGTCACAATCCACCACTTTTGTGCCAAAATCTAGTCAAACTAGCTGTTAGGTGCCCTATTTATTGCCACCTCCAACATTTATTTCCACCACTTGAGCAAAGGCGCCATGTTTCCCTGTTTTAAGGAAATTGTCTTTGACTAGAGGCGCCCATGCATTGTATGTGGACATTTGACCCTTTTTTTGTTGTTTTGGCCTATCCTTGGCCACCTCCACTCCACCAAATCCTAACCACCACATGTGTGACCCTCATTAATTCCCTCCCATTCCTACCCAATGTTCACATTGACAATTCGTAGCTATTAGAGGTGATTTGGGAGCCTATTGGTCAACCTAGGGGGGATTGAGGTCCAATGTAAGCTAGCCACTTGTAGTCACCTCCAAAGGAAAAAGAATTATTACAAATTCTATATAAATGTATTTGCAACTCATGTAATTTAACAAATAGGATTAGTGATACAAAAACTCTCTTCGACACAAAATCAAATAAAACAATGTTTCTGGAAGCTAGTTTGACTGAGGGTGGACAAGATGAAAAGATCTGTATGGAACGAAAGCTCTCATATATGTTAATAAATATGCACAAATTACTGATACCATTTATGTTTCAATATCAACAAGTATTAAATATACTCCAACGCTCTTGGGCACCTCAACATATGCAAACTAGTATGGATCTAAACTTTGAATGGAATATGTGGATGTATGTTTATGAATCAGAGAGGATAAATAAAATTAAATATAATTCAATACAAATTCATATGTCTCTCCATCAAGTTTGAGTAAGTTCTGAGAAATATTGATAAAGATACAAGCAAAATTGCATTTCAGGATTGCACAACTAGTAAAATTCAAGAGCTCCCAAATAGGTAGAGAAGGCTCACAAATTATTCAAATAAGACATGTATTGGGTCATATAACATGTTAATTAACATAAGGAACATAAAGAAACTCATTTGGACCTCTACTCATTCATTTATTCAACATAGTCTAAAAACTATTCAATTTCTATGCAAATCTAGAGAGGGTGGAGAAATATGAGAATAATTCAGACTTTTCTAATTTTAATTGACATGAATGATATGATAGGTTTACATTTACTTTAATTAAATCATATATGGTCCAATATTCCTCTCAAAAAATTATAGAAACACCTCTCCTCTTCTACACAAGAATCTAGCTCTAGAAATCCATAGGAAGCTTGGAGATTCAAACCATGAAATAAATGATGCTTATTCTGGAATTAAAATTAGACTTGATCAGCTATAGGAACTGCAAATAAAATCATTGATAATGGTTGAATACCATCATCCTCTCATAGGAAGCAGGGGCACATCTCCCAGCTTGTAATAGGGGCACATCTCCCAAGTCTCTGAGGCACAATTGCTCTCCAACAAAACATCGAACTGAAAATATATGTGAATGTGGTGCAAATTGGTTCATTTATAGAGAGTGGGTGATGTGAGGAGAAAGTATCATAAGCTAATGCGCCCTCCCTTAGTGGATAAGGAAAGCTAATTTTCCTACCTTTTCCTTTTCTACTTTGCTTTCCTCCTTTTTCCTTTTTTGTTTGCTTTTCCACTTTCTTCTTTATATTTTTCTTCTTTTTCTGACTTTTCTAAACTTTCCTTATTTTCTAAATATTTCCTTATTTTCTGACTTTCCTACTTTCTGCTTTTGTGTTGCTTTATGCTTTATGTTGATTTTCCTGATTTGCTCCACCTTTCTTTCCTTTTTCCTGATTTTCTAGATTTATGTGCTTTCTCCTTAACTTATTCCTCAATTCTCTTCTCATTCAACGTTATCCACTAATGCACCCTAGTGGAGCATTATCTTCATTTATTCAACACAAAAATATTAAATGCATCATAAATAAATATTCTAATTGCATAACAAACTTTGGATGAGATTAAATGCACACTCCTAATTAATTAAATGCCCAGAATACAAAATTTAACCCCATGATACAGAAGTTGTCTCCTCAACCAAAGGGATTGGTTGGGTTAGGATACTGATCCAATTTTCACTGTTGATGGGACATGAAAGTCCTACCCACCCAATATTGTGTGTTCTCAAGCAATTTTAAATTGGGATGTTGTAAGATATGTTCTCCTTCCCAAGTAGCATCCTCACTAGGCAGTCCTTCCCATTGCACCAAACATTCTTTAAGGATTCTTCTCCTTAGCTTCTTCTCTCGGACCTCCAAAATCCTCTCAAGTATCAGCACCAAATTCCCTTCATCATCAAGGGATGTAAAGTCTTGTGAAACTTTGACTTGCTTCCCTAGCGATTTCTTCAAACGGGATGCATGGAAAACATTGTGAATATGGGTGCCCAGAGGGAACTCTATCTCATAATCCACTTCCACGATCTTTGTCAAAACTTGGTAGGGGCCATAGAATCTTGGATGAAACTGCTCATCCCCCTTAGAATTCAATGATGACTATCTATAGGGGTGCAACCTCAAATATACCAGATCTTCAACTTGGGAAGCTCGCTCAACTCTATGCATGTCTGCATGCACTTTTTGTCGGTTATGTGTTACGTGCAAGTTTTCCTTGAGAGTCCCAAGTATGTCTTGAATATCTTGGATCCAATAAGTTTACTTCTATGTCTTACAATCATCAAATATAAGATCATCAAAATTAAGTGCATCATATCCATAAAGAGCTTTGAAGGGAGACATACCAATCGAGAGATGAAAAGTAGCGTTGTAACAAAACTCCCCCAAATGGAGCCAAGTAGTCCATGACTTTTTTTGGCCGGTGACATAGTTTCTTAAGTACCCTTCCTGCCATTGGTTCACTCTATCTGTTTTTCTATTAATATGTGGATGGTAGTTGGGGCACATGTCCAAACTTATCCCCACTAACTTGAACGGTTCTTGCCAAAAATTGCTAAGAAACTTGCTATCCCTGTCACTGATGATGGACTTGGGTATGCCATCAAGTTTGAAGACTTCTTTGATGAAAATTTCAGCCACTTGGATTGCTGCAATATTAGTTGTGACAGCAAAGAAATGTGCATATTTAGTCAATCTATCAACCACAACAAAAATATTGTCTTTACCTTTCCTTTTTGGAAGCCTAGTGATGAAATCCATCGATACACTTTCCCATTTATGCTCAGGAATGGGGAGTGGTTGTAAGATCCCTGCTAGATGAGTATGCTCACTTTATTTTTCTGACATGCCACACATTACCTGAAATAATCCATCACTTCCTTCTTCATCCCTTTCCATGTGAACCTTTCCCTCACTTTCCTGTAAGTCTTCACAAACCCTGGATGACCTGCTAAAGGCACATCATGGGAAACTTCAAGGATCTTCTTCTTTAGTATGGATTCTGGAACTACAAATATCATATCGTTTAATAAATAATATCATCAACAATATTATAAGAATAATCATGAATTAATCCATCAAACAAATCACAAGCAAACTAGTTCTTTGTGTATTCTGCCCCAAGTTGTACTTTCCAATCATCATGAAATTTGAGCAATGTAAGTGTGGGTTTTCTAGAAAGTGCATCAGCTACAATGTTCATCTTACCCTTCTTATATTCAATATCAAATTCAAATTCTTGGACCTTTCTTACCCACTTCTGTTTCCTATCATTCATCTCCTTTTGGGTTAAGAAGTGTCTCAAATTGTTGTGATCAGTCTTGATAATGAACTTACCTCCTACCAAATACTGCCTGAAATTGACTAGTGCATGCATGATGGCTAGCATATCTTTGTCATAGATTGAATACAACCTTTCATGGGGGTGCAATTTTCTGCTCTCAAAGTCCAAGGGGTGCTTATTTTGCATCAATACTACAATTCCATTTCCTGGAGCATCACACTCAAGAACAAAAGGTTGAGAAAAATATGGAAGTGCAAGAATAGGACAAGTGCTCATTAACTCCTTCATTCTGTTTAACAATTGTTCAGATTCTTCTGACTAGTGGAAAGCTCCTTTCTTAGTGAGGTCTTTCAAAGGAGATGTCAATTTTGAAAATCCTTTGACAAACTTATGGTAGTAGGTAAATAGCCCAATCAACCCTCTTATTTCAGTGATATTTTTAGGACTAGGCCAATCTAGAATGGATTGGATCTTTTCCATGTGGACCTTAACGCCATCTTGACCAATCACATGACCAAGATACAAAATCTCAGTCATCCCAAACTCACACTTGGTTTTCTTTGCATAAAAATATTGATTTTCCAAGATTGTTAGTACAATATCCAAATGATGCAAATGCTCTTCCCAAGTCCTACTATAGATCAAAATATCATCAAAGAAAACAAGTACACACTTACAGAGCTGCCTACTTGTAGATAGGGTTTTCACCCTAGCTTGTGCAAATGAGCACCTACTAAGGAGAAGGGACTCCTTAGTAGCAGTTTAGAAAAACAGTAAATAAAAGACAGTATAGTAAAATAGTAACTACTCTAAGCATGTGCATAAAACAGAAAAGATAAGATAATAAAAATGGTTTTTGTATTGATTATACCTCCAATGTGAAGGTTGGTGAAGCCTTTGCAGCAGTCCAAAAGAGTTGCTTCCAAGCTCCAGTTTTGTTCCTTTCTCTTTCTCCAAAGGGTTTTGGAAATGGGCCAAAGGGGCAGTCAAATGTGAAAGTAGCTCAAGGGTGAGCTAGGGTTTCAGGAGTGATTTTGGTAGAGTAAGGGTGTGGTTGACTGTGGATATGAAATGAGGGGCCTCCATCACCTATTTATAAGTTTTTAGTGGTGGAGTGATGGCCCATGGTTTTGGGCACCATATGGTTTAGGTCAGCTGTATAGGGTTTTGGCTTCATTTTCCCCTCTTTTTGTATTTTTTATTCCCTTTTTAGAGGGTTTTTGCTATTTTGAAGGAATTTTGGATTATTTTGGGGGGGAAATGGGTTTTTTGGCCTTTTGGATGCTTTTTTAATGGTTTTTTGGCTTTTTGGAGGCTTTTAAATGGGTTTTTAAGGTTTTGGAGGCAAATATGGTAGGAAATATGGACAAATGAGTCATGTAATGGGGTAGATGAGGTAGTGAGCACTTTTTGGGTGTTAACACTGCTGAACACTCTGTTCATACAATATTGAAAAGTTGCAGGTGCACTTGTTAGGCCAAAAGGAATAATCAGAATGTCAAAGTTCCCATGGTGACATCGGAAGGTTGTCTTTTGTATGTCTTCTTCTTTCATGATGATTTGATGGTAACCAGATCAAAGATCAATCTTTGAAAAGTACTTGGCCCCATGGAGCTCATCCATAAGCTCATCGATATATGTTCTTGATAGTCTTATTGTTGAGAGCCTAGTAATCTATGCACATCCTCATGGTCCCATCTTTCTTCTTCACAAGGACTACCGATGAGGCAAAGGGACTTGAACTCGATCTAATGAACCCCAAGTCAAGCATTTCCTTGATGGTTCGCTCTATCTCATCCTTGAATATTTTGGGGTGCTTGTAGGGGTGCACCTGGATAGGTGAGGTACCTATCTCCAACTCAATCCTATGATCTACTCCTCTATCTGGAGGCCTACCATGAGGAAGGTCCACAAACACCTTCTTATGATTTGGGAGAAATTTGTTAATGTCTTCAGGATAATGGGGTACTTCAAATGAGTTTACCTTTGTGGTGATTAGGCATTCTGTAGCCCATTCAATATATCCATGCCTTGGTATGGATCTCATACTGTGTGCACTTACCACTTTTGTTGGATAGGTGTTGATCCCCTTCAACACTACCTCTTTTCCATTTTCTCCCTTGAAGATCATTTCAGTAACATGGTAGTCTATTGAATGCTTCCCAATGGAATAAAACCATTGAACTCCCAAAACCATGTTAGTATCAGCCACATCAACAACATAAAAGCTATCTGTAATGGTATTTTCTCCTACACAAATCTGTAATGATTACCTGGAATGATAACAGTGAAGCCTCCAAATTTTTCAGTATGTAGCTTCCTCCTTTCAACCAGAGTTGAATCAATGAAGTTATGTGTTGCTACTCCATCCACTAACACAGTGACTGATTGTCCTTGAACCACTCCTTTGAATCTGAGTGTATGGAAGCGAGGCACTCCTGAGAGTACTACAATCTTTCTCACCTCGGGATTAGGTTCTTCTTTTGCAGTATGATAGGACACTTCTGCATCTACTAGGTCTACTTCTTCTTCTTCCTCAGCTTGAATCTCTGAGTAAAATTCAATGTAGTGTGCCTTTCCTTTGGCACATCTATGTCCTGGAACCCATGGCTCCTGACAAGTGAATCGTGTTAGGAACCTATGTCAACCCTTCTCTCTACTATGTTAGTATATTGTTGTTGGACGCATATGCTTTGTAAGTCGTCCCGTAGCATTTGTTGATCCGTAGTTTATATTAGCCCATAGTATTGGACGCATATGCTTTGTAAGTTGTCCCGTAGTATTATATGTCCCATGGTTTTGACTCATATTATTGGGCATAGACTTAGTATATAAGTGTGTGTTGAGGTCATTGAAGGCACCGTGAAGTTAATTGTATTGAGCTTGATCAAAGGAGGTTTCCCCCTCGAAGTGGCCCGTGATCAATATAAAAGTGATTCTGAGTTCTATTATTTCTGATATCTCGTGTATTTGCATTAATTAATTATTGCAGGTTCATCACAAATCGCAGCTTCCTTCTTCTCAATTCATCTTGATCCTTAGCATAGTTATCCTTTCTGAAATTTCTAGAAGGACTCTTCATGGGTGTCATTTGATTATTGAATTGAGTAGGACCAACAGTCTTAGGAGGAAATTTGGTCCTTGGATAGAGTATTGCAAGTCTCTAGTTCGACTTAGTGCATATTGTAAAGTAGAAGGTCTGTGAGCCTTCACCAAACCTTTCAAAGGTTATGATAACCCTTCAATGAACAACAGTATCAATATAGATTCTAAAATATTAGAAACCATCATAGCTAGTTTTTGAAACTCATATGTGTAAGCTTCAGGAGTTCCAGTTTGCTTCACATGTGCTAGCTCTCTAAAGGTGATCTCAGGATCTTTTCTTTCAAATCTTTCAGCTAACATTCTTGTAAACTCTTCATATGTGGTCACTTGATCATACCCAAGTGTTTTTAGGCCATGAAACCACCAATCATTTGCTTCTCCATGTAAGTGTAGAGTATCCATCTTGATGGCATCTATTTCATCCATAGGATTCAACTGAAAATATGTGTCAATCTTTTGAATCCAAGAGTTAGTAGTACATTTCTATGAACCATCAAAATAAGGTAAACAAATATTAACAATAGCATTTCTGAGCTCATAGTTATGATTTTGCATCCGAAATCCTCCTCTTGGGTTGGTCTTGTACTGTAGATCACAAAAGTCTTTGAATGGTAAAGCACTTATCCATTCTTCATTCAATGTAAGGTACTCAACATATTTTCCCTCCCACGAAGCAAGACCTCCATTTAGAGACTCAAGTTTCTCTCTTGGATATTCAGTAAACTTGGGAATATTAGGCCTAGAGTGAGCTTGAGATTCCATATTAAATTCATCAGGATGATTGTGAATCCCATTTTTTGAGAAAATATGGCCACCACTCACCCTCCTTTCACCATGTGGGGTACCATTGTTGCTCCCCTCTCCATTCTTGCTTCCTAGCTACTAAGATAAGAACTCTTTGGAATCTTTTCCAGAATGAACAATATTGAGGGATATATCTTTCCACCCATTCATCATGCCTTGAAAAAATATTTTGAACTCCTCTTTGTCGTCATTGTGAGACATGTATAATTCTCCTTGCAACTTTCCTTCATTAGAATTGATCTCTTCTCCCTCTTCTTCCCCTGACAGGGGATCCTTCTTCTTGGAATATGTGTATCTTCTTGGAATCATAGAAATATGTTAAGAGAGGGTTCATAGGACCATTCTCTGATACCACTATAATGTACCAACTAGGATTAGTGATACAAAAATCTCTTCTACACAAAATCAAATAAAATAATGTTTCTGGAAGCTAGTTTAACTGAGGGTTGACAAGATCAAAAGATATGGATGGAAGGAAGGCTATGATATATGTTAATACCTATGTACAAAGTACTGATACCATTGATGTTTCAATATCATAAAGGCTTAAATCTACTCCAACGCTCCTGGGAAACTCAGCATATGCAGACTAGTATGGATCTAAACTTTGACTCGAAGCTATGGATGGATGTTTCTGACTCAGAGAGGATAAATAAAATTAAATATCATTCAATACACAGTAATATATTTCTCCAGAAATTTTGAGGAAGTTTTGAGAAATATTGACAAAGATACAAGCAAAATTGCATTTCGGGATTGCACAACTAGTAAAATTCAGGAGCTCCCAAAAAGGTAGAGAAGGCTTACTAATTATTAAAATAAGACATGTATTGGGTCATATAACATGTTAATTAACATAATGAACATAAATAAACTCATTTTGGACCTCTAATCATTCATTTATTCAACATAGTATGAAAACTAGTCAATTTCTATGCAAATCTAGAGAGGGTGGAGAAATATGAGAATAATTCAGACTTCTATAATTTTAATTGACATGAATGATATAAGAGGTTTCAATTTACTGTAATTACATCATATATGGTCCAATAGGATTCCCAAAACATTATAGAAACACCTCTCCTCTTCTACACAAGAATATACCTCTAGAAATCCACAGGAAGCTTGGAGATTCGAACCATGAACTAAATGATGCTTCTTCTGAAACTAAAATTCGACTTGTTCAGATACAAGAAATACAAATAAACTCAATGATAATGTCTGAATACCATCATCCTCTCACAGGAAGCAGGGTTGCATCTCCAAGCTTGGACTAGGGGCACATCTCCGAAGTCTCTAAGGCACAATTGCTCTCAATCAAAACATTAAAATGACAAAATATGTGAATGTGGTGTGCACTGGTTCATTTATGAGAGTGGTTTACTTGAGGAGCAAGTCTCCTAAACTAATGCACCCTCCTTGAGTGGATAAGGAAATCTAGATTTCCTACATTTTGCTTTTTTGCTTTGCTTTCCTCCTTTTTCCTTTTTTGTTTGCTTTTCCATTTTATGCTTTAGATATTTCTTCCTTTTTTTTTCTGAATTTTCTTTCCTTCTTTTTTGAATTTCCTTCTTTTCTAGATTTATGTGCTTTCTCCTTAACTTCTCCCTCAAGTCTCTTCTCAATCAACCTTATCCACTAATGCACTCTAGTGGAGCATTATCCTCATTTACTCAACACACAAATATTAAATGCATCATAAATAAATATTCCAAGTGCATAAAAAACTTTGGATAAAATCAAATTAACACTCCTAATTAATTAAATCCTTGGAATACCAAATTTAACTCCGGGATACTGAATTTGTCTCCTCAATCCAAGGGATTCGTTGGGTTAGGATATTGATCCAATTATCACTGTTGAGAGGACATGACAACTCATTTCTGGGTTGGACAGTTATAATAAACCTGTTATTTGATCATTTGTGTTACTGGTTTTTTATTATTTGTGACTGGTTTTTGATCATTTGTGTGTCCAAAATTCTTCTTACACTATTTTCTTGCATACTTAGCCAAATTTATTAATTGTGAGGTAATCTTTAGCTAGTAGATCCTACTATGACTTATATTTCACAACGATCTTTACCTTATGTGTGCAAAGTTTGCAAAGAAAGGGGGGGGAACAACTAGATAGTCATCATGGGGCCCCATCATGATACACCTTCGATTGGTGTAGTGTTGGACACACCCCCGCGACTCCGATCTAGCCCACATTTTCTTGTCAAGAACCACATTGGGAAATGTCCATACATATTCTACATAAATTATAGGTATATCATAACCCCCTTCTCGTAATCCACTCATCATAATAATTCTAAAACTGACCAAGATACAATTGAAAACCATTTCTCTTTCAACAGCATTATTTAAATCCATTGACACTGATATATTTTACAACAATACTATTTGATTTGTAACACTGAATCCGAGTGTTATAGGGAATCCATATCCGGATAAGGAAGAGATCCATCTTCATAAATAATACATATTGAATAATAATTGAATGTGATGAATAATATAACATTGAGGGCCTCTTTTATATATTGTTAGGCACTTTTTGAGAGGAGTCGTGTCCTCTTAGAATAATTATAATTATAATTATTATTAATTAATTGTTAGTTTATATTTATTTATTATTTTATTTATGTTCGTGACATTTCCTTCCCCTTAAGGGAATCTTTGTCCTCAAAGCTTAGTTTGTTGATGTCGTTTTTTTTAAAATTTTGGCTCTATGTTGAACCGATGACTTGAGACATGCAAGTGTTATTACGACCATTACTTCCTTTTGTTTCTTTTTCTTCGGAATATGCATTAAATATATTTTTGGTGATGTTTTTTTTTATGCTTTTACCGCTTGCTTGGTTATAGATCTTAACTCTTCTTGTCGTCAACTTGAGAGACTTGACAGACTTGATTCCAATCGTATCTTGTGTCTGATTAATCTTATAGTTGTTCTCACTGATGTTCTTTTGAGGTGAGAGGATAGTCAAGGTATAGTTTAAATCTGAAACATTTGATTTCTTTGATTTGATTTCTTTTGCACACTGTGGGATTGATCCCTTATCATTGATCATCGTTATTGTCAGCAACAATGGCTTGGATCTTCTCGCAAACTTGGTCAATATCATCTCCATCTTTATCATATATATCATTGTTATTTTCATCATCACTAGGATATTATGTATCCTTGTCTTGTTTATTATCTTGATTAATATTATTAATCTCATCTTGGTTGCCATAATGATTTTCTATATCTTCCTCTTTTTTTTCATTTTTATGTTCTTTATTTGGTTTTTCTCCAGGGCTTTGAACGTCAGGTATATATTTAGGTTCTGAGTTCTTGTCTTGAGAAGCCTTTGATCTCCTTTGCTGGATCACTTTATTGAAGGCGTTGTTAATATCTTTTTGAGTAGATTTTACCATTGATTGTTCCATATGATCAATCATCATGTCCATGTTTTTCCTTTGCTCATCAAAAATCATATCCAATTCTTCCCATTTTGACCTCATGGCCAACTTAAAAAATTTCTCAGTGATTTATGTGAAACTTGATTAATTAATAATAATAATAATAATTTATTATTAATGAAATCAAGATAATAATAAGTAATAAAAGCAATATAATTATTATTATTATTATTCGTAAATAATAATATTATTATATGTATTTTTATTATATATATATATATTTTAATAATATCCAACTAAGGGTGTGAGTTGGTTTCTTGATAAAACTAAGAGTTGGTTTTATAAAACCAAGGGCTCACAAAACCATGTGCACTTTCATAAAACCATGTGCGGTTTCATGAATGTTTTTCTTACTTCTTGTTCTTATTTTCTCTTCTTATTTTTTTATTATCTTTTTTTACTTCTTTTCTCACTATCTTATTTTATTTTTATTTTTATTTTCTTTAGGTCAAAGACCTAATTTGGAGAAACTCTCAAATTATTTGTCCAAAAGCCAAATCAACGAAATGCCCAAGAAAGGGATCTGATACCAATGTAACACCAAATCCGAGTGTTATGGGGAATCCGTATACGGATAAAGAAGAGATCCATATTCATAAATAATACCTATTGAATAATAATTGAATGTGATGAATAATATTACATTGAGGGCCTCTTTTATATATTGTTAGGCACCTTTTGAGAGGAGCCGTGTCCTCTTAGAATAATTATAATTACTATTAATTAATTGTTAGTTTATATTTATTTATTATTTTATTTATGTTTGTGACATGATTTCAGTCATTTCCTTGTTGTGAATGTTATATTTTATATGTTGTTGAACACATTCATATATTTTTCACTTGTCTTGTTTTGCTATTAAATCTCAAAACTCCTAAATAACTTGCTCCCATTTTAACAACTAGAAACTAAAAATCCTTATTAACATTTATTAGGATCTACCCCCCTTGATTTCATTAGGAGTTAACTTAAACAGAGGAGTCAATATCAAGTGACAGTACTTGAATCAAGACTTCCCCCCTAGGGAACATCAAATAGCTTGAATATTTATGTCGCATTACCCAGGTCTTTATAGGAATAAACAAGCGACCCACACAACTTTTCCTTCAAAAGTTGCACAATTGTCAAAATGGTGGGATCAGTTATTTCCATAGCACATTCAAGGCTCATAACGACTCCCTTGGATACAAAATTTGAACCCAACATATTACATGTTTAGGAGCATGCAATATCCCCCTTCATGTACTTGAATAACTATTTCAATAGAAAGGGTGTTCACATTTGGATCTAGATGTTTTGTGGCCTCCATTTGGCCTATAAAAGGAAGCCATATGCATGCATTCTATAGGAGAATATAATAACAAATTTTCGTTGTAAGAACTTGTTGTTTGTGGACCCTGATCTTCCTTTTTCAAAGGTCGTGTTTCAACCATGTCTGAATCCCATCCCATTATGGGGGGTGTTAGTCCCAGAGACGTTCGAAGGATTTTTTTAGAACTGTGCTCGGGCATCAATAAAATTTACTGTGTTCTTTTGCTTGATCAAATTCACATTTACTATAATATAATGTATACAACCAATCTTGAAATAATTTGGGCAGTTTTTCAATATTCCAATGACAAGAATCTAAATGGGATGATGTTTTATGAAATGACACAAGAAAAAGGTACTTCAATGAGAGTAAATATTTATCTTATGTATAAGAATAACGTATTGAGCCGAAGGAGGAATTTAGTAGTTAACACAACAATGTTTACAAAGCTAAAACCTGAATAATATGAGGATATTATTACCAGATAACACAACATGACTACTTCACACTATAACCATATTAGGAACAATAATTTTAGCTTGTCGCCCTCACCTTTAAATCGGAATCAAATTTATAAATCATGAACAATATGACAGAGATGAATTTACAAGAAAAAGTATACTAACTGGACATATCAATATTTTGAATCCACAAGACACCAAGATCGGGAAAAATGAAGTTCTTCTTTATATCTTGATCAGACTACAAATATCAGAAGTTATAATTCTTACAAAAAGAGTCGACCATTGGCCTTTTCCTTTCCTACAATATATAACCTTTAAAGGATTTACAAAATGAGTTGTTACAGAAATTTTGTTATAGCCCAACGACTTATACATTTTTGTTTGAACTTTCCAACAAAATATGTTACCAAAAACAGTCTCGAGGACTACTGCTGATATTGGGGTCCACTCGATTAAGGGGGAAGAACACCCTATTGCGTGGAAGAAGCCTCTGCTTTTGGCTGTGTTTAAGAATATACGTCTGTTGCTTCCTTCTTGGTGAACTGCTCTGACTGCTTGAGTGTGAGAAATCTAGTGATGCCCTTCCAATATTTACCTATAGGGTAATGGAAGACTCACAGATCTCTAAGAGATGAATCTAGCTCAGTAAAATGCCCAAAAGAAGCCTTCGAGAGGCTTCTGAAAATAGTCAAGAGGCGATTAAGTATCTCAAAATTGGTATGTAACTTGTCCATGACTTCTTTTTCGCCGATTTTTGGCAGAGTATCTGTCATGTGAATCTCGGTGTTCCTTGCATCTGTCATCATGGAAATATAATCCTTTTCAGGATAGAGATCTCAATTTCCATCCCAAAAAGATGGGAGACCGAGGGAAAAGACTGACTTGAATCTCTCTTTGAATGAGTGTGTGTCCTGTTTTAGTTGAGCTGCCATGTCAACAACATTCTGGGCCAACGATCCCTTGGTAATCACCTTATTTGCTTCCATGATTACTATGGTTCGGTCTTGGACCGAATGTTACACCTAAAATCTACGCATCATCATGATTTAGTGTATACATCCCTGAAGTCATCTGGACCAAGTGCTCATTTGGAGGATTTGTACTCAGTTTGTACACCCTTTTGAGAGGTCATCGCAGGTTGCACACTAGCAACATGCGATGTCGCAGGTTGCTCCATAGCAGGGTGCAATGAGGTCTATTAATGGGCAAAAATAGCCATTTCGAGATCTTTCTCTAAGCTTTCCCATTTGGGGGCTTATCCTTGATCTCTTGGAGAGCTGGTACTCGACCCCTAGCGTGTTGGGAAGATCCCCTATCTCTCTCCTACCATCTCTCATCTCATCCTATCCATAACCTCATTCACTTAGTCCTATATATACGAGGCTCACTCCCATACCAAAGGGAGGAAGACTATGGTATCTACATGATGGTGAAATCTCTTAGGACACCTTCACTCACCTCTTGGAGAATTCATGCTTCCTTGGAAGGGGTTGGCAATTGGATTGTGTGGAGAAGGGCTGCTACGTTAAGTCATTGGTTGTAGTTCTATATCTCTATCATGTACTCCTCTATTTGCAGTAATACAAATGCTTTCCACCAATATCGTTCTTAATGTGTGATGATGTTGTGTTGTTTACCTACTTAACTGTTTACATAGATCTCTTATTGTATAGATGCTCTTTACTCGTTTCTCTTTTCTGTGTCTTAACAGGTCTTGCAGCTTGGATCTGACGACCTTGGGACGTGGAGCAACATTCGGGAGAAAGGATACCGAAATCAAAGAGGTAAGACATCTAGTACTTGATCCTTAAGTAGATATAGGAAATGTGTTTGTAGTCTGTTCTATTTGTTCTAGACTCGCATTGAGCTAGGGAGATCCGGCTCACCTCCGGTCGAGTGGATTGTCCGGTAACAAATCTGGCGACCATACTGGGGAGTATTCTTGTTTAGTGATCGTTAATCTGAGTCATTTTCAGTTGATTAATTGTCACAAGCCTTTTTGTCAATTTTGCCATTTTTCTTCTTAGGATTGATTCCATTGTCAGATATTCACGTTGAAGATCCTGATCTTCTTCCTTTGAGTTTGTACAACTCAGTTTCAAACCTTTTGGTGGTTCATTTTTGAGAGATCTGATTCATTTTTGAATCTAGAACTCGCCTTTCGCACCTGGGCAGTGAAAACAGAGAGACACTATGTTTTCCCGAGCCTCTGTTCTTTGTCTGTTGCTTGCTCGTCGCGACCTGTGCATTAGTGAACAGCGACACCGTCGCACCTCTCGTATAGGTGTCCTGCGACATCGCACTGTCTGTATAGTGCGCCGATCTGATGAGACTTGACATATGGGCATTCATTCCCTCATCTGACAGTCTGAGCCTTGGTTTGGTGTATGAACTCTTCCTGTGCTGCATCATTCATCCAAAGGTCCCATTTTGAATTGTGTGTTGAGAGTTTGGTTTGTTTGGATTGACTTTGGGTTCCGCTTTGGACAAGTTTGAAATTGGTAGTGTTGGACACTTTTGTCTCCTTCACATTCATCCTTTTCAATCTTGCTTTCCCTTCCTTCCACCCCTGATCTGATCATTGCATTGGATAAGCTTCCAGACCTCATTTATTTTGGTTTTGGGCTTTGCTTGCTTAGTTTGCTTGCTGCTGCTTGATTTTGAGTTGAGTGTGTCATTTCTGCTTAGTTGAGTGCTTGTATTTTCTTGAGTTTTCTGAGTGTATGAGTGCCGCAAGTAACATTCTCTTTTCAGTCATTTAGATCTAAAAGCAAAGTTGTTTTCAAGATTATTGCTTTGATACATCCATTGAAAAAATTAAAAGTGCTTCTCTCCCGTTATTTCTCAAAAATTTATTGAAGAAAGATCATTGTGCATTGGAATGTTTTGGAAGAAATGAATGGAAATATGATTGATTGTGTTTTTCTTGAATTATGAGTCATTCATCTTCTTGAAAATCTCTAGTACATTTAGTTTTCTTTCAAAAGTTGTTTTCATGCTAGGGAAAGATAACTGCATTTTTTATTTTTGTTGCCTTTAGATCATTGAAAAAAGAAAGTGAAAAGCTTGCATTTCCATTTCGGAATCCTCTCATCTCATTACTTAGTGTTGTTTTGATTTGAAAAAGAAAAGAAAAGAGAAAAAATACTTTGATTTGGATAGTAGTGTTGCGTATGTTTGTGTGTTTCATTGAAAAAGAAAAGAGTACTTTCATTGTCAAATTTGTGCATTGGGAATTGTGTTGCATTGAGTTTGTTTAGCAATACCATTGGAAAAAGATTTCTCCTTACCATAGGTAGAATTCATCGAAAGAAAAGACTATTTCATGCATGTAGCTAGGGTTTCATTATGTTTTCGATTATGTACTCAACTCATGCATTCACCTAACCGTCCAAGATAAAATAAATGGTAGAACTAGGTAAAAATTTTAGTAACTTGTGTGTAAGTTAGAGACGTGTTCCGGCGTCGTTAACCGTGGCAGTTGTCGTTACTTGCCAGCACTGTAGTCCGGGCATATTGTAGTCTTCCACGTACATTGATATATCGAGCTCCTTCACGTACCCACCAAATACCATAATCTGTACTTGGCGTATATCGAAGGGTGTATCACATAATCAACATGTATATCGGAAGGTCTCGTGCCAACGACTGTGCATTAGACAGCACCACTACATATTTGAGCTCCCACGTACCTTGCGTATATTGGGAGACACCATTAGGATTCCTGAAACCAACCGAGTTAACCATTTGGCCGTCTTGGAAAATAAATACACCGAGAACAACACTTGGGGAGATTAGCACACACATCCTGTCCAGGTAGTCGGGTATTCAGGCAAGGGTACGGTCCCAATCCTCCTTGTCGCATCATACTATTGGACCCTACAGTATATTGCGGTTTGCGATGCCTTGATAATCCCATGAGGTTCCAGACTTTTGAATCCACTCTGTCACATAAGTTTGCTTGTTGCCTTAGTTTGAGTTGGTTTTCTTGGACTGCTTTTCTTTTAGAATACCTTTAGGAGAAACGTTGTTTCAGCTTTTTTTGGCTGATTTTCCTGATACTCTGGCGGATTTTCCCTGGAGAAGGTCCCGTAGGATCTTGAACTTGCCACCCGAATTTCCCCTTAATCCGAAGGTTATTTCAAGGGTAAGAATGGATCAGCGTAACGCAGTTGTAGTTACTGAAGTAGGGAACCCCACCTTGAATATTGGCAGAAATTTGTTTCCACCAGATTCACCTGCCTCTCATCCCATGTGGGATGAGGAAGCTCACACACCCACTTCTCAAAACCTTCCTCCTATCATCCCGGGAGAACCTGGATTGTTGGAATGGATAAACCAACCCCGTGACAACCCTACTGCAGCTGTTGGTCCTTCAACAGCTTATTGGACATCTTCTACAGACCATCCAGTGGCTCATTTTTCCATCTCATCGCCACCTAATTGGACTACTCCAGAGTTCAATAGGCCTTACTATAGGCCTGACCTTGCCGAAACTTCCGGCCCCATTCACGAACGTTTGGAACAGTTACGTGTTAAAGGAGATGAGTTTCAAAGACAAAGTCTCGAGCGACACTCTGAAGAGTTCCACAATCATCATTTCCAAATAAGACTTGATGACCAACCCATCCTAGTTGATTCGATATCTTTCAGATCACCTAAAGCACCCCACCACATGATCACTAATGAGACTGGTCAACCCTCACAGGAATCTAGTCCTGCACATCAAGAGAACCAACCGGTGGAAGGACAATGGTCCAACACACATGTCACTACCACGGTTACTTTACCAGTTCCTCCCCCACCCCAAAATTTGAAGGGAGGGTACTCCATTCCTACGGATTATCTTATTGGTAATGTTATTACCACAGTAGCTAGTCAACAACCCACGTTGGTTCAACCTTTGAATAGTGGTCAGCCTATTGTGGCTGGGGGGAAACCCCCGTTTCCTAATCAGAACGTTGGTGGAGTCCCCAACGGGCCTTCCGTTGGACCTACCCAACCTTCTAGACCATCCACCATGGGATTATCTCATGTTGGAGAGCCGTCAAATGTTACCCAACCCTCATGGAGTCAGGCATATCTGGGTTCTGTTAACCCTGCGCCTGGCCAACCTAATCCTGGAAACTCTCCATACGGGATACCTTATCCCTGGAATCCTTACACTCTATGGGGGAAACAACCTGTGTTGCAACACGGACCCCAACCAACTATCCCTCAAGTACCACTACCCCCGATCGACCCTCCCCCACCTCCTGTTGGAGGCGGCGGGCCCCCACCTAACATTGGCGGAGGCCCACCCCATTTTACCTACAACGCCCCTCACCCCTCAAGTGGTGGCGGGAATGGTCCACCACCTTCTCCAGGAGGAGGCAGCGACAAACCACCTTATCATGGTGGATGACATTTCCCTTCGGGTGGCAGCGGTGGTCCACCTCCCCCTCCAGGCGGAGGCGGTGGAGGACCTAATTGCCTTGGTGGTGGCGGTGGTGGTGGAAACCCTCATCCTTCTGGAAGTGAAAGTGATGGGGGCCCCCAACCATCTGGCAGTGGAAGTGGTCCACCACCCCCTCCAGGCGGAGGCGGTGGTGGGCCACCTTATTACGGTTATGGACCCCCACCTCCTCTCGGTGGTGGCGGCAGACCTCCACCGCCTCCCGGAGGTGGAGGTGGACCCCCACCCTTTTGGAATGGACCACCTTATGGTGGAGGACCTCCTTACGGTCCAGGTGGCACACCCCCCTACGGTCAATTTTATCCTGGTACACCTTACGGTCAGTTTAGTCCTTACACGCCATATCCGTATTATCAATACGCGCAGCCTAATCCATAGCTACCCTTTTTGGCTACTTTGGACGTACCTGACCTCTGTCATTTAACCAATGATCCCATTTACCATGGATCTAACTGGCCACCGATTCCGGTGAAACTTCTGTCTGATATCCCCAAGCTTGATGGCAAGCCGTGTGAAGACCCCAAGAACCTCGTGATGACATACCATTTATGGTTTTCATCTAAATCCTTAATGGACGATTCAATTCATCTTAGATTGTTCCAAAGGACTCTCACCGGTTTGGCTGCCAAGTGGTACATTGAGTTTCCACCACACTCTTTTCTGGACATTGGCTCTCTTTCTATGAACTTTTTGACGCATTTCCAGCTACCTATACGGTATGAGACTGGTACCGATCTTTTAACTTCGCTCCATCAGAATACCTCCACTCACATTTCAGATCATATCCACGAGTGGCGAAGGAGATGACGTCTCATTAAAGCTCCCATTCCAGATCAGCTCCTAGCAGACTGGTTTACAAAGTCAGTCCTTCATATCATAGCAAAAGATGTTTCCATGCGATGTGTTGTCACCGATGAACAAGCCATCGCGAGTGCTGACCTATTAGACCTAGTCTATACCCAGTCTAGCACTCTATTCAATGTTTTTCCTAACGGAACCCAAGCTGATGGAATCATTGGTTCCTTTACCACCTAGCCTGCTACTAGCACTATTGGATCATCCAACCAACTCCAGCTAGACACAGCACCACCAAGTCCACTTCTCCTGCTGTAACTGAAGAGGTGAATTCTGTTCAATCAGCTTCATCCCAGAAGTTTAATGGCAAAAAGAAGAACAAAGGGAAACCCAAGAAGTCTTCTTCCTAGTAGGAAACGAAGAGCACTCCCGAAGATACTAAGCAGAAAAGGAAACTAAAGTATCCTTGCTTACTATGTGGAGAAGACCATTTCTACAAAGAGTGTCCCCATAGAGACGAAGTTCAAAAGTTTCTTAGGGCTAAACCGACTCCCGCAGTCCTCAATGATCGCTTTCCTGCTCAAAATCAGCAGATGATTGCTCAAATCCCCCCAGCCTAGGGGGAACCATCTAATACTGCACATGTTCTCATGTTGCGTAACGATGCGATCAATTTAACTACTCGATCACGATCTTACGAACAGGTCCCTTCGAAGGAACCCTCCGGAAGTAATATTGAAAAAGCCTCCGACTCTTTACCTGCTGTCACTATACCATCAACTTCTCTCACCATCGAGAGACCCTCTTTAGATTCGATATTGCGTCCGCCCAAGAGCACGATTCGAAAAAAAATTTTCAATCCTAATGCTCGCGCGGCACAGAATTACAATATCGTAGATGACTTGGCCTAAGCTCCTTGCACCATGTCCACCCTGGAGGTTTTGTAGAATTGTCCGAATCAACGGAGAACTCTCCTTGCCACTATTGGTGCAGTCGACTCGGATTCCTCGAACACCATCATGTTTCATCTTGACAACCTTAAGCCGAGGCTCTCCCACCAGCTCGCATTCCAAGTTACTGCGAACCTTGGTGGAAAGATTGTCCATCGTACTCTTTTGGATGAAGGAGCCTCTACTTCTGTCATGTCCATCGTTTGTTGGAGAGCCATTGGCTCCCCTGAATTGAATCGTTCTCCTACCACGTTGAAAGCATTCGACGGGCATGGCTTTCAACC
Organism: Larix kaempferi; assembly: GCA_027924585.1. Taxonomy (NCBI): domain Eukaryota; kingdom Viridiplantae; phylum Streptophyta; class Pinopsida; order Pinales; family Pinaceae; genus Larix; species Larix kaempferi. The sequence continues at coordinate 9,623,908 of BSBM01000848.1, forward strand.
TCACGGGCTCTTACAAGCTCTTGCAGTTGAGTTGGGTGGAAAGACTGTAACCATTAACATGGAAGTGGTCTCGACCCCGTTAGATTATAATCTCTTACTCGGTTGCAATTGGTTTTATACCATGCAGGCGGTAGCCTCTTCAGTCTTCCACACAGCACAATTCCCCCACCAAGGACTAATTGTTACGATCGACCATTAGATTTTTGTACACCGGATGCCACTACTCATCCTGGTGACTATGTTCCTTCCATTGGACAGACATTAAAATAGTATGAGAGTGTAGGGGTGGCCTATTGAAAGATTCATCTCTCATGAGCGTTTTTTCAGCTGCAGACCCCCCTAATCATGTTGCCACGGTGAACATGATCTCCACTGAGATTTTATCTCACTCAAACGATCCTTGGCTTGTATCGGATGAAGCTACAACACACCTGTTTGGAGACGTGATGCCTCTTTCACCCACTGAACGTATTTATGAGGCTGTCCAAACAGCGCCGGAGGACTGTCCATCCATGGACCTTCCTTCCTGTTCTCCACGACGGACACCCTCTCTACCCGATCTCTTACTTCGGCCTTTTCATTCAGACGAGTCCATCATGGAAGTAATGAATGTGGACGACGGTCTGTGGGATGATCTTCATCACAGGTCATATTTTCTTCCTCCATGGAAGTACGTAGAGGACTACATTTATACCCTCTTTTCACCGGATATCTACCCATCCCCTCATTTTCCCATCCTTACATTTCTTACAGACACGGAGGACAACTTGGATAACATTGAGCCAACTACTGAGGTAGACATCTCCGTAAAACCAAGTATAGTGGAACACATTCGCATAGGCCAGAAGTGTTCCCCTGAATAAATCGCTATTGGCATGGCCTTGTTCAAGCAATTTCGAGATGTTTTTGACTTCGATCCTCAACTTTCTCGCGACGATCGTCGTAAGGTTCGTCACCATGCAAAGTATTACTTAATCATTGATGATACTTTGTATCGTTGTGGCATTGATTCAATCCTTCGACATTGTCTCACTCTTGATGAGGCTTAATGCGTTCTGAATGACTGTCACGCTGGGGCGTGTGGTGGTCATCTCTCTAGGATGGCTACAACCCAGAAGATTTTGCGCGCAGTATATTACTGCCCTACTATCTTCAAAGACTGTATTGAGGCCATTAAAAAATGTCCTCCTTGCCAACATTTTCATACCAAGAAGCGCACTCATCCTGCCCCACTACATCCGGTTATTTCCGTTGGCCCATTTGCAAAATGGGGCATCGATTTTATGCACTGTAAGCCTACCTCGGCCGGGGGGTCATAGTTACATCATTGTAGCTGTGGATTACTTCACAAAGTGGGCCAAGGCTATGCCTACATACCAAAACTATGAGAAAACCACCACACTCTTCCTGTTTAATCATGTGATAGCGTAGTTTGGAGTTCCAGGGGCCATAGTTACCGATCATGGTTCTCACTTTCAAAACCATATGGTTGCTGAATTGAGTGACAGGTTGGGTTTTCGCCATGAAAACTCGAAACCCTACTACCCGCAATCCAATGGATAGGTTGAGGCAATGAACAAGGTCTTGAAAACTATGATCCAAAGGATGGTAGGGACACAAAAGTCCAACTGGCATAACATGCTCTTTTTAGCATTATGGGCCTACCGAACTACCGTTAAAACTGCCACAGGCTTCACTCCCTTCCAATTGGTATATGGATTGGAGGTTGTTCTGCTGATAGAGTGCGAAATCCCGTCTTTACAACTCGCTGTCGAACTTCTTCCTAACACTACTACTGAGGAAGAACGTCTCTTACACTTAGCCCAACTTGACAAGTCTCGCCGTGATGCCGCTCTCGCTAATGAAGCGCATAAGAAACGTATCAAGGCCCAGTACGATAAGTCGGTTGAACCTCGTATCTTTAACGAGGGTGACCTGGTCCTCACTTATGACCAGAAGCATGATAAGCTAGGAGATGGGAAGTTCGAGTCCATGTGGCATGGACCCTACGTCATAAAACGTGTGTTGGAAAAAGGTGCCTATGAGCTTGAGGATTATGACGGAATCTCTTTAGGTGAACCCCGCAATGGGATTTGCTTGAAGAGATACTATGATTGATCTCTCATGCATAGACTTGCTTGTATATATTGTACATGGCGTGTTTTTGTGTTTTTGTGTGGTGTGACGCATTTCTCTTCTCGAGTGTCTTTTGATCTTGTTTCCGCTTCTCATACCATGTTCGGTCTACGTGTGCAGATGGCAATGTGCTATGAATTCCCAGACGGCACCAGCCGGCATACCCTTCACCTTGCTTCGGCATCCTGGGTACTATATTCCCCAACAGGTGAGCTCATTAGCTCAGGAGGAAGTTGCCTAGGTTTTGCGACCAACAATGCCGCAGAATATGAGGCAGTGATCGGAACTCTAGCTGATTCCATTTCCTTGGGTACGAACCACGTTGTCATCCACATGGATTCTCAATTAGTGGTTTCTCATCTAAACCGGATATACGCCATCCGTGATCCCATCTTACTCCGTCTCTTCAGACGAGTACGTCTCCTGTAAAGGTCATCTGAATCTCTTCAATACCTGCACATTCCATGAGAGTTAAACACAGTTGCTGACTCCATGGCCAATTTCATTCTGGATTGGTACATTGCACATACATAATAATCTGTAAAAGCATTGACGACATGTAAGTATAATATATAGAAGCAAACATGTAAACAAGAACACATCACTAATTATTTGAAGAACACATAATGTATAAACCGCCGATAATGTATATATATATAAATCACTCAAAAAGTAGTGCTGGTACAAAATCTAAAGCATGATGGCTTTCAGTGAGTCTCTACAAAAATCTGAAGCATCATGGCTTTCAGTAGGTACAAAAATTTGAGGCTTCTAAAAACTCTCAAGTACAAATATAAAAGTGTCTCAGGCACCACGCCTAACCTGTACACCCCTGACTCTAGCATCTCTCTAACGGTGGGTGAGAAAGCAGTCTACAGTATGAGCCACCTTGCGGAGCAAGGAGTTGAAGCGCACAGATGCTCCAACCCCATACCTCTGCATGGGCCTCAGTAGGTCATCGATAGCTGGCTCGGGAACCTCCACAGTCAACTGAAATAGGTTCCAATACACCTCCTCCATCTTCTCGATGGCGGCATGTGCATCGGCAGGAACCACTTCCTCTCCACCTCTGTCTCTCCTCTCCAGAAGGGAGAGACCACTAGTCGTACGGGGCCAACATCTACACACACATATAAAGTACTTGTCAGCATTACATCAAAAAAACAATATAATTCACAAAAATAAAAAGTACAAGGGTTTTGTTCTTACCAATATAATCCTATGCTGCACCCTCTGGTAGCACTAAGTTGGGATCCTCCCGGAAGTCCGTACCACCGTATGTGAAGTCCTCAACCATGAGCATCTGGCCCTCTATCCAGCTGAAGAACTCGGGGCCAAAAGTGATGATGGGACCCCCACCATGGCGGGTCATCAGCTCTGCCCACCTGAGCATATGTGGATCTCTCTGATTCCTGTCATCCAGTACCACCTGCAGGCACAAGAGAGGAACCCACTCCAAGAGGAATGACACTATGATCAATCTGTACCCGAACTACTTGAGATCCCCATGCCGACACTTGGTCAACTGAGCTCGGATGTTTGCGAGGAGACCCTCGCACCAGTTGAACACCACGAGATACATACAGTCTTCCGCATATAACATCTGAGTCCGAGTAGCCGTATGTGGAGCTTGGTTACCCGCCACCCTGGTAATAGTAAGCAGTACAGTCCTCAGTGGACGACTCACCACATCTCTGATGAGTATCTTCCCACTGGAAGGGAGAGAAGTAGCAACACAGTGCTGCGACACCATGTCCTCAACTGTACGATCAATGGCCTGTGTCCCAGTGAGATGTACAACGTCCCCTCTTCAGGACAAACCGATCAGAAAGTATATGTCCTCAATGTCAATGTTGAGGATATGCTCACCTATGACAAAGTACTGTTGGGCTACATCCCAACTCTGTCGCATGTGTTTCAAGAACGGGACCTGGGATCTCATCCCCTTTACCTGGAAGAACTTGAGCAACCCACAGTTTCACAAAGTAGCCACACATTGTGGATAGTTTGTGGCTTGCTAATCCTCTATCTTGTGTTCTCTCTCTCGCCACTCTAGTACCATCTCTGCTTGTTGGGAACCTGCCAAAAGGGGCATTTAAAGCATGTTAGGTCTTTCTCCAACTTGCACAAACTCATTTTTGGAGCACGTTTGATGTTTGGGATTTGAGTTTCCGCCATAGCAGTGTACCTTCCAGTACAGTGCGATGTCGTCATAGGTCCCTTTTTCGAGACTTGCGACGACCCAGGCTCGTTGCAAGTCTCGAAAGGGCCACTTGCGACGAGTCGAAGGTGCATTTGCCCCTCCCCAAACCATCAAAAAACTCAAAAAATGGACAAAAATGGAAAAACTAAACCACTACAAAGTTGCTGGCTAAGATTTAGGCCTACCTAGTCTGGATGGTTGGTGAAATGGCGGATTGTAGCTCCCAAAATCGGCAAAGGAAGTTTTGGCTCCAAATTGGTACTTCTCCACCCAAATTGGCATTTTGAACAATGTTTCTTTTTTTGGCCCATATTTCTATTTATAGAATGGAATGGAATATTCCTTTTCAAATATTTTGATGCTTTTGGGCCATTTACTATAGTCTTGACCGTTTGTCATCATATTTGGGGCTATTTGACACTTTCGCTAGTGTACAGAAGTCGTAAAGTGGTATTTTGTAGCGTTTCTCGCATTACCAATGGTAATTACAGGTATGAACACTCCTTTGAACATTTTTTCATTATTGTTTTTGTTTAAGTCGTAATTATTGCATGAGGATGAGTTTACTCTTCATTTGTTCTCGTACTCACCCAATCATGAGAACAAGTATCGAGTTATGATTTATCACTTTTCCGGGCTCGTTAAACTTCCACATAAAAGGACACCCCCCCGGAGTCCATAGTTAAGCTCTTTTCAGACTCCCTAAAATTGAAAATATTGCCAAGCGAACTTGTCGCGTTCACGCTTGTTAAAGTATTTGAATGGTCGTCTTCCTGGTGATAGTTTACCCCTTTTTTGGACCAGGGGGCACTAATTACGAAAAAGGAATACTCTAGCCAATCATGACTGGAAGAGTCCTCTCCCGCGTTGTTTTACCCTTTTTCGGGCGATGAGGATAACTTTACGAAAAAGGATCGTTGGAGTCTTCTTTAGTTCTTTTCAGACTCTCTAAATATGAAATGACGACCGAGTTTGCCTTCTATGGACTCGTTAAATTTTCACATTGAAGGGCCCGCCATGGGACGAACCCCTCCTATCCTAGGTTTGAAAAATATTTGGGATTGGACTCATCTATGAGATGAGCTATACCAAGCATCTGGTTACCCTCATCAAGCTCGTTAAAAAACACATGAGGAACTCATCATTCATGATGGGGAAAAAGGAAAGTGTTTGTGTTACATACCTTAGTGGTAGTATATAGTCGTTCTTGAACATGGCACTCATCTGCATTTGCATACCGATACTTGGGTTATCTATTTGTCTATGAGTCTTCGCTTACTTTCTGAGTCCTGTTACTCCTCTGAGTCTTTTGGAGAAAGCTTCCACTATCAGTTGCATTAGAAGTTTGCATCATTCTCATGTCAATACTGCCAAGTCATGCCATGCCCATGTTCAAGAACACATTCATTACTCATTATTTTTCAGTCAGTACACATGTCGTCATGCCATTGTTACTTTGATTCAGTCTCACATGTTATTGTACCATCCGATCCACTCTACACATATTTTGTCGTGTTTCGTGTCGATTGATGGGGGATTCATTATGGCCCTCCTTCAACGGATTCATCCTTATCGACTTCAACTCATCATCCAAGGATTGAATCTAGAAACCAGTCAAGTACCTTGGTCCTGCATGCCTCAATGGCAGGTTACCTTGCTTTCATCATGAGTTTACATCATTGACTCTTGATTGAAAGATTTCATCTTGCGTTCAATGTCAACTCATTTATTCACGCTTGATGATATGTACTATGATACCTTGGGAATCATTGACATTAATGGTGATCTCCCTCACACTTGTTAACGGTTCACATCAATGATCGGTAATCAAGTGGTTTCTACCATTTTCGACATCAAGACATTTGTAATCGCATGGATAGATTCGTATCATTGCGGGTTCAGCTTGAAGACCCTGAGGAGTCATGTTTTATCCAGGTTGCGATGGAGTTTGTATTGAGTCATTTTACACGGATCCACTTTTGTGTTGGTCGTGGCTATGTTATCATCTCATCATGGATCTACGCTTGTGTCTAGTAGCCATGATTGTGTTTAGTCGGTCATTACTCCCAGGGATCTGCAATGTATTGGTCGGCAACCATGTTGTACTACATATGAGATTGTCAATTCAGAGTCAGTTGTACTGCAGCAACGTCCTTCATCCGACAAGTCTTTTGCCATTCTTTCTATCAAAGCACTTCACCTATACATCCTTAACAGCTTCATGCTTTGGGGGGCATTCTGTTACACCTAAAATCTACCCATCATCATGATTTAGTGTATACATCCCTGAAGTCATCTGGACCAAGTGCTCATTTCGAGGATTTGTACTCAGTTTCTACACCCTTTTGAGAGGTCCTCACAGGTTGCACACTAGCAACATGCGACGTCGCAGGTTGCTCCATTGCAGGGTGCGACGAGGTCTGTTAATGGGCAAAAATAGCCATTTCGAGATCTTTCTCGAAGCTTTCCCATTTGGGGGCTTATCCCTGATCTCTTGGAGAGATGGTACTTGACCCCTAGCCTGTTGGGAAGATCCCCTATCTCTCATCTCATCCTATCCATAACCTCATCCACTTAGTCCTATATATACGAGGCTCACTCCCATACCGAAGGGAGGAAGACTATGGTATCTACATGCTGGTGAAATCTCTTAGGACACCTTCACTCACCTCTTGGAGAATTCATGCTTCCTTGGAAGGGCTTGGCAATTGGCTTGTGTGGAGAAGGGTTGCTGCATTAAGTCATTGGTTGTAGTTATATATCTCTATCATGTACTCCTCTATTTGAGGTAATACAAATGCTTTCCACCAATATCATTCTTAATGTGTAATGATGTTGTGTTGTTTAACTGCTTAACTGTTTACATAGATCTCTTATTGTATATATGCTCTTTACTGGTTTCTCTTTTCTGTGTCTTAACAGGTCTTGCAGCTTGGATCTGACGACCTTGGGACATGGAGCAACATTCGGGAGAAAGGATAGCGAAATCAAAGAGGTAAGACATCTAGTACTTGATCCTTAAGTAGATCTAGGAAATGTGTTTGTAGTCTGTTCTATTTGTTCTAGACCCGCATTGAGCTAGGGAGATCCAGCTCGCCTTCGGTCAAGTGGATTGTTCGGTAACACCGAATATGTTTGAAGCTCCTCAAAGGTTTTCTCATTTAGGAATTAGATCGCCTCTTTCGCTAATGTGAAGAACCTGCAATAATTAATTAATGAAAATACACGAGATATAAAAAATAATAGTACTCAGAATCACTTTTATATTGATCACGGGCCACTTCGAGGGGGCAACCTCCTTTGAGCAAGCTCAGTACAATTAACTTCATGGTGCCTTCATAGGTCTCAACACACACTTATATACTAAGTCTAGGTGCCAATACCATGGGTCAATACCATGTGTCAATACAAACCATGGGCCAATACAAAATATAGATCAACAATTATTACGGGTCAAAACCATGGGCCAATACAAACTATGGATCAACAAAACTATGGGCGACTTACAAAGCATATGCGCCAACAACAATAACACAAACTATGGATTAACAAATACTACGGGACGGCTTACAAATCATATGCATCCAACAAAAATATGCTAACAAAGTAAAGAAATGGGTTCCTAACATCCCCTCTCCCTTAGAAAAAGCTTTGTCCTCAAAGCTTTAGATGTGGAAATTGATGCAGAATCTGAAGGAGTGGGTCCCCTGTAGCATCCTCGTGTTGCATTCCAGGCCACTGGTGCCTTTCGAGTTTCAGGGAGGATTGCATGGAAGGCTGTAGACGAAGAAGAACCATATCAGCGACGTGAAAAGTGTGTGCAGAACGGTGTTGTTCGGCTTATTGTTTCAGTCGAATTCTTACCATGTGAAGATTGTCCTGCAGATTGAGAAGAAGCTGATCGCGGTTTCGAAGAATTGAGTCAATTGCCTGAACTGGGGAGCTACTAAAGGTGTATGGAAGAAGAAATGGCAGTGCCTGTCCAGAGACTGCTTCATATGGTGTCCTTTTAGATGTGGTGCTATACCACTGGAGTGCTTCCAGGAAATCCATAGAAATAGTTGTCCGAATCTGTGTGGGGATGGGCAAGGGTTCGAGCAGTCCCGAAAGGAGTGTCATTTCACCCTTGTTGACCTTGAAAGTATCACAGTCAACCACCATTTATTGAATTGTCATTTTCAATCCCTGCCAAAAGAAGTTACAATGTGCTTGGTCATACGTTTTGAGGAACCCAGAGTGCCCTGCTGATGAAGAAGCATGGAGTTCATAGAAGAGATAGCCCCGTTGAACAGATTGCAACCAATTTGGAACAAGCAGAGAAATAGATGTAAGAGAAACTGGGTCATCAAATGTGCGAGAAGGAGCATCTGCCACCATATTGTCCTTACCCTTCTGGTAAGTGGTCGCATAGTCATAACCCATGAGTTGGAGAACCCATTTAGGTGTGTTGGGGAGGAGACCCGTTGTTCCAGGAAAGTTTCCAGACTCTGGAGATCAGTTTTGATGCAAAAATAATTCCCCAATAGGGATGGCTTCCACTTCTGTACTGCATGCAAAATAGCCATCATGTCCTGCTAAGATGTAGATGCGTAAAAATGCTTACCGGAAAGGTCTCGTGAAGGCCGCAAGCCCACTGGTGCAACAAATACACCTGCATATATATCCAATGAAGTAGTGGAGACCGTTGGTGGGTGCATCTGAAGGGAATGGAGCTGAGCAATGACACTATGTGAATTATTCTTAAGGATCTTTTCCAAGCGATGTGAACTGATGATGCAGAGAGACCCTGGTTGTAAGCCCATAAATTTGTGTTGTGTCCCATTGACTAAAAACTGCATCCAAAGTTCATCAAAATCCCATAAGATGGGGCCCAATGTGCGTAACCATTGAACGCCCAAAACTACATCACATCCACCTAAGGACAAGGAAAACATGTCAGAGCGCAAGTTATAATATTCCATAGAGATACGCACATTATGACACTTCCCCTTGCAAGGTAAGGTGCCCCCATTGGCAGCCATGACTTCAAAGTTGGAACAAGGATGGACAAAACAATCGGCCTGTTTGGCAATCCAAGGGTCGATGAAGTTATGAGTGCTACCAGAATCAATGAGTATGGTAAGAGGGATCTTCTTGAAGTATCCCCTGACCTGCATTGTTTGTGGGGTGGTGACACTAGTTACAACATAGAGAGAGATCTCGGGTGGGTCGTCTTGAGATGGGGTGTCAACAAGCGGGTGCTGAATGTTGACCTGAACATCTACTGTATCTAGACATTCTTCACCAAGTTCTGAGGTAGGCGGAGAATCCACATCCAAGAGATAGAGATTTTGTTGAACACATCTATGTCCCCGAGAGAATTTCTCATCACAATTATAGCAAAGCCCTTTTTCTCGGCATGCCTGCATCTCTGTTTCAGACAAATGATTGATAGGAGTTGTTCGAGGAGCATGCGTGATGGGAGGTCGTTGGGAACCCATATTTCTGAAGGGAACAAAGGTGGGTTTGGAGCGTTGTTGAGTTGTGATCTTGTCCTCTTCCAACTTAGCCAACCCTAGGATTCCATCATTGTGTTGGGACAGAACATTTTGACTTCTGAGTGGATTTCATCCTTCAGACCACTGATAAAACAACTCCTGTAGAATTCATCAGACAATCCTTTTGTGTGATTGGCCAGTTTCTCAAATTCTGTCTGATACTCTCTCACTGTGCCAATTTGGTGAAGTTTAGTAACTGTTCCTGTGAAGTCATCAAAAGCACTAGGACCAAATCGTGGCAAAAGGAGTTGGAAAAAATCTGTCCAGTTTGGCTCGGGATGAGCTTTGATGTACCAACGGTACCATTGAAGGGATTCCTGTTCCAAATGAAAGGATGCAAGTGGAACTTTCTGGACATCAAAAGTATTATGCAGACTGAAATATTGTTCTGCTCGGTATATCCATCCAGTCGGATCAGTACCATTGAAGCGAGGAAAATCAAGCTTCGGCCCACGAAAATTGCTGGAAGGAGAGAACCCAGTGGCTGCAGAAGATTATGGTTGTCGGTTATTGTTGATGGTTGAATGGTGAAGATGGAGGCTGAGAATTTTTTCATCCAGATCTTGGAGTTTGGTTTGGATGGCTGCAAGTGCTTCCTCCATGGTTTTTGCTCCTGTGTGAGTGACAGCCATAACCAGGATTTTTTTTTTTTGTGGGGGGGGGGGGAATGGATAGAAAAACACAAACACAAGCTTATTTAGTAAGGGGAAATTTGGATTTGGGAAAAAATCGAAGGGGTAATTGGGGTTTGACTAGGTTTTTGACACTTTCTGAGGGATAGGGAAGCAAAAAATGGGGATTTCAGAAGCGGGAAATCTATGGTAAAATTTGAAGGCAATCGGGTGAAAATTGAAGAAGTTATGGCAAACCCTAAAAATAGACAAATGTGGGATTTCTGGTCTTGGGAAGTGGAATTTGGGATAGGGTCTTCAAGAATGAAATATGCAGAATGGTATTCCAGGGATGTCAGTGAAATTTCAGGGAAAATAGAGTTGAAACAAGGGAGATATGGCCGAAAAAACATAAATTTTTTTTTTCTTTTATAAATGGATCGGCAACAGCGGCATAGAAGGGATCCGCAACAGATGGATCTGCAATGGTGCAGAAGGGATAAAAAATGGCTGGATCTGAAACGACGAATAGATCTGAAACGGCTGGATCTGGAGTGGAAGTGATCGGCAATAGTTCAGCTGAAAATAGCTATGGACCCCAGGTATGTACGGCTTCCTAACAATTTAGGTGTTTCACTCGGCCACCAATGCTATCTGACGGCTTGCGTATTCGGGTAGTACCCTTCACTCCACGGCTCAGGTAAAACTGATAGCTGCTTTGCCACAAACGATAGCTCTTGGTTTACCTCACGGGTGGGAACTAGTCAATCAGGTAGGGGTCGTTGCCCTTTTCGTTGGCAGGTCCTCTCAATGGGCCAGCTACTTTGGGGTTCCTGTGGTACTCCGCACAATGAGTTTTAGGGCTTATGCCTAAGTACTTCCCATAGTTAAGAGGATAGGGATTATTCCCAAATCCGAAGCTGCAACAGATGTGAAAAAAAATTTGGCAGAAATTCCACCCAACGGGCCGAAGAAAGTGCTCTGATACCAGATGTGAAGAACCCGCAATAATTAATTAATGCAAATACACGAGATATCAGAAATAATAGAACTCAGAATCACTTTTATATTGATCACGGGCAACTTCGAGGGGGCAAGCTCAATACAATTAACTTCACAGTGCCTTCAACACACACTTATATACTAAGTCTAGGTGCCAATACCATGGGTCAATACCATGTGTCAATACAAACCATGGGCCAATACAAAATATAGATCAACAATTATTACGGGTCAAAACCATTGGCCAATACAAACTATGGATCAACAAAACTATGGGCGACTTACAAAGCATATGCGCCAACAACAATAACACAAACTATGGATCAACAAATACTACGGGATGACTTACAAAGCATATGCGTCCAACAACAATATACAAACAAAGTAAAGACATGGGTTCCTAACAGCTAACTCGACCTTCTTACTTACACTGTTCTCTGCAGATTGAGCATCATGAGCAGCGGTTTTAGCAATTTCTGATTCTTTTTGAGTTACACTGAAATGGTTCCACTGATATCTTATCAGAATTGCCACCTACTCCCATATTACAACTTTGGCACCTCTGATCAAAGGCTTTCCAATGAGTTTCCTGGATAGTTCTTGGATTTCGCCCCGAAGCTCATCATTAGCTTGTTGTATCTCCGAGATGACCTGGTCTGTTTTAACCAGTTTTTCATTTATACTGAAAATTTCATCACACTTGGCCCTCAGTTGGTCCTGCACTTGGTTCAGCCAAGCGTCCTTAATGCTCATTTCAGTTATTTCCTGAGCCAGTTTTTCAGTAGGATCTGAAACTGAAGAGGCTTGGAGTGAGGCTTCCTTTTGATGGAGAATATCCTAATTCAGCTTGCTTTCCTCTTCCAACTAACTCTCCAAGGAGACAATCCTCTCTTTGAGTGTTTGACCATCGGTCATCGATATTTCCAACTCTGACTGTATTGCGACCACCTTCACAGTTTGTGAATGCTTAGTCATGGGAATGGTGAGTTTTTTTGTTCAAGGATGCGGCTTCCTTATCCTTTTCCTTCAGCATGGCGTGCAACGGAGCCATGTCGCTCGGATTCTGCACCATCTTAATGATTTGCTTCTCTAAGTCAATTATCTGCAACTGCTTAGATTTATTACAAGACTTTTCATTTCTCAGGTGCTTCTCTAGTTTATGAACCGTGGCTTGTAGCTTGTTTGTGCTCTTAGTGAATTTTCTCACATATCGGTATACTCCTTCACCCATTGGCCGGTGAAGTTCCATGATATCCTTGGACGAGAAAGCATCCATATTTATGGTTACATGAGTAGTTTTAAATTTAGAGGGTATTTTCTTCACCCCCAGTGCTAGTGGTTCTAGGATCACCATATTCAGGGATCCCTGCCTCAAATCCAATGCTGAGAGAATTCTAGACTGCTTTCCTGTGTCCAACTCCTTCTTCGGGAACAATGACTTCTTTAGGTCGACGGTTTCATCTTTAATTTGTGAGTAAACCCCAAACAAACCTACTTTGACGAGCGACGTGGTAACCAAATATCCATCAGTGTAATGAGTGTCCTGACTCTGGGGCCACGTCGCGGATGGGAAGCTTTCCAGGATGACGGGTATCACGGGGGTGGGTGCTGGCATGATTTTCGAGGTCGCATTGGACATTCCACCTATTTTCAACATTTTTATATTTGACCCCACAATTGTTGATCCTTCATTTTCTGCTGTAGGCGTAGGCTATGATATGCCTCTCTTCCCCAATGTATCCACCTTGAGGGGTGTTGGAATAACTGGTGCTCCAACATATTTGTTGGGGTCCAATGCAACTTGACACTGCTCCCAACTATCCAAGTTGGCCATCTTGTCCAACAAGGGGTGCGGCTCATGGAGGTAAGCTACAGAATGGGCCGCTTTTATTTTTTGAGAGATGATCCCCCTGGGATCGTACTTGTGTACCTCGCTTAAAAGAATACCGTACGAGGCTAGTAGCTCCTCGACTTCTTTATGAGAAGCTCTTCTCCTTACCTTGAAAGGCCTAGTCCCATTAGGTACCTTGAAGGTACTGACACTTTTTCCCTTCGTGAAGTGCACATCATCACAGTTGAACCTTTATCGAATGTACTCTAGTGCAAAGAATCTAGGGGTCAGGAACACGGGGATCCTGTACGAAGCTAACTCTGCCCAATACACTCTGATTTCAATATGAGTTTCGAAGAAAAACCAATCGCCCACAGCTTCACTTGGATTGAGCTGGAGCCATTGTTTGTTTTCTGGAAAAAATCTTGGAGAAGGAGCATCAAACAATAGTGTATAAACCTTGGATATGACGATGTCCACGAATACAAAGAAATGCTTCTGTGGGGGAGCTGGGACAACAGACCTATCAAGATTGCCTTTGCTGAAGAAATTTTTGTTATTACAGAAGATGATGTATAGGAGTATAGAGAATAAATGAAACGTCTTCTTAGATGGAAAGCTCTTTAGTTGGAGATGAATGGATTGAGTGAGGAAGGATGACCAATCCAACTTGATAGGGGTCTCTTGTTGAGAAAGGTTCATGAGAAACAACAAACCCAACACAGCATCATCGATTACTATGTCATTATCATACCTGAGGAACTGAGATATCATCGATAATACTGGTTTAGCAGGACCTGGAAACATCTCCAAGATAAACATGGACTGCGTGTCGGATATATTACTCTTAGGTGGCAATAGGCATCTTGAGGAAGGAATCCTTGTTTTTTAGGGAGAGCTCCTGAATTTTGTTTATCAGGACTTCCTCATCAAATAGAAACCTTGAGGCAGCTTTGCTGGTGTCTGTCAATTCCATGATAATCTCTTTGTTGATTGGGCAGACCACACTTCCCAGCCGAGAAATAATGGCCTTTCTTTTTGGCACATAACTTTATGCACACCACTGTATGAGCTCAGGAAAAATTCTTGCAGGAGGGAGAATCATCTTAGCTAGCCTCGACTTCCATGAATTGAATAAATCACTTCCATTATTTTCCTGCTCGTCAATCTCAAGAGCTATCTGATGCAGGTTCGGGAAGGAGGATACAGAGTCATGAACATCAAAGAACTCGTCACCAAGATGGTCCTCTAGGCTGAAAGCCAAGGATGTGGTGGTGATTTCAAGAGTAGATGCAGAGGCCATGTAAATGTTGGGATAAAGCAGGGAACGTTGGTTCTAAATTGCTTAGGGAGATGGGGGAACTGGTGCAGAGAGTAATGAATGGAGAACTCAGTGTGCTGGGAGCAGAATGCGTGATGGCTTCCCTGGGGGAGTATTTATAGGGAGGGATTCAAACTTGGTGGGTTTTAATGCAGGGTACATGTGGCCTGCTGAGACTAGCTTACTAGCTGCGGGGTAGCTGAGCTCTTAAATGTCGGGAGACATTAACTCCTAAACAACAACAGTAATGACCGTTTAAGGGAGGCTTAAGGAAAACCAAAGGGGGCTGTATCGCTATGAGAAGTGGTGAACCGTAAACCATTTGTGGTTTGAGGGTCCTGATAAGGCAGTTTAGAAAGATTTCTTTTCGGGCCCTGATTCAACAAGAAGCCGCCATGTGGAAAAGGGATTTTCAATTCAGGGATGCTCCTAGGATGTTAATCTCCGAGCATCTTAGAATCCCCGAAGCTTAGCCAGTTTTCAATTTTATTCTACTGCGTCTTTGAGATGCATGCCCCATTGATGTAGCTTTATGGGTAGGCCCCTTTCCTTCGATGACCGGCTGCCTGGCGGCCCGTGGTAGGAAAAATACTGTGGCATCCTTTAGTGGTTTTAGGGTTCCAAAAATATGGTTTAGGGAAACTACTTTTCATCCCCTGAACGATCCTAGGGTTGCCACGTATAGGTGGCGGTTTTATTTCAGGGCATCTTGGGAGTTTTAAACCTTGAACACTTTCAGTACCCTGAAGGTTAGGTGTCTGTTGATTTCACCTTTTCCTCTTTGAGATGTGCGCCCCGCCAATGCAAATTTATGGGGTGGGCCCACCGGCTCTGATGACTCAACTACTCGACGGTGTATGGCTAAAAGACACTATGGCAGACTCTGGCTATTTCAGGACTCCTAAAAATAGGTTTAGCTAGACTGATTTCGAGGTCCTGAACTGCTTGGAGGCTGCCATGTGTTTGCAACAGTTTTTGCTCAAGGATGCTTCGTGCTTGATAAATGTCAAGCGCTTTTGGCACCCTGACTGAACTACCCATCGTTGATCTGTTAACCAATCGGTCACTTTATCTCAGTTTACCCCATATCTCACCCAGTCGATGTCTCGCCACAAGGTGAACTTTTTTTTTCCTTTTTGTCCATGCTATTTCCTGTCCATTTCTCCCTCAGTAGCCTTCATCTTCTTATCATGTAGCCGAGCTGCCTTTGTCCGATCTTGCTAATGATATTATTAATATCATTGGCTTCAGCGAGGACAACCGTTTTCTTAAGAAGAGGCTGAGAACAGTAGACTAGTGCCTTTAAGTCCATTGGGTTGTGGAGTCATACATGTCCTTTAATTATTTAAATCAAGTAATAGAGAATAATGAGAGGAAAAGTAACAAAATGAGCATAACTTCTGCAGCAGGAAAAAGGAAAAACCTATGTTACATATATGGTACAAAGGATCATTTGATTGAGCAGGATACAGATTAACAATGAAAAAAATGCTTCAGGAATGTCTCGTTTACAGGATTTTTGAATATTTCATCATCAAGTTGATCCAACTAATATGTATCTTGGTTGTGAACTGTAATGACCTTGAATGGACCCACCCATAAATTGTCAAACTTCCCATGGTTGGATCTCTCTTCCCTCCTAGTATCCCACTTCAAAAAAAAAATCCATGTTGAAATCTTCGAGTGACAACATTTCGATCAAATGTTGCTTTAATCCCGTCCTGGCAAATCCTGGAGGTTTTTCCCCACTGCTCCCTGACCTGCTAAACTTCTATCAGTTGATGAATTCTTCTTTCCATATCGTTTGGTTCCTCATGTTCTAGATGTAAGAAGAATGTTGTACTAGTAACCTTTGAATCAAAAGAGACTATTAAAAATTCCTTTTTGTAATCAAGACTTATCGAAACAGGTGTTTCTCCTAAGGCATCCTTTATCCATTTAAATATTGCAGCTGTAATCTATTTCATTTTGGCATCCCTTCTTAGCAATTTAGTGATTTGCTTCATTATTTCAGCTAAATTGGGAATGAATCTACAGAGAAAATTTACCTTGCTAAAAAAGGATCGTACCCCCTTTCTATTCCTTGGGAACTCAATCAATTCGATGGAGGCTATTCCATCTAGGTATGATGTCACCCAATCTTTGGAGACAAAATACCTGAACAATTTTTCCTTTGTCATGGAAAAAAATGATTTCGTGGGATTATGGAATAGACTGGAATTTATGTATCTTCTGGAGGTTTGGTTCAGAGTTTGAAGATGGTCTTCATCTGATTTTAAAAAGAATATCATATCATCAAGATATATAACCATAAATTCATCTTCTTCTCCTACTTTGCCATCTATATTAGTATTCGAGAAGTCATCCATTTGGTGTAGGAAGCTCTTTACTTGTTGGCCATCCTCAAGTAACTGCCAACTTTTCCCATTGTCGGGAATAAAAGGGCGATATCACATTTCCACTTCATACTTTGGCTTTGGCTTCTTGGGATGCTTAAAGGAACTGGCCATTAAGGTAGGTGAATTAGCCTGTTGATTTTCTTTTCTAGGCACATAAGTGATTTCAAAAGCATTGAAGAAATTTTCAATAAGATCCCATGCAATATTTTGATATGTTCTGAGCCTTGGATGTTTGGTTTGATAAATCCTTTTAATCTGGTTCACTATCAACTCAGAGTCTCCAAAAACTGCCAACTTAGTGACTTTATGCTACGGAGAAAACTTCCTATGGCTTGGGGTAGACCACAACAGACAAATGACTACCAGAAATCAACTCAAGTCTCAATAAAATGCTATATAAATGAAAATGATAAGATGTGGATAAATGACCAACCTTTAATCGGATGTTCGAAGTAGATCCCCGTTGAGCTTTCTATTCTCTACACTTGAACCTGCAGCTTAGTCTCAGCAACAAATACAAGTAAGTGCATATAATATGTGAAATATATTAGAATAGACAATAGCATGGTCCATGATATAATAAGCAAATGTAACCCAATGTTAATTAAACATTCACAACATAAATTGGACGAGAAAATGAGTATTTCTATTAATGAAACAAGTACATGATACAACCTCTTGCCGGTAACTCATCTAAACCAAGAAATAAGTCCCTCCAATTGTGTCTCCACCACTTCAATCCCCCATGCAATGGAAAACTCAAACTATGAAGGAGTTTGGTAGGTGAACATAAGAGGTTCACAACAACAAGGATTAATGGATGTAGACTCAAGCTATGGCAAAAATCCAATAGAGTTTCGATGCCCTCTCTTTCTCCTCCTTCCATGTACCATAAGAGCTCAATATATAGCCTTCCAAAGGTAGGTGAAAGGTCGAATCCACTCGTTTCGGGATACATGGAGGGCCAAAGGTCACCCTAAGACCACTTCTTGGAGTAAAAAGTATGTTTTTTACTGTAAATTACCATTTAACTCGATGTACGCGGGCTATAGTGGGACATCCTGTCACATATGCATGAGTTGCAGCAAAGCAACTCGCGTACAGGAACAAAAGTAGAGAAACTTGGGTTCCCGAAGGGAAAAAAGTGGTTATGAGTCCAAGAAATGAATATCAGTGCCAAATAGTAAAAATGCTCACAGGGTGGAAAAATATGTTGTAACAGATGCCCCCTAATGTGTGAGGTCAGAGAAGGTACTACGATGGCTGAAATACATTATAAATATCAGAAGTGGAGTGATGGAAACACAAATGGAAGGAGTAGCCTACTCGTCATAATACAATGTTCTCTCTGAATACATATTCGATACAATACATAGAAATCTAATACAATGGCCATGAATAGGTAGTATATAGTGAATACATGTCATAAGTGGTCATATCCATGACCCAATATACAATAAGATATGGTCTCCTGCTGAAGAGGAAACAACTGATGCAATTTGAAGGTACATTGCTTATGTATGATACTGATCTCTCATAAACATAATCGCGATCACCAGTAGCATACTGAATGCCACTGAAGTCTAGAGGTATTATACACAAATCACCAACGGTGCATACCCTATCAAGTGAATAAAGGTGGTGATGTCGAACCTGATGTGGCATCGTCTGATTACCGATCATTGATGTATATTGTTAACAGACGCGAGATAACCCACCAATAATGAAATTGGGCATCAAGGCACGGAGTACATTCATCAAAGTGTGAATAAAGGTGTTGAGGTCGGACACTGTGACGAATCCATCGATTAGATCGCATTGATGAACCCCCAACTGTCGATGGTGAGAGAACCTACCACTAATGATTGCAAGCCTCAAGGTACTCAACCGACTCTAAGTCTCAATTCCAGAATATATGGGTTGGAGTTGATGGAATGAAACTCATTGGAAGGAGGACATTAATGAATCCCCCATCAGCCAGCACAAGGTAACTAGCTACGCTGAAAGATTTGGAAGAACTCGGATGAACAGATCGGACTGTATGGGATGGACGACATGCAATAGTCAAGATATATGAGGAGTGGATGACTCTAGTTTCAATACTTCCTTTGAACAAGAGCATGGGCAGATGGATAGACTCAGGTAGTAGAGACTCAATGACTAGATGATAATGATACTTTGTGACGCAAGAGGCATCGACAAAGGCTCCATAATGACTGGAATGTTAACCAGTCGGTGGAGTAAGATCTGAGAAACGAGTACAGCTCCTAAGGTCCTAATAACGTCCCGACTCATGATGAATGGAGTGGAAATGAATGCTCTGTTCAAGGGCGACATGACAGCTGCCAATAAGAGGTAGTAAGGATTTTCCCATCCAGATTTTTGAATTATTTGATTTTTTTGTTCTTTTTCATATTAAGAAAGCTTGAAAAAGAATAAAATTGCTTATAGTACAACAAGTGAGGGAACGAGTGTCAAGTGCAAGCAAACTAGCTCCTAGTAGTGGAACATACCTATGATCAATGCAAGGAAGCATGTGCAAGATATGGACACTCGGGGGGGTGTTCCCTCAAGGTAACGGGTCAATCAAGCCACGAAAGATAAATGGAGGCTCTACTTGGCTCAGAAGGGAAAGTGCATAGGCACACTACTAATCACTGAGAAAGCGAGATCTGGCACAAGGCTCAAAAGGCAAGTAGGATAATGCGATGCAATCACAACTCGACATAAATGGGGGAGTCCTAATGGGAAATGTCCAGAATAAAATGAAGTAGAGTATGAGTCATCATCGCAAAGTCATGGCGTGACTAAAAAGGACTCCCAAACCTAAGGAGAAACAACGCCATGGGTGTCAAAAGACATAAAAGAATCTAACTAGGGCACCCATGGTCGGACAAGCCCTACCTCCAAATAACGACATTGTTCGGGTACACAGGGTACTCCCAAAAGACCGAACACCTAGAGTAAACACTTCACACAAACTGGATCACAGATCAATACACCAAAGTTTTTACGTGGCTTAAACCCTCAAGAGAGAAACACTCCACGGCCCCATCCAAATAGCTTCTACGGAGCACTTTATTATGCAAAAGAAATAAAGTTACAAATGAGCTTGTCATCATCGATCAACTAGACAATGACCCTCCATGCTCTTTAAATACAGATCATGGACCAATCGGGTGTTAAGCCACAGATCAAGGTTACGTATGATCTAAGAGAAGTTGAGCCGTCGGATCACTCTATGTCTAGAACATATCGTGACCGTCGGATTAAATATTTACAAATGCATACTAAAGAAACACACTTTTCCTAAGGGATATATTACACAAGTTGATCTTAACTAACTCTTAAGTGTCTAAATATCCTAACATACCCCCTTAAGAACAACTTGGGATAGGATTGAAGGATTTACAAAAGTGACACTATTAGGATAAGGAAGGAGGCATTAGAGCCTATCCCCCCTTAATGACAAATTCTTGAAATCCTAACATAGATCGAAGTTTAAAAAGATTCGCTTATGTAAGAGACATGGTGAATATGTCTGCAACTTGATCATCTATAGGAAAAAACAACACTTCAATAAAATGATCATGAACAAGATTTCTGATGAAGTGCATATGTACCTCAATGTGTTTGCTACGTTGATGTAGGACTAAATCTTTGGCAAGATTGATGGCACTTTGATTGTCGTACCAAAGTGGAGTAGGCTACTGCTGCTTGAATCCAAACTATGAAAGGATCTGTCGAAGCCATAAAGCTTCCTGACTGGCATTAACTGCAGCTCGATATTCTCCCTCTGCTGAAGAAAGAGCAAGAGCTTGTTGTTTCTTACAAGCCCAAGTGACAGGTCCAGATCCCAGACTGAAAACATAACCTGCGGTAGACTTTCGATCATCAGGATCGCCGACCCAATCTGAATCAGTGAAACCAACCAACAAAGGTTCCCCCCTGTACAGTAATGAATCCCAAACTGAATTGTACCTCAAATATATCGAAGTATTCTTTTAGCTCTTTTCCAATGAATTTCATGAGGTGTTTGCATATAACGGGAAACACAACCAATGACAAAGGAAAGGTTAGGACGGGAATGAGTCAAGTATAAGAGACTACCAACAAGCTGATGATACAACGTGGCATCTACTTCAGGTGAAGTACAAGTGGCATAAATTTTGACTCCTGACTGGAAGGGAGAAGGGGCTGGTGTACAATCTTCCATGTGAAAGCGAGGAAGAAGGTCACAAGCATACTTAGACTGAGAAAGAAAGATTCCTTCTTTGGTTTGCAAGACTTGGAGACAAAGAAAATAATGCAGATGTCCTAAGTCTGACATTTCAAAATTTTGCTTAAGACTGGATTTCACATGGGTTATAAGCTTAGGGTCACTACCAATAAGAATAAGGTCATCAACATATAGAACAAGTATTATGAGATGGTTTCCTACTTTCTTGGTATAGACATTGGATTCAGAATGGCATCTAGAAAAACCAGTGTCAAGGTGAAAGCTATCCATTTTGGCATACCAAGCTCTAGGAGCTTGCTTAAGGCCATATAAAAATTTCTTAAGGTGACAGACAAGGCTAGAGTTATTCTGAACATATCCAAGAGGTTGTTCCATGTAAATTTCATCCTGTAAATCACCATGTAAGAATGCAGACTTGACATCCATTTGATGGAATTCCCAGTTATGTAAGGCTACAAGGGAAATAACAAGGCGGATGGAGTTCATTTTTGCGACATGAGCAAAGGTTTCATTATAGTTAATCCCTTCAACTTGGGAAAAACCTTTGGCAACTAACCTTGCCTTAAGTCTTTCAACACTTCCATCTTATGCATACTTAGTTCTATAGACCCATTTACATCTAACAAGTTTTCTTCCTTTTGGAAAAGGTACAAGATCCCAAGTATCATTCGCCATTAAGGAACAATATTCTTCATCCATAGCTGCATCCCAATCTGGATTTTTTGAAGTTTCTGCAAAAGTTTATGGATCATGATTCTGGGAAACCTGAGCCAAAAGAGAAGAGGCTCGCTGAAACTGAGAATGTGTTCGATGTTGATCTCTTGGATCACCAACAAGATCAGCAGCTGCTTCACATGTTGAATGGACCCATCGAGGAAGCACTTGTGCTGGTGCAACTGGAGGAACATGAGCAGGCGGTGGTGGATTTTCATCGTCATTGTCATCATCAGAAACTGGAGTTGGAAACCTGTCAAGGAAGTTGGAAGAAGAAGA
Source organism: Larix kaempferi (assembly GCA_027924585.1). NCBI lineage: Eukaryota > Viridiplantae > Streptophyta > Pinopsida > Pinales > Pinaceae > Larix > Larix kaempferi. The sequence continues at coordinate 9,646,181 of BSBM01000848.1, forward strand.
AGGCACAATCGCCGAATTAGGCTTGCAGGCCAAAGATGGCACAATCGCCGAGTAAGGCTCACAAGCCAAGAGATTTTCATCAAATTTAACATCTCTTCTAATGATTATATCATGAGAATGTGGTTGAAGAAGTCTATAACCTTATACATCTTCAGAATATCCAACAAATAGGCACTTTTCACTTTTAGGTTGCAATGCTTTCCATTTTTCATCCGAAATATGAGCCCATGCTTCACTACCAAACACACGGAAGTGACTTACATCAGGTTTAGTTTTACTCCATGATTTTTCCAGTGTGATACCCTGTAAAACTTTAGTGGGGGTGCGATTAATTATGTAATTTGCACAATTAATGGCTTCAACCCAAAATTAAAGACTTAGTCCCTTAGATTGGATCATACAATTAGCCATTTCTTTTAAAGTGCAATTCTTTTGTTCAACTACACCATTTTGTTGTTGTGTATATGGAACAGTGTGTTGCTGTTGGATTCCTTATTCAGTGCAGAAAGTAGGGAACTTTTTGTTAACATATTCTCCTCCATTGTCAAATCTTAACTTAATAATTTGATGACCAGATTGTTTTTCAACAAGGGCCTTGTAGGCCAAGAACATGTTAAATACTTCGCTCTTAAGTTTTAGGAAATAAACCCAAGTGCATCTGATGTAATCATCAATGAAAGTTAAGAAATATTTGAAGCCAGAAAAGGAAGCAGATGGAAGAGGACCACACAAGTCACTATGCACAAGATCCAAGGGAACCGAGGCGTGCCAAGAGGCATGTTTGTCAAAACTGTCCCGGTGATGTTTTCTGAGTACACAACTAGAACAAACACCATCCCTACAAGATACCATCGGAAGACCTGTTACTGTATTGTCTTTACATAGTTGTTGCAATGAGTGATAATTTAAGTGACCAAATCGCTCATGCCAAAGTTTGTTCAAGTTATCACTATGAGCAACAAAAACTAAAAGAAAAGGTGATGACCCAAAGTTGTTAAATTTGTACAACCTAGTAATATCATCAACAATTCTGATAGCTAGGACCTGTTGAGGATATTTAAAATCCTTGATTACAACTTGGTGAGGTGTAAAGGTCACCGTTTTACCTTCACCAGAATGAGTGATTTGATAGACTGATAACAAATTGTAGGAAATTCTTGGAACACATAGTACATCAATAAAATGACCATTATCTACTGGAACTGTTCCATCTCCTAAAACACTTAGATATCTATCATCCCCAACAAATATTTGTTTGGTGTTACATTCATGCATAGTAGAAAAGATGGCTTGATCCTTAGCCATATGATAAGATGCTCTAGAATCAACGAGCCATTCATTTGAAGTAGAAGAAGAAGATGCATTATAAGAATAACCAGAAGCACAAAGTGCATGTCCATGAGAGGTAGATTCTGAAGGCGAATCTAGGCTGATGTGGTGCTTCTTCATTGCTGCTTCCAAGGCTGCCATCTTCTTGAAACACTTAGATTCATCATGATTATATTTTCTACAATAGTTGCAATGACGCTCAGTCTTCTTTCCTTTTGGCTTGGATATTTTGTTATTTTTCAAAGAAGGAGCTCATTGAGAGGGTTTGGGACCCTTGTTGTACTTATTATTGTGAATTTTTTTTTTCTTGGGAGGCTTGGACTTTTCTTTCTGTTGAGACAATAAGGATTTCCCAGATGTATCTTCATTGTTAATTATTCCAAGATGGATGAGCTTATATTGCTCTCTAATCAAGGAATCAAAAAAGGATTCAAGAGTAGGCTCTTGATAGCTAGTTGTAGTCAGGGATTCTTTCATGGAGTAAAATGTAGATACAAAAATAGAATATGCAGGTCCATGTTTTGAAAGAACATGATAAATGCATTGTTTGTCTTCCCTCTTAATCATGCATTCTTCACATAAGAGTTTAAGAGTTTTGTACTTAGATAAATAATCTTGAATGTATGAAAAATCACTTGGATTTAAAGAAATCAACTCATTTTCGAGTTGATGACCTCGAATTTCATTGTGTTTACCAAACACAAATTCCAACTTGTCCCAAGCAGCATCAGGTTCATCAATTCCAGATATGTGGAATCGCAAATCAGTAGAGATTGACATCCCAATCAATCCATGAGCTTCATCACATCTATTTGCTCATTTTATTTTCTTATCATCATCAATGGGTTCTGTTTCTTTCCCTGAGGTAATTTTGAAATGTCCTCTACTTCGTAGAACATCCTCCATATGAGATTTCCATGAGAAATAGTTGGAACTGGTAAGTAGAATATCACAAGGGGAGGCCATATTGTAAACTAATGGTTGTAAAAACAGAAACCAATAGTCTGAATGTGAAGAGCTCGAAAAAATAGGCGGTTTAAAAAAAGCGACACTGAAAATTGACTCCGTATGATGAAGTTATGCTTGAACAAAGAAAATGATGAAGATGTCCCCAATAGTGACGTGGCAGATAGAGAATGACCATCTAAAAAAAAGGACCCCCCTCTTCCCAAGATGAACCTTTGACAATCACTTTACAAGAAAGTTGCTTTAAGTGAATCACTTTTATAAAATAAGTGATTTCACTTTTACAATGATGTTACTTTAAATGGTGCAACAATAAAAAAGAATTTAAGTGACTCACTTTTTATTTTTATTTTTTATAATTTAGGTGAGATGCACTTTTACAATAAAGTAACATGAAAATAGAAATTGCATGCACTTTTTCTTTTAAAAGTAACTTACTAAGACTTGAACTCAAGACCTATTAAGGAATAAAACAACTTTGAACCAAGTGAGCTATATTAAAATGTATGTAAAATATGGGAAGGAGGAAGGGGGTTTTTTTATTTTTTTATTTTTTTTATTTACTCTTCTTTCTCGGTTTTCGTGCTTGCTGCAAATCACAACACAAACCAAAACAAAAAAAAATTTCCACAAATGGGGTTAGATCTCAGTAGCTTTCCCGGAAAGTGTACGTTTTCTCTTTGTTTCTGATTCGCCGAGATCGCACAAGGTGCACGGTAAAGAGCATACGCAACCGAGAAAAAACCTTTCCCTTTCTGTTTCTGATTCGCCGAGATTGCACAAGGTGCATGGCAAAGAGCATACGTAGACAAGGAAAGCAACAATCCGAAACTAAAAAAAATCTAATAATAAAAACTGATAAAATATGAGATATTTAAAAAAAAACGTTACTAAAACATTATACCTTCAGATCTGATGAAATACGCGTTTTTGAAGCAACCGGAAACTGTTTTCAATCAAACGAAAACTATTTCCCAATGGAAACGACGCTATGGACCCAATGGAACATCTCCCACAACCCATAAATGCATAGAAATACCAGAACCATAAACCCTTTCAAGTTTCAGCAACAACAGTTCAAGATCTTGATCATAACCAAAAGTGGCTCTTCATAAAAAGCTTTGATATCATGTTCGGGTACACAGGGTACTCCCAAAAGGCCGAACACCTAGAGCAACCACTTCACACAAACAGATCACAGATCAATACACCGATGTTTTGACGTGGTTTAAACCCTCGAGAGGGAAACACTCCACGGCCCCGGCCAAATAGCTTCTACCGAGCACTTTATTATGCAAAAGAAAGAAAGTTATAAATGATCTTCTCATAATCAATCGACTAGACAATGACCCTCCATGCTCTTTAAATAGATATCATGGACCAATCGGGTGTTAAGCCATGGATCAAGGTTAGGTATGATCTAAGAGAAGTTGAGCTGTCGGATCACTCTATGTATAGAACATATCCTGACCATCGGATTAAATATTTACAAATGCATACTAATGCATACTAAAGAAACACACTTTTCCTAACGGTTATATTACACAAGTTGATCTTAAATAACTCCCAATTGTCTAAATATCCTAACAGACAGTTCTAGAGCAACATAGAGGTTTCGTGTTAATTAAAAAGAGGGGTTGCACCTAAGGTTAATGATTGTATTCATAAGGTCAAATGAAAAAATGCAGATGAAATGATACCTAACCTATATGCCATATCTAGGAAATACCTGTCGAAGGTGCAAAACGGTTGAAAAATCCACTTTCGTTGGAAAAAACTATTCAAAACGACACTTTACAGCTTCATATTGGTCCAAAACGACTCAAAACGACAAAAACTATAGAAAAGTGGGTATGAAAAACTATAAATAGTAATAAAAATTTACTTTTACCATTTCATTTTCAAATTTTTACCCACCATAGTGCTTTTGGTTGATTTTTACCGTCGATCTTCAGCTGTAGATTCCGGGAGCTACGGGCGTCGGATTCGTGAACTGTCTGGATCAAGTTGGTGGTCTCATCCCCCTCTTAAATTTCATAGCTTTTATTTCAGTTTTTAATGGTCAAAATTTAATCTTTTGCGATAGGCTACATCCACAACTTGCTATACGCGAGCTACTTCTATGTGGGTCGCGTGGAGGGTTTTTCGTACGCATTCAACGTATGCATTGACCACGTATAGGCATGACTTTGTACATATTAGCCCGTGTACAATGCCATGGGTTTGTTTTTTTAAGATGTGGGCACTGAAAAATTCCTTATTTTTGCCTCTAGGATGGTCCTAGAGTGGAGAGAGAGAGAACATGATGTTGTTGATGAGCATGTACGCCAAGATTTACCCTCCCAACAAGCGTTACAAGCATGCATCCTATATAAATTTTGGAGCATTGGGGGTTTAAGGGCCCAAAACAAATTGCTCTGCAAGTTGGTCAATTACTAGTATGCAGATGCTCATCATTTCGATCTTGATGGTCAACCACTTCCATTGGAGGTGGAGGATATTTACTTCATCACTGGTTTGTCCCGCCGAGGGGATGTGGAGAGCCTCAGGTCTCGCAATGTAGGAGCTGGAATCATGATTAGTGATTACATAGACAGGTATTGCATTCCTGACACCAAGAAGGTGGGAAGCCAGGTTCCTATTGAGGCCATTGCGAGCCTAAGTATGAAGATTATAGTTCTTACACTTGGTAGGATTTCAGGATTAGCTTCTCTACATCAGTCTTCTTGGCCGTTGATATTCTACACGACAGAGTGTATGAGACCAGCTGTGTACGACTGGTGCACAACATTGCTGACTACTATGAAGAGTCAGCTAACGGAGTGCAAGATGGGACATGCCAAGAAGATCGGGTTCAGTAGCATCTTATGCAGTTTTTTCTTCGAGAGAGTACCGGGCTTGAGTTCAAGGGTTGAAGTCCCTCCGCGCAGTCTCCGAGATCACACCCAAACACGATGGGAAGAGGTACTGACACGGCAAGGTGGTGTCCGACAGGCATCACCATATTCATAGGAGTTCTTTCACTGGTGGGCACCACAGGTCACCGCCATCGATGACTACCTGTATGAGGGGATAGACTACCGCGGAGATAGAGACATGCCACTCCCTCCAGGGGCTGTGTTTGGAGACATAGGTATGACTACTCTTTTTAAGTTTTTGTGTATTAAATTTTTTGGGATTTTTTATTATAAGTGAACGAAAACATATTTTTGGTGTGGTATCATATTAATGGGTGACTATTTTCTCACAGATATGGGTCCGCGAAGACCTCAGGGATTCCCATGGCACTGCCGTAGAGGCAGGGGAGGCGAGATAGTAGGTGCGACAGAAGAGCGCACACTAGAGACAGTATGGGTCAACCTCTCCCGTATGACTGCTTGGGTACCATTCATAGAGGTAGATCATCTCCCGGAGGCAATGCAGCGACATTTGGTCAGGGTACCAGGTATATGGGTGTGGCTACTGCAGTGTATAGCCAATGTCGTACACTATTATGTTCAGACTCATCCCGCCGAGGTGGAGAGGCCTCCCTGCAGGGATTAGATGCCATTGGGGTCTCCCCATTTTTGTATCGGATTGTATAGTTTTGAGAGCTATGGGCTCTAGTTTTGTATCATGACACCACTTTATATATATATATATATATAATTTGATTTTCCGACTCTACTATTGTGTATGTACAACTGTGTGAATAAATGTTATTTGTGTGCTTCTTTTCCTGATGTGATAAATGCCAATCTAGGACATAATTATCATATGCATCAGTTATGTGACTAAAATGTCTTGGAACGTGAATGTATGTAATAAAAACAAAATGACACTCCAAAAGTATTACCCTTAAGAGCCTCCTTAGTAATGTAGGATCCCTCACATGGTACTGGCCATTTAGTTGAGACACCACCAGTTGCGCATCCAGGTGAACTTCTAAAGGCTGGATACCATGCGAAATGGCATCACGAAGTAACTCGATGACGGCACTGTACTCAGCCAGATTGTTGGATGTAGGACCGAGACAAGCACCTTCTGAAGACACAATATGATGGTCGGGTGAGTAAATAACCCACGCAGCAAAAGCAAGTCTCTGCGTATGACGGATAGCCCCATCCACGATTCCCAAGAACACTGGAGATTCCGCTGACATCTGTCAACCTGAATGGAAGCGAATCAACAGACTCCAAAAATCAAAAGAAAGATAAACTATGTACAGAAGCAACTATACAATAGTATACAAAAGTATCAGCTCGAGCTAGAAGCTCAACCATAATACCGCTTGAGGTAGGGCCCATTTCTAGGCTCCTTCAAGGCATTCCCTTCGTAATATTCTAGCTCGTAGGCTCCTTTCTCTAGGACATGCCTCACAATGTAAGGACTGTGCCACATGGGGTTGAACTTTCCTGCCCCCAGGGGTTCCTTAACTTGGTCATAAAGGAGGGCCAAGTCACCTTAAACATATTTTCGGGGACGGACAGACCTATCATATTGAACCTTAACACGAAATTTGTTAGCATCAATTGCTACAACGGCATCTCAACGCTACTCGTCAAGTTGCTCGAGGTAGACTAGACATTGCTCTACTTTTGAAGTGTCAGGTAGGAGCTCTATATCTATTTTTAAAGAAGGGATTTCGCATTCAATCGACAAGATAGAATCCACACCATGGAATAACTAAAATGGTGAGAACCCGGTAGAAGTCTTGACTGCGGTTCGATATGCCCACAAAGCAGGATATAACATAATGTGCCAATTACTCTTGCTTTGTCAGATGGTTCGTTGGAGAATGGCCTTTAAGGAAATATTTACTGCCTTGACCTAACCATTTGCTTGGGGGTAGTAAGAAGAGGAGTGATCTTGCTTAAACCCCAGCTTAAGTGATAAATCCGCCATCATATGGTGTTGCAAGTGACTTCCATGGTCAGTGACAATCTCATTTGGGATACCGAAACGAGTTATAATCTGATTGAATACGAAGTGGGCTGATGTAGCATCATCGTCTTTAACGGTTGGCATGGCCTCAACCCATTTGGTAAAATAATCAACAGCCACGATGATATGGTGATTCCCTCCAGCCAAGACTGGGTTTCAATCCATGAAATCTACCCCCCACTTGGTGAAGGGACCGGCGGTGATGATCAGATCTAAAGGATCAGGGTGTGAGCGCATGTTCTGAGCAAACACCTGGAAAGTGTGACATCTCTTCATAGCATTTACACAATATTTGAAGATTGTAGGCCAAAAATAGCTCACTCGCAAGATACTTTGGGCTTTCGCGAGCCCAGATAAGTGATCGCTAGACGCTCCGCTATGGAAATCATTAAGTACTAGCTCCGCTTCTTCATGAGTTAAACAACGACGGAAGATAGAGTCTTTTCCTCAACGATACAAAGATTCACCGACGATGACATAATATTTAGCATGATGTCTCTCACGCCGTCACTCATCTCACAAATAGTGCGAAGGGAACTTCAGAGTTTGGAGATATATGATAATATCCCCATACCAAGGGTCTGTTCACGAGATAAGAAACAAATGTTCATCCACAAATGAGTCTTCATGGACTACTTCCTCATCAAGTCTTTGGAAATCCGACATCAATTCTGTGAAAACCAAGGACTTCACTGAATTTGCCGAAGCAAAATCAAGATCAAACTCCTAAAGGATTACAATCCATTTATTATACTTCCCCCAATTATGCGTTGTGAAAGCAAAAATTAAAATGGATTGACATGCGCTATAACAGTGGTCTTCCTAAGCAGAATGTAATGTCGTAGTCATTGGATTGCATGAATAGTCGCAAGGGCCAATTTCTCGACATGAGAGTATCTCAGCTCAGCATCTATGAGGTTTCTACTCAGATAATAGACAACATGATTCTGAAGCACATCATCCGCCTGAACTAAGACCATACCAATTGTCTCTTGAGACGCGGCCACATAAAGCGAAAAATCTCTTGCAAAGTCGGCTAGACTAAGAAGAGGGGCTGATACCAAGGATTTCTTCAAAGCATCGCATGACTGTTGGGCTTGCTCATCCAAGATAAAATGGGTGTCCTTCTTCAGTAATCACGCGAAACCCTTAGTAAGATTGGAATAATTCACGATAAAACGACGCAAGAAAGTGGCTCTCCCTTGAAGGCTCTGAAGCTGAATCACGTTATGTGGATGAGTAAATCAAAGGATAGACTCTAATACCCTCTTTGGAAACTACAAATCCCAGAAGGTGACCCGCTTTCACGACAAAGATGCACTTGTTAGGGTTCAACCTAATCTTATAACACCGACATCTTTCAAAAATAAGGCGGAGGTGACTGGGGTGATCAATTCTCTTACGAGAATGACCAGCAAGATCATCCAGATAAGCCACCACTATGCGCTTGAGGTCATGAAAGGCATAGGTCATGGCACGCTGAAAAGTAGCTCTGATGTTTTTAAGGCCAAAAGGAATCTTATGGTATGCGAAGGTACCCCAAAAACATATAAATGCGGTTTTATGTTAATTTCTGGGTTTAATCTGGATCTAATTGTAACCTAAAAAACCGTCCATGAAATAAAATACTTCGATTCCTGCACATGAATCCAAGATATGATCTATGAATGGGGTGGGAAAGTTATCCTTAGGACATGCTCCGTTCAAATCTCTAAAATCGGTACATACACAGATGGTTATTTGCTTCTTATCCACGAGAACGGGATTGGATACCCATTCAGTAAGGGGAACCGGGTAGATGAAACCTTCTTTGAGCAGTTTCTCTACCTCTGCCTTAATCGTGGCTTCCTTCCTAGGATTCACAACACGAAGACGTTCCCGAATAGGATTACCATTTGGATAAGTCTTAATTTCATGTTCAACAATACTAGGGTCTATCCCTGGCATCTCCTCATAAGACAAGGTGAAAACATCCTGAAATCCTTTGAAACGTTCGGTGTAAATGCAGATTTCCTCGGGGGAAAAATCGGTACCGATGTAAAAATTCTCAATCTTTTCGGGAGTTCGAGAGATGTTGATCAGAATGGTTGGGGAAATGTTAGCCATATTCCCCTCTGCGTAAATACCATGTGAGTCCAAAGGAGCCATGGGGTGACCAACCTTCTCTGCTAAAGTCGATCGAAACTCTTCCTGCTCAATAAGTTCAAGGTCGGGAAGAAAATACGATCAATGATGTAGATCTTCCCAAGGCTTATCACTACCATACATGGCCTCAATGATGGCTTCATCTGAAGGAAAAGTACCATCGAGGCAATCATGCGAGCAAGAGGAGTTGACTTCCCACGCGGGCAGCATAATGGGATATTCCTCTTCTGTCCGTGAAGAGGAGAGATACGGCTCTGCAGTGGCTTGTTGAATCTCATGGTGGGAAAGCTCAGCTGCAGATAATGGCATGGCCATCTCGATGTGCACAATATTTCCAGACGAAGAGATCATGGAAGGTAAATTCCATGAATCATTAAAACATGACGTTCGGAATGGTACACTCTGTAATGAGGACGAGGCACTATCAGAAATGGTTCCTATAAAGGATATTGGTGCAACAAAGGATCCCATCAAAGAGGAATACAATCCTACACCAATATTTGTTAAATTCTAGCATAAATGCACAAGCAAGATCACTCAAAGAAACACAATCACAAGATAGACATAGATATACCCTGGGAAACCCTCATGGGGTAGAAAACCCAGCAAAGCTTTCCTCAATATAGATAATCAACCCAATACAAGATAGTAGACCACAACAAGAGCTCCTTCTCCTCCTATGCAGAACTCTCTCTCTCCTATGCGCACAATAGAAGTGTGAGAACAAGTGAGTTAAGTGAGGAACAACCTCCTCTACTTATACTTGTTTTCCAACTGACTTTTTACCCTATGAGGCCGACTTGTCAAATTGAGTCTAATAACCTCTAATAAAATAACTTCGGTCCGATCCCCACATAGGAGATATAATAACCCTAGTTCCCATAATCCAATGGAGGAATAAACATCTCCGGATATACAATAGAGTCCCGTCGGAGGAATAAAACATCTCCGGAATAATACAAATATAATATTCTTTGAAGTTACAATATTTCAACAATATTCCCAGTTGTCGGTTGAGAATTTTCTATCTAAGGAACTTTCGTTCCTGGTGATGCAATGGTATTGGAAATCGTGTAATCGAGTTGATCGACCTCACAATCTTTCCTTTGTGTGGAAAGCAGATAACTCTAAACACAGAGGACACGATCGCTCACATAGCGTAGATCCAATTCCTACCTAGCAAAATGTTTTAGTAGATGGGTGCATCAACCACCTCGAATTCAATTGGAACGGCCTTCCCACCTAAGTGGACCTCAAGAGAGGGGATAATACCATGCGGTCTAAATGAATGACCATCGAATGCAGTCAACATGGTCATAGACTTCGACAAAGGAGAAGAGCCTAGATCCTTCCAACAAGCTAACAAAATAACTAACGTAGAAGCACCTTCATCAACCATGGTATGTTTAACGATTTTCTGTAGGCACCTAATGTGGACTTGGAAAGCCACATGATAGGGAAACGAAGGCTAAACATCAGTAGTGTCGAACTCGATGATATTCGGGATACGCTGATCCTAGACACCCAAAGCACATAAAAGGGCAGTCCTCTAAGAAGGACTAGCCTGGAGAACCTCGAGATATGACATGGAACATAAAGTCTGACCCAAATCTTCTACAATGGAGTAGTTTTGGGTGGCTCAAGCATTGGGATTGTGTGTCAAGTGCTTAAGAACACCTTTCGGTATCCGCAACATAGAGTTCGACTTCTCGATATGAAATGGAGTGTCAGGAGGAGGGGGCTCATTCCCTAATGGAGGTTGTTGTGCTCCATAATCATGACAGCGAGTAGCAACAATGACTTTCGATTAGACCATATTAATGCATCTGTAACCACTGGCAGGGATAGAGGACGTCAAAGTTTCATAGGTCCCACTACCGGCGATCGAAGCACCCGAAGCCATATTTTGGTGGTGAGGAAGGGGATCCTTCAACATAGCTAGGCCTTGTGCTATGTGCTTTGTGGCTTCTTCAAGACAAGGACACAAATGTGTAAGGTGATCTTCTGTGCAAAGTTTACAAGGGAATTTCACTTTACGTCTAGGTTTTCGGTCCCCACTAGCATTTCCACCGTCCTGAGGAGGGTTGGCATTCTCTTTCTTAGGATTGTTGTTATTCCTATTATTCCGACCCCTAAAATTATTCTTCCCCTTTTTCTTCCCACCAGGTTGCTGGTTACCTGATGAGTTCGTTGATTGTATAGAGTGAACATTCGACGATTGGGTGGAAACGGATGAGGCATGAGCCGGTCCAAGGGTAGATTGGCTAATGGACATATTGTGCATTTGATTCGTAACCAAATATATAGGATGATTACTTGTGGATCCAAAAATACCATTGGCATGTGGTACAGGAATAGGCTTGGGATCATGTCGTTATCGCGGTGCATCAGGTATAATATCATATAAGATGCCAGAATGAGCATAGACTAGGTGTAACTGCTGAGCTTTGAAGATAGCTTGTTCCTCAGTCATAATATCGGACAATGAAACGTCCTTCAAAATGTAAGGGATTAAATACTTAAGGAACCACTCCAACAAAAACTCTCGAGGAATGTTGGATTTCACTAGCCTCTTCCACCGATGCCACTCGTGAATATGGTCAGAGATATGTGTGGCTTTGTCCTGACGGAAGGTGGACAAAAGTTCGGTGCCAGTATCATAATGCACCGACAACTAAAAGTGGTCTAGGAAAACCAAAGCTAAATCATTGAAACCTCTATATGTTCCCCCATACAACTCAACATACCATTTCGCCGCTTCCCCCGTGAGGGTGCGTTGAAATAGCCTCAAATTGATAGAATCATGGTTCAAGGAATTCGATGAGCACCATAAGTGAAAAGTAGTAACTTGATCACCTGGATCCTCACCCTTCTTCCCCTCAAACTTTGGAATGTTAGAAGGGAGCTTGGTGGGGACTGGAGGCCATGTAGGATTGTGACACACCAGATCATTCGTGAGCTTCAAAAGATCTGGTAGATTCAATCTAGCAAGAAAATGGAGCTGAGGTTGTGAAGCTTGAATATGAGTTCCTGAAAGAGACTGGTTATGTGAACCGTAAGGGGGGACTGTATACATCGAAGTTGACACCTATGGTGCTAACGAACTCTAGTAATAACCGTGAGCGTGACTATAAGGATAGTAACCTCCTCCAAACTGGCTCACGTTAGAATATACAGGCACATGCGTAGCATGTATTCCATGGGAAGGGATGGGATAATAAGTAGGACCAACTGAAAAGCCATAAGAATGACCTCCATGAGAATGGGGTCCCATATAACCAATGGAGGAAGGAATACTGGATGAGTGAGGGACGTATGAAAACGGTATATGAGCACTCCACGGAATTGAAGAGCTAGCAAGAGGAGGGTTTTGTGACATAACAAAAGAGTTCGAAGGTACAGGCATAGAGGCATGCGGATGAACAGACGGAATGAAAGTTGTGGATCCAATACCTAACGTGAAACCTCCACTCAAAAATGGGTTCACACTAACACTAGGGGATGACAAAGGAGGTGATCCCCTGCCAATAGTCGGATGAGATGGAGGGATGTGACTAATCCCAAACTGATAGGAAGTGAAAGCAGGCATGGTGCCCCCAACTCCAACACTAGAGCTAACGTGACTACTATACATGGTGGATGTAACGGTCAGCGTAAAGCTAGGCATACCATATGAAAAAGGAATTGAGGTCGAAGGGATGGACGAAGTACCATAACCTGGCATCCCATATAAAAAATCGGATGGCTGTGTATCGTCGAATGGGTTCGTGCTCGTGGGTGGGGACATCCCAAACCCATGAGGAATAGTGTGTGGTGAACTATCCACCCAATCAATTCTTGGAGAGAATGTGATAAGGGGGGAGTTCGCTTTGGACTAGCTGACGGAGTCAAAGGGACTCTGGTTGTGCCAGATATGGAACTCATGATGAGAGCTCTTTGAAGCTCATGAGATGTGTGTATAGGACCAATGGTAGTCCTTCGATGCTTCCCAACAAAAGGCTGTGATAGATCGCTATCCGGTAAACCAGTTAACCTACAAGATCGACGGAGAGGCGGATCTCTATCCATGATGACTCCAAAAATCAACCAATAATCGTCTCCTAAAGGCATACTATATTGTCACAGAGCATATACCAAAAATAAATCTACAGCCAAATGCACACAAACAGGACTGGCTCAAGGGACCTCCCGACACTACAGCTGGTATGTCTCGCCTAGGAGAGGCTTGAGACTCCCAAACTATAGCCGGAGGTAACATAATTAGTTATAAGGGCCCTCATACTTCACTATGTGCACAGGGTCAAATCCCTATACACACAACAATTGTGTTGTCCGACCCCTATCTGAATCAAGATACTCACAGTATAACCGCTGCAAGCACCCTATGTGATACCTAGTTAAAGAATTGTATAGCAGACAATCCCCATCAATCCTACCAAGTTCCCTAGGTTGAATGGGTGCATTGGCAATTGTAATAAGGGAGAAAAGGAATAATGTTTACACATTAGAATAGTCCAAGTATTTAATAAATAAGTTGAATAAATGAATCCAAGAGGAATTATAGGTGGCAAATGGTTTTGAGGACATTTGGAGGAAGTGGGACCCCCACTAGCTTGGTTTCTCACTACCACATGGAAAATCTCACTTGGCATTTCGAATCCATGGGAAGGAAAACATTATTGGGTGAGTTGGTAAGGAATACACATGGCATGGAGCATCTTAGGTCGAAATGTGATGGAATAGTAACCTCCATGGAAAAGGAAGAGTCAAATTGGAGACTAGTGGACACTTGGGCTAGATTCCCTAGTCTTATGACAACAATGATGAAGCATATATGACATCTATGAAAAAATTCAGATCTAAATTCTTACACCTGACCATTATGACATGTCATCCCCAAAAATAGGCTCAAGAAGGCGCTCATGGAGTTGGGGGATGCTAAAGAGGCTCCTATTCGAATTTGGGAGAAGATGGAGGGTTGGAAACTAGGAGACAAGTGGCAAATGTGGAATATTTCCTAAGTGGAAATATCTAGAATATAATGAGAGGATTTCAACCCTTATAAGGCTAATGTTGGTTATAAAATGTAGAAATCAAGTATGAGAATGTCTTTTAATGATTTGAGAAAAAATCCATTTGTGAAAAGAGAGCTAGTGGATGACTAGTTTCTTGCCTTAGCCAATTTCGAGAGTGAAAGATTCCCATCCAAGTTGGTGTTTGGAGAGGCCACTCAGGTATTTCATGGATATTTAATGTATTTTTATTTGCAGGTATCGGCTACAGGGAAGCTCATGGTTTTTTTTAGTGCAGCACCATCTCTCAACCATTTCCATTTTTGAAGGCATATTCATGCTCCTTGAGGGAGGGCGTTTTTGGTGAGCTCTTGTGCTTCTTGGGAGATATTTTCATTATGTATTTATGATTGTAATAGATTCATATCCTCCTTTATTCATATTCATAAATTATCAGGTCGAAATACCCACTAGTTGTATGCAAAAATGTTGATTAATGAGCAAACAATGTCCATTTCCCCACTACATTGCTGTATAACATGATAATGTTGATGATTTCGAATGAATGGATGATTCTCTGATGCGTTTATGATTAATAAACTTCCATGGATATATTTTACAATTTTCATGTATTGTACTTGAGCATGTGAAGTATTTTTACTCAGTTTAATTGCATTGGGAGAAGAAATAGTGCCATTTCCCCAAGGGTCGAATTGGTGATTTTTGCAGCTGAATGGAAGAGGGTTGGAACAGAGATAATAATCAACTAATGATGCACATGAGACATTAATAACATCCTTAACACATCCCCTACCTCTTTTCATAAATTCTAGGGAGTTTGGAAGCATTTGGGAGGCCATTTCAGGGTTTACCCAGGGGGGATTTGATGCATAAATTGCTAGTTAAAATACCATACATTGACCAGAATATAAATCAAATTTGAAGAAGTATTTTGAGGGTTATAAATAATCCATGAACCTAATATTCAAGTATAAATATCATTCATATACCCTTACAGAAGATTTGGGATCATTTGGGTTAATTTGGAGGCCAAAACAACAAAACTAGTCAAGGGTCGAAATTGGGGAAAAAGTGGAAAATTGGTCATTTTAATAATTTTTTGAAAAAAGGACATTACAAGTGGTATCAAAGCATGGTATTGGAACCTTATGGTATTAAAAATAATCCAAACAAATAAACCACCACCCTTTGAATCAGTAGTTGAAGAAGTTTTGGTTGAAGAAGAGATAGTAGCAGAAAAATAGTTTTTTTCTAAAACAATGGGTAGAGAGGAGGAGGAAAAATTAAGACATAAGGAGGAATTTATTGAAACCTTAAAACCATGTTTTGATGGAATTACCATGGTTATGTTATATATGAGTAAACAAATGATGAAAATATTTGAATTGTTGGGTAGCCAACTTTCAGGCAAAGGGATGATAGGAGAGAACAGTGGTTCACATTCAAGGGAAAAGATAAAAGGGAGTGAGCATATTTTTTCAAGCACAAGACAACGTAATAGACCTGATGAATTCCAAAGCACACAAAGGCATACTGCACCTAAATTTCTCACACCCAAAGAAGAGCCCAATATTGAGGTGGATTATAATAAACTAGTAAATGATTGGAATGATTTGAATGAAGAGTGTAAAAGAGGTGTACCACTCGGTGACTACATTGATGCTATACAAAAAATTAAAAGGGGGGAAGATAATAGGAGTCCATTCCAAAAAAAGAATTAAATAGTTCTATTGGAAAAATGTCACTTCCTACTTTTGATGGTTCTTCTCAAAATTCTGCTAACACTTGGGTGCAAAAATTGGATGTATATTTTCAGTTGAATCCTATGTTGGAAGAGGATGCATTAAAAATGGCCATTTTGCATTTGGAAGGAGATGCCAATGAATGGTGGTTTCATGGGCTGAAAAACTTGGGTCATAATTAGGTTAAAACATATGGAGAATTTGTTGACAGGGTACTAGAAATATTTGAACAAAAAGATCCAGAATTTCCTTTCAAAGAACTAGCTCAATTGAAGCAAACTGGGTCCCCTACTGAATATATGCTGGACTTTCAAAAATTATTAGTCAAGGTGGCTGATGTCTCTATGGGAAGATTAGTATTGCTCTTCACTAAAGGTTTTTCTGAACCCTTAAGAGGTTTGGTCAAATCCCACAAGCCAACTACATTAAAAGATGCAATGAGCTTGACTAGGGATCTCCAAAATGTGCTTCCTAGAACAAGATTTCCTCCCAAGCCTAGATACAAATTTGAAAAGAAACATTGGAAAAGGGATGGATATGATAAGAAACCTTGGAAAAGGGATGGATATGATAAGAAACCTTGGCAAAGAGAGTCATTTGAAAGGAATAAAAAAGTACTAAACATGGATGAACTTCGAAAAAAGAAACTGTGCTTCACATGCTTCCAACCATGCACACCAAGGCACAAATGTACTAAAGGAAAGGCTCAATACATAGGAGTATTTTTTGATAATGAGGGGTATTATGGGGGCATGGATGAAGATGGACATATTTCAGATCAAGAAAAGGCATATGAGATAGCAGTAGAAGAGGAAAGACAAGAAGAAAATCAGCCTTCACTGGACAAAGCAAGAATGGCAGTACTTTCAGGAGTACCTCGCTATCATACTATCCGATGCAAGGGTGTGGTACAAGGACAAAGAAATTCAATTTTGGTAGATGGATGAGCCACCCATAACTTCATTGATGTAGATATAGTGGAGAAAATAAAGATACCTATTGAACCATTTGATGGCTTC
The DNA here is from genome assembly GCA_027924585.1 of Larix kaempferi. NCBI lineage: Eukaryota > Viridiplantae > Streptophyta > Pinopsida > Pinales > Pinaceae > Larix > Larix kaempferi. The sequence continues at coordinate 9,663,338 of BSBM01000848.1, forward strand.
ACGGTTGTCATTCCCGGTCACAACACAATGCAATGCAAAACATGGGTTCCCAAGCTGCAAGTCACTGTAGGTAACTATAATTTTGTTGATAGTTTTATGTGGTTGATGTTGCTGATACTAATGTGGTTTTGGGAGTGAAATGGATGTATTCAATAGGAGAGCATACAATAAATTATCAAATTTCCAAAATTAAATTCCAAGATTCAAAAGGAGTACAAAGAGTTGTGAGAGGGAAACACACTCATCCAAATCAAGTAGTGACTTGCAATAGTATGATATCTATATTGAGGCATGGGGACATAGAATTGGTTGTTGAATGTCATATTACATATCCCAAGCCAAATATAAATGTTGTTGAACACCCAAAGGAGATAGAGAGACTTTTGCAAAAATATGAAAAAAAATTTAGAGACCTTCCACATGGTAGACCACCGGATAGGGGGGTTGAGCATAGCATTATATTTGAGGAGGGTACTTCACCCATTAAGATACCACCTTATAGAAATCCTAAAAGGTTCAAAGATGTGATTGAAAAATCTATCCAAGAAATCCTAGAGTTGGGACTCATTAGACCAAGCTCTATCCCTTATGCTTCTTCAGTAGTGCTAGTGAAGAAAAAAGATGGAACGTTGAGAATGTGCATAGACTTTAGAGCTTTGAACAAAAACACTATCAAGAATAGGTATCCTATTCCTAGGATTGATGAGCTCATGGATGAGCTACATGGGGCCAAATAATTCTCCAAAATTGACATTATATCAGGGTATCATCAAATTCGAATGAAAGATGAAGATGTGCAAAAGACTGCTTTTCGATGTCATTATGGTCACTTTGAATTTCTTGTCATGCCTTTTGGGTTAACTAATGCTCCAGCCACATTTCAAGCATGCATGAATAGGATCTTTTGCAAGAAACTAAGAAGGTTTGTTTTGGTTTTCTTTGATGACATTCTCATTTACAGTAAAACATGGAAAGAGCATTTGCAGCAGTTAGAGATTGTGTTGAAGATTTTGCAAGAAGAGTCCTTATTTGCTAAGTTGTCAAAGTGTGAATTTGGGATGAAATAATTACTGTATCTTGGGCACATTATTGGGAAAGGAGTGAAGGTACACATGGAAAAAATCAGGGCTATTTTAGAATGGCCATCACCAAAAAACATCACTGAATTGAGGGGTTTTATTGGCATATGCACATACTATCGAAAATTTGTGAAGGGATTCTCCAAGTTGACTTCTCCACTCACTGATTTGACTAAGAAGGATGCTTTCAAGTGGGATGAAAAGGCTGAAAAGGCCTTCCAAAAAATGAAAGAGGTAATGACTAGTTGTCTCATACTTGCACTTCCTGATTTGACTAAACCTTTTGTTGTGGAATGTGATGCTTCAGGTGGAGGAATAGGGGTTGTCCTAAAGCAAGGCCAACACCCCATAGCCTTTGAGAGCATAAAGTTGCAGCCTCATGAAAAAATTTACTCCATATATGATAAAGAAATGCTGGCCATTATGCATGCGTTGGACAAATTCAGACAATACTTGGTGGGAAGCAAGTTTTTGGTGAAAACTGACCACAATAGTCTAAGACACTTTCTCACCCAAAAAGATCTAAATGAAAGTAAACAAAAGTGGGTAAGCAAAATCCAAGATTATGATTTTGATATTGAATATGTCAAGGGAAAGAATAACATAGTAGTAGATGCTTTGTCAAGGAGACCTTCTTTTTCTCTCATGGACATTGCCAAGCATTGGAAAAACATGCTACTAGTTGAATATGCTAAATACCAATTTGCTTGTGATGTGTTGGATGGAATCAAAGGGGATGATAAGTATAGAATTTTGAATGGGATGATATATTATAAGGGCAGAATTTATTTAGTTCAGAACTCAAAGCTCAAGTACCAAATTTTGCAAGAAGCACATGATTCCCCACTAGCGGGCCATCCGGGGATCTTCAAAAATTATAGACAGTTGAGGAAAAGATTTTTTTGGAAAGGGTTGAAGGAATATGTTAATGAATGTAAAGTATGTCAACAAAACATATTAGAACCCACATGTCCAGCTGGGCTATTACAACCATTGCCCATTCCGGAGCAAAAATGGGACAGTATCTCCATGGATTTCATCACCGGTTTGCCTAAATATTTGGGTAAGGATTGCATCTATGTGGTAGTGGATATGTTGAAAACATTTGCTCATTTATTTTCTATTACATCATATTTTAGTGCTACACAAGTGGCTGATATTTGTTTCAAAGAAATCTTCATATTGCATGGGCTCCCCAAGAGCATTGTTAGTGACAGAGATAGTAGATTCATGGGTGCCTTTTGGAAAGAACTTTTTAGGTTGGTGGGCACTCAATTGACTCCAAGTACCAGCTATCATCCAAAAATTGATGGACACACAGAGAGGGTGAATCAGTGGTTGGAAGGGTACCTAAGAAACTATGTGGGAGAGCAGCAAAAAGCATGGGCAAAATGGCTACACTTGGGTGAGTTTTGCTACAACACCACTTATCATATGTCAATAGGGATGTCTCCTTTCAAAGCATTATATGGTTATGATGCACTTACATTTTCTGAAATCATATTTTGTGATAGTAGAGCCCAAAAGGCTAAAGATTGGGTGGAAGAGAGCCAAGACATTTTAAAGCTCTTAAAAGACAATTTACAGGTTGCTCAAAATCAGCAAAAACAATATGCTGATAGACATAGGGAATAAAGAACCTTTCAGGTCAATGATTTAGTGTATTTAAGGTTGCAGCCATATAAGCAAACATCTCTCAAAAATAATGGAGCAGAAAAATTAAAACCAAGGTACTATGGGCCATACAAGGTAGTGCATAAGATTGGAGAAGTAGCATAGGAACTAGAACTTCGGGAAGGGAGTAAAATCCACAATGTATTCCATGTTTCTTGTCTCATGAAAGCCCTTGGTCAGAAAATCATCACTTCAGAAATACTTCTTCCCTTGGATGATGAAGGTCAGCTCACACTTGTTCCAGAAAAGATTTTGAAGACACGGGAAAGGAGGTTGAGGAGTAGAATTATCAAAGAATATTTAGTACAATGGAAGGACCTACCAAATGAAGATGCCACATGGGAAGAAGAGAAGATTTTGCAGCATCCTAATTTGCAATTGCTTGAGTACAAGCAATCTTGGGTGGGGAGGATTGTAATGTCCCCATTCAAATAATTGTATAGCAGACAATCCCCATCAATCCTACCAAGTTCCCTAGGTTGGATGGGTACATTGGGAATTGTAATAAGGGAGAAAAGGAATAATGTTTACACATTAGAATAGTCCAAGTATTTAATAAATAAGTTGAATAAAATGAATCCAAGAGGAATTATAGGTGGCAAATGGTTTTGAGGACATTTGGAGGATGTGGGACCCCCACTAGCTTGGTTTCTCACTGCCACATGGCAAATCTCACTTGGCATATCGAATCCATGGGAAGGAAAACATTATTGGGTGAATTGGTAATGAATGCACATGGAATGGAGCATCCTAGGTCGAAATGTGATGGAATAGTAACCTCCATTGAAGAGGAAGAGTCAAATTGGAGACTAGTGGACACTTGGACTAGATTCCCTAGTCTTATGACAACAAGGATGAAGGATCTATGACATCTGTGAGAAAATTCAGATCTGAATTATTACACCTGACCATTATGACATGTCAGCCCCAAAAATAGGCTCAAGAAGGTGCTCATGAAGTTGGGGGAAGCTAAAGAGACTCCTATTCGAATTTGGGACAAGATGGAGGGTTGGAAACTAGGAGACAAGTGGCAAATGTGGAATATTTCCTAAGTGGAAATATCTAGAAGATAATGAGAGTATTTCGACCCTTAGAAGGTTAATGTTGGTTATAAAATGTATAAATCAAGTATGAGAATGGATTTTGATGATTTGAGAAAAATTGCATTTGTGAAGAGAGAGCTAGTGGATGACTAGTTTCTTGCCTTAGCCAATTTCGAGGGTGAAAGATTCCCATCCAAGTTGGTGTTTGGAGAGGCCATTCAGGTCTTTCATGGAGCTTTAATGGAGTTTTATTTGCATGTATCAGCTACAGGGAAGCTCATGGTTTTGTTTAGTGCAACACCATCTCTCAACCATTTCCAGTTTTGAAGGCATATTCATGCTCCTTGAGCGAGGGTGTTTTTGGTGAGCTCTTGTTCTTCTTGGGAGAGATTTTCATTATGTATTTCTGATTGTAATAGATTAATATCCTCTTTTATTCATATTCAGAAAGTCTCAGGTCGAAATACCCACTAGTTGTATGCAAAAATGTTGATTAATGAGCAAACAATGTCCATTTCCCCACTACATTGATGTATAACATGATAATGCTAATGGGTTTGAATTAATGGTTGATTATTTGATGAATTTATGATTAATAGACTAACATGGATGTATTTTACAAGTTTCATGTATTGTACTTGAGCATTTAAAGTATTTTTACTCAGTTTAATTGCATTAGGAGAAGAAATAGTGCCATTTCCCCAAGGGTCGAATTGGTTATTTTTGCAGTTGAATGGGAGAGGGTTGGAACAGAGATAATAATCAATTAATTATGCACATGAGACCTTAATAGAATCCTTAACACATCCCATACCTTTTTTCAGAAATTCGAGGGAGTTTGGAAGCATTTGTGAGGCCATTTCAGGGTTTTCCCAGGGGGGATTTGATGCATAAATTGCTAGTTAAAAAACCATGCATTGACCAGAATATAAATCAAATTTGCAGAAGTATTTTGAGGGTTATAAATCATCCATGAACCTAATATTCAAGTCTAAATATCATTCATATACCATTACAGAATATTTGGGAGAATTTGGGTTAATTTGGAGGCCAAAACAACAAAACTAGTCAAGGGTCGAAATTGGGGAAAAAGTGGAAAATTGGTCATTTTAATAAATTTTTGAAATAGGGACATTACAGTGTGACAGTCAAATGAACAATTCAAAAATACAATGCAATCTCTTTATATTTTAATGCTCAATCAAGTCCTAGTGAAAGCACAAGCATTCTAATGCAAAATGCAATAACATAAAGAAAAATGTTTTAGTATTTTCAAGTATAAATGAAATGAAAATGCAAATGTTTTTGTAGTTTTTCAATATAGATGAATGAAAAAATGCAAGCAAAATCAAAACTCTTCAGAAAAATGCAGAGCAGGCAAAGCAAGCAAACCAGGAGATCCCAAAAAAGTAAGACTCACCAAGCTAATGAGCTATAAAAATGAAAAATGGTTCAAAACCAAAAAGCTCAAAAACTAAAGAAAGAGGAGTTTCTGGTCAACAAAGAGACTTGGAACATTCAGAATACAGGCCTACTAAGACTCAGGAACACCCAGAATTCACCCAGCAACAACCAAAGATGAAAAACAAATCAATCCCAGAGTTGTACGCAACTGTTCATAGAACAATAGCATGTATACGCGGGCTACTGTACCGATAGTAGCGCATCCACGCGGGCTAAGCAAGGATAAACCGCGTATAGGGAAATGTGAGTGGACCAAAAATGAATCAAACAGCCCAGAAAAGTCAATATTTATGATACAGATCCTAACGGCCAGTCAATGACACAGAAGCTCGATAAAACAGAAACTCAAAACAATGAAAAATGCCAAAAATCCCCAAAAATGGAGGTTCATCCCCAGTGGAGTCGCCATTTATATTACGGAGAAAACTTCCTATGGCTTGGGGTAGAACACAACAGACAAATGACTACCAGAAATAAACTCAAATCTCAAGACAATGCTATATAAATGAAAATGCTAAGATGTGGATAAATAACCAACCTTCAACCGGATGTTCGAAGTAGATCCTCGTTGAGCTTTCCAATCTCTACACTTGAACCTGTAGCTTAGTCTCAACAAAAAATACAAGCAAGTGCATATAATATGTGAAATATATTAGCATAGACAATAGCATTGTCCATGATATAATAATCAAAAGTAACCCAATGTTAATTAAACATTCAAAACATAAATTGGATGAGAAAATTGTTAGAAAAACAGGATCGCAGAGCAATAACAATAAACAGAAATGCAAATATAATCACACATACACATTACAAGAGAGACACAGATATATCGTGGTTCACCCAACTTTGGCTACGTCCACACTGAATTTTCCAGTCCCTATTATTATTATCGTCGAGCAAGGTGAAGGGATAAAACCTACAACACAACCGTTGCACTTCCTCTTCTCTATTTCACAGTCTCTCTCCTGATCTCAGAGATATTTACAATGCATAAAACCTAATACATCATCATCCATATCCGTATTACAATGTCTTTATTTTATAAGGGAAATACAATGGGAAAATACCATGGGATACCCAAAACCATGGGCCCACAAAACAGCTGGCGAAAATAGCCCCAAAAATTTTCTTTGGGGGCACTGCCCCTAAACCCCCTCCAGGGGACCACTGGCCCCCGAACCCCCCATCCAAGGGGGATGGTCCCCCCTGGAACCCCATGGGGGGAAATGCCCCCCGCTGGGGTGACTGTATAGTCCACCTACATATCATATAAAACTAGGGTACAACCACGACTGATACAATATCATCTATGAGACTAGAAGATCTGGCTCCACAACCAACAAAAATGAGTATTTATTTTAATGAAACAAGAAGTACATGATACAACCTCTTGCCGGAAACTCATATGAACCGAGAACTAGGTCCCTCCACTTGTGTCTCCACCACTTCAATCCCCCATGCAATGGAAAACTCAAACTATGAAGGAGTTTGGTAGGTGAACATAAGAGGTTCACAACAACAACGATCAATGTATGTAGACTGAAGCTTTGGAAAAAATTCAATAGAGTTTCGATGCTCTCTCTTTCTCTTCCTTCCATGTACCATAAGAGCTCAATATATAGCCTTCCAAAGGTAGGTGAAAGGTCGAATTGAGTCATTTCGGGATACATGGAGGGCCAAAGGTCACCCTAATACCGCTTCTTGGAGTAAAAAGTGAGTTTTTTACTATAAATTACCATTTAACTCGATGTACGCGGGTTGTACTAGGACAACCTGCGTATGCACGAGTTGCAGCAAAGAAGCTTGCGTACAGGAACAAAAGTAGGGAAATCTAGGTTTCTGAAGGGCAAAAAGTGGTTCTGAGTCCAAGAAATGAATATCAGAGGCCAAATAGTAAAAATGTTCGCAGGGTGGAAAAATACGATGTAACACTTTCCAATTTTTAGCAGCTTGAAGGCCTAGGATGAGGGCTTCACATTCAGCGACATTGTTAGTTGTATCCAAGTCTGTCTTATAGGAAAAAACAATTTCTTCCCTTGCAGGTGATGGCAGTACCGCGCTAGTTCAAAACTTGTTTTTAGCTGAAGATCCATCGAAATATAGTTTCCATAATTGATCTTGGTTATTTTTTACCATAAATTTTGGCTCATGTGGCAGTACAATTTCCTCTGCAGAAAGGTCTCCTAATGAAAGCATGTAGAGTCCCCTATCATCAGCATTTGAATAAATAGGATAATTCATTGGGTTGTTTTGCTTGCTTATTACTTAGGCCAACATAAAATATCTGTTCAACCTTCTAGTTTCCCCAACAAAAACATGTATCGTAGCATATTTCATATCCATCTACATGGTTCCCCCTAGCTCTTTTGTCCACTTTCTTCATAGAATCATACCATATTTTTTTGGGACATCGGCCACCACTACATTTATCATTACACTTTTGGCTGTTATTTGAGCAAGAGTGACTACCAAGTCCGTTATCATGCCTATGCACTTCACTTTTCTGGAGTCAAAACTATATAGGACATGGTAAGGCCTGGTGATTTCTAGTCCCAATTGTTCCATGATAACTTTGGGAATTAAATTGTGGGATGATCCAGAGTCGAGCATAGAGTTGTGGAGGAGTTTATCATGTACATTTAGGGTAACATAAAAAGGAGCAGTGGGCTCTTCTTTATTATTGATGTGGGTGCCACATTTGAAAACTGAGACTTCATCATTCAGATTTATAGAATATTGTTGGTCAATGTTTTCAACTCTGTGTAACATCTTATCAATATGTTTCTGGTACATAGGGTTCTTCATCAATTCAATCAAATGAACGGCTAATTTTAGTTTGCTCAATTCCTGTTCAAAATTGAAAGGGGTAGACCCCTCTTTGGGATTTGGCTCTATTCTCTTATGGGGGCATATGTCTGGCTCAATTTGGTTATCTGGGACCGTGGCCTCATTTTATTTATCCTTCGGTACCCTTTTGATTTTTAACAAGGGGGGCGCTTGAGGAACCTTAGCTTGAGCTGACTTTTGGGGAGAGTTATTGAGAGGGACATTTTTCTGTCTATTTGCAAATTCTAGTCTTGGTCTCAAGTCATACTTCCTTTGCAATTTATCTGGTTGAGCATCTTGAAATAGTGGATATTAACTAGGGAATTGATCATTTTCTTGGGATTTCGTAAGATCTAGGCCAATATTATTATATGGGAGTGAGTTCTCATAATCATCTTTAGTGAGGTGCATAAGATAGGAATCTTCTTCCATCCAATTCAGCTTCAAATTCTTCATAGACTTCTTCCTATGGAATTTGAACCAGATTGTTCTCATTCTCATGGATAGATGGCCTTATGGGTTGTTCATCACTCCTCTTTTCTCTGTATTCCATTTGAGGGTTATATTGTCTTCGAAACTGCGTAGGAGGAAGAACAGGGTTTTTTTTATTAGGACTGCTACTTTCTAACTCCATCCTAGTAACTTTATTTGACAAGTTCTTGATGATGCAAGTCATTTCATCGATTTTTGCTTCTTGAGAGTCTTTAACTTCTGAAGAGTTACTCTCTTCTTTAGCCTTCCCTTTGTCTTTCTACTTGATATCATTGGTTAATTTTATCTTGCCTCCTGCTCTCAAATTTCCTTCAACATCTATGGCATCATCCTGCATTATACTAAGAGGGGGTGATCGTCTTTCCCTTAGCGTGATAGCAAAGTTGGAGGGGAAATATCCTAAGTAAGTGGCTCTCACTGCGGCTTGAGTTGGTATGATTTATTCTGGAATTCGATGGTATACTTTGTTGAATCTTGCAGTAAATTCTACCACATTTTCAGTGTTGTTTTTTCTCAGGGCTGAAAATTCTATCAGATAATATAGGCTATCACGCTTGATTCCCCACTTTTTAATGAAAGTGGTTTCTAGAATTTCCATTGTGTTGATGGAAGCATTGGGTAGTGATCTGAACCACTTTCTGGCTTCTCCTTCCAGTGATTGAGCAAAGACTCTCATGAACACTATGAAGAACCTGCAATAATTAATTAATGAAAATACATGAGATAGCATAAATAATAGAACTCAGAATCGCTTTATTGATCGCAGGCCACTTCGAAGGGGCAACCTCCTTTGAAAAAGATCAATACAAATAACTTCATGATACCTTCATGGCCTCAACACACACTTATATACTAAGTCTATGCCCAATACTATGGGTCAATACCATGGGACATATAATACTACGGGACGACTTACAAAGCATATGCATCCAACAACAACATACTAACAAAGTAAAGAGAAGGGTTGACACGGGTTCCTAACAAACACATCATCATGATCGATAAGAATTTTGCCAATGAAATCTTGAAATCGACCTACGTGATATTCTGCAGACGTTCCCTTACTGCCATCATACTTAGGTAACACCTTCAAATAGTGAGTGGGCATATCATTCAAGGGTGTCGGCAATTGCAGGGGTCCATGTCGACTAGCGACCCATCGAGGTGTTTTGGGTGGTGGTGGTGGAGGTCCTCCTCCTCCTCCTGACATGAGATGGTTTAATATTAGTTTCTTGGCTTGAGGAGGAATAAAATATTTGAGAGGATTTGTATGAAGAGAAGGTTCCCCGTTCCCGATGGGAAACGTTTGGGGGTTAAAAAAATCACAGGGAGTGTATGGATTCTGGGGAGAAGGCTCTCTTTCCTGGGTTTGGACAATGAATTCAGATTCAGGGAATTGATGACCAAACAGAGGTGGGGTGAAACTTCGTTGGTGGCCTGGTTAAGTGGACTAATATTTTCCATGTCTATGTCTCAAGGAGACTGAGTCTTCTAAAGCCACAAATTCTTCGTGGCTAGGGTTCTAGCGGGTTTGTCTTCGTCGATATTCCATTTTTTCTTCGATGGAGTTTCCAAGTGGATTACAGTCCGCAGCCTAGTTTCATCCACTATGAAACTAGGAGCATATAATTTGTGATTGTCCCTAGGGAAGATTTATCTTCTTGATTTCATTCCACGACAATGGCGCCAAAAATGATTTTAGTCCCATAGACGTTCTAAGGATGTTTTTATAACTATGCCTAGGCATTAATAAAATTTATTGTGTTCTTTTGCTTGATCAAAATCACATTTACTAGAATATAATGTATACAACCAATCTTGGAATAATGTGGGAAGTGTTTCAATATGCCAATGACAAGAATCTGAATGGGATGATTTTTAATGAAATGACACAAGAAAAAGGTACTTCAATGAGATTAAATATTTATCTTATGTATAAGAATAGCGTACTGAGCCGAAGGTGGAATTCAGTGGTTAACACAACAATGTTTACAGAGCTAAAACCTGAACAATATGAGGATATTATTACCAAATAACACAACATGAATACTTCATGCCATAACCATCTTAGGAAAAATAATTTGATCTTGCAGCACTAACATTTAAATCAGAATCAACTTCATCAATCATGAACCATATGAAAGAGGTGAATTTATAAGAGAAAGTATACTAACTGGACATACTAAAAGTTTGAATCCAGAAGACACCAAGATCGGGAAAAATGAAGTTCTTCTTTATATCTTTATCATACTACAAATATTAGAAGTGTACTTCTTACAAAAAGAGACGACCATTGGCCGTTGCCTTTCCTACTATATATAACCTTTAAAGTCTTTACAAAACAAGTTGTTACATAAAGTTTGTTATAGCCCGACTTATACATTTTTGTTTGAACTTTACAACAAAATATGTTACCAAAAATAGTCTCAAGGACTACTGATATTGGGGACCACTCGGCTGAGAGGGAAGAACACCCGGTTGCATGGAAGAAGCCTCTTCTACTAGTTGTCATGAACAAGGTACGACTATTGCTTGCTCCTTGGTGAACTCCTCTGACTGCTTGAGTGTGAGAAATCTAGTGACATCCTTCTAATCTTTACCGATAGGATAATGGAAGACTTTGAGCTCTCTAAGATATGAATCTAGCTCGGTACAACGCTCAAAAGAAGCCTTCAAGAGGCTTATGAAAATATTTTGTAGGCGGTTAAGCATCTCAAAATTCGTATGTAACTTATCCACGACTGATTTTCTGCTGAGTTCCTGCAAAGTATATGCCATGCGAATCTTGGTGTTCCTTCCATCTTTCATCATGGAAATATAATCCTTTTCGGGATAGAGATGTCCATGTCCATCCGAGAAATATGGGATACCAAGGGAAAAGACAGACTTGAATCGCTCTTTGAATGAGTGCACGTCCCGTTTTATTTGAGCTGCCATGTCAGCAACATTCTGGGCCAATTCTCCCTTGGTAATCACCTTATTTTCTTTCATGATTACTTTGGTTCAGTATTGGACCGAATATGTTTGAATATCCTCAAAGGTTTTCTTGTTTACGAAGTTGATCGCCTCTCTAGCTAACTCAACCTTCTAACTTACACTGTTCTCTGCGGATCGAGCATCATGAGTGGCGGCTTCAAATATTTATGATTCTTCTTGAGTTACGCTGAAATGGTTCCACTGAGAGCTTATCAGAACCGCCACCTGCTCCCATATTACAACTTTGGAACCTCTGATCAAAGGATTTCTAGTGAGTTTCCTGGATAGTTCTTGGATTTCACCCCGGAGCTCATCATTAGCTTGTTGTATCTCTGAGATGACCTGGTCTATTTTAACTCATTTTTCATTTATACTGAAAAGTTCATCACACTTGGCCCTTAGTTGGTCCCACACTTGGTTCAACCGAGCATCCTTAATGCTTATTTCAGCTATTTCCTGAGCCAACTTGTGAGCAGGATCTAAAACTAATGAGGCTTGGAGTGAGGTTTCCTGCTATTGGAGAAGATCCCGATTTAGCTTTCTTGCCTCTTCCAGCTCACTCTCCAAGGGGAAAATCCTCTCTTTGAGTGTTTAACCATCGGTCCTCAATTTTTCCAACTCTGACTGTATTGCGACCACCTCCACATTTTTTGAATGCTAGTCATGGGAATGTTGAGTTTTTTCTTCAAGGATGTGACTTACTTATCGTTTTTCTTTAGCATGGTGTGAAACGGATCCATGTCGCTTGTATTCTACACCATCTTAATGATTTGCTACTCCAAGTCAGTTATCTTCAATTGCTTAGCTTTATTAGAAGAATTTTCATTTCTCAGTTGCTTCTCTAGTTTATGAACTACGGCCTGTAGCCTGTTTGTGCTCATAGTGAATTTGCTCACGTCTTGGTATACTCCTTTACCCGTATTCCGGTGAAGTTCCATGATATCCTTGGACGGGAAAGAGCCCAGATTTATGGTTACCTTAGTAGTAAGTTAAGGGTATTTTATTCACCCCCGGCACTAGTGGTTCTAGGATCGCCATCTTCAGGGCTCCCTTCCTCAAATCCAGTGCTGATAGTATTCTAGACTGCTTTCCTATGTCCAACTCCTTATTCGGGAACAATAAATTCTCGATGTCGACGTTTTCATCTTTAATCTGTGAGTAAATCCTAAACAAACCAACTTTGACGGACGACGTGGTAACCAAATATCCTTTAGTGGAATGAGCTTCCTGAATATGGGGCCATGTCGCAGATGTGAAGCTTTCCAAGATGATGGGTATCACGGGGGTGGGTGATGGCACTATTTTCGAGGTTGCACTAGACGTTCCACCTGTTTTAAACTTTTTTATCTTTGATCCCACACTTGCTGATCCTTCATTTTCTGCTGCATACGTAGGCTCTGATATGCCTCTCTTCCCCAATGTATCAACCTTGAGGGGCATTGGGATAACCGATGCTCCAACAACTTTGCTAGGGTCCAATGCAGCTTGACACTACTCCCAACTATCCAAGTTGGCCATCTTGTCCAACAAGGGGTGTGACTCGTGGAGGTAAGCTATCGAACGAGGCACTTGTATTTTTTGAGAGATGATCCCCTTGGGATCATACTTGTGTACCTAGCTTAAAATAAAACTGTACAAGGCTAGTAGCTCCTCGACTTCTTTCTGAGAAGCTCTGCTCATTGCCTTGAGAGGCCCATCCTCATTGGGGACCTTGAAGGTCCTAACACTGTTTCCCCTCATGAAGTGCACATCATCATATTTGAACCTTTTCCGAATGTACTCTAGTGCAAATAACCTAGGGGTCAGGAACATAGTGAGCCTATACGGAGCTAACTCTGCCCCATACACTCTAATTTCAGTATGAGTGTCAAAGCAAAACCAATCTCCCACAGCTTCATTTGGATTGAGTTGGAGCAATTGTTTGCTTTATGGAAAAACTCTTGGAGGAGGAGAATAAAAAAATAGTGTATAAACCTTGGATATGACGTCCACGATTATGTAGAAATCCTTCTCTGGGGGAGCCGGGACAATATACCTATAAAGATCTCCTTTGCTGAAGAACGTTTTTTTATTATAGAATATCATGTACAGGAGTATAGAGAAGAAACAAAACATCTTCTTAGATGGAAATCTCTTTAGTTGGAGATGAAGGATTGAACGAGGAAGGCTGACCAATCCAACTCGATAGAGGTCTCTTGTTGAGAAAGTTTCATGATAAACAACAAACCCAACACAGAGTCATTGATTACTATGTCATTCTCATACCCGAGGAACTGACATATCATCGATAATATCGGTTTAGCAGGACCTGCAAACATATCCAGGTTAAACATGGACCGAGTGGCGGATAGATTACTTTTAAGTGGTAATAACATCTGGATGAAGGCATCCCTATTTTCCGGGGAAAGCTCCTGAATTTTTTTTATTAGGAATTCCTCGACAAACTGAAACCTTCAGGCATATTCACTGGTGTCTGTCAATTCCATGATAAGATCTTTGTTGATTGGGAATACCACCCTTCCCAACCGGGAAATAACGGCCTTTCTTTATGGAACATAACTTTTTGCACACCATTGTATTAGCTCAGGAAAAAGTGTAGCCTAAGGGAGAATCATCTTAGCTATCCCCGACTTCCATGAATTGAATAAATCACTTCCATTATTTTCCTTCTCCTCAGTCTCACGAGCTATCTAATGTAGTTTCAGGAAGGAGGATACAAAGTCATGAATATCGAAGAACTGGTCACCGAGATGGTCCTAAGGGATGAGAGACGAGGATGTGGTGGTGACTTCGGGAGTAGATGTAAAGGCCATGGAAATGTTGGGATAGAGCGGGAAACACTGATTCTAAATTGCTTAGGGAGCTGGGGGACTTGGTGCAAAGATTAATGAATGGAGAACTCAACATGCTGGGAGTAGAATGCGTGATGGCTTCCCTCGGGGAGTATTTATAGGGAGAGATTCAAACATGGTGGGTTTTAATGCGGGGTACATGTGGCCTGCTGAGATTGGCTTACTAGCTGCGGTGTAGTTGAGCTATTAAATGCCAGGAGACGTTAACTCCTAAACGGCGACGGTAATGACCGTTTAAGGGAGGCTTAAGGAAAATAAAAGGGGGATGTACCTCCATGAGAAGTGGTGAACCATAAACCATTTGTGGTTTGAGGGGCCTGATAAGGCGGTTTAGAAAGACTTCTTTTCGGGACCTGATGAAACAAGAAGCCGCCACGTGGAAAAGGGATTTTTCAATTCAGGGATGCTCCTAGGATGTTAATCTCTGAGTATCTTAGAAGCCCTGAAGCTTATCCAGTTGTTGATTTTATTCCATGGCGTGTTTGAGATTTGTGCCCCGCCAATGCATCTTTATGGGTAGGGCCCTTTCCTTTGACGATCAGCTTCCTGGAGGCCCATGGTAGGAAAAATACTATGGCATCCTTTAGTGGTTTCATTGTTCCGAAAAGATGGTTTAGGGAAACTACTTTTCGGCCCTTGAACGATCCTGTTGCTGCCACGTATAGATGGCGGTTTTCTTTCAAGGGTGTATCAGGAGTGTTAAACCATGAACACTTTCACTGCCCTGAAGCTTAGGTGTCCATTGATTTCACATTTTCCTCTTTGAGATGCACGCCACGCCAATGCAGCTTTATGGGGTCGGCCCCACCGGCTTTGATGACTCAACTAATCGACGGTGTATGGCTAAAAACCATTGTGGCAGACTCGGGTTATTTCAGGACTCCTAAAAAGCGGTTTATCCAAACTGCTTTCGAGGCCCTGAACTACTCGAAGGATGCCACATGTTTGCGGTGATTTTTGCTCAAGGACGCTTTGAGCTTGATAAACATTGAGCGCTTTTGGCACCTTCACTGAACTACCTGCCGTTGATATGTTAACCAATCAGTCACTTTATCTCAGTTTTCCCCATCTTGCACCCATTCGATGTCTCGCCACAGGGTGAAAGGTTTTTTCCTTTCTGTCCATGTCATTTCCGGTCCATATTCTCCCTCAACGGCCTTCATCTTCTTATCATGTATCCGAGCTATCTTTGGCTGATCTTACTAATGATATTAGTACTAACAAGGGGGATTTCCCCCCCAATATATTCACCATGGGGGGTCGAAGGGGGTGGAAACTACATTTTACGATACCTCCCCTAGTAGGGATTTCAGGGAAGCACCCACGTAGCAAAAATTTCAGAAAAAATTCCTTGTAAAATGTTGTAAGTTGATAGTCATGAATTGGTCAATTATGGGTGATTTATGGGCCCATGGTATTGGGTGTTCCATAGTATTTTCCCATGGTAATTCCTCTTTAAAATGAAGGCATTGTAATACGATTGTGTATTGTAGCATTCTAAATATCTCTATGATTGTCTAAGAGAGACTGTGAGAGAATGAAGAGGAAATTGTAGCGGATGTGCTGCAAGTTGTATCCCTTCATTTGTTGGATGGTATAATAATAAGGACTGCCAATTTTTGTGTGGACATAGCCCATCTTGGTTGAACCGCATTATATTTGTGTCTCTCTTGTATTGCATTTATGTGATTTATATTTTCATATTGTTTATTTTTATTGCTCTGTGATCTTGTTTTTCTAATAGAATTTCATTGAGAGCTCATCTTTCAATCCATTTTTTACCTCAAGTTGGCATGCGAAATCTCCCGTGCTTTCATCCTCTAATAAGAAAGTGTTTCTACATTGTTCTATGCTAGTTATATTTCAATTATGTGTACAAAAAGGACCTCTCTAAGGGATATTGTTGGATTCCCTTTGAATCCCTCACCTCCTAGGTGACACCATTGTATTTAGTTAGACTATTGGGAAATCAAAATTTTGGTTTGGCATACTCTTGTTATTTTTTTTTCTTAGAACTTGTCTCGTTTATTCCATGTTAGTTTCTTTTTATTTCTGTTTTAGAATTTGCTTTTCCATTTGGAGTTTGGGATACTAACTTACAATTCACAATACTAGGTCCTTGTTGTAACTGTAATAATTTATCTAAGCAGGGAAGACTACTCACCCTTATGGCTATTTTTCCCACAAAATGGGGTGTTAGGGGGTTGGGGGAGAGTGAGGGGGAGGTTTAGGGGTGGAGAGAGAGAGAGGAGGGATTTTGGAGTGGAGAGATAGATGGGGGGTGTTAGGGGGTTGGGGGAGAGAGAGAGAGGAGTGGGCATTAGGGGTAGGTGGAGGAGTAGGGGAGAGGGAGAGGGGGAGAGGGTGTTAGAAAGGATTATGTGGAGTGTTTCTTGGTTTTTCAACCAAGCATGTGCAAGGATGCAACTATTAACTTGTAATAGCAGTCTTGAATGAAAAGCACACAACAATAAACTTAATCTAATCTAACATTAACATGTATAAGAAAAGTGAAGAACTAGATTGATAACAATAAGCAAATAAGACAAGAAATTTAAAAGAATTTGTTTTTGTATTACCTCAAATGGTGAGGGTGATGGGTGTTGAGCAACTCCAAGGTTGAGAAGCTCCAATATCCAATGGTCTCTTCTTCTCTAAAGCTTCAATGGGGTTCTTCAAACTCGAAATGGGAGGCAATGGCTCTCAAAGGGAATTTGGCAGCATAAGGATAGGATAAAATGTGGATGGAAAGTGAGGAGCCCCTATCACCTTTTTATAGTTTTTGGTGATGGGGAATACCATTTTGGTTTTGGGGAAACCAATGGTATTAACCAACATGGTTTAGGTACCTTTTCCCTATTTTTCCTTTTTTGAATATTTTGAATATTTGTATTCCCTTTTAATATTTTTTGGAAATTTTGGACCCTTTTTTATGGTTTTTTTGTGTATTTTGAGGAAAAATATATATTTTGAGGGGCAAAAAGGTGTATTGTGGTCTTTTTGGTGACCTTTTGATGGCTTTAGAGGCTCAAATGGTGGAAGAGTGGACAAATGGGTCATGTGAATAAGGGAATGAGCTAGTGAGCACTTTTTGGGTGTTAACAGATTACCCCCTGATGTGTGAGGGAGGAGCTCATCGTATGGCCGATAGACATAATAGTTCTTTTGTCTTTTTCCTGGGGTTTGGAGAAGAGAAGAGACCGATTGGAGATTGGAACAACGGCCCCTTGGAAGCTGCAAAAAAAAAAAATATTACATGGCCTCAAAATGAATGAGGAATAGTCTCTGATGATGGACGAGGTGGACATACCATGCTCATATCAAGACTTATACATAACAATTAGGCCCACGAAGGGGGACCTGAAAAAATACATAAAAATTTGCTGGTACATCATAAAGGTCCAAAGGGGACACGATGCTGGGATATGCTCATGGTCATACCATGACTGATGTGAATAACTGATACACTGGAAAGAAAGCAACAACCATTCTGAATAAGGTATCAGAAGGGTTAATGAACTGCTGAAACTGAAGGTGTCCAACATATGTAGGGACTCAATAAATGCGAGTCAATGCTAAGGAGCATATGTAAATGTATACTCGAGGGAGTATAAAACTGGGGTACATCTGAATACTGTCACCAAGCGCAACACAGATATCTATAGCAAAATGTAACTGGTTGTTTCCTTAATTAGACTCTCAAATGTGGTAGAGTCAGGTGATATTCAGGGTCTTCAACAAATAACTGAAAGGACCGATACCCTGTACGAGTCTCAACGATGCGATCAAGGTGTTGAAGTCGAGCATGTGAGAAACAATCATTTGGAGAGGCACTGAGGACTCCTTTCAAAATGATTTGTAGGCACTCATCACAAATGGTGATGAGTCCAAGGCACAGGGACCTCTGGAATAGATTTGGTTGGCGTCGACAGAGGGAGACCAACCATTATCAAGGCAATGATGTTTCCTTGATACGAGCGCGAGGTGCATAACTGATATGTGATAGTGTTGGTGGTAGGATTGACATACTGTGGGGATGGGGAATGGCTGGGGTCATAGAGTGGGTGGACTCAAACTTCCTTTGTTCAGAGCATGATGACATGGTTGACCTGGCAGCGTAGGAAACTGACTTGTAGGTGCGGGGATCATAGCTTTAAGGGATCAAGGGTATGTATTGTAAATTGGGGTGACTCTTGGGGAAAAAGCTGGTGAATGCTTTTGGGAGACTCTCAGGGTGACATACTGCAGAATACTCTGAACAAAGGCGATCAAAATGGGGAAGCTGCCATATGAGTAGGAATGATCTTTGTGGTGCCAAAAAGTACCATTGGTTCCTTCTTCGTAGTTTTAATGAGCTCCAAGAAGGGATAAAAGTGTGCTCTGAAATGGTACTGTCCTATGGATTTATGCGAGCCCAGGACTGTTCATGCTCGTGAGTGCTTTCATTTTTAAGGAGTCTGAAAACGATAAGAAGACTCTGCATTGGTGGTGGAGTACCGTCCTGTGGATTTATACGAGCTCAAGATGGTATTTGCTCTTGGTTTCTTTCAATTTTAGAGAGTCTGAAAGCGGTAAGTAGACTCCATTGGTGTTCTTTTTCATCTATTAGTCTCCAAGGCCCGAAAAAGCATAAAATGATGAAAATGGAGAAATCTTCTAGCCAATGTGACTAGAGTATTCCTTTTTCGTAATTAGTCTACAAGGTCCGGAAAAAGGGTAAACTTATACTAGGTAGATTCCCTTTCAAATACTTTTAGCGAGCATGAAAGGAAGCAAGGTTGCTCGGTGATCTTTTCATTGTTTTAGGAGTCAGAAAAGAGCTTAACAGAAGCTCCCTAAGTGCCTTTTTCGTAAAGGAATTGCTTGGCCCTAAAAAGGGATACAATTATACGCAACAAAAAGGTATTCGTGAGAGCAATGAATGATCTTGAGCATCGTCATGAGCACACAAAACTGAATCTGGTGACATAAATATCGTCAAAAATAGGCAACAACCGATGTGGCATGCAAACCAAGGCAATCAGTGGTATTTTGAAAAAATGCTCAAAAATCATGGGGTTGAGAGCGAGAAATGGTCTCAAGCATTAGCACGAGCACGAAAAACATAATCCGATGATATAAAACCTGTCAAAAATGGACCACGGTCGATGTGGCACGCAAATCGAGGCGACGAGGGGGCATGTAAAAAATGCCCAAAACATCTGGGCATGAGAGCGAGAAATGATCTCAAGCATCATCACGAGGGCGGAAAACTGAATCCGGTGATATAAAACTCGTCAAAAACGGGTGAAGGCCGAAGTGGAACGCAAATCGAGGCGACGATGGGCATGTAAAAGATGACTGAAAAATATGGGGGTGAGAGTGAGAAATGATCTCAAGCATCATCACGAGTGTGGAGAATTGAATCCGGTGATATAAAACTCGTCAAAAATAGGCGACAGGTGAAGTGGCACGCAAATTGAGGCAAAAAGGGGGCATGTAATAAATGCCCAAAAATGAGACCTGGTGGAACTGGAAAAGGAGTGGACTATTATGAAGTTCTCGATGTGCTGATTCCAATGGTACTAATGGTTTGAAAAACAGATGTCGTATGATACCGAAATTTTTGATTGAAAAATGGTCAAATCTCTATAAATAGTGTGTGGGCCCAATGTGACATGTGTTATTGTTACGTGCGAGTTTCACAGAGCAATTGAGTTGGGTTCGAGCTTTTTCTTGAATTGTGAGAGATTCGACCGTTGGATTTTCATTTCGTGAGTTTCAGGTAATCCTATTGAATCACCTTAGCCTTTCAAGTTATTTCCTTTCTGGTTAGCGGCGGGCCCCCGAAGGCCGCGTAATTCCACTTTGGCATTCCAACGTGGAATATCGCGGGTTTCAACTCTTTTTGTGCGATGCACATCACGGGTATGGACTTGATACCAGCAATGTCCATCGCGGGTTTGGGGCAAACAGTCGCGATGTTCATCGTGACTGTGGGGCTGATACTCGCGATGATCATCGCGGCCAAGAGCCCGAAAGTCGCGATGGGATTTTTTGGAAAAAAAATTGTTTCTAAAAAAACAATTCCTTTGTTTTTTGGCAGGATGTTGAGGAGGCCGCTAGTATCGTGGCGGGAGAGAGAGATAGATGTGGAGTTGATGGGTCGAATTCGGGATGACCCAGGTGTCCAGGAGGCCTTGGTTGATGGCGGGCTCCTAAAGTTTGCTCAGGTTCCACTTATACGTTCAGTCAGAGATCTGCTGAACAAATTGGTGTATTTTTGGGTTCCGGCGGAGGGTGCATTCATGGTGGGGGTGAGCGACTAGAGATCACCCTGTCTGATGTTTATTTCCTTACTGGCTTGCCTCATTTGGGGGAGATAGGGAAGCTCCAGCCGAGGATTCTGGCTAGTTTGGACATTAAGGATCTCTTGGAGAGATTTTGTGTTCTGGGAGCTATTGCGCAGAACGCACACTGAGTCTGACAGATTTATGGGAGTGGGAGATGTGGGTGGTAGGGACTTGTGTTCTGCGTGTGTTGGGTGCCCAGGCGCCACATTGTTTGTCTGGGGGGAAAACGATGATGGTAGACCGTGTGTTGAGAGGGACCTACTTTGCCTGGGGTCAGATGTTTTTGGCCTGTGTTCGGCGAGATCTAGACAAGGTCAATCGGGAGGGGAGGGATTTTAGCTATGCCTCCTTCATCTGTTGTTTTTTCTTTGAGCAAGTACCGACCTTGCGGCCGCGTGTGCCGGTTCGGGATGGGTTGCGGAGTGAGCCACAGATGGTGAGATAGGGGGAGATGATGCCTCGGGGTGGTCGTGGTATCCGATGTTTCTTTTTGGAGGATATATATGAGCAGTGGGAGCAGATACCCCTGCTTATTGATGATTATCCATATGTTGGCATGGATTTCCAAGGAGATCTGGAGATGCCTCGGGCTCACGGATAGGCCTGGGGTCTAGACGGTATGTCTTTGGTTCTCTGTTATATCATATTTAGATGTTTTTTGTTATGAGTATAGCTAGAGATATTTATACGATATTGACTTGGTTCACTTGTGTGATTGTGCAGATATTGGTCAGACGCCACCAGCTGATCATGTAGGCCGTCGGGGACAGGTGATGGTGGTGGTACCTCCACCTGTAGCATCACCACCTCCTTGTGCTCGAGGAGTTGTGCGTCCTCGAGATGATGCCCTGGAGGGCATACAGGAGACTTTGGAGGGGCTTCTAGTGGGAGCACCAGAGGAGGGTTGGAGGAACTTAGACTGGCCCACTATCGAGCGTTGTTTCGATGCTCCTCGTGAGTGGTGGTCTATCCTGCTCAGAGTAGCAGTTGTGATGGCCAAGAGGAGGGCTCAGGATCAGGAGGATCCGGAGGAGCCAGTGGAGGAGAAGCCAAAGGATCCTAGGGATCATGATGACTAGGTGATCTTATATTTGACCCCAAATGCTGATGAGCATATGGGGATGTATCGTTTTTGTACGGCTATGTATTTTTGTATATTTGGGTGCTGAGGGAACCTATGACATTGTGACTATATGATTATATATATATATATATATATATTGTGGTATATAGTCATGTATGCAAGTGGATGCACATCTTGTCTTTTCGTTTACATTTGTTGCACGTGGATGCAATTGTAGTTTGTTTGTTTGCCCGTGGAGGCATGTTTGGTTTTTTGTACGCCCGTGGAGGCATATGTTATGCACGTGGATGCAATGTTTAGATTTTTTGTATGCCCATGGAGGCATATCTTATGCACGTGGATGCAATGCTTTGTTGATTTTATAATTCCTATGTGATTCATGTTGGATGTCCTACATGTTTTGGTTGGTGTGCCAATCTAGAATGTTGTTAGCCATTTGTTCTGCTACATTGTTATGATTTCTTGGGACATGAGTGAAAGAGATGGATTCAAAATGTCGAATAATTTGTTTAGTGCGCAAGAATTTTCTAAATACACAGGGATTGCATACCTAGTAATCATTGTTGAGCTGGGAAACAAAGAGTTGGGAGTCCAGGAAAACACTAAGGTGACTTATGCTCATTTGGAGAGCAGCGGCCAAGAGACCGGTCACTACGTCGTACTCAGCTTGGTTGTTTGTGGCAGCACCTATGCACACTCCGTCGAGGTGTATCAACTCATGTGAAAGGGAATATATTACCCATGCTGCTGAAGCAAGGTTTGGATACCAATGACTTGCGCCATCGGCAAAGTCGATGTGGTAGAGTGGAACGGGATCCATCTGTGGTCATGCAGGAAAAAAAACAAATTTTTAGGTTTTGAAAATTTTACACTGAAAAAATCAATTAAAAGAAACTATACAATATGGACTATGGTGTCTAAGTGTTTTCATGGGTAGAATCTTTTAAGGTACAACCCGTTACGGGGGTTACGCATGGGATTGCCCTCTGAATCGGTCAAAATGTATGCTCCATGTCCAAGGCAAGTCTGTATGATATATGGGCCTTGCCACATAGATTGGAACATTCCTTTGCCTGTTTTTTCATGGGCTTGGTCATAGACAAGTACCAGGTCGCCTTCACTAAATGCTCATGGGTGAACATGTTTATCGTAATGAAGTTTAGATCTGTTTTTTGCGGCTTTGATTGTTTGGAGAGCTGCGCGGTGATATTCGTCGACCTGCTCTAAAAGAAGTTAGCGTTCTTCAATCAGTGATGTATCGGGGAGAAGTTCTACGAAAATTTGTAATGTTGGTATCTGGCATTCAATGGGGAGGACAGATTCCACTCCATGAACTAAATGGAATGGGGTAAAGCTGGTGGCAGTTTTAGTCGATATGAGGTAAGCCCATAATGCGGGAAAAAGCATATGATGCCAATTGGATTTATGTTTGTCGACAGTGTGCTGGAGGATGGTCTTCAAAATTTTGTTAAGAGCTTCGACTTGGCCATTCCCTTGGGGGTAGTAGGCGGAGGAGAAATGATGTTCAAACTTAAGGAGTGTTTATAATTCTCTCCAAACAGAGTCCTCGAAGTGAGAGCCATGGTCTGAGACAAGTTGTTTTGGTACTCCGAAACAAGCAATAACATGGTTGAGGAAAAAACGGGTTGCAGTGTCGGCTTTGCAATTGTAAGTAGGCATGGCTTCTACCCATTTGGTAAAGTAGTCGACAGACACAATAATATGGTTATGGCCGCCAGCTGACGCGGGATTGCAATCTATGAATTTGATGGCCCATTTGCAAAATGGTCCAACGGTGATGACTGGATGAAGGGGGATGGGGGGGGTTCTTGCCTTGGGGGCAAAGAGCTGTCAGTTCTGGCAGTGTTTGACTGTGGTGATATAATCAGTGAATAATGATGGCCAAAAATAACCTGCGCAAATTACCTTTTGGGCGGTGGCCATTCCGGAGAAATGGCTGCCACAGGCACCGCTATGACAGTCGTTGAGGACTTGTTCTGCTTCGTCTTGGGAAAGGCATCATCGTAAGATTGTGTCGACGCCACGTCGATAGAGAACATCACCCAAGAGGAGATAACGGGGGGCATGGTGACGGATGCGACGGCGTCTATCACGGTTGATGTTGGGTCGAAATTTCTGTGTGTGGAGGCATATCAAAATATTGCCATACCAAGGGTCGTCAGACAAGATGATGAACAAATGTTCGTCGATGATATCAGTATGGATAGTTGGTGATGACGATGATGATGGTAAGTCCATAATGAGTTGAGAAAGTGCTAATTCTTTGGTGCTCTTCAGGGTTTTAAAACCTAGGTCATATTCTTGTAAGTTAATCACCCATTTGGAAACACGGCCTTGTAGCAGGCGACGATTCAAGAGATAGACCGTTGGGTTAGAATTTTCCACAAATTTGGTATGGCTGAGGAGAATATAATGTCGCAACTTTTGTACAGAAAAGACGATGGCGAGGGCCATTTT
This sequence comes from Larix kaempferi, assembly GCA_027924585.1. NCBI lineage: Eukaryota > Viridiplantae > Streptophyta > Pinopsida > Pinales > Pinaceae > Larix > Larix kaempferi. The sequence continues at coordinate 9,687,641 of BSBM01000848.1, forward strand.
CTCTTCATGCGGGTAGCATAATGGTGGGCCTGATAAAGTTTGGCTCACATAGTAAATGACATGCTCTTGGCGAGCGGAGTCTTCTTGGACGACAACTCCAGAGACGGCGTAATCTGATGCCGAAATGTAAAGGGTAAAGTGCTTTGTGAAATATGGTGGAGAAATCAACGGGGCACTTGTAAGTGCTTTCTTTAGGTCCGTGAAGGCTCCTTCTGCTTGGTTGTCCCATACGAAGCGGGTATGAAGACATAGCAAATGAAGGAAACCATGTAATGTGGTGGCATAGTCTGGGACAAAACTACGAAGGAAGTTGGAATTCCCGTGGAGGCTTTGGAGTTGTCTTAATGTACGTGGCGATGGTAGATCCACTATGGCTTGAAATTTTAGAGGGTCAATGGTGATCCCTTTTTCAGAAATGACAAACCCTAGCAAGCGGCCTGCTGGAACGCAAAATACACATTTGAGTGGGTTCAAGCGGATGTTGTATTTGTGGCAACGCAAGAAAACTTGTCGAAGATCTTCTAAATGGTCAGATCGATTCTTAGATCGGGCAGTGAGATCATCTAGATAAACTTTTATGATTTTATGCAGATCATGAAAGCAATAAGTCATGGCACGTTGGAAAGTGGCTCCTGCATTCTTAAGACCGAAAGGCATGACGCGATAGGCGAAGGTGCCCCATGGGGTCATAAAAGCGGTCTTGTATTGATCTTCTTTAAGGATTTTGATTTGGTTGTATCCGGAGAAACCCTCCATAAAAGAAATTACCTCATGCCCTGCACACTCATCGATTAGTTGGTCAATAAATGGTGTGGGGAAGTTGTCTTTGGGACAAGCAAGGTTGAGGTCTCAGAAGTTAGTACAGACGCAGATGGTGCCGACTTTTTTATTAACTAGTACTGGATTTGAAACCCATGTGGTGTATGCAATTGGGTATATGAAGCCTGCTGCTCGAAGCTTCTCGACTTCTGCTTTGATGGCTAGAAGCTTGGATGGGTGAATGGGACGTTGTTTCTGGCGGACCGGTGATATGTTGGGCCAAGTGTCTATGTGATGTTCCACAATGGTAGGATCAAGACCAGGCATCTCGAAATTCTTGGAAGAGTTTCTTATAAGCTAGGGTCTCTTTTTGAGTGCATGATGCACCTAAAGAGATAAGCTCGGGTTTTCCAGGGGTGGTGGAGATGTCAATTTTTATAATGGGCGAAATGTTAGCCATGTTGTCTTATTCGAAGGCTTTTGGAGCTGGTATTGGATCTTTGAACCAATCGACCTTAGTTGGTAAGAATTCCTTGGATTCAACAGATAGTTGGTTTGTCGTAGTGGACGTAGACGCCTCAGGGAGGAAGTATGATCGATGGTGCATATCATCCCAAGGGTAGTCCGGTGCGGTGAGTGTTTCTAGAATTTCCTCATCAGTATGAAAGTAGTGGGACCATAAATTAACTGGCTCGGGTTTATAGGTAGTTGAAATCATATAAATAGTATTGATTTCTTTTGAATGGGAAAATTATGGGGGGAATATTTCCTCAATAAGTGGTGGGGATATCTCTAGGTCAGCGTTATTCATCTCGTATAGTGTTGCTCTGTAATCTGGGAGATTGGGGCAGTGATGTGAATAATGGTCGTAGATTCCGCATATTGCACAAGGGTGGTTTGTGCGCAATGATTTATCACGAGGTTGAGGGGGGAGTTCTAGTTTGACAACTGGAACATTGGTGTCATCATCCAACATGTTCATGTGTTCTTGAAGTGTCGGTAGTTGTGGACATAGATGGGTAGCGTGGCCTATATCGTCGCACACGGAGCACTTAGGGAGCACACAGGTTGGGGGATTTTTAGCTAATTTGGGAGTCACTCGGGGGTGCAAGTTATAGGTGCAGTGTTGTAGTTTGGTGGACCTCTACCCCCAGTGTGGCAAGACTGAGGGGGGACATAACCAGATGTCGATGTAGTGCCCCCTGTTGGAGTTGATCGGTTTTGTTGTATCGAAACAACAAGTGGGGGATGGTTTTGGGGATTGGGTATGCTGGGTGGTAGATGATTCAACATATTCATGGGTTGTACCGGTTGTAAAACAATGGTCAGAGTCGGCGGGGGGGTTGGTGCAGGTAAGTACCATACCGGTAACCCTAATGTTAAAACTGAAAGGTTGAGTGTAGCCATTACTGGCGTGTTGACAACTCCTGAAAATGGAAACAAGAAGAGGATAGTGTGAATCGGTGTCGTTCCGATATGACTAGGCACGGTGGGTGGTAATGGTATTGGCTGAATATGTTGTTTTTCGTTTTGTGAGAGGGTGCATAAATCAGATACTTCAGTTACCTGGAGAGGGGGTGGGATGAATGGGAAAGTGTTGGTCATGGGAGTATCTGAATATATTTTGGGGCCAACTGATGAGACAAATGATGTCGGCGCATTGAGAACGGGTTGTTCGATCATGGGAAGAACATTCTCAGGCATTGCGGGGGCATTGGGATCATAGTATGTAATCTAGTCGATTTTGACTATGTGTCCTTCATGGGGGAACATCATGAGGTGAAAAATTGAAGAAGCAACAGCTTTCATTTTATACATGTAGCTTCGTCCCAGAAGGAGATTGTAATCAAGTTGGGCATTAATGACCTCTATATCTATGAGAACCAGTTTTCCCCCAAGCTGTATGGGTACATTCACTAACAAACCTTGAGGTTGAGCTGCACGACCATCTAAGCTCGTAATGCGGTAGTTGACAGTTGTAGCATTGGGGATCCAAGTTTCTGCCATACAAAAGTCGACATAACGCAGGTAGAGGCTCCTTCATCGATTATGCATCGATGAACGATGAGGTTGCGAATGGAGACGGAAACTTGAAAAGCTAGAGATGAAGGCAAGCGAGGTTCAGCTTGTTCTAAGTCGAAAGACATCATGTTAGAGTCGTTAGGATCTATGGCACCAATGGCAGATAACAACAATTTTCTCTATGCAGGACAATTTTTTAAGATTTCAAGAGCAGACATAGCGGTAGGGGACTGGGCTAAGTCTTCTACAATGTTATAGTTGGAAGTTGCATGAGCGTTGGGGTTATTGTTAATTCATCTCAAAGGGAAACGAGGTGCTTTGGGACCTCCATCTATGGGCACATTGGGTATGCGGAGAGGTTGGTCGGTTGGGAGGGTACTCGGAGATGGGTCAGTAGGTGTGACCTCAGGGGCTGAGCCGTATTGGTTTTAGCGGGTTTGAAGATTGACATCATTGGATGACATCATAAGAAAATGGTGAGTGTTGGACTCTATATGTCGGTAGTCAGCTTCCACGTAAGTAATTTGCTGCTGTGTTGCAGCAGATCCTTGAGGGGGATCATTTGGACAAGTCTTTACCATGCCTTGGTTTGATAAGGGATTTTGCAATATGATGGGTTGTTGCTGAGGAGGAGGTGCTGGTTGTGCAGCTTGTCCTTGTCGTTGGGTGTCATCGGTCTAGAGTTGACACGCTCGATCTAAATGGGGACAATTATGTGTGTAATGGCCGTAGACTCCACATATGGAACATGGATGGTTTGTTCTCAAGTTATTACTTTTGGCCTGTTTCGGTGGACGATCAAGCTTTTGGTTGGGGGGGAGAAACATTATTATTATTTGGAGGATTATGTGGTGGTGCACCTTGGTTGTGTTGTTGGTTGTTTCCGTGGTTACGCCCTCTTCCGCGATTTTGTTGACCTCCTTGGTTACGCTGGTTGTTCTAGTTTGGAGGTTGGTTTTGCTGTGCGTACACATGCCCTTGGGTAGTAGGTGGGTTTTGAGGTCGTGCAGGCTCTGGCGCCGGTTGCAGTGGGTAGTAAGCAGGAGGGTTATGAGGTGGACTTGGTGTTTTTTGCGGTTGTGGGTAACCTTGAGCTGCTGGAAGTGTTGGAGCAAGAGGTGTTGTCTGTTGAGGATAATAAGCTGCTTGGGCTTGTGGTTGAACTGGAGTCTTGTGGGCCACCTAGTTATAATATGGAGATGGTACATAAGCTGATGGTGCTTTCCCATAACACTGTGGTGGACATGAGGGTCCATGAGTGTGGTGGGTGTATATTTCTAGAGCATACGAAGTTGTAGCTCCAGAATGAGATGTATCCCTAGAAAGGTCTAGGGAATTATTTGTACTCATCATGGTAAAAGGTTTTTTTTGCACCATAACCTGGCCGATAATACCGTCGGCGACATGGGATTCCCCCGGCGTGTCAGTCCAGGATGGATCGCCGCGGGGGGCGTCAGGTAAAATAGTGTATAGATATCCTGACTGGGTATATATGAGGTTGAACTGCTGATCTTTTAAGATGGATTTTTCTTCTGACTAGGGTCGTTCAGAAGCTACATCTTTGGCTATGAGAGGGAGGAGTGATTTGAGGAACCAATCCAAAAAGATACGGTCGTCAAGTTTTATCTTGCAGAGGCTACGGCGCTTACGCCACTCATGGATATGATCGGTGATGTGTGTAGCAGTGTTCTGTCTACAAGACAAAAGTATTTCCACTCCTGCATCATAGCGTACAGGTAGTTGAAAGAACTGGAGGAAGGTTGAGGCGAGGGATGTAAATGTGTTGTGAGTCCCATGTGGCTGCTCAATATACCATTTGGCTACAGAGCCGGTGAAATTTCATTGTAAAAGTCATAGTCTAATGGAATCATCTACTATGGAGTTAGAGGAACACCATAGGTTAAACGACATGATGTGGTTTTGCGGATCCTCCCCAGCTTTTCCTTCAAATTTTGGGATATCTGAGGGAAGCTTTGTGGGCATGGGGGGCAACGTAGGGTCGTGTCGAATAGGGTCATTAGTTAACCTTGCTAGGTCTGGTAAGTTTAGACTAGCCATGTATGGCAGACTGGCAGATAGGTGTGGCATGGTCACTGGGGGATAATTGCTAATGGTAGCATTGTGGATTGGTCCAGTGCCCCCTAAGGGTACGTTAGATGTGAAAGGGATGTGTTCTCCAGCCGATGTGGTGTGGGAGGGTCCTGCGCTCCCAAGTGCAACATGGGTTGCAGATGGGTTAGGAATGTTTCCAGTAATCCCTGGGATCTGGGTAGTGGTGATGAGGGAGGGGGTGATGCCCATGTTGGGCATACCTAAAATAGGTGTTGGTCATGTGTTGGCCATGCATAAAGGGGGGGTGGCCCCCATATTAGGCATGCCTAAGGGGGTAGTGGCTACCTTGGTTGCCACAGTGGTAGTGGGGTTTGTTGATGTAGCTCCAACAACACTGGTGAAAAGGGGGTCATATTATGATCCAGCCATGGCGTTGGTTGGTGATGTCTCGGTAGGGTGTTCGTATTCATCCTCAGAATCAGATGTGAAATGAGGTGCGTCAGAATTGGATGACTAGGTTCGATGTCGATGACGTGTGGAGTCAAGGGATAACGCTCTACGTCTATGACGTGTAGAGAGAAGTGTACCGAACTGAGGGGGTTCACCCTGAAAACGGGGAGATCGTCTTAAGTTCTCAATGGTGAGAGATGTCTAGAAATACCAATGAATGGTGGTGAGATAAAAAACTCAAGACCCTAATGCAACAATGTGTGCAGGAGGGGACTGTGAAAAAAAAATGGCTCTCAAGCCAACAACCAACCTCAAAAGCACTTACTATAATAGTTGTGCTATAGTAAGTGGAGGAATCAAGAAAAGTGGTCAGAATACCAAAAATCAAGCGGCTCCTAGAAAAAAGTGATGCTTACTAGACCAAGGGGGGTAGCAGAGCATGCAACCACCTAACTAAAAGTGGTATTATGACTCAACGAAACATATCCTCTGCAAGGTGATGAAATCCAAGTCAGACAATATGAGTAGTGGAATCAAAGGCTAAATATCCCCCTACCGAGAGGGACACCAAGTAGAGAATCCTAAAAATTGGTCACTAAGATACCCCGTTCATGACACGTTCGGTTGGGTGAATTTGCAATTTGGTTCTATTGTTGCTGTACTCCCATACCTACACCGAGAACTGCGAAAGGTATCCTTCGGTTACTGAATGGATAGCGGTATTCCACTCAGGCTTCCAGAACCAGTCTGGCTACTTCAACCTTTCTAAGGGAGAGGCCTTCCCGATAAATTGGTGTATAATTGTGCCAACAAATAATAAGGGATTTTTGGGACCCTAGAAGTCAAAACACTATGTCTCAGATGTAAATAATTGAGGGGTGTTATTGGAACACCTATCCCCCCAATCCTACCTAGCTACAAGATTCTTTAAGTGCTCCCCAAGTGGGGTTAAAGTGTTTGTTCAGTTTAGGCAGATTTTAAGGCTCATTTACTTAAAAATGTGGCAGATTGGGTGCAAGTGTGATTAATTAACTGAAAAAAGAAATTGCCTCGCTTGGGCGATTGATTACAAATTAAAAACAAGACGATTTCAATTTGCAAAAAATAAAAGTTTTTTTCTTAAATGTAAATGCTTTAACAAAAATAATTCAAAAACTATGGACTTTTGAAATAATTTTTTAAAGGAAAGCAAATATCGTGAAAAATGCTAGAAATAAATGGATTTCTAAGTGCTTGCTTGGGAAAAACTATTGAGCAAATCGGAAATATGGTTCGAAGTTTGCAACGAAGTGAAATCTATGATCTAAACAAAGTGCTAAAAAACCTTTCTTTCACTAGTTGAAATTTTTTTAAAAGATTTTAATTGAGCATATGTAATAGAAAATGATTTACTATTGCTTCAATAATTAAAACATAATGCTGGAAAAAATTGCAGGAAAAATAATGCTGGACGAAAGAGGCTAAATGGGCAAAAGATGCAGCAGAAATTTTTCTAAAAATTGGGCCGAGCAAAAGACAGCGGCATCGCGGGTTTATGGGCAAAAGCCGCGATGTGCATCGCAGGTTTAAGGCGCACAGCCGCGATGTGCAGAGTGGAAAAAATCCATGAAGCCGCGATGTGCAGCGCGGAAAAAAGCCGCGAAGGCGCGATGTGCAGCACGGAAAAAATACGCGAAGCCACGATGTGCAGCGCGGGAAAATGCCGCGAGGATGCGATGATCAGCACGGAAAAAGGGCATGAGATCGCGATGATCCGCGCGACTCTTGGGCGAAAAGACACAATGCAAAAACGAAAAAATTGTTGCCGGAAACGAAACCGAAAAGTGAAATTTCGGGCTGTTAAAGGCTACAGAAAGGGCCAAAGGCTAGGGCAACAATGGATATGCTGTCTAGTATGGAAAATCTGTAAATTGGAATGGTAAAAACTAGTAATAAATGAATATCTAAAGCTAAAATTTAAGATTCAAAACTTCAAATACCAGCGGAGTCGCCAAGAACTGTTGCTTGGTTTTTCAACCAAGCATGTGCAATGATGCACCTATTAATTTGTTTTTGTATTACCTCAAATGGTGAGGGTGATGGGTGTTGAGAAACTCCAAGGTTGAGAAGCTCCAATATCTAATGGTCTCTTCTTCTCCAAAGCTTCAATGGGGTTCTTCAAACTCGAAATCGGAGGTAATGGCTCTCAAAGGGAATTTGGCAGCATACGGATAGGATGAAATGTGGATGGAAAGTGAGGAGCCCCTATCACCTTTTTATAGTTTTTGGTGATGGGGAATACCATTGTGGTTTTGGGGAAACCAATGGTATTAACCAACATGGTTTAGGTACCTTTTTCCCTCTTTTTCCTTTTTTGAATATTTTTAATATTTTTATTGCCTTTTAATATTTTTGGGGAATTTTGGACCCTTTTTTAGGGATTTTTATGTATTTTGAGGAAAAATATATATTTTGAGGGGAAAAAAGGTGTATTGTGGTCTTTCTGGTGACCTTTTCATGGATTTAGAGGCTCAAATGGTGGAAAAGTGGACAAATGGGTCATGTAAATAAGGGAATGAGCTAGTGAGCACTTTTTGGGTATTAACAGGGAGGAGGGGAGAGAAAAATAGAGGATGGTGGGTTAGTGGTAGGGTGAGGAGTAAGGGAGAGAGAGAGAGAGAGATGGATGGGGGGTTATTTAGTGGTACGGTCAGGGGATGTAGGAGGGACAGAGAGAGAAGGGGGTTAGGGGTAGGGGGAGTAGGATAGAAAGAGAGAGAGTGGCCATTATTAGTGGTACGGTAGTAAGAGATATATATGGAGAGAGAGGGGGCTGAGGCTTAGGTGTAGGTGGAGTATGGGAGAGAGAGAAAGTGAGAGAGCATATTAGTAAGGCTTAGGTGGAGGAGGGGAGAGAGAGAGAGATAGGATGGGGGTTAGTGATATACGGAGCAAGAGGGGGGAGAGAGAGAGAGATGGGGGCTGATTAAATGTAGGGATTTAGGGGTATGGAGAGAGAGAGAGAGAATCGAGGCTTATAGGTTTAGAGAGAGAGAGAGAGCGGGGGGGTTCATGGTAGGGGGATCAGGAGAGATAGACAAAGATAGAGAGAGAGAGAGAGAGAGAGATCGATGGTTAGGGGTTTAGAGAGAGAGGGGAAGGGAGATGTTAGTGGTACGAGTAAGAGAGAGAGAGAGAGGGAGGGAGGGAGGGGGGTAGTGGTTAGGGGTAGGGGGAGGAATAGGGCGAGAGACAGAGAGAAGGAGAAGGGGGGCTTAGGGGTAGGTGGAGTAGGAGAGAGGAGGGGTGTGGTTAGGCGTAGGGTGTAGGAGGGGGGTTAGGGAGAGAGAGAGAGAGGGGGGTGTTAGGGGGTTTGAGAAGGGAGACAAGGGTGGGTGGATGGAGGAGTACGGGGTGAGAGAGACAGAGGGGGGGTTAATAAGGGTTATGGGTAGGATGAGAGAGAGAGAAAGAGGAGGGGTGATTTGTGGTAGGGGAGAAGGAGAGAGAGAGAGAGAGAGAGAGAGAGAGAGAGAGAGAGAGAGAGAGAGATGGGGGTGTGATTAGTGGTATTGGCCGAGGGGAATTAGGAGAGACAAAGAGAGAGAGGGGGGGTTAGGGGTAGGGGGAGAGAGAGAGAGAGAGAGAGAGAGAGAGAGAGAGAGAGATGGGGGTGTTATTAGTGGTATGGGACAAGATGGATTAGGAGAGATGTTGGAACAGGATTAGTCCGCATGAAGTGTGGAAGCCGATAGTTGCAAAGAGGACCATCCGCGGAAGGAAGGGTCATTCACAAAGAACAAGGAAGCACAGGATTAGTTAGTTTGTTAGAAATGGGTCATTTGGAACGCTTTGTAACCATTTAGTCGATATAATAAGAGTAGGAATGTAAGCCTAAGGGAATCCAAGATATGAAGAATCAAGTGTTGTTTTGCTCTGCTTTTGCAGTTTTGTATGGATCCGCAATAGTATGTTCTGAACTATTTCTGCGAAGCTTATACCGCAGGTTTTGATGAATGCATGAAGATGTTCGGTTATTGTTATATCTTTTGTATCTGTTTCTATTTAATGATGAATACAAGCGTTTATGATATGCTTAAGGTGTTGTGGTTCGATAATTGTTGTTGATGCGAATGATAAGTTTACCCATGTTGATGCAAATGTCCATTATGTATTGATTCTATGAATGATGAATCTATGAATGATGAATCTATGAATGTATGTGAATCTAAATCTCTGGTTTCTATTGCGGTAGAGTTGAAGTGATTGCATGTCCTTTCCCCACTGCGGAAACTTGGTTCCTGCAGGCCCCTTAATCATCTCGGGTGAGACTTCACTCGCTTCGGGGGTTTTGCTGGAAAGGATAAAATCTTTCTGAGCCGGTGATTAAGGGTGTTTGGTTGGGTTTGTTGACGATAGTGCGAAGTGAACCCCTGTCGATAGATGCTTTTTCAACAAATGGTTTCATTACCGAGGCCCTAAAGAAGGAAGATAAGGACACGCTGTGGCACCCGATGAAACTGGATATTCAGGACTGGCTTCAAAATAAAATAGAAGAATTCGCGGAAGGAGAAAAGCAAAACACTGGACAAAAAGTAAGCAGTTGGTTGCAAAATCACATTTATTCGGATTTTTACGAGATATTCTTCTGCAAATTCCCGGTATTGCTGCATGAGTGGCTAGCGAAGCTAATGTTTCAGAAGAACCATTGCCAAAAGACTAAGCCAGACCATTGGACTCTAGAATTGATTTAACAGCTGAAACGGGTCGACAATAGGGTATCGCGGGCTGTTGACTTCTGGGTAGACAGTATCTTAGAAGGATACATCACTGAGTTTGCTGTGAACACGATCAAATCATACAGCGACGTAGAAAGGAAATTTTTCAAGGGACCCCGGGGGAGATTCCTACTGTCGTTGAAACTGTGGATTAAGATGCTCGTTTACGAAAACGGCATACTAAGGATGAACTCCAACGAGTAGAAGATCAGTGTGCAGAAGTTGTGGGTACCGCGTGGATGCAAGTCCGGTAGAAAGATGCGGGGTATATGGACATGAGTGACGACGAATTTTCAATGGAAGCTGACGAAGAATGTGATACCTTGTGGAGTGGGGTGATATTCCGACGTCTTGAGAAGAAGAGGAGGACTGAGAGAGAGTCTCCTGAGAGGACCGAAACATAATACTGCGAAACAAGACCACAAGGGAGGAAGCGACCTTATTTCGACGAACAAGGAAGTGAATAGGCTACCCGAGAAGCCGAAGAAGGATGGACCCTAAGCTACAATGTCCCTTCAACTCCGTGCACTACTCAGAATTTGATAAGAGGAAATACAAGTTATTCGCAGAGTTGTCCTACGTGCCAGAACAATAATAATAGTATCAGTACAAGAAGGGAGGGTGACGAAGCGAAGATGCTAACCTTCCAAGGTAACAAGACCGAGGATCCCGAACAATACTGGCTTTTGTGCGAAGCAGTATGGACCGTGAAGCAGGTCTAGGAAGAAGATATAAAAAAGGGACAAATAGTGACGACCCTCAAGGGCCGTGCACTAGACTGGTATATGAAGTTTACTAAGGTATCGGCTAGAACTCTAGGTAAAAGATTGCTAGAGATCAAAGCAGGGATGATCGATGAATACAGAAAACCAAAATCTGAGTCGCAGTACATTACTGAGATCAAAGAAATCAAACAGTTTCCCAACGAGTCAGTATGGGACTTCGACCAATGATACAAAACATTAATGGCAAAAGTGAGTTTTGGGATGAATGATATGCAACATAAAGAATGGTTTATCATGGGGTTGGTGCCACACATTCGTGGGCCGCTAATGCAGCAGAAGGCAGCGACTCAGGCGGAAGTGCTAGAGATCGCAATGAAGCTGGAGGCTTCACCAATCGGCGAAATGGGTTTGGGCATGGATCAAATACAAGTGCAGCTAGCAAACTTGACAATCCAACTACAAGACATGAAGAAAGGAAAAGAGGCCCGCGAATACGTATGGTGCACAAGGTGTAAGACGAAGGACACCACAAGGATCAACGCCCAGAGTTTCGAGAATACTTGCAATCAGGTGCACCGAATCCCCTCAGTCAGGGAGGGATGCCTTGGTGTCGTGTCTATCAGTCGCGAGGACACCGACCGGAGGAATGTGTGTACATGCAGAAGATGGTGTCGAAACCAATGAACTTGTATTGCAAATTTTGTTGATCGCTTTGTCATGATGAGAAAGACTACAGAGCCTATGACCTACTCCAAGAAAGGATTGCAGACACTTTCTTCATGAAAGGGGAATAGAAACCACCGATACAGCAGCAACATCAGTATAGTCAACCGCAGCCTCAATATAATCCACAACTGTAGTATGAGCAACCACACTATGGTCAGTCGCAATATGGAAAAACAACATATCCTCAACCGCAATACAGTCAACTGCAATATCCATAGTCGTGGTATGCTCAACCACAGTACCCTCCATATGGGCCACTGCGAGGAGGATTCAGAGGGGGGTTTTGCGACGGCCTAGGTGCTAGTGTCGGCCGAGCGGGAGCTGCTGGATGAGGTCAAGGACCCATCATATGTTACAATTGTGGTCAGCAGGGGTATTATCAAAGGGATTTCCCGAATCCAGCACCACAGTGCACTTATTGCAGTGTTGTGGATCATGGGGTCGAATATTGTCCTCAGCTCATCGCAAAGTGGAAAACTAAGAACCTTCCCCCACCTCCACAAAATCAAAATCAGAACCAGAATACACCAGCAGTACAGAAGATATTAGCAAAAGTTGGAATTCAAAGTGCGGCTGTCGGAATAGTGACTTGAGGAGGATCTGTGACAGGGGCTGACAGGTCACAGGCTAGCATTCGACCGACAATAAGGAAACAAGTCACATTTGATGCGGAAGCAGAAATGGACATTTTTTTGAAAGCACAAGAAGCAATAAGGAAGTTGAGGTAGCCACCTCTTCAGCAAAGAGAAGTTACATATGACATGTCACCGATATTCGACACAACGAATTCATAGAGAAGGACCAACACCTTAAGATCCTTCCTGGAGAGTTTCCTGGAGCTTGAAAAATATTAGGATGCATTGGTGGATATATCCAACCTGCTGCATCGACGGGAGGGTGCACAACAGGAGCAGACGTTCAATAACATACATAAGAGAAAAAGAGGATGAGAGATGTGGATGTCTTCTCAAGTCAGAGCATTTGATGTCGACTCCATTATATTTGATTTGGGGTCGGACGTGAACATCCTGACCAAACAGACATGGGAAAGGATGGGGAAACCACAGTTGGCCTGGTCCCCAGTGCAACTATGCCTAGCCAACAAAATTAAGGTCACCCCAATCGGTCGGCTATGCCAGGGCCCTGTCGAGATTGAGGGCCTCAATACTTATGCAGATTTCGATGTGATCAAAATTGTGGACAATACAAGCCCCTACCCAGTGTTGCTCGGGATATACTGGGCGATGGATAATCAAGTTATTATCAACTTTAACAAATGAATTATGTCATTCCAGAACCGGGAGATAAGGGTAGTCACACCTCTTGACCTTGCGGAAGGGAAAAGGGATGTAGAGAGGATGACGGATGAGTTCACCGAGGGATGGGATAATATCTACAACATTTCCGAAGATTACATGAACCCCACTGCAGATGGAGAGTTAGGGTGGCGCAGTAGTAGTTCAGCATCATCAGATTCAGATGAAGCACTTGAAAATTGGCAGAACCGACTGCATGAAGTGTCAATCAGGAGGTGTGCAAGGATCACTCAGTCGGTGCGAAGGGTATCCACAAAAGAGTGCGACCTACCAACATACGAGGCATTTCCCAATTTGGCTACATTTATCACTGAATTTGAAGAAAATGTGGCAGAACCACAGCGGCTCTTGGCCTTGGAAGAAGCCATGAAGGCTACACCAGTGCAATGGTGCGAAGCGCACAAGTCCACCATAACTAACTGGCCACTATGTTGACACCTAATGATGGTTAGGTTCGGTGATGCAGAAGGAAATCGTGGAAGGAGGTTCGATGGAAGAGGCGATCCAAAGGTGCATTTGGTTGAATGTGAAAGAAAATGGGGATCACGAGTGAAACAAGAATGGGTCCATGCTTTTATCCACACACTGGATGAAGTACTGCAAAGTTGGTATGTCGCATTAGAACTGCGACATGGGACAATCTCTTGGGAACAACTAACAGTTGGATTTTTAGCTAAAAGTTCAGTTTCTCTGACGAAAACCCCTTCATCCATAGTGCATTACAGGCGATTCGGGAGAAGGTATTTGAAGCAGTCCCCATAGAGAAACCACTGGGGCTTCAGTGGACTGCGAAACCAAAAATGTTAATGGAATGCTAGAATATCATAGGAGAGACAGATTATGAGGATGATCCAAGGGCTACGGATGTACCAGAATCATAAGGAATTCGCAGTGTCGAGGCACTATAAATACCTTCCGACAAGTTTCAGCAACCGTTGAAAATCAAGAAAGTGAACATTGGGTCAGAGGACAATCCAAAATTTACAAGTATTGGAGATTATTGGGATGATTCGACTATTGCAAAGATGACTGATCTGTTGCATGAGTTTCAGGATTTGTTCCCATTGAAATTTTCAGAGATGAAAGGAATTTTCGGGGACTTAGGCGAAATGAAAATCCCCCTGAAACCCGATGCGAAGCCAGTCAAGCAAGGACCCTACCGGTTGAATCCAAGGTACAAGGAGCGGGTGAAGTCTGAGATTGAAAGAATGCTAGAAGCAGGCATTATAGAACTAGTAGAGGAATCATAGTGGATCATCCCGATGGTGGTTCAGGATAAGAAAACTGGCAAAGTCAGGATCTGTGTCGATTTTAGAAAGTTGAACGACGCATGATTACATGATCCATTCCCTACCCCATTTACGGATGAAGTGTTAGAAGGAGTGGGTGGTCAAGAAATATACTCCTTCACAGATGGATTCTCTGGCTACCACCAGATAAAAATTGCAAAGGAATATAGGCACAAAACAACTTTCTTCACCGAATGCGGATGTTTTCAATACACGATGATGCCATTTGGTCTAAAGAATGCACCAGCAATTTTTTCCAGATAGGTAGTTGCGTCATTCAAGGATTTCATCCATAAGTTTCTGGAAGTATATATGGATGACTGGACAGTGTACGGGTTGGTGAAGGATAATATCGCAAATCTACGGTTGATGTTGGAAAGATGTCGACAGCACCAGATTTCATTGAACCTGAAAAAGTGCATTTTCTGTGCTCCGTTTAGGATTTTACTAGGGCACATAGTTTGCAGGGAAGGAATGTTGGTTGATCTTGCAAAGATCACAATTATTTTCAACCTACCACCATCGATAACAATCAAGCAATTGAGAGCAACATTTTTTTTTAAAGCAAAAAAGGTAACTTTCATTCTATTAGCATAATCAGAGAATATATACTAACTTCTTTACAATATCCAAGTGCTCCATGAGCTACCAAAAAATACCACAAAGAAAAATAGGTGCTGAATGAGCAACCCCTAAGCTCCCAGAAAGCTGGTGCTAAATGAGCCACCTTTAAGCAAAACAACCCAACCATTACCTATCTTGATATCACCAACGATTCTTACACAGATATGAGCCAAAGTTTCTAAAAAACCACTCGGTCGAACCAAAAAACTAGAGACCATCATCAGTACTATCACCGAGCAGAAGACTATTGTTCGTGAGATTACAAAATTCGTTCCCCTAGAAGACATAAAAAAACTAGACAACACTAACCCTACCCAGAACCGAAGCCCCAGACAACTATCAAAGCCCATAAGAAAGGAACCAAAAACCAGCAAAAGATGGAGATGCACCAGAGCTGAAAGAGAATACCGCCAAACCATACCACGCCGCAGGAGATGGAAACAGAAGAAGTGTTAGGTTGAAGGGCCCGCCTCGTCATCACTTTGCACCATAACAGGAGTTGTTTCCACCACCCCTTTATCCAAAGGACTTGGACCCCGAGGAGTAGATTGCTGCTTCGGCACATCCAAATATTTAATGCCCAGTTTATCCACCAGCGGGTCCAACTTCATATGGATCCAGTTACAGTTCTCCGTCGTGTCCTTGCTAACATCCTCTAGCCTCTTGAGTCGAGGAGAACCAGATAATTCATCACCTCGAGTATCTAGACACTAGAAAATTAAGGTTTTGGTCACCCATAGGGTAACAATCGCTCGATTGTACAATGCCATGCAACCCAAAGTATTCCTCGGGACATGGATCTAATTTTCCATGGCCTCCACTTCCTCCAGTAAATCAACCTCCCCCACCAGATGCCATAATTTGGCTTCAATTTCCTCCACCTCCTGCCTTACACCCGGTGGAAAGAACCAGTGAAAGAAAATAGCTGTAGCCGCCGAATTCAATTGGTCCCTACTAGGACTAGAATGAGGTGTAGCACCTCCCCCCAAAATGCTCATCTCACCAAAGATTTTTCTGCCTCGCTTCATAGCATGACCTTTCAGCGGCATTATGTTCTCACTCTTGCAAATCCTCTTCACACTTACAACCACAATAAATTTGTTGAACGTTTCACAAGGGAGAATCCACCTAGAAGCTTTGTTCCTGTTACCACCTCTACATTCCATATTTATGGATGAGCCACCTCCTATCACCATTGAATTCAGCATCATAATCCTGACGCTGTAATAATTAAAACAGACTTCATCATTCATACCCATCATCATTTGCTTGTCACAAAACTCCATCGTAATCTGCAAAGGCTTCGCCATATTGTCTTTCGCTTGCTGCGAGTTCTCTGAATTGAATTCACCATCTGATATAATAACTCCGCGAACCTTAATGATCGTCCTTTGGTACATCTTCCCTTCGTTCCATATGTCCCTTTGATTCGAGACGTGTACCCTCCATACATCAATCACCGGTAGTGGGGCAGACTCTATCGTCACCTTTCGCAATTGAGAGCAACATTGGGACACACAGGATACTACAGAAAATTTATCAGATGGTATGTAGCAATCACGGCACCGATCGAGAAGTTATTGAAGAAAGACGCCAAATTTGAATGGAATGAAGAGTGCCAGAGGAGTCTAGATATATTGAAATCAAATATGGTTGCAGCACCCATACTTGCATTTCCATATTGGACGAAGGAATTCCATGTTCACGTCGATGTGCCATCAGTCGAATTAGGATTCATCTTGGCCCAATCAGGAAAAGGGGCCATATACCACCTGATAGCATTCGCAAGTAGAAAGTTGTCTACTACGGAGAAGAATTACACAACCACAGAAAGGGAAGGGTTGGCGATGGTCTACGCCTTACAGATGTTTCAACACTATCTCTTAGGGGGCCACTTTAAAATTTTCACCGATCATTCAACAGTAAAATACCTGGTGGACAAGCCTGTGTTGAGGGGAAAGATATTTCGATGGTTGTTACTCTTCCAGGAATTTGATTTTTATATAATCGTAAAGCCAAGACGACTGAATGCATAACCATACCACCTGTCGTGGATAGAGTCCGGGGAAGAACCATGGAACAGTGACGAAGGATTTCCAAATGCTTAGTTGTTCAGGTTCAGAATGGTCGATGACCATTATGAACAAATCATCCTATTTTTAGCAACAAGGGAGGCGTCGGAAGGATTCACTACCAACCAGAAGAAGCATCTAGTCGTCAAAGCTGCAGATTTTCGATTGATTGCAGTACAATTGTATAACATGGGACCAGATGAGATACTTCGACGATACATCCTTTCGCATGAGTAGGAAAGGATTTTAGCAGAATCTCATGATGGGATCGTTGGAGGACACTATGGAGGACATTCCACTGCCCAGAAGATCCTTGGAGCAGAACTATGGTGGCCGACGATGCATGGGGATGATGCCGACTACGCCAAAAGCTGTGACGTATGTCAATGGATAGGAAAGCTGTCACGAAGGGATGAAATGCCGCTAGTACCTCAATTGACATTACAGGATTTTGACAAGTGGGCAGTTGACTTCGTGGGACCCATCAACCCACCAGGAAAAAGAACAGGGTCATGCTACATAATCACTGCGAAAGACTATTTACCGCAATGGGAAGAAGCTGTGTCGGTAAAGGATTTCTCAGCCACGACTGCAGCAAGATTCCTCTTCGACAATGTGGTCACCAGGTTTGGGTGTCCAAAGGTACTAATGAGTGACCAAGGGACTCATTTTTTTAATCAAATGATCGCAACGATGACAGAGGAGTTTCAAATTCAACACAGGAAGTGTACCCCATATCATCCGCAAGAAAACGAGACAGTTGAGGAATTCAACAAAATATTGGAGCATGCGCTCACAAAAGTATGCAACAAGAATTGGGATGATTGGGATTTGAAGATCCCTTGGATACTTTGGGTATATCGCACAAATTGTGAATGTTTGACCTACTAGATCCCATTCAAGCTTCTCTACGAGCAGGAAGTCGTAATGCCGATGGATTACATCGTACCCAGTCTGCGCATTGCAGTAGCTACATGAATCAGCGACGATAGTTCACTAGAAGAACGATTGGCACAATTGGTACAGCTCGATGAGGATCGGTTCATCGCAAGATTTCATCAGAAGGTAGAAAAGGATTGACAGAAGGCTTGGAACGATCGATATGTTAAACCAAAGCACTTTCAGTGTGGAGATATGGTTCTGTTATATGATAGTAAGTTTTCCAAACACCCAGGTAAGTTACAAATGCATTGGTTAGGTTCCTACGTAATAAATTTTGTCACTGACGGAAATGCGGTGCAGGTACAAATTTTAGATGGGGTATTGCTGCCTAAGCTGGTAAATGGGAATCGGTTGAAACCCTATCGCCATGATCAGGTGCATAGCAATTGAGAACCAGAAGAATAAAAAAAAACAATTATGACAAAAAGTGGAAAGCATGGCCAGCCAGGGCATTGGTCAATGCTTCACACGTTTAGCACGCGGGAGTCAAATCCGAGCATGATTACTATGTATCCTAATCACAGAAAGACGACGGAGGCGTATGGTGACACACCTGAGGACCGAATCATATGGCTGAGGGAAAAATTTCACAAATGATGATCAGGTATCAATGACACGAAGAGCAAGCATAAATACCGGCGTGGGGATTGAAGAACTCAAGTCGAAGTAAAGAGATTCCGAAGAGGAGAATCAGTAAGTTGCATGATGCGAGTCAGTAATCTAGATGCAGAGAGTTAGGAAGTTGAGTGAGCAATCCCAAGGATGTTGTGGAAAAGGTAAGTGAGATAGTTTCAATGGCGCATTTCATTTCTAGTGGAAGCACTCCAGGTGCGTTAAGGTAAAGAATGACGAGTGTGCATGAAAAACCAGCGAAGGAAGCGGCGCAGACAATTTGGAGGAATAGAGATGAGGTCTCACTGTCTAAGAGTGTGGTAGTAGTTAGAAGAACTGCATTCCCTATGATCACTAGAACAATAAGGATGGAGGCATGTTGGCCCCAGCAGTGGCCAGTCAGAGACGTGAAATAGATGTGCTGGAGTAGTTGGTTAGTTTCCCAAGTTGTTGACGTCGATGAACTTTTCCCCAGACCGCAGCAAGCCTAAAGCGCAAGAGCAGGTACAGAAATGGTAGATGATCAAGGTTTCCAGAGACTGGAGGATGAGTTCAAGAAGTACATGACAGCGACCAAGGGACTGGAGGATGAGTTCGAGAAGTACATGAAAATGACCAAGAGATTGGAGGATGATTTTGAGAAGTGCATGACAGCGAGCCCCAGACGTCAAGAAGAACTTCATAAGTTTACCACAGCGAAGGATGAAGAACAATACTAGAGGTGTCCAGCTGAGGTGGCTCGAGGGCGAGCCACAAGTTTGTGTTGGGGTCCTGTTGGCACAGGATTAGTCTGCATGAAGTGTGGAAGCCTACATCTACGAAGAGGACCATCCACGGAAGGAAGGGTCATTCGCGGAGAACAAGGAAGCGCAAGATTAGTTAGTTTGTTAGAAATGGGTCATTTGGACAGTTTTGTAACCATTTAGTTGATATAAATAAGAGTAGGAATCTAAGCCTAAGAGAATCCTAGATTTGAAGAACCAAGTGTTGGTTTGCTCTGCTTTCATAGTTTTGTATGGATTTGCAATAGTATGTTCTGAACTATTTCTATGAAGGTTATATCGTAGGTTTTGAAGAATGCATGAAGTTCGGTTATGGTTATATCTTTTGTCTCTATTTTTGTTTAATGATGAATACAAGTGTTTATGATATTCTTAAGGTGTTGTGATTCAGTAATTGTTGTTGATGTGAATGATAAGTTTACCCATGTTGATGTGAATGTCCATTATGTATTGATTCTGCAAATGATAAATATGTGAACGATGAATGTATGAATGTATGCAAATCTAAATATCCGGTTTCTATTTCAGTAGAGTTGAAGTGATTGGATGTCCTTTCCCCACTGTGAAAACTTGGTTCCTGCAGCCCCCTTAATCATCTCAGGTGAGACTTCACTCGCTTCACGGGTGTTGCTGGAAAGGATAAAACCTTTCCAGGCCGGTGCTTAAGGGTGTTTGGTTGGGTTTGTTGACGATAGTGTGAAGTGAACTCCTGTCGATAGTTGTTTTGTCAACAAGAGACAAAGAAAGGGGGGGGATTAGGGGCATGTGGAGTAGGAGAGAGAGAGAGAGAGTGGGGGGGAAGGATTGGGGTAGGAGGGTGAGCAATGGAGGGTTTGGTGATAGGGAGGGAGGGATGGATATGGGGGGAGAAAGAGAAATGGGGGGGGTTGTTTAGAGGTAGGGGGAGGGGTATTAGGAGAGACTGAGAGATGGGGGATAGGCATAGGGGGATTAGGAGAGAGAGAGAGAGAGAGAGAGAGAGAGAGAGAGAGAGATAGAGGTTAGGGGTTTTTGGTTTTAGACAGAGAGAGGTGGGGGGGTTATTGGTAGGAGTAAGAGAGAGAGAGGGGGGTTAAAGGTAGGGGTAAGAGTAATGGGGGTATGGAAAGAGATGGATAAACATGTGCGAAGGTGCTTAGTGGTAGGTGGAGGGGGATTAGAAGAGATAGCGAGTGGGGGAGGTTATGGGTAGGGATATTAGGAGAGAGATGGGGGGTGGTTAATGGGAGGGGGGTAGGAGGAGTTTTAGGGAGAGAGGGAAAGAGAGGGGGGATTTAGGGGTAGACAGAGAATAGGGTGGATTTTATAGGGTTGGAAGAGAGAGAGAGAGAGAGAGATGGGTGGAGGGTAGGTGGGGAATAGAGGGGGGTTAGTAAGGGTTAGGGGGGGGGACTAGAGAGAGGGAGAGGGGCGGGTTGGGAGTATAGAGAGAGAGAGAGGTAGTTAGTGGTAAATGGGAAGGAAGAATATGATATACATAGAGAGAGGGGGGTTAGGGTTAGGGTGAGTAGGATAGAGAGAGAGAGAGAGAGAGAGAGAGAGAGAGAGAAGGGGGGTAGGGGAGGTGAGTGAGGAGTGGAGGGTTTTAGGGTTGGTAGAGGTGGGAGAGAGAGAGAGAGAGAGAGTTTAGTGGTAGGGGTAGGGGGACTGGGAGAGATAAAGAGAGAGGTTATGTCAGAGGTAGGGGGAGTAGGAGAGAGAGGGGGTCTATGTGTATGTGGGAGAGGAGAGAGAATGGGGTGGGAGGATGATTAGAGGTAAGGGGAGGAGATGGATTATGGTAGAGAGAGAGAGAGAGAGAGAGAGAGAGAGAGAGAGAGAGAGAGACAAGGGGGTTAGGGGTTTGGGGAGGTGTAGGGCAGTTACAAAGAAGGGGGGATATGGGGATATAGTGAGAGAGAGAGAGATGGGGGGTTAAGTATGGGAAGGGAGAGAGGATGGTGTCTTAGGGTGTTGGTTGAGAGAGATAAGGGTGGGGGTTCAGGGTAGGTGGAATATTAGGGGAGAGAGTGTGATGGAGAGAGGGTGTTATTAAGGTTTAGGGGTGGAGGGGAGGCATATAAAGTGGAGGGCAGGTTAGTGGTAGAGAGAGAGAGAGAGAAAGTATTTAATGGGGGATAGGGGTAGGGGTGACGAGTGGTGTTGATGTATATGTAACTTCAGAATGTATTTCATCTGTGTATTTTATATATATTCATTGTACCCTTATAAGAGATGTGTTATTCCTATATAAGGAAGTGTCGTCATGTGGATTGACAAGTGTCGCAAGTGTGTGTACTTGCTGATGGGTTATTAGACCACCATGTGGGGTCGGCCCTGAATTATATATAATATAAGGTGGATGTATCTAGATAGACAAGTCGGCCCCATAAGGTCACTAGGCAAAAAGGTTAGTATAAATAGAGATCGGAGATCTCTAGTTTATTCATTCGGAAAAGCAACTCACTCTCACTTGAAAAGTGGCACACTAGTGAGGAGGAGGATCATCTGCTATCAGGAGACTATATCAGTGTTATTTGGTTGTACTTTTGGTTGAGCCATTGCTCTCTCTATCTCTGAGGAAGTTGTGGGGTTTTTTACCTTAGGGTTTTCCCCACAGAAACTCTCTGTCTCTTGTCTTCATGCGTTTGATTCTTGTGATGCTTGTCATATTGTGATTGTCATGCATTGATATACTGCAGATGTTATTCTCTCAGCAAAGATCCTAGATTATTGTGAATTAATGCTCAAAATTTAACATGGTATCAGAGCTAACCTGAGAAGAAGACATTTTGCAGTGACGGAAGCTTGAGTTCCTTGTTTATTGGGTTTCTCTCCACAGATTTTTGAAAATCAGTATAGTAGATTGACTCTACTCATCAAGGCGCATCTATCTGTCGAATCAGAACTCAGTTTCGAGCATTTTTAGTTTTGGCCCTAAAACATAGGGTTTCCACAAAAATAGGAATTTCTGGAATCTGAAGACACAGTTGGAAGCTCCTTGCAAAAATCGAAGTTTAGAGCTTTGGATCGAGATTTTTGGCTGGGTAGATCTCCGGGAAACTCAAACCCTAATTCAGGGCTCTCCCTAGTGAACCCGGGAGGACAAAAAGACAATTATGAAGGGAAAGACTTTGCTGATCTCAAATTCTGAATGCACCAGGCTGATCAGCTCATAAAGGCGCATCTTTCTATCCTTTCAGAAATTTGAAATTCACATTTTGAATTTTTAGGGTTTCTCTGACAAACCCTAATCCGGGACCAAATCCAGTTTTCAGCACTTCAAGTGGTAAGATCTAAATATTTTCTATTTCCATTTGAAGTACTCTTTAAGATGTCTCTCCACACCAAGCTTGAGGATAAGCTTGAAGGGGCTGATAACTTCTCAGCCTGGAAGTATAGAATTGGGATAATCCTGGAAGAGAATGAGTTGGACTCATATGTGAAAGAAGACATCCCTATCCCAGAGGAAGAAGAGGCCAAGGTATTGCACAAGAAGAACTTGGTCAAGGCAAAAAGAATCATTGCTGATTCTATCAAAGACCATCTCATACCCCATGTGTCTTCTCTTAAGACACCCAAGGAGATGTTTGACTCTTTGACCAAACTGTTTGAAGGGAAAAACATAAATCGAAAGATGACCCTGTGGAACCAATTGAAAGGCGTAAAATTTCAGAATGGAGAAACCATTCAATCTTATTTTTCAAGGGTCTCCCAGATCAAGGAATAGCTAGAAGCAGTGTATGAAATGGTGGAGAATGGTGAAGTGGTGATGGCCACTCTAAATGGCCTACCCACGTCATGGGATTCCTTTATCCAAGGAATTTGTGCAAGGAAGAAGTTGATCTCCTTCAGTAGACTACGGGAAGAATGCTCACAAGAAGAAGCAAGGCTTGTGGCACGAGAAGAAAAGATGGGGAATGAAGATCAAGCTCTCACATCTCACACCAAGAAAGGGAAGTCCAAGAGAGAGCCATCTCACTCCAAGAAATATTCACATCACTTCAAAGAAAGAAGAATCAGCTTCACCTGTAATGAGAAAGGACATATTGCCATAAATTGTCCCAAGAACAAAAAGGACAACAACAACTCCAACAAGAAGAAGAAGGGTAGCAAAAGAAGGTTTCATGCTCATGTTGCTGAGGATGATGAACCACCCAAGAAGAAGGCTAGGGAAGAAAGTGATGATGACTCATCAAGTGAAGAAGAGTATGTTCTAATCTCTGCTCTCACAGGTACCATCTCCCATGGTTGTAATGATTGGTTGATTGATAGTGGGGCTTCCAAACACATGACTGGGTTTAAGGAATCTTTTGTGAATCTATCTGAACATGAATCACCCCATAAAGTGAAACTTGGGGATGATTATCAATACCCAATCAAAGGAAGTGGTGAAGCCTCCTACAACCTAGATTCTGGAAAATATTTGAAGATGAAAGAAGTTCTTTGTGTACCTGGGCTCAAGAAGAACTTACTCTCAATCTCTGCATTGGATGCAAAAGGTATGAGGGTTGCATTTGTGGATGGCCAAGTCCTAATGTGGCCAAAGGGAAAGACTATAGATGATGCAGTAGTGATTGGAGAGCAAGAGGGAGGTTTGTATAAATTGAAGGGACAACCTGAACATCCCATGGTGCATGAATCCATGGAGCCAAGTGAACTTTGGCATAGAAGACTTGCTCATATGCACTATAGAGAACTTCCAATTGCAAGCAAGGCTGTAGAGGGTCTTCCTGAAATCAAGACCAAACATGAAGGTGTTTGCAAAGGATGTGCAAAAGGTAAGAACATTAAGAAGGCTTTCCCAAGCAGTGAAAGAAAGGCAAAAGACATCCTAGAAATCATCCACTCAGATGTATGTGGTCCTATGTCATCCAGTTCTCTAAGTGGGTATGTTTACTATGTCTCATTTATTGATGACTTCTCCAGGAAGACTTGGGTATACTTCTTGAAGAATAAAGATGAGGTGCTTGATAAGTTCAAGGAATTCAAAACCTTGATGGAGAATCAAATTGACAAGAAGATCAAAACATTCAGATCCGACAATGGTGGAGAATTAACCTCAGGTGACTTCAAGAAGCTTTGCAGTGATTCAGGGATTAAGAGGGAGTTGACTGCTCCTTATAATCCTCAACAGAATGGAGTTGCAGAAAGGAAGAACAGAACAGTCATGGAAGTAGAAAGGGCAATGTTGCATGACCAGGATCTACCTATGCATCTATGGGCAGAAGCAGTTAGAACAGCTGTATATGTGCAGAACAAAACTCCCCACAAGATATTGGACAACAAGACACCAGAAGAGGTCTTTTCTAGGTTCAAGAAGATTGATGTCAGCAAGGATGAATATAAGTTCAAGGACAGGTAATCCAGGAAGCAAAGATCAAGAAGGAGCACACTCCAGCAGCTCCTGCAAGGATGCAGATTTTCAGAGGGAGTTGACCATCTTCCTACATTCCACAATAGAAAGGTGTAGAAGAAACTACTTCAACAGCTCCTTCCAGGAAGCAAAGACTCAGAAGGAGTCCACCCAACAAACAAACAAAGATAAGTATTTCAATTATCATTTCTTTCCTATTTTATTTGTTTAAATAATATTATGCTTATGTTCCTAGACTTAGGAGATGTGTTGTGCATATTTGAATGATTGCATTAATGAACAGTATACTACTAATATGCATGTGATGGGTAAGTGGCCTATGGCACTGTACAACATTCCAGTGCTACTTATCTAGAATAAAACCTCTTTGCTGACATGTTGGGAGTAGTGTAAACTCTTAACAATGTTCTGGTAGATACTGGAAGGCATCTAGAAAGTTGTCGAACATGGATAAATGTTGTATTGAAGTATTGGCTAAGATAACTACATGAATGCATGACATATTTCTTTATGTGTAAAGAATTTGTTCTGAAAATTATAAGATGTTTCTAATCATGCAATTTAACTTGTTTTGTAAGAAATACCGTATATCTTCACCTACAAAAGGACTACAACATTTGTTCCAACAACAAAAATATCTATTGAAGATATTGAAGTTCCCAAGATCTGGGATGAAGAAATGGAATGCCATGATCCATCGATCATGAAGAAGTTGTTTGGGATGCAGTCCCAAGACCTAACAGGGAGTCACATGTGTGTAGATTGAAGGAAGCCTTGTATGGCTTGAAGCAAGCTCCCAGAACTTGGTATGGTAGGATGGATAGTTTCCTATCTAGTTTGGGCTTTACCAAGAGTAAAGCAGATTCCAACCTTTACTACAAGATTGAGGAAGGGAATCCTGTGATTCTACTCCTGTATGTGGATGACTTATTTGTAACAGGAGATGAAAGACTGATTGCAGATACTAAGAGGAAGCTTGCTGCTGAATTCAATATGAAAGATTTGGGAATGATGCACTATTTCCTAGGTATGGAGGTGTGGCAGAGTGCAGGTGGGATCTTCCTTGGTCAAGGGAAGTACACAGTGGATATCCTGAAGAGATTTGGGATGATGGATTGCAAAGCCATGGCCACACCTATGGAATCGAATCTGAAGCTACTATGTGATGCTTCATTTGAGCCGATTGATGTCTCCATGTATCGTCAGATGATTGGGTCCTTGATGTACCTGACGAACACGAGACCAGATATTTGATTTGCTGTGAACACATTGAGCCAGTTCCTGACGGATCCGAGGAGTGTTCACCTGATTGTTGTAAAGCATGTTCTGAGGTATCTGAAGGGTACAGTGGATTATGGGCTCAAGTATGAAGCGAATCAAAAGTTTAACCTACAGGGTTATGTTGATTCAGATTGGGCTGGCAGTGCTGTAGATAGGAAGAGCACATCTGGGTGTTGCTTCAGTATGGGATCAGGTGTGATCTCTTGGTTTAGCAGGAAGTAGTCCTGTGTAGCACTAAGTACAGCTGAGGCAGAGTATGTTGTAGCCTGTTCAGCCAGTTGTGAGGCAGTATGGCTATGGAAGCTACTGTCTGAGTTATTTGATCTCTCCTTGGATGCTACTGGTATCTTCTGTGATAACCAGAGTTGTGTGAAGCTATCTGAGAATCTAGTGTTTCATGACAGGTCGAAACACATAGAGATCAAATATCACTATATCAGGGATATGGTGCAGAGAGGAGCTGTGAAGCTCCTGTATGTTGCGACGGACGAGCAGATTGCATATGTGTTGACGAAGCCACTAGCCAAGGTGAAGTTCGAGTACTTCAGAGAGAGGCTTGGCATTCTTCAGATCGAGGACACTTCGAGGAAGAAGTGATGGACACATTTGCTGAAGCCATTCCAAGCATGTTGGAAGGGGGATCCTTCACATGGCTGTGGATGTAAGCGTTGGATGATGAGCATCAGGATGATGTTCTGGTTTCTGCTTGGATATGATCAGTTGGATCATTATATGTATATATGTATGCATCATGTTGGATGCTGGATATGATCAGTTGGATCATTTATATGTATGTACGCATCATGTTGGATGTTGGATATGATCGGTTGGATCATGTGTATGTATTTTGTATATGCATCATGTTGGATGTTGGATATGATCGGTTGGATCATGTGTATGTATTTTGTATGTACGCATCATGTTGGATGCTGATGGATACATTGTGTGGATCATGTATCTTTGTATGATCAGTTAGATCATGTATGTTGATGGATACATTGTGTGGATCATGTATCTTTGTATGATCAGGTAGATCATGTATGCTAATGTATACATTGTGTGGATCATGTATCTATGTATGTATCAGGTGGATACTTGGTGTGCATCAGATGGATGCATTGTATGATCAGGATGATCGTGGATGACGAGCTTCTCCAGATTACATGCAGCAGGATGTTGCAGTGATGATGATCTGGATGATCATGTGTACATCAGGATGATGTTTGATGAGTATCAGATGATACTTTGTGGCCGTGGATCAGGTTGTGCAGGTAAGCATGTAATTTGTGCCCTGGGAGATTTGCAGATGGTCTTTCGAGGTTTTTCCTATGGCATGTAATTCGGTGCCCTGGGACATCTGGCAAATGCTCTTTCGAGGTTTTGCTTGGGAGGACATGTAATTTGTGCCCTGGGAGATCTGCAGATAGTCTTTCGAGGTTTTTCCTATGGCATGTAATTCGGTGCCCTGGGATATCTGGCAGATGCTCTTGCGAGGTTTCGTCCTATGGCATGTAATTTTCTCCTGGGAGATATGGACAGGATGAAAAAGGCCTGGGATGCTTCAGCCAGTTTTTTCCATGAACACATGTAATTTGCTCCTGGGAGATCTGGACAGGATGAAAAAGGCCTCAGATGCTTCAGCCAGGTTTTTCCATGACCACATGTAATTTGCTCCTGGGAGATCTGGACAGGATGAAAAAGGCCTCAGATGCTTCAGCTAGTTTTTATGGTGAGATCACATGTAATGTGCTCCTGGGAGATCCGACAGGTAGAGCCGTGTGCTCGTAACAGCCTGGGATGCTTCAACCAGGTTTTGTGATGGGTCACATGTAATGTGCTCCTGAGAGATCCTACAGGTAGAGCTGTGTGCTCGTAATAGCCTGGGATGCTGCAGCCAGGTTTTGTGACACACGTAATAAGTCCTGAGGATTCCACAGTATGGCCAGTGATGATGAAGACCTGCAAGTGGTGGGCCTATATCCAGTATGAAAAAGGACTGGCTCTGTAGAACTTCCTATGACGAGTAGAGTCAGAGATTGGTTGAGATAGCAGCAGCAGTGACGATGATGATGACGACGATCCAGAGAAGAAGACTTGTCTAGCAGATCTATGTCAAGAAATACCTTCCTAGTTAAGAGGGAGTGTTGATGTATATGTAACTTCGGAATGTATTTCATCTGTGTATTTTATATATATTCATTGTACCCTTATAAGAGATGTGTTATTCCTGTACAAGGAAGTGTCGTCATGTGGATTGACAAGTGTCGCAAGAGTGCGTACTTGCTGATGGGCTATTAGACCACCATGTGGGGTCAGCCCTGAATTATATATAATATAATGTGGATGTATCTAGATAGACAATTCGGCCCCATAAGGTCACTAGGCAAAAAGGTTAGTATAAATAGAGATTGAAGATCTCTATTTTATTCATTCGAAAAAGCAACTCACTCTCACTTGGAAAGTGGCGCACTAGTGAGGAGGAGGATCATCTGCTATCAGGAGACTATCTCAGTGTTATTTGGTTGTACTTTTGGTTGAGCCATTTCTCTCTCTATCTCTGAGGAAGTTGTGGGGTTTTTCACCTTAGGGTTTTCCCCACGGAAACTCTGTGTCTCTTGTCTTCATGCTTTTGATTCTTGTGATGCTTGTCATATTGTGATTGTCATGCATTGATATACTGTACATGTTATTCTCTCAGCAAAGATCCTAGAGTATTGTGAATTAATGCTCAAAATTTAACAAGTGGAATGGTTAGGGGTGGATAGAGAGAGGGAGGTAGGTGTAGGGGGGTTAGAAGTGGGGGGCTTGTGGGTAGGGAAAGGAGGATAGACAGAGAGAGAGATAGAGAGGTATGATGGGGTGAAGGGGTAGGGGGGGAGGAGGGGGGTTAAGGACAATGAGAGAGAGAGGTGGGGTTAGAGATAGGGGGGTTAGAAGAGAATATGAAATATAATGCATGTGCGTTAATAACATACACATGTTTTAAAAAAATGCACACGTGTTCATCATGTATGCATGTTTTTAATTTCAAAAAATAATGGCGTGAATTACATTTTCCACCTACATGGTGGATGAGTTGTCCACTTTGGTTTTAGGTTCATATTGTCAAACCTATAGGTTGGGTCTGCAACTAAAAAAACAAATCCATTTTTTCATTTCTCTATTTTTCAACCTCAAATATACATATGCTCTAGCATGTTTGTTGCTAATAAAATTGCACACTTATAGAGCTCTGTGTGTAGATTTCAAATATATATTTTTTTTTCAGGGAGACAACATTGTTTTAGATTTTTTATTCATTTTTATTTGGTCATATGTCAAATTTCTAAAAAACATAGGTATCTTATTCTTTTTGTAATGTTTGATTGGTTCACCTATTTTGAAAATGAAAAGAATCCACACAAGTACATACAAAGACCTACACACTAAAAAAAAGTTCATTAATTGTCTTAAGACCCTCATAGAAAGGCCTAACACTCCACCTTCTCATTCGAGGGTGTCACTGACTTTATTAATTTAAAAATATATATACAATCAACATTAAAAATTATGAAAAAATAGTGTCGCACAAGAACCACATATTATCTATAAATCTGCAAAGAAAAATGAAAATATTCATTGTTTACATACCAAACTTGGGGCCTAATGCAAACATATGCATTATGTTTTAGAAAAAAAAAATTAACATACCAATATTAGGAGAACACCATTTTCTTGGAGTTATAATAAGTATCCATAAATAAAAGTTACATATCCGAGAAGGTAACTTGATTGTTTGCATTTCATATTTTTACACCATGTTCTAAAGAGTTGTGTAGGTACCTCTAATATTTATTTTTAGTGATCAGATTTCTATTTTTATAGGTTTTCATTACAACTAAGATGTCATAATTGAGTAGCATTAACTTGCACTAGACTAGATCTTCTCTTATATCTCTAATTGTTATTATGAATGAAATTGGTATAGAGATCAAGAATTTTATTTGGAAGGGGGGATATTTAATAAAAAAAATATCATTACTAAAATGGGAATCAGTTAGAGTTTCCTCTAAAATAGTGTATTAGGAATCAAAGATCCGTTATTAATGAATCTGTCTTTGGGTATGAAAATCGTTTGGAGTCTTATCTCATGTGGAAATGAGTAGCAGAATATGCATTACACAAAAATTATTTTCAATTGGATAGATATTGTTGTCTTGATGATCCCATCATCTGAAGGAAAATAGTTATATGGGAACTCTATAAGGCCTTAGCAATTCCAATTAAATAGAATATTTCATGGGTTCCAGGTAATAGAAAATATATCAGAATTTGGGAAGATAAAATATCAGGTGGAGAGCCTTTATCATAGTTTTCTAAACTATTGTGTTGGAGAAAACTCACTATGGCTTGGGGTAGACCACAACAGACAGCTGACTACCAGAAATCAACTCAATTCTCATAACTATGCTACATAAATGACAATGCTAACATAATGAAGAATATAACCAACCTCGATCCAAACGTTTGATGTAGATCCCCGTTGGAGCTTTTCAATCCATGCACTTGAATCTGCAAATTAGTCTTGATAGCCAATATACAACAAGTACATATAATATATAAATGGCATTAACATCATCAATAACAATGGCCCATGATATAACAAGTAAATGCAACCCAATGTAAGATAAACAACATTTACAACATTAATGGATGAGAATATGAGTATTTCTATTAATAAACAAGAAGAAGTACAAAGTGATACGACCTCTTGCCGGCAACCAATCTGAACCAAGATCTGGATCAATCCACTTGTTCCTCCACCACTTCAATCCTCCATGAATGGAAAACTCAAACTAGATAGGAGTTTGGTAGGTGAACATAAAGGGTTCACAACTACAAGGATCAATGAGTGTAGACTCAAGATAGGG
This sequence comes from Larix kaempferi, assembly GCA_027924585.1. NCBI lineage: Eukaryota > Viridiplantae > Streptophyta > Pinopsida > Pinales > Pinaceae > Larix > Larix kaempferi. The sequence continues at coordinate 9,718,316 of BSBM01000848.1, forward strand.
CAAAAATCCACTAGAGTTCTCTTGCTCTTCTTTTTCCTCCCGTCCGTAAGCCATATGTGCTCAATATATAGTCCTCTCAAATGTAATTTAAAGGACACATCGAGGCGTTTCTTGGGCAGATGGAGAGCCAAAGGTCACCCAATGACCGCTTTTTGGGAGTAAAAAGTAATAAACTAGTGATTTTTGCCATTTTACTTGATACCCGCGGGCTACAGTGATGCAACTCGCGGGTACGCTTGCTATAGTGATGCAACATGAGGGTCAGAGGAAAAATGAGGAAATAGTATGTTTGAAGGATATAAAGTGGATCTGAGTCAGTGAAATGGATCCTACAGGCCAAAGAATGATGATGCTCATAAGGTGGAAGATTACGTTGTAACAACTATCTTGCGTCAAATAATGGTTATTGAAAATAGGTGCAAATACACTATATGACATATATTATTGGGATAATATAGGTAATTAGATAAGGTGTGAGCAACTCTTATTCCCTAAATTTTTCTCAACATAGTTTCAACTCCTTTTTCCAAAAATTCAAGGGACTACACCTATTAATTCATATTTTAATGACAAAAATAAATGGGGCCCTATTCTAGGTCAATGTGTTTGGTCCTATGTCGTTGAATTGGTTATCTAGAAATTTGAATAGTACTTTGATTGTAAAAAAAATATGACAATAGGCTAGTGAAACTGAATCCCAAACTCAGTGGTAATGTGATGCAACCAAATGGATTATGTTGTTGCATTCATAGCACCTATATACTCAAATTATGCTATTGATAAAGGAATGGATGGTTGATTCTTTCTTGACCAACAAATAGGTCCTAATATTAAACTAAAAACATACCCAGAGGAGGAATTATGATTAGTGCTATTTCCATCCCAATCAAAATCTGTGTACCCAACTAGATCCAGAGAGAAACCTACTACATAATTAATCACAAAAGTTGAGTACCCTTCACATAGAAAAGAATCTTCTTTGCATATGTATAGTGTATCTCATGAGGCTCTTGCATGTATATTGAAACTACTTCAACTGCATAATAAATTTTCGATATAGTGTGGGTTAGATAAATGAGACTCCCAGGAAAATGTTTATTTCGTGTACTATATAGAAAAGGTGTAGTATTTCCATATTCAAGATTTACTCATAAAAGGAAGGCTGATGATATTTATTTTTCATAATTCATATAAATTATACTAACTAGATCATATGGATCCTTAGACTGTCCCATTGTAACTCCTAAACAATATTGGGTGATTTTGAGCCCAAGGAAGTAATGCACCAATCCTCAATTGGTCATGGAAAATTTGCCATGCAAAGCAGATTTAAAACAAACAATGGATGAAGATGAACTCCCTATGAATAATAAATGATCTACATAAAGTACAATCAATAAGAGAGAGTCACCTTATCAAATAATATGCACATTTGGAAATCAATTACACCAAGAGAAATCTTGGGATAATAATAAGAAATCCATCTTTGCATACCAAGCTCATGGTTCTTATTTTAGGATGTACACATATTTTTTCAATTTGCATACAAGAGATGAGTATTATATGGTACCCCTACAATTTCCCCATGTATATCTCTTCTGTGAGATCCCCGTGAATGAATTCACTCTTCACATCCATATGATGAAGATCCCAATGTTTAGTTGCTACAATGGCGAGTAAAAGTTGAATGGAGTCCATATTTGCATCTGGTGCAAATGTTTCGTTGTAATATATGCCATGTACATGTTAGAAACCTTTTGATACTAGTATTTATTTGTCCATTTGTTGCCACCTTAGTTCTATAAATCCATTTACAATGGAGAAGTTACCTGCAAATAGGAAGAGGTACCAATTCACATGTTTGTTTTTTCATGAGATATTTATACTCCTCATCTATGGCAGCTTCCCAATGTGGATTACCAATAGCTTCTACATGATATTGTGTATTTGCAGCAACAACCATTAGCAAAGTATGGTTAAAAGAGGCTCTTTAGTAGTGAGTGCATGTGGATCATCTTGAAACTAAGAGAGATTCCTCCTTGGATATAATGGATCTCCTACTATTTCACTTGTTGCTTGAAGAGTTTTCTCTTCCCAACATGGTCAGACTATCAGATCTATGACACTTTGCTTATTACTATCAATAGTTTATTCTTCTTCATGAGAATCTAAATTTTCATTTGAATCTTAATTTTCATCTAAGACAGTCGAACAAACAATGGTGAGATCATCGTGAATAAGCAATGGTGCATTAGTAGTGGGATTTTTAGCATGAAAGGGGCCTTCTTCAAAATGTTTTTAGTGAAAGGATTAGTAGTCCATATGCCTTTACACATCCAAGTTATCATACAAAGATGCATTATTCACTTTGTGGATCCAATACTCTTCTTCTTTTGAAAGGAATGTGCACCCCTGCATAAGCTCCAAACACTTTGAAGGGCTTGGATTCTAGTTTTTTACCACTCCAAGATTTGAATGGAGTGACTCCTTTCAAGGCTTTATGAGGAACTCAATTCTAAATGTAGTTTGAATAATTAATGGCTTCAACCCAAAGTTTTGGAGCAAGGGACTTGGACTGTAGCATGCATGTTTCCATATCCTTTAATGACATGTTCTTCATTTTGCAACTCCATTTGGTTGTGAAGTATATGGAATTATATGATGCAACTCAATTCATTGTTTTTCACATAGATTCCATACATCTGTGTTAACATACCCCCCTTCATTTTCTATGCACAGGATATTGATACCCTCTCTCAACTTCTTCTCTGAAAGGGATTTGAAATCTTTGAAACATTTGAATACTTCATATTTTAGCTTGAGGAAGTAAACCCATGTGTATCTTGACCAATCATTCATGAAAGTCAACACCTATTTGGCCCTGCTCATGGAAGGGTGAGGGAATGGACCTGGTGTTTCACTATGGAAAAATTCAAGAGTATAAGAGGATCTCTATGCCTTTCCTTTCTTGAATTCTTCTTTAGGATTCTTTCTAGGAACAAAACCTTGATATATACTATCATGATATTTTATATCAGGAAAACTTATCACCATACCTTTTTTTCTTAGATGATGCAAGTATCTATGCTTTAGGTGAGGAAACCTCTCATGACATAACCCACTTACTTAATTAGCTGAATTTGTTATAAGTACAAAGGAAGTATATTTGAGAATAAATTTACAAAAGACATAATATCTAGAGTAGTGATCATATTTCCCAACAATAACCTTTGATCCATAAATCATTTCAATGATGACTATGGAATTTGGTGTGAATTCTACTCATTTGCTGGAGCCTGGATGAGTGATCTATTATATAGAAAGGATATTTGTGGACAAGGAATGCACACAAATTACATCCTAAAATTATCCATTCTCTTGATTAATAACTCTTTTTGCACATACTTGAACTAGTGTGTTATCTCATGTCAAGATTGTAGGGATGGTGCATGGATCCATTCAAGAAAACTTTTCCTCTAACGAGGCCATGTGATTGAAATATCCTCAGTCAAGAAGACATTAAGATGATGACAAGGAGAAATGGGAACAAGTGTGTGTACTTTTTTATTTTATGGACTTTTAGTTGCTTTTTTCTTCTTAATGTTGCAAGGAACGTTGATGTTTTTCTAGTCATGAAGGTGGGTTAGTTGATAAATGTTTTTCCTTGTGCAAGCATGTTCTTCATGGTCGAAATTCTTGCAGTATGCACATGTTTTCCTCTCCTTCTTAGGCTTCCCATATTTGGAGGAGGTAGTATCCTATGTAGATATGGGATTTTAATCCTTCTTGCCTTTGGATTATTTTTGTTGCATGCTCATGTCCTTGTTTCCCTGATTTGCAGCAATGGAATGGAACTTTGTTGTATTAAGGGATCCTATTGAATGAGCTTATATTTCTCTTGGATAATCAAGGAAATAAAATTATACAATGTATGCATTTTCTAGGTAGAACCAAGTGCCAATCTTGTTGCATGGGATGTGGAGACAAAAACTAACTATTCTAGACTCAATTTTGATAGGATTAATAGATTAGTTGATCATATTTTTTGTTTATTTTTCACATTTTGAGATGAAGTAATAAATAATTGAATTTAGTAAAGAATACTTGGATATATTCAAAGTTACTTGAGCTCAAACTAAGGAGCTCACTCTCCAATTGTTGTCATCTCATCTCATCTTGCTTCCTGAAGAGTCTAGCTAGCTTGGTCTAGACACTATTTGTGGTTGCTTCAAATTCAATATCATACAAGAGGTCTGTAGAAATTGAGTAACAAAGTAATCCAAAATATTCTTCATCTATCTTGTTAATAAATCTTACTTTTTCCACAGTCAAATTTGACTTAGTCTCTGTTCCCATTATAATCATGCGAAGGCAAGCTTCATGTGAAATATCATGTGAACCTTTGATTTCCATTCGTAGTAATTGAATAGAGTAAGGATTTTCTATAGATAAAATCCTATATTGAGTGATGCACTCTACTCTATGTCTTCTACCTACAAACCTGTATACAAACTTCTTTAGAATCCCCAAGGCTTTGTTACCATGTGAGATTCTGGAGTAATGAATCTAGAAGGTAAATGGAGTTGCAATACACTTAGAAATATATTGAATAAGACACAAAGAATCATAGTAACATAATATTCATAGTATTGTATGATTAAAATGCAAGACTCAGAATTCTAGGAATGGGTTGTGAAATAAGAAAATCATCTTCTTCTTTTTATGCTCCCAAGGAAACCCAGGGATGGAATGTCTGTGGAGGGGTTATTTCAATCCCTAGTGTGAAATAAGAAGAAACTATGGTATGGGGACTTGGTTTAACAAAATGGACAACCAAGTAGAGAACTATGCATGAACTTGAAGAGATCCAAACACTTGATGTGGTGGAAGAGGAACTTGAATTGTCTCTTGAGGAAGGTTATGCAATTTTTAAAGAAGAGCATGATTCCTCTGCATTAGAACCAATCTACGACAAAGGTTTCACACTTTTGAAGGAGCTACATGATACTACCCATATGGATTCTTCCCATGATGAAAGTTCTTCACTTTTTGATCATTTGGGTGAGTTAGTTCATTCTCCTACATCCTACAATTCCATGTTTTGCAGCATTAGTCTCAATGAACTATGGGTGAAAGGGTTATTTTTTATGGTGCCACATGAGGAGTATGGAACTCCTAGATTTACTTTTTATGATGACATGGTTGGAGCACATTATTATTCACATTTGAAGTAGCATCCTTTGTTACTTTATGTTGATGCACATCTACATGGATGCACCTGTGATATGCATTTGAGTCACTTGAAGACTCATGGTTTTTCTTGTTCAACACTTGGTTCATTTGATATTGGAGGAACTTCATCCAACACTGGGTTGAATACATTTATGATTGGAGAACATTTTTGTTGGAAGCAACATACTTTGTTATATCTTTATGATTCTCACATTCATGGATGTATGGGTGAGACTTCTCTGAGTCATTTGAAGTCTCCTTGTTTTTTTTGCTCATTATTTGGTTCAGATTTTAGTGGAGATTCTTCATTCACTTCTTGGATGAAAGAATACATGGTTGAATATTTTGATGCATATCACATCCTTTTGGAGCAGCATTATAGGACATGGGATCCTCACCTATGTCACTGGAGCAGATTTGATTGGTTACTTGATGCTTGTATGCACTTGGAAAATGGTGGTCTACTTGCTTGGAGGTATAAGCACTTTCATGATTCTTTGATGAAGCATCTTCTTGATGTACATCTTCATTATGTTGTTATGTATTTTGATGATATATATTCTGTACTCATGTTGCTTGGAAGAATGGATACAATAAAATGGGATCCAAGAACTATGAATTGGAGAGCACTTCTAATTGTTGGAGTGCAATACAAGCAATGGGACCCTGGGATAATTCTTAGTCTCATTGGTTTCAATTTTTTGGGGAAACAAGTAGTATGGGGAATGGATTCCCAACTTAATAAAGTGAGTTTAATCAGAGTAGTGCAGCAGCAAGCATGGTGCTTCCTCTCTAAAATATTCATGGAATCTCGAAGACTCAAAGTTGGGCAACTCAGTGGCAACTTCAAAGAATTATACAGAAAGCAGGTTCTTCAACACCCATGTTTGAAATTTCTTGAGGACAAGCAATATTGGAAAGGGAGTATTTTTCATGTCCCAAATTTTGCATTGGGTCACAATGGCCTATCCCATTGGCCATAATCATGAGAGTTTGTCAAATTGATGTTAAGGGTCAAATAATTGCCAAGGAGGAAAATTACTAGTTTCCTAGGTTGTGGGTGGAAGCATTGGGATTTGAAATAAGAAGGATAATAAATGATGTGTTGACATTAGAAGATCATAAATATGTAATAAAGGAGCTAAATAAATATATACAATGGAAAATCAAAGTGCCATTTGATCATGAAGACACATGGAGGAAGTGGGACCCACACAAGCTATATTTTCTGTGCCACATGGCATCCTCCTCTTGCCATTTCGAATCCATAAGAATCCCAAGGTTCTTGGGATGAGTTGGAATGTCAATATACTTGACATGAATCAATTAAGATCAAATTGGAGTGGAAGAGTAACTCCAATGGAAGAGGAAGAGGCATTTTGGAGCTAGTGAGACACTTGGACTAGATTCCCTATCTCTATGACAACAATGATGAAGATGCTATGACACCTATGACACAAATCAGATCTAAAGGCTGACATCTAACATATATGACATGTAAGGGCTAAAAATAGCTTCGAAGAGGGCGCTCAAGTGAGTTAGGGAAGCCAAAGAGACACTAACTCGAATTTGGAGAAGGAGGGAGTTAGAATTGGAAGGACAAGTGGCATAATTGGGAATCTCTTCCCAACTTGAGTTGGCATGAAGCTCTTGGGAGGAATTCGACCCATGGAGGAACTTAGAATTTTATAAAATACAATAACAAAGAAGAATGGTAGATTTTTTATCATTATTAGAATTTGCAATGTGAGAGAAGAGCCAGTGGATGACTAGTTTCTTGCCTTAGCCAATTTCGAGGGTGAAAGATTCCCATCCAAGTTGGTGTTTGGAGAGGCCATTCGGGTCTTTCATGGAGATTTAATGGATTCTTTATTTGCAGGTTTAAGCTATAGGGCAGCGCATGGTTTCTTCTAGTGCATCTCACTCACTCAACCATTTCCATTTTTCATGGCATATTCTTGCTCCTTAAGGGAGGGCGCTTTTGGTGAGCTATTGTACTCTTTGGGGGAGCTTCTCATGCCCCATTTCTGTTGTAATAAGATTCACATACTCTTTTCTTCATCTTTAGAATTTTATCAGGTCGAAAATGCAGTTGGAATTATATAAATCTAATGTTTAATGAAGAAACAATGTCATTTCCCCACTACCTTATTGTGAACCAATGAAATGTTGATGGATTCGAATGGATAGGTAAAATACTGATGGTTTCTTAATTAATGGACTGTTATTGATGTATTATATGAGTTTAGTGTTCAGTACATTAGCATTTGGAGTCATTTTGTTGAGTTTCATAGCATTTGGAGAAGATTGCCTATCATCTCCCCAAGGTTGAATCTAGTCTTTTTGCATCTAATTTAAGGGAGTTATAGCAGACATTAAAAGTTGAATGGTGATGCATATTAGTTCATGTTTATGTCCTTTTTATTCCCCTTCTTCCATTCATAAATTCGAGTTGGATTGAGTGCATTTGGAAAGCCATTTTCATCATCTAACCCTAGGGGATTTGAACCACAATTTACTAGTAAAATATCTATCTTGACTAGATTTGAAAGATAATCCATAAAAATTATAAATATGTCTTAATATCATCCAAGTACCTTCTGTAGCAATTTGGGAGGATTTGGAGTCATTTGGAGACCAAAGGACCAATTCTAGTCAAAGAGAAATTGCTAGTAAAATACCATACATTGACCAGAATCTTAAAGGAGTTTGCAGAAGTGTTTTAATGGTCTTAAATCATCCCTGGACATCATAATTAAGTATTAATATCAGTCATACACCTCCTCAGAATATTTGGGAGAATTTGGAGCAATTTGGAGACCTAGACATCAAAACTAGTCAAAGGTCGAATTAGGGAAAAAATGTGAAAAATTTGCCATTTAAATAAAATTCTTAAAGAGGGACATTACAACGACGATGACGCAGTGAAGGCGGATGAAAATCCTTGTTAGAGGATTACTTGGATTGCTATAAAAATTTATTTTGATGCTCAAAAAGCTTAGAAAGAAGTTTTTCTAGGTCACCATAGTTTTGACATGCTAGAAGGTCAGGGAGGTTTGTATTGTAGCAAATATTATTAATGTGCGATCTAATGTGGTTGTCTGGAGGGAATTATAAGAGAGAGTGACTTTCATCATCAAATCTAGTAATCTCACAAATATGACATGTCCTTTACATAACAATATTTAATCATCGTCATCATCATCATCATAAACATCATCTTTAGATTAGTTTTGATGAAGGTGATAGGAAGGGATAGAAACAAGAGAAGTTTACACATTATTATACATAAGAATGAAGGTGGTTGGGGTAATAAAAAGATATATTTATTTAGAAAATTATTTACATTAAAAAATGTGTTAGGAGGCTCATTAATGGAAACCCTCTTTGATGTGATGTCACTCATTAAAAATTTTGCCACAATTATTACTCCAAATAGATAAGAAATATGAGTTATATAATAATTTTTCAAAAATAAGAGAACCTCTTTCAAATACCATAGTATTCATACATCCAATTCATATGTTCCTTTTAATAATGACTATGTATGTGTTTCTTCTTAAGAGGTCATACATTCAAATCCATAGGGGGATAGAGTATGTACTCCTATGTGGATTTTAGGAGTTACAATTGTTAGGTGGAGGAGATCTTATATATATATATCCTTCTCTTGAAATATATGCTCTTCTTAAATTATATCAAGATTGATATTAATAATGGACTTTAACAAATATGATGAGATTATTTGAAGTTGAAGCCATAAAATGAGACAAATATATTATTATTCCTTGCCAAGGCATGGATATATTAACGGATGGTTAGTCAAACTCTTTTGACTGGTCATATTTACAGTTTTTTAACAAAATGTTTTCCAAAATTTTCTAAAGTTTTTTAAAATTTGTTATTAAATTTAATAAGTTTAAAAGTTAAAATAATTTCAACAATTTTTAAAATTCAAAATTTTAATTTTTTTATTGATCTCATGGAACATAAATCTGGAGGAGTGCCTCTCAACTAACCAATTTAAAAAATATATAAAATTAATTTATAAAAAAAATTGTGAATTGTCCTATCCTTACTACAGAGTTGTACAACATCACATCAACTGGGATTCTCTTCTCCAAGGAATGGTACTCGTGCGCAGATAAATTCGTTGACTTGTGCACTTGTCGAAGGGAATACACATAATAAGGAAGTGACTTAATGACTAAAACTCCGATAACACAGAGACTTGGCAAAGGGCATAAAATAACAATGCTGGTGATAATAAAACATCCTGCCACTATACACCTCAATCCCATTCCCATTCCTCAAGGATTATCAACACAGCTTAGCGTCCGCCTCGGCCTCCACCTCCACCATCGCCACCAACCCATCTCGCGACCACATTGATGAAGATCTGGCCCATTCAAATCTCACTCCTCGCTTCTTTATTCACTACTACAAGAAGGGGTTGTTTAAGACGATTTTTAAAGACATAATGAACATATTGTCTTAAATATCTATTTCTAATTTTTTAAAATATTTTATAGTGGTTAAGACTATATTTAAAACAAAAATTGCTTTTAGTTTTTTTTAGTTATTGGAATTACTATTTTCTTCTTGAAAAATTGATTAAAATTAATTTTTTTGAAATAAAAAGATTTAGGCTTTTGCATGAAGCTTTTTCTCAGCTATAAAGGTTGTGAATGAGATAAAAATTTGTATAATGCATGCAGGTGGATTTGGTAGGAGGTTACTATGATGCAGGAGATAATGTGCATTCTCCATGCGACTCTGCATGCTCAAGCCAGTCAAAATAACTATGCTGCAAAATTAATTGGTTTCGTGTCCCGTTACATATTGAAATGTTGAGGAACTGCCAAAGCTACCAATAGAGTAGGGGAAAATATATGAGAATATGAGTTTTGTTAATCTTAATAACATTAACAATAGCAGGAAATATGTTGCATCTGTCTTACAAAAAAATTGTGAGAGTTGTGGCCATGAAGGTTTCAACAAAGAGGGTTTCCAGGTTATAGTGTCTTCACCATTTACTCTAGCTCTGTGTATTGTTGCTTAAACTTACAGTTTGCAGTAGTGTGGATCGTGGAATTGTTTTTTAGCCTTTGTTTCCATTCGGAAAACCTCTCTTTTGAATTATGTGATGTGGTCTCCATCTCACCTGGAAACTCTTGGATGGACAGTTAATCAAGTTTCGAGCGAATGTTACGGAGATGCAGGTTTGAATCCGTGCAATCTCTCTTGCATTTCTGGCAACAGACACCTCTACAGAGCTTGAAACCATGGAAAATGTAAGTTCAAATTTTGTTGTGTTATAGAATATCTTGTTTTCGGGCATAGTTCCTCTACATCTGCTTATCCGTCGTTAAGGGTTTTTGAAGGGAACTCTGCTGTGAGTTTCATTATCTGGGTTATTTGTTGTTTAGGTTCCATTTATATGGATATTATGCTTCGGGGTTTTTATAGGTAAATCCAATGGTGTTCAGGTTCTGAAGCTACTTCCATATAGTCTTAAATGTACGTCAGGTGTTACTCAAGTCTTGCTTACATAATAAGGTCATTGAATAAAGAGCTCAAAACAATAGCATATTTCTCAACTGCATGAATTCCTTACCAAAGCAAAACCATACATTGCGAACAACTATGTACCTAGTCTCTTCCTTGCTTTTTAAAGCAGTTTTTAGTATCCCCTAGACATAGGGTAATATCTTGGTTCACAACTAGCTCCCATATCCTCAGATAGCGTAACACGATCTAGGATTAAAAGAATACCTTGAAACTGTTATAGACATTCAGCTAAGTTTTGTCTTCTGCAGCTTGAGCAGATACTGGGTTTACATGTTTTTGTACTTTTGTAATTCATACCGTCGAGATCTAGATATCCATGAGAATAATATTCTGGACATGTTTCTTTTGAGATCCTCTAGTTGTTTCTCTTAGATAAAATCGAGAATGAAGCTAAACACACTTGATGGATTGTTTTCTCTTGCTTCAAACCTTTATCAAATTTAGCACTTACATAACAAGGTCATTCACTAACCAGTTTAAAAAGCGTCTTTCTCAACTTCATGACCAATTTAACCCGGGCATACATTGAGAACCACAAGTCTCTACCTTGATTTTTAATTTTTAGATTATTTTGCAATATGGCATTTTACAACAAGCAGCAAAATTTTTTAATTTATAAGCAAAATGCCACGGGTTTTGATTTTTTATATAGATATTGATTATTTCTAACTTTCCTCATTGTGTAATATCAATTTCCTTGCGCATGAATATTGCATATGTTGACAACTATAGTTGTTATTTCCAGGGTTTTGATAGTACAATGGTGGGAGAAAATTGTACCCAATTATCTGGAGGCCAAAAATAAGGATGGAAATTGCAAGGGCTATTTTAAAAGATCCCCAAATTCTTCTCCTTGACTACCCCAATGTTAGCATGGAGCGTAATAGAATTCAGAAGGCTCATGGGAGATGAGCTGGAAAACGCTAAGAGCTCAATCCGTTGGGCCTGAGCTGGAAAACGCTAGAGCTCAATCCGTTGTGCCAAATATTATTTCCTGAAAGCAACAACTTATCCTAACACTTTATACATGCAGGTCTTTCATTTTTACCATATCTGCACAGCACGGTTTATAGAAATTTGGTGTATTTTTTGTTTATTTTGTTTTGTTCTTAATTTTCTTTATTACTCTAAAAGAGACTTCATAATCTTCTTGGAAGTTGGAACTACTATCAAATTTCTAAAATCTTTGGTTTTTACTTATGAAATGGTATATCCCAGAACCCATTGCAGATCACAACTGCTGGGAAAGACCAGAAGACATGGACACGCCCAGAACAGTTTACAAGAATACGAAAGATAATCTTGGTACAAAAATTGTTGTTGAAACAGCTGTAGAATTGGCTGATACGTTCTTTGTGTTTAGAACATCATACGTTCAGTATTCCCAGCGGCTTCGCCAAACTGCGATTCGGGTAAGATCAATGTGCAAACCTAGAGTATTTGCTTATCGTTTTATTGTTGTAGGGTTTACTTATTGGTTTATTATTTTAGGGTTTTATGGTTATCTGTTTTTCTGGCTACCTCTTCCATTAACTTTCCTTCTAATAATATGTGCAACATTTGGTCTAGTTTGGAGACAAATACAGGGGATTATGCAGTGCTAACCCCGTAGTGAGAGCAGGAGTGTGTCCTTTCTACTGCGACTTTGATGGATACAAGGTAATACTCCTTGTCATTGTGACTAACCCCATAGTGAGAGCAGGAGTGTGTCCTTTCTACTGCGACTTTGATGGATACAAGGTAATATTCCTTATCATTGTGACTTGATATCAGGTTAAATTGCATTATATATTATTCTTTGTACTTTGATTTATTATTGAGCATTACATACATCTAAGATCTAGGAATTTCAATTTCATATCTTAGCAGATTTGGTCCAAAAATCATTTCTATATCTGTTTAACAAGTTTTTTGGCTTTAAAAAATAATTTGTATTTTTTTTTGTTGAGATTTTGCTTTGAAAATTTAATGTCTCATTAAAGGATTTGGATTTTAAAATAATTTGTATATATATATTTTTAATATATAAGATTGGTGGACTAGGTCAAGTGGTTGAGTGCTGTAAGTTGTAAGCATAAGGTCTTGTGGTCAAATCCCCATGTGGCTATATTTGTTTATCTTGAATTGCAGACATTTTTAGGTATGTTATTATGCTACATTACATGTTAAGACAATTTCATTCTTTATCCTTAATACTTTTAATATTGAGAACTTAATATTTTTTATCCTTAGTACTTTTAATGAAGATATTTGTCTTAATTTTTTTTGGAAAATATGGAGCTTTGTAGTGTATTGCAATTAATATGCTTAGGTATCCTAACAAGTAACATCATGGTTTAAGTATTTACTTCTCAATACCAATACCGAGACTGTAGATTTGAATGATGATTTTACAATTTTTCATATTGTTTATATTAATTTTTTTAACAAAATCTTCTCACCAACTAACCTTTAACATGATTGGGTTTGTTTTATCTTTAACCCTTAGAATTCCAACAACCCTAGTGAAACTTAACAAATGATTTTATAAATTTTCACACTATTTATGTAAAGATATGATCTTGCTAACCGTACCATCCATGTGGCATAAACAAAACCTTGGAAGACATTATCACCAAACTTTACTCGCTTCCATATCAAAATCCCTTCTACACACCAACCCTAAATTCAACCCTAAATTTTGAGTATAATACTTAATCATTCTATTGTTGTTTTAACACATCTCATGAGCCAATAGGCCAAGGTTTGAGGCAAGATATGCAACCTTCACCCATGGAAAAACTTGGTTAGGGTTTGCTAACCTTTTGCTACGAAATTCTGATTTTAATGTCTAGGTGATTATTATTGTTACTAATGGGCTAACTTAATCGTCTCCTCACTCGGATGCTATATGAAATTTATACAAATAACAAATAAATATTGGTAATTGACATAGAGCTTTGTATCTCTAGTTATACAGCTGTTTGACTTACTTATTTAGTGTAGAATTATCTGAAATTTTGTTTTATTAAGGATTTGGAAGGATTAGTAATTTACACATGTAAATTTAACTTCAAATTTTATTCTCTTTTTTGTATTGAGTAAACGAAATACACTTTCAGGAATCATAAATTTAATTTTTGTAATCTAAAATTTTTGCAAATCAATCCATTGAATAAATACATTGAGTATTGCATGCTTCTTGTGCTCATTGCTTTATAAAAACTCTAAAAAAATACAAATATTCTTCTTGTATATGAAGTTGCAGGGTACTAGCTCAATGGTAAAGCATCTGAATTTTTTTGTCTTAAGTTTAGACAATTTACACAAATATTGTCTTAATACCCCCTCTATTTAGTAGTGATTGTTACTTATTAATGCAAATTTTGACCCAGTGATTGTTACTTATTAATGCAAATTTTGACCCAAGGCCTTGAGTAATATTCCAAATCTACTTAATTTTCTGAGTTTATACATAACCTTGCAAAGATGCCATTGGAGCTTGTCAAACGAAGTTTCAGTTAGTTCAAAAATGATTTTTCCAAAAGAGAATGGATTAAGTTTCTATGCCACCCAATTCATTTCAATAACAGTGACACAGTCTAAGATTAGAAAATATGCAACATGGTTATGTATTGAATTATACATCTCAAATCTAGACAAGGAGGATTGCTTGGTTTGGACGACAGGCCGTAGCAGAAAGAAAAAAGAAGATAGTTTTCTCTTATTGCTAATTACATTATTATATTATGATTCCCTAAACTTGTTCGTGTTGTCAAGCTGACACTGCGTCTGATCTACAAAGCTGTTGGAGAAAGGCAGGTGTCTATATTTTTTTTTTTATTACTGCGAGTATAATGTTTTTATGATACAAAGGATGCGTTGTATTCGATGTTAAATTCTACTCTTTTTTTCATGTACAGTGTTGTATTTTTCATAATATCCAAGAGACCATATTTGGAGTTATATGGCTCAGGAAAGTGTGGCTACTATTGGTTGGTATACATCTTAATAGCTGTGAGAAAAATAATTATCATGGTAATCAACATGCTCTCCATGGATTACATATTTTGCCCATCTTTTTGTTGTAATTTCATGGCCATTATCCATGCAGCGATTGATGTGGATTGTGAAGAGCCTGGAAAATAATCCTCATGTTCAATGTCTTTAGTGAGCTGGGATTTAGACAGGCTCTGGCTAAGGCTACCACGTCCTGAATTTCTCTCGTGAATTCCTCTTCCACCACCAGAGAAGGGTTTATCAATGCAAGAATCCCATCGTTATAGTATGGCATGGCTTTTATTACCCAGGCTTCGGCATATTGGTCCTGGGATCCGCTCACATCTAGGCCTGAGAACAGGTTCGGCAGAACTTTTCCAAAGCAGAAGATGTCTTAGCTAAGTAGAATCTCAAAAAACGTTTCCAGGTGAGTATGCTTTAAACCTGCCGGAGATCCAATCTTTCTTTGCATGTGAACAAAACAAGGGAGAAACAAATAGACCAATCTCAATTTAAACTAAAACAAATTGACATGAAAGGAGATTTTCTTTTATAATAACTAGGTTCGGTATTTGTAAATGCATGCAGAATTGGTTAGTTAATTAACTAGCTTGTGACAGGGTCAGAGAGAACTAAACACAACATACAACACACAGAATAAAAAACAATATTGCTACAGCGTGCAAGAAAACAAGGGAAAAATACTTTGTTTTTGTCTACAGTAATCAAAGAAATTCGCATACAAAACAATACAGTGCACACAAGGAAAATCTCTATGTTTTGTAGTTCATATTCAATCTAAAAAATTATTACAAAGAGCAACAATTACAAAGAATTTGTCTCTTCCCCCGAGACAAGCATTCTCACATTCTCTTGAGGCTTCCTCATCAATTTTCGGCCTTCACTATTACAGCTACCACAATTAATTGTTTGCAGCAGCTTGGTTTACTTCCTTCAATGGTTTGCAGAATATATAGAAAAAGAACAGATACGATAGAAGACATCATGTCTCATAGACTGGCTTGGAAACTTGGTTTGTTGTGGGAGGAAGGGGAATTAAACCTTATTTTTTCCCTTAAAATATTTAGCATTGATAATTCAGGGAAAACCTTTTAAGACAAATATAGTCTCAAGTCCAACAGGGAGCTTTTAAATAACAGATGCAAAGGAGATTACAAGAATACCTTGAACTCCTCATATAATTTTATCTCCCATGCACGTAGTCTCTCCAAAGTTGATGAATGTCTGCCAAAAATCATGCAAAAGTCCTCCACAAAATCGCTACTACTATCATCGATATCATCCTTTGAACTTCCAACAAAAGTAGCTTTGGGTGGATGAAGATTGCGATGATATAGACTGATGCCAAGAAATTACAGTCACCTTGGAAATAAGTTCTGCAGTGACATGCATGAAATAAGAGAATTTACTAAACCCCAAATGCTATAGATAAGTTGTCTCATTCATAGGAGTGATATGCATATATATGCAAGGAATCATATACAACTTGGAAAGCAACCACATGAAAGTTCACAACTTTATTTTTTTAAATTAAAATTATTCGATCCACCTACCTTGGTATTCAAGCACTGTAGGTTGAATGTGTTAGAAATAATAATCTCATTAGTTAGGTTGAATGTGTTAGAAATAATAATCTCATTAGTTAAGTGTTAGTTACATTCAGTTATTCCGTTCTAAGATCGGTTAGTCGGTGTTTCCTTAAACCGTCAAACTATGTAACATATATATACAACTCTGTAATATCAAATAAATAGTTCAGCCATTTGTGCTTGTAACTCTTTTGTTTATGTCTCTGCCCATATTTTGAACATGGTATCATAGCGTTTGGTTAATCCGTTGGTCAATCCAAAATGGATTTAGGAACCTCTTCTTGATTTGAGGTTTTGTTGAGCCCTTGGAAGTTTTGTTGAAGAGTTGGTGCACACCCACCGAGAAGTCTGCTCTCTAGTGAGGTTTGAGGTTTGTTGAAGCCGGTACTCAATGCGGTACTCAATGCAGAGTAAATTCAGTTGTTGAAGTTTGTTGAACACTTAGAGTGTTTGGTTGATCCAAAATTGGATTAAAAGATCGAAGAGAAGGTTCTGTTGAAGCAGGAGCAGAACTCCATCTGTTAGAAGCAAGAGTTGATGAGATCGTTGTTTTTCTGTTAGAAACAGAAATCGCTGCATTCAGATTTTGCAGCCCATTGGTAAGAAGTCCAACTTAGACAAGAAAGTTGTGAAGAATTCTCGCTGAAGAATTCCGCTATTGTGAAGAAATAGAAGTCTGCTGCAGTCGTTAAGAGGAAGCTCGCTGCCAGCAAAGACGAGCAGAAAAGAATCTACATATCCATTGGAGAAACATAAAATTGTTGTGGAAGAACAGATCGTGAGATTGTAAGTCTGTGAGGAAAAACAGTTCGCTGTGAAAGAACAGATCGTGAGATTGTAAGTCTGTGAGGAAAAACAGTTCGCTGTGAAAGAACAGATCGTGAGATTGTAAGTAAGTGTCCGTTGCTTGCATCAGTCTTCCAAAGGAGACGTGGAGTGGGAGAATCAAATTTATGTGGAGGCCAAAAGCATATTCGGAATTATGTTGCCTGCAAGTCGTTGAGTTACTGAGCGTTGTTACTGTTAAGTTACTGAGCATTTGTGGAGATGCGGTCCAATTTTGACTTGAAGAAAATTTTGAGCCGAAGAAACCTTTGAGTCCGCGTGAAAGACCCCTGCGTCTAAAAAACGAGAAGTTAGAAGGTAGTAAAATAAAAACTATTGTTTATACCATTCGAAAGAAAAGGTTTAAGTTTCACTAATTCCTATGAAAAGTTCTTCTTTATGACATCATTGTTTCACAAGGAAATTATTTTAAAAGTGATAAGAGATTGTGGAGATAAGAGATTGTGGATGTCTTTTTAAAAGGTGAATGGAATTATGTTTTGAAAAAAGGAGTTATAAGTTAGGTATATTCAAATTTTAAAGAAATTTTGAAAGTATTGTGAAAGGATTTAAAGATATAGTTTCGGAATTGACCCATAATTGTAGAGTAAAGGTTTTGGTTTAAAAAACCAAAAAAATACAGTTTGTTTGTGTTGAAGATACAAATAAACTTTGTGATGGGTCATATGAGAAGACTAAAACAATCAAGGAGAAATATTACACAAATTGCGAAAGAGAATGGAAGGGCAGAGGAAGCCTATTTTGCAGAGATGTATGGTGAGATTCCAGTTGGAGTCATAAATCATGAAGATGATGAAGACAAGTATCATATTGCAGAGATCGAGCAGATCAATGAAGATCTAGAGCATAATAAACTGAATGAAGATGAAATATTGAATAGATCTATGCCGATTTTGCCATTTTTTTCAGGTATGGATTATGAAATTTGGGCAAATAAAATGGAAGATTTGTTTTGTTCAGTAAATTTGTGGCGTTTTGTTCAAACAGATTTTGTGGATCCCCATAACAGAAAAAATGCAATTACAAGACATCCCCATAACAGAAAAAATGCAATTACAAGACATCTTATTTTATCAGGAGTGGATGAAAACGTTTTTTATTGTGTTTTCTATCAATTTCATAAAGTTGTTAGTGCAAAAGCTTTTTGGGATGCTTTAGAGATGAGGTACAGTAAAAAGAGAAGAAACAATAATACTTTCCAGCATATTGGTAAATTAGAAGAAGCTTCTATGTTTGAAGCAAAGAAAGAAGACGAAGAAAAGAAAGTGGAAGAAGTCCTTGATAAAGTAGAGGAGAAGAATATTGAAGAAATTGTGTGTGCCATAAAGCATGGAGATGAAGGTGAATCCCACTATGTAGATACACCAGCGGATGATAAAGTTGCCATTGTAGCAGCCTTTGATGATGAAGAAACTTTGGTGAATCCAACAATAGATATTGTTGATGACATTAACTTAGTGAAGCGAACAAAGTTTGTTGTTGACAATTCGATTGAAGATAAAACTGCCCATGTAGCAGTGTTTGATGAGAGACAAGATGAAGATTTTGTAGAGTGTTTGGAGAGTCCATTCCTACACAAGGAAAAGATGCTTGAAGCATCAACCGAGACCAAAGAATCTCATGTTTTTGGAACTAAAAATTTGTGTGTGTTTGCAGATTATGCAGGTACTATGAAAGAAGAACATCACTTGGATGTGTTAAGAGATTATGATGAAGAGTTGAGAATGCTAGAAGAGTGGATAGAAAATCCAAGGATTTGTGAAGACATTGATAAAAAGACTCTAGCAGATGAAGAATCTAAAATCATTATTCAAGAATCAGAGATTAGCATTGCAGAAATCCCCCAGGAAATAAAGTTAAGTAACATACACATGCAAGGCAAGAGGAAGACTACAACATCAAATTTGGGATCCAGGCGAACATTCTATATTGGAAGATGAAGAACAGGGAGTGTTGTGTTTAGTAAAAATGTAACCCTTGAGATTAAGAGGGAGTGTTAGAAATAATAATCTCATTAGTTAAGTGTTAGTTACATTCAGTTATTCCGTTCTAAGATTGGTTAGTCGATGTTTCCTTAAACCGTCAAACTATGTAACATATATACAACTGTGTAATATCAAATAAATAGTTCAGCCATTTGTGCTTGTAACTCTTTTGTTTATGTCTCTGCCCATATTATGTTGCATTTCCATGATCTTCATGTTACATTGACAAGTTGTCAAACACAGCTTCAAAATTTCCATGAAAATTTTGAACTGAAACAAACAAAAACCATGCAAAAACCCTATGAGAATTCCAAAAAATCATGCAAATCTAGAAAGTTCGGTTTAACCCCAACACTAAAGTGTTACTCACTAATATAATTGAAGGCATATTTGTGACCGGTATACAGACTACTTATACCTAGAGTGATTCAAGAGTGGAGGTATATTTGTGACTGGTATACAGACTACTTATATGTAGAGCGATTCAGAAGTGACAGTGTTCGTTTCAAAGAAAATAGATTCTGCTTAACTAGCGATTCATTTATTGGTCATTAACATGGTTTGAAACTAATCTTTGGGGATTACTAAAGGCTCCAAAAGGCCATAGCACGCAAGTTATTGGAGGAGAGGTGCAAAATTGGTGGTGTGCTAAACGGCAAGTATTTATTAACTATTGAAAAAGCTCTCGATGACTATTATTATAAGCCATAGCACGCAGGTTAGGTTATTGGAGGAGATTTGTAAAATTGGCGGGGCGTTAAACGATAAGTATAGGCCTACTATTGAAAAAGGCCTCAATGACTATTATTAAAGGCTCCAATAAAGGCCTCAATGCCTATTATTAAAAGCTCCAATAAGCCATAGCGTGCAGGTTGTTGGAGGAAACGTGTTAAACTAGCGGCATGTTAAAAGATAAGTATCGACCCACTATTGAAAACCCCCCCGATGACTATTGTTAAAGGCTCCGATAAAGCCATAGTGCACCATCTTCCTACTTTCAAGCTTCAGCTGCTCTCCAACTTCTCTGCCACATTCAACATAAATGAAAGACATCACATTACATTAGATATTTATTATTTTTTAACCATCACCATCTTAAAAGACCATTTATTAATTGAAAATATTTTAGAGGTTTTACTAATTTAAAGAATATGTTTTTGAAATGTTTTCAAAGGTTCTTTCAAGCATCCAAAAGTCTACAAAGTAAAGTTGTACTTTTATAATTTCATTTCTAACATATTTATTATTTAGTATAATTAAATAAATCTGAATGGGAAGGACAATAATCTTTCCTTCCAACCACCCAAGCTACAACCAATAAATAATTAAGAAGCAAAAAATAATTAAGAAGCAAAGAAAAACGCTATAGTATTTATTTATAGGACTTCCAAACTCAAAATTTCAGAACTCACTAATAAATCCGAAAAAACACTTCCAACAATTAAGGAAATCAAAATGGTAGTGGCTAGTTAGTAACTAGCCTTGTGACTTTTTAATTTCTAGTTAGTTAATTGTTAATTTTACCTGGTACATGATTTTATTGGCAAGGAATTTCGCTCTTGTTATTTTAAGCGCTAGTCATGTGAGAATTAAAATGAAGAATATGAACTCCTCTCGATCAAAACTACTAGTAGAGCCATATAAAATCCAACCGAAAAATGTGGAGGATGAGCTCGTGCAAAACTCCTGGTAGAGTCATATAAAATCCAACGGGTCTTAAATTTGTAGGGGAGGAGCAACACGTATGGTGGTCCAAATTTATTTGAAAAGTTCAAGAGCACCATAAAAACCAGATATTTATGATTATATCATTTAAGTTATAAAAACAATTTGTATTCCAAAAAACAGTGCATTAACAGCATGCTAGAACGTTTTATTTGACTCAAAACAGGAAACAAAGAGCACGGAATAATCAACCCTTTTACTTGTCTTTTCTATTTTTTGTGAAATGCAATGGCAGCTCCTGCCATCACATGCCCCAACTTGTCCACCCCAATTCCCTGCCGCTTCTCTTTTCCTCTTGTGGTCCATGTGACCTACGGTCGACTCGTTCTCTGAATTGGAAGCGACGGCGAGAGGGAAATTAACCAGAGCCGTGGCTCCTCTGATTTTGAACGCAGCGCGGTCATATGCAAGGGCGGCCTCTTCGGCGGTATTGAAAGTGCCCAGCCAAACTCGAGAAGCCTTCCTGGCCGGGTCTCTGATTTCTGCAGCGAACTTTCCCCGTTGTCGCTGCCTGACTCCTCTATAATGCCTGGCCCAGCTATGCTTCACCTCTCCATTCTCCACCTCCTGTGGTTGTAGCTCTACATTTACATGCTCTTCCTCCTGTGGTTGTGGCTCTACATTTACAGCAGAAGAAGAGTTATTTTCTGTAATTGCAATCTCATTGTCTTTTAATGTGCTGCTGTCATCTTGACATGAACCCCTGGTGAGGGTGGCATTGGGCTGTATATCATCATTGTCAGCAATATTGATAAAAACGGCGCTATCATAATAATCAAGATCGGTATCGTCGTCCACTTCCAGCAAATGGTGGCGAAAGAACTCCAACATATTGATGCTGAAACTCGGCCCCGCAGCATCCATGGTGTTCTCGCACGAATCAACTTTATAAGATCTACTGATTTCCGTGGGCAGGCAGGCCGGCAGAGTTCGAATATCAAGCACTTAATTTTCGTTTTCGTGACCATGTGCAGCAAGTACATTGCATAGTGACCACTGCCCATGCGTATTTTCGCCCCATTTTCATGAATAGATTCAACTATATTATTATTATATTTTGAATTATAAATATAGTTTACTTTTAGCATTGTGCACTCACTGCATCCGTCATCGACTCATCATGCTTTCGTCCTATTGAATTCCCGAATTGAAACAAGAGATATAGATTCGTGAGGCGTCGGATAACACGTCGTCAAATCGTCATGTTATATGGTCATTTTTTTTCCTTGCAATCTTACCATTTCAGCGATGTAGATCTTACCATTTCTGCAATGATAAATCGCCATTTGTATTTCTAAATTTGGATCAATTAACCATGGTTTAAATATTGCGATTGTGTTTATAAATTTGGATCAATTAACCATGGTTTAAATATTGCGAATTAATGTGTGAAACCTTGTTATATTAATAAGAGTTATGAGGTGGTAATGTTTTTGCTAGTGTTTTTTGTAATTATAGTTTAAGTGAGAACAATAAACCACTAAAATATGCAACCACAGTTATTATTGAAAGCTACAACAAAATAAATCAAAAAGTAAGAAGCCAAAATGCTGGAAGAAAGTAAAACCGAAAATCTTATTGTACAGGCAAATATAATTAACAATACAATTACTATGATAGTCTTTTTATCTATAGAAAAGTTTGCCCAACTTTGTGAAGAAGCAACCATTTGTTGGGTGTCATAAGCATATATGTTTATGCAAACACAATGGAAGCTATAGAGTACAAACAATAAGGTTGCTGATGGGGAGGATCCTACTTGCGGAAACTTCTTAACATAGATAAAGTACTATATCCGCTCAATTGATCTGAAGACGGTGATAAGCAATATGATCGAAACAGTAGATATGTTTTCCATATCACAAACACTATGAGCAAAAGAAGAGCTAGGCTAATAATGAAAACGTTAACTCTAGCTAGGCCTAGAATGAATTTGTAATTGAGAACATAAAGCTGCATAATTGTTTTACACTTCGATAGGTATTGAGAAAACATGCAGATATATTTAAACAAAGATATATATATATATAATTAAGCTATCGACAAGGCTCCCAAAATGTGTATTGTGGGCAAAACCAATTCGGACTTTGTTTTTGTAGGTAGGTGTGACAGAAGCAATCATGAGGATGTTGTTGATTTCTGGAATGTATGGATGCTAAATGATGTTAAATTGGAATGTATGGATGCTAAACGGGAAGTACATTTTATTAACAATATTAGTAAAGTTGGAGATCATGAGGTTGACACTGGAATTTGGAGGAGAATGCAAAAACCCAAGCATTTTTTAACTTTAGCAGCAAGAAGCAATTAAAAATATTGCACATGCATTCACAAGTGGAAAAAAAGATAATGGTAATGCAACAATAATATAAGCTATCTCGGCATATGTCCATAAATTATAACAAGGCAACAATACCATTGAACTATTTTATTGTAGCTTTAACTATTTCATTTACAATAAATGCAAAAAAAGGATGTCCTCTACATATATTTGAATTTCAATAGATCCAATTTTTGATAGTACAAGAAGATCCAATACATTCAAATGGATTAATAAATTTTAAACTTTCACACCCTTCGAAGTCTCCTTATAATTTAAAAATCAAACATTTCAACCTTTTCATCTTATAATGATGTAGATTTTGCACCTTGAAAAAACTAATTGTTAATTATTCTATTATCCTTTATTTATATTATAAACTTTATTAGTATTTGAGTTACTAGATAGTATACACTTTCAAACTTTCACAAAATATATTCTCAAACTCTTTACCATTTTAGTTTTGAAAACATAAAAGTTTGAATTATTATATGTTTTGGTATGTCCAGCTTCCCCAATGTTCTTTGTTTTGTAGATGCCATTGTGGCATTTGATTAAAACAAGATTCAGGAAGTATCATTTAAACTTTGGGACCAAGGTTCAACGCCTGCAAGCATGCTAACTAAATAGGCAAAGAGTCGAATGGAGATAACTTTCAGAGTCATTTCGACTACGGGTCAAAAACTTGGATGCAAGCCAAATAGGAAGACTGCAGATTTTATTATGATAGCAATTACGTACAGTAACCATATGGAAATCAGCGAGTTGATAGTCATACATTAATGCAACTCACAACCTTGTGATGAACAATTTAACACTATAGCATTAACTATTAATGGGACATGGGTAAAGACCCAAATCTCAGCCAAGAACCCAAATGCCAGCATAGAAATCCAAACTCTAATTTTAGTAAACAAACAGAATTATGACTTTGATTCGATACAATTCTAGTTCCATCTATGAGCAGGAATCCAGGTCATCCAAAGGGCCGTATGGACATTAAAATTTTACATCTATGAGCAAGAATGCAGGTCATCGAAAAGGAAATATGGCCATTACAATTTTACTATTGGACTACACCCTCTAGAAGAAACGAAATGTAACATGTCACATTCAGTTTTTTTTCTTAATTGAAAATCTAAGTAACCCCAGAAGCATGGCATTCAATATGATTGTATATTCATTATAAGTGGAGAGTAGTGTGCATTCAGACTGAGGGATTTAGACCTCAAATTTGTAAATGTCTCAAAATTATACATCTTAGGCCAGAACAATAAAACCCATAAGGTTTATAATGTTTCAGACTATACAACCAGTTATGCCGCTATATTTTTTTATAAAAAAAGACATTGTTTTTTAACAAATCTAAATTGCATACTACGACGTTGTGGCATAGGCAATCCGCAATTGGGGTATGTATACCTGGGCACCTGAGTCAAGATAATTGGTAGGGCGGTCACACTTTTCTCCAAAGAAATATGCACAGGACAACAAAACTGGTGGGTCCCTAATGTGCGCTCAGGGAACCAGTAAACAAATACTTCGTATTATAAAATACAGAGAGTAAGCAACGGAACCAGTAAAAAACATTTAGGAGCTTAAATATTTAATTCTCTTACCTCAATCAATGAGCTCCCAAGGAGATGACGCGAAGAAGAAAATCGTCACTAACATTCCTATAACTGCAAGTAAAAACATGTTAATATTATCCCTGTAGGCGATAAGCTTATATTATCATTCCTATAACTGCCTACGGTCGGGATTAAAAATTCCCTTCGGGCGCTATATGTCCCCACAGGGACATAACAATCATTCAAAAACTTAAAATATCACATCGATTTAGTGCGTTATAAAAATATTGATAAATTACCCATTATTATGTCTGTGACATCATGGTTTCGTTTTCCACATATTAAGCGATCGATGTAGTGAATTTTTCTGATGGTCTAAGTTTTTTCCAATGTCATGGTTTAATGTGGTGCTTTGGAGTTTGTAGTAGGGAAACCAGGTGACACCTTTCCCACCTGTCCCGTTGGTACAATAGATTTTTCAAAAAATAAAAAATTTGATATTGCAAAAAATAAAAAATTTGATATTGCAGAGTTCAACTTTGGTAATTCGACCTCGAACTTTGTTGCGTGGTTATCTTTGGACATGTTTCCGTAGTGCGTCAATAAGGTTGAACTTTATTAAAGGACTATTTTTCCATAGAAAAGTTCATTACTTTGTCAGAGCGCCTTGTGCAGTTGGTGCTGAGTTAAATTTCAAACTTTGTTGCGAAGACCGCGAGCGAACTCCCTGCACAGTTCGTGTTGGATTAAATTTTTTGTTTTTGCTGGGTTAAATGTTAGCCGAAGTGAAAGGTTTAACTGTGTTGTATGCACCTCGGACTTTGCAGTGTGGGTATAGAATGCCATGTGTCCTGGGTGCATTGTCCTGTTAGGTGTGCTATGCAGGCTGCGTCACAGCAGATGGAGTTGAATGTAATGGTTGTTGTACCCTACTATGTTTTCCTGCATTTTTTTTTATGGGTGGAGGCAGTTGTTTTATGCATTTGGCCTTGTTTTGCATCGACGGGTCCTTCGAGAAGGTTTATGGGGTTTCCATGTAATGTATTCACCGTTAAATATATGTGGTCGTGAGCTCGGCCCTAGCGATGGTGCATTTATTCACGGTGATGTCAGCGAATGTGTTAGGATGTTGTACTGTGGTCTATTCCTCGGCCTTGGTTTGATGGATGGAGTCAATTGTTGTTGTATTTGGGCTTTGCATTTGATGTTGGGAGTGTTTAGTGTTATGTCCAACAAGATTCGTGAGAAATTTTTCTTGGGTAGGAATAATTGTGGCCTTATCGCTGTAGGCATGGGTTTGAATGCAGCCACATGTGGGAATTTTTCTTGGAGTTTATTATTTCTGGTGCCTTGGCCGATTTTTTGCTCCCATTGTTTGTTGGTTGCAGTTCATCGTTTTAGCTGTAGGTGGTGTTGTGTGAATTGGTGAAGGCAAGTGTGGTGGTGTGCAAGTTCCTCTTGGCGAGCTCTACGACGGCCATGACATTATTGAGGTATGGAAATGTCGGCATTGGTTGCAATGGTTTTCTCTTTGCATTCAATTGAGGTGTTGGAACAATTGTATATGCGCTTGTTTACATTTTTCTCTATGGGCAGTTCTTGGTGGAATAAGGTGCTCTAGGGGTGGAGGGTTTTCAAACATTTTTCTTATGGCTCGTCCATGCATTGTGCTTGGTTTCTCGGTCTGTCTATTTTACGGTTTTAAACAATGAACAAGTTCTATATGCTTAGCCAGCAATAGCTTTAGCGTGAAGTGTTGTCAAACATTTGGGTCATGTACATTTGGGAATGTTGGGTCATGTACATTTGGGAATGTTGGTTTGGAGTTTTTGGGTTCTCCACATTTTGAAAGTGTTTAAAAGAATTGTTCTATGGTGGTACATATTGTCTATAGTAGTGTAGGGAATGTTAAAATTGTGATAACTAATTAACAATAACAATAACTAAAATGGTTTGTCTAATCATTGGTTGGTTGGCAGTTCCTCTAACCAGTTGTAGTTCTTCATATACGTAACTCCTTCACCTGTATATTTATATGTAATCTTGGAGAGGAGAGAATGTAACCGAGGAGAATAGGTGGAGAGGAATGCCTTGTATGTAATCTCCGTTATTTAAAGGGATAAGATGTCGATACTTTGCCGGGTGGATGTTTCCCCAAGTGTTGGGGTTTTACCACGTTAAAAATATCTCTGTTAAATGTGTTATTTATTGTTCATTATTATTGTTATTTGTTATTCTTTTACAAACTTAATACCAACAAGTGGTATTAGAGCCATAAGGAGCAAGCCCGTGGTCGTAGGGAAGAGTCGTTTTCATAGAGCACAAGTGGAGACCACCGAGAGGGAGCCAAGTCATCACTGTAAGGGAGTCCATCCTGCTGTGGTCATATTTCATAGAGCAGAAGTGGAGACGTCATCACCGTAAGGGAGTGTTCGCCATGGTTGAAGCTCTGCCCAAGACGCAACCGGTCCCGTGTAGTTCGCACAGTAGCCAGGTCCATGTGGAAGGCTGTGTGGAAGGTTGCAAGTGTAGTGTGGGAGAGGACTAGGTCCGTGTGGAAGGTTGAGTTCAGCCCTAGTGGAGGAGTTGCAGTCACATGGAGGTCGCTTCCAGCAGTAAGATAGACTCGCAGTCCTGTGTCGAGCGAGCCCGAGAGTGGAGGAACGCTGTGGAGGAACAAGCCCAGCCGCCATGCAGAGGTAGAGGACGTCGGCGTGAAGGTCGAGCAGCCAACATGAGCCTGTGGTGGGAAGGTCGAGTAGTATAGTATCTTTTCTTCCTGTGATTAGTGGAGTTGGTCACTCCCGTAAAGCAAAAGCATCTAGAGGTATTCTTTCCTTCTTTTCTTAGAAAAGATTCTAGACATATATATTATATTGGATATATATCATATTTGAGAACTCTGTGAAGATAGTAATATAAAAAAAAATTGATGGCAAAAATGACAAGTTCTAAATTTGAGATTGAAAAGTTTAATGGCAAAAATAATTTTGAATTGTGGAAACTTAAGATGAGAGATATCATAGTTCAACAAGGGTTGCAGAAGACCTTAGATGGCAAGAAAAAACAACCCTTATCTATGACAGATAGTGAATGGGAGGAATTAGAGGCCAGAGCACTTAGCACAATTCGGTTATGCCTTGCGGATGATGTCTTATTTAATATCGCTAGAGAAAAGACAACAACAAGTGTATGGTGCAAATTGGAAAGCTTGTATATGACGAAGTCTTTGACAAACAGAATTTCCTTGAAGAGACAGCTATACGGTATGAAGATGAAAGAAGGTAAGAAGATTGCAGAACATTTGAATGTGTTTAATACTCTTATTTGTCAATTGAATAGTATGGATGTTAAGATTGAAGATGAAGATAAAGCAGTAAATCTTTTAGTTACTCTACCTGAATCTTGGAGAGGAGAAAATGTAACCTAAGAGAATAGGTGGATGAGGAATGCCTTGTATGTAATCTCCATTATTGAAAGGAATAAGATGACGATTCTTTGCCGGGTGGATGTTTCCCCAAGTGTTGGGGTTTTACTACGTTAAAATCTCTGTGTTGAATGTGTTATTTATTGTTCATTATTATTGTTATTTGTTGTAGTGTCTTCTATTAGTTTTAGCACAACTTTGGAATTTGACACCGTACTTGGAGCTTTGTTGTCTGAGGAGTTAAGAAATAAAGCCAGTATTGAATCCTCTACACCAGAAGCTTTGTTTGTTAGAGGTTGATCCAAAGAAAGAGGGGGAAAATCAAGAGGTTTTTCTAGATCTAAATCAAAGGAAAAAAAGAGCAAACTCAAGTGTTGGTACTGCAACAAGAGTGGTCATCTCAAGAAGGACTGTTGGAAAAGACAAGAATCCAAAAAGGAAGACTCTAAATCTGAGGCAAATTCAGTTGAAACTAATTCAGGTATGGTTGATGAGGTGTTGTCCATTTGTAATGTTTTCGATTACAATGAAGAATGGCTATTAGATTCTGGTGCTTCGCACCATGTTTGTCATCATAAAGAATGGTTTACTTCTTATCAAACAGTTAATGATGGTATAGTTCTTTTGGGAGATAATTCATCATGTAAGACTATTGGGTTTGGAAGTATTAAAATTAAAATGTTTGATGGAGCTATAAGAACACTGACGGATGTTAGACATGTGCCTAAATTAAAGAAAAACTTAATATCTTTGGGAGTTTTGGATTCTTGTGGTCATAAGTTTACAAGTTTAAATGGGGTAATGAAAGTATCTAAGGGTGCTTTAGTGGTTATGAAGGCATTGAGAGTAGGAAACCTTTACAAACTGATTGGAAAAACTCAAGTTAATGAAACGACATTGATATCTGAAGTGGCATCAGAATCCACTCGATTATGGCCACAACGTCTTGGTCATATGAGTGAGAGAGGACTCTAGGTATTAGTGAATCGTAAATTACTTTCAAATCTGAAATCTTTAGATTTGATGTTTTGTAGACATTGTATATTTGGAAAGCAGTGTAGACAAAAATTTAAATTAGGGATTCATGCAAGTAAAGGTGTGCTTGATTACATACATTCTGATGTATGGGGACCATACCCTACTATTTCCTATGGAGGAGCAACATTTTTTTTGTTGTTTGTTGATGATTTTTCAAGAAAGGTTTGGGTCTATATTTTAAAAAGAAAGGCTGATGTGTTTGATACTTTCAAATGTTTTAAAGTTATGGTTGAAAAAAGAACTAGCAGGACGATCAAGTGCTGAAGAACAGATAATGGAGGTGATTTTACTTCTTTAGAGTTTGAAAAGTTTTGAAAAGAAGAAGGCATCGTAAGACATAAAAAAAATGTATACACTCCTAAGCAAAATGGCGTTGCAGAACGCTTGAACAAGACTCTTCTAGAGAGAGCAAGATGCATGCTCAGTGATGCTAATTTGGGTCAAGAGTTATGGGTAGAAGCAGTCTCCACTGCTTGCTATTTAATAAACCAATCACCTTCAATTGCAATAAATTGTCAAATTCCAGAAGAGGTATGGACTGGTCATCCTTGTAGTTATTTGAATTTGAAATTTTTTGGTTGTGAAGCTTATGGACTTACTCCTAAAAATCAGTGTCTAAGTTAGACCCCAGATCAAAGAAGTGCATCTTTGTAGGATATGATGATTTGACGAAAGGTTACCGATTGTGGGATCCTACTGCTCGTAAAATTGTCATTAGCAGAGATGTAATTTTTTATGAATCTTCTCTCACTAAATCAGAAAATGTAAAGCTGATGTGGAATAGGAACAAGTATCGTCAAAACAACTAGTTCAGTTGAAGTTTCCATCTTCTAATGACTTAAAGAAACAAGAAGATGTTTCCGGTGATAAAGAAGTCATAGAAGATGAATAAATTGTGGAAACTCCACAACCTACACCACCTACACCAAGAAGATCTACGAGGGAAAGAAATCCTCCTAAAAGGTATACAGATTTTGTTTCGTCTGTTGCTTTATTTACTGATGACGGAGAACCTTCTTGTTTTCAGGAAGCCATTGATTGTGTTGACAATGCTAAATGGAAGATGGCTATGGAATAAGAAATGGATTCTCTGAGCAAGAATGAGACATGGAATTTGGTTGAAATTCCCAAAGATAGGAAAGTTGTTGGATGTAAGTGGGTCTTCAAGTTGAAGAAAGGTATTGATGGTAAGATTGAAAGATACAAAGCCAGATTGGTCGCTAAAGGGTATTCTTAGATGGAAGGTGTTGATTCTCATGAGATTTTTTCACCAGTTGTTAAGCTTGTATCTATTCGTATTGTGTTAGAACTTGTTGCATTGCTTGATTTGGATTTAGAGAAACTAGATGTTAAAACTGCATTTTTACGTGGAGATTTAGATGAGGAGATTTTTATGGAACAACCAGAGGGTTTTGTGCAGCATCGTAAAGGAAAATTAGTTTGCAAGCTCAAGAAATCATTGTATGGCATGAAACAGTCACCCAGGCAATGGCACAAGAAGTTTAATTCTTTCATGGTGAGCCACGATTATACTAGAAGTGAGTATGATCATTGTTTGTACTTCAAAATATTGGATGACATATTCATTATCTTTTTATTGTATGTTGATGATATGCTTATTGTGAGTAAAAGCATGAACGAGATTGACAAGTTGAAGGCTTAGATGGATAGGGCATTTGGTATGAAAGATCTTGGAGCTGCAAAACAAATTTTGGGTATTGAAATACACAGAGACAGAAGAAATGGTAAGCTTAGTTTTTCACAGGAGAAGTATGTTGAGAAAATACTTGTAAGATTCAGAATGAATAAGGTAAAACCTATGAATATTTTGTTAGCTTCACATTTTAAGCTTTCTTCAGGTTTATGTCCTAGTAATGATGAAAACAAGGATTAAATGTCTCGTGTTCCATATGCCAATGCAGTAGGATGTTTAATGTATGTGATGGTGTGTACTAGACCTGATTTTTCACATGTATTAGGTGTTGTCAGTAAATACATGGCAAATCCAGGAAAAGAACATTGGAATGCAGTGAAATGGGTGCTTCGTTGTCTAAGAGGCACAAGTGACTATTGTATCACTTTTAATAATAACAATGATTCTATATGCGGTTTTGTTGATTCATATTTTGTAGGTGATTTGGAAAAAAGAAGGTCTACTTCTGGATATGTTTTTACTCTTGCAGGTGGAGCTATAAGTTGGATGTCAAAGCTTCAAGAAATAGTTGCTTTATCCACTACGGAGGCTGAATACATTATTGCCTCACATGCTTGC
This sequence comes from Larix kaempferi, assembly GCA_027924585.1. Taxonomy (NCBI): domain Eukaryota; kingdom Viridiplantae; phylum Streptophyta; class Pinopsida; order Pinales; family Pinaceae; genus Larix; species Larix kaempferi. The sequence continues at coordinate 9,749,891 of BSBM01000848.1, forward strand.
AAAGAGGCGATTTGGATGAAAGGTCTACTTGAAGAAATTGGAAGGTTGCAGAACAGTGTGCCTGTTTTCTGTAATAGCCAAAGTGCTATACATTTGGCTACAAATCCTGTTTATCATAGTAAGACTAAACATATTGATGTAAAGTATCATTTTGTAAGACAAGCCATTAGTGAAGGTGGAGTAGATCTGAAAAAGGTTAATACTCAAGAAAATTCTGCAGACATGTTTACAAAACTAGTGTTGTTAGAAAAGCTACGATGGTGTGTGGCTTCTCTTGGTTTGAAAAAGAAGTGATGAATAGTTTCCGGCAAAGTATTAGACGATTTGTTGTCAAGGTGGAGATTGTTAAAATTGTGACAACTAATTAACAATAACAATAACTAAAATGGTTTGTCTAACCGTTTGTTGGTTGGCAGTTCCTCTAATCGGTGGTAGCTCTTCTTATACGTAACTCCCTCACATGTATATTTATATGTAATATTGGAGAGGAGAGAATGTAACCGAGGAGAATAGGTGGAGAGGAATGCCTTGCATGTAATCTCCGTTATTGAAATGAATAAGATGTCGATACTTTGCCGGGTGGATGTTTCCCCAAGTGTTGGGGTTTTACCACGTTAAAAATCTATGTGTTAGATGTGTTATTTATTGTTCATTATTATTGTTATTTGTTATTCTTTTACAAACTTAATACCAACAAGGAAAGCATACATTTTTTTATTTAGGACATTGGTCAAGAACCAAGAACCATTGTTGCTTTTAGCTTTGTTTTTCCCCTTCGTTTCTTTAAGGCATTCGTGAAGAAATGAATAGTTGTGTAAACTAAATACAGTGTATATGTTTGTATGTTTCTCTCCATTTGTATTGTATACAAATATGCAATGACATTGTGATTATGATGCAGATATTCAATACAAATAGCATGCCTTACAAAACATTTGCTTGCATTGGTCTTCCTTTCCATTTTGTCTTTGCTTGTTGCTATATCTATGTAAGAATCAACAATTTAAAATTGATCATGTTGTTTCTCCTAGGGATATATATTTCTTCACGCTTTTACTATAAGGCTATATCGGTGGTGTACACACATTTGTCCTGTAATGTGCATCTTGCTATGTGATTGCATAATTTGCTTGCTCCCATGGATCAGATAAAAAACCTCGCTTCAAAGGAGCACACAAGAATGGACCATGTTATTTTGTTGTATATGTCTTGGATAAGAATGAAATTGATTTAGTACTGGCTCAACATAGTATTTTCCGGCTAAAGGATTTTTACTATCGTCCAGGCGACTACTTGTTTGATACATTTGCAGTATTGTTACATTTTCGATACACGTATATTGAGATAAGACAAGGCATAGTAATCAATTTAGGGAAAGTTTGTATTGCAAAGACCTCGAAGCTCCAAGTTCAATGAAAATAGAGCTGAGCAATCATTTTTTGCAAGAATTGCACGATGTTAGTGATGCTACCACATATTTGCAACAAATTTCTCTTTCTGCTACAAATCGGGACCTTTCTTCCGAGCTTGATCTATGAGGCGATATTTTTGTGTTAAATGGTTTGCAAAGTGGCTAAATGTTTTAGTAACTATGTGGTTGCTTGAAAGAAAGAAAAAGTACTACATTTCAAAGGCAAACACACTGAACACGGGCTTAGCATTTTTTTCCATGACCATGCTACATCTTCTAGACACTTTGAGCCATTGTTGTCATCTAAATCAAAATTAAATAATGATGATAGGAAAATATTTCCAGTTACATGTCCATTTGCATAGAACTATCTAGGAATACAAATAGGCATGCTATCAATTAGACAAGAGTTGTTACAAGAATATTTCTTGAAGTTGATTTCATCTTTCGTGATTGCCATGATTTGTTGTTTGAGTCGATTTGTAAATTGATAGGAAATTTTGATGTCCTCTCCTTGCGAAGGACAATTGCACAAACCTTTTGCAATTTTTACAATGCAAATGATGGTAGAACAATACACTGCTTCAAAAAGAATCTTCTCTGTGAAAGCATAATGAATGAACAAAGCATTGCTACTCTAGAAGGGGTTATTGTCAACTTGTAGAAACTACATAGAGAAGGAAAAAATAGAAGGAGGTTTGTTTGCATTGCAATGGATATGTGAACTGTTCAACATTAATATAGACATATGGAGCAGCCACTGTTTGAAATATAAGTTCAAACACTTAGATCTATTTTGCAGGTGTTCTTACTATACCCTCGGTTACAAATATTTTGAATATATGAATCATAATATATGCCTATACATGTTGCATATTTACATTTTGCTTATGCAATGCTATGCTTAAGGACGGATTTTGTTGGAAACGGGTGACAACCGGTCTCTCGGTGACTATATAACTGCCAAACCGAATATGGTCAGTTATGAGTAACCGTGTAAGAAATGTATATATTTCTTGTATTCTCGTAAGAGAAATTATTGGAGAGAGTTGAGAGTTGTTGTATTCTTCAATTATTGAATAATAAGAAGACCGATACCATTGCTCCATGGATGTTTCCCTAAGAGAGGGTTTTACCACGTAAATCTCTGGGTATATTAAATGTGTGTGTATAATTATTTGCTTTCTTATTTTATTTGCTTCTGTTGCATATTGTATTCTGTGGCTGTTTGATCCAACAAGTGGTATCAGAGCTTGGTAGAAAGCCACAGAGAATGAGAAAGCTGAGTGATCATTGTTTCGAGAAATTTCAATTCATTTTACGGGTCAAGAGTTACCAGAGGAGAGAAGCCTGAGGAGAAGGGGCGATAATCTTCAATTACCACGGTTCCTAGGCTTGGTGGGGTGCAGTAGTATTGAGGCACACTTACGAAATTCAGAACGTGAGAATTGTCGCGGCACTGAACTATCGAGCAACGAGGTAAAAAAGGTAAAGCGCGAAAACTTATTTTGTTTAAGATTTCAAGTGATAGAAAACAACTGCCGAACATATATTATATATGATGGTTTAATATAATTAAAAGTGGAATGTATATGGCCGTGAATATTTGAAATGCTTTTGAGTTATAAAGCATATGGTGGATGGGAGTTATAAGGAATACATTATTTATAATATTTTTTAAAAAGATTAAAGTGGGAGGTATAAGGTATTTGTTATAATATTTAATTTGGGTCATTAATATTTTTTATCCATTATATATATTTTAAAAGGCTTGGAGTTTTAATTTTTTTGATTCGGTTCGTTGAGAAAATGGCGAAAACGCAGAGTGTTAAATTTGAAATTGAGAAGTTCAATGGGAGCAATAATTTCGAGTTGTGGAAGGTCAAGATGCGGGATATGCTCGTGCAGCAAGGAGTGGCGAAGGCACTGGCAGGGAAAACAAAGAAACCTGCAGATATTTCAGATGAAGACTGGAGTGAGATGGATGAAACAACTCTCAGTGCTATTCGTCTGTGCTTGGCCGACGATGTTTTATTTAACATCATGTCTGAAGCTACAACAGCAGGTCTCTGGACAAAGTTGGAAAGTTTGTACATGACTAAATCCTTGACGAATAAAATCCTCCTGAAGTGGTAGTTGTTTACCTTGCGTCTGAAAGAAGGTACAAATATTTTTTAACACTTGAATGCGTTCAATACTCTTATTTGTCAATTGGCTAGTATGGAAGATATTATCAAATCTGAAGACAAGGCGATTTTACTATTGTGCTCTCTACCTGAGTCGTGGGCACATTTTGTAACCTCTATCAGTTTTAGTTCTACTAAGTCTATTACCTTCGATGAAGTTGTGGGAGCCTTACTTTCTAAGGAAAATCGAAAGAAATCTAGTCTTGAAACCTCGACATCATAAGTAATGGTGGCCAGAGGAAGAACCAGTGAAAGAGGACAACATTCAAAGGGTACATCAATGTCAAAGTCGAAGGGCAAAAAGAGTAAAATGAAGTGTTGGTACTACAATAAAGTAGGACATCTTAAGAAAGATTGCTGGAAACACAAGCGAGCTTCTGAGGAGGAGGACTCTCCAAAGGAGGCAAACATAGCCGAGAATGATTCAGGTCTAATCGATGAGGTATTATCTACATATATTGTCTCACAATACCATTCTGACTAGTTAATTGATTCTGGAGCATCTCACCACATGTGTCTTCATATAAATTGGTATTCCTCATACCAATCTGTAGATGACCGGATAGTTTATATGGGAAATAATGTTACGTGTAAAACTATTGGGGTAGGGAGTATCAGAATTAAAATGTATGATGGGACTGTTAGGACTTTAACAGATGTTAGACATGTACCTGAGCTAAGGAAGAACTTGATATCAATGGGATTTCTTGATGATGTTGTCACAAATTTACAGTTCAAGGTGGAGTTATGAAGGTATCGAAAGGTATCTTGGTTGTTATGAAGGAAAACAGAGTTGGGAACCTGTATAGACTTGAAGGGAGGACGGAAGTCGATCACGCAACAGTAGCATCAATTGGTGCAGCAGCAGACAATACTTGTCTATGGCATCAGCGGTTAGGTCATATTAGCAAAAGAGGAATGAAGGTACTTGCTGATCGAAAGTTACTTCCTAGTTTAAAATTTGTAGATTTGAAGTTTTGTGAGCACTGTATTTATGGTAAACAGGCTAGACAAAAATTTAAATCTGGAAAACACATTAGTAAAGGTATCCTAGACTACATACATTCTGATCTATGGGGTCCATCTCCTAAAATTTCTTATGGGGGATCATCATATTTCGTTAGTTTTATAGATGATTACTCAAGGAAAGTCTGGATCTATTTATTAAAGAGAAAAGATGATGTTTTTTATATATTTAAGCAGTTTAGAGCTTTAGTTGAAAAGAGCACTGACAGGTTCATTAAATGTCTTAGAACAGATAATGGAACCGAATTTACTTCGAAGGAGTTTGATAATTATTGCAAGAAGGATGGGATCAAGAGGCATAAGACCACTGTTTACACTCCGCAACAGAATGGCGTTGCTGAACGCATGAACAGGACTCTTCTTGAAAGAGCAAGGAGTATGCTCAGTAATGCGAAGTTGCAGCAGGAATTGTGGGGAGAGGCAATGCTTACAGCTTGTCACCTGGTCAATCGATCACCATCAACAACAATTGACTGCAAAATTCCAGAAGAGGTATGGAGAGGTCAATCATGTGATTATTCTAATCTTAGAGTATTTGGTTGTGAAGCCTATGCACTTGTTCCGAAAAATCAGCATTACAAACTAGATCCTAAGTCAAGAAAATTGATCTTTGTTGGATATGGTGATGGTGTTAAGGGATATAGGTTGTGGAATCCTAATGTCCACAAAATCATCATAAACAGAGATGTAAATTTTGATGAAATTTCTCTGACAAATTTAGCTGTAAGTAATGATTTGAAACAGGCTAATGTACCATAGTTTCAGCAAATTCAGTTTGATACTCAGTCATCTGCAAGGGGGACTCATGAGGATGTACAGGAAGAGGATATGCATGAGGACACTCCTTAGGAAGAGGATGAGTAGACAGAAATAGAGGAGATACCACAACAAACTCTATGGAGATCTACGCGAAACATAACTTTTCCAAAGAGGTATGATGATTTTGTCACATATGTTGCTTTCATTTCTAATGAAGGAGAACATGACAATTATAAGGAAGCATTAGAAGTGTCTGACAGTGACAAATGGAAACATGCAATGAAAGAAGAAATTGATTCTTTGGCAAAGAACAAAACTTGGGATCTTGTGGAACTTCCGGAGAGTAGGAAAGTAGTTGGTTGCAAATGGGTGTACAAATTGAAGAAAGGAGCTGATGAAACTGTTCCAAAGTACAAAGCGAGACTGGTTGCAAAAGGGTTTTCTCAGAAAGCAAGTATTGACTTTCATGAGATTTTTTCACCAGTTGTAAAACTTGTTTCTATCAGAATTTTGTTAGCACTAGTTGCTTTATATGGTTTGGAGTTAGAGTAGTTAGATGTCAAAACAACTTTCTTACATGGAGATTTAGATGAGGAAATTTTCATGGAACAACCAGAAGGGTTCGTTCAGAATCGCAACAAGAGGTTTGTTTGCAAGCTCAAAAAATCATTGTATGGCCTGAGGTAGTCTCCCAGACAATGGTACAAGAAGTTTGATTCTTTCATGGTGAGTCAGAATTTTACCAGGAGTGAGTATGATCATTGTGTGGACTTTAAAAAGTTGGAAAATGACATGTTCATTATTTTGGTATTGTATGTTGATTATATGCTTGTCGCAAGCAAGAGCATGTTTGAAATCAGTAGGTTAAGGGCTCAGTTGGCTAGGACATTTGATATGAAGGATCTAGGAGCAGCAAATCAGATCTTGGCATGCAGATACACAAAGACAGGAAAAAAAGCAAGCTGTGGTTATCACAAAAGAAGTATGTGGTGAAAATACTTTAGAAATTCGATATGGATAAGGTGAAACCTTCTAGTATCCATTTAGCTTCTCATTTCAAGCTTTCTTCAGGTTTGAGTCCTAAAAATGATGAAGAAAAGCAGTATATGTCTCATGTACCATATGCTAATGCAGTAGGAAGTTTGATGTATGCGATGATAAGTACAAGATCAGATATTTCACATGCAATTGGTGTTGTCAATAGATACATGGCAAATCCAGGAAAAGAGCATTGGGCAACAGTGAAATGGGTGCTTCTGTATCTTAGAGGCACAAGTGACTATTGTATCACTTTTGATGGTTGTAGTGATGGAGTCTATGGTTATGTTGATTCGGATTTTGCAAGTGATTTGGACAAGAGGAGGTCCACTTCAGGTTATGTTTTTACTCTTACAGGTGGAGCTATTAGTTGGATGTCGAAGCTTCAGAATATTGTTGCTTTGTCCACTACAGAGGCAACATATATAGCTGCTTCACATGCTTGCAAAGAGGCAGCCTGGTTAAAAGGTTTGCTGGGTGAGTTAGGAAAGATTCATAACACTATAAAAAAAATTTGTGATAGTCAAAGTGCTATTCATTTGGCTAAAAACCCAGCTTATCACAGTAAGAAAAAACATATTCCTGTAAAATATCATTTTGTTCGACATGTTTTTGATGAAGGCGGAGTGGTTCTTGAAAAGATTCACACTCAAAAGAATAGTGCAGACATGTTCACGAAGCCAGTTACTTTAGAGAAGCTACGATGGTGCTTAGCTTCTCTAGGCTTGCAGGAAAGGTGATGAATAGAGCAATGAGAAATGGTATCGGGTAAATTGTTGTCAAGGTGGAGATTGTTGGAAATGGGTGACAACCGGTCTCTCGGTGACTATATAATTGCCAAACCGAATATGGTCAGTTATGTGTAACCGTGTAAGAAATGTATATATTTCTTGTATTCTCGTAAGAGAAATTATTGGAGAGAGTTGAGAGTTGTTGTATTCTTTAGTTATTGAATAATAAGAAGACTGATACCATTGCTCTGTGGATGTTTCCCTAAAAGAGGGTTTTACCATGTAAATCTCTGCGTATATTAAATATGTGTGTATAATTATTTGCTTTCTTCTTTTATTTGCTTCCACTGCATATTGTATTTTGTGGTTGTTTGATCCAACAGATTTGCAATAATGCTTCTGGAAATGTCTTTTTATCTAAATTTTGAAAAGTCTTTTTATCTAGATTTTTGGCCTATTGCACAATGCATTTTGAGAATGTATAAATAGTTATTTTTATAAAGTTTTTAGACTTAGTTTCTAAAACTTGGATTCCTTTTCCATGCTTGTAAAAAACAAAATGAAATGCTTTAGATGCATCTTTGTTTCAATCTCCATATGCTTGCTAATTGTAAAAAACATAAAAAAGACACACTCACCATGTTGACCTGCTGCAACATAATGATTTCAAACATGCTCTTACACTTCTAGGCAAGATATCATTGCATTTTCCATTGCTTCTACATAAATGGTCATGGTTTCATGTCTTTTCATCTTACATTGCATATATGTCTTCCCACTTGTCTTCTAATCTTGTCAACGCACATATAGCTATGACCAATTCACTTGTCTTTTTCTACACTTTTTTAAGCTTAGTTTCCAGATTTTGAACTTAGAGACTACTAGCAGTTGCTATTACAAATATAGCTTCAAATATCTGGATTTACTTTGCAGCTATATCTATCTTTTGATTGTTTTCACTATGCTCCTTGTTACAAATATCCTGGACATATGAATCATAATATATGCTTGTACATGTTGCATAATTATGTTTTGCTTATGCATTGGTATACTTATACATAACAAAATAAAATCATTTTGATGCATCTTTGGTTCAAATTCCCAATTCGTGTACCTCAATGCTCATGCAAAAATACGAAACAACACTATCCATTGCTTCTACAAGAATGATTGTCGGTGCTTAATATGAATACACTATTGACGCACTTTCATCTTGCTTCCTTTAATTGAATTATTTTGAAGAGTTTTGTTCAATTGTATACATCTAAATGCTATTGGGTTCTAATGCATCAAAAAATACATATGATCAATCTTATAGTTATATTTACTCTTTGCTTATGCAATGGTATGCATGATCTGCAATAATGCTTTTAGAAATGTATTCTTAACTAATTTTTTGGCATGTTGCAGATTGTGTTTGACAATGTATACATAGCAATTTCTATAGAGTTTTTAGACTTCGTTTCTAAAACTTGGCTTCGTCTTTCATGCTTGTAAGAAACAAAATGAAATGCTTCAGATGCATTGCACCATAAGGATTTTATGCATCTTTACATACTTGTAAATAATGGAAAATTGCAGGTCAATGCTCATGTTTGCACTCTGCCATAATGATTTTATGCATGGATAGATACTTGTAAAAATAGAAAATTGCATTGTCGATTGCTTCTACATTGATAATTGTTGACGCTTGATATGTGTTGGGAGCAGATTAATTACTCCACTATCAAATAAGATGTCCACCAGAATGTTCAAAAGACAAGCACCACCCATATTTTACTTGAAAAGCCAAAAATTAATAATAACAAACCAAATCAGATTTTATTTTGACTGTTCAAATTTCTTGAAGTGTTCTCCACCGCCAAACCGACTAAAGTATTAAAAGTTGAAGGGACATTCACCTCTGTTGTAGCCTATCAAACTTTGAAGAGGAAGCTACAACCAGTTAGTTAACTTCTCAAAACTGTAACAGAACAAACCACTTATTTATGTAGAGATAATTTTATTATGAAGGGTCAATTAGCAGTTAATGACCAATTGTGCTGAAACACTATAAATTCTCATCTTTGTAATCATGTTTTGAGAGATAGGTGGAGTCAATGAAGTTTATGTTAAACCCATAACTTTTCCTGTGTATTTATGTTATGCTCTGTTTTATTAGTTTGTAAATTCAGAATTATTTTGAAGTTAGTTTGTTGTAGCAGCTTAAGAGATTAATGTTATTTTCTGAGTTAATTATATTTAATTGTTATTAGACAAGTTTGTGAACGCGGGGGTCATCATAACGTAGCTGTAATAGTCAGCTGCAACAGTCTTGTAGATGATTGTTAGTTGAAAAAAAGAGTTGCAACAGTCCTGTTGGTGCAATGTCTGTGTTTGGAAACTCGTGTGTGTTGCTGGAAGTAAGAGCAACACCGCCCTGCATTCCCACAGTGGTATCAAAGTGTGGTTAAGTTTTTTTTGTTTTTTTTGTTTAAGAGTAATTTGGAATTTAATTTGAGATGGCTACTAACAAAAGTGTAGTGCAGCCACAAATTCCAGTGTTGACTCAGAGAAATTATGACACATGGTTTATTAAGATGAGAACTATCTTGCGTGCTTAGGATCTTTGGGAGTTTGTTACGATTGGCTATCCATAGCGAGATGATCAAGCCGCTGAATTGGCTCTATCAAATGCTGAGCCTGTTTTGTTGAAGGAGAATAGGAAGAAGGACAACAGAGCTCTTGGCCTTATTCAACAAGACCTAAGTGAATCCATATTTCTAAATATTTCAAGTGCCGAGTCTTTGAAGAAAGCTTGGGATACTCTTGAAACTTGCTATCAAGGTGTGACCAAGGTGAAGAATGTTAAGTTGCAGAATTTGAGAAGGGATTTTGAGAATTTGAAGATGAAGGATAGTGATACTATTGATAATTTTATGACTCAAGTCATGAACATTGTAAACCAGTTGAGACAGTATGGTGAAGACCTCTCAAATCAGCGTGTGATTGAGAAATTGCTGAGATGTTTGCCAAAGAAGTTTGAAGCAGTGGTTGTTCCAATTGAAGAGTTTAAAGATCTCAATCAAATGCACATTGATGAGCTGACTGGTTCTTTGATTGCTCATGAATCAATAATGAATAGGTATGATGATAATCCATTAGAAAATGCTTTTAAATCTCAGTTACATGTTACTAGAGGCAGAGGTAGAGGAAGGTCTAGTAGCATAGGAATAGGAGGTCGAATTGTTGATCATAGTGACAACAGAAATGATTCAGAATCTGAAGAGAAGTCACAGCAGAATACTCCTAGCGTAAGGGGGAGTAGCAGCAGAACGTGGAAGCCAAGAAATCAAAGGTATGATAGATCAAAAGTTCAATGTTTCTATTGCAAGAAATTTGGGCATTTTGCTAACAAGTGTTAGAAGAAGCAAGTAGATATTGGTAACTTGTTTACACACATTTCAGAAGAGACTGAAAATGAAGAGAAACCTATGTTTTTGACTTGTAATGCCACCCAGGAAAGTTGAAAGGATATATGGTTCTTGGACAGTGCATGCAACAATCGCATGACTGGAAATAAAGAGTTATTTCAAAATCTAGATACAAGCATTCAGTCTTAAGTGAAGTTAGGTAATGATAGTAAGGTAAAATTTAATGGTAAAGGTGTGATTGTTGTATATGCCAAGAGTGGTAAAAGAAGAACAATACATGATGTTTATTATGTTCCTGGTTTAACGTATAATTTATTGAGTGTGGGACAGTTGTTGGAGAAGAAGTACAGAGTGTTCTTTAAGAACAAGGTATGTACTATTTATGACAAATATCCAACTAAGCAGTTGATAGCCAGAGTAGAGATGACAAAGAAAAAAATGTTTCCATTGATTATGAGGAATGATTTGACTAACTCTTTGAATGCTTATAAAACTAAAATTTTAGATCAATCATGGTTATGGCATTTGAGGTATGACCATTTACATTTTGGTGGCTTAGATTTGCTACAGAAGAAGCAGATGGTAAAAGGGTTTCCCAGTATATAGCAGCCAGCAAGCTCACGTGAGAGCTGCATATTGGGAAAGCATCATAGAGAGAAATTTGTCTCTGGAGTCTCATATAGAGGAAAAGCACCATTGGAGCTGGTACACATAGATTTGTATGGACCGATGCAAACAGCTTCTTTAACTGGTAATGTTTATTTTATGACTTTCATTGATTATTTCAATCGAAAAACTTGGGTGTATTTGCTGAAACAAAAATCTCAAGCTTTTGATGTGTTTAAAATTTTTAAAGCAATGGTTGAAAAGGAGAGTGACAGATGTATTAAAGTCTTGAGATCAAATAGAGGAGGTGAGTATATGTTGAATGATTTTGTGGAATTTTGTAAATATCATGGAATTAAAAGACAGTTTATTGCTCGCTACAATCCACAACAAAACAGAGTAGCAGAAATAATGAATCGAACCATTATGAACATGGCTCGAAGTATGATGAAGGAGAAGCATATTTCAGATGAATATTGGGGAGACGTTGTTACTTTCCCAGTATACATTCTGAACAGAAGCCCAACTAAGAGCATGAAGGATCGAGTTCCACAGCAAGCATGGAATGGTAAGTGTAGCAGGATATCTCATTTAAGAATTTTTGGTTGTGTAGCTTATGCAAATGTACCTGAATAGATGAGGAGAAAGTTAGATGATAGAAGTCAGAAATGTATTTTTGTTGGATATAGTGAAGAATCTAAAGCATATAGACTCTATAATCCCATCACCAAGAAGTATGTCATCAGCAGAGATGTGATGTTTAAGGAAGAAGAAGCATGGGATGGAAACATAGATAAGTTGGTTGCAGAGGACGCTGTTACATCTCACGCATAAAATGAAGAAGATGAGCAGGGCATACATGGAGGACAGTTAACTCCACATACGCCTACACCAACAGTAAGAACACCTGCTAGAACGCCCAAAACTCAAGAACGTGGTGAACCATCAAGTGTTGATGGACGACAAGCAATGGGATTAGAGGTAAGTAATGAATCAAATCCTACATTAGCTTCATTGAGAAATAGAGTTAGAGGTAAGAAGACTAGAAGTTTAAGAGAACTGTATGAGAAGAATGAAGAAGTAGATCAAGTTTCAAATTGTGCATTGATAGCATGTGATTCTATAATTTTTTATGAAGCCGTTAAAAAGGATGTTTGGATAAAAACAATGGATGCAGCAATTGATGCCATAGAAAGAAATAATACTTGGGATCTTGTAGATTTTCCTGATAATAAAAATTGTATTGGTGTGAAATGGATTTATAAGACTAGGTTAAATGTTGATGGTGAAGTTGAAAAATACAAAGCAAGACTTGTAGCTCAGGGGTTTAGCCAACAACCTTGTATCGACTATAATGAGACCTTTGCACCTGTAGCCAGACTTGATACGGTAAGGACGGTATTAGCTATTGCTGCTCACAATAAATGGTAAGTATATCAAATGGATGTAATGTATGCATTTTTGAATGGATCTTTAGAAGAAGAGGTTTATGTGAGACAACCTCCTGGATATGAAATTGATGGACAAGATGACAAATTCTATAGATTAAAGAAAGCATTGTATGGATTGAAGCAGGCACCTAGAGTTTGGTATAGCAGGATTGATGAATATTTGAATAGTGAAGGATTCAACAGAAGTCCAAGTGAGCCAACCTTGTATACAAAGGTAAACCAAGAAGGTAAAATACTGATTGTTTGCTTATATGTTGATGATTTGATCTTCACTGGATATCTTTCAGTAGATGAGTTTAATAAAGCCATGAAAACATAATTTGAGATGACTGATTTAGGAATGATGAAATATTTTCTTGGTATTGAAGTAACTCAGTCTGAGGATGGTATTTTTATAAATCAAACTAAGTATGCAAATGATGTACTGAAAATATTTAGAATGATGAATTGTAAGTTAGCTGTAACACCATTTGAAACGGGTACAAAAATCAGTAAGGAGGATGATGGGTCAAAATTTGATCCAACGTTGTATAAGAGACTGGTAGGAAGTCTCATGTACTTGACTGCAACAAGACCTGATATAGTGTTTGCAGTAAGTATGATTTCAATATTTATGGAGTCTCCAAAGAATACCCATTGGCAAGCTGGAAAGAGGATTCTGAGATATATTACTCGAACAACAAAGTTTGGTATGCAGTATGCATCAAATCCAAATTTTAAGTTGTTTGGATATACTAACAATGATTTTGCAAGTTCAATAGATGATAGAAAGAGTACATCTGGATATGTATTCAGTTTTGGATCGAGGTCAGTAGCATGGGATTCAAAGAAGCATCCCATAGTGACACTATCCTCTGCTGAGGCAGAGTATGTTGCAACAACAGTAGCTACATGTCAAACCTTGTGGATGAGAAGAACTCTTTCTGAGTTGCAGCATGAACAAGATGAACCGACTCAGATTTTTTGTGACAACAAATCAGCCATTGCACTATTAAGAAATCACGTCTTTCATAAAAGAAGTAAGCATATTGATACAAGGTATCATTTCATTCGAGAATCGATAAACAAGAATGAAATCACTATGGAATTTTGCATATCAGAAAATCAGTTTGCAGACCTATTTACAAAACCTATGGGGACAACGTTGTTTGAGTTTCATAGGAAAAACATTGGGGTTTGCAAGCTGTAACAGAAATCTAGCATTTCAATTTTTTTTTTTTTGAAGTGTAGTAATTAAGCGGGAGAATGTTGGGAGCAAATTAATTACTCCACTGTCAGATAAGATGTCCACCGGAATGTTCAAAAGACAAGCACCGCCCATATTTTACTTGAATATCCATAAATTAATAATGACAAACCAAATCAGATTTTATTTTGACTATTTGAATTTCTTGAAGTGTTCTCCACCACCAAACCGACTAAAGTATTAAAAGTTGAAGGGACATTCCCCTCTATTGCAGCCTATCGAACTTTGAAGAGGTAGTTATAGCTAGTTATTTAACTTCTCAAAACTATAACAGAACATAACACTTATGTTTGCTGAGATAATTTTATTATGAAAAGTCAATTAGCAGTTAATGACCAATTGTGCTAAAACACTATAAATTATCATCTTTGTAATCATTTTTTAAGAGATAGACGGAGTGACTGAAGTTTATGTTAAACCCATAATTTTTCCTGTGTATTTATGTTATGCTCTATTTTATGAGTTTGTAAACTCAGAATTATTTTGAAGTTAGTTTGATGTAGCAGCTTAAGAGATTAATGTATTTTTGTGAGTTAATTATATTTAATTGTTATTAGACAAGTTTGTGAATGCAGGGGTCATCATAATGTAGCTGTAACAGTGAGCTACAACAAAGCTACAATAGTCCCGTAGATGACTGTTAGTTGAAACAGTGAGCTGCAACACAGCTACAACAGTCCTGTCGGTGAAATTTTTGTGTTTGGAAACTCGTGTTTGTTGCTGAAAGTAAGAGCAACACCCCCTGCCTTCCCACAATATGAACACATTGTTTTATGTTATTTCCATATGTTCTCTGTATTTCCACTTAGCTTTCTTTAATTCAGTTATTTGAAAGGAAATTGTTGATTCCATACATAGTCGTGCACTTCTAATCAAGAGATCATTGCATTTCCCATTGATTTTACATAAATGGTCATGGAAACTACTGTTACAAACATACTTTCAAATGTCTGAATTTACTTTGCAGTTGTATCGAGCTTTTGATTATTGTTACTATGCTAGCTCAATGCTTTCGCAAAAAATAGAAGCTTGCACTATCCATTGCTTCTGCAACATGCTAATGTTGATGCTTAAATTCAAATATTTTAAAAGACACTAGTTGAAGTGCATGACTTTCACTAGCCATTTGCATACTCTAGCAACTAGTGGTCACATTCTATTCAATTATGTTGAAACTTTCAGTGCAAATTGTCAAAATGCAAAGGCAATGTTAAGTTCCTTTATGCATTGTTTTTGCTTCCCGATTAGGCTCTTGATAAAAAATACATTGCAATGACAAATTAAACTTGAGCCTATGGTCATGGCTTTAACACCAAATGACATTTCGACATTGGACAATGGGGCTATTGATCTTAATCCCATCGTGCAAGTTTTGGGCATTAAGAAAAGCGATCCAAAATATAGCATGCAAGAAATATTCAGAATAATGCTCTCTAATCGATCCTTTATGCAACAAGAAATGTTCATAATGCATCTCAATGACCATGTGAAATTAGGAGGGGTTCTGTTGGTCATTGGAATGAATACATCTGCAACTCGATGCAAAATCACAAGTAAGCTTAAATTTTTCATATTTTGTTCTCTGCATAATGAAGTGTTTTTATTGTGGATCTCTTATGCAAACTATCCAAATAATTTTTGTTTTTACCCTTTTTTGCAGGATAATCATAGTTTTGAATATAATTGTTGTGGTTGTAAATTGTAACATAGTTGGTGATCCAAAACAACTGACCAATGCAAATACTTAGCAGCAACAACTAGCCTCAACATTCTCATAGAAATTGATACTGTTCAAGATCATAATCTAGGTTTTGAATCGGAATCAGCAGCAACCACTAGCCCTATGAAAACTTTCTGGCTTTTTCCCAGTATGTATATATGGATATGTTTATATGTTTCAAACTCAGAAGTACACATTTTGCAAAACATGCTTTATAGACTTATGTTCTATATGCAATGAAAAGGTCTTTTTCTTTTGACTACTTTTACTCCTTCATTGCCAATATTTTGAACATGCCAATTAGGACATATGCTTATACACATTGCTTAACTTTCCATTTGTAATTGTATCCATGTTTATGTGCTTATTATTTTCTTAGATACTGGTCACATTTCTTGGAATGCATGTCTGTAAGTTTCAATGGACATCTCAATGCTAATACAATTAGCATTTCCTCAGATGCCAGTCATATGCTAATGCCAACACAATTGCTTATGCTACTTGTCACGGGAATCACAACTCACTACTCTTGTTTAAATACTCGAAATTGATCGAACACATTGTTGGAAAGCATCATTCGATTAGCCATCATTGAAAAATTCAAAGTCATATCACATAAATGCAATGTGTGTTTAAAATGTTTAAAATTATTTCCAAAAGCATACACTTATACATGATTGAATCATTTTTATTCAAAGAACATTGCCCATCTCGCTCTTGAATAACACCCTTCATTTTATGTCCAATCTTTCTTTGAAATAAGAATTTGCAAAAATTATATATATATATATATATATATATAAAGTTTTGATATGAGTAAACATTTTTTTATTAATTTTTTAGATAAGATTTTTGCAAAAGTTTAGAAGCTTCTATACTTTAGGTTTAGATGTAGATATTAAATTAATTGAGTAAGTTGGTAAATTAGAAGTATAAATACATATTAGCCTTGTCTACAAACTGGAATATGATTGGGAAGTTAGATATTTTTTAATTGTATTCTTCTTCTTGTTAAATAGAATCAACAATTACTAATGTTATTATTTTCTTTTTTGTAATTTATCTTGGACGCAATATTTTCCAATGCTATATATATTTTCGTTTTTGAAATTGTTTATGATATCATAGCCAAGTTCATGATGTTGAGTTGTTGAGGTTTTACAAATCTAGATTGCATCCTCCTTGATTGTTTGGGTAGATTTTTTTAACCAAAAAAATAATTTCGTGTGTTTATTATTATGTCTCTAACATCATGGGTCTACCAACGTTGAAGTTTTACCCATATTCGATGGAACTAGATTTTGAGATTGGAACCTTGTCGTAAAGAATGTTCTTCAATAAAAAATATTGTGGAGGATTGTTAACAAAGATGTTGGAGAACCTCAACAAAATGATAGAGAACAAGAGATATGGAGAACCAAGCTTGAGAACAAGAGATATGGAGAACCAAGCTTGAGAACACAAAAGGAATCAATGATAAGGATTTAAGCACCAATCTTATAGTTTGTTGATTTAGATAATCCAATATAATTGTTGGAAAAGTTAAAAGCTCATTGAAAAGATGTTGATCTTGCTAATGTATTCCACATAGAAGAAAAAATGTTGAACCTAAATATTACTAATTTTGATATATGGATAATTATTTGAATGATCAATTAGAGAAAATATAGGTTGATTATAATAAGAAATGCATTTTCAATTGATTGTATTTGAAATTAAGCTTCTCTTTGTTTTTAAAATGTTGAAAGAATCTAGGAAAATGGTGATTCAATTGAACCCCAATTTCTCTAAACAAAATCCTAATCAATTTTCTGAATCAACATTAGATGAATAATCTCAAGTCATTAAGAAATGATATGTATTAAAAAATCTCATCCATATACATCTAAGAGAAAATCACTCTTTTTTTAAATTTGAAGATAATGAAAGGAATTTCAAAACATGGAAAGAAAAGTTTAAAGATTTTAACATAAATTTTAGAACTAATAAAATATAAAAGAAAACCAATTGTTTGCATGTAATATGATAAGAATCACATAGACCAATGTTGTTTGAAGAAGAATCAAGATCAAAAGAAATAGTATAAACCTAAAGTGCAACAAAAATATGAAAAAGTAAACGGGAAGATTGAGTTAAAAACATTGTTTTTGGCAATTGACTCTAGAGAAGAAACAAGAAAAATCAACCTTGGATTATAGCTGGTGATTTAAATATAACTCTATCCTCGGATGAAGTTTGGGGATCTAGTAATGTTGATGAGCCATTGGCACTATATTTCAAATAGATGTTTGATAGAGCGGGACTAATTGTTATTTTTCCACCAGTGCTTTCTCCAACTTGGTCAAATGGTCACACTGGTAAATCTAGATTCGCCAAGCGTTTGGATAGATTCATGATGGCAGAAAATTTGGGGTTAGATTTGGGTAGATTTGGGTCTTGGGTCATTCCTATAGGGGCCTCAGACCATAAATTTGTTTCTCCACAATTAGATTTTGATAATTCCTTTCATTGTTACCCTTTTAAGTTCAATAGAACTTGGTTGGATGACACTTCTTTTTGTGACTTAGTCAAAAGATGTTGGGCTTCTTCTAAACCAAAATAGTCACTCTCCTTTGCAAAATATTATCAGGAAGCTCAAGAGTCTAAAATCAGAGGTGGTAAAGTGGGAGAAGAACAAAAAGAAGGAGAATAACATGGAGTTGGATCGTATCCAGAAGGTAATCAATGTTTTGATTAACAAGGTTGATGAAAATTATCTTTTTGAAAACCGAAAAAGGTATGTGACGAGCTTGGAACAAAAAAGAAATAATATTTTTGATCAGATTGAGTCTACTTGGAGACTCAAAAGCACGGCGCTTTGGGTTAGTCAAGGAGATAGCAACACAAATATTTTTCAAATATTTTCTTCATACTAGAAGAATGTAAATGCCATATGGGAATTGAACAATAGTGTGGGGGTTCCTGTAACTGAACATAATGAGTTAAAGGCTAAAGTTGTTGCTCACTTTGGGTCCTTATATAAAGAGGATGGCTTGAAATATCTAGAAGATTAGTTGCAAGTTGTCAAGTTATATCCTAGATTCTTCAATGATATGGAGGGGAAGAGAGTTGGTAAAGAGATTGAATTGGAGGAAATCAAGGGGGTTTTAATTTTTTTTATTAAAGATAAAACCCCAGGGCCGGACGGGTGGACAGTAGAATTTTTTCTACATTAAATATTTGACAGAGTGGTATAGGACATTGTCTTTGCTATTGAAGAATCAAGAAAAAAAAATCCATCCTTGAAAATATGAACACAACTTACATCACCCTAATCTCCAAAAGGGATTGTCTGGTATCCTTCAACGATTATAGGCCCATCTCACTGTGTAATATGGTGTAAACAATTATTACTAAGATTATTTCTATTAGAATGAATCCTGTGTTGGAAAAAGTACATTTCTATTAAATAATTTGGTTTCCTTTCAAATAGACAAATTTTGGATGCAGTGGGAATCGCGTAGGAATGCCTACACTCTTTGAAATCAAAGCACCTGCATGACCTGGTATTGAAAAAAGACCTTGTCAAAGCTTATGATCGTGGTCAGTTGGTCATTTATCAGGTTTTTTTTGTCCCGGATTGGTCTTCCTATGGAGGTAGTAAATTGGATTATGGCGTGTATCAATTCAACTTCTTTTGTTGTTTTAATTAATGGTTCTCCCAACCCCTTTTTTCCCTAGCAGCAGAGGATTAAGGTAGGGTTTCTGATGTCCCCAACGCTATTTATTTTGGTCATTGAAGGTTTTAGTAGATTAATTGAAAATGCAAAGGAAAAGAAGAAAATTAGAGGCATCAAGATCTCCATATATTTATCTATAATTCACTTACTATTTGTTGATGACGTGCTTATTTTTGGTGCGGGCAGTCTAGAAGAATGGAGTTGTTACATGGTTCTTATTGAAACTTTCTGAAAATCCTCAAGGATGATTATTAGTGGTGACAAATTGATGTTTTTACATTGTTGTCCTAATGATAGGATCTATGAACAAATCAAATTACTATTTCCTTATAGAGTGGAGAACCTAAACAAGGGTTTTGAATACCCGAGGTATCATTTGAATCCTAACTGTTATAGGAGAGCTGATTGGAATTGGTTAATCCAGAAGGTGGATATCAAATTATAGCACTGGAATTTCCACTGGTTATCTTTGTGCAGAAGACTAGTATTAATCAACTTTGTACTTCAAAGCATTCTGATTTTTTGGTTTTCTCTTTCCCGGGTTCCTTGCTTTGTGATAAATGTTATTAGATAGAAAATATTCCATTTTCTATGGTATGGGATCATCAAAAGCATAAGTTCCATTTTGCTTCTTGGGAGAACCTATCTCTTTCAAAGGATTTTGGTGGATGGGGTATCAAAAGGTTGGATTGGTTTGGAACTACTTTGCAGGCCAAAAGTCTCTAGACGGCTTTGTTTGACTCATGTCTTTGGAGTAAACTGATTAGAGACAAATATCTGAAAAAAACTCTGATTATTCATTGGATTCGCAATCCAAAATTAAATCATGGCAATGCTTCAATGATTTGTAAAATTCTTCTTACTTCATTTCTGATTTAGAGTAAGTGGATTAACTGGAGAGTGGGAAACGGAAATCAAATCTTTGTGGGAATTGATCCTATTGTTGGCCTCTTGGCGGACTACAGGTTTTCATGCTCTGTGAATTCTCAAATTCATAAAAAGAATATCTTTGTCCTAGAACAAGCTAAAAAGGAAGGTTGTGATGGTTGGATCTATGCCACTAATATTGGTCTC
The DNA here is from genome assembly GCA_027924585.1 of Larix kaempferi. Taxonomy (NCBI): domain Eukaryota; kingdom Viridiplantae; phylum Streptophyta; class Pinopsida; order Pinales; family Pinaceae; genus Larix; species Larix kaempferi. The sequence goes on from BSBM01000848.1 coordinate 9,770,271, forward strand.
TCTCAAGAGGCGGCTGTGGAATGGAACAGGTATGTATTGAATCTGAACTATACTGGAATTTCATTGTCGAAGAATGGGCACACTTTAGTATGGGATTGGAATGTTTCCAATGTGATCTTGTCTGCAAATAAAGCATATGAAGAGATTGTATCATAGAATGCAACCTACTGTCCAAACTGGTGGTTGTTAAAACTATGGAAGAGAAAATCCCGCTGAAGATAAGATGTTTTGCTTGGTGTAATACCCCTAGTTTTGACTTGGAATGTATTTATCCAATATTATGTAAATGATGTAAATACGCTAGAGTGAATTCCTAGTGCGAAGCTCAAGGCCAAGGCCCAACTAGTGAATAGATAGGCATGCATGATGTTATATTTTTATTTGGAATGTTTGGTTGGATTTTATGCCTAATTCGAAATGTATGTAAATATTATGCTGAAAATTAATAGAATGGTCCAACAATGGTTGTGTAAAGAGCACTAAAGGGGCTATGATTCCACCAAGGGAAGAGGAAGGGGGGTCCATGGGTGACTAAATCCTATGCCACCATGTGTTGACCTTAGAACTCACCTAAATTCTATCATGTGATGAGAATAATCAAATTATCTCCTTTTTTGACCATTTTCCAATCATTAATGCATGTGTGGGGTTGGTGGGAAAAGTCACCTCATGTAGTTATTGTAGTATGGGATTGACTGCACTTTTGTGACATTTCTGTCATGACAGAAGTCAGTCTGCAGTTGCCAGGAGTCCTTTCTTCTACTGCCAGAACTCATGTCAGTTGTCTTTTCACCATTTTCCCATATCCCTTAGAGTCAACCCTCATTTGTCTCATTATTACATGTAAGTTTAGAGGTTGCAGAGATGTCCATTGTTGTCCATGAACTTACCATATTGTTTTGAACCCAGAAATTTGAATTTGGAGACCTTGTTGCAGATTTGGAAGTGGGTATTGTGGCTGTAGGTGAGCCGAGAGGTTAGTCAAGCTAGGAACCCTTACCCTTAAGTTTTGTTGCTTGTAGGTGCTTGAGAAGCCACCTATTGAGGCTGTAGGAGGTTCTATAGCAACCAATACCAGGTTGGACTTCTTCTATGCACACACTAGAAGCACCTAGCAAGATGGATCTCCCAAGAGAACCGTGGATCAGTGGAGGGGATGCCTGAGAAAGAAGGGTATTGTGTGGGGAAGGTATTGTGGAAGCCAAGGCCATGAGGGCTGAGTGAGATCCCTGTAGAGCTATGTATGAGCATTTGGATAAGCACGGAGAGTAGAATGGTAAGTGGGCCGATAGATAGAATCATGTAGGTGTTTCCTTCGCCCTGGTGGCCTCCTAGCCCAGCTTGGGGGTGGCGTCTCAACAACAAAAATAGTATATGCTGGACAGAGTGCCTATGGTTAGGTGGAAAAGTGCTCTTACACAGTCAGTTGCTTGGATCTGCATTTGTTAAAGATAAGTATTTTTATGTATTTAAATATGGAAATGTTTTATTTGATGCCTGTAATATTTATGCTTGTATTTGCATATTAGATGTGTGTGTGGATAGATTTGAATTCCATTGTGCATCCTTTATTTCTATTTCTGCACACATTGCATTGTTGAAAAACATGTTATGAACTTGGGGCAAAATTTGTAAGCCCATATTTTCCCAGTGTCCCCTCTCGATGGTCGGATTGGGTGAGGGGGACGTTACACTTGGCTTACTCTGGAAAATAAAATATTCACATGGGAGAACTTGTTAAGACGTGGATTTTTGGGACCTGACCGTTGTATTTTATGTTTGTCTTCCTCAGAGGATATATCTCATATTTTATGTCATCGGTCATTCTTCATATCGGTATGGCAAATCCTGAAACATGTTCTTAATCATGACGAAGATTGGAATGGTCATTTGGTGATGGATTGCATGTAGAAGTGGTTTTTTTCCAAGTTCAAATATAAAGATCTACCTCTTTTCACCATATGGGAGGTATGGGAAGCAAGGAACCGGTGCATTTTTGAAGACTTTAAGCCTTCCTGTTTTTATGTATGTTCCAAAATTTTATGTGTTATGGCTGAATTTACTTCCATAAAACAAAAGTCAAACCAAAGATTTATAAATATCCCAATGATTAGTGAAGACATTGCTTCTGGTTTTTTTATAGAAGAAGTACTCCATTTTGATGGCTTTGAGGAATATAATATTTATTAAACAGTCTTCTCTCTGCAACAAGTATTTTGTAACTTTAATTCCTAATAGAATTACAAGTTACATCTTTTTGCTTATGAAAAAAAAGGTGAATTCACAACCTTCCAACCTTTATTTCATCACATTCAGCTTTAAAAAAAATAAGAAACACTACCCTTAATCACTCTTCTTGTTATTATAATTATATGAACTATATCAATATATTTTGATTTAAATTATTTTATTATAACGATTATAAAAATGCCACATTGACATATACTATAATGGGTAAAATTTCAACATTTTTTTATAATGCATTAATATATAGTTTGATTGTAATAAAAATGTAACAATTATGTAATTTTTATTTATTATTTTATACGTCAAAATAAAGTGGTATGTTTAATAGTTTGTGTTTGTAAATTTTCATTTTCATTATTCCATTAGATATTCATGAAAGTAGAGGGATTGCTTTATATATAATAATATTAAAATAAGATTATAAGTATTAAAACTTTTTTATAAGGTATTTGTATATTTATTTTATAATGTGTTTATGTAAAATTAAAAAATTAAAAAGATTATAATATTAAATCTATTTTATTTTTATAAGGGTATTTGCGTATTCATTTTATAGTTTGTTTATGCAAAAATAAAAAATAAAAATAAAACAGTAATAAGATTATAATATTAAATTAATTTTATTGTTAGGATTTTAAAAAAATTCTTAAGAAAAACCCACAGGAAACTCTTTAAACACTTCTTCATATTTTATGGATGGTATATGGGGTAAACCATTGGCTCCAATTACAAAGTTTAACGTGATGGGGACACCGAGTGAGGCCATTTTACATTGATGCATAGCCACCTAGGGATTTGACCCCGAGACCTTCTACTTGCAATTGACAGCTCTCAACCACTCGAGCTAACCCATTGGGCTTAGGATTTAAAATTACATGTTATAAGAATATATTTTTTAATAAAATAAAATAAAAATCAAAATAAATGATAATTGATCGTTTTAATATTTTGTAAAATAAAGAAAAAATGTGATTTAGTCTTCAAATATATCTAGCACCATGTTTCAAAATTTGAAACCTTCAATGTCCATCAAAACATATTTTACCTTTCATAAAAGGACACAACAAATTTTTCCATGCAAAAAAAAAAATTTGCATCAAGCTTGTCCATAATGAAACTCACCATTCTTTGGTAAATTTCCAATTGAAGGGTGGCTCCAATTTTTGCATGTCAAAGTTTTAGATGGTCGTGAATTGACAATTAGGCAACAACAAAGAAGCCTAATTGAGGCTACCACACATTGCATCATCATTACTTTATAAAAAAATTTAAATCAAGATGAAACTTTTAAATATTTAAAATTGAGTTTAAATGTTAGTGCCACATTACACATAGATTCTTCCATCTGATTGCTCAGTGTTCAGTCCCACATCGACTATGGAAAATCCATTGACAATTAACTACGAACACATCCACAACACACATATTAAATTTTAGTGTCCTAGATAATTTATGGACCCAAATACGATCAACTGAGATCTAAATTCATGCGTGGATAATATTATGCAACAAAATGAAGCCTCTAATAAAGTCAATAGTGAAATCTCACATGATTATTAACTGAACGAGATTGTACAACAAGATATGGATGGACATTGGACTCGAGATCTTGTAATTATTTTTTAATCAAATATCAGTTCTTTATCATTATTTTTAAATGGAAATTAATTTTTTAATGTTTGTTAATTTGTTTCAATACTACAATAGTCTCTACCATGCAGGGAATTTAGCATTGCGATAGGTTGTATTTATTTTTTTGGTTATGATGCGACTTTGCAATGGGTTGTATTGATTTTATAAAATTTATTAAAATTGTAATTCTGTGGATTGGATCTCACAGTACTTGTATAGTGACACTAGTATTAATTATGCATCTATGGGATGTTATTGATAACAATATTGATATAATGTAAAGCTTAAATCATTCTTATTTTCCAGCATGATTTAATTTTGGAAGAAGACTTAAATTATCATCTGTTAGGATCATAGGATGGTTTCATTTTCATTGATAGACTTTCTTCGATAATAGCATACCCTTTCTTAGATTTGAAGGCAATAATTTTCTTCATCATTGTAGGCCTAAGGCCACCGAGATATTGTGCAAGCGTTCAAAATTATGATCCACGACCTTGCCCTCATTCAGGGTTCAAATCCTCCAAAACCATGTTTTGCAAAGCCATGTTTGGTTTATTGTATGCAACATTTGTCACTTATTGGATGGGATGTAAGCTATAATGTAATGTGGTTGCACTACTAGCCATACATTCATGATTTCGTCAACTATGACTAGTCCCCAAGTCTGGAGACTTGGAGCAGAATTGAATGAGACTATACAACAAGATATTAATGGAGGAGAATGGTACATCACTATTTCCAAACTCTCTGATGAGAATGTGTGATGCATGGGAGTTGGAGTTACATAATATTTTGGTATAGATCTATGTTGCAATTGTTTTTTAGAAAACTTGTCCAAAATGAATGGATTTGAATGAGAAAACTTCTCAAAATAATTTGATTTGACAGCTTTTTGTCACGTGTTAAATTTGATGGAGAATTTGTATTATATTGACAAATGTGATCCATTAATGCCAGGAGTCTATAGCTGTCCACTCTTTGCCAAAATTTTATAACAAGTAATCACGTGTGAAGCATGCTACAGCCCTAAGCGCCAAGCATTATTGAAAATCACCTCTACTAAGTTGGTATCCTAGTAGAAAAGGCACTAATTGACAATCACCTTTGGTAATATGGTATCCTGGTAGCAAATAAATGCATTAATGATGGTTATGATTCACCAGGATAGAATAGTTGAAATCAACTAATAGCAAGCTTCAAACGCTTGGCATAACTTCACAACTATTCCTTCTCAAATCCCAACCAATTTATGTGTAAGGTGAATAAGTAATGTGTTAATAGAAAATGTAATCAAAAAATATGGAATTAAATTGCGCAGTGGATGATCAGAAATTAGAATTGATTCACCATGGTTTATAATTAATGTAGTTAAGTGATTGGAATTAGGGAATTGAGATTTGGAACTGTGGTTAGTCAAAAGATTATTGGAATTGTGAAATGTTATTATGAAAGTAGAAAGTTTGAAACTGAAGTGGTTTTAAACATTAAATTTTTTTATCATTATTTCATTTTCCAAACTCCTCGACTCTGCTTAGGCTCCACTTGCTTCCACTATCACTGTTGAATCTTGTGCTTGTTTCAATTTCATATTTCTACCTTGTTTCATGTTTTAGTACATGTTAGCATTGTGGTAGTTGGATAGGGGGTAAAAGCTCATGCTAGAGCATAGGTATCTCTAGGATTCAATCGAGACTCGATTGAGTGAGTTGGTCAAGCATGCGAACAATCAAAATCATCAAGGATCTTGTTGGAGCAACTACCTTGATCACTTTCCGATCAATATTTACTTCGTTATTGAGAAGTGAGACATGAAGATTCATGTTGGTAAGCAAGATGGTGGGTCACTTCTTCTTTTGCTCGGATTGTGAACAGTTAATACAGAGACTCGATCAGAATAGTTCATCCATCTATCTTGAATGTCTATGTTGGAATTTACATGGAGATGAATGTACTACTCAAAGGGCCCCCAAAATTATAGGAGAAAATCTTTCCTTATCATTGGATATCACTATCAGTGACTGCAAGGATCATGATTGTCTAAGAATGGAAATTGACCTGCAAATTAGGATTCAAGGGAAATGAAATAAGTACCTTAAACCATTCCTATTTAAATCACAAGTTCGAACCATAGTAAATCTTGACCCTTGCTCATGTTACTTCCATTGTTAAGTTTGATCCTTGCTAAGGATGCTTCCACCATCACCATCGATCCCTGCTCAAGCTACTTCCACCCTTTCTTACCATGTTCATGCATAACATATATCATACCCTCTTCGAACTCCAAGGGATCCGCCTGAGAAAAGGAAGCATATATCCACCCCAACACCATCGTTCCACCACCCACCTGCATAGGTGCACATCGCCACTAAAGACTGAAAAAATATACCTCCCCTAATGGTTATTTCCTCTAAGAGAGCTTGTCTCTCCTCTAGTTTATAGAGCTAAACAACTAGAAATATATATAAAGGGATTTGTTGTGTTAGTGGAGTTCAAGATTGGCTATGTTGTTCCTACAGTTGAATGATTTTTTAGGTATGTGCATCATGAGAATAGTTTTTTTTGTGTTATTTTATAGGTATTTATTTGCTTGTTCTTGGAAAGGATTGAAGTTTGTTATTTAAAGGATTCAAGATGATAATAGTTTTAGTATTCATGAACATATTATTCAGATGCACTCCCTCTTTTGTATTTATCGATCTCTATGTTCATTGAACCTTGATTTTTCTGTTAAAGTCTCATTAGTTGTCAATTCAAGATCCATTAGGTATAAGTGTTTTTTAATTGGTTCTCCATTTTTGTCATTTTTTTCATGTTTCTAAAATTTCCTCTATATGGATTCTTGGGTTATTTAACTAGCCCAAATTTAATTAGACAATGCTTAGTAAAATTTTGATTTATTATTACATTTTCAAATGGAAAAAATGATTTATTTTAACATATCAGCATTGAAGAGTTCAATATGTCATAGCTCTTCAAAGTGAAGTAGTACCTTTCACTTCAAATTTAACCCCTGTCTAGCACAAGGGCCAATTAATTAATTTATGGTGTCTACTAATTATAAAATTGTACATTTCCCTTCAAACTTGATCCAATAATTTAGTCTTTTGACCATTAACTGATTAGAGTTGTCTTTGATTTTTTTTAGTCAACCCTTGATTTGTTTACTATGTTAACTAAATGATGGAAGATTTGCACCTATTTCTTGATGATTTTTCAAAATTGCATTTTAAACAATGGAAAACACAATTTCACCCAATATCCCATAACCAAATTTATAATAAAAAAAATTTAAAAATGCAAATCTTTTATGCTCTAGCTTACTCTGTTTATTCACAAAGAAAAGCGTTGTCTAAAAGTTCTACGATTTCGAACTGAAAAATTTGGTATAAATTTTTAAAAATCCTGGTTACAACTATCAAACTCATAAATTTTGGGTGCCTCAGGGGTTTCTGATGGTGTTAAATCTGTTTCTACCAGCAAAATTGCCATTAAAACACTATTAAATTCAAATTTTGTAAAACAAAAAAAAATCTAATGATAAGCATCGTCCAAGCTAAGTTGTCGATTTTTTTAGACAACTCCAAAGTAAATCGTAACATTTAGTGTTGTTGTACGTCTCACATTCACTGCCATATACCTCTTATTCCAATGCAAGATGACGTATGCATGATGACAGATGCACTGATTACATAATAATATATAATAATACACATACGTAAGAGTAAAACACAAAATGACAGATGCACAGACTACACAATACTATATATACGCACGATGGCGAAAGCGGTGATGACATAATAATATAAAAAAATACACTTACTTACATATGAGTAAAACGTAAAATATAATTCAGCGAAAAATAGCATGGGCAGTATGCACTGTACTTGATTTATATTTCTAAATCGTTTGTCAAGCGGGCACAGGGCACCACCAAAGATGGAATTTGACGGGCATTTGCCCGTTTTGACATTTTACCCATCAAATACGGGAAAAATTTTGATTAGCCCGTTTTGTGAGACGGTTAAGTTTTTTAATAAAACGTTGTTTTGACGTTTCGAAATTTTGTGAAAACGTCATTATAGTTTAGTTTATGTAGGAGTAGGGCCCAGGGGTCCGGGGCTCAGGCCCGGAGCCTCCCATCTCGCCAGGATGTATCCACCTGTTCCAACTTAGGTTAATACATTAAACGGGTTCGGTGGTTTCAGTGAAGTTGTAAATGCCATTGAATGCGGTATGCTAGCAGCCAGACTTAGTCGACTCTGGGTAATGCGAATCGTGATTATGGGAGGCTGGAGCAGCGAGGGTTAACTGTTTTCATTGTTTAAGAATCAACATGCCCGCAGGGTCGCAGCCTGACCCCTATTTTGGAGGGAAGTTGGCCAAACAAAGAGATATCAAACCTAGTCTGGTTCATTCCTGGAACAAGAATATCAAAGAGACTATTCAAATTGCTCTCAAATGTAGTGTCATTTGTATTATTAGAGCTGCACTTAAATGATGGTGCCTCTAGGCTCCGAGACTGCGTTGCAAATCTGTCCATGGAAAGTAATAATGAAATCCAGAACAATAATAATTAGGTAGAAAAGCGTGATAGCTTGGCCGATCCGAAGAGAGCTTGTAGAATCCTTTCCATGGAAGTTCATATTCGTTAGGGACCTGATCGCCATGGGACTGTGGAGACCTATGCATAGACATAGAAATAATGCTACAATTATCTTATTTTCTGCCCATTAAGTGATCAATCAATACGAAGGAGATCATAGTTTGGTCCACAGTGGGCAGTGGGGACCCATTATCTTTTCTCATATTTGGCGTAGCAGTGTGGGCGGCGTCACAGCGGGCCAATTCTTACAGTCAAAACTGGAAGGAGAAGAGTCGAAGAACCACGAATTTCTTGGTGGAAATGGTGGGTTTGTACACCAGGTGATAAAACCGAAAACTCACTTTCTCATTTTGTCTGCAAGCGGATTTTATCAGTCGGTTAAAGGTTTGCATTTTTTGGAAGCATTTCTATCAGATTTTCCATAGAGACTACTTTCTATAAATCTCAATTTATGTATTTTCGGCACCTATTATTTTTTTCTTAGGTCGATTCAAGAGGTCCAGATCAAATTTTCATACACGAAGTGACGAAACCCTGTCGTTTTCAGTTGGATTTTGAATTTATGTTTTTTGAACTAAATTTCTAGGGTTCTGTACATAAACAATGAATAGAATGTGAGGATGTTATGGATGCTGATTAAGATTCAAACTTAACTGCATATCTGAATTTGTTGAAAGCACACGTTTGTACATATGTGGGTACTGGGTAGTCTACATGTTCATCTGTGTGAAGTTATTTGCTCATGGTTGTGCAGTGAATAACTGTTTTGGGTGTTTTTTTCCCAGGTTTCCAGGATGGATCTTCTCGTTGATGTCCATTCCATACTTTATCTCTAGCCAAGAAAACAATATTTATGAGTTGTGAACTTGTGAATGCCTTCAGTCCTCCCAGTGATGACAACTTTTAGTTCTTCCTTCACACTTCCACACAAACCCTAAGGGAGGTATGCAATACCACCTGCGTAATCTATGAATTCCCACTCCCGGTAGCATGAGTCCCGTACTTCCCAAATCAAGGAAAGACTAGAATTTAACCAACGGCCAGTGGGCCACTAGATATCACCTGCAAGAGATCCTCTACGCATTAGATTATGGTAGTTTCAAGAAACTAGTTCCCCATAGAGTCGGAGAAGGTATCAAAGTTTCCTCAAACCTGTAGCAGCATTCCAAATCCACAGCCAGAACTCCTCCCTTTCTGACTTCGCTCAACAGAAGACTAGAGACAATACATAATCAAATACGTCACTCGAAAACCTTGTTTATTTCAACTTTTACCATACAACAATATTGATGTCCATGATGCAGAGCCAGAGTCTTCAAGAAGCTTCGTACGTCCAAGTTCCCCCCTTTTATTCCTTTAGAACTGTGACCGAGGTACAAATTACTTTGAATGAAATATTTTTGTGCATCTTGAAATTTAAAGATCCTTCCCATATTCCATTCATACAGATTGTCAAAATGCAGGCTTTGAAAACCTTAGGAAGATTTATTTTACAGTTAGCTGATGTGAGAAAGTCTTTGTTAGTGCATTTAGAATTTTTCATATTTTTACTGAAGATAGGTCTATGGAATATTTGCTAGTTCCCTTTAATCTAAGAACAAATCAATTCTATGTTTTTTTTTGCATAGTAATATTCATCGTGAGAAACATTTTATTGAAAAAAGAACCAATAGATATTAGTTTTGGACAAAAACTACCCAATTTTTTTGGCTAGAGTGGGATTGCAATTCCTAGGACGTGTCACTTTGAGGATTCTCATGTGAAGCCCATGCAGGAATGTGCTAAGATTCAAACCTGCTAGCTAAATTGCTAGTAACATTAATCTTAGTTTATGGAAACTGGACCTAAATTACTAATAACTTTAATAATAGTTTATGGACTTTTAAATCACATGGTGTTGGGCAATAATTACTTTTGAGTTTGAAATTGGTTGATGTGAGAGCTCATCCAACAACCTTTGACCTATTGGGGCAAGCACTTATCCAACAACCTTTGACCTAGAGGGGAAATTTACTAATTTATCTTCGGAGGATGGGAGTGCAATGGCAATAAATACACTAAAACCTTGTCGAGCATTTGAAGGGCATTTTACGTTTGTTGGGAGTTTAAGGACATAGTTAGTTTGGTAATAAAGAAATTGAGAACTTATTAAATCTTTTTTGTTTCTTGGGAGTTTAAGGACATTGTAAGTTTGCTAATAAGGAAATTGAGAAATTGTCAAATCTTTAAGTATGTTTTAATTTAAATCTTTTTATTAAAAACTTAAATATATCAAATGTCACATTAACATCAATGCATTGATATTAAAACTATTTATTGGAAGATATGTAAAATTCAAAAACTATATTATGGTGAAGCAAGTCATAAGGATTTATTTTCATGGGATAAGGCAAAGCATGGAACTAAGGATTTTAGCTAATTCAAAAATTACACAAGGACTCCTATTCATAGGATAAGCGATATCATGAAACATATGAATTTAACTCCACGTACAGTTGTGGTAATGAAAATAAGGGGACAAGGAGATGGGGGTGGTACTGAAGAAGATTAATGACATTGCAAAGGAAAGAACCAAATCGATTTATATTGTTTTCTATGCATTAAATTCAAAAATCTATTTTTCCACAATATCAAACTTAAAAAGGGGATGCGATTCAACATGATCATAACTTAAACTCCTTTGCTAGGGGGTTCAATCATGGAATGCATGACAAACAAGATAATCAAGTTTAAGATTGCATGGATTAAGCATCATTTGATATAATTTCCATTCCCAAGTTTGATGGGGCCATCAAAGAAACTAAACTGAAGGCTTAAACAACTACACTATCACATTTCTTTCGATTAAATCTCGTGGAGGATTATCAAAAATTATTTTTCCACCTTACACCTATAAGACCATGTGTTTGATTGGTGAGCAATGTAGGATTGCAAATGAGATGGAGGCAATCAACTTGCGATAACTACTTGGAATGAATTTGTTACTAGTTTGTGTCTCATCCTTTTGAGGTGTATACCCAATAAGATTACTTCTCATATTTAAAGAATATGAAGCAAGGTGTATACCCAATAATATTACTTCTCATCTTTAAAGAATATGAAGCAAGAAGACGCTATAATATGCTTACAAAAATATCTCTCTACAAGATATAGTTACCATTTATATCGTTATGCTAAAATAATTTATTCGTGGACATTTCAAAGCATTGGAACTTATTGCTCTTAAGGAGGCCATCCAATAGGGAGAGGCTTACTCAAAGGTGGCTAGAATAACTTTACAATAGGAATTTCCTCAAAATCTCCCAAACAACAAAGGGTGATCCTAAGGGAACTCAAAAACCTAGTTCGTTTATTATCACTACTATTGGACAATCTAAGGGTAAAATGGCATAGCCTACTATCATAGTTTATTAATGCATAGAGGGACTATGTTTTAATTTCAAAGAGAAATGTTCCAAGGGACACAAATGAAAGAGTCCTAGGACAATCCACATGATTGAGATTTGGTTTAGGCACTACACGTGGGTGAAAATAAGTAAGAGTAGATCGTGGAAAATGAGGAAAAAATTGCTACTATGGATACCAAACATAATTGTGAGATTTCAATAATTACCCATACTATGATGGAAAGAACTTAGTAGATTCCAAGATGAATTATCAATGGTTTTGGAAGTGAAACCATTAAAAATTTTCCAAGTAGTAGTGCCAGTGACCATATGATGGAGTGTGTAGGGGTGGTAAAGAAACTAAAATTACAGTTAGATGGCTATGAACCAAGTTTTGTTTTCTGCATTGGAACTTTGGCAAAGGATAATGTGGTCACATGAGGGAAATGGTAAAATACTTTGGACAATTTTGCATGATTTTGTAGTAGATGCATATGAAATTTGAGGAAGCATAACTGTTGATCATAGTGAGAGCCTTGCAACCTAGTGCTTCCAGGGGCTTGCACATTATGCCTCTATTTCTCGAGTATATTTTCAAAATGAAATATGAATACACGTGGCTGGCTGTACTTGATCCCTATTTAGTTCATTTCATACTTCCAAATTACAACACTAAAACGTTATTATTTATAGGTATATATTTAAGTAAAATGTTCAATGAAGGGAAATGGTAAACCTCAAAACGTAAAAAAAAAAATAGTATGACAGGTAAGATTCCAGTGAAATTCCAACCTTGGGAACCACCAAGGAAATCAAATTGCGAATCGAATCTTAAAATTGTACTTACTTAGTGCACATGGGAATGAAAAAAAGTGATTAATTTTCTAACTCATTTCTCCATCACCCACCACCACTGTACTGGCATCTGCCTACGGAAATCAATCAATTGAGTGTGATTGGTGGACCGTGGGAGACCAGGTGAATTTGAGCATAAATATGTTAGATTTGATTACCCACCAATGCTGATGGAGAAGTCAAAGGTCCCCAAGAATATCGACTACTTGAACATTTACCCCTTTACCAATAGCACTAATACCAGCTAAAAACTCTTACTCAAGACAACACCTTCCATGGGGCTAGAAATTCATTTTCAATCAACCAAAAGACTCTTACTCAAGACAACATCTTCCATGGACCTAGAAATTCATTTGCAATCAGCCAAAAGAGACAAAGTAACACACCACAACCTTTGTAGAAAGAGACATAACCTACACAAAAGAAGAAGAAGGATATGTTCCCCTCCTCTTTTTGAATGTGAGAACCCTCTGGAGACAATCACAAAGAAGGTGTTTGACATGGTGGAAAAATCTACAACAAGAGGACAACTTCTCATAATCAAGATCTTAAACCCACTTCTGATTTCCACAAACCAAAGTGATCTTGCCAGAAAGTCCTCAATTCATTTTCATAAGGACTAAAATGCAAGGGACTCCTTCTCTAGATAGGGTTTCCTTAAAATTCTTTCAAAAATTTACTAGGGTATCAACAATGTCGTTGGCACCTTCAGAGAACAAATTTGAGGGGGAATGCCGCCTAAACATACCCATAAAAGTTGAAGATCGTCAAAATCACAAGAGGAATCAAAATGCCAGACATAAGAACCAAACCTACTTCACTGAAACAACAAGGGCCAATCGAAAATACTACCATACAATCCTTCGAACTAGAAAAAATAAAGGTGAATGGAAAATTTGACCTTACCAGAAGCTAGGCATCCATAGATCTCATCGAGCCAAGAACACATCTTGGAGAGTGAAGGCTTATTTCAATAAAAGTAATCCTAAAGAGCTATAATCTACTTGATATCCTCGTTACTATTTTGAGGAAATTGGGTATAATTTTTTTCCTTAATATATATAAACAAGACTAAACATATTAGTCGCAATGTGTATAACCAAAACATTCTCGTAAACAGTTCATTCCTACGTACGCAATCTATTCAACTAGCATATAAGACTTGAGATCTCATGTGAGGTTAGAGACATAATAAAATTTACAGAACCTCTTGCTTCTCTTATCAAATATACCGAGCTATTTACTAGTCTCATAATATCATCCACAACATCTCAATGACATGATTATTACTTGAATCATATGAAAAAAACTGATGACATTTCATTAACTCAAACACTATTTTATTTATACCTTTGCACAACGATTCTTCATTACCCTTATCATTCTTATTTTAAAGGGGCATTCATATTCCTTCTTTTAAAACTTAAAAGCAACATAATCATACTTCATGAAATCCATGTGGACATTATTCGATTTTTTATTCTTACCACCACATAATATGTAAATTGTACCATTCTATCATTTTCCTCTATTCAAAACATAATCCATTAAGAAATCATTTATAGAGTTATTTATGGATATTTATCCCTAGTTGAAGTTACTCCGGCATAAGTCTAAGGTTATCTTCTCCAACTAAGAAGATGTTACCTTTAAGGGAATTCTTAACATTATAATCAATAACCTTATTTCAAGACTATTTAGTTAGCTTACTACATGAGTTCGTTCTAATCTTCAATTATAACTCATCACACATAGTACATAAATAAGAGATAAGGACATGTCGATTTCATTTTAACTACTTGTATTTCAAAGTAGAAGAACGCTTTAGACTATATTCTAAATGGATTCCATAACCAATGGATCCTAGATCATCATTGTAGTATACTTGAATACCAGTATACTTTCTTTTAACAATGTCAATACTAACTACCAAGTATGCACTAAGATATATTGTGACTATGTCTACTTGGTTGAGGCTTATTTATCCTTTTGCAAATATAAACAAACTTAACCCAACTTTCAGAGGAAATGAAATTATCTTAGCATCAAATCTTTAAATCTTCCATTGATTACTCAATTCATATAGATTTAATATAACTCCATACCTAAGATTTCCACCCTTTTAATCAATATGATGCTTTGAATTCAATATCTTTATACAACCTTCATATCTAACATACTTACTAACATCACACCTTTTTGTACTTATCAAAAAGTTTATGTACAAGAAAATTCAAAACATTATACATATACTTTTTATAATCCTTAAGTTCACTTTTCAACATTATACTTTCAATCCTCATGTGGTTGCTATACATCGTTGAATCATAACAATAAAACATTTCCTAATCAATATTATAATTTTGCATTATAATAAGATCAACCATAATGAATAAACATGAACACATTTGCAAATAGATCTTTAGAAAACACGAATATAATTTGTATATCAATGTAGAGCACTTATCTGGCTAAAGTAGACAGATGCAATTGCGGACATGACTCCAACTTTCTTCCCAACCAATTGACTCTCTGTCCAATGTCTTGCATTTAAACACAAACACAAATAGTTAACTAGTTCTACTAATAAGTCGATCTACCTCGAGATCTCCCAACTCTCTTTCATAATATACTAAATATTTTTAAGGATAACTAATTGAAATTCAAAAGTTAACTATATACATAATTAATGATTTAGTACGTGGATCGATCTTTGTAAGATCACTTTCGAACAATGATAATCCACTGCAAGGGTTAACTCTTCTGTGGAGGAAGCACAACTCACAATATTATTTTAATAACTAAATAACTTGTAGTGAAAGAGGTACTGTTCGTCTATCATAGAACATGAAAAAATCCTAATAACATAAAACAAAGGGATTTTCAATCTATTTTCCGGCTACCTCAGACAGCTAGAAAAAAGCCTAGGGTCGATTTCTCCATAAGAAGGCTTCCCTCCTACCTAAACTAAAAGTTTGCAAGGCAAAGATAAAGACAACGTCTTCCTATGAGATCGGTGAGATCAAAAGGATAAGAGTATAACCACCCGTTTGCAAGACGATGTTAAACGTAGTGTCTTCCTCTGAGATCGCTAAGATCAACATGACATAAGTTGCATTTCTAACTGATATCCTCACAATGATGCAATTGTGTAATTTGGGAGACTAATCTGGCCTCATGTGATCTTCATATTGCAAAGCATGCATTATGAGCCTCATGAACTAAATCTGTAAACTAAATTGCTAATTTTGGGAGAAAGTGGACAAGAGAATGTTGAATGATCAACTAATAACATTTGGGAATTTACATGTGTGAAAGTGACATCATATAACTAGTATTTCTAGAGCCAACAACACCATAAGATCATACTAGAAAATGATTGTTGACATAAGAACATAACTAGTGAGGTGACACATTTTAGCTAGTTGGGCCAATTATGTTTTTTTAAGAAGGCTAACAAGTTATCATAGTGTTGAGTTTCAATGGTTGGAAGATTGATTAGTGACACTACATAAGAACTATAGATGGAATGAATAAATGCTATAAAATTTGTAGATTGATAGTTATTATCGTATCCATTACAACTATCAATACAATTTCTTAGATATTGACTTATGCTATTGAGCATAGGGAACATTTTAAGGATCCATACTTATTTAAAAGTGTATAAACCTGGGTGAATCTTACCAATTCTCAAAATGTTAACTATAAAATATTTAGTGATTTTTTTCTAAAAATGTTTCAATTTCTAAGGATTTTATATATTTTATATAATAATTTGGCAATTTTTAGAGTGAAAATATTTTACCCCATCAAAATTGGGCGAAACAGGGTTTCAAAAAATGCAAATTGGCGATTTGTTTTGGGGAAAAATACGTGGAAAAATAGCCAATGGGATAAATTTTGCCCCTAAATGTTTCCTCGAGGAATCATGGTCAAGTATAAATTTTGTAAGGTGTTATGTCCAAATGGTTGAGGAATCTATCCGAGACAACCCAATACATATGACCTTGATTTCCAAAACTCATACACCTTCATTAGCTAGAGAGATATCATATCATCATTAGGTAGATCAGACATGGACATGACATAGAAAATAGTCACATCCTGAACTCCCTAGTGGATAGGTGTATATGTGTAAAAACTGCAGCATCCATACACTATATATAATTTCACAGTGATATCAAAAGTGCAAAATGCATACAATACACATAGTTATGCAGTGATATCGAAAGTGAAAAATCCATACATTGCACATAGTTTTGTAGGATTGATTTCTATTACATAAAAAGACTTCAAATAAATTCAAATTCTAAGAAATTTGAATCTACAGTCACAAAACTTAATGGGAAAACTTCACAATAGAAGCATGCAATTAAGACTTTCTAGACAAATTCAAGTCAACCCAACAATAACAAAACTCACCAAAAATAAATGGAGGATTCCATGCTTACAAAAAGTAATGGTACTTTGACTAGCAATATTAGAAATTCCCCAAGAAAATAATTTAGAAATCAAGCCATGACATGTTGAAAAATCATTATTGAAGTTCATAGTTTATTTAAAGTTTACAACTAGTGGCTAAGGAGGTTGCCCTTAACTATTTGTATGGCATCCCAATGCCATATAATTCTATGGTGTAGTGACTTGCAATTCTATGGTCATATAAATATAAATATATCATAATAATTATACAATCAATCATAGAACCATCCCATGATACCGGGGAAATGGTCTGCACAACCTATTGAATAATCACACTAATCCATGTGTGCTTTCATTTTGACATAGATTCATTATCTATTTACATGCATTGTGAACAATTGGAATTGTTTTCTATGTTGTTTCATCATGAAGGGAATTGAAACTCTTGCACATTGGAACTAATGAGACAAAGAAAGATGGAGAGACAAATATAAATGCAATATGTCAAAATATGATGAACCAAGGAGTTAAATAGCTAGAAGATACATTAGAATGGTAACGAAATTGTTAGATTAGCAAAGACATAACATTGTAACCTATAAAATATGAATAACTATGCACTATGTTGTATTGTATCATTATCCATATACTTTTACCCTAAGGTTGTGTATTTGGGTTTACATGGTTGATGTTGACAATTAATGCCATTGTAATATGTATAACTTGAAGGTCACTCACATTGATATTTGAGAAACCAATAATATTATTGTTGTTGATCATCATATTCAAAATTGTCATAACTAAGCCATCATTTCCAGACCTAAGATACATTAAACCAAATTAATTCATTTGTCATTTTCACCATTGTTGAGTCTCCGTATACTACATTTTACACTATGATATCTTATGGATCTATTTTGATGCAAAATTGGCCATTGTTGGCTATCACAAGACCTCTTTCGACATACCCTAAGTCACTATCTTACCGGTAGATCATATGACAATCCTCTAAATTATAAATCTTATATTGCTATCATATGTAACTTGTAGGCCTAAAATCAAGTTGTTGATGCATTTTTTTGTGGTTGATCTATCAATATGTTTCATTGCCTTATTGGATTCCATGGATATTTGATTGTTGCATAAACTTGCATCCATCCAAACGACATTAATATTGTTGATAAGGGTATTAATAATGTGTAAGAAAGTCTGAGCATGTTCTAGTTATTTTATTGTTGGTTATAATCAAATCGTTTACATACTTTATGAGAGTAATCTTATTGTTGGTTAATGACATCTATACCATAGTTTGGGGACATCTATTATGTTGGTATAATTGAAGACAACCCTTTCCAAGTGCAACCTTTGTGGTAACTTTGACCTCCTTCTTACAAGTTCAAACCTCAATCTTGACTAGGTCAATCTACACTCTATCTCTATAGAAAATGAAGCATAGGGAAGCTATGGAGTCCATAGAGAATGAACCCTTATTGTAGCTAACTTATTGTTCTTGGAATTCCTCTAGTATCATCTAGACACAACAGAAGTGATTTGTGCATGTTTTCTTGTAAATAAAAATGTCATCAAGGTACAGCTTGAGTGGGCCTAAGGGTTAAGAGCATGTGTTTCCTCCTAGGAGGTCACATTTTCAAATCTGGATGGGGGTAGGGTATGTACACCTATGTATACTTTAGCAGTTAAATCGTTGCGCAGAGGCGCGTCCCTTGTCCCACAAACAAGGGGGTATCATACACCAAATTGGTGTCTCACTTGGCGGTGACCTTAAAAATAGATTATTATTATTATTAAGAAAAAAAATTGCCAACATAAGGCCAATGTTTGTTGTCCATGAGTCTTTGACATTTTATTGGTGCATTTTCAATACTGAGAGGCTTAAATACTCATGCATCCCTTCATTTTTGAAATTTGTATTCTAAGTGTCATCTCTTAAATATTTTACTTTGACGTAATTAACTTCGAGTCAAGTTTTAGGAATTACTTTGCCCCAAATGGTTGGTTTACCAAGTGTTCAATTCTTGGTGGAAGATTCAAAAACATATTGTCATATTGTTTGATGCCCTATAATCTATACACAATAGTCAATTTCCATGTTTCTTCAATGTTGGTACACATTTTGACCTGCAATGCATTGTACACCTAGAACCAGACTAACGAAAGGAGCGTTTCATAACCCTCAATATCAAATGGAGAGATTCTCATAATCTAATATGAGCATGAACCAATATCTCCCAAAATTAATCATCTTTGGAAGTGGTATATGATTATGACATCACCTATATTTCTTCAGGGTTTTTCGCACCATTTATATTCATTTCATCCACAACATCTTACAATATTCTGGTTAAGCATTAAAGAAGCCAAAATTGAACCTTTTAATTTGGGAGAACTCTATAAATGTGCAAAGATACTTCTCTAGATGGAACAATTCCCTCTTGACTAGAGTCCATACCAAATGAACTCTTCTTGTGGTTTTGTAGTGATATCGAAAGTTGAAGTTCCATAGTTTCTCTAAAGTTTACAACTAGTGGCTAAGGAGATCTCCCTTAACTATTTGTATGGAATCCCAATGCCATATAATTCTATGGTGTAGTGACTTGTAATTCTATGGTCACATAAAGATAAAGCTATCATAATAATCATACAATCAATCATAGAACCATCCCATAATCCCGGGGAAATGGTTTGCATATATATTCATGTTTAGAATAAATATATTTTAAATTACAATATTTCAAGAGTTAAAAACTCTCTAATAGGTCTTAGTTGACTCTTTTTAACACCATATACTTGCCCAACAATTTGTCCTTTACACTAGCTAATCTAACTCTAATGTTTGTTCTACTATTTATTTTCACAATTTGTTCTACTATGTTTGTTCTTGCATTGAGATTTGAGAAACCACTCCTAAGTTTTGTGAAACACTAAATTAAGAGCTTGTAAAGATGACATGGTATGAAAAATCCCTCATAAATCATCCATCTTACAATTCTATTCATATGTAATCATCCATCAAGTAGTAGTTAAATCCTAGTATTCATATCCCATTCTCTACTCTAGAATTTGTCATCAGTCCACCATTGATTGGGAAAAAGAGGGGATTCAACTACATTTGAAAGCATTTATGGATTCAAGAATCCAATGAATTTTGAGTCCTTCATGTTTTGGAGAGTTTCAAGATCTTCAAAGGACCCAACCGAGATTCTCAAGTGGATTCTATGATGTTTTGGGGCCTATCAGGGTAGGAATATTTTGGACCTTATGCTCTCCATGATATAATATTAATTCCTTCTCATACCTTACCCATGGTTAAATCATACTTTATATGGATTCTCAAATTTGTTGGATCCATCGAGATGGATGGATATAGGGTCTCATGTTTTTAAGTTGTACAATGCAACCAAGTATTGATTCATAACTCATTTACATAAAGAATTAGGTATGATATAAGGCTAGATGGATTTCAAGGGTAGTTCACGTGGACCAATTATAAGATACCATGATGTAGTGAAATTCCAGTGTTATACATTCAACATGGAAAATAATTGATTTGTTTCATAACTTAAATAATTTTACCCTTTTAAAACTTTAATAGTAGTACAACTTACCTTACCCATAGTCACAAGCATGCAAGGTTGACGAAGTGCCTGTCTAGGCATCATACCTACACACAAGTAGAGCAAATAGCATTAGATCATGTATTGCGCAATTAGCTAAATACAACGTAAACTAGAAAAAAAAATCAACAAAACATTCATTAAATAATCATAAGCGTAAATAGAGTACATATATCTTTTACTCATCAAATTCACTAGATTTACTAATAGTTATTAGTTGCATTTATGTTGCACGTGAATACCTGCATAAATCATGATGGAATAATAAGTTTATATATATATATATAACAAAATGATAAATAAATATGCAAGCCAACATGTATCATACTTTAAAACACCAAAGGTGAATACCCATATGAGCTCCTCTCTATTTTGAGAATAATGTATTCTCTACTCAATAGGGCCAACCACTTGAAGGTGGAAGCTCGTTTGGCCCCTCCCTCGCTCACACACTCTCAATTCCCATATCCAATCTATTTACAACAACATACTTGAAAACATAAAATATAACATTCATTTAAACTACATAAAACATAACACTCAATTAAACTTCAAGTCATCCTAAGAACAAGAAGGTACAATATGATATATATTCAAATATTCAACTTTTTAATTTAAAAAAAAGTAAACAAAAGATATTATTACAAATTTATTTACATGACTTGCATAAATAGAATGTGGAAATTGTTACCAATTTTGTATTCATGACTGCAATGAGGATATGTGTTTCCATGCCTTTTCACAGTGACAATACTCATTTTCCATGTGGTTGTGTGACATAGTATGGACAATGAACACTGTGCATCGTGAAAAGGAATAGAAACAGAGTTTTTTCTTCATTTCTAACATAAATGTTTTTTTTTTAGTATTAAAACCCATCCATATCCATTTCAGACTTAGGATATAATAATTAGTCATTTTTTATTAATTCCTCGGTGTAGACTAGGTAGTTGGCCAATATTTGCCTTTTGTGTGGACCACAAGCCATTCCGAGTCACTAGAGCGAACTTCTTGAGATATTGGATAATATTTCCTAATATCTTGTGATATTTTATTCCATTCCTGGATTAGAAGGGCGCTATCTTTCTTTTTACTGATTTTTACTGTTTTTGGTAAAAAGGTAAAAGCTAGTTGACTTGGCTTAAGCAGTTTTTTGGCCAACTTGCCCTCCATGATGTTCCTCTTTCTAAATTATGTACTTATCATTATTTTCCATCCTACATCACCATACAACTCCGATTTTACCAATTTTTGAGATATAGAGGTTATTTGGAAAGCACGTTTTGCACCTAGGGGGGTTTTTCATCTTTTTAGTAAGCCTGCTTTTCCAAGGATTTCGAATGAATTTTTTGGATTTCAAATATCTGATGTAATTATATTTTTGGACAGCCATTACATAGCCCAATTTTGGGTGATGTACACTTTTTCAATATAGTATTATTGGTTGCATCATATTCATGACTGTTTTGTGTGTTCTATGACTAGTTTTTGCAAGGAAACTAGTGAGAGTTTTTATTTGCTTTAGTAGATATAGGTGTGAACAATATTTTCACATGGTATCAGAGCTATCAAGCCATTCTATTATCCTTATATTGTTCTGCAGAATTGAACCAGTCTAAGAGAGGGCACATTTCAGTCTCCGAGAGGGCGCAACTCGACATCTCAGGGGCACAACCAAACATCTCAGAAGCAATTTTCATAGCTATTGTAGCTAGTGTTTTCACACCAGCTCATGCTAAAGAGAACCTACTAAGGATTCAGGAACCCTTAGTAGAATTTCATCTAAATGGGTAAAAACTAGTAAATAAACAAATGATGACTAATATATGTGAGTGCAATAATGAAAATAAAAATTAAACAAACCAACTACTGCAGTAATAAAATAAGTAGGAGCCCATGAATGAAAAATTGATTTTCTGTATTAATGTGTAAAGAATGGTTTACAATATGATGTTACCTCAAAAGGTGAGGTTTTAGGATCCCTTGCAGCCATACATTGATTAGTGCACCAAGTCTCCAGGGTTCCTTGCTCTTCTCCAAATGCTCAAGAGGTGGCCAAGACTCAACTGAATGGGAAACAAAAGCTCAAGGTGATAGGCTAAATTTCAATAGGAATTTTGGCAGCATGAGAGTATGAAGAGTTGATCATGGATGTGAAATGGGAGGCCTCCGTCACCTTTTTATAGCAATTTTGGGTGGTGGAGTGTTGGCCCATGGTTTTGGGTAAGCAGTAGTATTGGTTTGTAGTATTTTATATTTCCCTCTTTTTTCAATTTATTTTGACTTTTTTCCCTTTTATTTTTCTTTTAGGGATTTTGGACCCTTGTTTTAGGGTTTTTAACCTTTTTTGAAGGAATTTCATTAATTGAGGGAAATAATGGTTTTTTTCCTATTTGGTTACCATTTGAGGGTTTTTTAGGGTTTTGGAGGCCAAAAATGGAGGAAAAGTGGACAAATGGGTTATGTGACTAGGGAGATGAGTTAGTGAACAATTTTTGGGTGTTAACAGATTGCCTCCTGATGTGTGAGGGAAGGAGCTCATCGTATGTCTGATCGACATCATAGGTTTTGTCATTTTCTAGAGGTATGAGAATTATGACGGAGGAGAGGAGAAACTAGTTGGAGACCAGAACACGTGCTCCATACAAACTGGAAAGGCTAGAACTTAAAATACATGACCTCAACAATGAATGAGCAATAATCTCAATTTGTGGACGAGGTGGGCATACCCATGCTCGTATCAAGATATACAAATAATAATGAGGCCCAGAAGGGGACCTGATCAATACATAAAGAACTGCGGTGTACATCATAATGGTCTAGAGGGGACACAAATCTGGGGCATACTCATGTTCCAACTATGACTGATCAGAAGAACTAAGACATGGAAACAATGGCATCCATATTGAATGTGGTACCATAAAAACTAATGCTATGATGGATCTGAAGGTGTCCAAAAACTGTATGGACTCAATGACTGAGAGTTAGAATCTAAAAGGTACACTGAACTGCATCTGAACTGGATACTCTAGGAAGCACAGAGATGAAGGGCTTCCGACACTGTCACCAATGTAGCCCGGTTATCTGTGGGAACATACAACTGGGGGGTTCCAAATAGACTCACATGTGTGCTAGAGTCAAGGGGCATCCTGGGTCTTCGACCAATAACTGAAGGGACTAATACCCTGCACGAATCTCAACGGTGCGATGATGGTGTTGAAGTCGATCATGTGAGAAACAACCATTCTAAGAAGCACAAAGGAATCCTCTTAGATGGTCCGTAGGCACTCACCACTGATGGATATGAGTCCAAGGTACAGGGACCTTTGGGTCTATCCTCTGGAATAGATGTGTTGGTGTTGTCGGAGGGAGATCTGCAACTACCAAGGCAGTGATTTTTCCTTGATAGGATCACGAGGTGTACAACCAAGAGGTGATAGTATTGGATGTGAGACTGACAGGCTGTGGACGGATACGATGGTAGGAGAGTGGGGGGAATCAAACTTCCTTTGTTTAGAGTATGACGGAAAGGATGACCTGAAAGAATATGAAACTGACTTCGAGGAAGGGGATCATAGGTTAAGGTACCAGGGATTGTGACTGCATTGGGGGAGACTCAAGGGGGAAAACTAATGAGTGATATTAGGAGACTCTAAGGATGACACATCGCAGAATACACTGAATAAAGGATACCATGGTGGGGGTGCTTCCGTAATAGGGAGGACTATATGTGATCTTTCATGGCACCAAGAGGCACCGTTTGGGCCTTCTTCATGGTTTAAGGAGCTCAAAGAAGGGATAGAAGTGTGCTCAAAATGGTACTGTTGTGTGGATTAGTACGAGCCCAAGATAGTGTATGCTCATGGGTGCTTTCAATTTTAAGGAGTCTAAAAACGATAAGAAGACTCTGAAATGGTGGGAAGGTATAGTCGTGTGGATTTATACGAGCCCAAGACGGTTAATGCTCATGGTTGCTTTGAATTTTAGAGAGTCTGAAAGCAATAAGAAGACTCCAAGAGATTTTTTTCATGTGTTAGTCTCCAAGGCCAGAAAAAGCATAAAAGTATGCAATGAAGAACTCTTCTAACCGATGTGGCTAGAGTATTTCTTTTCCATATTTGGTCTACTAGGTCCGGAAAAGGGTTAAACTTATACCAGATAGATGCCCTTTTAGGTACTTTAACAAGCATGAAAGGAAGCAAGATTGCTCGATGATATTTTCATTCTTTTAGGAGTCAGAAAAGAGATTAACAGAAACTCCCTAGGTGCCTTTTTCGTAAAGGAATTTCTCGTCCCCAAAAGGGATAAAAATATACCGAACAAATGTAATGTCCAAGCAAGGAGGAAGTGTTTAATCAAGGGACAAATGTGAGAATTGAGATAGAAGGTGAGGGGGGAACACTGATGGGGTCTCCTTGCGGGTTTATGAATGGTGGAAAAATAATGCAAGAAATGAAGTATGGATGGAGAGGAGGGCTCATGGATAGGCTACAATAGACAAGATGGTCAAAATTGGGGAAAATGACTGCAGCTTGTGTGGCATGCGTATCGAGGCAGAGAGTGGCATGGGAAAAATGTATGAAATTTTTTTTGAGTGAGAGAGAGAAATTATCTCAAAAACCATCACGAGCATAGAATTATGAATCCGACGGAGCAAACGGTGTGGTAAACGGAGGTCAGATGACCCCGAAATGCTCAAAGCAAAAATGAGGGGAAAATGCCTATAAATAGTATGGGATCCCACCTCCACATGTCATTTTCACTAAGTAAATAGGGAGGAGTGTGGAGGGGTCTAGAAGAGGAAATTATGATTTCTCTCAATATGATCGGTGGAATCCAGTTTCGGGACTTGCAGGTAATTCTTGAAGTGATTTTTTACATTTGGGATGCATTTTTATTTGGTTTTGGGCTTCTAGGGAGGAGTCCCAAGCACGGCTTGGGCACCACAGCACCGAAGCATGACTTTCGAGAGAAATCGCGTGCTTTGGGAGCGACTCTGAGGCTTATAGTCATGCTATTGGAGCATGACTGTGGGCCGTACATCCGCGCTCTGAAGTGCAACATTTCTTGGGAAATGCATGCTTCGAGCACGGTTGTGGGTCCCACCGATGTGCTCGAGGGGCACGATTTTCGAGGAGAAAAGCATGCTCCAGAGTGCACTTATGGGGAAAAAATGTGCGCTTAGGAACACATCTTTTTTCTTGAGTTTGGGTGTGGCAATCCGAAGGAGACCGAGGTATTATTGATATGGACGTAATGGGGGTTGTGTTTTCTTGTTGACAGGATGTCAAGGGTTAACTAGCGAGAGCATCGGCTCGGGAAGCTATGAGATGTTATCTTGGATGATGAGGATTGTTAGGATACATTGGCTCGTTGTGGGATGATGAAGTTTGCAAAGGTACCGCCAATGCGGACAGCAAAAATACTATTGAATAGGTTGGTGGAGTTCTGGGACTCTGAGATAGGGGAGTTCATGGTATAGGGGGAGAGATTAGAGATATCACTCACGGATGTGTATTTCCTGACGGGGCTCCCGCAGTTGGGCATGATTTATGATACCCAATCGAGGAGGCTAAGTGGCGTGTCCATGAAGGACTTGTTGGAGCATCATTGTTATGCCACAGCGTATGTGCATGAAAATGCTATTCTAATCTGTGACATAGAGAGTCTGGAGACTTGGGATATCGTGACACTGGTGGTGCATATACTGTGTCCGAAGTCACCCCAAAGGTTCTCAGGAGGGTAGTTTATGCTGGTGGAGCAGATCTTAGGAGATACTTATTTTGCATGGGGCCAAATGTATTTGACTGTTGTTTGGCGGGAGCTGAACAAGGTGAGCCGTATAGGGGGGGATTTATGTTTCCCTTCATTCCTCTGCTCATTTTTCTTTGAGAGAGTGTCGAAGCTGTGAACGCATAGAGCAGTGCGCGACGGAGACCCCACTGAGCCATAGATGCGTCATTGGGGCGATATGATGACTCATGGTGGCAGAGAGTTGGTGGGTTGATTTTTTACCCAGGAGTTATTCACTCAGTGGCGGAAGCTTCCGGTGGGGATTGAGGACTACCCCTATGTTAGGATGGACTAAAGGGAGATCTGGTGTTACATCGGCCTCCTGGTCATGCATGGGGGTCAAATGGTATGTATTTTCTTTTTTACAGTATAATGTTGTATCTACTCGATAACATATTTGATAGCTAGAGGATGTTTATGACGTTGAGTTTAATGAGGTGTCTTTGATGTACATATGTGGGACTGCAGTCGTCGAGAGGATATCGAGCTTGGAGGGGACGAGTGGAGGGGATATACTCTCCTGTGCATGGACACCGTGACATTGGAGACGCTATGGGTTGGGATTGATCTCCTCCTAGATGGGGTGTTGGATGATGGATGGCAGTATCTGGACCAGGATTTGATTGACATCTGCTACAATGATCAATAGGAGTGGAGTCCAGTTGTAATGTCCCTTCCTAGAAGGACATCTAAAGTCTTGACCTTGCTAAGTACCTAGGGGGTCAAAGTGGAATTAATCAATCTACCTAGGAAAATTTTAATTATTAAATATGAAGAAGGCATGTACTAAGTTCAATTTTATTTATTAATTATGTTATTTTAATAAATCTTGGAATTAAGTGTGCATTGGTGACTTGGAGGGCGCATGGGTCCAAGTGGACCATGAGTTGGCATTCATTAATGGCAACAATCAAGCAAATCAAGAAAATTACCAAATGCACTCAATCCAAAAAGATGGATCATACCAATTCAGTCAAATAGGAAAGCTAGGACAAAGGAGGCAACTATAGAAAAGCTATCATAGTTAAAAAGCATGAAACTTTGGAGGTGCAATTTCTAAAAAAGAGATATAAGCATGTCAGCCCCAAAAGCAAGCAAGTTGAGGGCCCAATTTCTAATTCATCCCAAGGTTGTCAAGAAGGGAAACATCTTATGTTAAGATAAACTTGTTATTTTCTCAAGGAGGGTGCACTTTCCATTATGGATGAGCTAAACTTGCTAATTATCCCAAGATGATGCCCTCATGGCTTTGGAGTAGGATGAGAAAGTGGTTAACCTACTCTCACAGGTCACCAAGCCAAGTAAATTTCTCAGTAGGTCATCATGAAGTTTATAAAAGAAGCCATCCAACTCCATTAGACAACTTTTGTCATTTGTATTTTTGCATTGAGAGCTCTGAGCCTCTCTTGGTTGAGTGATGTGCCTCAACAGTTCTTCTTGGGTGATGTGCCCCAAGGCCCCATGAGCTTCAGTTGTTGATGTATATGTAACTTCGGAATGTATTTCATCTATGTATTTCATATGTTTTTATTGTACCCTTATTAGAGATGTGTTATTCCTCTATAAGGAAGTGTCGTCATGTGGATTGACAAGTGTCGCAAGTGTGTGTACTTGCCGATGGGTTATTAGACCACCATGTGTGGGGTTGGCCCTGAAATATATATATTATATTGTGTATGTACCTAGCTAGACAAGTCGGCCCCATAAGGTCACTGGGAAAACATGTTAGTATAAATAGGGATAAGGAGATCTCTATTTAGATCATTCGGAAAGTCATCTCTCTCTCACTCAGAAAGTGGCGCACTAGTGAGGAGGAGTATCATCTGCTTCTAGGAGACTATCTCAAGTGTATTTTGGTTGTACTTTGGTTGAGCCATTGCTCTCTCTATCTCTGAGGAAGTTGTGGGGTTTTTCACCTTAGGGTTTTCCCCACGGAAACTCCGTGTCTCTTGTCTCTCATGCTTTTGATTCTTGTGATGCTTGTGATGCTTATTGTGAGTGTTATGCATTGATATACTGTATATGTTATTCTCTCAGTGAAGATCCTAGAGTATTGTGAATTAATGCTCAAAATCTAACATGGTATCAGAGCTAACCTGAGAAGAAGACATTTTGCAGTGACAGAAACTTGAGTTTCTTGTTTATTGGATTTCTCTCCACAGTTTTTGGAAAAGCAGTATAGTAGATTGACTCTACTCATCAAGGATAATCTATCTGTCCAATTAGAATTCAATTTTGAGCATTTTTAGATTTGGCCCTAAAAATTAGGGTTTCCACAAAAATAGAAATTTCTGAAATCTGAAGACATAGATGGAAGCTCCTTGCAAAAATCGAAGTTTAGAGCTTTGGATCGAGATTTTTGGCTGGGTAGATCTCTGGGAGACTCAAACCCTAATTCAAGGCTCTCCCAAGTGAACCCGGTAGGACAAAAAGGCAAATCTGAAGGGTAAAGCTTTGCTGATCTCAAATTATGAATACACCAGGCTGATCCGCTCATCAAGGCGCATCTTTCTATCCTTTCAGAAAATTGAAATTCACATTTTGAATTTTTAGGGTTTTTTCGACAAACCCTAATCCGAGACCAGATCCAGTTTTCAGCATTTCAAGTGGTAAGACCTAAATATTTTCTATTTCCATTTGAAGTACTCTTTAAGATGTCTCACCACACCAAGCTTGAGGATAAGCTTGAAGGAGCTGATAACTTCCGAGCTTGGAAGTATAGGATTTGGTTAATCCTAGAAGAGAGTGAGTTGGACTCATATGTAAAAGAAGACATCCCTATCCCAGAGGATGAAGATGCTAAGGTATTGCATAAGAAGAACTTGGTCAAGGCAAAGAGAATCATTGCTGATTCTATCAAAAACCATCTCATACCCCATGTATCTTCTCTAAAGACACCCAAGGAGATGTTTGACTCTTTGACCAAGCTATTTGAAGGGAAGAACATAAATCGGAAGATGACCCTGTCGAACCAATTGAAAGGAGTAAAGTTTCATAATGGAGAAGCCATTCAATCTTATTTTTCAAGGGTCTCCCAGATCAAGGAACAACTAGAAGCAGTGGATGAAATGGTGGAGAATGGTGAAGTGGTGATGACCACTCTAACTGGCCTACCTAGGTCATGGGATTCCTTTATTCAAGGAATTTTTGCAAGGAAGAAGTTGATCTCCTTCAATAGATTGCGGGAAGAATGCTCTCAAGAAGAAGCTAGGCTTGTGGCCTGAGAAGAAAAGATGGGAAATGAAGATCAAGCTCTCACAACACATGCCAGGAAAGGCAAGTCCAAGAAGGAATCATCTCATAACAGGAGATTCTCACACCACCATTATCATAAAGATAAGAAAGATCTCAGATTCTTCAATTGCAATGAGAAGGGACACTTTGCTTTAGATTGTCCCAAGAAGAAGAAAGACAACAACAACAACTTCAATAAGAAGAAGAAGAATAACAAAAGAAGATATCATGCTCATGCTGCCGAAGATGATGAACCCCCAAAGAAGAAGGCTAGGGAAGAAAGTGATAGTGAAGATGACTCATCAAGTGAAGAAGAATATGTTCTAATTTCTGCTCTCACAGGTACTATATCCCATGGTTGTAATGATTGGTTGATTGACAGTGGGGCTTCCAAACACATGACTAGGTTTAAGGAATCTTTTGTGAATCTATCTGAACATGAATCACCCCATAAGGTGAAACTTGGGGATGATTATCAATACCCAATCAAAGGAAGTGGTGAAGCCTCCTACAACCTAGATTCTGGAAAATCTTTGAAGATGAAAGAAGTCCTTTATGTACCTGGGCTCAACAAGAACTTACTCTCCATCTCTGCATTGGATGCAAAAGGTACGAGGGTTGCATTTATGGATGGCCAAGTCCTAATGTGGCCAGAAGGAAAGAACATAGATGATGCAGTAGTGATTGGAGAGCAAGAGGGAGGTTTGTATAAATTGAAGGGACAACCTGAACATGCCATGGTACATGAATCCATGGAGCCAAGTGAACTTTGGCATAGAAGACTTTCTCATATGCACTATAGGGCACTTCCAATTGCAAGCAAGGCTGTAGAGGGTCTTCCTGAAATCAAGACCAAACATGAAGGTGTTTGCAAAGGATGTGCAAAAGGTAAGAACATTAAGAAGGCTTTCCCAAGGAGTGAAAGCAAGGCAAAAGACATCCTGGAAATCATCCACTCAGATGTATGTGGTCCTATGTCATCCAGCTCCCTGAGTGGGTATGTTTACTATGTCTCATTTATTGATGACTTCTCTAGGAAGACTTGGGTATACTTCTTGAAGAACAAAGACGAGGTGTTTGATAAATTCAAGGAATTCAAAACCTTGATGGAGAATCAAACTGACAAGAAGATCAAAACATTCAGATCCGACAATGGTGGAGAATTCACCTCAAGTGACTTCAAGAAGCTTTGTAGTGATTCAGGGATTAAGAGGGAGTTGACTGCTCCTTATAATCCTCAACAGAATGGAGTTGCAGAAAGGAAGAACAGAACAATCATGGAAGCAGCAAGGGCAATGTTGCATGACCAAGATCTACCTATGCATCTATGGGTAGAAGCAGCTAGAACAGTTGTATATGTGCAGAACAGAACACCCCACAAGATATTGGACAACAAGACACCAGAAGAAGTCTCTTCTGGTAAGAAGCCTGAAGTCAGCCATCTCAAAATATTTGGTTGTCCAGTATACACTCATGTCCCAAAGGAAAAGAGGACTAAACTAGATCCTTCAGGAAAGAAGGGTATCTTTGTGGGTTACAGTGAAAGCTCGAAGGCTTACAGAATATACTTTCCAAGGTTCAAGAAGATTGATGTCAGCAAGAATGAATATAAGTTCAAGGACAGGTAATCCAGGAAGCAAAGATCAAGAGGGAGCACACTCCAGCAGCTCCTGTAAGGATGTAGATTTTCAGAGGGAGTTGACCATCTTCCTACATTCCACAACAAAAGGTGTAGAAGAAGCTACTTCAGCAGCTCCTGCCAGGAAGCAAAGACTCAGAGGGATTCCACCCAACAAACAAACAAAGATAAGTATTTCAATTATCATTTCTTGCCTATTTTATTTGTTTAAATAATATTATGCTTATGTTCCTAGACTTAGGAGATGTATTGTGCATATTAGAATGATTGCATTAATGAACAGTATACTACTAATATGCATGTGATGGGTAAGTG
Organism: Larix kaempferi; assembly: GCA_027924585.1. Classification (NCBI taxonomy): domain Eukaryota; kingdom Viridiplantae; phylum Streptophyta; class Pinopsida; order Pinales; family Pinaceae; genus Larix; species Larix kaempferi. Next base: position 9,802,038 of record BSBM01000848.1, read on the forward strand.
GCCTATGGCACTGTACAACATTCCAGTGCTACTTATCTAGAATGAAACCTCTTTGCTAACATGTTGGGAGTAGTGCAAACTCTTAACAATGTTTTGGTAGAGACTGGAAGGCATCTAGAAAGTTGTGGAACATGGATAAATGTTGTATTGAAGCATTGGCTAAGATAACTGCATGACATATTTCTTTATGTGTAAAGAATTTGTTCTGAAAATTATGAGATGTTTCTAATCATGCCATTTAACTTGTTTTGTAGGAAAGACCTGTATATCTTCACCTACAAAAGGACTACAACATTTGTTCCAGCAACAAAGATATCTATTGAAGATATTGAAGATATTGAAGTTCCCAGGATCTAGGGTGAAGAAATGGAATGCCATGATCTGTCGATCATGAAGAAGATGTTTGGGATGCAGTCCCAAGACCTGACAGGGAGTCACATGTGTGCAGATTGAAGAAAGCCTTGTATGGCTTGTAGCAAGCTCCCAGAACTTGGTGTGATACAAAGAGAAAGCTTGCTGCCGAGTTCGATATGAAAGATTTGGGAATGATGCATTATTTCCTAGGTATAGAGGTGTGGCAGAGTGCAGGTGGGATCTTCCTTGGTCAAGGGAAGTACACAGTAGATATCGTGAAGAGATTCGGGATGATGGATTGCAAGGCCATGGCCACACCTATGGCATCGAATCTGAAGCTTCTATGTGATACTGCATCTGAGCCGGTTGATGTCTCTATGTATCGTCAGATGATTGGGTCCTTGATGTACCTGACGAACACGAGACTAGATATTTGCTTTGCGGTGAACACATTGAGTCAGTTCCTGACAGATCCGAGGAGTGTCCATCTGGTTGCTCTAAAGCATGTTCTAAGGTACCTGAAGGGTACAGTGGATTATGGGCTCAAGTATGAGGCGAATCAAAAGTTTAACCTGCAGGGTTATGTTGATTCAGATTGGGCTGGCAGTGCTGCAGATAGGAAGAGCACATCTGGGTGCTGCTTCAGTATGGGATCAGGTGTGATCTCTTCGTTTAGTCGGAAGCAGTCCTGTGTAGCACTGAGTACAGCTGATGTAGAGTATGTTGCAGCCTGTTCAGCTAGTTGTGAGGCAGTATGGCTACGGAAGCTACTGTATGAATTATTTGATCTCCCGTTGGATGCTACTGGTATCTTCTGTGATAACCAGATTTGTGTGAAGCTATCCGAGAACCCATTGTTTCATGACAGGTCGAAACACATAGAGATCAAATATCACTATATCAGGGATATGGTGCAGAGAGGAGCTATGAAGCTCCTGTATGTTGCGACGGACGAGTAGATTGCAGATGTGCTGACGAAGCCACTAGCCAGGGTGAAGTTCGAGTACTTCAGAGAGAGGCTTGGTGTTCTTTGGATTGATGACACTTCGAGGAAGAAGCGATGGACACATTTGCTGAAGCCATTCCAAGCATTTTGGAAGGAGGATCCTTCACATGTCTGTGGATGTAAGCGCTGGATGATGAGCATCAGGATGATGTTCTGGTTTCTTCTTTGTATGATCAGTTGGATCATTTTTATATGTATGTATGTATGCATCATGTTGGATGCTGGATATGATCAGTTGGATCATTTATATGTATATGTATGTACGCATCATGTTGGATGCTGGATATGATCAGTTGGATCATTTACATGTATGTACGCATCATGTTGGATGCTGGATATGATCGGTTGGATCATGTGTATGTATTTTGTATAAGAATCATGTTGGATGCTTGGACAATGTATCTGTATATGTATCAGGTGGATACATTTTATGATCAGGTAGATCATGTATGTTGATATGTATCATGTATTTGTATTTGTATCAGGTGGATACACTATATGATTAGGTGGATCATGTATGATGATATGTATCAGGTAGATACTTGGTATGCATCAGGTAGATGCTTGTATGATCAGGATGATCATGGATGACAAGCTTCAGGATGTTGCTCCAGATGACATGCAGCAGGATGTTGCAGTGATGATGATCAGGATGATCATGTGTATATCAGGATGATGAATGGTGAGTATCAGGTTGATACTCTGTGGCCGTGGAACAGGTTGTGCAGATAAGCATGTAATTTGTGCCCTGGTAGATTTGCAGATAGTCTTTCGAGGTTTTTCCTATGGCATGTAATTTGTACCCTGGGATATCTGGCAAATGCTCTTTCGAGGTTTTGCTTTCGAGGACATATAATTTGTGCCTTGGGAGATCTGCAGATAGTCTTTCGAGGTTTTACCTATGGCATGTAATTTGTGCCCTGGGATATCTGGCAGATTCTCTTTCGAGGTTTTGTCCTATGGCATGTAATTTGTGCCCTGGGAGATCCGATAGGTTGAGCCATGTGCTCGTAATCAGTCCTGGGATGCTCTTTTGAGGTTTTGCCATGACCACATGTAATTTGTGCCCTGGGAGATCCGATAGGTTGAGCCTTGTGCTTGTAATCAATCCTGGGATGCTCTTTCAAGGTTTTGTGGCGACCACATGTAATTTGTGCCCTGGGAGATCCGATAGGCTGAGCCTTGTGCTCGTAATCAGTCCTGGGATTCTCTTTCGAGGTTTTGTGGTGGGGTCACATGTAATAAGTTCTGGAGATCTGGACAGGATGAAAAAGGCCTCAGATGCTCTTTAGGGTTCTTGCTAGTCAAGAGACTCTTTTAAGGTTTTGTGACGCATGTAATAAGTCCTGAGATTTCCACAGTATGTCTAGTGATGATGAAGACCTGCAGGTGGTGGGCCTACATCCAGTATGAAAAAGGACTGGCTCTGTAGAAATTCCTATGACGAGTAGAGTCAGAGATTGGTTGAGATAGCAGCAGCAGTGACGATGATGATGACAATGCATCGATGACAATGATCCCGAGAAGAAGACTTGTCTAGCATATCTGTGTCGAGAAATACCTTCCTAGTTAAGAGGGAGTGTTGATGTATATGTAACTTCGGAATGTATTTCATCTATGCATTTCATATGTTTTTACTGTACCCTTATTAGAGATGTGTTATTCCTCTATAAGGAAGTGTCGTCATGTGGATTGACAAGTGTCGCAAGTGTGTGTACTTGCCGATGGGTTATTAGACCACCATGTGTGGGGTCGGCCCTGAAATATATATATTATATTGTGGATGCACCTAGCTAGACAAGTCGGCCCCATAAGGTCACTGTGAAAACAGGTTAGTATAAATAGATATCAGGAGATCTCTATTTAGATCATTCGGAAAGTCATCTCTCTCTCACTCAGAAAGTGGCGCACTAGTGAGGAGGAGTATCATCTGCTTCTAGGAGACTATCTCAAGTGTATCTTGGTTGTACTTTGGTTGAGCCTTTGCTCTCTCTATCTCTGAGGAAGTTGTGGGGTTTTTCACCTTAGGGTTTTCCCCACGGAAACTCTGTGTCTCTCATCTCTCATGCTTTTGATTCTTGTGATGCTTGTGATGCTAATTGTGAGTGTTATGCATTGATATACTGTATATGTTATTCTCTCAGTGAAGATCCTAGAGTATTGTGAATTAATGCTCAAAATTTAACATCAGTGAGTGATATGCAGGTCCAGAATATATTATTGCAGCCAATAACATTCATTTCATTCCACCATTGAAGATCCACAGTTAGCTTGAAGAGAAGATCATTTCTACAGGAGATTTACAGCTAGTTTTGGAGAAGGTTCACCAGTTGAAGGAGATAGTTCCAGTGATTGCGCCCAAGTTCTGATGGAGAGTTAGTTCAGCCATTTTTGTAGATATCAGAGATTTCCAAGATCAGAAACCAGCTTCAGAACTGATCCATCCCCCACTTATAAATCATTCTCTCAACATCAGCTAGATTTGGAGGAGTTCTCTTGGAGAAGAGAGCTAGTATTGGTGAATGCGCCCTAGTGAACACCAGCAGATTAGAGTGCAGCCATATTATAAATATGAACTGTATATGGTCTAATAATCCACTTCAGAACAGAGCCAAAGTAATTTCCTTCTTCTCATATTCATTCTCCCACTATTGTAATGAAAATCTAGCCTGTGATGCATTGTAATTTGGAAGGTAGTCTAATAATGAGAAAGAAAGTGTTCTAAACCTATATTTCGACTTATATTGGCTGAATTTTATATATCAGAACATTATTTTATATCAGAACATATTTTATCATTTATTGGAGCAGTTTGATGAATTAAAATGCAAGACTAGCTAGTTGGGTGCTTATTCTAGACTAGTTTCACCATATTTACTGTTAAATCTATTATGAGTATCCATTTTGCATTATGTTAGTTGGAGGAGGCTGATAAATTAGTATAATATTCATATAATCCCCTGTAATAAGAATTTGGATGCATTTAGCTCCATTTGGGAAAGCCGGGAATTTAACTAGCTCAATAGTCCATAGTGTGCTTTTTGCCTCCCAATCTCCCCAAAACCACCCAAGTTCACCCAGACATTATTCCTATGCATTATATGAGTTTTGTTTACTGATATAACTCTTCTATAAACTTTGATAGCCTTGACCCATACTTTTTGGCATATGCTAGAAGCCCAGGAAGCCTCGAAGTAGGAAATGGAGTTGCTCTATTGTTGAAAAGTGAATGGCTCTAGTACCTTGTGTCAAGGACTTCTGCTCATAAATTATTTTGATGCTTCTGCACACTCATCCACCTAAATTATAGAACCTAATATCATTCCTACCATCCCCATTCATAGTTTCAATCCCCGTCAGTTACATCCTGTTCAGTCTAAGAATTTGGTCTTAAAAATTGCTAGTAAAATTTTATTAAACTCTGAAGTGGAAGACAATATCTTGGTCAGATCTTGGCTAGGATATGACAGTAGTATCAGAGCACTTTCCTCCACCCCTGTGGAAAGAAAGAATCTCTCTGTTGAATGAATATTGTAGATCTTTTCCAAGTTGCAGTATGAGGCTCACACAGTCTGATGATGATGTTGGTTTTGAGGAACCTGTGGCAGAAGAAATCATCTATGTTGATGGTGGATTATTGAAGAAAAATGAGGATGATGATTTCCTATGTGACACAATGAATAATGGACATGAAATGCCAAGTCCACTTGGATTGAACATTGTGGATGGCATAGTTTCCCTTGGAATACAACCCTTAGAGGTAGATCCCCTTGAACACTTTCGAAGATATCAAGCTTTGAGCACAAAGATCCAAGAAATCTTGTCTTTTAGAGATTTTTGAAGTTTGGAGGTTGAGAGGACATTTTGTACCCATTATCCTTTTGGAAATCATCAAAAGAGAATAGAGTAGATTGTCAATAATGTGTGCCATGATGTGGAGAAACTAGTTCCCCATAATGAATCATTTTCTTCTCAATGCTTAGCCCCTCAAAAACCAATGACCGTGGGAACATCAGGAGACCCTCAAAGTGTGAAAGAAAGAGGGAAGCTAAAGAAGAGGAGGAAGAAGGACAGTGCACAGTGGAAGATCCAATAGTTAAACATTTGGTTGTTGGAAATATGGAAGGTGAAATCACTCCCAATTTCTTCATGGGTGATTTCAAGATAAGTGCAGAAGATATGGGGCAGATTTATGATGGTGATACATCTCTTGGATCTGATCCAAACAATGAGCATAAATCAGATTCACAGTCAACTCTTGAGCTTCATCAGGAAGCAAAAATCAAGCACACCTCAGGGGGGTGTGAATCAGAAATTGTGGGTGAAAATCATGATGCCATAAACCTGTCTCATGAGAAGGATAATTGTGCACAGAGGCATAAATAACATTCTGATTTTTGCAGGACTTTGTTGCAGCCCCATATGGCAGCCACTAATAGTGGGAGGATTGGTCTAATTGAGTCCTCCAGTAGTGGGGTTCAAGAATCACGGGAGGTTGAATTGCAAGAAGCAGAAGAGGAGGTCCACCAGCTAGAACTTATTGCCCTGATTGGACCATTGAAAATGAGTGAAGGAAAAATCAAGGAGGTACTGAAAAATATCCATGAACTTAATACTTTGATCTCTCACTGTTGTTGGAGAATTGAACCAATGGAGGAGCAATCCTCTGCTGAAGATTTTGTGCACATGTGGGAAGCAGTAGGAAGCCTAAGAGGAAACTTCTCTTAGCTTCTTTCTGATAGAGATCACTTCCTGGAGCTTGTGAATATGTACTATAATGCTGCAATGAGGAATTATGAGGAGATCAACAACCTCACTCATATGTTGGAAACCACCTAGGATTCTTTGATTGGTACTCATGGTGCTTGTCAAGAATTCGAGAATCAGATTGAGCAGTTTAATGAGAAGTTGCCAAAATCAGTTTTCACCTCCCAGCTTTCACAAAGTTACAATAACATGGCTGAATTATTTCATCTTCCAAGTGAGGAACCTCGTGAGTTGGTGGATCGTGAGGAGTAGTTTGTTTGGTATGTTCTTGAAGGATGTGCAGAAAAAGTGGATCAGAAACAAGCACATGACCTTTTCCAGAATGAACTTGAGAGTTTCATTGAAGAAAGTCATTATTCCAAGGAAGAGGAACATGAGTACACCATAAATGGATCAGCCATCAATGGAGAGGATACATCCACAAATTCAGTGGATGAAATGTTCAGAATCATGGCTCACCATCCTTCATTGCCCACTTCACATTCAGACACAAATTTTGGGAATGAAAATTGGGTAAAAGGATTCTTCCTCTCGGTGTCACATGATGAGCAGGAGAATCCTAAAATTGAGGTCGATGACATGTACCTTAAACTGCGGCATTTGAGGCAGCCCATGCATTTGTGTGCAGCCACTTTTGACAAGGAGGCATCAGATCTACACTTACCTTCAATGTGTGGGTCAAGTGATGGAGTTTTGCACCCTTGGATCAATGTTAGAGAGTTGAGCCATTGGATGAAGAGGGGAGCACCTGTAGAGTTCCATAGAGATCATGAGGTCTATTTATTTGAGGAAGACATACATATGTCTGAACACATTCCATATGGATCAGCAAATAAAAGTTCTTATTCATCCAATGATTGGTTGGATAGAGGAATCATTGAAATTAAGACTCTGGGAGGTAAAAGGTTCTTTTATTTATGCAATAATTTTTTTGTTATAACTGACATTGTCTTGACATGTGAGCAGCAACAAAAATTTATTTTGCAGCCATTAGATACCTTCTATACACATGCACATGAGGTGCATTCTGATTGGCAAGAGCTTGAGAAGTTTGAAGACAAGGAAGATGAAGAGAAAGCACCCTTACATTGTCAAATAGGTTGTGAGTTGCCACTAGGAGGTTGTTGGAAAAGGTTGGTTCATTGTTCATCATCCCACATACATATGGAAGCCATGACATATAGAGAAGAATATTGGGTAAGGGGATACTTTCTCTTGGGGCCACATGAAGAGAAAAGGGATCCACCTTTTTCTGTTGATGATTTGGTGATCAAACCTTGGGGCTTGAAGAGCACACTAGTCCCTTACGAGTTTGTTGAGAAGCAGCAGAGGCATCTATCTGATGTTTCCATCATGCATAGTGATGCATGTAATGTTCTCTTGATTCTTTCGAATGGAAGCAGAGATGAAAATTTGAGAACTTTGGCTAGAGAAAACTCTGCACATGTGGGAGCTACATGCTTTCGATTTGGACCAATAAATTGGAGTTTGGATTCCTGCATTGGTAGGATGAGTGTAGACATGTTGGAAATGAGCAGCACTAAAGGTGAGCTTTCTTATTATATCAGTGGAAAAGGGTATTGCTCATCCCACACATTTTATTGTGAGCAGCTTGGGCATCCTTGTTTGATGGATGATGCCTACTCTTCTTTTGGTTGGACATGGGATTTTCACCCTTGTCACTTGAGCTTCATGGGATTCATATTTGATTCTTGTGTGAATTGGGACCATAAGAACCTTCCTAGGATATGGGAGAGAATTATTTGGAATCAACCTTACTTTGGGGACATGTATTTTATGATGAAGAAGCTCTCTATATTTCATCCTAGTTTGAAGAATGACATATTGCTATGTCACTTACATGATTCAAACATTCTTCATGATTCCACCGCTATCATTCATAGTACCTTTCATGATGGTGGGTTCTACATGAAATGGATGATGCTTAGGAGGGTACACACCGGACAGTGGGATCCTAGCATTCCTTGGGATGTCATGTTTCCACCCTTGACACTACTACATGGATACTTGCAGTTTAGGAACTGGGATCCAGGCATACTTTTGTTAGAGGGTTATTTTTGGATGGTATTCTCACCGATGGGCATGGAAAACAAGCAATGTGACCCTAGCATTGCTTTTCTTTGGAGGAACTACTTACATGATGTATTGATGGAGCAAGTCAACTCTTCTTCACATGAGTTCATCTATATAGTGTCAGGTTCCAGTTTTCCTACATGAGGAGCACCTTGGGTGAATTGCTTTTGCTTGAGAACAAGCAGATTTGGGAGGGGAGGACTGTAATGTCCCTTCTTAGAAGGACATCTAAAGTATTGACCTTGCGAAGAACCTAGGGGGTCAAAGTGAAATTAATTAATCTACCTAGGAAAATTTTAATTATTAAATATGAAGAAGGCATGTACTAAGTTCAATTTTATTTATTAATTATGTTATTTTAATCAATCTTGGAATTAAGTGTGTATTGGTGACTTGGAGGGTGCATGGGTCCAAGTGGATCATGAGTTGGAATTCATTAATGGAAAAAATCAAGCAAATCAAGAAAATTACCAAATGCACTCAAGCCAAAAAGATGGATCATACCAATTCAGTCAAAGAGGAAAGCTAGGACAAAGGAGGCAACTACAGAAAAGCTATCGTAGTTAAAAAGCAGGAAACTTTGGATGTGCAATTTCTAAAAAAGAGATAAAAACATGTCAGCCCAAAAAGCAAGCAAGTTGAGGGCACAGTTTCTAATTCATCCCAAGGTTGTCAAGAAGGGAAACATCTTATGTTAAGATAAACTTGCTATTTTCTCAAGGAGGGCGCACTTTCCATTATGGATGAGCTAAACTTGCTAATTATCCCAAGATGGTGCCCTCATGGCTTTGGAGTAGGATGGGAAAGTGGGTAACCTACTCTCACAGGTCACCAATCCAAGTAACTTTTTCATTAGGTCATCATGAAGTTTATAAAAGAATCCAACCAACTCCATTAGACAACTTTTGTCATTTGTATTTTTGCATTGAGAGCTGCCTCAACAGTTCTTCTTGGGTGATGTGCCACAAGGCCCCATGAGTTTCAGTGAGTGATATGCAGGTCCACAATATGTTGCATCCAATAACATTCATTTCACTCCACCATTGAAGATCCACAGTTAGCTTGAAGAGAAGATCATTTCTACAGGAGATTTACAGCTAGTTTTGGAGAAGGTTCACCAGTTGAACCGGATAGTTCCAGTGATTGCGACCAAGGGTGGATGGAGAGTTAGTTCATCCATTTTTTTAGATATCAGAGATGTCCAAGATCAGAAACCAGCTTCGGAACTGATCCATCCCTCTCTTCTTAATCATTCTCTTAGCATCAGCTAAATTTGGAGGAGTTCTCTTGGAGAAGAGAGCTAGTATTGGTGAATGCGCCCTAGTGAAGACCAGCAGCTCAGAGTGCAGCCATATCAGAAATCTAACCTGTATATTATCTAATAATCCACTTCAGAACATAGCCAAAGTAATTTCCTTCTTCTCATATTCATTCTCCCACTATTGTAATGAAAATCTAGCCTGTGATGCATTGTACTTTGGAATGCAGTCTAATAATGAGAAAGAAAGTGTTATGAACCTATATTTAGAATTATATTGGCTGAATGTTATATATCATAACATTATTTTATATCATAACAGATTTTATCATTTATTGGAGCAGTTTGATGGATTAAAATGCAAGACTAGCTAGTTGAGTGCTTATTCTAGACTAGTTTCACCATATTTACTGCTAAATCTATTATGAGTATCCATTTTGCATTCTATCAGTTGGAGGAGGTTGATAGCTCAGTATAATATCCATATAATCCCCTGTAATACGAATTTGGATGCATTTAACTCCATTTGGAAAATTCGAGAATTTAACTAGCTCAGCAGTCCACAGTGTGCTTTTGGCCTCCCAATCTCTCCAAAACCACCCTAGTTCACCCAAACATTATTCCTATGAATTATATGAGTTTTTTTACTGATATACCTCTTTTATAAACTCTGATAGCCTTGACCCAGTCTTGCTGGCATATGCTAGAATCCCAAGAAACCTCGAAGTAGGCAATGGAGTTGCTCTATTGCTGAAAAGTGAATGGCTCTAGTACCTTGTTTCAAGGACTTCTACTCAGAACATATTTTGCTGCTGCTGCAAAATCAACCACCTAAATTCCAAAACCTAATCTCATTCCTACCATCTCCATTCAGAGTTTCAATCCCTGTCACTTACATCTTGTTCAGTTTGAGAATTTGGCCTTAAAAATTGCTAGTAAATTTTTATTAAACTCTGAAGTGGAAGACAATATCTTGGTCAGATCTTGGCTAGCATATTACACCAGTGATGCGTAGGATAGCGATGGAGGCTAAGGCGGTCAAGGCCATGGCGTGGGGTGATTCCCCCTATGATGAGGAGGAGGAGGAGGAAGAAGAGGATGAAGAAGAGAAGGAAGAGGAGGAGGAGGAGGAGGAGGAGGAGGAGGAGGAGGACGACGACAATGACGAGGATGAATTAGATGAGTAGGCAGTTGATGGAAATCCTCCCTAATGCGATGAGCATGGGGAATTTTTGTACTCGGCTTGTATTTTTATGATGGGGAAGCTGTTGGGGTTGCCTAATGTATTGATGTTTATGTTGTGCTATGGGACTATGACATTTTATGATGATATGTTGTTGGCAGGCGGTTCGATGGGGAATTGTCGCGGTACCACCGACGCTGCGACACATTGAATGAGGGCGCGAAAGGAGTATTTTATGTTAAAGAATACCGCAGTTGGCGAGTTTTGGGTCACTTGGACCATATGTTATGTAATAGTGAGTCAGTTGTACTGCGGTATGCGGGTTTTTGGGGTCATTTGGACTGCGTCAGTTAGATATTGGGTCAAGTGTCCATAGTGTCGGTTAGGAATTCGTTTGTAAGTGGACAAATATTGTAATGGCAGAAGCCTATAAATAGACGAGAGTTGTAAGTGTTAGAGGAGAAGAAGAATATATAACAACGGAGACAAGGAGATGTATGTGTATGTAGATCTATGTTTTGCTTCTGGTATATGATTGCGACAGTAATATAATGATGATGTTTTTGTACGATCTTTGTGCAATGTTGCGATATATGAATGTTGTTTGATGCAATGTCTTCTTACTATTGCTATGATAAATTTTGTGATTTAGTAATATGTTCCATGTCGAATGTGATGATAAATGTTGTGATCAAGTAATAGGTTATAACTCCTTGCCGAATGTTTAAGGGTTCTGTTTAAGTACCGCAATAGAGTTAGTCCGTGCAGCCACAACTCTCCTCCTTCCTCGGCGGAAACATGGTTTTGTCTGCTCTTCCTAGACACCTCGGGTGAGACCTCATCCACTATGCGGGTGTTGCTGGGCGGGATCAAACCTGCCCGGGCCAGTGCTCAGGGAGACTGCGGTATGTGTCGACAGTGAGGCGAACCCTTGTCGAAATTGCATCAGCACCATATGTGCCTGAGACATGCAATTCACCAGTTCTGGAGATACACGACTGGGCACGAGGACTGCGACAGACTGGTTTGTTAGGGCTAATTAACATGCCGCATTTTGGGCACCTAGCGGAAGTTGGTGCTTGTGTAAAGTAGCTCTTGTCATGTTTCCATGGGGGTTCGTTGTGGTTGGACAGAGAGGTCCCGATCACTGTTGACTTGATTTCATTCATTACTGGCTTTCCTAAGAATGGCGTTGATCTGGCACAGTTTATTCAAGGGAAGGAAAACGAGAAAAAGTGAGCCCGTCAGTTGGCATAGAAGTATGGCTTGGAATCAAATGGGCATGGGTATCGCAACAGTAGCTGCAACGATCAGGCGGTACTCACGGGCATCCAGATCCTATCCTGTAAGGTGATTAGGGAGGTCGCCCTAACCAATGTAATTCGGGAATCGTTGCTTGAGCAGAGCAATGTGAGGTAGGAGTCCAGATGAACTGGTCCCTATATCTCCTGAATTAACTAATGGAGGACGTCGCAGTAGTCCAAGTAGGTAGAGGCGATTTTTCATATAGTTGGTTGTTGTTGCTGATTGCTCTAGTTGCACGGAAAGAGCCTGACACTTACCGGGGCATGGAGTGCCTGGCTGCAGCAGAACGACGAGGGGTGCATTATCAAAATCTCTGGTATGTACGAGAGCTTGAGCGAACTCGGGAGTGCCAATTGCAGTTTTGGCTGTATTCAGAAATGCTTTGTGACGCCGCAACACAGGTCCCACGAATATCTGAAGATACTGTGGCACGGTTCAAACCCATCATGGCATTTTCCATACGGCCTAGTATCATACATATCCAAGCTCGCCGGGATACTAACCAACAGTGGTTGCAGACAAAGTATAAGGTGACAGCGGGAGATTTGGAGCTTATTGTGAATGAGTGGCCGGAGGCCTAGCTGCAGCCAATGAGTTCAGCAGAGATTGACACTGGAGGTCCGCCATTAGGTCCTGAACCAGTGCAGGACCAACAAAGTCATCATGATTCTGATCACGAGTCGACCAGAACACCAACGACAGGTGATAGCGACCATGCTCTTGAAGAAAATCGATCAAAATGGCACCACGAGCATGCGACGATCAGTGGGATGTCTTTACCATTGGGGGCACAGTTGGGCCTGTTAATGACAGCCCTCAACCATGCAGCCATAGTGGCTGCCGACAAGATGTCCGTTAAGGTGGAGGAGGGATTCTCTGTGATTGTTGCTCATATGGATTCTTTGTGTCACGCAGTTTTACAAAAGGAACCCGATAATATACCCATGCAGGAAACGGTCACAATTCGCACCACGCCCCGGGTCCAGAATATCAACATTCCCCCGACTGCGGTTGTGACCGATAATGAGGCTTTGCAAAATGTGTTGCAGTCGATTGCCCAGGTCACTGTCAATGTTAATGAACTACCAGCAACAGCCTTGGCGACAATGCAGAAGGTCGCCTCCCAGGAAATGGGGGATAGAATGCATGAAATCAGCAAAATCTTTCAACACTTGCATGCAAGCGAGGCAGCTGCAACCGCCGCTATTGATCAGCTGACAAGTAGGCCTGCTGCAACGCGGAAAGAAGTGGATGACCTTGAAGCCGACCTTAAGAAGGAGCGGGCCGAGAAGGGTCGTGCACTGGAAGCACTTAAAAAGGATCAAGATTTTCTTATCGTAGAAAAGAGCCGTATGTGGGACTACATCGTGAAGTTAGAGATGGCGATTTGTGATGCATGCCAGCATACGCTGGAGCCCATTCCCAATACCGATGTGTTCGAACAGGTGCAGCTATCGGGAACCGTCATTGTTCAGTTGCGACAGGAGAACGACATGTTGAAGGCTCAGTTGAAACTAGGTATGCCTCAGGCTGAGGTGGATGAATGAAGAAGGGCACTTGAGGAAGTTGCCACCCAGATGGAGGAGCTGGAAACACAGGAAACCAGGCTCACCGCCGAAATGGTGCAATTTTGGGGCTGCATCGTTCACGACAAGCAAGTTGAACAACTCACTAAGATCCGGCAGGAAGCAGAGGGCCAGGTGGCCACATTAAAGGCTGTGATGCGAACCCTGCCACCAATGGAGCAAGTTGCTAAGTCGCACGAGCTGAAGGACTTGCAACAATGGGTTTCCAAGGTAGATGAATGACAGAAGCTATGTGTGGCCCAGTTGGAAAAATTCCAGGACATTGGTGGGAAATTGATGCTGCAGGCCAGTGAAGCACTACAAGCAGTACAGAAGTATCGACAGCAGGTCATGGACAAGCTTGCCGATCACCCATCAGCCGATGATGTGATCAGTAGTCAAGTAGCAGCTAAGGATGCTCAGGAGCTGGTGCAGAATGTCGAACAGCCATATGCAGACTTCAAGGCAAAGACCATGACGTGCACTATCTCCAGCAGTTGACGTAGCTCGAGGGCGAGCCACAAGATTGTGTTGGGGGCCTGTTGGCAGGCGGTTCGATGGGGAATTTTCGTGGTACTGTCGACGCTGTGACACATCGGATGAGGGCGCGAAAGGAGTATTTTATGTTAAAGAATACCGCAGTTGGTAGGTTTTGGGTCACTTGGACCATATGTTATGTAATACTGAGTCAGTTGTACCGCGGTATGCGGGTTTTTGGGGTCATTTGGACCGCGTCAGTTAGATATTGGGTCAAGTGTCCATAGTGTTGTTTAGGAAGTCGTTTGTAAGTGGAAAAATATTGTAATGGCAGAAGCCTATAAATAGATGAGAGTTGTAAGTGTTAGAGGAGAAGAAGAATAGATAACAACGGAGACAAGGAGATGTATGTGTATGGAGATCTATGTTTTGCTTCTGGTATATGATTGTGACAGTAATATAATGATGATGTTTTGGTATGATCTTTGTGCAATGTTGCAATATATGAATGTTGTTTGAGGCAATGTCTGCTTACTGTTGCTATGATAAATTCTATGATTTAGTAATATGTTCCATGTCGAATGTGATGATAAATGTTGCGATCAAGTAATAGGTTATAACTCCTTGCCGAATGTTTAAGGGTTCTGTTTAAGTACCGCAATAGAGTTAGTCCGTGCAGCCACAACTATCCTCCTTCCTCGGTGGAAACATGGTTCCATCTGCTCTTCCTGGACGCCTCGGGTGAGACCTCATCCGCTCTACGGGTGTTGCTGGGTGGGATCAAACCTGCCTGGGCCAATGCTCAGGGAGACTGTGGTATGGGTGACAAGAAGCTAGGAGTCAAGAAACACACGAAGGTGACTTATGCCCATCTGGAGAGCAGCAGTCAATAGACCAGTCACAGCATCATACTCAGCCTGATTATTGGTAGAAACAATGATACACACTCCGTTGAGGTGGATCAACTCGTGTGAGAGGGAATATAATACCCAAGCTGCGGAGGCGAGGTTTGGAGACCATCGACTTGTGCCGTTGGCGAAACTGACATAGAACGGTGGAATATGATCCATCTGTGGTCACACATGGAAGTAATTTGTAATGTTCTAGATACAAAAAGTAAAAAATAAAAAAGGAATGAAACTATACAACACAAACTAGTGGGTCCAGAAAAGTGCTAAGGTAAAAGCGTTTGAGATACAACCATTACGGGGGTTGTTCAAGGGGTGTCCTTCAGAATCGGTGAGGATGTATTCCCCCTTGCCAAGGTAGGTTTGGATAATGTATGGGCCTTTCCACATGGATTCAAACTTTCCTTTACCAATCTTGTCATGGGCTTGGTCATAAACAAGTACTAGATCTCCTTCTTGAAAATTGAGGGGGTGGACATATTTGTCATAACTGGATTGGGAATGGTTTTTAGCAGCCTCGGTTATTTGTAGGGATGTTCGTCTATCTTCGTTGGATTTCTCCAAGAGGATTAAGCGTTTCTCAAGTGGTGAGGTGTCCGGGAGAAGTTCAATAGCAATGTATAAAGCGGGAATCTGACACTCGATGGGAAGAACCTACTCTACACCGTGAACCAAATGAAAAGGGGTAAAACCCGCGGCAGTATTAGTGGAAGTATGGTAAGCCCAAAGTGTAGAAAAGCGCATATGGTGCCAATTGGACTTGTGTTGGTTAACTATTCGTTGAAGATTGGTCTGCAAGATCTTGTTAATAGACTCGACTTGGCCATTCCCTTGAGGGTAGTAGGATGAGGCATACCAGTGGTCGAACTTCAGAAAGGTAGACAACTATTTCCAAACAGTGTCTTTGAAGTGTTTTCCATGATAGGACACAAGTTGTTTGGGGACCCCGAACCGAGTGATGATGGGATAGAAAAAGAAATGGGCTGCGGTTTCAGCTTTGTAGTTAAATGTAGGCATGGCCTCTCCCATTTGGTAAAATAGTAAATAGCCACAATGATGTATTTATGACCATTCACTGAGGATGGGTTACACTCCATAAAATCAATGGCCCACTTATAGAAAGTGCCAACAGTGATAACTAGATGGAGAGGGGCGGGAGGGGTCCTAGCCGTGGGGGCAAAAATATGGAAATTCCGACAATGTTTTACTGTTGTAATGCAATCAGTAAAAAGGGTGGGCCAAAAATATCCAATGCGGATAACATTTTGGGTAGTGGCCATTCCAGAGAAATGGCCACCACAGGATCCACTATGACAATCGTTGAGGACTTTTTCAGCCTCGTCCCGTGTGAGGCATCGACATAGAATGGTGTCAACACCATGCCGATAAAGGACATTTCCAAGGAGAAGATAGCGCGGGGCATGCTGGAAGATGTGACGATGATCATTGCGACTGATATTGGATCGAAACTTTTGTGTCCGTAGGTACACTAGGATGTCGTCGTACCAGGGGTCATATGACGAAATGGTAAACAAGTGGTCGTCAGGAAAGTTAGTGGTGATAGGATGTGACGTTGACGAGGATGGTAAGTTAGTAATGAGTTGTTCCAATGCAAGGGATTTGGTTCTCTTCGGGGTAGCGAATGTTAGGTCGTATTCTTGAACTATGATGACCCATTTATCCACGCGGCCTTGAAGAAGGCGACGAATCGATAGATAGACCATGGGGTTGGAGTCTGCCACAACTGTAGTCTGGCTTAACAGGATATAGTGGCGAACCTTATGGACTAAGAAGACGACGGAAAGGGCCAACTTCTCCTCATGGGGGTAGCGTAGTTGTGGGTAGGATAATGTCTGGCTCACATAATAAATGACATGTTCTTGTCGCGCACTATCTTATTGGACTAACACACCCGAAATGACATATTCAGATGCCGAAACATAGAGGATAAAATCCATTGAGAAATCAGGAGGTGAAATCAATGGGGCAAAAGTCAAGGCTTGTTTGAGTGCTTCCAAATATGCTTGTGCTTTTTTGTCCCAAACGAAAGGAATGTGGGTGTGAAGAAAGTGAAGGAAACCATGAACTTTCGTAGCATGAAGCGACGAAGAAATTTGGCCTTCCCTTGAAGTTTTCGTAATTGGCGTAATGTACATGGGGATGGGAGGTCAAGGATGGATTGAAATTTCAAAGAGTCGAGAGTGATTCCTTTTTGGGTGATGGTGAAACCCAAAAACCGGCCTACAGGAACACAAAATACACACTTGAGGGGGTTTAGGCGGATTTTGTACTCGTGACAACGCAAAAAGACTTGTCGGAGGTCATTTAGATGGTCGGATTGTTTCTTGGATCGATCTGTGAGGTCATTGAGGTATACAAGAATGATATGAACCAAATCATGAAAACAAAAGGTCATGGCCCACTGAAATGTTGCACCAACATTTTTAAGACTGAAAGGCATGACTCGATAGGAAAAGGTGCCCCATGGGGTAGTGAAGGAAGTCTTGTACTGTTCTTCCTTGTGAACGTGTATCTTATGATAACCAGAGAAACCATCCATGAAGGATAGAATCTTGTGACCCGCACATGCGTCAATGAGTTGGTCAATGAAAGGCGTAGGAAAGTTGTCTTTGGGACAAGCTAGATTCAAATCACGAAAATCGGTACAGACGCGAATGGTGCCCTGTTTTTTGTTAACTAGCACAAGATTGGAAACCCAAGTAGTGTAAGCGATGGGATAAATGAACCCAAATTGATGTAGTTTCTCAATATCAGCTTTTACTAAGGGGATTTTGGAGGGGTGAATGGGTCGTTTCTTTTGGGGAACGAGTGGGACATCTGGCCAAGTATCAATATGGTTTTCAACTATGGAGGGGTCAACACTAGGAATCTCAGTATATGACCAAGCGAAAACATCACGGAACTCTTGGAAGAGCTTCTTATAGGCATTCATTTCGACTTGAGTATAGGAAGTGCCTAACGTAATTATTTCAGGCATACTAGGTGGGATAGAAATATCGACCTAAAAGGTAGGAGAAATGTTAGCCATGTTACCTTCCTCAAAGGCCTTAGGAGCTGGGATGGGATTCTTAAACTAGTCTACTTTGTTATGGATGAAGTTTTTTGACTCGACCGAAAGTTGGTTGGCCGCAGCAGGGGTAGACTCCTCAAGAATGAAGTAGGATCGATGATTCATATCATCCCAAGGGAAGTTAGGTGCGGTTAGCACTTCGAGGATTTCTTCATCTCTACAAAAGCATTGTGTGGAAAGATGGGTAGAGGGGAAGGTAGATGTTGGAGGAGAAATTGGTTCGCCATCCATGGAAATTATGTAAATGTTGTTAATTTCTCCCGAGGAGGAGGATTCGAGTGGGTGAATCTCCTCGATGGTAGTGATGGATGACTCTAAAGAAGATTGATTCAGCTTGTGGAGAACCAACCTATACTCGGGTATATATGGGAAATGATGTGAATAATGACCGTAGAATCCATATATGGTGCAGGGGTAGTTGGTACGCAATGATTTGTTGCGCGGGTGGGGGGTGCTTTGGAGTTCGATAACCAGAATATTGGGGTCATCATCCAACGTCTTCATGTGTCCTTGGAGGTTTGGTAGTTGTGGAAAATTATGGGTATCATGGCCCAAGTCGTCACACAAAGAACACTTAGGAGGTTCACGGAATGTGGGGGAAGGTTTAGCGTTTTTGGTTGCATGTGGTGCAGTATGGGTGTGTGTGGCCTTCCCCCCAGTGTTGTTGGATGAAGACGTTGTTGGCACACCGGGGGGTGGACGATTAGCAGTGGTGATTGGTTGGACCGGGTGGAGGATTACTTCTGGTGTCGGAGAAGGATTAGGAGCAAGTAAGTACCACACAGAAAGTCCTAGTGTTAACTCGGGGAGATTCAGCATGGCCATCACTAATGTACTTACTACTCCTGAAGGTGGAAATAAGAATGAGATTGTGTGGATTGGTGTGGCTCCAACATGACTAGGGACTGAGGGTGGTTGTGGCAGGAGAGGTGGCTTTGAGTTAGGCATTGTTTGTTTGGACGAAATGGTACACAGATCAGATATCTCAACTGCCAATGGAGGGGGTAGGATGGACCGAAAAGTAGAGACCAGTGGAGTCTCCGAGTAAATTCCAGGTCCAACAATGGAAACCAAAGAGGTGGGTGCACCAAAAACAAGTAGTTCAATCATGGGGATAATGTTTTATGGTGCAGCGAGAGCATTCATGTCAAAATAAGTAAGTTGGTTGATTTTAACAACCCGCCCCTCGTGGGGGAACATCATAATGCATAATACTGATGAAGCAACGACCTTCATGGCATACATGTAACTGTGTCCTAGTAGTAGGTTATAGTCGAGGTGTGCGTTGACGATTTCAATGTCAATAAGGATGGTTTGACCAGCTAATTAGATTGGAACGTTGGCTAGGAGGCCTTGGGGTTGAACTGAATGGCCATCCTGAGCTCATAAGGCAGTCGTGGATGGCTGTAGGGTAGGGGATCTAAGCTTATGCCACACGAATGTAGACATAACGCATGTAGAGGCACCCTCATCGATGATACACCGATGGATAACAAGATTCCAGACTGAAACAGAAACTTAAAATGCTAATGTGGAAGGCATGCATGGTTAATATTGGTCTAAATCGAATGCCATCATCCATGATTCGGAAGGGCCTATTGCACCTATGGTGAGAAACAATGTTTTGCACTGTGTTGGGCATTTATTTAAAACTCCTAGGGCTGACACAACAGCAGGGGACTGGGCTAAGTCATCCACGATGGTATAGTTGGGGGAAGCATGAGCATTGGGGTTCTTATTAATGTGACATAAAGGAAAGCGAGGAGCTTTGGTGGCCCCATCGCATGGTGCTGGGGGTATTCTTAATGACTGGTTTGTGGGAAGAGTGCTAGCATCCTTGTCGGCGGGAATGGTTTCGGTGGTGGAACCATACTGGTTACAACATTTTTGAAGGTTGATGTGAAGCGATGACATCATTAGAAGGTGATGGGTACCTGAGTGAATGGGTTGACTAGCAGGTGCAATAGAAGTGATTTGCTGTTGTGGTGCGGCAGTACCTTGAGGGGGAGCCGATGGTTGGGTGGTCACTAACCCTTGCATGGGTAAGGGATTCTTCAACACCATAGGTTTTGCATTGGGTTATGGGGGTTTAGGTGGTGTCGGAGGTGCAACATGTCCTTGTCGTTTAGCGTCGTTAGTCCAAAGTTGACGAGCTCATTCCAGATGAGGAAAATTATGCGTGTAGTGGCAATATACCCCCCAAATAGAGCATGGATGGTTTGTGCGTAAGTTGGGTTTTTTTCCTTACCGAGCTGGTCTATCAGGATTTTGATTAGTTGGGGTAGCACCGTTATTGTTTGGGGGATTGGGTGGTGGAACGCCTCGATCTATGGGTTGGTTGTTCCCTCGGCGACGACCTCTTCCCCGATTTTGTTTTCCTTTCTGGTTTCTTTGGCTAGCTTGGTTTTCCTGTTGCCTTTGTTGAGCATAAACTTTCCCTTCGGGAGTAGGGAAATTTTGTGGTTGAGAAGGTGCTGGGGACTCCTGCGGTGGGTAATAAATTGGAGGGAATTGAGGTTGGGATGGTGTAGGTGCATCTAGTTTTTTAGTGATGTAGGAGCATCGGGGCCTAGGTAGATCGATCGAAGTTTATCGACATGAGGAGTCGACCAGGGGGGAGTGCCGACGACCACTGGTGCGAAGGAAGATTGGTTTTCAAAGTCAATGAGTCGAGCAGGAGCATTCGATATGCAATCGACAGAAGATGCGAAAGGTCGAGATTCGACATGTCAATGGTCGACAGATGATAGGGTTGCAACGAAAGGTGTCATAGGTCAACATGTTGTCAAACTGTGACGACCAACAAGTTTTTAGGAGGAAGCCAAGCGATGAGGAAGGGGTGGAATGGCGAAGCCTTAAAAGAGAAGTGAAGCTGATAGGTAAGTTGGAGGCTAATGGAAAATAGTATGGTCGAGACATAGGACCGACTACTGTAGCAGTGTCAAAGAAGTTCATAAGCCGAGGCGAGTACTTGGTAGCCGTTCAGGGTTACTGAGGAATTTATGAGCAGTTATTGAAGGTGGTTGGGATCACGACATATGTCACCATAGGAAGAGATTGTGCAGCATGGTAGAGGTGCTGACAATTGTAGGTTTGCAGGATCTAGAGGATTCAAAAAATAGAGGAAGAGTGTCTTGGGAGTTGGAGTGGACCTCGGGATGAGCAGCAGAGGACCAGCAGGGTAGAAAAACAGTGCATAGGCACAAATAAGGAGGGCAGTTTGATCAGCAGAGGATTGAAGAGAGTTCCATTTTGGATTCGGAGAGTTAAGGAGTTGATCTGTAGATTGGAGAGAATAGTCACACACCAACCGAACGCAATAAGATAGGATCCATAGCTCAACGAGTGCTTGCATTCAGCAAAGGCCGTGAGAGGGTGAAGATCGACACACATAGAGAACACACCATGACTTATGTATATTGTAATAGGCTGAGGCCGACATAGTTTAGTTGTTTACATTCCTTGCATTTCGCATTGTAACCGCCATAACTTGAAGTAGTAGAAGCCAGCTTTTGGAATTTTGTTTACATCCAGTTCATGTGAACACGTGTGTGTCCTTTGTTATTGTTAAGCAAGTCGAGTGACCTAGCATCAAGTGGTATCAGAGCAGAAGTATCATGTGAACAGGAAAGGGGGAGATATCAACTTGACTAGCGTCAAGTGGTATCTGGACTAGTTGTGAACCTAGTGTTGAGTCCGTTGAGTTAGAAGAAGCCTGCAAGTGTATTAAATAGCTCCAGTTGGGGTTGGGTAGAGTTGTGCATGACTTTTGAAGTTCAGCTGTGATTGGACAAGTGTGAGTTTCAATCGAGGTTGAAAATGGCTCACAGAGGTGCTAATGTCCGAGGAGTTGGACGAAGAGCACTGGCGCAGCATTCATGGTTGATCGTGAAATGTTCGAAGAGTGCGTGCGAACAATGCGAAGTTTGACTAGTGAAGTCGTAGCGATCAAGGAAAGTCAGAGACGTGGATGCATTCCTGATGCAGTAGAGCACAACGACAAGGAATTCGAAGAGGTGGAAGCACGGGAAGAGGCAATCGAGTAACTAGAATACAAATTCATCAAGATTTTGAAGCAAATGAGAGGTCGAACAAAGATAGATGTGCGTACCTACTCATGGATTCTGGATCCAAAAGACTTGATCGATTGGTTCAGAGAGAGGGAGGAATACTTCGACATAGAGGAGATTGAGGATCCTAGATGGGTTAAGACTGCATGTCTGAGGTTGAATGGCCATGCCTCATTGTAGTGTGACAATGTACAGGCTGACAGGGTCAAGAGAGGCAAGGAGAAAATCAAGTCTTGGGATAGGATGGTTTCCAAGCTGAAAGGGAAGTTCTTACTAGGTGACTATGTGATTTTCTTGTTCCGAAAGTTGCAGAACTTTCGATAGAAAGAGATGACCATGAAGGAGTACACGGAAGAGTTGTATAGACTATCGATTCGGTCGGGACAAACTGACAAAGGAGAAGAAGTTGTCACTAGATATGTGAACAACTTAAAGTATGCGATACAAGATGAGTTGAGCCTGTCAAGGTTTAGAGTGGCTAGTGAATCCTATCAACTAGCTCTGAAGGAAGAAGAGAAACTATCGAGGAAATCTGCATCGACTAGAGGTGGGATGACTGGTTGGGGTGCGAAGACTATTTCTGCGAAAGGACAAAGTATCGGAACCAGGAGAGAATCTGTCGAAGAGAATCGTTGTGTGGAAGGGACATCGACTAGGGAGAAAATGTAATAAAACCAATGCGATGGTTGAGAGAACCGTAGTCGAGGTGCGTATGGTCGAAGTGGTCCATCCGATAGAAAAGAAGCTGATAGACCAATCATAGTCTGTTATAAGTGTCGAGGAGTTGGACACAAGGCATATGAGTGCCCAGAAAACCTACATGCTGCAGAGGAGTCGAAACCTAGATGTTGAAGAGATATGCAAGTCGTTGAGAGGGCGGAGTTGACATTCCACAGCAGTGAGGATGGGAAAATTCGAGCCATGATGACTAGGTGGACATTGGTTCAGGACAACTAACGCGAAGAGAAATAACCACCACAGCGAAAGGCTATATTTCGGACCAAAGTGCGGATTGGGGATTGATATTGCAAGACCATAGTTGATGGTGGAAGTATGGAGAATCTTGTGTCGACAGAGGTCATCGACAAAGCAGGTTTGAGATTTCAGGAACACCCAATTCCATACAAGATATCTTGGTTGCAGAAAGGACATCATGTCAAGGTAACCAAGCAGTGCCTGATTAACTTGAAGGTCGGGAAGCTTGAAGACAGTGTACTTTGCGATGTAATCCCAATGGATGCATGTCATCTATTTTTATGGAGGCCATCACAATATGATCGGAAGATGATCTATGATGGTCAGGCCAACACAGTCACAGTGTGGAAAAATGGCACGCGGAGAATGTTAACACCCAAAAAGTGCTCACTAGTTCATTCCCTTATTCACATGACCCATTTGTCCACTTTTTCCACCAATTGAGCCTCTAAAACCATCAAAA
The DNA here is from genome assembly GCA_027924585.1 of Larix kaempferi. NCBI lineage: Eukaryota > Viridiplantae > Streptophyta > Pinopsida > Pinales > Pinaceae > Larix > Larix kaempferi. The sequence goes on from BSBM01000848.1 coordinate 9,825,554, forward strand.
GGTCACCAAAAAGACCATAATACACCTTTCCCCCCTCAAAATATGTATTTTTTCTCAAAAAACACAAAAAACCCTAAAAAAGGGTCCAAAATTCCCCCAAAAATATATTAAAAGGGAATAAAAATATAAAAAATATTCAGAAAAGGAAAAAGAGGGAAAAAGAGACCTAAACCATGTTGGTTAATACCATTGGTTTCCTTAGAACCATAATGGTATTCTCCATCACCAAAAACTATAAAAAGGTGATAGGGGCTCCTCACTTTTCATCCATATTTCATCCTATCCTCATGCTGCCAAAATCCATCTTGAGCTTTGCCCATCTTCTGAGCTTTGCCAACCATTGAAGCATTGGAGAAGAAGAGACCATTGGACATTGGAGCATCTCAACCTTGTATTTGCCCAAAACTCACCATCCTCACCATTTGAGGTAATACAAAAGTTTTAATTTTTATTTATATGCTATTGATAATTTTTGCTTATTGTTATTAATCTAGAATTATTTATTTTACTGTCTACTGCCATCAATCTATAGTTTATATTTGTTTATTTACATTGCTTTATTTGAGACTGCTACTACTAGTTAGCAGGTGCATCATTGCACATGCTTGGTTGAAAAACCAAGCAACAGTTTGTGGCGACTCCACTGGTTTTCGAACTTTAAATTTTTGCTTTAGATCTTTATTTTAGTTGTTTTTCCCTTTTAAAACTGTAGATCTGCCATACTAGTCAGCTTCTTGATAGCTTCCCTAGCCATTGGCCCTTTCTGCAGCCCGAAACAGCCAAAAATTTCAATTTTGGGGTTCGTTTTTCGCTGGCCTATTTCCGTCCATACATTGCAACTTTCGACACCCACAGTCACGTGATCCATCGCAACTGTGAGCCTTTTTTCCACGTGGCGCATCGTGACTTTTCAACTTTTTCCCGCGCGGTCCATATCGGCTTGGCGACCTTTCCCCGCACGGTTCATCGCGACTTTCAACCATCGCGCCACAATTCACATCGCGGATTTCGCCCACATCGCCGCGTGGCTCATTGCAGGTTTTGACCTGACAGCCGCGATATATTCCTATTTCGTTTCGGCCGATTTTTCCAAAAATAAATTCGCCCAATCAACCCATTTTTTCCAGCATTAATTTCTGCAATTTTTTATAGCCCACTATGTCATTATTGCAGCATTATTAATTGATATTCGGTTATATGCTTCACTTATCTTTTTGAAAATTTTCAGCTAATTGAAAGAAGGATTTTTTAAGTATTTCTCATGTGGTAAGTTTCATACATTAAAAAGTTAGAACCATATTTCTAAAATTGCTCAATATTTTGCCCAAGAAAGACTTTAGAAATCCATTTATTTTTTCATATGCTCTTTGCTTTACCTTACAAAACTTTTTAAAAGAGTATTAAAGCATTTACATTTGAAACGTCTTTCATTCTTTCACAAATTAGAATCCTTATTTTAGTTTGTGATTAAATCGCCCATGCGAGGAAAATTGTTTTAGTATACACCCACACCAGCACACAATCTGTCACAATAATTTCAAGTGAGCCTTCAAAATTACCTTAACTCAACCAACATTCTAACCCCAATTGGGGAACACAAAAATAATTTTGTAGTTAGGTAGGACTGAAGGGATAAGTATCCAAATAACACCCCTCACTCATTTTTCATGTTGAGACATAGTGACTGACATTTAGGGTACCGAAATCCCTTATTATTTGTTGACACGGTTTAACACCAATTTATCGGGAAGGCCTCTCCCTTAGGAGGGTTGAAGTAGCCAAACAGGTTCCAGAAGCCTAAGTGGAATACCGCAATCCATTCAGTAACCGAAGGATACCTTTTGTATTTCTCGTTGTACCACCCTTATGGGAGTACAGTGGCGATAGAACCAAACTGCAGATTCACCCAACCGAACATGTCATGAACGGGGTATCTTAGTGGCCGAACTTATAGGATTGTCTACCCAGTGTCCCTCCCGGTAGGGGGATATATAGCCTTTGATTCAACAATTTATATTGTCTGAATTGGATTTCATCACCTTGCAGAGGATATACCTTGTCGAGTCATAATACTTTTTAGTTAGGTGTTTGCATGCTCCATTACCTCCCTTTGGTCATAGAGTACACCTTTTTCTATTTTTAGCAGCTGTTTGCTTGTTGGTTTTCTGACCACATTTTTTTATTACTCCAGTTATTATAGCACAATTGTTATAGTAAGTGTTTTGAGGTTGGTTTTTTGGCCTGAGTGCCATTTATTTTTTCCGCTCCCCTCTTGCACGCACGGTTGCATTAGGACTTTAGAGCTTTCCACTCACCACCACCTAGTAGTTTTTATTAGCAAATTATCACCATTGATTCCCTGAGACATTCTCGGCATTTTTAGGGAGACCCCCCGCAGTATGGTTCCCTTAACTCCACACGTCATCGTAATAGAGCCCCATCATCCAATTCTGACGTGCCTCATTTCACATCTGATTTTGAGGCAGAATCTGAAAACCCCATTTACGCCGCACCCAGTAGCAACATGGCTGGTACAACTTCAGACCCCTTCTTTGGAGGGATTGTTGGCGGATCATCAAGCACACCCGCCATTACAATGACCACTACGGTAGCCGCAAATACCATACCTCCCTTAGGGATGCCTAACATGGGACCTACACCTACATTAGGTATGCCTACCATGGGACCCCTACCCAATACAGGACCCCCACCTAACTTAGGTATGCCCAATATGGGATCTATACCTACAATCATTTCCACTACTCATATTCCAGTAATTACTGGAACCATCCCAAACCCATCTGTGACTCATGTTACACTTGGAAGCACTGGCCCCTCTCACACATCCTTGGGTGGAGGACACATCCCTTTCACAGCTAATATCCCCCTTGAGGGCAGTGGCCTATTGCATAACACTACCACCAGCACTTATACCCCCATGACAACATCATACCCCTCCGCCAGTTTTCCATTTATGGATAGCCTTAACCTACCAGACTTGGCTAGGTTAACAAATGATCCCATCCGGCATGACCCTACATGGCCCCCCATGCCCACAAAGCTCCCGTCAGACATCCCAAAGTTTGAATGGAAGGCTGGGGAAGACCCCCAAAACCATATCATGTCGTTTCACCTATGGTGTTCCTCAAACTCCATAGTTGATGATTCTATTGGACTCCGCCTTTTACAATGAACTTTCACTGGGTCTACAGCTAAATGGTACATTGAGCAGCCACATGGGACACACCCCATGTTTACATCCCTCGCCTCAACTTTCCTTCAATTCTTTCAACTACCTGTACACTATGATGCAAGAGTGGAAATACTATTGTCTTGTAGATAGAACACTGCTACACACACCACCGATCATATCCATGAGTGGCGTAAGAGTCGTAGTCTCTGCCAGATAAAGCTTGATGATCGTATCTTCTTGGATTGGTTCCTCAAATCACTCCTCCCTCTCATAGCCAAGGATGTAGCTTCTGAACGACCCCAGTCGGAAGAAGAAGCCAGCTTAAAATCTCAACAGTTCGACCTCATATATGCCCAGCCTGGATATTTATACACGGTCTTACCGGACACCCCTCGCGGCAATCCATCCCGGAGCGACGTGCCGGGGGAATCCCATGCCGCTGACGGTATCATTAGCCAGGTTATGGCACAAAACAAACCTTTCACCATGACGAGCACAAACAATGCCCCAGAGCTTTCTAGGGCTACATCTCATTATGGAGCTACAACTTCGTATGCTACAATAATACACACCCACCACACTCATGGACCCTCATGTCCACCACAGTGTTATGGGAAAGCACTATCAGCTTATACACCACATCCATATTATAACCAACAGGCCCATCAGACTTCGATTCACCCACAAGCCCAATCGGCTTATTATCCTCAACAGGAAGCACCTCTTGCTCCAACACTTCAAGTAGCTCAAGGTTACCCACAACCGCAACAAGCACCAGGTCCACCTCAGAACCCTCCCGTTTACTATCCACCGCAGCTTGCTCCAGCGCGTGCATGACCTCAAAACCCACCTACTGCCCAAGGGCATGTATATGCACTGCAAAACCAACCTCAAAACTAGAACAACCAGTGTAATCAAGGAGGTCAACAAAATCACAGAAGAGGACGAAACCACAGAAATAACCAACAACAAAACCAAGGAGGATAGCCACCTAATCCTGCCAATAAAAATAATGCTGCTCTTGCAAATCAAAACCCTGATCGTCCACCAAAACAGGGGAAAAATCCTAATCTGACAACAAACCACCCGTGTTCCATATACGGGGTCTACGGCCATTACAGGCATAATTTCCCCCATTTAGATCGAGCGCGTCAACTATGGACTGACGATGCCCAATGATAAGGACATGCTACACAGCCAGCACCACCTCCTCAGCCGCAACCCATGATATTGAAAAATACTCTACCCAACTAAGGAGTGGTAAACACTCGTCCAATGGATCCCCCACAAGGATCCGCTACAACATAGCAGCAAATTACCTATGCGGCCACCGATTACCAGCATGCAGAGTCCAACACTCACCATTTGCTAATGATGTCATCAAATGATGTCAATCTTCAAACCCGCCGAAATCAATACAGCTCAGCCCCTGAGGCCACACCTACCGATCCATCTTCGAGTACCCTCCCAACTGATCAACCACTTTGCATACCTAATATGCCCATGGATGGGGTCCAAAAGCACCTCGCATCCCTTTAAGATGAATCAACAATAACCCTAACGCTCGTGCAGCATCAAACTATAACATCATAGAAGACTTAGCCCAGTCCCCTACTGCTATGTCCGCTCTAGAAATCCTAAAAAATTGTCCTGCATAGAGAAAATTGTTGTTATCTTCCATTGGTGCCATAGACCCTAATGACTCCAACATGATGGCTTTCGACTTAGACCATGCTGAACCTCGTATGCCTTCAATTCTAGCTTTTCAGGTTTCTGTGTCCATTCGCAACCTCGTCGTTCATCGATGCATAATCGATGAAGGTGCCTCCACCTGCGTTATGTCGACTTTCGTATGGCAGAAACTTGGATCCCCAATGCTACAACCATCAACTACCGCATTGCGAGGTTACGATGGTCGTGCAGCTCAACCTCAAGGTCTGTTAGTGAACATACCCATACAACTTGGGGGCAAACTGGTTCTCATAGATATAGAGGTCATCAACACCCAACTTGATTACAATCTCCTTCTGGGATGAAGCTACATGTATAAAATGAAAGCTGTCGCTTCTTCCGTCTTCCACCTTATGATGTTCCCCCACGAAGGACGCGTAGTCAAAATCAACCAGATAACATACTATGATCCCAATGCCCCAACAACACCTGAAAATGTTCTTCCCATGATTGAACAACCCGTTCAGAGTGCACCCACATCGTTCTTCTCCTCAGTCGGACCTAGGATATATTTGGATACTCCCATGACCACCACTTTCCCATCTATCCCACCCCCTATCCAGATAACCAAAGTATATGATTTGTGCACCCTTTCACGCAACACACGGCAGCATACTCAACAACCTCCACCATTACCACAACCACCCACAGTGCCTAGTCATATTGGAGCAACACCGATTCACACTATCCCATTCTTGTTTCCATTCTCGGGAGTTGTCAGCACACTAGTAATGGCTAGACTTAACCTTCTAGGGTTAACGTTACGATTACCCATATGGTACCTACTTGCCCCAACCCCTCCCCTGACACCAACCATTTTTTTACAACCAGTGGAACCCATTAATACTTCAAACCGTCCACCACCCGACGTAACAAACTCCCAAAACCATCCACCACCTGGTGTACTAAACCCCCAAAACCGTCCACCAGCTGGTGCGCTGAACCCCCAAAACCAACAACCTCAAACAGGGGCCACTACATCAACATCCAGTTATGTACCCCTTCAATCCCGCCACACTGGGGGCAGAGGTCCACAAACCTACACCACTGGACCCACAACTCGCACCCCCCCAGGGACTCCCAAATTACCAAAGAATCCCCCAGCAATCCATATACCCCCTAAGTGCTCCTTGTGTGACGATATAGGCCGTGCTACCCATCTATGTCCACAATTACCGGCACTTCAAGAACATATGAATATGTTGGATGACAACACGAACATTCCAGTTGTCAAACTTCAGCTACCCCCTCAGCCTCGCGATAAATCGCTACGTACAAACTACCCTTGTTCGATCTGTGGCATCTATGGCCATTATTCACATCACTGCCCCGATCTCCCAGATTATAGAGCAGCACTATACGAATTGAATAATACTGACCTAGAGATATCCCCGCCACTCATTGAGGAAATATTTCCCCCACAATCTTCCCCTTCAGAAGAAATCAATACCATTTATATGATTTCAACTACCTACAAGCCTGAAGCAATTGATTTAATGATGCACTACTTCCGCACCGATGAGGAAATCCTAGAAACACTTACTACACTAGACTACCCTTGGGATGATATGCACCACCGATCATACTTCATCCTTGAGGAATCTACAACAAACCAACTATCCGTTGAAACCAAAGACTTCTTACCAACCAAGGTCGATTGGTTCAAAGATCCTATCCTAGCTCCAGAAGCCTTTGAAAAAGGAAACATGGCCAACATTTCTCCAATCATAAAAATCGACATCTCCACCACCCCCAGAAAACCTGAGCTTATCTCTTTAGGCACATCATGCACTAAAAAGGAAACCCAATCCTATAAGAAACTCTTTCAAGAATTTCACGATGTGTTCGCCTGGTCTTATACCGAGATGCCTGGTCTTGATCCTACCATCGTAGAACATCACATAGACACTTGGCCCAATATATCATTGGTACGCTAGAAACAACGCCCCATTCACCCATCCAAGCTTCCAGCCGTCAAAGCAGAAATTGAGAAGCTTCAAGCAGCAGGTCTCATATATCCTATTGCTTATACAACCTGGGTTTCCAACCCAATTCCCGTTAACAAGAAAGTCGGCACCATTCGTGTCTGTACTGATTTCCGTGACCTCAACCTAGCTTGTCCCAAAGACAATTTCCCAACACCATTTATCGACCAACTAATCGATGCATGTGCGGGGCATGAGGTACTATCTTTCATGGATGGTTTCTCCGGGTACATCCAAATTCATATCTGCAAGGAAGACCAATACAAAACCGATTTCACCACCCCATGGGGCACCTTTGCCTATCGCGTCATGCCTTTTGGGCTCAAGAACGCTGGAGCCACATTCTAGCAGGCCATGACTTGTTGTTTCCATGACCTAGTTAACATCATATTGGTTTATCTAGACGACCTCATGGCTTGATCTAAAAAATGATCCGACCATTTAGACGACCTCTGACAAGTCTTCTTGCGTTGTCGCAAATTCCAAATACACTTGAACCCACTCAAGTGTGTCTTTTGCATTCCAGCAGGCCGTCTATTGGGTTTCATCATTTCAGAAAAAGGAATCACCATAGACCCTTTAAAGGTCCAAGCCATAGTAGACCTACCGTCACCTCATACATTAAGACATCTACAAAGCCTTCAAGGGAAGTCCAACTTCCTTCGTCGCTTTGTCCCAGATTACGCCACCATAGTATATGGTTTCCTCCATTTGCTATGCCTTCATACCCGTTTTGTATGGGATGACCAAACAAAAGGAGCTTTCACAGACCTAAAGAAAGCACTTACAAGTGCCCCCTTGATTTCTCCTCCATATTTCACAAGAGACTTTACCCTTTACATTTCGGCATCAAATTACACCATATCTGGAGTACTCGTCCAAGAGGACTCCGCTTTCCAAGAGCATGTTATTTTCTATGTGAGCCAAACTTTATCAGGCCCACCACTATGCTACCCACATGAAGAGAAAATGGCCCTCGCCATCGTCTTTTCAGTACAAAAGCTGTGCCATTATATGCTCCTAAGCCATACAACAGTTGTGGAAAATTCCAACCCAATGGTCTATCTCTTGAATCGTCGGTTTCTACAAGGCCGTGTTGTCAAATGGGTGATTATCTTACAAGAATATGACCTGAATTTTAAAACCCTGAAGAGCACCAAAGCACTAGCACTCACTCAACTCATTACATACCTACCATCTTTGTCATCATCACCAGCTATCCATACTGATATAATTGATGAACATTTTCCCATCATCTCGTTTGACGACCCTTGGTACGACGACATTTTGATATACCTCCGCACATAGAAGTTTCGACCTAGTATTGACTGTGACGGACGCCGTTGCACTTGTCACCATGCCCCCCATTATCTTCTCTTGGGTGACGTCCTCTATCGACGTGGCGTCAACACAATGCTACGACGATGCCTTTCCCAAGAAGAAGTAGAACAAGTCCTTAATGACTTTCATAGCGGTGCCTGCGGCGGCCATTTCTCTGGAATGGACACCGCCCAAAAGTTTATTCGCGCAGCTTATTTTTGGCCATCATTATTCACTGATTGTATCACATCAGTCAAACATTTCCAAAACTGCCAGCTATTTGCATCCAAGGCAAGAACCCCCCTGCCCCCCTTCATCTAGTCGTCACCGTTAGACCATTTTGTAAATGGGCCATCGACTTTATGGAATGCAATCCCGCATCAGCTGGTGGCCATAAACACATTATTGTGGCCATCGATTACTTTACTAAATGGGCAAAAGCCATGCCTACTTACAACTGCAAAGCCGAAACTGCAGCCCGTTTTTTCCTCAACCATGTTATCGCTCATTTCAGAGTACCAAAGCAACTTGTCTCAAACCACGACTCTCACTTCGAGGACTCTGTTTGGAGAGAATTGTCAATACTCCTTAAGTTTGAACATCATTTCTCCTCCACCTACTACCCCCAAGGAAACGGCCAAGTCGAAGTTGTTAACAAAATTTTAAAGACTATCCTCCAGTGCACTATCGACAAACATAAATCCAATTGGCATCATATGTTGTTTCCCGCATTATGGGCTTACCACACATCCACCAAAACCACCACCAGCTTTACCCCCTTCCATTTGGTTCACGGCGTGGAATCTGTCCTCCCCATTGAGTGCCAGATACCAACATTACAAATTTCCATAGAACTTCTCCCAGATACTTCACTAATTGAAGAATGCTTACTTCTTTTAGAGAAGGCCGACAAATATCGCCGCACAGCTCTCCAAACAATCGAATCCACAAAGAACAGATCTAAACTCCATTATGATAAACATGTTCACCCACGAGCATTTATTGAAGTAGACCTGGTACTTGTTTACGACCAAGCCCATGACAAAATGTGCAAAGGAAAGTTTGAATCTATGTGGAAAGGCCCATATGTCATACACACTTTCCTTGGACATGGGGCATACCTTTTGACCAACTTAGAAGGAAATCCCATGCGCAACCCCCGTAACGGGTTGTACCTCAAAAGATTCTACCCATAAAAATATCCTGGACACCACAGTCCATATTGTACAGTTTTTTTTAATTTATATTTTCGTTGTAAACTGTCAAAACCTTACATTTTCATTTTTTCCTACATGAACACAGATGGATCCTGTTCCACTCTACCATATCGGCCTCACCGACGGTGCAAGTCATTGGTCTTCAAATCTCACTTCAGCAGCTTGGGTAACTTATTCCCCTTCACACGAGTTGATCCACCTCGACGGAGTGTGCATAGGTGCTACCACAAACAACCAAGCTGAGTACGATGCCGTGACTAGTCTCCTGGCCGTTGCTCTCCAAATGGGCATAAGTCACCTTAGTGTTTTCTTGGACTCCCAGCTCCTTGTTTCCCAGATCAACAACTGTTACCAGGTACGTGATCCCTATCTATTTAGAAAATTCCTGCGCACTAAACAAATGATTCGACACTTTGAATCCATTTCATTCACTCATATCCCAAGAAATCTAAACAGTGTAGTAGACCAAATGGATAACAACATTCTAGATTGGCATGTCAACCAAAACATGTAGGACATCACGACATGCATCACATAGGCATCAAAAAATCAAATAGAACGAAATAAATGAATCATCATAACTTTGCATCCATGTGCATAAACATTTGCCTCCATGGGCATATGAAAATCATAACACTGCATCCACGTGCATAACATGTGCCTCTACGGTTATACAAAAACCATAATATTGCATCCACGTGCATAACATGTGCCTCGATGGGCATACAACATAAATGAAAAGACAAGATGTGCATCCACGTGCATACATGACTATATACCAAAAACACATAAATATGTATATATATATCATCATAAGAGTCACAATGTCAGGAGTGCTCTCAGCACCCAAATATACAAAAGGTACACCATCTGTACAGAATGTGTATCAACAAAATACATCCCCATATGCTCATCAGCATTTGGGGTAGATACTAGATCACCTAATCATCACGATCACTGGGCTCCTCTGGCTCCTCCGGATCATATAGCTCTCAAGCCCTCCTCTCAGCTATCACTATAGCTACTCTCCGTAGGATCGATCTCCACTCACGGGGAGGATCGAAACACCGATCGAGAACATGCTGATCTAGATCCCTCCAACCATCATCTGATACATCCACTAGCAGCGCCTCCAAGGTATCACGTACGTCCTCTAGGGCATCATCTCGTTGGAACACAACTCCTTGTACACGAGGCGGGGGTGCCGCTACCGGTGGAGGTACCACCACCATCACCCATCCCCTACGGCCCATATGCTCCATTGGAGGCCTTGGACCAACATCTGCCATGACCCACACTAAAAAACGTCAGTATCATATAAACATCTCCAGCTATACTCATAACAAACATCTAAACATGATAAAATATAGAAATAAAAACAAAGACATACCGTCTAAACCCCAAGCCTGTCCCTGAGGTCAAGGCATCTCAAGGTCTCCCCAAAAATCCATACCCACATATGGATAGTCGTCAATCACAACGGGCATCTGCTCCCATTGATCATACATCTCCGACAAGAAGAACTGTTGGATGCCACCACCATCCCAGGACATCATCTCCCCCCACCGCACCATCTGCGGCTCACTCCTCAGTCCCTCCCGAACCGGCACACGTGGCCACAAGGTAGGTACCTACTCGAAAAAGAAACAACAAAGGAAAGAGGCATAAGTAAACTCTCCTCCCTCCTGACTAACCTTGTTCATCTCTCGCTGAACACAAGCCAGAAACATCTGGCCCCAAGCAAAATAGGTCGCCGTCAAGACATGGTGAACCATCATCATTTTCCCCCCCGGACAAACGATGGGGCGCCTGTGCAACAAGCACCTGCAAAACACAAGCTGCCACCGCCTGCATCTTCGGCTCTCGCAGATCTGAGATACTCAGTGCGCTGTTCTGTGTACGGGCCCCTGGAATGAAAAATCTCTCAAGGAGATCCTCAATGTCCATACCAGCCGAAATCCTAGGTTGGGTGTCCCCTATCTCTCCCAAACGAGGAAAACCAGTAAGAAAATATGCATCGGTCAAGGTGAGCTCCAGTCGCTCACCCTGCACAATAAAAGCTACCTCCGCTGGGACCCAGAAGTCAACCAACTTGTTGAGCAGCTCCCTGACTGAATGCATGATAGGAATCTGAGCGAACTTCAGCACTCCACCCATAGCTAAGGCCGCCCGCACATCCGGGCTCTCCCGAGTATGACCCATCAGTCCCTCATCAATCTCCCTCTCCCTCCATGATACCAGTGACCTCCTCAACATCCTGCCAAAACAACAAGAAATGTTTTAGAAAAATAAACCAAAATATTTTTTCCTAACCAAAATCCCCATCACGACTTTTGGCCCCCTAGCCATGATGAACATTGCGGCTTTCACCCTCATAGCCGCGATGCTCATCGCGACTGTCAGCCTTCATAGCCGCGATGTCCATCACGGCTGTAAGCATACACAACCGCGATGAACATCGCAGCTGTAGGCATCAACAGCCGCGATGAACATCGCGGCTGTCCAGATCGCGGTTGTCTAGCCCACAGCCGCGATGCACATCGCGGCTGTCCAACCCATATCCACAATGTGCATCGCGAAAAAAGACTAAAAACCTACGATATTCCGCGTTGGAAAGCCAACGTGGAATATTCACAGCTTCTAAGACCCCGACGCTCACCAAAAAGTAAATAAATTGAAAGGCTAAGACACATAGGCTTTCCTGAAACTCATAGAATGAAAAACCGTTGGTCGAATCTCCCACAAATCAAGAAAATGCTCTGACCCAACTAAATTACTCTATGAAAGTCAACGATGAAAATGACACTTGTCACATTGGGTCCACTTGCTATTTATAGAAATTTGACTAATTTTCAAACAACCATTCCGGCATCATATGACGTCCGTTTGTCAAACCGTTGGTACCATTGGAATCAGCGCAGTGAGTACTTCACGATTGTCCACTCCTTTTTGCAATTTCACTAGGTCCCGTTTTGGGGCATTTTTTCCATGCCCTTCATTGCCTCAGTTTGCGTGCCACATTGGCCGTAATCCATTTTTGACGAATTTTATATCGCTGGATTCAGTTTTCTGCACTCGTGACGATGCTTGAGATCATTTCTCGCTCTCAACACCAGATTTTTCAAGCATTTTTCCCATGCCCCTTGTTGCCGCGGTTTGCGTGCCACATCGACCATGGTCCATTTTTTATGAGTCTTATATCGCCGGATTCAGTGTTCCGTGCTTGTGACAATGCTCGAGATCAGTTCTTGCTCTCACTAATACCTTTTTGTTCGGTATAATTTTATCCCTTTTTCGGCCGAGCAACTCTTTTACGAAAAAGGCACTTAGGGAGTTTCTGTTAAGCTCTTTTCTGACTCCTAAAACAATGAAAAGATCGTCAAGCAATCTTGTTTCCTTTCATGCTCGCTAAAAGTATTTGAAAGGGAGTCTACTTGGTATAAGTTTACCCCTTTTCCATACCTTGTAGACTAATTACGAAAATGAAATACTCTAGTCACATCGGCTAGAAGAGTTCTCCATTTGCATCATTTTATGTTTTTTCGGGCCTTGGAGACTAACATACGAAAAAGAACACCAATGGAGTCTACTTACTGCTTTCAGACTCCCTAAAATTGAAAGCAAACACGAGCATGAACAATCCTAGGCTTGCATAAATCCACAAGACAATACCATTTCAGAGCACACTTTTATCCCTTCTTGGAGCTCATTAAAACTACAAAGAAGAACCCAACAGTGCTTTTCTGTGCCACAACAGATCATGTATACTCATATGGAAGCTTCCCCACAATGGTCGCCTTTGTTCAGAGTATTTTGCAGTATGTCACCTAGAGAGTCCCCCAATAGCATCCATCAGCTTGTCCCCCAGAGTCACTCGAGTTTGCAATACATACCCCTGATCCCTTAAGCTATGATCCCCACACCTAAAAGTCAGTTTCCTATGCTACCAAGTCAACCATGTCATCATGCTCTGAACAAAGGAATTTTGAGTCCACCCGCTCGATGACCCCAGTTATTCCCCATCCCCACAGTATGTCAATCCTACCATCAGTACTATCACACTTCAGTTGTACACCTCACGCTCCTATCAAGGAAACATCATTTCCTTGGTAGTTTCCGGTCTTCCTCTATCGATACCAACCAAATCTATTCCAGAGGATAGACTTAGAGGTCCCTGTGCCTTGGACTCATCACCATTAGTAATGAGTGCCTACGAATCATTTTGAAAGGAGTCCTCAGTGCCTCTCCAAATGATTGTTTCGCACATGCTCGACTTCAACACCTTGATCGCATCGTCGAGACTCGCACAGGGTATCTGTCCTTTTAGTTATTTGTTGAAGACCCCGGATATTACCTGACTCTACCACATTTGAGAGTCTAATTGAGGAAAAAACCAGTTACATATTCCTATGGATATTCGGGTTGCGCTTGGTGACAATTTTCAAATGTACCGCAGTTTTATACTCCCTCGAGTATACAATTACATATACTCCTCAAAAGTTGACTCATTTAATGACTCTACCACATTTGAGAGTCTAATTGAGTCCCTACAGATGTTGGACACCTTCAGCTCCAACAGTTCATCAACCCTTTTGAAACCTTATTCAGAATGGTTGTTGTTCTTTCCAGTATATCAGTTATTGAGATCAGTCATGATATGACCATGAGTACGTCCCAACATTGTGTCCCCTCTGGACCATTATGATGTACCAACAGATTTTTATATATTATTCAGGTTCCCCTTCTTCGGCCTAATTGTTATGTATATGTCTTGATACGAGCATGGGTATGCCCACCTCGTCCATAATCAGAGATTATTCCTCATTCATTTTGAGGCCATGTATTTTTTCAGTTTTTGTAGCTTCCAAGGGGCCGTTGTTTCAGTCTCCAATCGGTCTCTTCTCTTCTCCAAACCCCAGGAAAAAGGCAAAAGAACTATAATTTCTATCGGCCATACGATGAGCTCCTGCCCTCACACATCAGGGGGCAATCTTTTAATACCCAAAAAGTGCTCACTAGATCATTCCCTTATTCACATGACCCATTTGTCCACTTTTTCCACCATTTGAGCCTCTAAAACCATCAAAAGGTCACCAAAAAGACCATAATACACCTTTTCCCCTCAAAATATATATTTTTTCTCAAAAAAGCCTCAAAAAGGGTCCAAAGATCCCCAAAAATATATATTAAAAGGGAATAAAAATATAAAAAATATTCACAAAAGGAAAAAGAGGGAAAAAGAGACCTAAACCATGTTGGTTAATACCATTGGTTTCCTTAAAACCATAATGGTATTCCCCATCACCAAAAACTATAAAAAGGTGATAGGGGCTCCTCACTTTTCATCCATATTTCATCCTATCCTCATGCTGCCAAAATCCATCTTGAGCTTTTCCCATCTTCTGATTTTTGCCCAACCATTGAAGCATTGGAGAAGAAGAGACCATTGGACATTGGAGCATCTCAACCTTGGAGCTGCCCAAAACTCACCATCCTCACCATTTTAGGTAATACAAAAGTTTTAATTTTTATTTACATGCTTATGAATCATTTTTGCTTATTGTTATTAATCTAGAATTCTTTATTTTACTGTTTACTTCCATCAATCTATAGTTTATATTTGTTTATTTACATTGCTTTATTTGAGACTACTACTACTAGTTAGCAGGTGCATCCTTGCACATGCTTGGTTGAAAAAACAAGCAACAGAGAACTCTAAAGCCGAAACAAGACGACCAAGTCGACTGTAAGCAGGGTGAGAGTAACTATTGGGAGAAGCAAGTGTTGATGTGCTCAACAAAGGAATTCCTCGCGGAAGAGTAAAAGCAGCCGGGATGTTTCACCATCATTCTGAAGGGGCCATGTGTCAATAGGTCGAAAATGGAGAGGATCTAGGTTGAAGTCGAAAATATGCTCGACAAGTTTAGGAGCATAGTAGTCGACGAAGCATCGACGGGATTGCCACCGACGAGAAGCATATCCCATCAGATCGACTTGATTCCAGGATTGAGTTTTCCAAACAAGGCACCTCACCGAATGACACCAATAGAGGGTTATGAACTCAATCGACAGGTCGAGGAGTTGTTGGACAGGGTATTGATCACATAAAGTCTGAGCCCTTGCACAGTGCCAATAGTATTAGCACCGAAGAAGGGTGGAGAGTGGAGGATGTGTACAGACTTTGGAGCTATCAACAAGATCACGATCAAGTATCGGTTTCCATTGCCAAGAATGGACGACTTGATGGATTGCTTGAGTGGAGCGAAGTACTTCACAAAGATCGACCTGAAGAGCAGTTATCACCAAATTCAGGTTAGAGAAGGAGATGAATGGAAAAAAACCTTTAAGACGAGGGAAGGGTTGTATAAGTGGTTAGTCATACCATTGGGATTGAATAATGCACCTAGTACGTTCATGTGATTGATGAATGAGGTACTGAAACCGTTCTTGGGAAAGTTTGTCATAGTCTACCTAGACGACATTCTGATTTTTAGTCGAATCAAGACAAAGCACTTGGAGCACATTCTACAGGTATTGTGAAAGCTGCAGGAAGAGAAGCTGATGGTGAACCTGCAGAAATGATTCTTCATGAAGGAAGAACTAGTGTACTTGGGATTTGTAATCTTAGGTGAAGGGTTAGTGATGGACCCAGAAAATGTGAAGGCAATATTGGATTGGACGGAACCGACAAGTACGACTGGAGTGCATAGTTTCCATGGAATTTCTAGTTTCTACAGGAAGTTCATCCGGGGATTCAGTTGGATTTGTGCACCTTTGACAGAGTGCATGAGAAAATGGGATTTTATGTGGATGGAAGCTGCCTAGAGAGATTTTGAAAAGTTGAAGGAAAAGGTCACTGAGAGCTTAGTGTTAGCGCTCCCATATTTCGACAAAGTTTTCCAAGTCAATTGCGATGTGAGTGGGATGGAAATTGGAGCAGTGTTGAGCCAGGAGGGCCGACCAATTTCATTCTTTAGTGAGAAGTTGGATGATGCGAAGCGGAAATATTCGGTCTATGACCAGCAATTCTATGCTATTGTCTAATCATTGAAGAAGTGGAGGAATTATTTTTTTCCCAAGGAATTTGTGTTGTACACAGATCACCAAGCACTGGGGTATTTGAATACGTAGTCGAATTTGAATCAGTGGCACATGAAAAGGGTTGAGTTACTGCAGGGATATACCTTCATGTTGCGACATAAGTCGAGCAAGTCGAACAAGGTTGCTGATGCACTAAGTCGAAGAGTTGCATTACTGAACACAAAGACATCTCAGGAAACAAGAATAGAGTCGATGAAGACAGAGTATAAGACCAATGAGAATTTTACGAAAGCATGGAAGGATTGTCGTGAACCATGGAGTGTTGACAGAACCCCATACTTGGATTATTTCATCCAATATGGATACCTGTTCAAGGGACAACAATTGTGTATTCCCAGAGGGTCCATAAGAGAGAACCTAATCCAAGAATTGCACAGCGGCGGATTAGCAGGTCATTTTGGCATCAACAATACTAGGGCATTGGTCGAAGAAAAGTATTATTGTCCAGGAATGACGCCAGATGTAGTTAAGTGGCTACGACAGTGTCGCGTTTTCTAGGTGGAAAAAGGAAGAAGTCAGAATACGGGTTTGTATACGCCATTACCAGTACCAAATATCCCATGGGAGCACCTGAGCATGGATTTTGTGCTAGGATTGTTGAAGACGCAACAAGGAAGCAACTCAATCTTTGTTGTAGTCGACAAATTTTTGAAGATGGCACACTTTATTCTGTGTCGGAAGACAAGTGACGCCATAAGCATTATTGTTCTATTCTCTAAGGAGATAGTCATATTTCATGGGTTTCCGAAGAGTGTCACGTCGGACATAGATACCAATTTTATGGGGCATTTATGGAGAACCCTATTGAAGAAACTGGACACTATGTTGCAGTTTAGCTCGGCATATCATTCGCAGATATATGGATAGACCAAGGTGGTGAACAAAAGTTTAGGAACCTTCTGAGATGTTTGACGGCCGACAGACCCAAGAAGTGGGAGAATGTGTTGGCGCAAGAAGAGTTCGCGTACAACAATTCTGTGAATCGGTCAACAGGTTTGAGCCCATTCCAGATTGTTCAAGGACGAAGCCCACATGGAGTGGTGGATTTGGTCAAGTTACCAACAAAAACTAGGAAGACCGTGGATGCAGAATCATTCGTAGAGCATATGCAAGAAATGCATGAAGATGTGCGAAATTGCATAGAAAAGAGTAACGTGGCATACAAGTTGAGAGTCGACAGGAAGAAGAGACTATAGTCGTTCAACGAAGGAGACTTAGTCTATGCACATTTGTGAAAGGAGAGATACCGAAAAGGAACATATAACAAGATGAAGCTGAAGAAGATTGGACCATGTAAGATCCTGAAGAAGATTTCAGACAATGCTTATATGTTGGAGCTGCCGAAGGACTTGAGCATTTCACCAACATTCAATGTATCAGATCTGTACAAGTTCGAAGAAGGTTCAAGCAGTGGAAGCACAGAAGTGTCGAACATCGACTGGACAGTGCAAATTCTAGATCGACACAAGGAAGAAATCACTGAAGGAATAGAAGAATGCAAAGTTGGAAGGACGCACCACTCCGCTCTTTTGGCTTCGCTTTTAAGGCTTCACCGACTTCACAGCTGATGGAAGACAGTATGGTCGATATGTAGGACCGACTACTGTAGTAGTTTCAGAGAAGTTTAGAAGCCAAAGCGAGTACTTGGTAGTCGTTCGGGGTTGCTGAGGAAGTTATGAGCAGTTAATGAAGGTGGATGGGATAACGACAAATGTCACAACACGCAGAGATTGTGCAGCATGGCGGAGGCACTGACAATTGCAGTTCTATAGGATCTGGAGGATTCGGTGGACAGAGGAAGAGTGTCTTAGGAGTTAGAGTGGACCTCAGGATGAGAAGCAGAGGACCAGCAGGGTAGAAGACCAGTCTGTAGGCACAGAGAATGGGGAAATTTGATCAACAGAGGATCGAAATGAGTTCCCTTTTGGAGTCGGAGAGTTCGGGAGTTGACCTGTAGATTGGAGAGAACATTCACACATCAATCGAACGCAAGAAGATCAGATCCATATCTCAACGAGCACTTTCATTCTGCAAAGGACGTGAGAGGGTGAAGATAGACACATAGAGAGAAAAAACCATTACTTATGTATATTGTAATAGGTTGAGGCCGACATAGTTTAGTTGTTTACATTCCTTGCATTTCGCATTGTAACCGATTTAACTTGAAGTAATAGAAGACAGCTTCTGGAATCCTATTTACATCCAATTCATGTGAACATGTGTGTGTCGTGTGTTATTGTTAAGCAAGAACCCTTTTTGGGTGACCTTGCGTTAGTTAGCAATCAGAATTTACCCTTTGGTGGTGGAAGGATAATCCTAAGGTAACTATTTCAAACCAAAATTTAGGAGGAAACCTATCTTTTTTTCTACTAGAGAGGGCTCTCTCAAAATATAAATGCAATGGCTAGAAATATTGGAAAAGATTAAATTTTCAAATAGGTGTATGGATGAAACACACAAGAACCATTGGGCATGGAGTCAAATCTGAATATTTCAAGAACCAGTAGAAGTTTAACAGTAGGTATTTTCACAAAGGAAAGATAGTTGTCATTTTACAGTCAAAATCTTATTGCATGTGATAAATGAAGAAAGATAGACATTCCATCAACATGGGCAATGATTTTAGATGAATCCAATATTGGCTTTGGAGGAAAAATAATGAATACTTAGATATTAACAAATCAGAGCGTACATCTATGAATTCTAATTCATTTTAACTGTCATCCAATTATAGAAAGAAAGAACATAATGGAAAGGAATTACAAGAAAGAACACATGAAAGTGAAGGAAAGGAAAGTACAGACTGTAATTTTGATCATCGTGAAAATATTTGTTCTGCAAAATATGCTCAATTCTGCATGGTTTTGTTTATTAAAACTGGAGTAAATCAATACAAAAAAGTCTCTTGCATTAACAGGTTTTCAACCCTTACAATATTGCCAAAATAGTCTTTTATACAAAATCTCTTCGAGGCAAACCCTAACTACCTCATAACTAAAACTAGTAAATATTAAACTAACTATTATATTCCACTTTGGTCAAAATTTATACCAATGTCAAAATCTCTCAAAACATAAATTTTTGATGTCTTTCTATTGGTTGGCGGTTGTTTGACAAAGTTTTTCCCTCGAACAGAAGTCTTCAAGAGTGCAGGTTGTATTTCATATTTCCATACTTTTCTATTTTCTTCGATTGATCTGCAGTGGGTATTTCATAACTTGTCATCTCTTTGACCAAAACCTTCATCTCTATGTGATCAGCAATGGAAATTCGAGGTATCCTTTCACCTATCATGGCTAACTGATTTAAAATTTCAAAGTCATCTAAAATTTTTTCCAATAAAATTTTCCCTGTTAAAACATGAGTTAATCCTTCAAATTTTCATGAGTTGTTCTGACCTTGAATAGTAATTCATTGTAATTACTCTGAGAAATCAACTCATTATTTTCTTCCCAAAATGAGGGAAATCCTTTCTCAAATAAATTTCCAAATCCTCTCTTGAATTCTTCAACCTGTTTTTTCATTTGTTATGCTCTGGCTTGAACATTTTCAATGTGTGCATGTTTCCCAAGCACTTTCCTTGCCCAAGTTATGATTGATACTCAGTTTTTTATTTTCATGGATTTCAAATCGTCTTCTGTCAGAGTATTCAAAAAAAATTATAGTGTTTTGAGCTATGTCTTTTTGGTTTTCTATCCAAAGCTTCCTTCATTGTTGTCCAGCTTTGTAAGCTTTCATCTGCTACTTTTTATTTTTCCTTCATGTAATTCAAATAGGGTCTGAATTTTTCAGCTTCATTTATGATTGAATCCCATATCAAGTGCTTTTCACCTTGCATTGGAAGCTGCCCTGTTACCTGGGTTATGAATCTTTGATTTATATCTATTAATTCTTTATTTTTATCCTCTAATTGTTTTATTTCTTTGTCTTTTTCTGATTTTCTTCTTCTAATCTATGTTTTTCTTCATTTAATTCCTTTATCTCCACCTCTTTTAAGCTAACTTGAGACATAGCTTGGATGAGGTCATCTGTATTTGCTTCTCTTCCTGTTTGACTAGTTTCCTACTGCTCTTGTGTTATGGATGCCAGTTTTCCTTTAAGGTCTCCAACTTGATTTTTTATACTTATTATCTCTTTCTCCCATTCTACTTATTTTTCTGTAAACTTCAGCAACTTTGCTTTACTGTCATCCAAATCTTGAGACAAGATTTATTTTTCTTGTTCCAACATCGTCAATTTAGAAGCTTGAATTAACTGTGTTGCTAGGATATTGAGTTTCTTCTTGAGAAGCTTAATAGTATTATCTTTTTCCATAAATAACCTTTTGCTCGCCTCACCCTTGTTAGCTCCATAATTATTTTCTATTAAATCTATCTGTAACCTTTTAATTTGTTGTTGGTGGGATTTGTTCTCAGTTTTTTCTTATCTGAGCTGAATCTCTAACCTGTTAACTGTGTTCTTAAGCTTTCATACTTTCAGGGTGGCCTTCATTAAGTCTGTGTAGATGACTTCCCTAGTCTTTTTATGTAAATGAATTTTATCCGAGACTGCTATTTTCTGCAAATTCAATTTCATCTGTGTGAATTTATCATCATATGATACAACCAAATTCAGAGTATTTTTAATAGGATCTCTGCTAGTTGTCAAGGTAACTTCTGAATTAGTAATACTCCTAAATTTTGGTAATAAATTATAAATATTTTCTGAAGCTGCGTGCTTGTCATTTCCATACTTAACATATAATTCAGCCCTTGAACGATATTTACTAATGTCTCCTGCAGCCTTGGCTTCATCAAATTTGTATTCATGCACTTGAACATCTGGACCTTCATACTTTTCTTTCCCTTTTTTTTTCCCACTTACAAACATAACTAAAGCACATTGAGAATCTGCCTTGAGTTTATTTTCTCTTTCTTGTTCTTCAAAATCTGTATCATCAATCTCTTGAAGACTCCCTTTACTAACAATTTCCATCTTTCATGGGGTAGGTATTATTTCTGTTGAGGACTTTCCTGGAGCATTAGGATCTGACTGTGAACATGCCGAAATATTTTTGTCTGGGACAGAGGGATCCAGTCGTGAAGAAGCTGAAACTTCTTTGTTAGATTCATATTGTAGAATATTTTCTATTTTGGCTAACCCCTCAACCTCCTGATGGTTAAATTCCTTACTCTTATTCTGTTGTCTTCTTTGATAAATTATGTGATAGGGATCATAGTTGACAACAATTGCTTTTCTAAAATCCAACTCTTCTAACTGTTTTTCTATAAAAGTGTTGGGCCTGGCCCAAGTTGGGGAAATTTTGGATAACACAAGGAGGTTGAGCTGCGGAGTTGATCCCAGCTCAACAAAATATATGATTTTGTACAAGTATGGGGGATGCTGCGAAGTTGCGCGCAGCAAACAAATTTTGGCGGTACCGGGAAGGTCAGCGCTGCGAGGAAGCAGTGCTGCGAAGTGATCAGGCCACGTGGAACCAGATAAGCAAATTGATGGATGAAGGACAGATACAGGTACCGGATAGACCAGCGGTGGTCTAATTTTGGCAAGTATGCTCCAGGATGCCGAGTTGCGGGCATGAGCATATCAGGAAGGCGACCAGCTGTATGAGTTCGTTAAGTGGAGAACGACTCAGGGAAAGTGACAACTGGGCATGCTTAGTGGTACGAGATCGTTAAGTGGAGAACAGTGCTGAGAAAGTGACTGGAGGCCAAGCCAGTTGTACGAGGCCGTTAAGGGGACGAACGGTCTGCAGAGAAAGTGACTGGGAGTTGAGCCAGTCGTACAAGTCCGTTAGTGGAAGGGCAACTCGATGAAGATGACCTGTTGGTGTGCGCACAACAGGAAGGTCGAAAGCAACATAACAAAGGCATGGAGGACTACCACGACATCACACTCGCTACTAGAGGCCAGCAGGACGGTTTAGAGAAACCGTAACAGTTTTGGAAACCCTAAGGGTTTCGGTCTTTAGCATTGTAAAGACATGACCTTCGAGCATGGTCTATAAAAGAATACATTTTTGTAAGGGAAGGGGTTACGTTGGTTTTTTTTTAGGGTTCTCTCATTACTTTTTGTTGTTGATATATCGTAAGATATTTTTTGAGTGAGAAGCCATTGTAAAGGCTATGCAGCTGTGTGTGCAGAGACCTAGCAGAGAGAGAGAGAGAGAATCTACAGCTGAGTGCGTAGACCAAGGGCGGTTGTCCCCTTCCCATTAAACATATATATAACAACTGTTCTTGTGGACGTAGCTTCCCACCCGAGGAAGTGAACCACGTTAAATATTGTGTTGTGTGATTGAGTGGAACAATGTTGTGTGTGATTGTATTTACCTATTTTCTGTAGATGAATGTCTGAATATTTCCTTGCATTCTGTTATGTGATGACTTTTGTATGCATTTGCCATCAGGAGAATATGGATATGATATGTTAAGTCTGCATGAATAGATGAATGGTTAATACTTAGCTTTGCTTATGAGAGCAGTGAATCAGTTATTTGTTCAAATGTTAAGAGATTGCTTAAGTACTTTCCTATGCGCAACAGACGAATGAATGATAAGTGATTTACCTTTGCGATAGACGCTTAAATAGTAAACATTTTGAGTGTATAAATGAATGTTAGAAGTAATAGTCAATTCAGTGCATGAATGAGTGGATGAGTGATACTCAGTTCAGTTCCTTAAATGTTGTCGTGTGCTCCAAGTATAAATTTGATCTGGATTGTTCGCAGTCTCAGTAGAAGTCTTGCGGTAGAAGGACTTAGTGGTGCGGACCGCGGCGTTGTCCATCACTGCGCAGTCTCACCTCGCAGCACATACCCCTTGTTGTGCTGTGTAGTACGTCTGTCAAAACAACTCATCACATACTGTGGAAACCTGATTCCGCAGTACCCCATAGATACACCTCGGGTGAGACCTAAACCTGCTCGCAGGTTGTTGCCGAAAGGGCCGGTGCGAAGGGGTTTTGTTGGTCAAAGGGAAACCGCGAAGAACTTGGGTCTTATTGAGAATCTCTGGGTCAGCATTAGTCAAGCCAACAAATGGTTCCGTTTCCATGCTAGAATCCATGATGATTGCAATCGTGATGTGTGACGAAGAATATCAGTTCCCGGAAGGCTCCGACAACTGGCATCTTGAAAAGACAGAGATCCAAGCTTGGTGGGACAAGACCATAAGAGACTTTGCAAGGCAAGAGAATAGACATCCGCGTCTATGTGACACACAGTGGTCGAATAGATATCTGTGGAAAGATATTCATGAGATTTTCTGGGCATCATTTCCAAACGAGCTACATGGGTGGAACTCGCGGCTTGCAGAAAAGAAAACCTATTTTCAAGGAGGAGTTCCTACAGAGTGGACTCCCGAGCTCACAGCGCAGCTCAAAGCAATAGACAGCCCATTGACATGCAAAGTTGACTTCTGGGTCAATCATATGCTAGAAGGCTTCGTAACAGAATTTGCTGTAGACACACTCAAATCCTACAGCCAAGAAGAAGCATATTTTTTCGAAGGATTCCACGGTAAGTACCTAAACAATCTCAGTCTATACATTAAGATGTTGTTAGCTGAGAAAGGTGTTTTAAGAATGCAGTAATATTCTCAAGTTTGTCATGGTAAACAGTATATATAGTGATTCTGACGAAGATACCCATAATCTTAGAAGTGGGAAGAGATATAAATTTAATAAGAATCTTGGAGGCCCTGGACTCCACATAGATATCGAGATTCTTTGTGACCTTAACAAGGAAGCTGCACCACCATTTACCCCTCAAAACTTATCGGCTGCAGAGACCGCGCAAACCTTATCTCAGAACCCACCCGCTATGTAGCCCACCCTGCAGAATACTCAGCCCAGTACATCTACTCCGATAAGCCCATTTGTTTTTACTGCATATAGCCCTTTATAGCAGCCACGCACTAGTCCGGGCACTACACCACCTAATAGGACAATGGAAAACACTGATATGAAGCTACCGATCTTCAAAGGAACTGGTCTAGAAGACCCTGATCAGCATTGGTTCCTTTGGGAAGCCGTATGGAGTGTAACACAAATCTAGGATGATGTCGTGAAGAGAGCATAGCTCATCACCACCTTCAGAGATAGAGCTTTACATTGGTTTATGAAGTACTCTCAGGCACAGCCGAGAACCCTCGTGGAAATTAAAGATGCGCTTGTGGCAGAGTTTAAGAAACCTAAATCTGAATCTCAGTGTATAACCGAGTTGAAAGAAATAAAGCAGAAACCAACTGAAATGGTCTGGTAGTTTGATCAGAAGTTTAAGATGCTTTTGGACCAAGTGAGCTTTGTTATAGCTCCGCAACAACACAAGGAATGGTTCATTGCTGCGTTGTTGCCCCACATCAGATTACCATTGATGCAGCAGAAGGTTGCGTCACAGGCATAGGCCTTGGAGATCGCAATGAAGCTAGAGGCTTCGCCGATTGGTGAGACTAGTTCTGGAATGTCTCAGATCCAGAACCAGTTGACCACCCTGACACTAGAGCTGCAAAGCATGCAAAATGGCAAAGAACAAAGGTATGAACCTAGACATGAGGTCTGGTGTACAAGTGGTAAAGGAGAAGGACATGACCGGGAGCATTTTCCAGTATACCGTGATTATCTTAACAACGGTGTGCCCAACCTGATAAATCAGAATCAGGCCCCATGGTGTGAAATTTGTAGAACCACAGGACACAGACCTGAAGATTGCTATCTCATACAAAAATATGTGAAAACACCTAAAAATTTATACTGCACTTTCTGTAAATCAGTTGGACATGATGAATCCAACTGTCACGCATATGAGCTAATGAATGAGAGAAAACGAGATATGGACTCAATGAGAGGCGCTGGCTTACACCGCGTACAAGAAGAAAACCAGCCAAAACAAGAAAACGTACAATATGACCAAGGAGGATACATAGGTCGTGGTGGTGGATACCACGGCAGAGGAAGAAATGCTGGCCCGGCGCAGGGAAGAGGCCGCAGCCAGGTCATTTGTTACAATTGTGGCCAGCCAGGTCACGTATCTAGAGATTATGTTAACCCATGCACTACATGCAACTATTGTAAATCATTCGAGCATTTTATTGAAGACTGCCCAATGCTAGAGGTGGAAATGCATAAAAGAAGACAGATGGAGACACCAAATCCAAACATCCAGCGGATAGCAGCAGAGAACAGACGAGTGGACTCGAGCATCAATGTGGTCACGCGCAGTGGTGCTGAGATAGGCCACGATAGGGGAGCAGAAGCTTCCACATCAGGGGAGGCTCACACAAAGCAGACCCCTCTTGAGACAGTATGGATAAGGAAAGCCCCAGGAAAAATACCTACTCTCGACCTACGAAAGAACAAGGAAGTCGTCATCGACGCGCGGGACACCTTCAGAGAACCGGCAACAGAATCACAGAGGATCCCGTTGCGCAGTGAAACACTGCATGTTGAAGACATGCCAGCGGCCTATGACAAAACAAGTACCGCAACGGATTTCAGCACCTCTGTTGCGCAGTTCCTACGAAGCTGCATGAAGTTACTAAAAAGTGAAAATGCCATAGTAGAGCTATAGAAGCTCATAAACCAATATGAACCATAGACGGGAACAAAGACTTCTGATAGCGCAGTACATCACATAAGGAAGCATAAAAGACCAAGCTGAGAAATGAGGCTTACTGTGCAGATAGGAGATTTTGAAATGGATGAAGTCATCCTTGATTTGGGAACTGAAGTCAATGTTTTGACTAAGTAGACATGGTAGCAGATGGGTTGGCCAAAGTTGTCATGGTCACCTATCCAGTTGAGAATGGCTAACCAGGAGAAAGTCATACCTTTTGGTCGGTTAGCTGATGTGGTAGTCGACATCGATGGAGTCCAAAGTCATGCAAACTTTGAAGTTATCGAGATTGTGGATGATAATCAGCCTTTTCCTGCACTGCTAGGAATTGACTGGGCTATTGATAACTTGGCTATCATAAACTTGGAAATGAAGAAGATGATATTTGAAGGAAAGCATCTAGGGTCATCGCACCGTTGGATCCTGTAGATGGTGACAGATACAGTGAGCTGATTCAGGAGGAATCCAAGGCTCAAGACTTGGACAGACTATACCAGCTCACAGCAAACCAAGAAGATTACATTAATCCTACTGCGGTTGGTACACTCAGCTGGAGATGTGACAGTTCCTGCATCTCTGACTCAGAGGCAGGACTGGAAAATTGGCAAAGCCGCATGCATGAAGTATCAACAAGAAGGTGCGCGCAGGTTACAAAATCTCTGCGCTGGATTGGAAAGGAGGTAAGTCCTATTCCCACATATGATGGTTCCGCTAATCTTTACACTTTCATCCAGGAATATACTGCAAGAGTTCTAGAAGAGCATAGGTTACCCGCATTGGATATGGCACTGTGCAACACACCAGCTAGATGGTGGGTTGGGCACAAGCAGACATTGACCACTTGGGACCAATGCAGGATTAAGATGCAGATTCGGTTTGCCGAAAGGGTTACTTTACCCTTTGAGAAGTTTAATGGATAGACATATCCTAGTCAGCACATTGAAGTCTGTTCGCAGGCATGGCTGGAAAGGCCACATGAAGAATGGGTGCACCTGTTTGTGCATACCTTCTAGGATGACATTCCAAAGAAATGGTACCTAGACCTGGAGTTGCGCAGGGAAACCACGGATTGGGAGATGTTGACTGCCAACTTCCAGAAGGACTTCAGCTTCGAGGACGAGAATCCGTTGATCCATGAGGCACTGCAGATAATTAGGGAACGTATATTTAGGGTAGACTGTCTTCACGAAGAGACGACAAGGGAATAATTCTTCGAGGAAGATACCATTCCTGTGAATCCACACTCGAAATGGAAGAAACATGAAGAACATACCATAGAGTGTTATAACCTAGCTGAAGAAAATGGGGATAGCAAGGAATACGATGGCAATGATCCACGCAACATAAATATACCAGAGTCGGAGGGTGCACGTGATGTAGAAGGACCTCCGTTGGAAATCCCAGATATGAGCAGACCGGTAAAGACACAGAAGGTGATTATTGGCACAAGTAAAGAGCCGAAGTTCGCATCAATTGGAGACTATTGGAATGATCAAACTATTGCGGAGATCGCAGACACTTTACATGAGTATCAGGAGCTGTTTCCGTCAAAATTTACAGAAATCAAAGGAATTCTGGGAGACCTAGGAGTCATGAAGTTCCCTTTGAGGCTAAGCGCAAATCCTATGAAGCAGAGGACATACAGATTGAACCCACAGTATAAACAAAGAGTCCACACAGAGCTGGATAAGATGCTAGAAGCAGGAATCATTGAACCTATCGAGGAGTCTGAGTGGATTAGTCCCATGGTCATTCAGGATAAGAAAACAAAGGGTGAGATCAGGATTTGGGTGGATCTCAAAAAACTGAATGATGCTTCTATGAATGACCCATTCCCCACTCCTTTTACAGATGAAGTGCTTGACAATGTTGGAGGGAATGAGGCCTATTCCTTTACTGATGGTTTCTCCAAATATCATCAGATCAGAATTGATCCCGTGGATAGGCATAAGACGACGTTTGCTATAGAATGGGGGTAGTTCCAGTACACCGTAATGCCTTTTGGGCTGAAGAACGTGCCTGCCATATTTTCTCGAGTCGTCGTCGCAGCATTTGAAGATTTCATGCACACATTTCTGGAATCCTATTTTGATGATTGGACTGTGTTTGGCCTATTGAAGAACCATTGCGCGAATCTCAGAATGATGCTTGAAAAGTGTAGACAGCATCATATCTCATTGAATATGAAGAAGTGCATCTTCTGTGTTCCATACAGAATTTTACTTGGACACATTGTCTGTAAGCAGGGATTGATGGTGGACCCTACGAAGATTGCCATTATTGTGAATTTGCCTACACCAACTTCCGTTAAGATGTTGCGCTCTACCTTAGGCCATACTAGATATTATAGGAAGTTCATAAAGGGTTACGCGCAGATAACCGCAGCAATGGAAAATCTGCTAAAGAAAGACGCACCGTTCATTTTGAACACGGAATGTGAACAAGGTTTTGACACACTTAAAGAAAAGATGGTTACTAAGCCGATCCTAGTCTTCCCGGACTGCACAAAGCCGTTCCATGTTCATGTTGATGCATCATGCATTTCCCTGGGAATTGTATTAGCTCAGCTAGGAGAAGGAGGTATTTGACCATCCCATTGCATTTTCAAGCAGAAATATCTCGACAGTGGAGAAAAATTACACTACTACCGAGAGGGAAGGCCTTGCGATGGTATATGCACTACAGAAATTTAGACACTACTTACTTGGTGCACACTTCCTTATGTTTACTGACCATTCTGCGTTGAAATACTTGGTCAATAAGCTAGTGTTAGGGGGGTGCATATGTAGATGGCTGTTGCTATTCTAGGAGTATGATTTTGAAATTGTTGTCAAGCCCAGCATGCTAAACTTGGGACCTGACCATCTCTCTAGGATTGAGTCAGGAGAAGAGTCGATGAACATTGAAGATAGTCTGCCTGATGCGCAGTTATTTGCTATACAGATTGCCGATGATTATTATAAGGACATCATCGAATTCCTAACAACAGGGTTGGCACCACAGGAGTTCTCCATCTAGTAGAAGAAGCAACTAGTAGTGCGGGCCACAGACTTCACTATTATTGCAGGTCATTTATAAAAACTCGGACCGGATGAAGTCTTGCACAGATGTGTACTAGACCATGAGAGACCATTCATCTTAGGAGATGCGCACTCAAGGATCACAGGAGGACATTATGTAGGAAGGGCTGCCGCATAGAAGATACTATGCGTGGGGATATGGTGGCCTACGATCCATAAAGACTCTAAAGAACACTGTCAGAACTGCGATGTATGTCAAAGGACAGGAAACCCTTTGCGCAGGGATGAGATGCCATTGAAGCCGCAGTTGACCATGCAGGCATTTGAAAAATGGGCCATTGATTTTGTGGGACCTATAAACCCACCAAGGAAAAGAATTGGTGCGAGGTATATCATTACTACTACTGAATACCTCACCAGATGGGCAGAAGCAAAACCGGTGAAGGACTACAGCGCAGGCACTGCCACGTAGTTCATTTTTGAAGAAATATTGTCAAGATTCGGATGCCCAAATATTTTGATGAGTGATCAAGGCACTCACTTTTTAAACAATACTATTGAAGCTCTCACAGAGGAATTCCATATCCATCATCAACGCAGTACACCATATCATCCGCAGGCGAATGGCACTGTTGAGGCTTTCAATAAAATACTGGAGAATGCGCTAACTAAAGTTTGCAATGTGAATAGAGATGATTGGGACCTGTGCATCTCATCTGTGTTATGGGCATACGGGACCACTTGCAAGAAATTAACGGGACACGCACCCTTTCGGTTGGCTTACGGACATGAAGCTATAATGCCAATGGAGTACATTATCCCCAGCTTAAGAATCGTTGCATTCACAGGGATGGTAGATCCCGCAGCACTAGAAGAAAGGTCGCTACACCTAGTTGGGTTGGAGGAATATCGGGTCATTGCCGGTTTCCACCAACAAGTCCTGAAAGACCTCGAGAAAGCATGGCATGATCGCCATATAAAGAATAAGTGCTTTCAAGTAGGTGACCTAGTCCTCATGTATGATAGCAAATTCATGAAGTTTCCTGGTAAATTTAAGATGCATTGGCTTGGTCCATATACTGTGATACATGTTACTAACACTGGTGCAGTCCAGTTAGCCAATTTAGCTGGCGATACCCTACCAACTTTGATAAATGGAAGCAGGCTAAAGCTGTACCATGACAGCCCTGCTTCGCAGAATCCTGGATGATAAATAGAGGGAGAAATTTCTAAGTGTCAAGTACCGTTGAAATTGGACACTAGAAATGTAAAGGAACCTGTACATGTACGATAAGTAGAACAATGTGTGTACTGCGTAGCATTGCTGAAGCTGTGCGGGAAGGAAAAAAAAAGAAGAAGAAGAAAGGAAAGAAAAAGGGAGCCGCGCAGTTCAAACACTGACACCACGAAGTAACTGCGCAAGATCAGAAATGCACTGCCGCGCAGCTCGGCGCAGTACTCAGAAAAATAGTCGTTACCCTACTTTTGAGGAAAATATAGCCGTTAGGTGACCGTTGCAAGCACTCGCTTGAGCATTTAACGAAAAGATAACTGTTCTGAACATGCTGACGACGGAAGGGATTGAAGGATTCACTCAAATTGGCCAATGGACACCTCATTAAATGCTCATCTAGCCGTTGAAAGGCGCAAGGGGACTCAACTGCGCCTATAAATAACACCGCATAAGGACTTGCGGACGTTACCAGACACTTAGAATTTTCATGCATTCACTCTTGTGCTAGCAATCCTTAGCGATATTCCTGAAACAGTTGCCTACTCTCGCCGGTGAATGTCCAAATCACCAGACAGAGAAGAAGAGCTTACACTTCAAGAAGCAATCCGAGTCTTTCAGCACGGGGGGATTGCAGAGTTAATGAAAACCCCTGCCAAGAAGGTTGTACTTGAACCCAGTCAAGCATCTAGAAGGTCACCTCGACATAATCCAACAATGCAGGACAAAGGGAAAGCCACAGCTAGAACACGAAGCAAGACTACCAAGACAGGCCAGATGGTGCCAATATTGCCGGTCTTTCAGAAGGAACCCTTGAAGTTGACATTGGAGTACATATCACCTCAGGCGCTGGATGCCCCTGTTTTTAATCTGGTCAAGAATCCGTAGTATGAAATCCCCTTATCGCCCATTTTGAAGCATGTCGAAGTTGCACAGAACTTGCTAGGCAAGATCTCGGATTGCAAGTGGGAAGATTTTGACCTCCTGGGGGTGTAGAAGGAAGAGCCCCATGATCCCAAGTACCCACACTTCCATCTTGAACAGTACATGTGCTGGAAGAAAGATGCTAAGGGCATATTTAACTTGGTCGCCGAAAGCTGGTTGACGCCGATAGTGAAGTCCAGATTGCTGAACCTGCTCCGACTACCTCATTTTGATCGTTCACCAGAACTTAATGTAGTGGTTCACACTCTGATGGCGCGAGTTCACCAGGGATACCTATGGATGGATCAAAATGTGGATTTGAGCATTGACTTAATCCACCACATAACAGGTATAAGTAGGCGCGGCAAGGATCCCAAGCAGTTCTTCCAAGGGAAGAGTAAAGAAAAAGAACTTGTCATGAAAATGAAGCAGAGCCATGCATTGGTGAAGGGAAAAAGAGGGTTTCCCACAGAAGAAATTGAAGATATAGTGACAAGATTTGTCACACAGTTGCTCGCAGGAAAAATCATAAGAATAGCCAGGCCTCCGGAGGTGCCTACGGGCTTAATACTACTCGGTGTCGCAGCGGCTTAAGGGACCCAATTCAATTGGTGTTAGTACCTTGTAAATGAGTTCCTAGATGAACTCAATGATACTCAAGAGAATGGAGGTCAATTCCGCTTCACATGGCTGATTATCCTCATTGCATTCATAGGATGGAAGGAACCGGAAAAATATGTCGGTGTAATTACAGAAAGCAATGATCCTAGAGGATTCCGTTATGCCAACCTTTGGGAAAATTTGAACGCAAAGTGGCAGCATGCGACAGCTGAGGTATTCTATCAATATTACACCCAGCTGCGCTAGGAGATCACCCATACATCACGCATTACAAAGCAATTAACGTCGAAGTGTACTCGTGTCATTGATTTTCAGGCTGACATGCGATGTATTTTTATTTCACCCAAGGAAAAGATGAAGAAGCCTAAATGGTACGCGGGTAATTACCATATGTGCGAGGAAGACATTGACATCCTCATGAAGGACTGGCTGGCTGACTTCCATGTCAAATTCATGGATGTGGAGACTGATTCAGAAGAAGATGAACCAATCCCTCTGTCATGCCCTATTGTTGAAGAAAAAGGAAAGAGGAAAGAACCTGAAACCCCGCAGATGAAAGAAATAAAGAGTCAATCTGAGACAGTGTTGAACGAAGGAGACTTCGACATGATCACAGAAAAAGTTTTAGAACAAATGGAAGAGCTGATGATAGAAAAAGACAAGAAGGACAAGGTCATATAGGATGACCTACAAAGGACTAGGCTCGCACTGCAAGGGCTTATGAAAAAGATGGACGATGTCCAGAAGAGCCTACCCTTGCCGCGTGACGTAGGAGATGAAGGGAGGTTGGCAGGAACCTCGTAGCAAGTACCACAGCTAGCCATAGTGCTACCTTCAAAGACCGGAGTTGTTCATTTGGACCCATTGACCATAGCGTTACCAATGTCAGAATAGAGCGTTCTGGACACAAAGGGTGTCGAGCACATAGAGCTTGACCTGGCCAAGATTCCTTTGCCTGGATTACACTTTCTACACATGCAAATCGTCAATGAGATGCATGAAAGAACAGTAGATTCCATGAAGTTGCAGGCAGAGTTGCAAGCTGCAAATAGGCAGCTTGAGGACTCTAGTTCACGCACGCAGATACAATTTTATGATGAACAGGACTATCGGCTATGATTGGAGAACACCATTACTGATGTCGCGAAAGATATTGAAGATTTAGAACTCCAGGACGATCCTGCGGACACCGTTCTGAGGATCAGAGAAAGGTGAAATCTTTGAATATGGAATTACAAGATAAAGAGATTCTTTATGAGGCCAATCTTAACGCCTTGAAGGAAAAGCTCAATACGCAGACACCATTAACTAAGCAGCAGTTAAGAGAGCAAGCAGTTAGCGTTACAGCACAGAACATAACCAGTGATATGGCTAAGTGCCAAGATTTGTTGGAGAAGGTTTCAAAGGCATTCACTTCCCTTGAAGAGGATCAAGGGCTACTGTAGGTAAAGACCGCGGTAAAAGAAAAGCAGACCGTGCTGGAACAATTGGACGCAGAGGTCAAGGCTCTTCCACCTAGAGATAGGTTGCCAAGGTATAAGGAGATCTCAGGCTTGAAGAAGGAGGTCCAAGCGCTAAGAGAAAAAGAGACTGAGATGGATAATCAGGCGCAACAACTCCTGGAGGATGCTACAGCAGTATCGCAGCAGATTGAAGACAGGCTGAAAGATCTGCGCGACAACCAGGAGAAGGTACAAGAACAGATTGGGGAAGAGATAACTTCGGCATTGCTTGATACAGTAAAGAAAGTAGAGCAAGACACCAAGGAAGTAGTGGAATAGTTGATCGACACTTACAATGAGTTCGCGGCCAAGCTAGCTCCATAGGTCGCGGAGCAGATCCAGAAGGCCAAAGTAGAAGGTGGCTCGGGGACTAGCCATATGTAAGTGTTAGGGGCATGTTGGGCCTGGCCCAAGTTGGGGAAATTTTGGATAACACAAAGAGGTTGAGCTGCAGAGTTGAGCGCAGCTCAACAAAATATATGATTTTGTACAAGTATGGGGGATGTTGCAAAGTTGCGCGCAGCAACCAAATTTTGACAGTACCATGAAGGTCAGTGCTGCGAGGAAGAAGTGCTGCGAAGTGATTAGGCCACGTGGAGCCAGCAAAGCGGATTGATGGACGAAGGACAGATACAGGTACCAGATAGACCAATGGTGATCTAATTTTGGCAAGTATGCTCCAGGATGCCGAGCTGCGGGCATGAGCATATCAGGAAGGTGGCCAGCTGTATGAGTTCGTTAAGTGGAGAATGACTCAGGGAAAGCGACAACTGAGCGTGCTTAGTGGTACGAGACCGTTAAGTGGAGAACGACACTAAGAAAGCGACTGGAGGCCGAGCTAGTTGTACGAGGTCGTTAAGGGGATGAACGGTCTACAGAGAAAGTGACTGGGAGCTGAGCTAGTCGTACGAGTCTGTTAGTGGAAGGGCGACTCGATGAAGATGACCTGTTGGTGTGCACACAGCAGGAAGGTCGAAAGCGACATAAAAAAGGCGTGGAGGACTGCCACGATAGCACACTCACTACCAGAGGCCAGCAGGACGGTTTAGAGAAACCGTAGCAGTTTTGGAAACCATAGGGGTTTTGGTCTTCAGCATTGTAAAGACATGACCTTCGGATATGGTCTATAAAAGAAGACATTTTTGTAAGGGAAGGGGTTACGTTGGTTTTTTTGGGGGGTTCTCTCATTACTTTTTGTTGTTGATATATCGTAAGATATTTTCTGAGTGAGAAGCCATTGTAAAGGCTCTGCAACTGTGTGCGCAGAGACCTAGCAGAGAGAGAGAGAGAGAGAGAGTCTACAGCTGAGTGCGCAGACCAAGAGCGGTTTTCCCCTTCCCATTAAAGATATATATAACAATCGTTCTTGTGGACGTAGCTTCCCACCTGGGGAAGTGAACCACGTTAAATATTGTGTTGTGTGATTGAGTGGAACAATGTTGTGTGTGATTGCATTTACCTGTTTTCTGTAGATGAATGTATGAATATTTCCTTACATTCTGTTATGTGACGACTTTTGTATGCATTTTCCATTAGGAGAATATGGAGATGATATGTTAAGTCTGCATGAATAGATGAATGGTTAATACTTAGCTTTGCTTCTGAGAGTAGTGAATCAGTTATTTGTTCAAATGTTAAGAGATTGCTTAAGTACTTTCCTATGCGCAGTAGACGAATGAATGATAAGTGATTTACCTTTGCGGTACACGCTTAAATAGTAAACATTCTGAGTGTATAAATGAATGTCAGAAGTAATAGTCAATTCAGTGCATGAATGAGTGGATTAGTGATACTCAGTTTAGTGCCTTAAACATTTTCGTGTGCTCCAAGTATAAATTTGATCTGGATTGTTCGCAGTCTCAGTAGAAGTCATGCGGTAGAAGGACTTAGTGGTGCAGATCGTGGCGTTGTCCATCGTTGCGCAGTCTCACCTCGCAGCGCCTACCCCCTGTTGCAATGCGCAATATGTCTGTCCAAACAACTCATCACATACTATGGAAACTTGATTCCGTAGTACCCCATAGATACACCTCGGGTGAGACCTCAACTTGTTCGCAGGTTGTTGCCAAAAGGGTCGGTGCGAAGGGGTTTTGTTGGTCAAAGGGAAACCGCGAAGAACCTGGGTCTTATTGAAAACCTCTGGGTCAGCATCAGTCAAGCCAACAAAAAGGCAGCGCATTCTTATTCTTTACAAAGAAAGGTCCAACTTTCAAAGGAAATTTTATATCATAATCCTTTTTAAAAGCTAGAAAGTGATCATTTTCAACAATTAATTTTTGCGTGATCAACTCCAAGGAAAATACTGTTGAGGTTAGAAAGGATGGAAAGATATAAGGTTTCTTCATGAACCTATAAATTCTGACTATTGTGTGTTCCTTCAACATAAACCAATCCCCTATTGCCATGTCTTGCTTCAGCTGCATCAATGTCTTCATCTACGGTAGTACCCTTGGCAGTTCTTCGCCAAAAATTAATTTATATACTTCTGATAGAATATGGTTCATGAAATTAAACATATTGTCCTCCAATGTATTTGAAAAAACCACTTGTGAAAAATGTAGATCTTTCTAACTTGAGAAAAAAAACATTTTCATCAAATAAGACTGGAAATTTAAGTGCCTGGTATTGTGGAAATTCAGTAGCTAAGAGTGAATTATTTCAGCTAGGAATTCATCATATTTAAGACATGGTACTTGGTTGTACTCTACTCCAGGTATGCCAAAAATTATTCTAAAGAGTAAACATAATTGAACTCCTATTACTACTGCATCACTATCTAACCCTAGAAACAAGGATACTAATGATAATACCAACTGTGTATTTTCATTGAAAAAATTCATATCTAGTAGCTAGGGGGTATCTTCAATTTCAAGGTCTGGCTTGAAGCAACTGGTTAAAAAAGCTTGTTTAGTCTCAGGGGATGACTGTCGGTGATGGCTGACTATGGCTTCTTCGGAAAAAATTTCTTGCTCACGAGGCTAAAATAGGGGTATTTCTAGGGATTTTCTAATAGTGGAAGAATCGTCAAGGAAAATTATTTTGGTCTTGGACGGATTGATTATTACTTTCTCACTCTGTGAGTAATTCATTTCACACCATGAAATGAACTCGGGAAACCCTAATATATGGTCTAGAAAAAAATAGATAAAAGTGGACACAAAGACTCTATGTACATCTAAATTCTCCTGGTATAACCTATTCAACCTGGATTTAATATCTGTAACTGACAATTTAACCCTGGGTTCGTAAATGGCTTTATCCCTATCTTCTAGGTAATCATCTATTTTAATATGCTCAACACCTGAGGTCTCTTCCATTCCTTCCATTACATAAATAACTTATCTAACTAATTGCACAAGTTCCGAATCCTACCTGACACTGACGATTCTGTAGTAGGGCGTGCTTGTTTGGTATTATTTATGTCTATTAAATACTCCAAATATTAATTATCAACCAGGGTTTGTACACTTCGAGTTGTCACAAAATATATGCTGAGGTAGAAGGGAAACTAAGGTATTGGCTTGGCAGACCTTAGAAATATTTAATAATGAAAAGATCTAAATATATTTCAAACTGAAAAACCGAGTCAAACTTGAAAATATAAACTATCAAACTGATTAGACCTAACCTAACAAACATATCAAAATAGTATCAATCTATACTACTCTACTCTACGGACAAGGATTTGAAATTACAAAAGACAATGCTATTATAGGATTCAAGACTTGATAAAAAACAAGCTATTCTGATGGAAATGGAAAGTACTAATCAATTGTTCAAACCCTAATCTAGGAATTAGAAATACTAACTACTATGTGATGTCAAATATTTAACTGTGAACAAGTGCAAAAACCTAGTTATGAAACAATTCAGTTTGCAAACTAATTATGTAAAGATAAGAAAGTAGACTACCCTAAAAGAGACAAATACTTAATGAACCTAAGAAATCCAATCCAACAGTTAAACTACTCATGCATTTGAAAACTATTACTTCAAACAATAAATGACTCAAGACTTATCTAAGCTACCTAATTCCACCCTCCTTGGGGATTTATATCAAAATGACTTTCAAATGCTACAGAGAAAGAAAAAGGAAGTAAATCTAATTTAACTTCTAGAAAAAAATGCAAGTTAAGAATGGACCAATTCCAAGTGACTTTGAACATTGTAAACTACTACTCATCCATGAGCAAATGACATTCAAAATCTAACTACAATACTTGAAATGAAATACTACTTAACAGAACTACAAATCCTAAGTTATTTGATCTCTAATGACTACTTGGAATTAAGACATGAAATGCTTATCTAACTCATGCAAATGCCTATCAACATCAAATTATGTCTATCAATACTTCAAACTAGTTCATGAAATATTAACTACCAAAGAGCAAGCTAAACTTGAAGTGCAAGCAAACCTAAGTACAGAACAAGAATTCAAATGACTGAAAACAATCTTTAACTTGTGAGAAAAATTTACAGCAGTAAACAAAGTGTTCCTGTGCTATCTCTACTACAAGCCAAACTATAAACTAAGGCACTCAATTATGAAAGTGCAATTCAACTGATCTATACTGAAAATTAAACCTATACTAAACTCAACTATATGAGCTATCAGAATCAAGCTTTAGAATACTGAAAACTAATGCAACTTTAAAATTAGCATGAGACTATTTAAATTGGAACTTTGAAATTGATTTATATTGTATTATGCCTACTGAAATGAAATGGTTAAATTAATCAATGGAATTAACAAAGTCTAGACAATGCATGCTATGTAAATGAAAATGAAAGACTGATTATAAATTGAAATGAGAACTAAAGATGAAACGCTGAACCTATTTCAGGAATGAAACAAACTGATATGTGACCAAGTCTATGATAACATTTTAAACAAGCTTAAGCTATTCTAGGTTCTAGGCATGAAAGCAAATGGAAATGGATCATAAACTACCTAAAACATAGTCAAAAGACAACTATACTATTGTTATTTAAACTAGAACTATTTCTTATTTGCACAGTAAAATAGATGTTAAATTTAAATGGATTTCATCATAATTAAAACTGAAATAATTAATGTATGTGTGAATATGAAACCAAATATGAAATGTTAAGGGTGAACTCGAATCCCAACTAGCTACAGAACATCATGAATTGCTGGAAAATTAACCTATACCCTAGCTAACTATTTTTGCATAAACGAAATACTGGAAATTATGGAAAATGAACTAAAATTATGTCTATATGCGAATGGAAGGCTGAAAGACAGTCTGAACAAAGGTGCGAATGGCCGGCCGTATGAGTTCTGAAGATATAAATTACATGTAAATAAAAGAAAACTGTATTTTATGAACAACAAAACATCATCTACAGGAAAATGAAATACATACATATAAAAACGAAATTACTTATCTGCAAAAAGGAAAGGAAAGTACTGGATATGCACAAATGGAACCTCTAGTTGTTGAGGGGCCCTTCCTAGGAAACATGGTTTTGTTCCTAAGCTACTTAGTCACCAACCAACCAACCATTAATAGAAGATGAAAACAATCATCAACAGCTAAAACAGATCTTTTATATTAAACTGAAGCAAAGCTTATACAACGTTTTTCTCTCCCGTCTTCTCAACCCTGGGCATCTTTATAGATTATTTACAAAGGGATAGCAAGTCAACCCTTTCAGTGGTCGACCTCTCTAAAAACAGAAGGTCTTAATCACTGTAGAAACGGATCATTAAAACGCACAGGCCATTTTCCTCATTTCGTGCAGCTTGGTTCCTTTGACGTGAGCAGCAGATGCATTGGTAGCCTGGGATAGTGAGGAGGCAAATGTTCAACAACCAAAGCTCACGATCCATAAGGGCCACATGGACAACAGAACCCACATCGTGGTATCCACCTTCAATGCTCCAGAATATGCTAACAACTGATTTCGGTGGTGTGAACGAAGGTCTAAACGGACTTCCGAATGCGAATGGGCGTCTAGATGTGAATGAGCGTTTGGATGTCCGTATGAGAACCATAGCCTGGAAAATGAAAACTATGTGTTCAGCAAGTCTAGAAGTGTTAAGTTAACGTTAATAAACCATAAAAATATGATATCAATTAGAATTCATGAGATATTTAAATATGTTCATACCTGAGTCCAAATGGTGCTCTGAATGGCAAGAAATATGACTTAATAGACCAAAAATGGCAAAAACAGTACGAGGATAGCATGTTGAATGATCAAAAGTGATGGAAAAATTGGATGTCAACACTCCCCCAAACTGGAGATATACCAGGTCCCACTAAGCAAAGAGGAAAGGAAATCAGTAAGAAGGCTGAGCTGCGACAGCAGCTACCTTCGACTTAGAAGAGGAGGAAGTGGACTTGTGCTTAAACTTCCTAGATTGAGCCTTCAAGGTATCGTTCCTTATCCGGATAGAATCATGAGAAGACGTTATGGCTTTGTTCAGGTCTTTGACACTCTTCACTTGAAGATGCAGTTCCATATTCTCTTGGCGAAGCTTAGAGATTATTTCAACATATCTCTGATTCTGACTTGTTAATCGTGCTACATCCAGGGTCAACCTATCCACTGTCTGATGGCTTGGAGTTGATGGTTCTGCAAGGTACTCAAAATTCTTGTGAGGACTCAACCCACTTGGAAGTGTTTCGAGGTCAGCAGAGGGGGTTGGTTTTTCAGGAGCCTTGCCTTCAGTGAATGCAGGAGTAAGTTCAAGGACAGGGACTTCAAGCAAGCAAGCAGAGACATCGACTAATGCAAGAAGGGACATGTCAGAGATAGGGTCGTTTGGATGGGTGTTAGGGCTGTCTGAATGAACCTGCTGAATGACGGGCTGTACGACGGACTGAGCATGGTTCGTCTTTCTATGCTTAGTGGGTATCTGTGAAAAGAGTGGGGGATTCATAGTCGCGTCCTTATGGACAAGCTCAAGAGAGGAAGATGAATGGACAAGCTGCCTTTCTCCATAGGTACCCTCGTCAAACTGCACAAACTTAGGGTCTCTTTTTGCTCTGGCAGAAGTCTGGCCAGGATCACTATCATGAGTTTGAAATTGATGGTGCTTTCGAGAAGTAGAATCTTTAGCAAGGGGCTTCTCATCCAAATGGGGATTCAACACTTCAAACGGAAAATTTTCCCACGTTTTCCCCTTTTCCCTCAGTTGATGAATAATCATGAGTTTAATGAGGTAGTGGTGGTACAAGCTACCTGCGGGGTTAGTCGTGTTTTTCCTCACCTGATTTGACATTTTCTCAAGACTCTTCAGAAAATAAAATGGAAAATTGAGAGCTTGGTTATTGAAAAAATGTGCCAATAACCTGAGATGGCAAGCTTTAAAGATGGCAAACTTACCCTCACAGGTTGTGAGGTGGACGATGATGACTAAAGTCTCGAGGTACTCTGGCCTAATCCATTCCCATTGGAATTCCTTCGTGCCCACAATGTGTTGGTAGTCAGCCCTAAGAGAAAATTCATGAGCCATCCGACGGAGGAAGAGGTGTTGGTGCCAATGAGCACCCTCCCGTGGAAGCTTTGTAGGCACCACAATGGATTCTTCCGTCACAGGAAAAGTAAGGTGGCCAAACCTAGCCATCTTGTCATCGAATCCCTTGGAAAATAGCAGCAAGATTTCATCATCATGACCTTGGAGGAGATGGAGGAACGGGGCCCAACCTGCTTGAAGAAAGAGCTCATGGCATGCTTGGAACTCAGGGTTCCGGAGCAAGTCTTGGTAGCTCCCAGGCTCATGGCGGGTAGGAATTGTTGAACCAAGGTAAGTAGATACAAGAGATGTAAGGGATAAAACTGGATGGACTCAGAAGAGATGAGAGAGAACAAAGTGGGGATGAATATCAAGCAGGCGTCGAATTTAAAATGCGGTCCATTTGAACATTTGAATGATCATGCGTTAGAGATTTGGCACATTTGAACGATCATGCCATCATTCGCGATTTTGAATCATGTGCCATAATAAAGGTGTGTGTGCTAATGATCTCGCATGGTTGTGAAATATTCAACCATGTCCAATGTAAACTTTGGACAGGTTGAGAGAAATTTTTCATCATGGAATTATAAGATAAAGTGCATTAAAAATCATGATGATCTTTGATTAATAAAATGACAGCTCGCATGATGATTTTTGCATATAAATTGATGAAGAGATGAAACTATATGACAGTCAAATAATAATTCTGAAAATCGCATTGATGCAAGATTAATCAATTTGTTTGGTGAGGTCGATATGAGTCAAAGAATGAGATTCTAGTGTCTTCATGTGCATAGAGATGAGACCTGATAGTCCTGGATATGGTTATCCAATTGAATTTCTCATTTATAGTCAAAATTCAAAAATCAGATACCTTAGCATACTTGATCATGTTGTTATAAAGCTATGGTTTCATTTGGATCGTCATTCGACACTTCATTCGACATCTCATTCATTCACTTCATTCGACATCTCATTCAGCCCTTCATTTGACACTGCATTTGACACTTGATTCGACCCTTCATACAGACCATTTATATGTACAATATGTGATTGTTGGATCCGATTGACTTCTGATTATGCAGAGAATTTCTGGGGCTGCCAGCAGACAAAAGGACAATGTAAACTTGATTTTCTAAAAACTCCAGTCGCTCTTTTTTTGTTTAACATGGATCAGAACGGTCTTTTCTTCTGCTAAATGCATTATTCCTGAAACAACATATCATTTAATCATAGATAAATGAACTTTTAATTGTTTTATAAGTAAACAGAAAATAGAAACAATTATGAATCCTCCCCCAAACCAAAAATATGGTGTGTCCTCAAGCCATCAAAATAAAAACTGATTGATATTCAAATATTTCCAATTGACAGTCAGCAGATAACTCTAAAAGTTGTTATTTTTGTAAGAAAAAGAAATACTAACTAATAATGGAGATGATTCATACATGCAAATTCATCAAAAAAATTAGCAGTGCTCATGAAGACCATATGAATAATAATAGTGTAGTCGATGCGAAAATTCCATTGGAAAACCAGTCATCCTTGACTCATTTTGAAAGATCTCTTGTCATCCAAAGAATACAGATAAAGTTCACTCTGGATTTCGTTAGATTTCTATGGTTATGGGTCCCACTTCTAGGATAACAACATCATAGGTATTGTTTGAATTAGATGACAGGGTCCACGTCCAACTTACAGCCATTCTCTAGTGACAGTATGAATAATTGGCCTAAACATGTATTCGTATACTCAGGTTTTTTTTAGATGAGTCATGTGCATAATAATGTATTAACCATCTCTCTTTTACTCGGTATTTCCCTGCTTCTAGCAGGCCTGTTCAGTACCCCGGTGGGTTTACCTTGGTACCATGCAAGCATAGTCCCGCTTCCAGCGAGCCTATTCAGTACCCCGGCAGGTTTGCTTGCATTTACCGAGCT
Source organism: Larix kaempferi (assembly GCA_027924585.1). Taxonomy (NCBI): domain Eukaryota; kingdom Viridiplantae; phylum Streptophyta; class Pinopsida; order Pinales; family Pinaceae; genus Larix; species Larix kaempferi. The sequence continues at coordinate 9,868,444 of BSBM01000848.1, forward strand.
TCCTTGTTTAAAATTTTACTTAGCATGGACCCACTACCAACGAGCCTTTTCAGTACCCCGACGGGTTTGCTTTGTACAATGATTTTAGTATGTGGAAGTCGGTTTGCACTAGCGTGTATTAAGCTTGCTAAGCACATAACTCAAATTTTTAGAGCTAATATTATGAGTAACTTTATTTATAATAGTCTGGATTATAGATCATGCCAAAAGAGAATAACCTAAAGTTGTCTCCTGACCTCTTAGTCTATCTTCATCATAAAAATATCAGTAATGTTCCCCATAAATAGAAATATCACTTACTCTTGGGATACCTTTAAAAAAATGCTTAAGAGACAAGTTCAGATAATGAGTCTGGGATGAACTAGTAATCCATAGGTGTTGGATATATCTTTGAAAATCATGATGATTAAAGTAGGTCTTGAGTAACTATTCGAATGATAGATCAGGAATGTGCATGTATGAATCAAATACAACATACAAAACTATTAAAAAAACAATCGTAGAAGAGAAGTGGTTAGAAATGATATAAAGAACACTTTAACTTTTCACTATAAATTTCAATTCTTAAAAATAATCAAAAGAGAAGGAATTGAGATGTGTTATGAGTTTTTAGAGCACTTCCCTTTTCGGATAATAATCTTCATGAGATGGTTATAGAGATAAATTTCCATACTGCAAACCACTTGTCAATTAATGATCCAAATTTATCCAAAGCAAAAACATATGTACAAAGGAAAATCATATGAAAATTTGTAAAAAACTCGGAAAAAGGAGAAGAGTCTTCCTCTTATTAATTGATGAAGTCTTATGAGCTTATCATAAGAATGAACTTCCTATGTAAATATAAACCAACTTGTTAGAAATGAATCTTATTTATTTAAAGAAACAGAAACATATTTACATATATACAAATGAAGATAACCCAAAAAATAAATCAAGAACTAGGAGAAGGAGGAATGACTTCCCCTTCAACCAGCTCCATCTCCTTCTATTGTAAGACATCCTGCATAAAATCTTGTTTAGAAATTGGCTTATGATAGAGTCTCAATCTATTCCATTTACAACAAAAGAAACTTGTGAATCATCAATTGTTTTGATCTCAACAGATCCATTGTCAAAAGTTGTAACTATTTCATATGGACCCATCCAACGGGTAGTCAACTTCCCTTTAAAATTTTTATACCTTGAATCAAATAGTAATGCCCAATCTCTAGTCTTGAACTATTTATGTTTGATATATTTGTCATGCCACTTTTTGCGTTGGTTCTGTACTAGAATTGTTCGTTGGATTGCATCTTGCCTTATTTCATCTAATTCATTGATTTGCAAAATTCCTTGTTTTTGTGCTTCTTCTAAATCCATCCCTAATTGTGCAACCATACGAAAGGTTCTTACTTGAAATTCAATGGGTAGAAGAACTTGTTTACCATAAACAAGTTCATAGGATGTGTGGTCAGTAATATTCCTCCATGTTATTCGATAAGCCCATAAGGCCTTTGGAAGCCGATCTGCCCAGTCTTTGTGGTGTAGTTGGATAGTCTTGGTCAGGATGGCTTCTAATACCTTATTTGTAGATTCTACTTGACCATTAGCTTGCAAGTGATATGGTGAATATTTACAATGTCGGATGCCATATTTTTTAGTAAGTTCCTTCATTAATTTGGAGGTAAACTGAGATCCTTGATCAGTTACAATTTCCCCAGGTACACCAAATAGGGTAAATATTTCTTCATATATGAACTCCACCACAGATATTTCTATAGCTCGGAATAAAGATTTAGCTTCCACCCATTTAGTGACGTAGTCTGTACAAACATGGATATACTTCTTTTTACAAGACATAGAGGAAATTGGTCCTACAAAATCCAGAGCCCATTTTTCAAAAGGCTCAATCATGACCTGGGGCTGTAAGGGCATCTCATTGGATGTCGTAGGTTTACCCATTCTTTCAAAACTGTCACATCCCTTGAAATACTTGGAAACATCTTTGAAAATGCTTGGCCAGTAATATCTGGAGTGCAACACTTTGTATGATGTTCTCTTGTCGGAAAAGTGCCCACCACATGGTCCACCACGACATGCATGGAGGATCTATGCCATCTCATCCTCTCATACACATCGTCTAATAATAATATTAGGACCAGCACAAAAAAGGTCATTGTCAACCCAAGAGTAATTAGAACTCTGGACTATGATCTGACGTTTCTCAAGTGGGGAGAGATGGTTTGGTAACTTTCCAGTTGCTAAATAATTGGCTATGTATGAAAACCAAGGGGTTTGAACAGACACAGTAAACAGATGTTTATCAGGAAATCTATCATCGACGGGAAAAACACTATCGTCAAGTTGAATACGAGGTTGAAAATCAGATACCACATTTTCTCAACCAGGACGATCAATGACAGTGATGTTAAATTCTTTGAGTAAAAGAAGCCACCGAGTCACCCTGTCATTGGTGATTGGTTTGTTCTTTAGAAACCTAATGGTGGAGTGGTCTGTGTGTACAAAAACTTCATATCATATGATGTAGTGATGAAATTTATTGATAGCATAGACTACTGCTAGAAATTCTTTTTCAGTAACAGTGTATTTTGATTCTGCAGGAGTCAAATTCTTGCTAGCAAAGTAAATTGCATATGATGCTTGGCCTTCCTTTTGACCTAAGACTCCTCCTATGGCCATGTCAGAAGCATCAGTGGATATATGAAAAGGAAGGGACCAATTGGGGCCCCTAAGTATTGGTGCCACTGATAACTTTTCCTTTAAGATATCGAAAGCATGCTGACAAGGTTCGGTCCATTGAAAATCTGTATCTTTCATGAGTAATTTGAACATAGGTGTAGCTATTTTGGTAAAGTTTTCAATAAAACATCTGTAGTAGCCTGCATGGCCAAGAAAGATCCTCACCTCCTTTTGAGTTTTTGGAGAAGGGAGATTGACAATTATTTCTATCTTGGCAGGATCCACCTTGATTTCTTGAAAAGAGACATGATGTCCCAAAACTATACCCTCGGTTAACATCTTGCATTTTTCATGACTAAGGGATAACTTTGTTTCTTGGAACTGAATAAGAACTATTTCAAGGTTATCTAGGGCTTCTTGAAAGGTATTACCGTATACTGTAAAATCGTCCATGTATACTTCTACACAATCATGTATAAGGTCAGCAAAAATTCCTAAGACTTTATGCTGGAAAGTGGCAGGTGCATTACACAGGCCAAATGGAAAAACTCTATAGGTATATGTTCCCCAAGAACAAGTAAAGGTGGTCTTGTCTTGATCCTCGGGTGCTTTCAAGATTTGATTGTATCCACTATACCCATCGAGGAAGGAAAAGTATTATTTCCCTGATAAAGTATCTAACACTTGGTCAATGAATGGTAAAGGGAAATAATCCTTAAGAGTGGCCTTGTTTAACTCTCAAAAGTCAACACAGATACGCCTTTTCCTTGTAACTTTATTTGGAACTACCACCACAGGAGACACCCACTTGCTGTTAGAAATTGGGTAGATGAAACCAACATTGAGGAGTTTTTGTAATTCATCTTTAACTATATCCTTTAGGGATGGAGTCATTCTTCTCTGGGGCTGCCTGATAGGTGGTATGTTTGCATCTGTGTAAATATGGTGAATACAAGCATCTGGGTGTATACCCTTCATATCAGTGTATTCCCATGCGAATGCTCAAGTTTGACTTTTAAGAAATTTCAGTAATTGCTCTTGTTGACTCTCATCTAAACCTGCATTTATATGTAGAAATTTTTCAGGACTAACCTCACAAGGTATGGTATAGGACCCTATATGTTCTTCAATCGCAAAGACACTGGGTGTATTTGTGAACGTGGAGAGGCTCATGTTCTCTTGGAATTAATCTCCAAAGATTTGATCAAGTTGAGCAAAGGACTAGGGAAAGTCTATACATGTTGTGGAAGAGACAAATTGGTTCAACACATTTTCAGTAGTTTGTTCTTGAAGTTGCCAGGAATAGTCACTAACAAGTGAAATTTATTCCAAGTTTTCATCCCGGAAAGGACAGTCTAACTAGAACAAGTTTTCGGTTACTGGTTGTGTTGGTGGGTATAAGGCAAGTTTCTGTGTAGATAACCCATCAGAGATGATCATCTCTCCATCCCTACATCCTATAAATGCATTAGCAGTGGATAGCCATGGTATTCCCAAAATAATGGGATTTCCTTTAGAAGGATCCTTTGAATGTATGATCATAAAGTCCACGAGATATTCCCAAGAAGCCACTGATACAATAATATCATCTAGGACTCTAACAGGATGGACCGTAGTGTGATCTGCTAATTCCAGCATTGTTGGGGTAGGACGGAGAAACTGTCCTAACTGTAAGGTTTCCAAAACTGTGGTGGTCCTTAGGTTAATACCAGCCCCTAGATCAATCAGTGTGTTTCCTATAGCTATATTATTGATAATAATAGTTACCATGGGATTTCCTGGATTTGTAAATTTTGGAATTCTAGGTTGATCTGCTATTTAATCATACATTTCACCTATGACATGAATTGTCGGAGGGTCTCTTTGTTTCTTACCTGTTCTTTTAATACAGAGTTCCTTTATCACTTTACTATAAATTGGTATGTCTTTAATGGCTTGTAATAAAGGGATCCTGATGCAAATATTTTTCAATTCGTTAATAATATCATACTTTGGATGAATTATAGGTTTCTCTATTGCTATACGCTCCGGATATGGGGGTAACTTTTCTCCTGGAGTTGCTTCTTTCTGAGGGTGGTCATGTGTTGAAATTTTTGGAATAACTGCATGCTCGAAAATGGCATCATTCAAGGTTTCATTAGGTATGTCTTCTTCTTCATTCTCTTCATGAATGATAGCTAATGATTTGGGTTGATCTTGCAGAACTCTTCCAGACCGCAATCGAATCTCATGCACTAGTGCGGTCAAAATGCCATAAGATGGAAGAGGTGGCAACCCAATGTTGTTAAGAGCTTGGGTTGGTTTATTGTTAGGATTTGGTATCGGTTGTGCATGTAATATTGTGGGTATTGGAGGATGGATTCATATTCTGGAAATGGTGAGGTTGATGTGTGATAGAGGGTAGTGAAGGAGGCACAAATCTAAGCAAGAGTTGCTGGATATTAGGTGGGTAAGGATAGTTAGGCATAGAGTAGTTGGATATTGAGCATATGCTTGTCCCCTCCATTCTTGTGACCATTGTTGATGCTGAGTATTTTGAGGAGGATACTTAGGTGGCCAGTTTTCAGGTGGCCAATTTTTCCAATTTGAGGTGTTCCATTATTGAGGTGGTTGATAAGGGTGATAATAGGGTGAAAATTGTAATGATGGTTGGTCTCTAGGTTGCCAAGGCCTCCTAGATTTCTCACCAAAATTTCCACTCTTATATACGGCTTGCAAGCCAGGAAATGATGGACAGTTATTAGTTGGATGTTCTTCTGTACAAAGGTGACATACTGAAACATTATTCAATGGGCATTCCCATTGGGGATGTTTAGTTCTACATCTAGGATAGAAAATACTCATTGCTGCACGCTGTTCCTCTTGTCTCTTTTTAGCTTGTAATGCATCTAATTGGGAACCCATTGCTCCTAAGATATCTGTTTTGAATTTTTCTAATAGGTTTCCCAATTCTACCCTTGTAATTCCACCAAGACTAGAGGTATTTCCTTTCAGATTTCTATTATAAGATTCCCGAAAGTGCTTCCCAATTTTCCTCTACTTCTAGAGTAATTCCTACACATATCACAAATCTCTACAATTTTTTTTCGAGAGGCATCCCCAGATGCCATGAGGTTAAGGTTTTCTAAAACGTCTTCTGCAATTCCCTTAAGGAAGAGAGTCCTTACTGCATCTTCTCGAAGGTCACTATATTTTGATTTATGTAATACATAGTTAAATCTTTCGAGATAATCTTCTAAGCTCTCGTCTTCAAGTTGTTGTATTTTAATAATGTCATTCCGAGAGTCCTTAGGTTTACAATAATCCTAATATTTCCGTAGAAATGCAGTCTTCATGTCTTCCCAAGTTCTAATGCTAGATTCTCATAACCCCATGAACAATCTTAGAGCAGAATCTTTCAGTGTGGCAGGGAAAAGTTTTAACTTTGGCCATCTTGTAAGTCATTATAGCTTCTACACAAAATGTAAAATTCAAACAAAAATGTATCTGGATCCACACTATTCTTTCCACAGAAGGTAGGTAGTGAGGAGGGAGGGAGGTTTTTCATGGTCACATCTTGTGCAGTATCTAAAATAGGAAACCCAAAAGTACCCTCAGTTCGAATTTCTCCCTCTTCTTCATTGTGTCTTACTTCATCATTTTCCTCATTCTCCATGTAGACATGATTTCCAAAGAGATAAATCCTAGGTGGTTCCTTTCTTGGTGAATATGGAATGTCCCAATGTTCTCTTTCGAGGAAAATATTCCTCCGATCAGAAGAGTTGTCAGCAACGTGAGAGTCCAGCTCTACAGGGATTGTAGTTCTTATAGTTGATGTTCCTATCTATGAAACAACTATATTTGCAGAGTTTTCAAAAAGAGCGTTGATCTATGCAGTATCAACAAGATCTACCAAATTCGAACCCCCTACTAGTGAGAAGGTTGTGTCTTTGGGTTTTGAAACTAATGGAAGATTAAGAGGTTCTGATGGTTTATCTTTTTGAGCTTCTTCTTGCCTAAGTTCGGTTTCAATGTGAGACTGAGGTTCTCCTAGTAGTGTTTCTTTTTGGACTAACTTTTCTTGTGGCTCTATGGTTCCCCCTGAATGGTTTCAAGAAATGATTTCCTTAGCTTTCCAAGTAGGACTATCCCCTTTGGGTGTTTTCTGATACCTTTATGCTGAGTTAGTAGTTGGGGTGGCATGCCCCCGGTAAAGGTTAGTAGGAATTTTAGTGTTTTGGGGACTAGTTTTAATGTACCTACCTTTTAAATCTCTAGGTTTATTCATGAAAGCAAAACTAAAACTGAAGCAAAAACTAATTTCATTACTACTACTGTTGAGTTTTGGGGATGCCCGTTATAACAGATGCACAGGTTCTTACCTCTCGTCTTACTGCTCACCCGCCACCATCCTATCACTAAGTTTCAGAAGGAAAATTTTATCTACCACTAAGTCTTATAGGAAAATTCTACCTATCTACAACTACCCAGCAACGGCGCCAAAATGTTTGGTATTATTTATGTCTATTAAATACTCCAACTATTAATTATCAACCAGGGTTTGTACACTTCGAGTTGTCACAAAATATATGCTAAGGTAGAAGGGAAACTAAGGTATTGGTTCGGCAAACCTTAGAAATATTTAATAATGAAAATATGTAAAGATCTTTCATAATGAAAAACTAAGTCAAACTTGAAAATATAAACTATCAAACTGATTAGACCGAACCTAACAAACAGATCAGAATAGTATCAATCTATACTACTCTACTCTATGGACAAGGATTTGAAATTACAAAAGACAATTCTATTCTAGGAAACAAGACTTGATAAAAAACAAGCTATTCTTATGGAAATGGAAACTAATAATCAATTGTTCAAACCCTAATATAGGAATTAGAAATACTAACTACTATGTGATGTCAAAGATTTAACTGTGAACAAGTGCAGAAACATAGTTATGAAACAATTCAATTTGCAAACTAATTATGTAACAATAAGAAACTAGACTATGTTGAAAGAGACAACTACTTAATGAACCTAAGAAATCCAATCCAACAATAAAACTACTCATGCATTTGACAACTATTACTTCAAATAATAATTGACTCAAGACTTATCTAAGCTACCTGATTCCACCCTCCTTGAGGAGTTTTATCAAAATGACTTTCGAATGCTACAGAGAAACAAAAAGGAAGTAAAACTGATTTAACTTCTAGAAAAATATGCAAGTTAAGAATGGACCAATTGCAAGTGACTTTGAACATTGTAAACTACTACTCATCCATGAGCAAATGACATTCAAAATCTAACTACAATACTTTAAATGAAATACTACTTAACAGAAGTACAAATCCTAAGTTATTTGATCTCTAATGACTACTTGGAATTAAAACATGAAATGCTTATCTAACTCATGCAAATGCCTATCAATACTTCAAACTAGTTCATGAAATATTAAATACCAAAGAGCAAGCTAAACTTGAAGTGCAAGCAAACTAAGTACAAAACAAGAATTCAAATGACTGAAAACAATCTTTAACTTGTGAGCAAAATTTACAGCAGAAAGCAAAGTGTTCCTGTGCTATCTCTACTACAAACCAAACTATAAACTAAGGCATCTTACTCAATTATGAAAGTGCAATTCAGTTGATCTATACTGAAAAGTAAACCTATACTAAATTGAAATATATGAGCTATCAGAATCAAGCTTTGAGAATACTAAAAACTAATGCAACTTTAAAATTAACATGAGACTATTAAAATTTGAACTTTGAAATTGATTTCTATTCTATTATGCTTACTGAAATGAAATGGTTAAATTAATCAATGGAATTAGCAAAGTCTAGATAATGCATGCTATGTAAATGAAAATGAAAGACTGGTTATAAATTGAAATGAGAACTGAAGATGAAATGTTGAACCTATTTCAGGAATGAAACAAACTGATATGTGACCAAGTCTATGATAACATTTTAAACAAGCTTAAGCTATTCTAGGTTCTAGGCATGAAAGCAAATGTAAATGGATCATAAACTACCTAAAACATAGTCAAAAGACAACTATACTATTGCTATTTAAACCAGAACTATTTCTTATTTTCACAGTAAAATAGATGTTAAATTTAAATTGTTTTCATCATAATTAAAACTGAAATAATTAATCTACGTGTGAATATGAAACCAAATATGAAATTTTAAGGGTGAACTTGAATCCCAACTAGCTACAAAACATCATGAAATGTTGGAAAATTAACCTATTCCCTAGCTAACTATTTCTGCATAAACGAAATACTGAAAATTCTGGAAAATGAACTAAAATTATGTCTATGTGCGAATGGAAGGCTGAAAGACAGTCTGAACGAAGGTGTGAATGGCCGGCCGTATGACTTCTGAAGATATAAATTACGTGTAAATAAAATAAAATTGTATTTTATGAACAACAAAACGTCATCTACAGGAAACGAAATACATACATATAAAAACAAAATTACTTATCTGCAAAAACGAAAGGAAAGCACTGGATATGAAAAAATGGAACCTCTGGTTGTTGAGGGGCTCTTCCCAAGCAATAGGGGTTTGTTCCTAAGCTACTCAGTCACCAACCATTAACAGAAGACTAAAACAGTCGTCAACAGCTGAAACATAGCTTTTATATTAAACTAAAGAAAGTCTTATACAACGTTTTTATCTCCCGTCTTCTCAACCCTAGGTGTCTTTATATAATATTTACAAAGGGAGAGCAAGTCGACCCTTTCAGTGGTTGACCTCTCTAAAAATAGAAGGTCTTAATCACTGGAGAAACGGCTAATTAAAATGCACAGGCCATTTTCCTCATTTCGTGCAGCTTGGTTCCTTTGACGTGAGCAGCAGATGCATTGGCATCCTAGGCTAGTGAGGACATGAATCTTCACCAAAGGAAGATCACGATCCATAAGGGCCACGTGGACAACATAACCTACGTCGTGGTTTACGCCTTCAATGCTCCGGAATATGCTAACAATTGATTTTGGTGGTGCGAACGAAGGTCTGAATGGACATCCGAATGCGGATGGGCATCAGGATGCGAATGAGCATCCGGATGGACGTCCATATGAAAACCACAGCCTGAAAACACTACTACATATGGCTCAAAAGTCCCACGAAAGTTTGCCACGAAACCGTTAAAATCGATGTTTTCGTGGAAAAATAGTTTAAATTTTTGGAAAAAATTGAAAATTCTCCCGATGATCGTCGTTATAGCCACGAACAGTACATCCGTCTCTATAGCCACGAACAGTACATCCGTCGCGATAGCCATGAACAGTACATCCGTCGCTATAGCCACGAACAGTACATCCGTCACTATAGCCACGAAAAATACATGTAACAAATTTTATTAACAATCAAAGGAAAAATACATAATTTTAAACTTAGACACCATCATTCTCCAATTCATGGTCTTGTTTTTTAACATTGCTTGTGGTTGAAGCATAGCTTATCCCACCATAATTAGGTTTGTCATTCAAATGTCGCACATGAAAATATCTTTCTTTTAGGGTCTTTTATTCCTTTAAACCCAAGTTTATTTAATTATCTCACCTATCTAATAAATCAATTATCTAGATTTGTCTTAAATTTGAATATCTTCTTTCTTTTAGGCTGCCTGTTTCAGTTTTTCCAATGGCCTCTGGAAATATAGAGAAGGAAGAAAACGGGGTGGTTCTAGAGGATCTACGCTGCAAGAGATCATATGGAATGCAATGAAGATGGTCTCTTTGTTCTTGCATGTCAACTACCATGTCAACCTATAGACCAGATCATCAACAATGACTCCATCTTCCTCAATGCTACTTGATGACAATTATGTAAGCCTCAACACATTATGTGATCATACCATTGTTGTCATCAATGACACTGTCATATAGTCAGTCAGACAATATCCCCTTACATTGTTGACATCAATGACACAAACTATCCAACAATCCCCCCCTTGTCATTGATGGCCATTGGCAACCACTGAGTAAAAGATCAATTACTCCCCTTGTGGGTGTGCTAGAAATGTGACTTAGTCATGGGTCACTATTCATTCTCTTTCTACATTCTCTCCCCCATGTGTCACTCCATTGCTCAATTCTATCAAACTAATGTTTTACTGCATTCTCTACCCCTTTGACAACAATGACAATGACATGCTCTGCTTGATTTTAGATGCCTTATGTAAACATCTCTTCTTTCTGACACAACTCCCCCTTTGACTGAGCTGGCTCCCTCTGATCTTATGCTTCATTTCTCTCGGGCCTCATACAGTTGTATTTTATTAGCACCTCTCTCATATATTCACTTAGGTCTTCACGGTTGTTTCAAGAATTTATTTGGTCTTGGATGCTTCCCTTGTCATGTGTCTCAAGATGTTTGGATCTGCTTCATAAACTTGTCAAACACTTCCTCAATGCATCAATGATCTTCACTACTGCTCTAAGGATTTGTATTCATTTAGTCTTCTCATTTATCCAAACTAATTTCCAAATGCCATGGACTGCTGCAAAATATCTTCATGATAGGTCTGCTCCCCCTGGGATTGTGCTCTTCCATCTTTCATTTCCTTCTAACATTGTCCAAAAACCTATCTCAAGGCTTCAATGATAGATAGCCTCTTTTGTTATATCTGTCTTGAACACTTCAACAGTTGTCCCAAGGTCTACTCTAAAACCACTTCAGGGATCTGTCCAATGTTGTCTCCTAGATCTTCCAAATACAACCTTATTTGATGCATCAGTACTGATCCAATATTTCATGAATTCATTTCTTTCCATGTGCTACAAAATTGTCCATAACTCTGATTGCAAAGAGTCTCAAGGTTATTGACAATTATGAGTGATTCAATTACTCCCTCTGAACCTTCTAAACTTATAAATACCAAAGAGTGGAATACTCATCTACGAGTTACTCTTGTCATGGACTATGATCAGTCCTTGTTGAGAGGGCACAATCAACTCATTCTCAATACCAAATACACATTCATATACATCAGTTGAACCAACTTGATATCTTCAAATCTATGATACATCATGTCATATTGCTATCTGTCATTTAGTTTATTAGTTTAAACATTTCTTCAAATTAGTAACCTTGGTTACTATCATTGTTCCTTTCAATAGCACATTGTTGCAGCCCTTACAATCATCTCATGATAGTTTGATCTCAAAAGTCATTTCTCAAGAGGATCTTACAATAGATTTCATTAAGCCTTCTATACTATATCAAGAGATTTGTACTACAATCCATAGTTAATATAAGTTCGTGACAATCTTCAAAACGTTTTGGTGGTTTGGTTACAATTGTCACTATGTAGGTTTGGTGGTTTGCATGAAGATATAATGTATGATTGCTCCTAAACCCAATGGGGACTAATTTGTCTTATCTATAAGCACATTGATGCATCTTTCTGTGTAATACACTCACACACTCACATGGAAAAATATCCACTAAAACCTCTCTCCACTTAGTTTTTCAATATAAAAAAATCGTGACTAAATCCTTCATTAACATTACGAGAGGTTTTGTTGAGAATTTTCTCCAATCATTATAACACTAAAAATATCTATTGAAACCTTCTTTAAACATTGGTTTCCTTATAATGTTTGACTATTAGCATCCAACAAGAAGAAGTGCCTTCTTTAAAAAAGTGCTCCATCCAATGGAATTTATAAGTTCCTTTAATTTATCCCCATCAAATGGAATTTATATCTTCCTTTAATTGATAGGTCCATAAAATCTATCCAAACAATGCCATTTATGCCATCCATGAAATGCCTAAAGGTCCCAATGAATTAGAATCACTGCACTTGGAGGGAAATTGAATCTGTGGAAAGGGGGCGAACCCTGTGGAAGAGTTACATCTGGAGGCCGAGCACATTAGGCCGAAGCACTCAGAGGAGGAATTCACAACTTGACCTTGGCTGTTAGGGGTGATCCTTCCCCTTGACCTTGGATGTTAGGGGTGATGGACCTCCTGTTAAATTTTGAGCATTAATTCACAATACTCTAGGATCTTTTCTGAGAGAATAACATATACAGTATATCAATGCATGACAATCACAATATGACAAGCATCACAAGAATCAAAAGCATAAGAGACAAGAGACACAGAGTTTCCGTGGGGAAAACCCTAAGGTGAAAAACCCCACAACTTCCTCAGAGATAGAGAGAGCAATGGCTCAACCAAAGTACAACCAAATAACACTGAGATAGTCTCCTAGTAGCATATGATCCTCCTCCTCACTAGTGCGCCACTTTCTGAGTGAGAGTGAGATACTTTTTCAAGTGATCTAAATAGAGATCACCTGATCTCTATTTATACTGATCTGTTTGCCCAGTGACCTTATGGTGTTGACTTGTCTAGCTAGGTACATCCACATTATAATATATATAATTCAGGGCCGACCCCACATGGTGGTCTAATAACCCATCGGCAAGTACACACACTTGTGACACTTGTCAATCCATATGACGACACTTCCTTATAGAGGAATAACACATCTCTTATAAGGGTACAATAAATATATAAATAATACACAAATGAAATACATTCCGAAGTTACATATACATCAACACCTCCTCGATATATGCCCCCCCCTTGGATTTCACAACTTGCCCCCTTTATATATAGATTTTTGTTGGATTAATTCATTAGGCAATGCATTGGTCTCCTCATGTTGATTGATGACTTAGATCGAGAGCCATCCTCTCTCTCTCTTTGCACTCTACTTCTCATTCCAACATTGCTTGACAAAAACTTTGTATGTTGACATGGTTTTGTTTTTGTTTCTATATATACACTACTACTTGTGTTTCTATTGACTGGTTAGTTAGCTCTTTCTTTGCTTTTGGTAGAGTGGTGATAGGAGTTATTTTTGCACTCCCATTGTTTATTCACATTCAGTATATTTTGGAGTCTGATTTACCAACTTGGGTCACTTGTTGGGCATTAATTAAATTATCTTATCTTATCTAACGAGCACTTTTCTAGGAGGGATTGTCATCATCCCTCTCACATTCCATGACATGAGATGCAACTTCCTTAAAATTTAGTGCACCAAACAACTTTCCAAAGTGATTCATTCACAAAATGCCACAAGCTCACGGATGGGCAAGTGGGGGCTGCCTAGTCACTTCCTTGTATGTCTTGGGATTTGGGTAGAAATCCACACCCTTAAACGTTTTCTGGAAAACAAGCCTGAATTTAGAGTCCTTTCTCTTGCTTGATTGCTTCACTTGCCACCCTTCATCATCCACCAAACAAGACTGAATTGGGTCAACTACCAGCATGCTGGAGAGTGGATTAGTATCTTCACCATGCAATGGGATTTTGTTATAATATGATGATTTACGTTGTTATGAAGTGGATCATGACTTTTGTGATGAGGTGTTAGGAAATCATAGTTAGGTGGTGAATAATGTTCTTGAATAATTGTGTATGCTACCTCTATGTGCATAAAAGATGCCCCTTTGTTGATTGAAGTTATCATCACAAGTAAATGAATTTCTATTATATATTGCGCATCACCTATATCTTTGTTGATTGCATGTATATATTGTAAAGGATATCTATTGAATAAGAGCTTTCAGCAACGACCCTTAGATATCATGAATGATGCAGTGCTTGTTCTTGAAAACAACTTTTTATGTAGGTGCATTTTATTATGGCATAATGGCATTGTTGTATCATGAGTTAGAACTTGATATTCATACATTTTTCACTTACTGTTTACTATCATTGAGCATGGATGTACCCATCAATACCATTGAATGATTTTGGTCATCCATGGACACTAATATGTTTTGTTTTCCAAGATGGTTGCCGATATGGAATTAATTAGTTATTAAGACTGCATTGGTGGTTTTGCTTTTGCAAGTAATTTGTTCCTGAGATGTTTTCAATGTGTCAAATATTGTAGATTTGGTAAACTTTCTGCATTTTCCATGACATATTATACTGTACATGGACAAGAAACCTTTTTTCCAATAAATCCTTATTAGGAAGAAGCTTGATGATGTGAAAAACTGAGGCTGAAATGCAGAATTGTGTCATGAATTGTAGCTTAAAGAGATTCCAAAGGAGGCATGTGAGATTTGCATTTCTGTCTTGGACTTATCAAACAACGATATTGCAGGGTTTCCAGTAGAGCTTGGTAAGCAAACTCCAATTTGTGGAGACATTACACTCACTCCAACCAAAAATATTTGTTGAAATCACAGATGCAAGCCCGTCAAAAATAAGTATACCAGTTGATTATTCACAATATGTGTGGCAACAGAAGGAAACACTACCTCTTTTCAAATTGACCTCCAACTAATACTCTAATCCATCTAATACTCCAATAGATAGGGAACTCAAACTATTAATTGATCGATTTTATAAGTCCCATAAAATTAATAAGGACCTTAACCAGTCCCAACCTGTAGCAAGTTGTTTTAATCATAAACATGGGTATAGAAAATGTCTCTGGAAAATAATATCGATACCAACATCCATGTTTCTATTCAATACTACCAAACTCCGAATGAGTGAACCATGTCTTTTACTAATGCAAAACTACAGATCAACGTGCAAACATGAATTGCTTATCACAGTTCATACAAAACAAAACAAAACTTCATAATTTTGACCATAAAACTTGTCATTAGGGATCATGGGAGATGTGTCGGACCTTGGTCCATCTCACGTTTAGTCCTAAATATGAAATTTTTCCTTTTTATTTCAACATGCTATTTATTTTCCCTGCATAACCCTTTCTTCTCGTTATGTTCACCTTATTGTGAAGGGTGACTCAGGTGGCTTCCAATGGATAAAAATGACAGTGAGAGGCCGAGAGTTAACTAGTTCAAAGTATGAGAGGATGATTGAGATTTTACAAGGATGGTTGAGAGGTACTTATTTTGCATATCAAAGATATCAAGGGCACTTCTAGTGTCTTATGGTCCTGGGGAAAAAAACATGGAAAATTAGCCCATGGGAAAAATTTCACCCCTAAAACTTTTCCCTAGCATCATGACTTAATAATCCACGAAAACAATATCTAGCAAACCAAACCTTGAATTGACATCCATATCTCACTTATAGGCCAAATATTACCTATATAGTGCATGTGTGATGGCCTAGATTGGCACCGGGCATATCCCATGAACCCCAAAGGTTAATGTTAATCATTTAAGAATTTGTTGTTTGATGTTGGATCATCGAATGGGCCATTAGAACCATATGTATTATGTGAAATCTTGAAATGGAAACCATATCGAACTCATAGTACAAAGATATGTTATATAGGGTATATGTGATGGCATATGGTTGATTCATGCATGGCCCATGGTCCACAAAGACAAACATTAAAGGATTTGCACATTAGGGATGGATCTAGAGGCTTGAGACATGGTTAGAGGAAGAGCACTACCATATTAGGGTATAAAATAGGCTTTTAGTGCTCATGGGGCATGTATAAGGTCGAAAACCACCACAAAGCCCATTTAAAGATAATATTTTTACTACATGTGTCATATGGGTGAAAATAAATACATTTATGTATGATTTCGAGGATTGCTTGAGCATGGAAAAAGTCTTATGCAATCTGATTTTTCTACTCGAATGTCTCTTATTATAACAAGAACCACGAGGTGGCAATGTTCCCGCACTGCCACTAGCAGGATGTTTTGAAATTTAAAAACTATTTCTATAGTGAACTATTAAGATCATGAGTGAATGCACATCCCAATTTGTTGGGATTGCTTTACATACTTAACACATCTCCCTTGTACTAAGTACGCATCTTTCATAGTTTATTTTTTTGAAGACATCTCTCACAATTCACTATAGAAGGCACCTTTCAATTTCTAACTTAATTATGGTATATTGAGCCAAATCCAATTGGAATGTACAAACTTCTCTCAAAATGAACGAGGATGGTGCCTCATGAAATGTTACAAAACATAGACATCACCAAAGTAAAAACAAGATCATCAATTTGATCCCACGTGCTCTAGACAATTTGTCTCCAAAAAACAACTTTCTAGTGAAAGGTGACAACAAATAGTAACATGTTTATTTAAGCAACTATCAAAGCTCGAAAAATTCTAACAACTAAACAATTCCACAACATGTGCTTAATTGTTGCAAATTTGTGCTACACCACACAACATATATAAAGGAAACCATGATGATGTACCCAATCCTTAATTGTGAGAGTATTAAAGAGAATCATAGCAAAATTCATGTCAATTTAAAAGACCTTTTCTATTTATGTTTTTATATCAGGCAAAACTCCATTCCACATTATTACTCTCCAATTTTGATGTTAACCTTTTTGTACCTTCTAATTTTTTGTTGTCATATATGTTGAGATCCCATTCACATTAATGTTATTCTCCTTTCCCCTTAAAAGCTCACGATATGTACATTTGACTTTTCTCTCTCATGTTTGTCTTCATCTATAACTCTATCCTCGGTGCCTTACAACGCATAGTTCTGAGCAATGAGCACTCTGGACATGGAGGCGACATTCTATAACCTGGAAGGTTTGAACTGTCAAGGCAGACGATCCGACCAGATCATGCATGCGGCCATTGGAAGACCAATGCGCAGGCAAAGCTGCATAGAAAATTTTGGAGGCTTTTGGGGTATTTTTTTAGGGTTGCATTCAGCGCAATTTGACGGTGATTCTTCAATCTTCCATGAGGAAAGATTTATTTTAGGTTCATGGTGAAGGATAAATACATTAGATTTAACCTCTGAAGGAATTTTTTCAAGTCTGCAAAATGTATCAATGCTCTGTACAGGATTCCAGACAGCAGAAATTCATGCGGCCATAGCAATGGAGCAAGTCAGTTTAAGGTATTTCAAAATCTTCAAAACCTTTATTTTTTAACATGTGAAGATTAGAATTCAAGTGGTCATGAACCATATATAAAAATTTTACCACGAAGTTAGAGAAATCATAAATTTTACTATCTTAAATATGAAATCTCTTAAAAAAAACTTTTCATACATATTTTCTTTTAAAAAAATAATATAAAAAAATTTAACAAAATTGTACCCAAAATGTTATTCAGAACTAACTCAATCTAAAAGTTTCTAAGATTATAATTCAAGTAGCCATCAAACATATGTAAAATCTCTCCCTCAAGGATGGAGAAATCATAAATTTTACTAGCCCATATGTGAAATCTCTCGAAAAGACTCTACATACTTTAAAAAAATAAAAATAAATTTAACACAAAGCAAAGTGAAGCATGAAAAGAAAAAAAATATTTAAATAAAGGGGAAAAAGGAAAAGTATCTTACCATACATTTTTCTTATACTTTTTCATCACCACCATACATCTCAATTATTTAAAGGCAACATTCACAGTGCCACGACAAAGAAACGAAACCGGTAGGGACATTTTACATGTCCAATGTCTTGATTTATTGTAAATATATGTGTATATGCCATCAAAATTCCACGCCGGTTCAATAGCGCTCCAGGGTTTGCAGTCTCAGCCATCTTCTCTCCATTTTTCTCTTCTGTCATTGGTCTTTGAACTAGAAAACGCGGTTGAATTTGTTGGGGTTTTGAGGTTTTTCGAAGGTGTTCTTTCATGGTTGTGCTGTAAGTTTTTCGGCAGGGCCCAACAGCCATGACGATTGGCAATTTGGTGGAGATTCTATAGCAGAACGATGGATTGGCGGATCTGTCCCGACGGAACCATGAAGCCACGGTGCAGGAGGGTTTGAAGGTCTTGGCTAGGGTTCTGGCAGAGGGTGTCAAGGAGGTCATCCAAGGGACCAGGGGCTTCCTGCACGGGATCAATTTGTAGCTTCGAGGGGTTTTGTCTGTTACGCAGGCCGTTGTCATTGCTTGCTACTCTCTACGAGGTAAGTTTGGCTGCCCGAACATCTAAAACATGGAAAATTCGATACCCAAAGTAGCCGGATAAATCTTGATTAGGATAAATATAGGTGAGGCCATGGCTCCAAAGTATAATAATGGACATAATATATCCAAATAGTCTAACAGGTAACGACATCAAATAATTCTTGTTGTGTTGTCAACGGGGGTGGATTATGATAATAGGAGTTTTTCGGGGTGTATTTTATCCTATACCCTACCATGGTCCATGGCAAGTTGGCCCTTTCCAATCGATGAGGATAGAATATCATTTAATATAGTCGACTGACCACATTCAAATCAGAATTCTTTGAATGAGAAGTTGCGGTTGGGTGTTTATTTTGTCAAATTCACTCGAGAACAAGCACTGCCTACAAGGTGCAAACATATCACCAGGGAGATTTCAACCCTGATGGGTGCAAACATATGACCAGGGAGACTTGAACCCTAGTGGGTACAAACATATCACCCTGGTGATTGGGTGCAATGATAGTGCCCCACTTATTTGATCCATGAAGTCCCATTGAGAATAATAGGTATTCTTGTCCTTGAATTTAGGTATGAAACAATTATATAAATCGCCATAACGAAATCTTATGCTTTGCTTCTAGTTTACAGTGGGATTTTTTCTCTCCACGAAGGAACGATTTAAATAGCAGTATGCAAATGATTTATTTTATTTTATTTTTGGTCAGGTGAATCCCTTTTATTTTGACGGGGAAGGGTCAATGTTAAAACTCCTTAACAATATTAACTTGATGATCTTTGACCTAGAAGCTAGAAGCCATGACCGAGGGATTTTTATAATCTGCCAAACTCACCCAGGACTTGCCCCAGGTCTTGTCTACTAATTGGCCACTATTGATATGGTGAAAACATGTTCTTATAGGGATTGAACCTGGGTCTCTGTGAAGAATGTTCACTTGATTGAACACAACTGATTTGACTTTAACAGGTTAACTTTCTGCCAACTAAGTTGTACTTGGTTGGATTATCAAGCGAGCGGGCAGAGTGGAACATGATACATGTTCATTTTTGGTGATTTGATATCCAGCTGGCCTTTTAAAGGCCCCCGTTTTTAAATTTTTCCACATGTCCATGGCCCTGCGGGGTTTGTAACAAAACGTCCTAGCATGGTGTTTTGTAAAAGACTTGGTTCCCTAGGACTTTTTGGCTAAGTCAGGTATTCCAAGGAGTTTTTTCACCTATCTATTATGTCTTGCATTAGTGCATAACATAATTAATGGGTTTTTCTCCTGCTCCTCCAAAGCTGGAATGCCTGGGGAGGTTGACGGGCCTTAGGGGATTGTTAAAGTCTATGGGTCAATGTATATGAACATGCTAGGAATTAATTTTGAGTCATATGGACATGTCCTAAGTCCCCTTAGGTTGTTTTTTAATTTTCGGCAAAGTTTAATTTTTTCGTAAATTGGGCCATTTTTTAATGGTTCAATTAAAAAAATTGTAAATGACCTGGAAGTGGCGTCTGGAGGTCTTTTTTGCCTTAGGGGTGCTCGTTTTCTAACTCAGAGCACCCCCTTAACCCCTAAACCCACTTTTCCTAATGTTTGGGTGATTATTTTTCCACAAAATTCCAAAAAACCCGAAAAAGTAAAAAAAGTCATGAAAAAATAAAAAAATGGGAAAAGTGACTTAAAAAATATTAAATTTTTGGAGAGAGTTATGGGTCTGATTTCGACCAGCATGTATCTAGGAGTGTTTTGGGCTGCTAAGTGTGTCATATGGGCATCCCATATCATGGGCATAACTCCCCCCATTTGGGCTGGGCGCTTTTATGAAGGAGGGGCGCATTTGTGTAGTGGGCATGCCCACGTCTTAAGGGAATGGCAGCCTACAATTGTGGTTGTCAAATGAGCTGATTAGTAGCTGCTACAGCAGCTTGTTTCATGGAGTTGGCAGCCCATTCTCCTCCACCATCCATGCCACCACTCCCCCTCCCATTTAGCAAGTGCGCCCTTCCTCACTTGGGCATTTTTCCCTATATATTGAGTGCTCTCTCCATTGTTCACAAGAGGGAGAATTGGAGCACAATACTTATCGTTGTAATACTCATTTGGTTTTGAATATTAATAAAAGGCTTTGGAGGTCACTTATGGTGTTGGACTTTGTGAGTGGATGAATGTCTTGTTTCAAATGAGGTAACTTGTATTGATGCATTTTGTTTCTTTAAGATCAAGTATAGCTTAGTGAAAGAACAGTATTGGTTTATGAGGAAAGTTTGAGTAATTTGTCTATTGCTTAGTCTTTCATTTTATGCATTAGTAGAGACCAGATTTAAATATCTCATTTGTTTATGAATATTTTCTTCAAATTTCTACTATGTGTTTTATCTACATTTGATCTTTTTGTTGCAAGTTGTGGTGTTTTTACAGGTTGTCTCAGGCGGATAGGTTGGAGAACTTGTTTGTGTCTTCTATTTATCTAATCTTTTATGCATATACAGTCCCTCAGCTCACCACCGGAAAGGATCTCCAAAGTTTCGGTTTTATTCAACAAAATTTGCTTCACCTCTCTCTCCCTTCTATTTCAAAAAATTTTCTTTGGTTAACTGGTTACTTTTATTTGAAATATTTCTGATTTATATACTCATGTCCATATTTTCAATAGATCAGGAATCATTTCATGAAGGTCTGGTTTAGACAGTTATAAAGCTCATATTTTTAACTGTTAAATTTTTTCCTTCATTTAGCATCTACTTTTTCGAGACTTGCAAAAGAATTGTCAATTTTTTCAAAGTTTTGTTGAGTAGTTGTAGTTCTGATTTTAAAGTATATCTGGCTGTTAGTTAGAGCTTGTAATTTGCAGCTCATAAAGCTTGCAAAGATCCCAAGTAAACAAGCCTCACTGCTTATCTTACTTGGTTATTTTCTTGCAATTTTACTTAGATTTTTACTTAGAATTTTTTTTGGGTTTTTTAGGAGGTGTTCCAAAGACACTCTTAAAGTGTTTTTGGGCATCTTATACTAATAATTGCTTGCTGGTTTGCAGCAAAAGACGAACAGGTAGGAGGAGGTACTGCCGAAATTTCGAGGATCCAAGCAATCCGGAGGACCAATTTTCATATTTTTGCAAAACCGGTCAATTTTTCCTCAAATTTTGTAAGCCACCAAGTCACTTTAAGTAAACTGGGGCACTTCTCTGATCATTGTAAACAACTATTAAATGAGAGAAAGTGGGCTAGCCAGCGCCCATACCCCATCCCCCAAGGGTGGCCTGTGTCGTCTCTTTTTATGGTGTGATTTTTATAGTAGTTTATTTCTTTTATTTTCGGCATTTAATAAAATTAACTAGGATTAAAATTAACCTTGTTGGTCCGTTCCACTGGCGGGCCACAAGTTCACTCACAACGTAGTTTTTTCATTTTTTTTACAAACTCAAAACGCCCCCCTTGCTTTCCCGAAGTAGGGTTTCTGTATGAGGGCTTGCCCGAAATACGTGCCTGAAAAGAGACTCCTGGGGTTTTAAAAAGATAAAATTTGGGTTCATAAAATTTTTCTAAAAAAATACCAAGGTCTTCTCTCGTATGCTCTGTGGCCGACTTGCAGCTTAGTCTGATCCAGTTGGTACACATCAGAAATGAGGGGATGACTACTAATAGGATCTAACACTGCCCAAATAAAAAATCCTTTTTGTGAAAATCCGGCACAACACATAATTTGTTGTGGTGGGAAAATTTCCCAGAAGGCTTGGGACAACACTGAGTAGTGACCTCTTGGAAACCGTTAGGCTTGCCCTCATTGGTATAGCATCTGAACACCTCCTCGAGACTCCGATTCAGCCCAAGCCTGAGAGGGAAGCCACGCTTCAAAATTCCGGACATGTTCCCCCGTACCTTGCGTATATTGGGAACCCACCTGCCATAATAAAAAGATCACCATCACATTAACTTTAAAATAAACCAAGAACACTCGCACAACATCTACCTTTTCTGCTTATGCTTTTTTTTATTGACTCCATTATAAGGCACTGGTCTTGTTTAATGTTATTTCATATTATTGACTAATGTGCAAGTAAATGACAATTATTTTAAATGGGAGTAAATGATGAATGATTGTTTAATTCAACAAAAGTATATGCTGTTTATTCTTGGTTACCAAAAATATTTTCCTAACTCATAGATTAAAGGCCTTAGTTTTTCTTTTCATTTTTAGGGTCCACCCCCCTTGGCTTCGCTAGGAAAGCCTAGACGGAGGAGTCGATTCCCAAGTGACAGCACTTGACTCTGACTTGCCCCCAAGGCCACACCAGCAGCTTGAAGACTTCTGCTGCGTTTTCCCCAAGTGTGGAACCAGGCGGCAACATTTTGGCGCCGTTGCCGAGGATAAGTATTTTTATTCCCGGAGTACGACTTTTGAGTTTTCCTTTTTTTTTTGGTTTGTTTGATGAATCTTTAGATTAGATTTTTAATTTTTCATCTGGCGACTCCACTAACCTTTTTTCCTTTTATAAAAGTTCAAAGAAAAGCAAAAATAGAATTCTTTGTGAGATTGTTTTATATGTATATTTTTATTCTCACATGGCGACTCCATTGAAGGGATAAAACCCTTTGTTTCTCATATAGTTTGTTGAGACTGCTTGTGTGTAGATGAGTCCATCCATTACAGTAAAATCTATAAAGACTCACTTTTTGACAACTCCACTGATTCAGTACCAGATATATCCCATGGTCATTTCAAATGCAGGCTATTGATCTTTGAAAATGGATGATAAAGAGTCTAGTGAGCAAATTTCCGATGCACATCCTCCCATTGACTTCTCAGACATCCCCGGTTTCCCTAATTATCATGATGGTGAAGATGTATCTGATTATCTACCGGTCTTTTGGGGAGATGATGATGATGTGGAAACCCGGCATGTCTTTTCTTTTCTTAAAGTTGTGGCTAACTTCAAAGTCTTATATGAAGATAACATAATGGAGATGTTTGTTAGTACATTACAGGGACCTGTTTATCAATGGTATTTTAAAGAGCTTCCAAATAAATGTATTAACTCTCTTTCGAGCCTCCTTAAAATATTTATAAGGCAATGGCATACTAAAGGAGCTAGTATGGAGCACTTGGATAGGATCCTTAGAAGGTACTTTCTCTTGTTCATACCTTGGATTGAGTATCATAAGGAAGACCCCAACTTTCCTCGTATCATCATGACAGAGAATAATAAATATTGGGAGGTTCCTCTAAGTTATATCAATCGTGTTGATCTCCCTATAGCACAATCTGGCTTTAAAAAAGAGATTCAGCATGACCCTATCGAAGAGTTCCATGAAGCACCCTTAACTGAAGATTTTGTTGAAAACCATCCTCTTGTCACCATAGCCGAAAACATTGAAAATATGGAGTGTTCTCAAGTCTACGATGATGATCACATGTGTGTTTCAGATTTGCCTAAAGAGGAAGCCATTATAGAAGTTGACAAAGAAATTCATGAAGGGTCTTCAATTGAAGATGTTTCAGAAGAGCTTCCTCAAATTGCCATTGAAGATTTGTGATTTCAGGATTACTTTAGTGAAGATGATGATGTTTGTACTTCAAATTCACCTAAGGAAGCAACCATTACAGAAGCCTTTAAGGAAACTTGTGATGATTTATGATGACACTCCTCCTTTTTCTCCGCATAGTGGTGAAGTTTTGGACAACTTTATACCTTGTAATATCTTTCAAACCAAGCCTTCTAAGGATAAGTATTATGAACATGCGGATGGGCATGGCCAGGGTTGTGATGCAATAGACAAAGACTCCCCCTTCATTTACAAGGATGGGCATGATGATTGTTGGATGGATTTAGAAAAACCCATCTTTTATATATCAAGAGAGGGGAGTGTTGATTTTGAGACCTTGGGAAATTTTGATATGGAAGAGGAGCCTGTAGATATTTCTCATGATCAATTAGAGCCATTAATGAGTATTAGTAACGAAGACTTGGATCAACAATATAACGAAGATTTGGGTAGGACAAAATCAGTGGAATGTCAGTTTCAGCCTTCATCAGCACATTCAGAGGTTCCTTATGATTTGGAGCAGCCTGGGGCTTATACTTTCACAGAAATAAACTATCAGAAGAGCCTTTCAGATCAATATGATGAGGTAGTTGGTCTGCCTTATCATTTCGAGTTTTTTCTTAGCTCTATCCAGTCATGGGTAGAAGAGGCCTGCATGAGGACTTACCATTGGGGGAAGCACTTCAAAGATCTATCATATGCCTATGATCACCAATCCAATCCTCCAATCCAGAATTATCATGCAGGTTTGCATTTTCTAAATAAGGTATCCTTGTTTTGGCTGGTAACCAAGCACAAGGTGAAAAGTTTTTATATTGATAAAATCTTAAGATGGTTGCATTGGATTTATCATTTTACTTAGCATTTATTTTTTTATGCTTAGAGTAGGAAAATAAGCTCATCAAGTGAGCATTTACTTTCAACATTTATTTTTCAATACTTTCCTTTTATGTACTTAGAATTTTTCATTAGTCATTTTTTTAGTTTTTGAATAATGCAACTTATGGTTCATTGGCTTCGTATAAGAACTTCTGCTACTGAAAGGTTTTATTGTCAAGTTGAGATGTTTTTACAGGTCATAGAAACCGGAGATTTTGGTATTCTCGTATGCTCTCCTTGCCTAAAGACTGGATCGAGCACACGTCCCGCAGTTGGAGCCAGATGTTGCCAACTAAGTTGTACTTGGTTGGATTATCAAGCGAGCGGGCAGAGTGGAACATGATACATGTTCATTTTTGGTGATTTGATATCCAGCTGGCCTTTTAAAGGCCCCTGTTTTAAAATTTTTCCACATGTCCATGGCCCTGCGGGGTTTGTAACAAAACGTCCTAGAATGGTGTTTTGTAAAAGACTTGGTTTCCTAGGACTTTTTGGCTAAGTCAGGTATTCCAAGGAGTTTTTTCACCTATCTATTATGTCTTGCATTAGTGCATAACATAATTAATGGATTTTTCTCCTGCTCCTCCAAAGCTGGAATGCCTGGGGAGGTTGACGGGCCTTAGGGGATTGTTAAAGTCTATGGGTCAATGTATATGAACATGATAGGCGTTAATTTTGAGTCAGATGGACATGTCCTAAGTCCCCCTAGGTTGTTTTTTAATTTTCGGCAAAGTTTAATTTTTCCGTAAATTGGGCCATTTTTTAATGGTTCAATTAAAAAAATTGTAAATGACCTGGAAGTGGCGTCTGGAGGTCCCTTTTGCCTTAGGGGTGCTCGTTTTCTAACTCAGAGCACCCCCTTAACCCCTAAACCCACTTTTCCTAATGTTTGGGTGATTATTTTTCCACAAAAATCCAAAAAACCCGAAAAAGTAAAAAAAGTCATGAAAAAATCAAAAAATGGGAAAAGTGACTTAAAAAATATTAAATTTTTGGAGAGAGTTATGGGTCTGATTTCGACCAGCATGTATCTAGGAGTGTTTTGGGCTGCTAAGTGTGTCATACGGGCAGCCCATATCATGGGCATAACTCCCCCCATTTGGGCTGGGTGCTTTTATGAAGGAGGGGCGCATTTGTGTAGTGGGCATGCCCACGTCTTAAGGGAATGGCAGCCTACAATTGTGGCTGTCACATGAGCTGATTAGTAGCTGCTACAGTAGCTTGTTTCATGGAGTTGGCAACCCATTCTCCTCCACCATCCATGCCACCACTCCCCCTCCCATTTAGCAAGTGTGCCCTTCCTCACTTGGGCATTTTTCCCTATATATTGAGTGCTCTCTCCATTGTTCACAAGAGGGAGAATTGGAGCACAATACTTATCATTGTAATACTCATTTGGTTTTGAATATTAATAAAAGGCTTTGGAGGTCACTTATGGTGTTGGACTTTGTGAGTGGATGAATGTCTTGTTTCAAATGAGGTAACTTGTATTGATGCATTTTGTTTCTTTAAGATCAAGTATAGCTTAGGGAAAGATCAGTATTGGTTTATGAGGAAAGTTTGAGTAATTTGTCTATTGCTTAGTCTTTCATTTTATGCATTAGTAGAGACCAGATTTAAATATCTCATTTGTTTATGAATATTTTCTTCAAATTTCTACTATGTGTTTTATCTACATTTGATCTTTTTGTTGCAAGATGTGGTGTTTTTACAGGTTGTCTCAGGCGGATAGGTTGGAGAACTTGTTTGTGTCTTCTATTTATCTAATCTTTTATGCAGATACAGTCCCTCAGCTCACCACCGGAAAGGATCTCCAAAGTTTCGGTTTTATTCAACAAAATTTGCTTCACCTCTCTCTCCCTTCTATTTCAAAAAAATTTCTTTGGTTAACTGGTTACTTTTATTTGAAATATTTCTGATTTATATACTCATGTCCATATTTTAAATAGATCAGGAATCATTTCATGAAGGTCTGGTTTAGACAGTTATAAAGCTCATATTTTTAACTGTTAAATTTTTTTCCTTCATTTAGCATCTACTTTTTCGAGACTTGCAAAAGAATTGTCAATTTTTTCAAAGTTTTGTTGAGTAGTTGTAGTTCTGATTTTAAAGTATATCTGGCTGTTAGTTAGAGCTTGTAATTTGCAGCTCATAAAGCTTGCAAAGATCCCAAGTAAACAAGCCTCACTGCTTATCTTACTTGGTTATTTTCTTGCAATTTTACTTAGATTTTTACTTAGAATTTTTTTTGGGTTTTTTAGGAGGTGTTCCAAAGACACTCTTAAAGTGTTTTTGGGCATCTTATACTAATAATTGTTTGCTGATTTGCAGCAAAAGACGAACAGGTAGGAGGAGGTGCTGCCGAAATTTCGAGGATCCAAGCAATCCGGAGGACCAATTTTCATATTTTTGCAAAACGGTCAATTTTTCCTCAAATTTTGTAAGCCACCAAGTCACTTTAAGTAGACTGGGGCACTTCTCTGATCATTGTAAACAACTATTAAACGAGAGCAAGTGGGCTAGCCAGCGCCCATACCCCATCCCCCCAGGGGTGGCCTGTGTCGTCTCTTTTTATTGTGTGATTTTTAGAGAAGTTTATTTCTTTTATTTTCGGCATTTAATAAAATTAACTAGGATTAAAATTAACCTTGTTGGTCCGTTCCACTGGCGGTCCACAAGTTCACTCACAACATAGTTTTTTCATTTTTTTTACAAACTCAAAACGCCCCCCTTGCTTTCCCGAAGTAGGGTTTCTGTATGAGGGCTTGCCCCGAATACGTGCCTGAAAAGAGACTCCTGGGGTTTTAAAAAGATAAAATTTGGGTTCATAAAATTTTTCTAAAAAAATACCAAGGTCTTCTCTCGTATGCTCTGTGGCCGACTTGCAGCTTAGTCTGATCCAGTTGGTACACATCAGAAAGGAGGGGATGACTAGTAATAGGATCTAACACCGCCCAAATAAAAAATCCTTTTTGTGAAAATCCAGCACAACACGTACTTTGTTGTCGTGGGAAAATTTCCCAGAAGGCTTGCGACAACACTGAGTAGTGACCTCTTGGAAACCGTTAGGCTTGCCCTCGTTGGTATAGCATCTGAACACCTCCTCGAGACTCCGATTCATCCCAAGCCTGAGAGCGAAGCCACGCTTCAAAATTCCGGACATGTTCCCCCGTACCTTGCGTATATTGGGAACCCACCTGCCATAATAAAAAGATCACCATCACATTAACTTTAAAATAAACCAAGAACACTCGCACATTATCTACCTTTTCTGCTTATGCATTTGTTTATTGACTCCATTATAAGGCACTGGTCTTGTTTAATGTTATTTCATATTATTGACTAATGTGCAAGTAAATGACGATTATTTTGAATGGGAGTAAATAATGAATGATTGTTTAATTAAACAAAAGTATATGTTGTTTATTCTTGGTTACCAAAAATATTTTCCTAACTCCTAGATTAAAGGCCTTCGTTTTTCTTTTCATTTTTAGGGTCCACCCCCCTTGGCTTCGCTAGGAAAGCCTAGACGGAGGAGTCGAGTCCCAAGTGACAGCACTTGACTTTGACTTGCCCCCAAGGCCACACCAGCAGCTTGAAGACTTCTGCTGCGTTTTCCCCAGGTGTGGAACCAGGCGGCAACATTTTGGCGCCGTTGCCGGGGATAAGTCTTTTTATTCCCGGAGTACGACTTTTGAGTTTTCCTTTTTGTTTTTGGTTTGTTTGATGAATCTTTATATTAGATTTTTAATTTTTCATCTGGCGACTCCACTAACCTTTTTTCCTTTTATAAATGTTCAAAGAAAAGCAAAAATAGAATTCTTTGTGAGATTGTTTTATATGTATATTTTTATTCTCACATGGCGACTCCATTGAAGGGATAAAACCCTTTGTTTCTCATATAGTTTGTTGAGACTGCTTGTGTGTAGATGAGTCCATCCATTACAGTAAAATCTATAAAGACTCACCTTTTGACAACTCCACTGATTCAGTACCAGATATATCCCATGGTCATTTCAAATGCAGGCTATTGATCTTTGAAAATGGATGATAAAGAGTCTAGTGAGCAAATTTCCGATGCACATCCTCCCATTGAATTCTCAGACATCCCTGGTTTCCCTAATTATCATGATGGTGAAGATGTATCTGATTATCTACCGGTCTTTTGGGGAGATGATGATGATGTAGAAACCCGGCATGTCTTTTCTTTTCTTAAAGTTGTGGCTAACTTCAAAGTCTTATATGAAGATAACATAATGGAGATGTTTGTTAGTACATTACAGGGACCTGTTTATCAATGGTATTTTAAAGAGCTTCCAAATAAATGTATTAACTCTCTTTCGAGCCTCCTTAGAATATTTATAAGGCAACGGCATAATAAAGGAGCTAGTATGGAGCACTTGGATAGGATCCTTAGAAGGTACTTTCTCTTGTTCATACCTTGGATTGAGTATCATAAGGAAGACCCCAACTTTCCTCGTATCATCATGACAGAGAATAATAAATATTGGGAGGTGCCTCTAAGTTATATCAATCGTGTTGATCTCCCTATAGCACAATCTGGCTTTAAAAAAGAGATTCAGCATGACCCTATCGAAGAGTTCCATGAAGCACCCTTAACTGAAGATTTTGTTGAAAACCATCCTCTTGTCACCATAGCTGAAAACATTGAAAATATGGAGTGTTCTCAAATCTATGATGATGATCACATGTGTGTTTCAGATTTGCCTAAAGAGGAAGCCATTATAGAAGTTGACAAAGAAATTCATGAAGGGTCTTCAATTGAAGATGTTTCAGAAGAGCTTCCTCAAATTGCCATTGAAGATTTGTGATTTCAGGATTACTTTAGTGAAGATGATGATGTTTGTACTTCAAATTCACCTAAGGAAGCAACCATTACAGAAGCCTTTAAGGAAACTTGTGATGATGTTTGTATGATTTATGATGACACTCCTCCTTTTTCTCCGCATAGTGGTGAAGTTTTGGACAAATTTATACCTTGTAATATCTTTCAAACCATGCCTTCTAAGGATAAGTATTATGAACATGCGGATGGGCATGGCCAGGGTTGTGATGCAATAGACAAAGACTCTTCCTTTATTTACAAGGATGGGCATGATGATTGTTGGATGGATTTAGAAAAACCCATCTTTGATATATGAAGAGAGGGGAGTGTTGATTTTGAGACCTTGTGAAATTTTGATATGGAAGAGGAGCCTGTAGATATTTCTCATGATCAATTAGAGCCATTAATGAGTATTAGTAACGAAGACTTGGATCAACAGTATAACGAAGATTTGGGTAGGACAAAATCAGTGGAATGTCAGTTTCAGCCTTCATCAGCACATTCATAGGTTCCTTATGATTTGGAGCAGCCTGGGGCTTATACTTTCACAGAAATAAACTATCAGAAGAGCCTTTAAGATCAATATGATGAGGTAGTTGGTCTGCCTTATCATTTCGAGTTTTTTCTCAGCTCTATCCAGTCATGGGTAGAAGAGGCCTGCATGAGGACTTACCATTGGGGGAAGCACTTCAAAGATCTATCATATTCCTATGATCACCAATACAATCCTCCAATCCAGAATTATCATGCAGGTTTGCATTTTCTAAATAAGGTATCCTTGTTTTGGCTGGTAACCAAACACAAGGTGAAAAGTTTTTATATTGATAAAATGTTAAGATGGTTGCATTGGATTTATCATTTTACTTAGCATTTAATTTGTTATGCTTAGAGTAAAAAAATAAGCTCATCAAGTGAGCATTTACTTTCAACATTTATTTTTCAATACTTTCCTTTTATGTACTTAGAATTTTTCATTAGTCATTTTTTTAGTTTTTGAATAATGCAACTTATGGTTCATTGGCTTCTTATAAGAACTTCCGCTACTGAAAGGTTTTCTTGTCAAGTTGAGATGTTTTTACAGGTCATAGAAACCAGAGATTCTGGTATTCTCATATGCTCTCCTTGCCTGAAGACTGGATCGAGCACACGTCCCGCAGTTGGAGCCAGATATTGCCAACTAAGTTGTACTTGGTTGGATTATCAAGCGAGCGGGCAGAGTGGAACATGATACATGTTCATTTTTGTTGATTTGATATCCAGCTGGCCTTTTAAAGGCCCCCGTTTTTAAATTTTTCCACATGTCCATGGCCCTGTGGGGTTTGTAAAAAAACATCCTAGC
This sequence comes from Larix kaempferi, assembly GCA_027924585.1. NCBI lineage: Eukaryota > Viridiplantae > Streptophyta > Pinopsida > Pinales > Pinaceae > Larix > Larix kaempferi. Next base: position 9,899,588 of record BSBM01000848.1, read on the forward strand.
ATGGTGTTTTGTAAAAGACTTGGTTCCCTAGGACTTTTTGGCTAAGTCAGGTATTCCAAGGAGTTTTTTCACCTATCTATTATGTCTTGCATTAGTGCATAACATAATTAATGGATTTTTCTCCTGCTCCTCCAAAGCTGGAATGCCTGGGGAGGTTGACGGGCCTTAGGGGATTGTTAAAGTCTATGGGTCAATGTATATGAACATGCTAGGCGTTAATTTTGAGTCATATGGACATGTCCTAAGTCCCCCTAGGTTGTTTTTTAATTTTCGGCAAAGTTTAATTTTTCCGTAAATTGGGCCATTTTTTAATGGTTCAATTAAAAAATTTGTAAATGACCTGGAAGTGGCGTCTGGAGGTCTTGTTTTCCTTAGGGGTGCTCATTTTCTAACTCAAAGCACCCCCTTAACCCCCGAACCCACTTTTCCTAATGTTTGGGTGATTATTTTTCCACAAAAATCCAAAAAACCCGAAAAAGTAAAAAAAGTCATGAAAAAATCAAAAAATGGGAAAAGTGACTTAAAAAATATTAAATTTTTGGAGAGAGTTATGGGTCTGATTTCGACCAACATGTATCTAGGAGTTTTTTGGGCTGCTAAGTGTGTCATATGGGCAGCCCATATCATGGGCATAACTCCCCCGATTTGGGCTGGGCGCTTTTATGAAGGAGGGGCGCATTTGTGTAGTGGGCATGCCCACGTCTTAAGGGAATGGCAGCCTACAATTGTGGCTGTCACATGAGCTGATTAGTAGCTGCTACAGCAGCTTGTTTCATGAAGTTGGCAGCCCATTCTCCTCCACCATCCATGCCACCACTCCCCCTCCCATTTAGCAAGTGCGCCCTTCCTCACTTGGGCATTTTTCCCTATATATTGAGTGCTCTCTCCATTGTTCACAAGAGAGAGAATTGGAGCACAATACTTATCGTTGTAATACTCATTTGGTTTTGAATATTAATAAAAGGCTTTGGAGGTCACTTATGGTGTTGGACTTTGTGAGTGGATGAATGTCTTGTTTCAAATGAGGTAAGTTGTATTGATGCATTTTGTTTCTTTAAGATCAAGTATAGCTTAGGGAAAGATCAGTATTGGTTTATGAGGAAAGTTTGAGTAATTTGTTTATTGCTTAGTCTTTAATTTTATGCATTAGTAGAGACCAGATTTAAATATCTCATTTGTTTATGAATATTTTCTTCAAATTTCTACTATGTGTTTTATCTACATTTGATCTTTTTGTTGCAAGTTGTGGTGTTTTTACAGGTTGTCTCAGGCGGATAGGTTGGAGAACTTGTTTGTGTCTTCTATTTATCTAATCTTTTATGCAGATACAGTCCCTCAGCTCACCACCGGAAAGGATCTCCAAAGTTTTAGTTTTATTCAACAAAATTTGCTTCACCTCTCTCTCCCTTCTATTTCAAAAAATTTTCTTTGGTTAACTGGTTACTTTTATTTGAAATATTTCTGATTTATATACTCATGTCCATATTTTAAATAGATCAGGAATCATTTCATGAAGGTCTGGTTTAGACAGTTATAAAGCTCATATTTTTAACTGTTAGATTTTTTCCTTCATTTAGCATCTACTTTTCCAAGACTTGCAAAAGAATTGTCAATTTTTTCAAAGTTTTGATGAGTAGTTGTAGTTCTGATTTTAAAGTATATCTGGCTGTTAGTTAGAGCTTGTAATTTGCAGCTCATAAAGCTTGCAAAGATCCCAAGTAAACAAGCCTCACTGCTTGTCTTACTTGGTTATTTTCTTGCAATTTTACTTAGATTTTTACTTAGAATTTTTTTTGGGTTTTTTAGGAGGTGTTCCAAAGACACTCTTAAAGTGTTTTTGGGCATCTTATACTAATAATTGCTTGCTGGTTTGCAGCAAAAGACGAACAGGTAGGAGGAGGTGCTGCCGAAATTTCGAGGATCCAAGCAATCCGGAGGACCAATTTTCATATTTTTGCAAAACCGGTCAATTTTTCCTCAAATTTTGTAAGCCACCAAGTCACTTTAAGTAGACTGGGGCACTTCTATGATCATTGTAAACAACTATTAAACGAGAGCAAGTGGGATAGCCAGCGCCCATACCCCATCCCCCCAGGGGTGGCCTGTGTCGTCTCTTTTTATGGTGTGTTTTTTAGAGTAGTTTATTTCTTTTATTTTCGGCATTTAATAAAATTAACTAGGATTAAAATTAACCTTGTTGGTCCGTTCCACTGGCGGGCCACAAGTTCACTCACAACGTAGTTTTTTCATTTTTTTTACAAACTCAAAACGCCCCCCTTGCTTTCCCGAAGTAGGGTTTCTGTATGAGGGCTTGCCCGAAATACGTGCCTGAAAAGAGACTCCTGGGGTTTTAAAAAGATAAAATTTGGGTTCATAAACTTTTTCTAAAAAAATACCAAGGTCTTCTCTCGTATCCTCTGTGGCCGACTTGCAGCTTAGTTTGATCTAGTTGGTACACATCAGAAAGGAGGGGATGACTAGTAATAGGATCTAACACCGCCCAAATAAAAAATCCTTTTTGTGAAAATCCGGCACAACACGTACTTTGTTGTCGTGGGCAAATTTCCCAAAAGGCTTGGGACAACACTGAGTAGTGACCTCTTGCAAACCGTTAGGCTTTCCCTCGTTGGTATAGCATCTGAACACCTCCTCGAGAATCCGATTCATCCCAAGCCTGAGAGGGAAGCCACGCTTCAAAATTCCGGACATGTTCCCCCGTACCTTGCGTATATTGGGAACCCACCTGCTATAATAAAAAGATCACCATCACATTAACTTTAAAATAAACCAAGAACACTCGCAAAACATCTACCTTTTCTGCTTATGCATTTGTTTATTGACTCCATTATAAGGCACTGGTCTTGTTTAATGTTATTTCATATTATTGACTAATGTGCAAGTAAATGACGATTATTTTTAATGGGAGTAAATGATGAATGATTGTTTAATTAAACAAAAGTATATGTTGTTTATTCTTGGTTACCAAAAATATTTTCCTAACTCCTAGATTAAAGGCCTTAGTTTTTCTTTTCATTTTTAGGGTCCACCCCCCTTGGCTTCGCTAGGAAAGCCTAGACGGAGGAGTCGAGTCCCAAGTGACAGCACTTGACTCTGACTTGCCCCCAAGGCCACACCAGTAGCTTGAAGACTTCTGCTCCATTTTTCCCAGGTGTGGAACCAGGCGACAACATTTTGGCGCCGTTGCCGGGGATAAGTTTTTTTATTCCCGGAGTACGACTTTTGAGTTTTCCTTTTTGTTTTTGGTTTGTTTGATGAATCTTTAGATTAGATTTTTAATTTTTCATCTGGCGACTCCACTAACCTTTTTTCCTTTTATAAAAGTTCAAAGAAAAGCGAAAATAGAATTCTTTGTGAGATTGTTTTATATGTATATTTTTATTCTCACATGGCGACTCCATTGAAGGGATAAAACCCTTTGTTTCTCATATAGTTTGTTGAGACTGCTTGTGTGTAGATGAGTCCATCCATTACAGTAAAATCTATAAAGACTCACCTTTTGACGACTCCACTGATTCAGTACCAGATATATCCCATGGTCATTTCAAATGCAGGCTATTGATCTTTGAAAATGGATGATAAAGAGTCTAGTGAGCAAATTTCCGATGCACATCCTCCCATTGACTTCTCAGACATCCCTGGTTTCCCTAATTATCATGATGGTGAAGATGTATCTGATTATCTACCGGTCTTTTGGGGAGATGATGATGATGTAGAAACCCGACATGTCTTTTCTTTTCTTAAAGTTGTGGCTAACTTCAAAGTCTTATATGAAGATAACATAATGGAGATGTTTGTTAGTACATTACAGGGACCTGTTTATCAATGGTATTTTAAAGAGCTTCCAAAAAAAATTTATTAACTCTCTTTCGAGCCTCCTTAGAATATTTATAAGGCAATGGCATAATAAAGGAGCTAGTATGGAGCACTTGGATAGGATCCTTAGAAGGTACTTTCTCTTGTTCATACCTTGGATTGAGTATCATAAGGAAGACCCCAACTTTCCTCGTATCATCATGACAGAGAATAATAAATATTGGGAGGTGCCTCTAAGTTATATCAATCGTGTTGATCTCCCTATAGCACAATGTGGCTTTAAAAAGAGATTCAGCATGACCCTATCGAAGAGTTCCATGAAGCACCCTTAACTGAAGATTTTGTTGAAAACCATCCTCTTGTCACCATAGCTGAAAACATTGAAAATATGGAGTGTTCTCAAATATACGATGATGATCACATGTGTGTTTCAGATTTGCCTAAAGAGGAAGCCATTATAGAAGTTGACAAAGAAATTCATGAAGGGTCTTCAATTGAAGATGTTTCAGAAGAGCTTCCTCAAATTGCCATTGAATATTTGTGATTTCAGGATTACTTTAGTGAAGATGATGATGTTTGTACTTCAAATTCACCTAAGGAAGAAACCATTACAGAAGCCTTTAAGGAAACTTGTGATGATTTTTGTATGATTTATGATGACACTCCTCCTTTTTCTCCGCATAGTGGTGAAGTTTTGGACAGCTTTATACCTTGTAATATCTTTCAAACCAAGCCTTCTAAGGATAAGTATTATGAACATGCCGATGGGCATGGCCAGGGTTGTGATGCAATAGACAAAGACTCCCCCTTCATTTACAAGGATGGGCATGATGATTGTTGGATGGATTTAGAAAAACCCATCTTTGATATATCAAGAGAGGGGAGTGTTGATTTTGAGACCTTGGGAAATTTTGATATGGAAGAGGAGCCTGTAGATATTTCTCATGATCAATTAGAGCCATTAATGAGTATTAGTAACGAAGACTTGGATCAACAGTATAACGAAGATTTGGGTAGGACAAAATCAGTGGAATGTCAGTTTCAGCCTTCATCAGCACATTCAGAGGTTCCTTATGATTTGGAGCAGCCTGGGGCTTATACTTTCACAGAAATAAACTATCAGAAGAGCCTTTCAGATCAATATGATGAGGTAGTTGGTCTGCCTTAGCATTTCGAGTTTTTTCTCAGCTCTATCCAGTCATGGGTAGAAGAGGCCTGCATGAGGACTTACTATTGGGGGAAGCACTTCAAAGATCTATCATATGCCTATGATCACCAATCCAATCCTCCAATCCAGAATTACCATGCAGGTTTGTTTATATTGATAAAATGTTAAAATGGTTGCATTGGATTTATCATTTTACTTAGCATTTATTTTGTTATGCTTAGAGTAGGAAAATAAGCTCATCAAGTGAGCATTTATTTTTCAATACTTTCCTTTTATGTACTTAGAATTTTTCATTAGTCATTTTTTTAGTTTTTGAATAAGGCAACCTATGGTTCATTGGCTTCTTATAAGAACTTGTGCTACTGAAAGGTTTTCTTGTCAAGTTGAGATGTTTTTACAGGTCATAGAAACCGGAGATTCTGGTATTTTCATATGCTCTCCTTGCCTGAAGACTGGATCGAGCACACGTCCCGCAGTTGGAGCCAGATGTTGCCAACTAAGTTGTACTTGGTTGGATTATCAAGCGAGCGGGCAGAGTGGAACATGATACATGTTCATTTTTGGTGATTTGATATCCAGCTGGCCTTTTAAAGGCCCCCGTTTTTAAATTTTTCCACATGTCCATGGCCCTGCGGGGTTTGTAACAAAACATCCTAGCATGGTGTTTTGTAAAAGACTTGGTTCCCTAGGACTTTTTGGCTAAGTCAGGTATTCCAAGGAGTTTTTTCACCTATCTATTATGTCTTGCATTAGTGCATAACATAATTAATGGGTTTTTCTCCTGCTCCTCCAAAGCTGGAATGCCTCGGGAGGTTGACGGGCCTTAGGGGATTGTTAAAGTCTATGGTTCAATGTATATGAACATGCTAGGCGTTAATTTTGAGTCACATGGACATGTCCTAAGTCCCCCTAGGTTGTTTTTTAATTTTCGGCAAAGTTTAATTTTTCCGTAAATTGGGCCATTTTTTAATGGTTCAATTAAAAAATTTGTAAATGACCTGGAAGTGGCGTCTGGAGGTCTTTTTTGCCTTAGGGGTGCTCATTTTCTAACTCAGAGCACCCCCTTAACCCCTAAACCCACTTTTCCTAATGTTTCGGTGATTATTTTTCCACAAAAATCCAAAAAACCCGAAAAAGTAAAAAAAGTCATGAAAAAATCAAAAATTGGGAAAAGTGACTTAAAAAATATTAAATTTTTGGAGAGAGTTATGGGTCTGATTTCGACCAACATGTATCTAGGAGTGTTTTGGGCTGTTAAGTGTGTCATATGGGCAGCCCATATCATGGGCATAACTCCCCCCATTTGGGCTGGGCGCTTTTATGAAGGAGGGGCGCATTTGTGTAGTGGGCATGCCCACGTCTTAAGGGAATGGTAGCCTACAATTGTGGCTGTCAGATGAGCTGATTAGTAGCTGCTACAACAGCTTGTTTCATGGAGTTGGCAGCCCATTCTCCTCCACCATCCATGCCACCACTCCCCCTCCCATTTAGCAAGTGCGCCCTTCCTCACTTGGGCATTTTTCCCTATATATTGAGTGCTCTCTCCATTGTTCACAAGAGGGAGAATTGGAGCACAATACTTATCGTTGTAATACTCATTTGGTTTTGAATATTAATAAAAGGCTTTGGAGGTCACTTATGGTGTTGGACTTTGTGAGTGGATGAATGTCTTGTTTCAAATGAGGTAACTTGTATTGATGCATTTTGTTTCTTTAAGATCAAGTATAGCTTAGGGAAAGATCAGTATTGGTTTATGAAGGAAGTTTGAGTAATTTGTTTATTGCTTAGTCTTTCATTTTATGCATTAGTAGAGACCACATTTAAATATCTCATTTGTTTATGAATATTTTCTTCAAGTTTCTACTATGTGTTTTATCTACATTTGATCTTTTTGTTGCAAGTTGTGGTGTTTTTACAGGTTGTCTCAGGCGGATAGGTTGGAGAACTTGTTTGTGTCTTCTATTTATCTAATCTTTTATGCAGATACAGTCCCTCAGCTCACCACCGGAAAGGATCTCCAAAGTTTCGGTTTTATTCAACAAAATTTGCTTCACCTCTCTCTCCCTTCTATTTCAAAAAATTTTCTTTGGTTAACTAGTTACTTTTATTTGAAATATTTCTGATTTATATACTCATGTCCATATTTTAAATAGATCAGGAATCATTTCATGAAGGTCTGGTTTAGACAGTTATAAAGCTCATATTTTTAACTATTAGATTTTTTCCTTCATTTAGCATCTACTTTTCCAAGACTTGCAAAAGAATTGTCAATTTTTTCAAAGTTTTGTTGAGTAGTTGTAGTTCTGATTTTAAAGTATATCTGGCTGTTAGTTAGAGCTTGTAATTTGCAGCTCATAAAGCTTGCAAAGATCCCAAGTAAACAAGCCTCACTGCTTGTCTTACTTGGTTATTTTCTTGCAATTTTACTTAGATTTTTACTTAGAATTTTTTTTGGGTTTTTTAGGAGGTGTTCCAAAAACACTCTTAAAGTGTTTTTGGGCATCTTATACTAATAATTGCTTGCTGGTTTGCAGAAAAAGACGAACAGGTAGGAGGAGGTGCTGCCGAAATTTCGAGGATCCAAGCAATCCGGAGGACCAATTTTCATATTTTTGCAAAACCGGTCAATTTTTCCTCAAATTTTGTAAGCCACCAAGTCACTTTAAGTAGACTGGGGCACTTCTATGATCATTGTAAACAACTATTAAACAAGAGAAAGTGGGCTAGCCAGCGCCTATACCCCATCCCCCCAGGGGTGGCCCGTGTCGTCTCTTTTTATGGTGTGATTTTTAGAGTAGTTTATTTCTTTTATTTTCGGCATTTAATAAAATTAACTAGGATTAAAATTAACCTTGTTGGTCCGTTCCACTGGCGGTCCACAAGTTCACTCACAACGTAGTTTTTTCATTTTTTTTACAAACTCAAAACACCCCCCTTGCTTTCCCGAAGTAGGGTTTCTGTATGAGGGCTTGCCCGAAGTACGTGCTTGAAAAGAGACTCCGGGGGTTTTAAAAAGATAAAATTTGGGTTCATAAACTTTTTCTAAAAAAATACCAAGGTCTTCTCTCATATGCTCTGTGGCCGACTTGCAGCTTAGTCTGATCCAGTTGGTACACATCAGAAAGGAGGGGATGACTAGTAATAGGATCTAACACCACCCAAATAAAAAATCCTTTTTGTTAAAATCCGGCACAACACGTACTTTGTTATCGTGGGCAAATTTCCTAGAAGGCTTGGGACAACACTGAGTAGTGACCTCTTGGAAACCGTTAGGCTTGCCCTCGTTGGTATAGCATCTGAACACCTCCTCGAGACTCCGATTCAGCCCAAGCCTGAGAGGGAAGCCACGCTTCAAAATTCCGGACATGTTCCCCCGTACCTTGCGTATATTGGGAACCCACCTGCCATAATAAAAAGATCACCATCACATTAACTTTAAAATAAACCAAGAACATTCGCACAACATCTACCTTTTCTGCTTATGCATTTGTTTATTGACTCCATTATAAGGCACTGGTCTTGTTTAATGTTATTTCATATTATTGACTAATGTGCAAGTAAATGACGATTATTTTGAATGGGAGTAAATGATGAATGATTGTTTAATTAAACAAAAGTATATGCTGTTTATTCTTGGTTACCAAAAATATTTTCCTAACTCCTAGATTAAAGGCCTTAGTTTTTCTTTTCATTTTTAGGGTCCACCTCCCTTGGCTTCACTAGGAAAGCCTAGACGGAGGAGTCGAGTCCCAAGTGACAGCACTTGACTCTGAATTGCCCCCAAGGCCACACCAGCAGCTTGAAGACTTCTGCTGCGTTTTACCCAGGTGTGGAACCAGGCGGCAACATAACTTAAGATGAAGATCAGAACCACAATTGAATTGACTTTAATAGGTTAACTTAAGTTGAAGATCAGAACCACAAGTGATTGGACTTTAACAGATTAACTTCAGATGAAGATCAGAACCACAACTGATTTGACTTTAACAGATTAACTTAAGATGAAGATCAGAATTTTCTGATACTCCTGCTGACATACTTTATGATTTATTTCACTCCCCCAGATGATGCTTTAATTAATAAAAAAATAGTATCATTTTACAATGATACAATCAATTCCTTAAACCCTCGGACATTAAAGGAGAGGTGTAGACTGCCATTTTTTTTTACAGAGGAGTGCATTGTGCTTATGATTCGAAACTACCAATCAGCAATATCAACATACCAGAACAAAACTAATTAGTGAAAACAAAAAAAAACAAAAATAATATATCAAAATGGCCTGGAATTCAAAATTTTCAATTCGAAATTAAGCCCCTTTTAGACAATTAATCATTTCATGGGCGCAGGATTTCCACATCAGGTAGTTTAATGCCCTTCCTTGTCACCACCAACGATCTCTATACCTATATTCATACTCTTCCCTAGCTGATATATAATATTTTTTCCCCATTGTGGTGAGGTGGACCAAGCATAAGCATTCTATACTTCAGGTCTCCCTACTGGTGATTGCTCTCTCAGTGTACCTTCCCATTTATTCACTATATTACCATAAATGGTATGGCATGGCACTGTTTCTTCAAAAAAAGGTCCAGAAACAGAAACTGTACACAAAAAAACCATAAATAAAAAAATAATGAATTGTACAAACTTCAACATTATAAAATGAATGTAATTTGATTTAGAACACAGCATGGCACTGTTTCTTCAAAAAAAGGTCCAGAAACAGAAATTGTACACAAAAAAACCATAAATAAAAAAATAATGAATTGTACAAACTTCAACATTATAAAGTGAATGTAATTTGATTTAGAACACACTGGTACATGTCATCTGGTGGATTACTTCCAAGTCTTTGAGTGGGTTTTGCTTCTAAATTATCTCATATGTGTAGAATATGCATAGTACTTGGGGGAAGGAGGATCAGTTCTTACCCCTATTTTTCGTTTCATTACAATTTCTCATTTCTGGTAACATAGATTATTACCATGTGAGGGACCATTCATGGAAGGCGGCCAGATTCAGGGCCCTGGACTTGCCTATCTTCCTGCTCTGCATGGTTCTTGTATGCATCCAATTTGCTGTTGCTGGGATGGGGGCTCTTTCTTTATTGTTAAGAGTGTTGAGCCCATGGTCTGGGAATTATTTGAAAAGCAGTAATATTTACAGAGGCTAGCCAAAGTTAAACCTTTTGAGAAATCTTGAAAATTCTACATGAGTGAAATCAAAACTATGAGTTATCATATTCATGTGTTTTTGTACCAGTCCAATGCCTAGGCTACTCTTTTGACTCCATGCTGGTGCACGCTTTTCAACATATATTGCCATGGAAAAATGTCTTAAAAGTTAAAAATAACTTTGTTTTTTCAACTAAAATGGATAGCTTAAAAGGATGCACTGCAAAGGAACTTTAAATCATGTTTGAAATGAACCAACCATGCAGAGCACTGTGTGCACTCTATATTTGCATATCAATCTTCAATTTTTTATCAGTTCAACCATTCTGCAAATAGATAATACAAACAGGGAAATCGGAATTAATAGATTTGTCAAAGCTGATGCTCAGCAAAAAACTCAACAATATGCAAGGAACAATTTTGAAGCTTATATGAGGTGATTTGCTTGCACAAAAGATAAGAGCTCTTTGTATTTGTATTTGTATTTGGATACTAAATAAGATTGTTATTAACTTTAGATAACCCAGTTCTCAGAGAATTATTTAAACTATAAATAATAATTGGAATTAATACAATTGTCAGAAGGGGTTCCTCTTAATGAAAGAATTATCAGGATGCAGTGTGAAGTAACTTTAAAATTTATTTTAAACAATGTCATCTGTAAATGGGTTTAGTTTGGATAACTATCATTCGGTTGCATGCAAATTTATGGAGATGGAATAAAATTTTAAAAACTGTGCTCAATGGGAAAATCGTAACATAACAAGATACAGTGTGATGCAAGTTTGAATTTTATCTTAAACTGCCTCTTAAAAGTGACCTTTCAACAGGGTATATGTGTTGGGATTATTGATTTTTATCAGTTGTATTCAATCGAAAACAAAGAGACATGAAATTAATAAGTGTTGTTCTAACTTCTTAGTTGTTATGTAACAATTGATTATGAGAAATCTTTGGTTGTGAGGATATTTGAACTAGCCGTTGAGTTTTGCCTCTGTTATCTGGAGAAATACGGATTGAGTTGGCTGACTCCAGATGAACAGGTTTGTTGCTTTTAACTTAATTCTAGATTCTATAATTATCTGTTAATGTGTCTTCTCTCTTCTTTGGAGTGTTCCTTTTTCAGTACATAAAATTGAAAAAAGTTGATCTCATTTATCTTGAGTCTATAAGTTAAATAGTGTCTTAGATATGTAATAAATGTCACATTAAGATTAAGTGACCATTATAGATTTATAATTGTGGAAGGAATATTTCCTAGGAAACAGTAATTTGCTGCCTTGTTTCTATGTTATTCAGTTGGATAATCGGGGATGATCATGCTTTTATCTTTTTTATTTATTGCATGGACTTTGATCTTTATTTGGTCTTTTAAAATTCTAGGTTATATAATAATTATCTGCATAATATTGGCATTTCTATTGACTGGAATATCATGATTGCAAAAAGTTTGGTCGGCTTATATTTTTAGGTGCTTTTCCTTTTCTAAGATCAAATGATGGAATTCATATAGGCTTTAGTTTCAACTTTCATCCATGGTCGTCTTAATCATGTTTGCTTCCACTTTTCTTTATGAAGGTCTTTGTCTTTACCTGGCCAAAGCAGAGTAGTTTTATATTTGTCTCTTTGTCAAAGCATTTTATTTGCATTGGCAGGAGCCTGTATTACAAATTCTTGAAACCATAGTCATAGATGGAAGGGCTAGAGAGTTGGCATTATCAGCTTTAAGGCCAGTCTAGAATTTGTAGGAGTGTTTTACTGTGAATTATTCTGATCTTGGATCAAAGGAATTAAAGAGGAACATAGAGTGTACTTCGCAAGGTAATGACCTGTCTTGCATCGAACATGAATTTTTATCTGAGTTTCCTATTTGGTGTATGTATAGTCCTTTCTATCAGATTTGTGGTTATAGTCTGTCTTTTGTTAAGCTACTTTTGTTGTGCCAAGCATGCTGATACAATCTTTGTATCTTTTGTTTTATGCAATCATGGAAAAGACCATCTTTGGATAAAGGGAGGAAAGTCAGTGGAGAATGTTCTTGCTGTTTTAGCCAATGAATTACATCACTTGGATGGTGAATAGCCAATAGATCTAGAAGAGTCTACTTTTTGGAAGAATGAAAGTAATGTGACATCTCTTGCACAACATTATGCAAGAGCCCATCTTGGTTGCCAATGTTCCATGCGCTCCTAAGGTCCAACATGGGTCAAAAACCTTAGAACACTCCATTAAACATGTAACAAACTCTTCAAATGGGCCACACATGTGAGATGTGCCATCAATAATGACAAGGAAAGGTCCAATGTGTAACCACTTCTTAACTTGTGCCAATGGTCCAAGCATGTGACAATGAGGTCAAACCAAGTCTTGGAAATAGCTCCAAAAAAGTTCATCGTTCTCAAACCCCTAGGAATCTTGTTGAGCACTCTACACCTTTGGAAAGGTCTCGAAAAGAGATTTCCAACCATATATGTCACTTCCCAAATAGAGCTAGGATGACCAAGATTGACCCTTCTAGAGGCAAGATACCAAACTACTAAAAAATACCCCAAAAATCGGTAAAACCAACCCAAAAGGACGACTCCAACATTTCCAAACTGCTAAGAATCTGGTTGAGCGTTCTATACCATTTGAAAGGGCTTGGAAAGAGATTTCCAACCATATATCATACGCCCTCATCTGAGCTAGGGTGTTGGAGAACCAAGGGTTTGAAAGTAGGGTCTGTTTTGCTCAATTCGTCCTAGAGTAACCATGAAAAACTAGCTGGAAAATGTAAGAAAATGCCAAAAGCTCAACACCACCATGAAAATCATCAACATACCATCCATACCTTCATCAACCAACAATAACAAAAGGCATCAAATCTCAAGAAACATCCATGGGCTAACATCATCAACATGTCACCCCCCCTGAGAATTGTGATAAAAATTACACCCCCATGCAAAATGGGGGGTGACAATGTCCACACCAAATCCACCAATCAATGTCAAATCACCACTTACTTCTTCTATCGAAAAGGAACTTTACCCATTCAATCCAAGCAGTTGTCTCGGTTAGCATTTGAGTAGAAGTTTCTTGTTTCTCCATTTCCAACAAGAATGGGGGATAATTTCATCTAAGCAAGGAGGAAATTAAGAGACTCAGCCTAGTGAATGTGTTCACGCATGTATTATATATGTATTTTATATCTATTGTGCTCTATTCCATTTTCCTCGTCTTTTATGGTGACTTGGTCTACATTTATCATTCACATATGTATTTATATTTTGACAACTCAAACACTTGATCAAAGATCACTCTTCACAACTTTGGTACTGCTATATATATCACACAATCTAGACCAACCCAAGGGGTTAGCTAAATTGATTGTTTCCAATGTTGTTGGTCATTTGGCTAGTTTCGTGCTAGTAGGTGCCCAATTCAAATCCTCTTGGATTAGGTGCATTAGTATACACCTACAAGTTTACTAGGGATGCCATCCACGAATCTGAGGAAGCATCCCTTGGGTTTCCCCACATCTTTTTCCTTGGAAAATAAATTAACACAATCTAGAGGCTTGTTTCCTTCTTCACTTGTATGAGAGTATTCAGCATTGTTGTTAGTGTGTTCATATCAAACAAGAATTCCCACTTACTACATTTTTATACATTCTTGCAGCCAATGATACTCTTCGATCTGCGGTCCAGCTTTGTATCTTAGATCTATTAGGTTAGATATGCTTCTATCTTTATAGGAATGGCCCTTGTGCTCCCATATTGTATCAATATTGATGTACTTAGCAATTCCATTGACCTATTATCTTATCTTGGCAACCTATAGACATTTGGCAATCTCCTCTTATGCTTGTATACTTCTTTGTATGCTTGCTTGCATGTGAGTATTTCACATTAAACATCTGGAAATATTATCCTACACTTGTATACTTGCCCCTTTGTTTGCTTTCATATATGTGAGAATTTCATAGGGTTGTTACTGTGTTCATATCATAAAAGAATGCCCACTTGCCACATTTCTATATGTTTTTGCAGCCAATGTTCTTGGCAACCTTCTACACATTGCACAGCTACATGGCAAGGCAAGGGTATCTCTCTTCCTAAACATTAATAACCAAAAAATTTACATGGGAGTCAAAGTAATCAATAGATGAAACTATGCAATGTTTGGACACTTCAGTTAAAGGCTGCATCAACAGTTGCGAGAGGAAAAAATATATGTAATCCTCATCACCCACCAGGGTTACTTGGAGTAGCTAGAAAGATATACCAAGACAAACTATCAGGTACATGAGCATTTGTATTGGTATCCCTTAGTTGAACAATAATGATGGATGTTGATTCTTGAATAGATCTCATAGTAAATTTCTAAACTGGATGTATAGGGATATACCACTAGGCAGTAAGATAACTATCTTCAAGGGAATTCTCGCAACTGTCATATTTTTAACAAGCGTTCTCCATTCATACATGGTTTATAAGTTATAACCAATATAGACCCATCTAACTATGGTTCTATAAAGCACCGAGAGGGATAAAATATGCAAACCTTTCACCACTAAACTACAACACATCCCTCTTTATTCTTTATTTTATATATATATATATATATATTATTATTTTTTTTATGTTTTTTTTTAATTTATTTTTTAAGGGACAGACGGACACTTCCCCTCCACTCGGGCTGTAGAAATGCACCTTCTCGGCACAACAAGTTTGAAACTACCCTCCATTTGCACCCTTGAAGCACTTGGGCTAGCTGATATCCATACTGAAAGGACAGTTTTGGTAACTACATGGCTTGTACGAAGCTACACGGCTTGTAGGACTTTCCACACAAGTCCATAGCCAGACATTGCAGAGTCACGACATTTTTGTATTGTAACTCTCATCAACCTGCAATTTTTTTCTTACAATTCAGTATCAAACCCTAGAACTTTCTCCATGATTATTTGCAGAACTTTGTGTTTCCTAACTCAAATCACAACCCCTCCTTAATAAAGAAACTACTTCAAGATCAATCCATTTTTAAAATACAAGGTATTTGAAACACTTGTAATTTTGTTAATATATTTCTCTATGTTCTCAGTAAGTGTGCAAATTTTTTCCTCATTTGAGTATGCTGTACAACTACATGTTTTTGGCAGTCATGGAGGTTTCCTTGTAAGATTTGAACCGTTAATGAAAAATTGATTTGAAGGAGTAAATTGTGTGTATTCTCCTTTAAGGAACTCATCCATGATCTCTCTCAAACGTGCCAATGATCCCTAGATCAAGGGTGTGCTCCATTAGATAAGGGTGTCCACTTCCTTGAAATGCCAAAATTATGCCGAAAGTATGCAAAAAGGGTTAGGGTGCTCCTAACAAGATAGCAGACCCTCAAAAGATGAGTCTCATGGAGAAGTGTGTAATAAAGTGCGTTGATTGTTGTAACAACCTCCCCAATGATGGAGGGTCTTGAAACTATGTGTCAATAATGTTGATCCATGTGAAAAAACCCTTTCATTAACTCCAAACAACATCTAAATATCGAGTGCTTAAGGGAAAAGTGCATAAATAGTGGACTGCTCCTAAAAAGATAATCATATAATATCAAAAACCACGTGTCACAATCTAAATACACATTCCAAACAATCAAATCATGTCAATACCATGGGCCAAAGGTTTAGCGCTATGGCAAAATGTGCAATACTAATGCATCTGTTATGATTTGATTCTTACATTTTGGAAACAAAAATATACAGCTAAGTACTCCATTTTAAACATTTATAAGCTATGTAGAATTGGTTTCTCACTAGTTTTTTCTTTACATAATGTAGTTTTGTGATGGTGCATCCATCTTTCAGTGCCTGAAGTCATTATTTATTATGTTATCTCTATTTATACATTCCAAAACCTTATTTAACTGACACATTGTATTTTTTTATGGACACAAGTGTTTATTTTATTCTTGATGAAAATTCTATACTAAAGATGTGTTGGGCTAATCTGATTAGAATAGTAGTGTTTTCCTTTAAAAAATTTGTTAGTATGCTTCACATTTTCACAGGAAAACTGAAAAGAGTGTGTACAAATGACTATGTTGTCACTTCTGGAGGCTAAAAACACAGAGTGGGACTACAAGGGCGAGGGTTCAGCCAATGTGATTATGGTCTACCTTGGTACATTGCCAGATTTTCTATGGATCATTCTTCAATCTTCTCAAATATGATTTTCATTGTTTCCATGTTTTCACTATGAAAATGATCATAAATTACATACATGAATCTATGAATCTATGGTGTTTGTCATTATTAACATCATTTACAGGTTGGTTTCAACCTTCCAGTTGGATTTCTTGTGAGAGTTTCACAGAAATACTATGGCAGATAACAATGCATAAAACAGAAAGCAGTGATACTTAGATGATCACTTCTTAATCTTATCCTTGTTTCAAACACAAGTTATCAAAGTATACAATGGAAAGCATATGAACAAAGAAACAGTTCAATGACATGGTCTTATGATAAACAAAATAAATCATACATGAGGATGAAGATATCTTCCATCCATGAATAAATTCCAAAGCTTTATTCATTCCAGTTTCTAATAATGCCTTAGTGTCTGTTACAAGATTGCTTGCTTACTGAAATTTGATAACTCTTTTTTTTGTTCATGTTCATACATTTATACAAAATCAAAGCTGGGAAGTTGAAGTGATTCAAATTTCCACTACTCTTCACCTTCTTTGACTATTCAAACCTTTAATTATTTAAACTCCTTTGCTCTTTTATAAGCCTTTCCATTTATTAAATACCTTTCCAAGTGTGATACATTACTCTATATATAAAATACATGTACATAATATAGTTGTGCCTCAAGGCTCTACTCTTGGATTTACCACTGGCTCCTAACACTATTTTGACTTTGATACAAGACTAACCAGTCTGACATATATTTAAAGCATATTGTCAATTACTCCATTCTCAATCATATTGGAGTTATCTGTTCAGAACATGATGATTTTGCATTGTGTTTTGCTACGGCAATGAACTAGGTGTTGAATTGGATTACTAGAATTTGTATATCCCTTATCTGTAGCAAGAACATTTTTTCTTTAGAAACTTTTCTGACTTTGCAAGGAAATATCTGGATTTGATAGGATTAATAAATCTCACTTGGGAATATCTTATATAAGCTTATATAGGATTTTAAGTATACTCTTAGGGAGCAATTATCAACTCGATAAAAAAGGCAGTCGCTTTATCAGAATGGGATTTTAACTTGGAAGAATTATATATGAATATGTCCATGTCCCTTAGCCTCTTTCTACTATGACTGTAAAAATAGTTGATTCTATTTTTTTTTTTTTTACATTTTTTTATAGACATAAGAGGTAGGTAGTTAGCAACTATGCTAAATAATCGAAAAGTTTGGAATTATAGTTCTTATGCCTTGTGAGGGGATTGCAAAGAGCAGGTTGCTCTTGCATGATAATCTGTAGATATTTGGGTACATGTGGATATCCTGTTACAATCATCTCCTGAACATTCTTATTGCCTTTTCTTAGACTTAAAAATAATGCAATATGGGTGTTAATATTGCTCATCTCCCTAATTCTTAAGGGTGCTAGCTCAATGGTAGAGCACCTGCCTTACAAGCAGGAGGTTGGTGGTTCAATTCCTCCGTACCCTATTGATATTGAAATATTGGTATTTTTGATAAAATTATTTTATTATGATTTATTATGGCTATAGAGGGGGTTTCAAACCACGAACTTTCGCTGCTGTAGCCACGAACTTTCGTTGCTAGAGAGACGGAGATCGGTTCACTTATTTCTTTTAAATATGAACATTCGTCGCTATAGCCACGCACTTTCGGTGCTATAGCCACGAAAGTTTGGTGCTATAGCCATGAACTTTCGTTGCTAGAGAGACAAAGATCGGTTCACTTATTTATTTTAAATATGAACATCCTTCGCTATAGCCACGAACTTTCGTTGCTAGAGAGATGGAGATCGGTTCACTTATTTCTTTTAAATATGAACTCCGTCGCTATAGCCATGAAATTTTGGTGCTATAGCCACGAACTTTCGTTGCTAGAGAGACGGAGATCAGTTCACTTATTTCTTTTAAATATGGTCATTCGTCGCTTGAGCCACGAACTTTCGGTGCTATAGCCACGAACGTTTGTGGCTAGAGAGACATAGATCGCTTCATTTACTCTTTTTTTTTAAATATAAACATCCGTTGCTATAGCCACGAACGTTCATGGCTATAGCCATGAACGTCGGAAAGTGTTGCTACAACGACGAAATTAGTACCACGAAAACAAAGGATCCTGTTTGTCGCTATAGCAACGGAAAAGTGTTGCAATAGCCGCGATTTTCCGTGGGAAAAATGTCCACATGTACTAGTGAAAATGAAAACTATGTGCCCAGCAGGTCTAGAAGTGTTAAGTTAACGTTAATAAACTATAAAAAGATGATAATCAATATGTTCATACCTGAGTCCAAATGGTGGTCTGAATGGGAATAAATATGACTTAATACAGCAAAAATGGAAAAAACAGTATGAGCATAACACGTTCAATGATCAAAAGTGATGGCAAAATTGGACATCAACAATGCTCTGTGGCTTTCCTGGCCGCACACGATTTGAACCTTCTGATGCTTCACGAGACAAATGTCAACCCTCACGTGGATTTTTCCCTTTTTATAATCCTCGAAAATGGTTTCACATGATGCCAGGGTGGTTTTCTATACCACTTCTTCAACTTGTGAAATGTTCTGGCATTGACACGTGGATAGTGGTTTCAAATTTCGCAACCGCTCATCATTTCATTTTATCGTGCATCTCCGCTGCGTGAAATGGTTCTAAGCTGTAGATATGTTAATTTTCCATTCCATTGATGGTGAGACTTGCTCACCCTTTATCCTTTCTTCTTTTATCACTGTCGATGGAGTCTCTGTTATCTCCCATGCCTCTTTCTCAACAGGAACTTGTTCCACTTGTCGATCTTTCTTTACACAACCCGGACCGTTGGATCATCCATATCTTTACTGTCACTTCTATGAGTATTTCAGAAAACTACCCCCACCGTCGGATCCCATTTCCTCCTTGATCTTGACCGTTGATCTTATTATTAACTTTGACCTTTGATGTTACACCTTCAAAAGTGGTTTTCGCAACAGTGTGAGGTGGTTTCCCTTACCACCTTCTTAGGTTGCGAAATGTTGAGGAAGCGACACGTGGAAGGTAGTTTATTATTTCGCAACCACCAACGGCTTCAATTCTTTGCGCATGTTGGCAACGCAGAATGAATGTGGGTCATTGATCTACCCATGGCTCAATCAGCTGACCATTGATCATGTATGTTCCTTAACGGCTCTCCAATGGTCACATTGGATGCCAACCCCTGTGCTATATACCTTGCACCTTCTTTGGTGAAACTCTGCTTCTGTCATTGATCTCTTCCTATGTCAATCTGGAATGTTGTTTCTTTTATATGATATGTGAGATCAATTTGTTATATCTTTTAGCTCCTTTCTAACTTAGCTAACGTTCATGTGATGTGTTTTTTGTTTAGGTATTTATCGCCTTCATTGACAAACTTAGGATATATCAAAACCAATTTTTCCATTATCCATTTTTTATTTGAAAAATACTATGCCAACAACTGGATCCAACCGGGGATGCTATCCTCCCTGCGAGGTAGCAAAGAACCCATAGACCGGTGCCATTATTTCCTTTTCAACCTATATACAAACTTCTTTTCAAAAATCAATTATTTATATACAATCTATGTACATAATCACTTCTTTCTCTTCTTGTTAAGGAAAGATAATGTTTGAGAAACCTTCCATTCACTGGGCCTCCTGTAACAAATTCTCCATTTTGATCCTGTAAAATAAATGAATTATCTCCTTGATAAGCATAAATCGCGTATGGACCTTTCCACAAATGTTCGAATTTTCCATGTTTGTCCTCATTTCTAGCATCCCACTTTAAAACCAAATCATCAATCTAAAAATTCTTTTCTTTGATTTTTTTGTCAAAAGTCTTCTTCATTTTCTCCTGATGTATCTGAGTTTTATTATAAGCCTTTTCTCTCATTTGATGTAGCTCTATCATCTGATTTATTCTTCTTTGCATGTGGTTTGGTTCCTATGAAACTTCTTGTAATAACTTCATGACAGGAAAACCTAAGGAAATAGGAAATATTACTTCTGTCCCATAAACCAGTTGGAAAGGTGATGTACCAATAGCCCTCTTTGTGCTAATCATGTCTTCCCACAATGCATATTTGAGTTTGGTATGCCAAATTCTCTTGTTTTCCTCCAACAACTTCTTTATGATTCTCACCAAACTCTTATTTGAGGATTCTGCGAATCCACTACCTTGGGGATAATATGCAGTTGAATGATTCAAATGAATATGGTACTTGTGACAGAAACTAATCATATTCTTTGATATGAAAGCTTGTGCATTATCTGTTATTATTCTTCTAGGACATCCAAACCTTGAAAGGATATTTACTTACAGAAAATTAATTATTACTGTCTATGTACCAATTCTTGTTGGATAGCTTCAATCCACTTGGTAAAATAATCTGTCGCAGTCAAAATCCACTTATGTTGTCCTGAAGAATTTGGATTAATTTCCCCAATAAAATCTAATCGCCATTGTTGAAAAGGTGCTTCAACTGAAATCTGTTTTAAAGGTAAAGGAAAAAGTTCCCTTTTTCCATCAAATATTTGACATTCATGACAAATTGGGATCTCTTTGTATACATTAGAATAAATAGAGGGCCAATAAAAACTTGCTCTAAGGATTTTATTCATTATTTCTTTCCATGAATGATGTCCCCCACACACTCCTTTATGAAACTCCTTCATGACATGTTGTGCTTCATTTTCTAATAAAAAATTTAACAAAATCCCTCCTAGATCCTTCCAATACAAATATTCATTCAGTATGCAAAATTTTGTTGCTTTCAGTTTTACTGACCTTGATCTAGTTTTGTCCAAGTCTTGGGGTGCTTGCAAATTTTGTAAAACATATACAATATCACTGTACCAAGGAGACAAAGAAAAATCTTTAACCACTGGCAATTCTAGGACTATTTCAACTGAGAGATCAGAAATAAAGTTCATATCTAAAGAATCATAATTTGTCTTTGTCATTAGCTTTGCCAAACCCTGTCCTTTGATCAATTTTGTAGGTATGATGTCTAATTCATATTCCAACAATATTCCAATCCATTTGGCTCTTTTTCCTTCAGGATCTGGCTGAGTAAGAATATATTTAACAGCTGCAGATGGAACATAGGAAATGGTATGGGAATTCAATATATAAACTCTGAAATCTTTCAAATACTTTATCAATGCATAGGCTTGTTTCTCCATTATATTGTACTTCAGTTCTGCATCTCTCAAAATTTTGCTGAAAAGGGAAATTGGCTACTCCATATTATCTTGATTTTTCTGCAATAAAACTTCGGCTATGGTATGTTGTGATGCAAAACAAAATATGATAAATTCTTTTGAGAAATCAAGACTAATTAGAATAGGGGCTTCTGTGAGAGATTTCTTAATATCTAAAAAATATTTATTGGCTTTTATAGTCCATTTAATATCATTATTCTTTTTCAACATGTCTGAAATGTTTCTCAAAATTTCTGCAAAACTAGGAACAAACCTTCTTCTAAAATTTACTCTACCAATGAAAGATTGAACCTCTTTCTTACTCCTCGGTATCCCAATTTTCTGAATGGATGCCACTCTTTCAGGATCAATTTTAGTTCCATCTTTTGATATAATATGCACCAATAATTTTCCTTCTCTCATGGAAAAATTAGACTTTTTGGGATTTAGATATATACCAAACTTCCGACATTTCAAAAATACCTTCTCCAAATGCTTCAAGTGATCTGCAGCAGAATTTGAATATATTGTTATATCATCCATATATACCACTACAAATTTATCTTTCTCTTCAGCAAATGCAATATCCATGGCTCTTTGAAATGTAGCCCCTGCATTCATCAATCCAAATGGCATTTTTACATACATGAAAGTTCCCCATGGTGTGGTGAAAGCTGTTTTTTCTTGATCCTCTGGTAGAACTTTGATCTGATTATACCCTGAGAAACCATCCAACATAGATATTATTTCTGCTCCCACAACCTTTTTCAAAATGTGATCCATCTTCAGTAAAGGATAATTATCTTTCATAGATACTTTGTTTAAATTTCTGAAATCTACACAAAGCCTTATTTCTCCATTCGTTTTTCTCACAAGAACCAAATTTGCTACCCATCTCGAAAATATAAGAGACACAATTATCTTAGTATCAAATAGTTTCTTAACTTCTTTCTCAATCACTGGAAGCGGCAAGGGATTTATTCTTCTGATATTTTGTTTAAAGGGTTTCTCATTTGGTTTGATAGGGATAGTATGTTGAATAATAGAAGTGTCATACTCCTTCAGGTCTTCATAGCTCTAGGAAAATACATCTGTAAATTCCTTCATCAATTCAACATACTTTTTTTCTTCTTTTGGTGGAAGGCTCTTCGAAATTTTCACTATTTTGGATTTTTCTTTGGTTCCAATATTACAGTCTTCGATCTCACCATCATGAGTTTCTACCTTTGGATTCTTGGATACATCATTCCTATCAAACAGTTTCTCTAAAAGTATAAGACCCTTAGGGATGACATTGTTTTTTAACTGGATGATTTCTGATCTTCATTTTAAATTTATGTGTTGGAAAAATCATCTGATATCTCTAGAAATATTTTAATCTGCAAATCATCTTAAAAAACTTGCCAATATTTAGAATTATCAGGAATTGAAGGTCTATTGACAATCTCAATCTCATATTTCTTATTTGAAAAACTGGGAACTTTAAAAGCTCCTACAGTAGTAGCCAAAGAATTTTCTATTGAGTTTTTAATCCTGGGTATCACCTCCATCTTGTGTTCATAAAAAACATTACCAAGTAAATCCCAAACCTCATTCCTATATGCTCTCATTCTTGGATGTTTTGTTTGGTAGCTGCCATTTACTTGATTTATTACCAACTCAAAATCTCCAAGCACATTAATTTTATTTACTTTCAAATCTTTCAACACATTCAGTACTAAGATTAAAGATTCATATTCTACAACATTGTTTGTACATTCAAAAGTCAACTTAAATGAATAAATCAGGAACTCTAGATTAGGAGACATTCCCTACTAATTGACCCATCAAAATACATGGTCCAAATTCCTTCAGTTCTTTGTCTTTGTTTATGAATCTCTTCTTATGAAACCAAATCATTATTTTTCATCTTCTTATTCAAATCTGTTTCTTCTTCGGAATGAAAATCATTATAAAAAAAAGAAGATCCCAAATCTGCATCTATTGCATAAATGGAGCGATTTTCTGGTTTACCTTTATTACTCACTACATATTCAAGCCTTTCTTCTCTATACAACCTTGTATACTCACCAAAAACTAGAATTGTAGCAAAAGACATCCATTTGCAAGGTTCCTTTGATCTTTGAAGCCCAAGATCTAGATAACAACATACCAAATTTGGCAAGAATATCTGCAACAACTACATCCATAACAATATTTTTAGTTGGGATTTTAGCAAGAGAAACCACCAAGTCTTTGATTATTCCTAAACATTTGACCTTTCTTGAGTCAAAGGAAAATAAGTCCTTGTAATTCCTTGTAACCTCCAAACACAAAATATCCACTACAAATTTTGGCATTAAGTTGTGTGAAGCTCCCGAATCCAACATTGCATTATGGAGAACCATGTCATGAATATTCAGATTTACATATAAAGGTGGAACATCTTCTGAACTATTATTTTCAATTTTAGAGCCTAACATGATAGTTGGAGAATCATCATTCAATTCCAGTGTATCAGGTTCCACTTGTACTTCACTTTTAACCATCTTAGCAATATGCTCCTTGTACTCATTGTTTTTCAACAACTCATTAAAGGGAATAGAAATTTTAATTTTTGAGATTTCACTTTGTAATCTTAAAGAAGTAGGCATTTTATCATTTTCCTTGATCAATTCTCTTTCTAACTTTTGGAACCTTCTTCACTATATTTTCTTTTGGTTTTTCTCCTTTATGTTGACTGGCTGAAGGTGAATCAATAGGACCTTTTCCTTTAATTACAATCACATCTTTGTTTCTAAGGTTGATTTTTCTTTGAAGATCATTTACAACATTTTGATATCCAACTTGATATTGTTCTGTTTCTAATTCCAAACTGTTACAATCCCCTTCTTGAGAAAACATGTCATGCGATTCTTTATTCAAACAAATCTCAGAATCAGCCTCATCAAAATAATATATTTCTCTTTCCACAAGTCCAGCTTCATCTTCTTCATCAACAAAATTTTTAGGAAATGGAGGTATTGTCTGCTGGTCTTCTGCATTTCTGATCTCTATGCCTTATCTATGGGGGAAATGTTCTTCTGAAATTTGGGTTTCTAATATGTGGCTCTTGCTTCTCTCTATTATGAGGTTTTCTTTCCAAATCCAATCTATCTAGGATTTTGTTGATGTATATGTAACTTCGGAATGTATTTCATATATGTATGATTGTACTCCTATAGAGATGGTATTATTCCTCTATACGGAAGTGTCGTCATTTATATTGTAAATGTCGTAACTTATACTTGATGGGTTATTAGACCACCTTGTTGGGGTCAGCCCTTTATAAGTCATGTGGGTCAAAGGGTTATTAGACCACCCTATTGGGGGTCGGCCATGTGGGTCAAAGGGTTATTAGACCACCCTATTGGGGGTCGGCCCAGTCAGCATTATGTTATGTGGTTAAGTTCGAGCCTACATGATTTATGTAAAAGGCAAGTCAAGTCAAGTATAAATAGAGTGCGGGAGGCACTCTATTTGATCACTCACTTCTCACTCATGCACTCAAGGAGGAGTGGCGCACTTATGGAGGAGGAGGATCTGCTACTCGGATATGTCTATCTCTAATGTTTGGGTTGTATCATTGCTCTATCTATCTCTGAGGAAGTTATTGGGGTTTTTCACCTTTATGGTTTTCCCCAAGTAAATCTTTGTGTCTCTTGTGTGCTTGCATTATTGTCTCCATGAATGATATGTTGTAGATTTTATGTACATGTTGTTCTCTCAGTTAATATCCTAGATCAGATTGAAGTAAATTCTGAAAATTTAACATGGTATTAGAGCTAGCCTGAAAGAAGGCATGATATGGCATGTATGACACTTGTTGCACTTACGATGCTAGGGCTTGATATAGCAAAAACCAGTCATCGTAGCACTTTCGCTATAAATCCATTTTGGCGAAGTTTTCAGATCTGAAATATTTACCGGTTGAACAATAAATCCCCATGTACCTTGTGTCCAAAGGAAAACCTCTAATTCGTTGTATTTTGTGATTTATGATCTGTACAATATAGGGTTTCGGCCTCTTCCAGATCTGAGTCAAAATCAGGTGACCTTGGGAAAAAGGTCATAACTTGGGCTAGGAAGCTCCAAATGAAATTTCGTAAAATGTGACAGGTAGTACACAGACTTTAATATCTCAATAAAATTGTTCAGAGGTCGAAGTTGAACCAGTGACGCGTGGCACGCCGTACAAGTTCTCTCTCTTGTATTATCCCATAAACAGGTCACGTTGCGACACTTGGCATAACTCTATCGCAGAGAATCCAATTGAGGTCAGACCTGTCGGGATGGAAAGATAACAAGTCGGGATATTTAAAGAAAAGTGTTCAGAGGCCGAAGTTGAAACAGTGACACGTGGCACACCGTACAATTTCGCTCTCCTGTATTATCCCATAAACAGGTCACGTTGCGACACTTGGTATAACTCTCTCTCAGAGAATCCAATTGAGGTCAGACCTGTTAGGATAGAAAGATAACAGGATGGGCTATCTCAGGAAACTTTTTCAGACCCTGTGGATCGAAAAGTTCAGGGTTACACCAGAAACAATCAGGTTCATATTTCTGTCAAAACAAAATTATTGTTTGAGTACCTTCATTCATGGTTTCCGGAATTTAGGGCTTCGGAGAAAGTTGGAATTTTTGTAATCGGAGACCACGGTTGGATGCTACTCATCAAGATAAAAATTTAGAGACCAAGATCAGAATTTTTGGTTGGGAAAAAGGCCGGGCTTGATCAGACCCTAGTTCGGGACTTTGATAAGAAAAGTGGAAAATTAGGGCTTCTATAAAAATGGGAATTTTTGAAATCTGTGACCATGGCTGGAAGCTCCTTAGAAAAATAGAAGCTTAGAGATTTGGATCAAACCTTTTGATTGGGCAGAAGAGTGGGTTTCATCAAACCCCAGTTCAGGGTCACGTCCAGTGAATCCGAAAGTTTCAAAGGCAAAATTGAGGAGTGAAACTTTGCAGTTTTCAAATTCTGAATATACCAACTTGATCAGCTCATCAAGGTGCATATTTCTATCCTTTCGGAAGTTTGAAATTCAAAGTTTGAATTTTTGTGGTTTCTCTGACAAACCCATATCCAGCTCCAGGTCCAGTTCTTGCAAATCAAGTGGATTGGGTTAATCCTAGAAGAAGATGGATTGGTCACTTGCATAAGAGAAGAAGTTCCTGTTTCAGAGGGAGTTGACCATCTCTCTACATTCCACAACAGAAAGGTGTAGAAGAAGCTACTTCAGATTAGGACTCCAGTAGCTCCTGCAAGGAAGCGAAGACTCAGAGGGAGTCCACCTAACGAACAAACAAAGATAAGTATTTTAATTGTCATTTCTTAAATAATATTGTTCAATAATATATATACTGATGTTCCTAGAATTACGTTGTGTATTATGCATATTAGAATAATTACATTGATGAACAGTATACTACTAATATGCATGGGTAAGTGGCCTATGGCACTGCACAACATTCCATTGCTACTTATCTAGAATGAAACCTCTTTGCTGACATGTTGGGAGTTGTGCACACTCTTAACAATGTTCTGGTAGAGATTGGAAGGCATCTAGAAAGTTACGGGATATGGATAAATATTGTATTGAAGCATTGGCTAAGATAATTGCATGACATATTTCTTTATGTGTAAGAATTTGTTCTGAAAATTATGATATGTTTCTAATCATGCAATTTAACTTGTTTTGTAGGAAAGACTGTATATCTTCACCTACAAAAGGACTACAACATTTGTTCAGCAACAAAATTATCTATTGAAGATATTGAAGTTCCCAGGATATGGGAAGAATGCCATGATTCGACGATCATGAAGAATGATGTTTGGGATGTAGTCCCAAGACCTAAAGGGAAGTTTGTTATGACTTCCATATGGATCTATCAATATCAAGCATGCTGCAGACGGTAGCATAGAGAAATATAAAAGTGATGAAATAGAAGATACACCAGATGGATTTCAAGACAGCTTTCTTGAATGGTGTAGTTGAAGAAGAAATGTATGTGGAGCAACCAGATGGTTCTGAGACACATGACATGAAATCATATATGTGCAGAACTTGGTATGGTAGGATAGGCATCTTTATATCTAGTTTGGTCTTTACCAAGAGTAAAGTGGGTTCCAACCTTTACTACAAGGTTGAGGAAGGCAATCCAGTGATACTACTATGTGGATGACCTATTTGTATCAGGTGAGGATAGATTGATTGCCGACACACAGTGGAAGCTTGCTGCCGAGTTCGAGTTGAGGAACTTGGGGATGATTATAATGTCCCTTGTTAGGAATTTTATTAAAATGACAATTTTCCACTTTTTTTCCTTGGTTCGACCTTTGACTAGTTTTGATCTCTAGGTCCCAAATTTGCCCCAAATGATCCCAAATCTTCTGAGAATGTATATGAATGATATTAGAACATAAATATGTGTTTTAGGGATGCCTTTGTACCTTTAAAACACTTCTGCAAATACTCTTTCAATTCTGGTCAATGTAGGTAAATTTACTAGTGATTTCCCTTTGACTAGTATTGGTCTCTAGGTCTCAAATTGACTCCAAATTCCTTCAAATATTCAAGGAAAGTATATGAATGATATTAGGACTTGAATATGATGTTCAGGAATAACATATGGCCAGCAAAAGACCTCTGCAAACTCTCTTAAGATTCTGGACCAAGTATGCAATTTTACTAGTAATTTGGGGTTCAAATCCCCCTGAGGTAAGTACTGAAAATGGCTTCCCAAATGCCTCCAAACCCACTCAAATTTATGAACAGAGGTATGTAATGTGTTAAGTATTTTATTAAGGTCTCATATGAACCATTAATGGTTTATTATAATTGTTCTCACCCTCTCCCATTCAACTGCAAAAATCACCAATTCGACCCTTGGGAAAATGGCACTATTTCTTCTCCCAATGCAATTAAACTGAGTAAAAATACTTCAAATGCTCAAGTACAGTACATGAAACTTGTAAAATACATCCATGGCAGTCCATTAATCACAAATGCATCATAGCATCATCCATTCATTCGAAATCATCATCAATACATTGGTTCACAACAAGGTAGTGGGGAAATGGCATTGTTCTTCCATTAAAAATAAGATTTATACATTTCTACTTGGAATTTCGACCTGAAAATTTCTGGAGATGAAGAAAAGAGTATTTAATTCATATTAAAAAATAAATGGTGCATTAGAAGCTCCCCCAAAGAGTACAATAGCTCACCAAAAACGCCCTCCCTCAAGGATCAAGAATATGCCATCAAAACTGAAAATGGTTGAAGGAGTGAGCTGCAATAGAAGAAACCATAAGATGCCCTGTAGCTTACACCTGCAAATAAAGACTCCATTAAAGCTTCAAATGAAAGGTCTGAATGGCCTTTCCAATTGCCAACTTGGATGGGAATCTTTCACCCTCGAAATTGGTTAAGGCAAGAAACTAGTCATCCACTAGCTCTCCCTCTTCACAAATGCAATTGCAAATTCTACAAATGATCAAAAGCCATTCTCATACTTCATTTCTAAATTTTATAACCAACATTAGCCTTCTAAGGGTCGAAATCCTCTCAATAGATTCAATAGATTTCCATTTAGGAAATATTCCACATTTGCCACTTGTCTCCTAGTTCCAACCTTCCATCTTCTCCCAAATTCGATTTTGAGTCTCTTTGGCTTCTCCAACTCCCAAATTCTCCTTCTTTGAGCCTATTTTTGGGGCTGACATGTCATAGTGGTAATATGTCAGAGGTCAGGTCTGCAATTTGTCATAGTTGTCATAGATGCTCCATCATTGGTGTCATAGGGGCTAGGGAATCTAGCCCAAGTGTCCACAAACTTCCACTTTGACTCTTTATCTTCCATGGAGGTTACCAATACTTCCCAATTCGACCTAATATGTTCAATGACATGTGTTATGACTTACCAACTCACCCAAGAGTGTTCACGTTCCCATTAATTCAAATTTGCAAAATAGAGATACCATGTATTATGAAAAATCAAGCTAGTGTGGGTCACACATCCTCCATATGTCTCCAAAACCATTTGTCACTGAGGATTTCTCTTGAATTTCTTTATTCACTCTATTTATTAAATACTTGAACCCTTATAATTTCTAAACATCATTTATTATCCCCCTTATTCCAAATCCTAAAGCTTCCACCCCCAAACCTAGGAAACTAGTAATTTTCCTCCTTGGCAATTATTTGACCCTTAACATCAATTTTACAAACTCTAATGAATATGGATAATGTGATTACGCCATTGTGACCCAATTCCAAATTTGGGACATGACAAATCCTCCCTTCCCAATATTGCTTGTCCTCAAGCAATTTCAAACATGGGTGTTGAAGAACCTGCTTTCTATATAATTCTTTGAAGTTGCCATTGAATTGCCAAACCTTGAGTCTTTGAGTTTCCATGAATATTTTAGAGAGGAACCGCCATGCTTGCTGCTGCACTACTCTGATTAAAATCACTTTATTAAGTGGGTAATCCATCTCCCATACTGCTTGCTTTCCCCCAAAAAATGAAACCAATGAGACAAAAATTATTCCAGGGTCCCATTGCTTGTATTGCACCCCAACAATTAAGAGTGCTCTCCAACCTACACCATTAGATAAGAGGATTCTTGGATCCCATTTTCTTGTATGCATTCTTCCAAACATCATGAGTACCAAATATATATCATCAAAGTACATAACTACATAATGAAAATGTACATCAAGGAGGTGCTTCATCAAAGAATCATGAAAGTGCTTATACCTCCAAGCAAGTAGACCACCATTTTCCAAGTGCATACAAGCTTCAAGTGACCAATCAAATATGCTCCAATGACATAGGTGAGGATCCCATGTCCTATAATGCTTCTCCAAAAGGATGTGATATGTATCAAAATATTCAACCATGTATTCTTTCATCCAAGAAGTGAATGAAGAATCTCCACTAAAATCTGAACCAAATAATGAGCAGAAAAAACAAGGAGACTTCAAATGACTCAAAGAAGTCTCACCCATACATCCATGAATGTGAGAATAATAAAGATGTAACAAAGTATGTGGCTGCCAACAAAAATGTTCTCCCATCATAAATCTATTCACCCAAGTGTTGGATGAAGTTCCTCTAACATCAAATAAACCCAGTGTTGAGCAAGAAAAACCATGAGTCTTCAAGTGACTCAAATCCATATCATAGGTGCATCCATGTAGATGTGAATCATCATAAAGTGACAAATGATGCTACTGCAAATGTGAATAAGAATGTGCTCCAACCATGTAATCATAAAATTTAAATATAGGAGTTCCATACTCCTCATGTGGCACCATCAAAAAGAACCCTTTCACCCATACTTCATTGAGACTAATGTTGCAAAACATGGAATTGTAGGATGTAGGAGAATGAACTAACTCACCCAAATGATAAAAAAGTGTAGAAGTTTCATCATGGGAAGGATCCATAGGGGTAGTATCATGCAGCTCCTTCAAAAGTATGAACTCTTTGTCATAGTTTGGTTCCAATGTAGAGGAATGTTGGCCGCCAGCAACAACCTCTTCATTTCTTGACAAAGTGAAGAGAGATCAGCTCTTTATGTGATTTATCAATTCAAAATTATGTTAGAGCTCCTTCAGAATCTTTGATTCTGAAGGTGCTCTTAATCAAAGAAAAGTAATTAATGATTCTAGAGCTGATAGGAACTTGATCATTAAAACTTGGCTTTTGAACGAAGGTTAGATAAGTTTCGTAAATTCTCATTAAAGTTATTTAAAATATCAAAATGAATTTATGTGACTTAAGGGATTTGTGCCAAGAGAAATATCATAAAACACATTGTTTAGGGTATTATTAGTCCAAAGACTAAGAGAATTTTTAAAGTTAATATCATAAGGAATACCCTATTATGAACTTTGTAAATATCATAGTTAATCTGTAGATAAGATTTGTATAGGAAGCTTTTTACATATAATAAATACACTATAAGATAGTATAATGTGTCAATAGGATGTATAAAGGTTTTAAAAAAACTTAGTGTTGTACATATATATAGTTTCGTACATATGCATAAAATAAACACCAAGCTGGCTATTTGATTAATGCCTACTTAACGATTAAAACGCAATTTATTACTCTTCATACCACTACGAAACATCATTAAACAGGGATGATCGTTTGATGAACTGGCCATACACTAAATCAATGGTTACATCAATAAACGTTTTGGATCGATGAGCTGGTATGGAAACGTGGCTTTCACCCCTTGACAGAGTCGACAATTGTATGCATTTGGCAAAACCGTGTTGACAGTGTTAATTGCTAACAGTCATTTCAAACTACGCCATTGTACTTATTAATTATGAATCACTGTCAATAATCAATGATCGTAATAATGGTTCTATCAGATCTCATATCGCCGGTTCGCCAAGTTAAGTGGTGATCTCATATCGCCGGTTCGCCAAGTTAAGTGGTGATCACTACTGGGCATGGTCGAACGTAGATAAGTTGGCATAAGTCATGGTGTAGTATGAAAGTTGTAACGTTTATCACTATCCCGCTAAAATGGTAGGTTCAGAGATTTGATTTTTGATCAGATTTGAAGCATGTGAAGATTTTCTAGCATGTCGTGTGTATGGATACCTATTCCCTCTGTTTTCACTTTCCCTTTCATTCCACGACTAAGCCCAGAAAGTCCCGAAGAAACCATGTCTCCTCTTAATCGTTTTGAAATCTCAGGGTATGAAATTATTGAAGCCAATCAGGAGGTTGCCCAGAAATTCGAGAAAATGGGATGGACACATTTCTTTCAAAGCTTTGATGGTCATCATGTGGAGATTACCAAAATGTTTGCAATGAGTTTTAAAAATGACAGGGTGCGAATTGGGGGTTTCGAATTTGTTATCAATGAAGACAAAATTGTTGAAGCCACGAAACTTCCTCAGGTGGGAGAACGCTGGTTTAAGGGCCTTATGGTTGATAAGAAGAAGTGTTTGGCTCTGTTAATGCCTTTACCAGATAAAACGAAATTGAGGGTAGGCGTACCTGTAAAATTTCTAAAGCCCGAGTGGAGAGCTTACTATGAAATCTTGGTAAGGTACGTAACCTATTGTGGACGTTTTTCCCATTTGCACTTGTATCATTTACGGTTGTTGTTAGCAGTAAAGGGTTATAAACTTTATTTGCCCTTCTATCTTTGGCAAAGCCTTAAGAAAATGTCACAGTCTGTAAGGAATTTCAATAACCCTGACAATAGTCTGTGTCACCATGGATTGATTAAAATTTTATTGCAATTCCAATTATCTGCTAAAGGTCTGTCTTGGGATAAATTTCTAGTCGATTGTAAATTGGGGCCAACGCAGTATTGGCCTAATCCATCTCCTCGAGCTCGTAGGAAACGAAAAATCATGAATCCTGAGGTTAATAGCTCAGAGGATAACGAACCAGAGGCCGTAAACATGTCTATAGATGATGAGGTAAATAAAGATGCTGATAGGGTTTCAGTTCCTTGCGATTCTAGGGAAATATTAAAAGAACCCGAACCTGGTAAGAATGATGGCAACCCTGTAAAATTAAAAGAGGGATTAGCCGAAGACGAAATTGTTAAACCTGCTGAATGTGATAAAAATTCTATGCATAAGTTGAATCATTTGGCTCAGGTTTGTTGTGACAAGGAAGGGTTGAATGTTGGAAAATTATCGTTTTCACGTAGAGTCACTAGAAGCATGCATAATCTCCATTCGACTCCAAGGTATAGGTCTGATCCACAGACTTCCAAATCTACTGCTACCGAACCTGCAGTTGTAGATATTGAGGATGATATTCCGATGCCTGTCCCTAACGCAATGGATGTAGGGAATTCCACTACTGCGCAGGGGAATGATGTGCAATCAGGTGAGGTCGAGGGGAATCGACCAGAAATAAACGTTGACACTGTAGAACTTGAACCATTACACAATCAGCATTGTGACAGTCCTCGTTCTCCTCATATAGCTAGTGAAGACGAAACCCTACAACAGGTATTAGGAAATATCTATCAGGATAAAAACACAGAGTCCAGAGGAAAGCGTAAACAGTGTACAGCCTTATTGGAAGAAGAAAATAAAACGTTCAGGAAAGAATTGCTAGAATGGATTGACAGGTGGAAAAGGGCCAACGTGAAAAAGAATCAACTCAAGAAATCCAAGAAATCGATATTAAAAACAAACCAGCTGCTATTGGAACGAATTGAAAAAAAAAATGTTAAAATTATCAGGTTGAAGGCTAAATTAGCCGAAGCTAGAAGAGTAGTCGCTCTTCATAACGAGGCTTAATAGTTTTCTCTTCTCTTATGTCGCAGTATAACAGGTAATGGTTGTTTCGATTTTGCATGTCTGTAAAATCGGAGATTTTACAGGCATGCATTTATGATTTTGTTTTAATATTTCTGTTAACTGTGTTAAATTGATTTTAATATAATGTATTTATTGAATTTAATGCAGGAGGTTTTATCACCGCCTTCTTCCAGGAATGTAGCACATGTTGATGCGTTGGCACGAAAATGTAGCGGACCTGTTATAAGCTGGAGTTTTGTGAATGGACCAGAACGTTCTGAGATGTCTCGACTCAGGCTAGTCGGTTTTATTTTTAGTAGTAGGTGTAATTAGATGCCCTTTTGGTTAATAAAGTTCCTATAATGTTGCATGCAACATTTATAGCGAAACTAACTCTCAATAGTATATGAATGGAGATTTTTGATGAACTCGGGATGGATGGAGTGTGGAAGAAAACTTGTTGAAATATATTTTATTGCTGGTATTATATCAAACTTGAAGCTGAAGCTTTTATGTGGATAATACTGGATGTCTGCGAATGATGCTGTGACTGGTATTCATTTTTGGATTTTTATATATATACATATATTTCGGTTTGTCATCTTCTGTTTATATGTAAACTCTGTGTGCTGTGACATACTGATGTTTAAATAATTTTCTCACTTTATCATCTCAGGCTAGTTATTGAACGAATATGTCATTATGGTTTTGTTGATTAGTGTGTTCACTATAAACATTAGCGTGCATGATATACCCTCTTGTTTATTTGAAATTTCATTTGTATGTTAACGGTGAATTTTAAATAAGCATTATTTCAAATTTAAATGACTGTCTTGATAGATAATTATTAATCAGTTTTGGAAGTGAAATTTGACTGTGTGCTTTAGGTTAAATCTCATCTCCATTTCTATATAGCAGAGTTATTGTTGTTATGACTTAAATATGTTTTGTTTATATCATACTTCAATTTTCTGTTATTGATTAATGATTAATCTTAGTTTCAAATTTGCTCTCAGCTGAGATAGGGTTAAATAGGGTAGTTAGATTAATTAGTTTTAAAGTTTATTTTATGGAGCATTGTTAATTATTCTGCATGCTGTAATTAAGCTTTCATATTTATAAAATTCCCTAAAAATTGGAGTCTTTCCTTCCGAAAGCAGCCTTAGGAGATTTGTAGATATATAGATAGGATAAACATTATAATAGGTTAGATTTTGCTAGTTTTAAGGTTTCCTTAAGAGACAAACTAGCTGGTAGCAGGACCATAACCTGCGAGGTCTTGTTAATTCAAACACACCGGACACTGCTGTAAGTTGATTGTGTGGATAAAACCTCTTTATTGGCTTTGATTCGTAAAATCAGGCCAACAAATGGCACTAGAAGGAGGGCCTGAATTAAGTAATGGCAGGTGAAACTAATGAAACATTTCCAGCCAGCCAACAATCTTCGGAAGTTAGTAGATCACCTCTTATTGAAACTGTAAGGAATATCCTTGAACGTGATCCTATTACTTCTCCCTTTACTCCTGCACAAGCTGCTCAAACTCTAGAAGAATCCAGACATATCCTTACTAGAGCTTACGCTAATCAGTTAGGTATTACTCCAATAGATTATGGTCTTCCTAGACAACAGCGACATAACCCACAATTGACCATAGTTACAGAAGAATTGGAAATAACTGATAGTACTCCTCAACATCAAGCTGAAAGTTATCAAAGACAGATTACACAAACCAATACCACAAGGAGGTTAATCTCGGGAAGTGGTTCTGATCAGCCACCTTCTCCTCCTGAGTCACCACCCAATAGTCCAAGATCTTCTCATTCAGAGAGTTCCTCTAGCTCTCAAGAAAGTCCAATGGCAGGAAATGCAAAAGGAGGAGGTAATCCTCCACCCCCTCCACCTAATCCACAGCTCCCTTGGTTGAGGGCAGCTGCTGTAGCAATTCCTGGGGTACAACACTCATTACCAAAACATTCAGATAAAATTCTTCCTAAGTTTAACCCAGATGACAAAGAACCTACAGAGGTACATATTGATAAATTCATGTTAGTTGTTCAAACCTTAAATGTTCAGCATGAAGATGTTGTTTGTCGATTGTTTCCTCTCACCTTTGAGGGAAGAGCCTCTACCTGGTACTTTTCATTAGTACAAGGATCTATTACAAATTGGGAGGAATTTAATAAAGTTTTTTTAGATAAATTCGGGGAAGATAAAACACCTGCTCTTTTAGCCCTAGAATTATCTAGAATTAAAATGGAACCCAAAGAAAGGATTAAAGACTTTAATCAAAGGTTTCTAACATTGAAAAATAAAATTCCAATTGCTTCTCAACCACCGGAAGATATAATCATCGAAAATTATACATCAGCCCTACCTAGGAATTCCGGAATGTTTGTTAAGAGAGCTGGAAAAACAACACTGATAGAAACATTTGATGAAGCAATTAAAGTAGAAAAGGATTTCATGTCTTATGAACCAGAAAGAAGTGGTAAAACTGATTCTTTTCCTCGAAAGAAAGTAGAAAAATCTAGTTCAGATAAAGATAAAGCTTTCGATGTGGAACAGCTACATAACGCTATTCGAACGTTAACCAATGAAGCTATAGGGTTAAAAAAGACCAATTCTGAAGCTTCTCCTTCTAGAGATTACTTCAGAAACCAATTTAGACAAAACCCAAACGCAATCAATAAGAACACACCCCCAGATGTAGCTGCTAATGAAGAAATCTTTAATACAATTCGAGCTGTTCTATCTTTGTCTGAAACACCTAGTCAAGACATAAATCAGAATAAAGAAGATGAAGAATCTGAAAATGAGGATGAATCAGAAGAACCTCAACAAATTAATGGTCACTTCTGGGATAATTTTGTGAAAAAACATGAGAACAGAAGTCCACCCTCAGGACAACACGCATATAATACACGTAGTAAAGCAATTGCAAATACTCCTGGTGCTTCAAGCTCTACTTCAAACACTGATAATAATAACTCACAACTAAACAAACAAACTCAACCCGGCAAGCTAACTCAGTCAAATAAGGGTACCCAAACCATTCAAAACGCTCCGAAGATGGATTTACAATATGACATAATTGAAGATTTGAAGAAGACACGTGCAAACATTAGTATGTACGATCTCCTTCAAATCTATCCAATGCCTGATAGTCCTATTATTAATCCTGCAGTAAGCACGATCATCCCTAATACAAAGCCAAATGTTGCTGCTAACAGTTCAACCAATGATCCAACAGCAACTGATAAAGGGAAAACATCAACTGATAAAGCTTCTTTGATAGGTAAGAATTCTAAGTCGACTACACCTCCATTCTTACTTACCTTTGAAATTTTTAATAGGAATGTCCACAACTGCATGTTAGATTCAGGAGCATCTTCTAATGTTATGCCTTTATCCGTGTGCAAGAAATTAAATGGCAAATTTGTTCCATCCAATGCACAAATAACTCAATTAGATAGAACAAACGTTAAGGTTGTCGGAGAGATGAAAGATGTCTTAATTAGGATTGCTTGTAACCCTTCAGTTTATCAAATCATAGACATCGTAATTGCTGATATACCTAATGCATATGGACTATTCTTAAGTAGGGATTGGTCTCAACAACTAAATGGTTTCTTTGCCACTGATTGGTTAACCTTGTGGTTACCAAAAAATGGAAAAGCAAATCAGATAAAGATACAAAGAGAAAGGTACATGAAACATACTGTTACAGAACTACATGATCCTAGTGAACCTGTGTTGTTTTCTGATTCCATTATGGGAAACTACATGTATGAATTAGGTTTTGGAGATTTCAAAGCTGAAAACTCTCTCCTTTCTGAAAGTAGCCAGCAATCTGAGATTTGTAATGTAACAGTTATTTCTCCTAACTGTTCCCTTAAGGAGACCATTGGTGTTGAAAATAATGTAAATATTGTAAATATCATAGAAAGTAAAGTGGTTGCACATAATTCTATTTGGACTCTTTATTTCGATGGTGCAAAATCTAAAGAAGGAGCAGGAGCCGGTTGTTTACTAATAGATCCTCAAGGTAATAAGACTTGTATAGCCTGTAGACTAGAATTTAGTTGTACAAATAATATGGTTGAATATGAAGCTTTGATTCAAGGATTGAAAAAAGCAATCGATTTGGGCATCAAAGAGATAGTGGTTTTTGGCGATTCAGAGATCATCGTTAGATAGGTGCGTAATTCCATTCATTGTTTATCTGAACATTTGCAAAGTTATCAAAAAGAGGTATGGAATCTTATCACATATTTTGATGCATTTAACATAAATTCTGTTCCTAGAAGTCAAAATCAAGAAGCAGACTTATTGGCAAATGTAGCTTCCAAATTGATTCCTTCAGAAAAATTTTCACCAGAATTCTTTTCTGTTGAATTAATTTTTAGGCCCTCCATACCTGATAACATTTTTAATTGGCGTGTGTTTGACAATGATACACAGGTACTGCATTTTCTGACAAATGATGGAATCTTCAAAGATTCGGCAATAGATGAAATCACTCACGACGACAATTTACGAGATTTTTCGGTAATTAATGATTTTTGTTCAATTGAGAAATCCTTCGAACAGGTAAAACCCGTTCCCAACTCAGTATTGAGATTAGAGAAGTTTTTTGATTTGCAGGATAAGTTTAAGTCAGTTCCTAATTGTAAAACAAATAGCTCTTGCATGAAATATGAAACTATCAATTTGGGAACAAAATCTAATCCCCAAACTATAAACCTAGGAATAGATTGTGATCCTGTAGAAAGAACAGCTTTCATAAAATTATTCAAAGAGTTTAAAGATATATTTGCGTGGACATATGAGGACTTAAAAACATTCAATACTCAAGTCATGCAACATATAATTCCAATTAAACAAGAATCAAAACCTTTTCAGCAGAAATTAAGAAAATATCACCCATCATTAGAACCAACAATTAAAAAAGAACTGAATAAATTGCTAACTGCCAGGATCATTTTCCCTGTCAGACACACTCAGTGGGTAGCAAACTTAGTTCCAGTTAGAAAGAAAAATGGGGATATTCGATTATGTGTCGATTTTAGAAATTTAAATAAAGCTTCTGAAAAAGATAACTACCCAGTTCCACCCATGGAACAAATTCTTCAGAAAGTATCTGGGGCTGAGATACTGTCTCTCCTTGATGGTTTCTCAGGGTATAACCAAATATTAGTCTCCCCGGATGATCAATTAAAAACAGCTTTTAGAACTCCATGGGGAACGTACGCATACCGTAAGATGCCCTTTGGGTTAATCAATGCGGGAGCAACATTTCAACGAGCAATGGATATTTCCTTTAGAGGCATGATCAATCATTCAGTCGTTGTCTATTTGGATGACGTTACTGTCTACTCTAAACATCGGCCTGATCATCTTAACCATTTGAGAAAAGTGTTTGAACGATGTAGAAAATTTGGAATATCTTTAAATCCTAAGAAAACAATATTTGTTGTTTCAGAAGGTATCTTGTTAGGATGTGTAGTATCGAAACATGGAATCATGATTGATCCGGAAAGAACACAAGCTATTTCAAAGATTACTTTCCCTTCTAGCAAGAAAGGAATGCAGTCATTCTTAGGGAAAATTAATTTTGTCAGGAGATTCATTCCTAGTTTTTCAGAGACTGTTCGTCCTTTGCAAAAAATGATTAAAAAGGATGCTGTGTTTAATTGGGGACAAACTGAAAAACAATCCTTTCAGAAAATTTTAGAAGCTATTTCAGAAGCTCCTAGTCTTCTAAGTCCAGATTTTAACAAGGATTTTATATTATATACCTTTGCTTATGATATTGCGTATGCAGCAGTATTAACTCAATTAAACCAACAAAATAATGAGGTTCCAATTTCGTTCATGAGTTCGAATTTCAAAGGTGCTGAACTAAACTATCATGAAGTGGATAAACAAGCTTATGCTGTTTTTAAAGCGGTAAAACATTTTCGTCCTTACTTGTTAAAATCCAAAACAAAAGTAATTGTACCTTATTCTTCAGTAAGAAATTTGTTGGTACAAAAAGATTTAGGAGAAAAAAGGGCACCTTGGATGACAGCTCTTCAAGAGTATGACTTAGAAATCAAACCATCAACGATAGTTAAAGGACAAGGGTTGTGTAAACTAGCTGCTGAAGCTGCTCATACGCTTGATGATAAAACTGAAATTGTCATTGATGAAGATTTACTTACCAGAGAAATTTATTTTTATCCACCACCTCAAGATTCCTGGTACATAGACATACGAGTACTTCTGGAAACAGGGACTGCCCCTGATTACTTAGATCCAAGGAAGAAAAGAGCACTAAGATTGAAATCTGCCCCGTACTTATTAATAGATAATGTCCTCTTTCGAAGAAATTCAGATGGGGTATACCTTCGGTGTTTAGATAAAGATGAAACAGAAACAATTCTAAAAGAATTGCATTCTGGACCAGCGGGAGGTCATTTCGGTGGAGAAACCACAGCCCATAAAATTCTTAGGGCTGGTTATTATTGGCCTACCTTGTTTCGAGATTCTTATACTTTCGTTAGAAAGTGTCAAGAGTGTCAACTTGCCGCAGGAAAAGTTAAAAAATCTGCTTTCCCTTTACAACCTGTTTCAGCTGAAAGACCTTTTCAGCAGTGGGGTATCGATATAATAGGTCCAATAAATCCTCCCTCATCAATGCGACACAAGTATATAATAACTGCAACTGATTATTTCACTCGTTGGGCTGAGGCTGCACCGTTGAAAGTTGTGAATACTAATCAAGTTATATTATTTTTGGATTTCTTTATCATAACAAGATTTGGTGTTCCTGATTCTTTGGTCTTCGATAATGCATCATATTTTTCATCAATCGAATTGACTCAGTTTGCTTTAGAAAAAGGAATAAGAATCAGATATTCAGCTAATTACCATCCTCATGGGAATGGTCTAGCTGAGTCAACAAATAAAAATTTATTGAAAATTCTTAAAAGAACTGTTTCAGTTCACCATCAGAATTGGCATACAGAATTGGTTAATGCTCTCTGGGCAAACAGAGTAACTCCAAAAGTTGCAATAGGTAATTCACCATTTTTCTTAGTGTATGGAACTGAAGCTATTCTTCCGCCAAATTTATTTTTACCTTCATTACAGTTAGCTCAGTCTGTCCAAGAAGAAGAATGCCCAGCAATGGAGAAAAGAATTAATGCATTGCTAAAATTAGAAGAGGATAGAGAAAAGTCAAAATAGCACTTTAACAAACATCAACAAATTGTTAAATCTTGGTTTGACCAATCATTTAGTTCTGATCGCGAATTTCAGGTAGGAGACTTGGTCTTAAAATGGGATAAAGCTCATGAAGTTAAGGGTAATCATACTAAGTTTCAAAAACTGTGGTTAGGTCCCTTTGTTATTTCTGAAAAAATAGGTCCAAGTACCTTTCGATTGCAAACACTTGAAGGACAGTCCGAGACATTCCCTGTGAATGGACTGATTCTTAAGAAATATTTCTGTTAATAATTGCTGTCTAAAATGTATATACTTATTCACTGTTTGTAAATAATTTATATTTTTGTATATACACCAGCAAACTGTATATGAGTCAAATTTCTGTCAATATCAAATATTTCAGATTGTTAAAATTTATGTATATAACTAGTCCTCAAAACAGGAATATGTAATTAACAACTGTAATTAGTATAAATAAATAAGATCAGTTTACTCATCAGTCTTTAAAATTTTGATTTAAACTGAAATCTTTTAAAATTTGTTCGGATTGATCAAAATCTCTTGAATTTGTAAAAACCTTCGTTAGTTCTATTTATAAGTGTTTCTCGGATTTTCTTTCATCTGGTTACTTTCTTAAATAAGGATAGTTTATTATATATCTTTTTCGAAGCTCGTGCTTTTGAAAAATCTTTATAGATCTCTATCATCGGTTTAGAAAACTTTTGTCATTTGAAAACTGTCTAGCATCTGTTCCAGCTAATAAGAAGCTAAAGTGAGAGACGGAAGGTCTCAGTAATGAGCCGGTCTGATCAGAATCATAAATATCACTGGTATGACATTATTAGGAAACTAGTAATGGCTTTTGGTCTTGAAATCAAAAGATAAGGGGTCTCAGTAATGAGCCAGCTGATTCATTTTCTGGTGATATTTATGACTGACATTACCATTTGGTTACCATGCTAGGTGATGATCTCTCATTTTAGTTAAAACAAAATTAATAAAAATCCTAATAAACACAAATTTTGCCTGAAGAACAGGAGGTCTCAGTAATGAGCCGACCTAATCATGATCATCAGTGTTGTCTGGAATAACTTCATTTCTGATCACCAGGGTGATGGCTTTTGATTTTAAATTAAAAGACAGGAGATCTCATCACGAGTCGGCCTGCTTATTTCAGATAATTCTCGTGAATGATACTATCACATTGGGACACCAAATCCAGATAGTAGTCTTCAGACAGAATTATTATTTACATTAAAAAATAAAATAAAAATAAAAAATAAAAAAATGAAAGCAATCAACAAGAAAGTTATTATACCATGGAACAGGTTCTAGATGGTTTTCAGAGAAATAGTATTCGATGCTGATGGTAAGATCATCTTTACTAAGAAGTACTGGTTTCGATGAAGATATTTGTAAGCCTATCTCTAATCAAATGTTTGTTTCAAAAGATGAAATATTTCTGAGTTATACTTATGAATCTGAATAAATAAAGGTTTGATATGAATAAAGGATTTTGATTATCTTTAACAGATTTCTAAGCTTTCGTTTTCATCATCTTGTTTTTAAGCAGAGATAACTGGTTCTTCCAGGTCGTCGCCATTTGTTGGCCGCCAGCAACAACCTCTTCATTTCTTGACAAAGTGAAGAGAGATCAGCTCTTTATGTGATTTATCAATTCAAAATTATGTTAGAGCTCCTTCAGAATCTTTGATTCTGAAGGTGCTCTTAATCAAAGAAAAGTAATTAATGATTCTAGAGCTGATAGGAACTTGATCATTAAAACTTGGCTTTTGAACGAAGGTTAGATAAGTTTCGTAAATTCTCATTAAAGTTATTTAAAATATCAAAATGAATTTATGTGACTTAAGGGATTTGTGCCAAGAGAAATATCATAAAACACATTGTTTAGGGTATTATTAGTCCAAAGACTAAGAGAATTTTTAAAGTTAATATCATAAGGAATACCCTATTATGAACTTTGTAAATATCATAGTTAATCTGTAGATAAGATTTGTATAGGAAGCTTTTTACATATAATAAATACACTATAAGATAGTATAATGTGTCAATAGGATGTATAAAGGTTTTAAAAAAACTTAGTGTTGTACATATATATAGTTTCGTACATATGCATAAAATAAACACCAAGCTGGCTATTTGATTAATGCCTACTTAACGATTAAAACGCAATTTATTACTCTTCATACCACTACGAAACATCATTAAACAGGGATGATCGTTTGATGAACTGGCCATACACTAAATCAATGGTTACATCAATAAACGTTTTGGATCGATGAGCTGGTATGGAAACGTGGCTTTCACCCCTTGACAGAGTCGACAATTGTATGCATTTGGCAAAACCGTGTTGACAGTGTTAATTGCTAACAGTCATTTCAAACTACGCCATTGTACTTATTAATTATGAATCACTGTCAATAATCAATGATCGTAATAATGGTTCTATCAGATCTCATATCGCCGGTTCGCCAAGTTAAGTGGTGATCTCATATCGCCGGTTCGCCAAGTTAAGTGGTGATCACTACTGGGCATGGTCGAACGTAGATAAGTTGGCATAAGTCATGGTGTAGTATGAAAGTTGTAACGTTTATCACTATCCCGCTAAAATGGTAGGTTCAGAGATTTGATTTTTGATCAGATTTTCTAGCATGTCATGTGTATGGATACCTATTCCCTCTGTTTTCACTTTCCCTTTCATTCCACGACTAAGCCCAGAAAGTCCCGAAGAAACCATGTCTCCTCTTAATCGTTTTGAAATCTCAGGGTATGAAATTATTGAAGCCAATCAGGAGGTTGCCCAGAAATTCGAGAAAATGGGATGGACACATTTCTTTCAAAGCTTTGATGGTCATCATGTGGAGATTACCAAAATGTTTGCAATGAGTTTTAAAAATGACAGGGTGCGAATTGGGGGTTTCGAATTTGTTATCAATGAAGACAAAATTGCTGAAGCCACGAAACTTCCTCAGGTGGGAGAACGCTGGTTTAAGGGCCTTATGGTTGATAAGAAGAAGTGTTTGGCTCTGTTAATGCCTTTACCAGATAAAACGAAATTGAGGGTAGGCGTACCTGTAAAATTTCTAAAGCCCGAGTGGAGAGCTTACTATGAAATCTTGGTAAGGTACGTAACTTGTTGTGGACGTTTTTCCCATTTGCACTTGTATCATTTACGGTTGTTGTTAGCAGTAAAGGGTTATAAACTTAATTTGCCCTTCTATCTTTGGCAAAGCCTTAAGAAAATGTCACAGTCTGTAAGGAATTTCAATAACCCTGACAATAGTCTGTGTCACCATGGATTGATTAAAATTTTACTGCAATTCCAATTATCTGCTAAAGGTCTGTCTTGGGATAAATTTCTAGTCGATTGTAAATTGGGGCCAACGCAGTATTGGCCTAATCCATCTCCTCAAGCTCGTAGGAAACGAAAAATCATAAATCCTGAGGTTAATAGCTCAGAGGATAACGAACCAGAGGCCGTAAACATGTCTATAGATGATGAGGTAAATAAATATGCTGATAGGGTTTCAGTTCCTTGCGATTCTAGGGAAATATTAAAAGAACCCGAACCTGGTAAGAATGATGGCAACCCTGTAAAATTAAAAGAGGGATTAGCCGAAGACGAAATTGTTAAA
The DNA here is from genome assembly GCA_027924585.1 of Larix kaempferi. NCBI lineage: Eukaryota > Viridiplantae > Streptophyta > Pinopsida > Pinales > Pinaceae > Larix > Larix kaempferi. Next base: position 9,944,355 of record BSBM01000848.1, read on the forward strand.
CCTGCTGAATGTGATAAAAATTCTATGCATAAGTTGAATCATTTGGCTCAGGTTTGTTGTGACAAGGAAGGGTTGAATGTTGGAAAATTATCGTTTTCACGTAGAGTCACTAGAAGCATGCATAATCTCCATTCGACTCCAAGGTATAGGTATGATCCACAGACTTCCAAATCTACTGCTACCGAACCTGCAGTTGTAGATATTGAGGATGATATTCCGATGCCTGTCCCTAACGCAATGGATGTAGGGAATTCCACTACTGCGCAGGGGAATGATGTGCAATCAGGTGAGGTCGAGGGGAATCGACCAGAAATAAACGTTGACACTGTAGAACTTGAACCATTACACAATCAGCATTGTGACAGTCCTCGTTCTCCTCATATAGCTAGTGAAGACAAAACCCTACAACAGGTATTAGGAAATATCTATCAGGATAAAAACACAGAGTCCAGAGGAAAGCGTAAACAGTGTACAGCCTTATTGGAAGAAGAAAATAAAACGTTCAGGAAAGAATTGCTAGAATGGATTGACAGGTGGAAAAGGGCCAACGTGAAAAAGAATCAACTCAAGAAATCCAAGAAATCGATATTAAAAACAAACCAGCTGCTATTGGAACGAATTGAAAAACAAAATGTTAAAATTATCAGGTTGAAGGCTAAATTAGCCGAAGCTAGAAGAGTAGTCGCTCTTCATAACGAGGCTTAATAGTTTTCTCTTCTCTTATGTCGCAGTATAACAGGTAATGGTTGTTTCGATTTTGCATGTCTGTAAAATCGGAGATTTTACAGGCATGCATTTATGATTTTGTTTTAATATTTCTGTTAACTGTGTTAAATTGATTTTAATATAATGTATTTATTGAATTTAATGCAGGAGGTTTTATCACCGCCTTCTTCCAGGAATGTAGCACATGTTGATGCGTTGGCACGAAAATGTAGCGGACCTGTTATAAGCTGGAGTTTTGTGAATGGACCAGAACGTTCTGAGATGTCTCGACTCAGGCTAGTCGGTTTTATTTTTAGTAGTAGGTGTAATTAGATGCCCTTTTGGTTAATAAAGTTCCTATAATGTTGCATGCAACATTTATAGCGAAACTAACTCTCAATAGTATATGAATGGAGATTTTTGATGAACTCGGGATGGATGGAGTGTGGAAGAAAACTTGTTGAAATATATTTTATTGCTGGTATTATATCAAACTTGAAGCTGAAGCTTTTATGTGGATAATACTGGATGTCTGCGAATGATGCTGTGACTGGTATTCATTTTTGGATTTTTATATATATACATATATTTCGGTTTGTCATCTTCTGTTTATATGTAAACTCTGTGTGCTGTGACATACTGATGTTTAAATAATTTTCTCACTTTATCATCTCAGGCTAGTTATTGAACGAATATGTCATTATGGTTTTGTTGATTAGTGTGTTCACTATAAACATTAGCGTGCATGATATACCCTCTTGTTTATTTGAAATTTCATTTGTATGTTAACGGTGAATTTTAAATAAGCATTATTTCAAATTTAAATGACTGTCTTGATAGATAATTATTAATCAGTTTTGGAAGTGAAATTTGACTGTGTGCTTTAGGTTAAATCTCATCTCCATTTCTATATAGCAGAGTTATTGTTGTTATGACTTAAATATGTTTTGTTTATATCATACTTCAATTTTCTGTTATTGATTAATGATTAATCTTAGTTTCAAATTTGCTCTCAGCTGAGATAGGGTTAAATAGGGTAGTTAGATTAATTAGTTTTAAAGTTTATTTTATGGAGCATTGTTAATTATTCTGCATGCTGTAATTAAGCTTTCATATTTATAAAATTCCCTAAAAATTGGAGTCTTTCCTTCCGAAAGCAGCCTTAGGACATTTGTAGATATATAGATAGGATAAACATTATAATAGGTTAGATTTTGCTAGTTTTAAGGTTTCCTTAAGAGACAAACTAGCTGGTAGCAGGACCATAACCTGCGAGGTCTTGTTAATTCAAACACACCGGACACTGCTGTAAGTTGATTGTGTGGATAAAACCTCTTTATTGGCTTTGATTCGTAAAATCAGGCCAACAAGGAATCATGCTCTTCTTTAAAAATTGCATAACCTTCATCAAGAGACAATTCAAGTTCCTCTTCCACCACATCAAGTGTTTGGATCTCTTCAAGTTCATCTTCAAACACATCAAGAACATTCAAATTTCCACATTTCTCATGATCCACCATGTCATGAGAATCCTCCAAACAATCTACCATTTGACAATCTGAAACATAGGAAGAAAAACAAGTATCTTGCAACTTTTCAAGAAGTTGCTCATTTTGAATTGTGAGCTTATGATTATCCTCATTATTCTTCAAGTATGCATCATGTAACAATTCATTAAGCTCAAACAAATGGTTTCTATCAAAAAGCAAAGACATGAAATTACCTTTGATGTGGCACATTGCTCTTTGAATCTTCTCCATGTCTTCAAGGAAGGATGTTTCCTCCAATGAAGTAGCTCTCCAACAAGAATTTGACACCAATGCTTGAGTGTCATGGAGAATGCTGAGGGACTCTTGGATCTTCTTTTCATTCATCTTTAAGGACCCTTCAAGAAAATGAGGCTCTGGCAAATGAACCTCCTCATCTTCTTCATTTTTTCTTGGACCAACTTCATGAAGCTCAAGTGGTGATGGGGAAGTTGATCTTGGTTCTTCTTCAACTGCTGCAAGGTCTTCATTATCATGCTTAATGGAACTTGGGCTTGCAGCAACAATTTCAAAAGTGATCTCTATGTCACCAACATAGAGGTGTGAGCACCCATCAGTAGGTACTCCTTCATAGTTTAAGCATCCATCAGTAGATGCTCTTTGGTTCATGTCTAAGATAGAAGGTGTCTCGAAATGATCTTCCATATTTTCAATAGAATTTTCTTCATGATCTTGTGATGTCTCTTCCTTTTGCTCCTTCAAGCAAGTTGATGCATTGTGCCCCTTGGTTTTCTTAAAATCAATAATTTTTTCCACAAGTTCGATAGAAAACAATTCGAATCCTTCCTTAAGTTGCTTGGTCATATCTTCAAATATTGTTTTCATAATTTTTATATGCTCCTCACCATCATATGAGGCTCCCTTTTCATCCCTAGTCATAGTTTCCTCAAAAAATTTGCTCTTCTTCTCCTACTTTTTTTTTTTTTCCTCTTCAACAAAAGCACTTTTGGTTTCAATATCTAATGGTGGTACCTGAATTCTTGTCCTCATGAATATTAGACCACATCATGTGCCAAGATCATGCTCTGATACCACTGTAATGTCCCTTGTTAGGAATTTTATTAAAATTGCAATTTTCCACTTTTTTTCCTTGGTTCGACCTTTGACTAGTTTTGATCTCTAGGTCCCAAATTTGCCCCAAATGATCCCAAATCTTCTAAGAATGTATGTGAATGATATTAGAACATAAATATGTGTTTTAGGGATGACTTTGTACCTTTAAAACACTTCTGCAAATACTCTTTCAATTCTGGTCAATGTAGGTAACTTTACTAGTGATTTCCCTTTGACTAGTATTGGTCTCTAGGTCTCAAATTGACTCCAAATTCCTTCAAATATTCAAGGAAAGTGTATGAATGATATTAGGACTGGAATATGATGTTCAGGGATAACATATGGCTACCAAAAGACCTCTGAAAACGCTCTTAAGATTCTGGACCAAGTATGCAATTTTACTAGTAATTTGGGGTTCAAATCCCCCTGAGGTAAGTACTGAAAATGGCTTCCCAAATGCCTCCAAACCCACTCAAATTTATGAACAGAGGTATGTAATGTGTTAATTATGTTATTAAGGTCTCATATGAACCATTAATGGTTTATTATAATTGTTCTCACCCTCTCCCATTCAACTGCAAAAATCACCAATTCGACCCTTGGGAAAATGGCACTATTTCTTCTCCCAATGCAATTAAACTGAGTAAAAATACTTCAAATGCTCAAGTACAGTACATGAAACTTGTAAAATACATCCATGGCAGTCCATTAATCACAAATGCATCATAGAATCATCCATTCATTCAAAATCATCATCAATACATTGGTTCACAACAAGGTAGTGGGGAAATGGCATTGTTCTTCCATTAAAAATAAGATTTATACATTTCTACTTGGAATTTCGACCTGAAACTTTCTGGAGATGAAGAACAGAGTATTTACTTCATATTAAAAAAGAAATGGTGCATTAGAAGCTCCCCCAAAGAGTACAATAGCTCACCAAAAACGCCCTCCCTCAAGGATCAAGAATATGCCATCAAAACTGAAAATGGTTGAAGGAGTGAGATGCAATAGAAGAAACCATGAGCTGCCCTGTAGCTTACACCTGCAAATAAAGACTCCATTAAATCTCCAAATGAAAGGTCTAAATGGCCTTTCCAATTGCCAACTTGGATGGGAATCTTTCACCCTCGAAATTGGCTAAGGCAAGAAACTAGTCATCCACTAGCTCTCCCTCTTCACAAATGCAATTGCAAATTCTACAAATGATAAAAAGCCATTTTCATACTTCATTTCTAAATTTTATAACCAACATTAGCATTCTAAGGGTCGAAATCCTCTCAATAGATTCAATAGATTTCCATTTAGGAAATATTCCACATTTGCCACTTGTCTCCTAGTTCCAACCTTCCATCTTCTCCCAAATTCGATTTTGAGTCTCTTTGGCTTCTCCAACTCCCAAATTCTCCTTCTTTGAGCCTATTTTTGGGGCTGACATGTCATAGTGGTCAGATGTCAGAGGTCAGGTCTGCAATTTGTCATAGTTGTCATAGATGCTCCATCATTGGTGTCATAGGGGCTAGGGAATCTAGCCCAAGTGTCCACAAACTTCCACTTTGACTCTTTATCTTCCATGGAGGTGACCAATACTTCCCAATTCGACCTAATATGTTCAATGACATGTGTTATGAATTACCAACTCACCCAAGAGTTTTCACATTCCCATTAATTCAAATTTGCAAAATAGAGATACCATGTATTATGAAAAATCAAGCTAGTGTGGGTCACACATCCTCCATATGTCTCCAAAACCATTTGTCACCTAGGATTTCTCTTGAATTTCTTTATTCACTCTATTTATTAAATACTTGAACCCTTATAATGTCTAAACATCATTTATTATCCCCCTTATTCCAAATCCCAAAGCTTCCACCCCCAAACCTAGGAAACTAGTAATTTTCCTCCTTGGCAATTATTTGACCCTTAACATCAATTTTACAAACTCTAATGAATATGGCTAATGTGATTAGGCCATTGTGACCCAATTCCAAATTTGGGACATGAAAATGATGCACTATTTGTTTTTGGCATGGAGGTGTGGCAGAGTGATGGAATCTTCCTTGGACAAGGGAAGTATGCAGTAGAGATCCTGAAGAGGTTCGGGATGATGGACTACAAGGCTATGGCCACACCTATGGCATCGAATCTGAAGCTTCTATGTGATTCTTCATCTGAGTCGATTGATGTCTCTATGTATCATCAGATGATTGGGTCCTTGATGTACCTGATGAACACGAGACTAGACATTTGCTTTGCTGTGAACACATTGAGTCAGTTCCTGACAGATCCGAGGAGTGTTCACCTGGTTGCTGTAAAGCATGTTCTAAGGTACCTGAAGGGTACAGTGGATTATGGGCTCAAGTATGAGGCGAATCAAAAGTTTAACCTACAGGGTTATGTTGATTCAGATTTGGCTGGCAGTGCTACAGATAGGAAGAGCACATCTGGGTGTTGCTTCAGTATGGGATCAGGTGTGATCTCTTGGTTTAGCAGGAAGCAGTCCTGCGTAGCACTGAGTATAGCTGAGGCAGAGTATGTTGAACCCTTTAGCTAGTTGTGAGGCAGTATGGCTACGGAAGCTACTGTCCGAGTTATTTGATCTCCCGTTGGATGCTACTGGTATCTTTTGTGATAACCAGAGTTGTGTGAAGCTGTCCGAGAACCCAGTGTTTCATGACAGGACGAAACACATAGAGATCAAATATCACTATATCAGGGATATGGTGCAGAGAGGAGCTGTGAAGCTCCTGTATGTTGTGACGGACGAGCAGATTGCAGATGTGCTGACGAAGCCACTAGCCATGGTGAAGTTCGAGTACTTCAGGGAGAGGCTTGGTGTTCTTCAGATCGAGGACACTTCGAGGAAGAAGTGATGGACACATTTGCTGAAGCCATTCCAAGCATGATGGAAGGAGGATCCTTCACATGGATGTGGATGTAAGCGTTGGGTGATGAAAATCAGGATGATGTTCTGGTTTCTGCTTTGTATGATCAGTTGGATCATTTATATGTATATGTATGTACGCATCATGTTGGATGCTGGATATGATCAGTTGGATCATTTATATGTATGTACGCATCATGTTGGATGCTCGATATGATCGGTTGGATCATGTGTATGTATTTTTGTATATGCATCATGTTGGATGCTTGGACCATGTATCTGTATATGAATCAGGTGGATACATTGTATGATCAGGTGGATCATGTATGGTGATATGTATCATGCATTTGTATTTGTATCAGGTGGATACATTGTATGATAAGGTGGATCATGTATGATGATATGTATCAGGTAAATACTTGGTATGCATCAGGTAGATGCATTGTATGATCAGGATGATCATGGATGACGAGCTTCAGGATGTTGCTCCAGATGACATGCAGCAGGATGTTGCAGTGATGATGATTATATTGATCATGTGTACATCAGGATGATGTATGGTGAGTATCAGGTTGATACTCTATGGCCATGGATCAGGTTGTGCAGATGAGCATGTAATTCGTTGCCCTGGGAGATTTGCAGATAGTCTTTCGAGGTTTTGCCAATGGCATGTAATTCGGTGCCCTGGGATATCTGGCAAATGCTCTTTCGAGGTTTTGCTCTGGGAGGACATATAATTTGTTGCCCTGGGAGATCTGCAGATAGTCTTACGAGGTTTTTCCTATGGCATGTAATTCGTTGCCTTGGGATATCTGGCAGATGCTCTTTAGAGGTTTTGTCCTATGGCATATAATTCGTGTCCCTGGGAGATCCGATAGGTTGGGCTGTGTGCCCGTAATCAGTCCTGGGATTCTCTTGCGAGGTTTTTCCTTGACCACATGTAATTCATGCCCTGGGAGATCCTATAGGTAGAGCTGTGTGCTCGTAACAGCCTGGGATGCTCTTGCGAGGTTTTGTCGTGACCACATGTAATTCGTGCCCTGGGAGATCCTATAGGTAGAGTTGCATGCTCGTAACAGCCTGGGATGCTCTTGCGAGGTTTTGTGGTGAGGTAACATATAATATGGCCCTTGGATATCTGCAGATAGTCTTTCGAGGTTTTGCCTATGGCATGTAATTCGTTGCCCTGGGATATCTGGCAGATGCTCTTTCGAGGTTTTGTGACGCACGTAATAAGTCCTGAGGATTCCACAGTATGGCCAGTGATGACGAAGACCTGGAGGTGGTGGGCCTACATCCGGTATGAAAAAGGACTGGCTCTGTAGAAATTCCTATGACGAGTAGATTCAGAGATTGATTGAGATAGCAGTAGCAGTTACGATGATGATGTCTCGATGACGATTATCCAGTGACGATGACCCAGAGAAGAAGACTTGTGCTAGAAGATCTGTGCTAGAAGACCTGTGCTGAGAAATACCTTCCTATTTAAGAGGGAGTGTTGATGTATATGTAAGTTTGGAATGCATTTCATATATGTATGGTTGTACTCCTATAGAGATGGTATTATTCCTCTATACGGAAGTGTCGTCATTTATATTGTAAATGTCGTAACTTATACTTGATGGGTTATTAGACCACCTTGTTGGGGTCGGCCCTTTATAAGTCATGTGGTTCAAAGGGTTATTAGACCACCCTATTGGGGGTCGGCCATGTGGGTCGAAGGGTTATTAGACCACCCTATTGGGGGTCGGCCCAGTCAGCATTATGTTATGTGGTTAATATCGAGCCTACATGATTTATGTAAAAGGAAAGTCAAGTCAATTATAAATAGAGTGCAGGAGGCACTCTATTTGATCACTCACTTCTCACTCATGCACTCAAGGAGGAGTGGCGCACTTATGGAGGAGGAGGATCTGCTGCTCGGATATGTCTATCTCTAATGTTTGGGTTGTATCATTGCTCTATCTATCTCTGAGGAAGTTATTGGGGTTTTTCACCTTTATGGTTTTTCCCAAGTAAATCTTTGTGTCTCTTGTGTGCTTGCATTATTGTCTCCATGAATGATATGCTGTAGATTTGCTGTACATGTTGTTCTCTCAGTTAAGATGCTAGATCAGATTGAAGTAAATTCTAAAAATTTAACAGATTTTTTCCATTTTCTTCATCATAATATCAAATTTAACAGCAATGTAAGAAGATGTTGAAGCTAAATTTTCTTCCCTAATTTTTCTCCTATATGTTTATGCTCTTTGTTTCATTTTTCCATAGGCCATTAAGTTTGCTTCTACTTCCACTGCATCTTTCAACATATCTGGAAAAGTAGCTGACTTCCTTTCTCTCAACATACAAGAAAAATCACCATCAAAATCATCTGCATAGTGTAATTTGGCAACCCCCAGTAGAGGTTTAACATCGACGGGAATTGAATTATAAACCCTCATAAATCTTGCAAAAAATTATTTAACACACTCAAAACCCCCTTTTTTCAAATTATTATAGTGTTAGAATTTGTAAAGGGTTTTTCTTATCTTCCCATCTTTCAAGAAAATGATTTACAAACTCATCATAGGAAGGGATAGATCTTGCAGCAAGAGTTCTAAAACATTTCTTAACCTCTCCGGATAAACTTTGAGCCAACAATCTCATTTTAGCATCATCATGATCTACTTCTTCAAGATCAATGAAATCATTAAACCTATCAACATGTTGCTGGATTGTGTAATTCCCTTCTCCATCAAACAATGTGATTCTTTGTGCATAATTTTGAGGAAGGTCATGCAAGACATCAGGCAAAGCAAGTGGGGCAAATCTAGCAGCCATGATTATTGAAGGGTTTTGAATAATATTATGAGTCTGTGATGGTGGTTTTTGAGTTTTCTATTTTTTCAACTCAACCTTTCCATATTTCTGTAAATCTTACCAAACATACTGTAATAGATATGACTGAAATATATTCTGATCAATAATAGTTTCTTTTAAATCTGACTCATACTTAGATCTAATTAAAGATTGCTCAAACCTTTCACCTAGAATGATATCTTCAAAAATCAACAGTTCAACGGGGAAATCCATGATAAGTCCATGAGGTGGGAACAAATGACCATCAAATGCTTTGAGTATTGTATGGGATGGTACTAGGGTGGGTGATCCCAAAGCTTTCCAACATGATAGTGACATGACACAAGTTGAGGCTCCTTCATCCACAACGGTTTGAAAAATGTTCTTAACATGTGAAGTCACTTTGATCTGAAATGCGATTTGTGATGGAATCCAACATGTGGACTGTTTCAAGTCAAATGTTATCAAATTGTTGTCAGATGGATCAATAGCACCAATAGAAGACAATAATTCCTTTCATTGAGCAGGACAACTTTGCAATACTTCCAAGGCGGACATTGCACAAGGAGCTTGAGCTAAGTCTTCAAGCACATTGTAGTTTTGAGTAGCTCGTGCGTTAGGATTGTGTGTTGTTCTACAGAAAACCCCTTTTGGAGGTCGAGGTACTATGTCTATGGTTGGATTCTCAATGGTTAGAGAACCACTAGGATGAGATCCAGTTGTTTTTGCATCTTTCAAAGGTATGTCATAAGAACGAGCCCTTGTTTGAATGTTTATTTCATGTTCACCAATTGTGAAGATATTAGCATTGGGTGGATTTCCCCCTTGTTGGGGGTTTGCTTGATTTCCTCCTGGTGGAGGTATTGCACCGTAGAAACCATCTGTTGTTGTTGGGGGAAAGGTTGAGTTAGGAAGGAAGGTGTTTCTTGCACTCCTCATTGTGCCAACATTCGATGAATATCATCCATATGAGGACAAAGGTGAGTAGGATGATCCCCTTGGAAACTTTTGCAAGGGTATTTGTTTTTCTGGTTTTCATGATTGCCCCCAGTAGGATTATTCACCTTAGGTGCATCTCCAGTATCAGAATTAGCATTAGGCTTCTTATTTTTTCCTTTTGGGTCCACAGTTTGATTCGTAAGTACTTCATAAGTTTGGGTGGTATTTGTGGATTGTTGTGTTTTCTGGCCAGCTATGGGTTGCGAAGTCTGAACCAACAGTTGTCCCAATTGTTGGGTAATATATTCAATTTGGTTGATGGATCCAATCACACCATCGGTATGATGTCCTTTTGGTGGCCTAGCTGTATCAGATGTAGGTCTTCCAGCATGAGGTATTAAATCATAAAGTGTACCCGATTGGGAATATATCAAATCCATTTGTTAAGCACTCTGAATTAGTTGTTCTTTGGTCATGGATCCTGACATGGCTAGATCTTTGGAAAGAGTAGGTAATAGTGATTTTATGAACCAATTTGCTAATAATTGATCAGGTATTTTGGCTTCTATAAGCCTTCGGTTCCTCCTCCACTCGTGAATATGATCCGATATGTGAGTAGCAGTGGATTGCCGAAGTGAGGTTAAAAGTTTTGTTCCCCTCTCATAGTGGATAGGTAATTGAAAATGTGTCAAAAAGACCATAGCTAAAGATGAAAATTCAGCGAAAGTATTGCATGGAAATTCAATGTACCATTTCGCAGCAGTTCCTGTTAGGCTCTACTGAAACAACCTTAACCGAACACTCTCATCAACTAGGGAATCGGATGAACACCACAAATGGAATGTCATCACATGATTTGATGGATATTCCCCTGGTTTTTCATCAAACTTGGGTATGTCTGAGGGTAGTTTAGTTGGTATGGTTGGCCATCCATTCAAATGTAGAACAGGATCATTAGTCAGTCATGATAAATCTGGTAGATTCAATGTGGCTAGAAATGGTGATCATTTAATTGGTGTCATAGCAAACGTTTGATATGTGGGTGAAGATTGATGGCTCCATTGTTGTTGTCCTTGGGCTTGAAAAGCATTCCAAGAAGGATTACCTCCTTGCAGAGATTGCATCCAAAAAGATGGGTTACTTCCTGAATGTTGTCCATTCCATTGTGGAATAGGATGCATGTATGGATTTCCCCCTTGTGGAGGTATGTTCCAATAATATTGGTTACTTGGTGGAACATTACCATTCCATTGCGGGATAGGATTAATGGGTGGAATTTCCCCTTGAGGAGGTGGGCCCCAATAATATTGGTTACTTGTCAGAATCTGGCCACTCCATTGATTCTTTCTTTCGTTTTGATAAGTGTTCCAGGGTTGATTTCCCCCTTGTGGGGATGGTTCCCAAGAATATTGGTTCTTCCTGGAACTTGCCCACTCTGTGGTGGAATGAGGTTGATAGGTGGATTGCCTCCTGGTGTGATACTTGTTGGGGGTATGGGATCGCCCCCAGGATTTACACTAGGAAAAGTTGGATGATGACCTCCCGAGGCATTTCCAATCACATGTGGAGCAGAACTCCAATTGGCATTACTGTTCCATGGTCCATTGGTTCCTCTAGGAATATTGAGATTCCGTGGTAAAGGGATTCCCCCAGAAATAGAACTTGGAAAAATTTTAGGTATACCAAGAGGATTTTGGTTTACTCCTTGATTTTTTTGAACTTGAGTAGCCAAACTATATTGAAAACCCAAATTTGGTAAGGCACACCCCCCAGTAGGGATTCCTACAGACAAAATGCATGTACTTCCGTGATTGGAACCCGAAACTGTACCAACTGACGCTGAAGTGCTGGTTGAACTTGTGCTAATGGAAGGAATACTGACTATTGGGATTGATGTAGAGGCCAAATTGGAAGAATTGCTACCTCCAGCAACTATTTGAGGTTGTGATGATGTAGTCCCTTGTACTCCTGATGAAGCCATAGGGTTAATTGTGGGATTTTGCGCATTAGTCCAATATCTAAAAAGAGGATTGAAGTAATCAAGTGGATAACTGATGTGAAGTACCACTGGGTCTGAAATATTTGTCAAAGGTGGGTTTGTGTGAGTAGTTGTGTTTTTCTCTAGTGTTTCAATTTCAAATGGAGCAAGATTATCAACAATGTCTGTGTTTTCCTTGGTAGGTGATGTTTCAGTGTTTGTTTGATGTTGTTCTTCTCTATTGTTGTTAATTTAATCTAGAATTTGTTCAGTTTCCAAGTCACAAAGTTGGGTGTTTTGTATTCGTCTCTGCGATGTAGCAGGGCCTTCAATTTCTGGTTACTCACCTCGTTACCACCGTGATTGGCGGATCGAGAGAGTAGCCACTTTGAAGAATTTGATAAAAGGATGTGTTTAAAATTATTTTGATCGAAAAATAGAATCAAACAATTCTAAGGTGCTCTAGACTCAACAATAAAAGTGTCCACATAGTAAAAAGGTCCTATAGATCCAAGCAAGCAAACTACTTTTCCAAATAGTTGAATCTCAATGAAAAGTTGGATTAGAGGGCCTTCTGAAACTAGTAGTTGTTGATGGATATGAGGCCTCAAACAATTGCTAGCAGCGAAGGTATGAGAAACAGTTATAATAAAATTTAATCGCCAGAGGTGCAAGTGTTGGTTCCTGACCAATCACCCTCTGAAGGAGTAAAAGCTTCAAATTATGTCTCAGGTATTGCAAGAGTTCCCCACTTACAATAGCCTATGTGATATCCTAGGAAGAGAAACTAAAGCCACCACTTCACAATCAAGGGTAGGGTGGAATAGTTTTAAGTTGAGGACAACTCTCATAACCAGGTACTCTAGAAAAGTGATGTCACCCCGAGGACTTATCACTTCACATAGAATTCTGTGATTAGATCATGTCCCACTAAATAAGAAAGAGGGAGAAACAACCCTTACTTATCTAGATTGAACTCGTGTTTAACGTATGTGTTAGATGCACTTTCCCAATAAGCATTTTTTTCTACTAATGGATTTAAACTCTCAGTAATAAATGCTAGTTTCAAAGGTTTTGCAGCCCAGAAGCGTTAACTATCCAAACCTAATCCAAGGCACTAAACTATTCTTGTTGGTGATATGAAAATCAAATGTTGGTCAATTTTAAATTAAGCACTAATTTTTAATGATAGTTTTCTTAGTTTCAGGAGTGGAAGTGAAACTGGTGGTGTGTTGACTCGAAAAAAATGAACCAAACAATGCAATATGCTCACTATGATACCTTTCAATTCTATGATTGTTCTGAACTAATGAAAGGTTAGAGGTTCATGTAAAATCTATGTCACAGTAGGATCTAGCTACCATGGCTTCCTCACAACTGAAAGATTAAATTCATTAAGCAAGAGACAAGTGCAAAACTATTTCAGAATGAATAAATGATCAAAACTCAGTGTTAGAAAAACAGGATCGCAGAAATGCAAATATAATCACACAAAAACATTACAAGAGAGACACCAATATATCATGGTTCACCCAAGATGGGCTACGTCCACACTAAAATTTCTAGTCCTTATTATTATACTGTCCAGCAAAGTGAAGGGATACAACCTGCAGCACAACCGCTACACTTCCTCTTCACTGTCTCATAGTCTCTCTTCCGATCTCAGAGATATTTACAATACATAATACCTAATACATCAACCCTGGCCGTATTGCAATGTCTTTCTTTTATAGGGGAAAAATAATGGGAAAATACCCCGAGTTACCCAAAACCATGGGCCCGTAAACAGTTGGCGAAAACAGCCCCAAGGTTGGGGAACGAGTGTACAGTCCTCTGGGGTACACGGTTGCGATAATATCATCTATGAGACTGGAATATCTGGCTCCACAACCAACAATCTCCAACTTGGATACTGATCACAACAACTCCACCGTTGCTGTACTTGTTGGACCTTGGACTTGGAAAATTTCTCCTCTTCACCTTCACGCTAGAAGGCCAACTGAAACCAAGCAGGAACTCAGTTTCTCTCTGGTCACTACCTTTGTAAACATGTCTATAGGATTCTAGCTAGTATGTATCTTTTCCAGCTTCAACAGTTCATATTCCAGAACAGAGTGTATGAAATGGTACTTGAGCTATATATGTTTAGTCCTGGAATGGAATGTTGAGTTCTTTTCAAGATGAATGGCACTCTGGTTGTCACCATACAACCTGCTATCCTTCTTCTTCTTACCAAATTCCTCCATAAACCTTTGCAACCAAATCATCTCTTTGCTAGCCTCTATAACAACAACATACTCTACTTCCATTGTTGAAAGTGCAACAAACTTTTGTAGTCTTGAAATCCAACTTATTGTTGTTCCACCTACAGTAAACACATACCCTGTGGTGCTCCTCCTGCTATCCTTATCACCTGGCATATCTGCATCAACATATCCCTACAGAACAGTGTTTGAACCTCCAAAACATAATGCCTGAGTGGTAGTACCTCTCAAATACCTGAGAGTCCATTGTACTGCCTTCCAATGTTCTTTACCTGGATTGTTCATATATCTGCTCACAACTCCCACTTCATGTGCAATATCTGGTCTTGTGCACACCATGGCATACATCAAGCTGCCAATTATTGATTGATAGGGAATCTTGTACATGTAATCTATCTCTTCCTGTGTCTTGGGACACATTTCCTTACTTAGTTTGAAATGGCTGGCCAAAGGTGTACTAACTGGTTTTGCATTCTACATTCTGAACCTCTCCAACACCTTTTGTATGTACTAACTCTGAGACAATATCAATTTGCGATTTTACCTGTCTCTCGTTATTCTCATACCAAGGATTTGCTTTGCAGCACCCAAATCCTTCATCGCAAATGAATTAGCTAGCTTCCTTTTGAGTACATTTATATCCTACATGTTAGACCCTGCAACAAGCATGTCATCCACATACAATAAAAATATAATATATATTTCATTTCCTAGTTTCTTGAAATAAACACAGTGGTCAGAATGACATCTACTATAACCTTGTTCTGTCATAAACCTGTCAAATTTTAGATATCACTGCCTTGGAGCTTGCTTCAATCCATACAAGCTCTTTTTCAACCGGCACACCAAATTATCCTTCCCTTTGACCTCATATCCTTGTGGCTACTGCATATATATCTCTTCCTCCAAATCCCCATGGAGAAAGGTTGCTTTTACATCTAACTGTTCAAGATGCAAATCTTCTACCACCACTAGACTTAAAATAGTCCTAATTGAAGTCATGTTAACAACAGGAGAAAATATTTCATCAAAATCTATACATTTCTTTTCTGCAAACCCCTTTACAACAAGTCTGGCCTTGTACCGATTCTTACCTCCTTCTCCTTCCTTCAACCTATAAATCCATTTGTTCTACAATGCT
Organism: Larix kaempferi; assembly: GCA_027924585.1. NCBI lineage: Eukaryota > Viridiplantae > Streptophyta > Pinopsida > Pinales > Pinaceae > Larix > Larix kaempferi. Next base: position 9,959,704 of record BSBM01000848.1, read on the forward strand.
CTTTTACCAGCAAGAAACTGAACCAAATCCCAAGTCTGGTTTCCTACCAATGATTCCATCTCCTCATTCATGGCTTGCTCCCACTTCTTTCTAGTTTCCACCTACATTGCTTCTTCATAACATTCTAGTTCACCACCATCAGTCATCAATAAATAATACATTGAAGGAGAGTATCGTTCAGGGAGTCTACTTAACCTAGTAGATCTTTTTACACTTGCAGGAGTTCTAGGCACTTGATGTTGTTCTTAATTTTCTGGTGCCTTTGGAACTTCATTTTCTTCAATTTCATCAAGTACTGTGTACTTTGTGTTTTCCTTTTCTTGTTTCTCTCCCTGCAACTGATCTTTATACATGACCTTTTCATTGAATATCACATCTCTACTCCTAATGATTTTGTTATTTTCATAATCCCATAAACGATAACCAAAATCATCAACCCCATATCCAATAAAGGTACATTTCTTGGATTTAGCTTCAAGCTTTGTTCTATTTTCTTTATCAATATGGACAAATGCTTCACAACCAAACGTTCTCAGAAATGAGTTGTTTACCTTTTCACCTGTCCATGCCTCCCCTAGAATACCACCATCCAAAGCATTTGAAGGCCCTCTGTTTATTAAATAAACAACAGTATTTACAACAGCTGCCCAAAACTGTAAGGGAAACCCTGCATGCAATCTCATACACCTTGCACACTCCATGATCGTTCTGTTCATCCTTTCAGACACACCATTTTCTTGTGGTGTTCCTGAGACTATCTTCTCTCTATGATTCCCATGGTATGAACAATAACTATCAAACTCCTTGCCGCAATACTCACCTCCATTATCATATCTAAGACACTTCAACCTTTTTCTTGTCTCATTCTCAACCAAAGCTTTCCACTTCTTAAAAGTAGCAAACACATCAAATTTATGTCTAATGCAATAAACCCAAGTTTTTCTAGTTGCATCATCAATAAATGTAACATAATAATGAGAGCCACCAAGAGATTGTACCTGAGCCAGTCCCCATACATCTGTATGCACAAGCTCTAACTTCTCATTCTTCTTCTGTTTCCCAACCCTGAGAAATCTGAGTCTCTTTTGTTTTCCATAAACACGGTTCGCACAGAATTCCAAACTTACCTTCTTCAAATCTGGCAGCAACTTCCTTGAGTGGAGAATCTGCATCCCCTTCTCACTCATGTGACCAAGCCTATGATACCACAATGTTGTATTTGTTCCTTTGGAAGCTAAAGAGATAGAATGGTCAGTATTATGAGAACATAAATACAACGTACCTACCCTGTCTTTTTTTCTATCACCATTGATCCTTTAGTGATCTTCCACCACGTTTCTCCAAACGTAGATAGATAGTCACCATCTCCCAACTGCCTTGTTGAGATCATGTTTCTTTTCATAGCAAGAATATGCCTAACATATTTCACTAGCCATTCAGTTCCATTCTTAAATTTTATACATACCTTACCCATTCCAACAATTTTACATGGCTCATCATCACCCAATAAAACATGTCCAAAATCGCCTGGAATATAATCATGAAAATATTTCCTATGGGGTGTGGCATGACATGAAGCCCCTGAATCTTCTACCCAATAATCACTAGTATTATCTAATGCAAGAATCAAAGCATCTTGTAACACATCACCTGCTACATTTGCTTCCTGGGTAGTTTCTTTTTGTCCATCTCCTTTCTTCTTTAGAGATCTGCAGTCTTTCTTCAGATGTCCTTTCCTTCCACAGTTCCAGCACTCTATCTTTCCCAATATGGACTTGGATCTTCCCGTTTTAGACTTTCCATGATTACATTGGTTCTTTCCTCTCTCCTTTTGTCTTCCCCTGCTCTCCATGGTCAATGCATTACCTGATGTCTCACCTGTGCTTTTTCTTCGCATTTCCTCGCTAAGAATAACACCAATAACATCATCAAATTTCAAGGTGTTTGAACCAGAGACAGAGTTACTTACAGCCATGACCAAGCTATTCTAGCTTTCTGGCAATGAACACAAGATTAGAAGATCCCTAGCCTCATCATCGAAGTTCACACTTACAGAACTTAGTTGATTTGTAACCGTATTAAATTCATTTAAATGATCAGTAACAGATCCACCTTCAGACATATTAATATTAAATAAACGCTTCATTAGAAATACCTTGTTGGAGGCCGAGGGTTTTTCATACAGCTTACCCAATGCGCTCATCAAACCCTCCGTTGTCTTTTCTTTTGAGATATTGAAAGGCACCGACGAACCCAAGGACAGGCGTATTGTTCCCAGTGCCTTTCTATCAAGAACCTCCCATTCTTCGTCCTTCATAGTCGTCGGCTGCTTTGCTCTTCCTCCCAATGGTAGGAATAGATACTTCTGGTACAGATAGTCCTCCATTTGCATCTTCCATAACTTGTAGTTTTGGCCATTAAACTTCTCGACCTTAAACTTTCCTTCTTCCGCCATTGCTCCCACTCGAACCAGAAACCCTAGCTTCATGTGGGTTTATCTGCCAAATAGACCTTTGGCTCTGATACCAATTGTTAGAAAAATAGGATCGCATAAAGAAAATATAATCACACAAACACATTACAAGGGAGACACCAATATATCGTGGTTCACCCAAGATGGGATACGTCCACACTGAAATTGCCAGACCTTATTATTATACCATCCAGCAAAGTGAATGGATACAACCTGCAGCACAATCACTGCACTGCAGTCTCTCTTCCGATCTCAGAGATCTTTACAATGCATAATACCTAATACATCAACCTTAGCCGTGTTACAATGTCTTTCTTTTATAGGGAAAATACCACGGGTTACCCAAAACCGTGGGCCCATAAACAATTGGTGAAAACATGGAACGAGTGTACAGTCCTCTTGGGTACACGGTTGAGACAATATCATCTATGAGACTGTAAGATCTAGCTCCACAACCAACACTCAGCACAAATGATCAAAATTTCAGAAATGCACAAATGATCAAATATGAGATATTATTAATTGTCCAATATTACAATGAGCTTGGATCATCCTTATATAGAAATAGTAAGGAAAAATATCCACTTGGAGTGTCCACACTGAACTAGCTTAGATTTAGCCTCAATCCCCCCTAGGTTTGACCAAATGGATCCAAAATATCCAAAACAAGTTCAAAATGTGTATGTGAACACTGGATGAGCATGGGAGACCAAAACTGGGGTTCACACATGTGGAGAAGGTGGTTGGTAGAATTTGGTTAGGCTTAGGCATGCCAAAAATGGGCTAGGGAGTGGCAAATGTCCAGATACAATGCATGAGCGCACTTGGTCAAGGAAGATCCTTAAAACAGGGAAAGAGGGCGCCTTAGGCATGCAGGGGAAATAAATGATTGGATAAGCATGCCTAACAGCTAGTTTGACCTCCTCTTGGCCCATACTTTGGCTCATACACTATGAACTTGTTCACACTTATCCAAATAAGTCCAAACCACTTCATAATAACCAGTTTCACACCTAGGGATGTATTATTAACCAGTTTAGAACCTATTAACCATTAATTAATTAATGATTAGGTACTAAGGTATAATATTGCTCTACAGTTCATGTTTGCCTTTCAAACATGCAAAATGTGTTGGTAGATTTTGGTTTTTATGAACGGCTCTGCTAAAATATGGATAATGACTGATTTTGAAAATCAATGTAAACCAAATAGATATCTCATTGAAAATGAATCTAACTTTATTACACGAGGGATCTTTGTTTCTCGTTTGTAGGGCCACCCGATAGTGTAAACAAAGAGGATACGCAAATCCCTTTGAAATGCTTATGAATTCAATTCTTTACACTTAAGATCTACTTTCTCGGTTGCAGGGCCACTCGAAAGTGCAAGCAAAGAGGATACAGTAGCTTGATAACTGTATGCGAAAATTGAAATCTACTATATTACACTTGAGATCCACTTTCTCGTTCACAAGATCGCTCGAATTTCCAAGTGAAGAGGATACACTGGCTCGAAAGAACAATGCTTGAAAAATGAATGTGAAGAACTTGCAACAAGTAATTAGTGAAAATACACAAGATAGCAGAAATAACAGAACTCAGAATCACTTTTATTGATCGCAGCCCACTTCGAGGGGGAAACCTCCTTTGAGCAATCTCAATTAAAATAACTTCATGGTTCCTTCATAGGCCTCAACACACACTTATATACTAAGTCTAGGCGCCAATACTATGGATCAAAACCATGGGCCAATACAAACTATGGATCAACAATACTATGGGCGACTTACAAAGCATATGCGCCAAACAACAATAACACAAACTATGGATCAACAAATACTACGGGATGACTTACAAAACATATGCGTCCAACAACAATAGACTAATAAAGTAAAGACATGGGTTCCTAACATCCCCTCCCCCTTAGAAAAAGCTTTGTCCTCAAAGCTTGAGATGTGGAAATTAATGCAGAATCTGAATGAGTGGTTCCCTTGTAACATCCTCGGGTTGCATGTCGGGCCACTGACGCCTTTTGAATTTCAGGGAGGATTGTGTGGAGGCTGTAGACGAAGAAGAACCATATCAATTGCGTGAAAAGTGCGCTCAGAATGGTGCTGATCGGTTTGTTGTTTCAGTCGAATTCTTGCCAGGTGAAGATTGTCCTGCAGAATGAGAAGAATCTGATCACGGTTTCGAAGAATTGAGTCAATTGCCTGAACTGGGGAGCTTCTAAAGGTGTATGGAAGAAGAACTCGCAGTGCCTATCCAGAGACTGCTTCATATGGTTTAGATGTGGTACTGTACCACTGGAGTGCTTCTAGGAAAATCCATATAAATAGTTGTCCAAATATGTGTAGGGATGGGCAAGGGTTCAAGCAGTTCCGAAAGGAGTGTCGGTTCACCCATGTTGACCTGGAAAGTATCACAGTCAACCACCATCCGTTGAATTGTCATTTTCAGTCCCTCCCAAAAGAAGTTACATTGTTCCCGGTCATACGTTTGGAGGAACCCAAAGTGCCCTGCCGATGAAGAAGCATGGAGTTCATAGGAGAGATAGCCTCGTTGAACAGATTGCAACCAATTTGGAACAAGCAGAGAAATAGCTGTAAGAGAAACTGGGTCATCAAATGTGCGAGAATGAGCATCTACCACCATATTGTCCTTACCCTTCTGGTAAGTGATCACATAGTCATAACCCATGAGTTGGATAACCCATTTCAGGTGTGCTGGGGCGGAGACCCGTTGTTCCAGGAAATTTTCTAAACTCGGGAGATCAGTCTTGATGCAAAAATAATTCCCCAATAGGGATGGTTGCCACTTCTGTACTGCATGCAAAATAGCCATCATGTCCTACTGATATGTAGATGCGGCTAAATGCTTACCGGAAAGGTCTCGCGAAGGAAGCAAGCCCATTGGTGCAGCAAAGACACCTGCATATCTATCCAAGGAAGTAGTGGAGGTCGTTGGTGGGTGCATCTGAATGGAATGGAGCTAAGCGATGATTCCATGTGAATTCCTCTTAAGGATCTTTTCCAGGCGATGTGAACTAATGATGCGGAAAGACCCTGGTTGTAAGCCCGTAAATTTGTGTTGTGTCCCATTGACGGAAAACTGCATCCAAAGTTCAGCAAAATCCCATAAGATGGGGCCAAGTGTGCGTAACCATTGAACACCCAAAACTACATCACATTCTCCTAAGGACAAGAAAAACATGTCAGAGCGCAAGTTATAATATTCCATAGAGATATGCACATTGTGACACTTTCCCTTGCAAGGTAAGGTGCCCCCATTGGCAACCATGACTTCAAAGTTGGAGCAAGGATGGATAAAACAATCATCCTGTTTGGTGATCTGAGGGTCAATGAAGTTATGTGTGCTGCCAGAATCAATGAGTATTGTAAGAGGAAGCTTCTTGAAGTAACCCATGACCCACATTGTTTGGGGGGTGGTGACGCCGGATAAAGCATTGAGAGATATCTCTGGTTGGTCATCCTGAGAGGGGGGGTCAATAGGCGACTCTTGAATGTCGACCTTATCATCCATTGTATCTGGAGATTCTTCAACAATTTTAGAGGCAGGCGGAGAATCCATATCCAAGAGATAGAGCTTTTGCTGAACACATTTATGTCCCCGAGTGAATTTCTCATCGCAATTATAACATAGCCCTTTTTTTCTGTGTGCCTGCATCTCTGTTTCGGACAAATGCTTGATAGGAGTTGGTCGAGGAGCTGGCGGAACGGGAGGTCGTTGAGGACCCATATTTTGGAAGGGAACAAAAGTGGGTTTGGAGCGTTGTTGGGCTGCAATCTTGTCTTCTGCCAACTTAGCCAACCCCAGAATTTTCATCATTGTGTTGGGACAGAACATTTTAACCTCTGAGTGGATTTCATCCGTAAGACCACTGATAAAACAACTCCTGTAGAATTCCTCAGACAATCCTTCTGTGTGATTGGCTAGTTTCTCAAATTCTGTCTGATACTCTCTCACAGTGCCAATTTGGCGAAGTTTAGTGAGGGCTCCGGTGAAGTCATCAAAAGCAAGTCTAGGACAAAATCGTTGCAAAAGGAGCTAACAAAAATCTGGCCATTTTGGCTCTTCATGAGCCTTGATGTACCAACGGTACCATTGAAGAGCTTCTTGTTCCAAATGAAAGGATGCAAGTGGAACTTTGGTGACATCAAAAGTATTATGGAGACTGAAATACTGTTTTGCACAATAGATCCATCCAGTCGGATCAGTACCATTGAAGCGAGGAAAATCAAGCTTCGGACCACGAAAATTGTTGGAAGAAGAGAACCCATTGTCTGATGAAGACGCGGACTATCATTTGTTGTTCATGGCTGAATGCTCAGGATGGAGGCCAAGAAATGTTTCATCCAAATCCTGGAGTTTGGTTTGGATGGCTGCAAGTGCTTCTTCCATGGTTTTTGCTCCTGCGCGGGTAACAACCATAACCAGGATTTTTCTTTTTTTGAGTGGGTAGAAAAACAAAAACAGAAACTATTTCAGTAAAGGAAAATATGGATTTGGGAAAAATTTGAAGGGTAATTGGGGTTTGACTAGGTTTTGGACACTGTCGAATGGACAGGGAAGTAGAAAATGAGGATTTCAGAAGCGGGGTGAAAGAATGGGAAAATTTGGCAGAGAGAGAAAAAGAAGCAAAATTAGGAAAGGAACTCTATGGTAAAATTTGAACGTGATTGGGTAAAATCTGAGGAAGTTATGGAAAACCCTAAAAATAGACAAATGTGGGATTTCGGGCTTTGGGAAGTGGAATTTTGGATACGGTCCTCAGGAATGAAATATGCAGAATCGGATTACAGGGGTTCTAGGGAAGTTTCAAGGGAAACGGAGTGAAAACAAGTGAGATATGAAGAAAAAACGACGCGGAAGGGATCTGAAATTGATAGATCTGCAACGACGCGGAAGTGATCGAAAATGGAGGGATCTGAAACGATGCCAAATGGATCGAAAACAGATGGATCTGAAATAGATCTGAAACGGATGGATCTGGAATGGCTTTCAGAATGGATCTGAAACGGCTAGATCTAAAATGGCACGGCAGTGATCAGCAACAATTCAGCTGAAAATAGATATGGACCCCAGGTATGTGTGGCTTCCTAATAGTTCAGGGGTTTCACTTGGCCACCAATGTTGTCTGAAGGCTTGCGTATTGGGGCAGTACCCCTCACTCCATGGATCAAGTAAAATTGATAACTGCTTTTCCACAAACGACAGCTCTTGGTTTACCTCACGGGTGGGAACTAGTCAATCAGGTAAGGGTTGGTGCCCTTTTCGCTGGCAGGTCCTCTCAATGGGCCAGCTACTTTGGGGTTCCTATGGTACTCCTCACAATGATTTTTAGGGCTTATAACACATATTTCATTAAATTCGGAATTAAACAGTGGATCTAGAATTCCAAAATAACTAAAAAACTCAATTTTGGTGTTGTCCTTGGAATAAAATGTTTCCAATTTTAATGAAATATGTGTTTTATGCCCAAGTACTTCCCACAGTTAAGCGGATAGGGATTATTCCCAGATCCAAAGCTGCAATAGATGCGAAAAAATAAAATTTGGCAGAATTTCCACCCAACGATCCCAAGAAAGTGCTCTGATACCAGATGTGAAGAACCTGCAACAAGTAATTAGTGAAAATACACAAGATAGCAGAAATAATAGAACTCAGGATCACTTTTATTGATCGCAGCCCACTTCAAGGGGGCAACCTCCTTTGAGCAAGCTCAATAAAAATAACTTCACGGTGCTTTCATAGGCCTCAACACACACTTATATACTAAGTCTAGGCGCCAATACTATGGGTCAAAACCCTGGGCCAATACAAACTATGGATCAACAATACTACGGACGACTTACAAAGCATATGTGCCAAACAACAATAACACAAACTATGGATCAACAAATACTACGAGACGAATTACAAAGCATATGCGTCCAACAACAATAGACTAATAAAGTAAAGACATGGGTTCCTAACAATGAAATCCTAGACTATTACACTTGAGATCCACTTTCTCGTTTTCACGGCCACCCGAAAGTGCAAGCAAAGAGGATATGGTGGCTTAGACACAACTTATCACAAGAAAATTGAGATATGAAGCTACAATCTTCTCTAATTATGCATAGACATAATGAAAATACTGTAGATCCAAAACAAAATTGAACTAATTAAAGTTTGTATTCGGTTTTGGAGGGAAATTGTTTTCAAAATGTCTCAAAGTGTAATGTTGAATTCTTTGTTTTTCAATGCAAATATCCTTTGAAAATGTGTTTAAATGATCTTTTCAAATTTTTTGACTGATATTTTTTGTGATGTTTCAAATAAGCAAGTGGATGAGATTCAACAGTGAAAGGGTCTTAAGGTTCTTTGAACAAATCTTTGTGTTTTCTCAATTTTTGTGATTTGCAAACTCTTAAATGAATGAAAATTCTTTATATACAAGTCCTAATCCTATCCAACCAGGGATACAACATCAAAATATAACTTGAAGCAAATGAATCTACCACAATTTAAAGAAAATTTTGAAATATATGTCAATTTGGGCCATTTTTGGAGGTTTTCGGGAAGAAATTTCAAATCTAAGGAGCTCAAACCCTCCCAATTTTTTCTTAGATAGTGGTAAAATGATCCTAAGAAGTTTTAAAAGCTTTTTGAATTTCTGCAAGTACACAAATAAAGCCTCAAATCTACCCTAAAACAGTGAAAATTCAAAACTAGGTGTCTTTTCAAGGTTCTTCTTCATGTTTTTTTCAATTTTTGTTATTTGAAAATTATGAAAGGAGTCAAAATTCTTTCAAATATAAGTCCTAATCCTATCCAATCAGGGACCTAACAGAAAAATATGGCTTTAAGCAAGTGGATCTAACACCAATTTAAATAAAATGTTAAAATAAATGATAATTTGGGCTATTTTTAGTGGTTTTGGGAGGGAAATTCCCAATATAAAGATATTAACCCAAACTCTTCCAAAATTTCTCAAATTATTGATAAAATGATATTAAAATATTTAGAATCCTTAATCATTTCTGCAAATGCAAAAATATAGGCTCCAAACAGCCGCAAAAAAAAGAGATCTCAAAACTAGTTCATAATTCATGCAAATCTGAAACAAGGAGGATTTGAAACTTACAAAAGTTTGAAAATCTCCCAAATATTTGGCTAAGGAGGATAAGAATGAGGTATACACTCTGATATCAGGGATTCCTAATCCCATACAAGAAGAAAATATCAGCAAAACAAAGGAAAGAGGGAAGAAAAGGGCGCAAAACTCAAGAAAAACCTTCAACGCACTCTCTAGCAAAGGAGGGCAAGATCTAGCTTCATATTTGAAGTTTTTGGGAATGTAGGAGTGGATCAAGGCCGGTTTTGAGCCTCTAAACCTGCAGCATAGGTTCGTGAAGGGATCTTAAGGCATTCTTAGAGTAGATCTGAAAGGTTAGAACACCAAAAATGAAGAAATTTTCAAGAAGAATCTCAAAACGCACTCTCTATCAAAGGAGGCCAAGATCTAGCTTCATTTATGAAGTTTTTGGGAGTGTAGGAGTGGTTCTAGGCCAGGTTTGAGCCTATAAACCTGAAACATAGGTTCTTGAAGGGATATTAAGGAAAATTTGGAGTAGATCTGAAAGGTTAGAACACCAAAAATGAAGAAATTTGCAAGAAAAATTAGAAATTTGCAAGCAAAATCAGAAATTTTCAAGAAAAATCAACTAGTAAGGTCGCCAATCTGATAATAGACTTTAAGATAGTGTTATATATACTTTAAAAAATCTATATTACTATGAAATAGGTGATTCTTCAATGTCATAAATCCACAATCATTTATCATCCCCTAACATATTTAAAATCATGAATTATAAGAGAATTGAATTGTTTCATATTATGCTAAAGAAGAAGATACATACTTGCAATCTAGCTTGATGTGCAACCCTCCTCCTTTTCCATGAGCTATCATTTCTCCACCCTTGCCTTTAAGGAAGATGCCAAGCTTTCTAATCCTCCAAATCTCTCCAACGTGTCTTTTCTCTTCCTTTTTCCTCCATCTACCATGCCCCAAATGCCATTGTTTTATAGCATTGGGAAATGGGCTCTCAAGTTTCTATTTTCAATGTGGGATTATCCCTTCTCTTGTTTTTTGATTATTTTTTCTAAAAAACCCACTTTACATAGAATTTTAGTATTTTTCCACAACTTTAGCATATTTAAGTATAATTAATGCACTTTTGTGCATTTCTTCTCACTATTTGACCTTTAATGAGTAGTTCAATCACTGAACTTTGTCTTCTTAGGCTGCCTCTTTCTTCACTCAATATTTTTTATTGTGGATGTAGTGATTAGATAAGAGAGATCTTGTTCTCTCGTGTCCTTGTCTTCTGTCTTCATGTTGCAGGTGCATATTAGAATATGCTTCTTCCCCTGAGTTTGATAAGGGTGTTAATTTGATTGTTAACAGTAACCGTGAATTTCCTTATTTCAAAACCATGAGTATACTACATGAACATGACTTTAAATGTACAGACTTGCGTGTGCTACGGCATATTCGCACCTACTCTACTGTAAACTTTCGCTTACTACAGTATACCCACAACCCTCCTGTGCAGGACCCGCGAGTGTTTCGGCATAACCGTGACTTCACTGTACAGAAACTCGCGGCTATCAGATCTAACTGCGACCTTGTTGTGCAGAACCTGCGAGTATCAACTTTACTCATGATTTTATTGTGGTAGACCCGCGAGTGAATTTTCTTGGAACTTTTTTTTAGAGCCGTAAGTAAAGTTTATGTTTTTTACTATGTTTCTTCATATCCAAACGTTAAAGTGTATTAGTTTTATGTTATTCACTTTTTTCTCTTGTCATTTTTAGCATTTGGGTTTAATTTTCTTGTCAATAATTCTATCATTGTGACTTCAGAAGTAGCTTATTTTCCTGAACTTGTTGGTCCTAACTGTTGGCAGGTGGTTTGATGAGGAAAGGTCGTGGTACTACTCACGCCGTGACACGTTGGACAAAGGCGTGAAAGGAGTATCTTCTGCCAAAGGATACCACACTTGGCGGGTTTTGGGTCACTTGGACCACATATTTTGTAATAGTGAGTCAAGTATACCACACTTGGCGGGTTTTTGGTCATATATTTTGTAATATCGAGTCATTGTACCGCGGTATGCGGGTTTTTGGGTCATTAGACCAAGTCAGTCAGTAGATTGTCCATAGTGTCGGTTAGGAAAGTGGACAAGTATTGTAATTGGCGGAAGCCTATAAATAGATGAGAATTGTAAGTGTTAAGAAGGAGAAAAAACGAAGAAAGAGATAAGTGCTATGCGGAGGTTGAAGGAGATACTGCAGATGTCTTTGCAATGCTTTTGGTTTGCTGAATAATATAAGGATGATGATATGGTGCAATCTATGTGTAGTGTTGCTGGATGCTCATATTATTGTTTATTCTTAATGCAGTTATCTGTTCTTGTTACTATGATATGAATGCTGCGATAATCTGATTATCTGTCAATGTGAATATGCTGCGATTTGTTGATGTATATGTAACTTCGGAATGTATTTCATATATGTATTTCATATATATTTATTGTACCCTTATTAGAGATGTGTTATTCCTCTATAAGGAAGTGTCCTCATGTGGATTGACAAGTGTCACAAGTGTGTGTACTTCCCGATGGGTTATTAGACCACCATGTGTGGGGTCGGTCCTGAATTATATATTATATTGTGGATGTACCTAGCTAGACAAGTCGGCCCCATAAGGTCACTGGGAAAACAGGTTAGTATAAATAGAGATCAGGAGATCTCTATTTAGATCATTCGTAAAGTCATCTCTCTCTCACTCAGAAAGTGGCGCACTAGTGAGGAGGAGGATCATCTGCTTCTAGGAGACTATCTCAAGTGTATTTTGGTTGTACTTTGGTTGAGCCATTGCTCTCTCTATCTCTGAGGAAGTTGTGGGGTTTTTCACCTTAGGGTTTTCCCCACGGAAACTCTGTGTCTCTTGTCTCTCATGCTTTTGATTCTTGTGATGCCTGTCATGCTTATTGTGATTGTTATGCATTAATATATTGTATATGTTATTCTCTCAGTGAAGATCCTAGAGTATTGTGAACTAATGCTCAAAATTTAACATGGTATCAAAGCTAACCTGAAAAGAAGACATTTTGCAGTGATGGAAACTTGAGTTTCTTGTTTATTGGGTTTCTCTCCACAGTTTTTGGAAAAGCAGTATAGTAGATTGACTCTACTCATCAAGGAGAATCTATCTGTTCAATCAGAATTCAATTCTGAGCATTTTCAGATTTGGCCCTAAAAATTAGGGTTTCCACAAAAATAGGAATTTCTAAAATATGAAGACATAGCTGGAAGCTCCTTGCAAAAATCGAAGTTTAGAGCTTTGTATCGATATTTTTGGCTGGGTAGATCTCCGGGAAACTCAAACCCTAATTCAGGGCTCTCCAAGTGAACCCGGGAGGACAAAAAGGCAAATCTGAAGGGTAAAGCTTTGATGATCTCAAATTCTGAATACACCAAGCTAATCAGCTCATCAAGGCGCATATTTCTATCCTTTCAGAAAATTGAAATTCACATTTTGAATTTTTAGGGTTTTTTCGACAAACCCTAATCCGAGACCAGATCCAGTTTTCAACATTTCAAGTGGTAAGACCTAAATCTTTTCTATTTCCATTTGAAGTACTCTTTAAAATGTCTCACCACACCAAGCTTGAGGATAAGCTTGAAGGAGCTGATAACTTCTGAGCTTGGAAGTATAGGATTGGGTTAATCCTGGAAGAGAATGAGTTGGAATCATATGTAAAAGAAGACATCCCTATCCCAGAGGATGAAGAGGCTAAGGTATTGCATAAGAAAAACTTGGTCAAGGCAAAGAGAATCATTGCTGATTCTATCAAAGACCATCTCATACCCCATGTGTCTTCTCTAAAGACACCCAAGGAGATGTTTGACTCTTTGACCAAGCTATTTGAAGGGAAGAACATAAATCGGAAGATGACCCTGCAGAACCAATTGAAAGGAGTAAAGTTTCAGAATGGATAAACCATTCAATCTTATTTTTCAAGGGTCTCCAAGATCAAGGAACAACTAGAAGCAGTGGATGAAATGGTGGAGAATGGTGAAGTGGTGATGACCACTCTAAATGGCCTACCCAGGTCATGGGATTCCTTTATTCAAGGAATCTGTGCAAGGAAGAAGTTGATCTCCTTCAACAGATTGCGGGAAGAATGCTCTCAAGAATAAGCTAGGCTTGTGGCCCGAGAAGAAAAGATGGGAAATGAAGATCAAGTTCTCACAGCACATACCAAGAAAGGCAAGTCCAAGAAGGAATCATCTCATAACAGAAGCTTCTTACACCACCATTATCATAAAGATAAGAAAGATCTCAGATGCTTCAATTGCAATGAGAAGGGACACTTTGCTTCAGATTGTCCCAAGAAGAAGAAAGACAACAACAACAACTTCAATAAGAAGAAGAAGAATAACAAAAGAAGATATCATGCTCATGCTGCCGAAGATGATGAACCCCCAAAGAAGAAGGCTAGGGCAGAAAGTGATATTGATTATGACTCATCAAGTGAACAAGAGTATGTTCTAATTTCCTCTCTCACAGGTACTATCTCCCATGGTTGTAATGATTGGTTGATTGATAGTGGGGCTTTCAAACACATGACTGGGTTTAAGGAATCTTTTGTGAATCTATCTGAACATGAATCACCCCATAAGGTGAAACTTGGGGATGATTATCATTACCCAATCAAAGGAAGTGGTGAATCCTCCTACAACCTAGACTCTGGAAAATCTTTGAAGATGAAAGAAGTCCTATATGTACCTGGGCTCAAGAAGAACTTACTCTCCATCTCTGCATTGGATGCAAAAGGTATGAGGGTTGCATTTGTGGATGGCCAAGTCCTAATGTGGCCAAAGGGAAAGAACATAGATGATGCAGTAGTGATTGGAGAGCAAGAGGGAGGTTTGTATAAATTGAAGGGACAACCTGAACATGCCATGGTACATGAATCCATGGAGCCAAGTGAACTTTGGCATAGAAGACTTGCTCATATGCACTACAGGGCACTTCCAACTGCAAGCAAGGCTGTAGAGGGTCTTCCTGAAATCAAGACCAAAAATGAAGGTGTTTGCAAAGGATGTGCAAAAGGTAAGAACATTAAGAAGGCTTTCCCAAGCAGTGAAAGCAAGGCAAAAGATATCCTAGAAATCATCCACTCAGATGTATGTGGTCCTATGTCATCCAGTTCTTTAGGTGGGTATGTTTACTATGTCTCATTTATTGATGACTTCTCCAGGAATACTTGGGTATACTTCTTGAAGAGCAAAGATGAGGTGTTTGATAAGTTCAAGGAATTCAAAACCTTGATGGAGAATCAAACTCACAAGAAGATCAAAACATTTAGATCCGACAATGGTGGAGAATTCACCTCAGGTGACTTCAAGAAGCTTTGCAGTGATTTAGGGATTAAGAGGGAGTTGACTGCTCCTTATAATCCTCAACAGAATGGAGTTGCAGAAAGGAAGAACAGAACAATCATGGAAGCAGCAAGGGCAATGCTACATGACCAGGATCTACCTATGTATCTATGGGAAGAAGCAGCTAGAATAGCTGTATATGTGCAGAACAAAACACCCCACAAGATATTGGATAACAAGACACCAGAAGAGGTATTCTCTGGTAAGAAACCTAAAGTCAGCCATCTCAGAATATTTGGTTGTCCAGTATACACTCATGTCCCAAAGGAAAAGAGGACTAAACTAGATCCTTCAGGGAAGAAGGGTATCTTTGTGGGTTACAGTGAAAGCTCGAAGGCTTACAGAATATACTTTTCAGGGTTCAAGAAGATTGATGTCAGCAGGGATGTAACATTTGATGAAAACTCATCCTTCATCAAATCAAGGAAGGCACCTATCGAAGTTTATGAAGAACCTAAGGAAACTAGATTTCAAGACACTACCATGACTGAAGCAGTTCTAGAAGTTGTTCATGAGTTTGAAGATCCGCAAGAACCTGTAGATCCACCCCGTGAGGATAACTCTCACAAGAGGAAACCTGCATGGGCTAGAGAGATCATTCAAGATGCAGAAAGATTTGGCATTCCAGAAGAAGAACACGGAGCAAAGAAGAGAACCAGATCACATACCAGCTATGTTGCTTTACTCTGTGACATTATGAACAAAGAGGCTTCCAGTTATGAAGAAGCAGCGGAAAAGAAAGAATGGAAGGATGCCATGGTTGAGGAATACTAATCAATAATGAAGAATGATGTTTGGGATGTTGTACCAAGACCTAAAGAGAAGTCTATTGTGACTTCTAAATGGATCTACAAAATCAAGCATGCTGCAGATGGCAGTATAGAGAAATACAAAGCAAGATTGGTAGCTCGTGGATTCTCTCAGAAAGAGGGAATAGATTATGAAGAAACTTTTGGACCTGTAGCCAGGTATACTTCCATCAGAATAGTACTTGCCCTGGCTATAGCGATGAAATGGAAAATACACCAGATGGATGTCAAGAATGCCTTCTTGAATGATGTAGTTGAAGAGGAAGTATATGTGGAGCAGCCACTCGGTTTCGAAATACATGACAGGGAGTCGTATGTGTGCAGATTGAAGAAAGCCTTGTATGGCTTGAAGCAAGCTCCTAGAACTTGGTATGGCAGGATGGACAGTTTCCTATCTAGTTTGGGCTTTACCAAGAGTAAAGCAGATTCCAACCTTTACTACAAGGTTGAGGAAGGGAATCCTGTGATTCTACTCCTATATGTGGATGACTTATTTGTAACAGGAGATGACAAATTGATTGCAGATATGAAGAGGAAGCTTGCTGCCAAGTTCTATATGAAAGATTTGGGAATGATGCATTATTTCCTAGGTATGGAGGTGTGGCAGAGTACAGGTGGGATCTTCCTTGGTCAAGGGAAGTACAAAGTAGATATCCTGAAGAGATTCGGGATGATGGATTGCAAGGCCATGGCCACACCTATGGCATCGAATCTGAAGCTTCTATGTGATGCTTCATCTGAGCCGGTTGATGTCTCTATGTATCATCAAATGATTGGGTCCTTGATGTACCTGACGAACACGAGACTAGATATTTGCTTTGCGGTGAACACATTGAGTCAGTTCCTGACAGATCCAAGGAGTGTTCATCTGGTTGTTGTAAATCATGTTCTGAGGTACCTGAAGGGTACAATGGATTATGGGCTCAAGTATGAAGCGAATCAAAAGTTTAACCTGCAGGGTTATGTTGATTCAGATTGGGCTGGCAGTGCTGCAGATAGGAAGAGCACATCTCGGTGCTGCTTCAGTATGGGATCAGGTGTGATCTCTTGGTTTAGCAGGAATCAGACCTGCGTAGCACTGAGTATAGCTGAGGTAGAGTATGTTGCAGCCTGTTCAGCTAGTTGTGAGGCAGCATGGCTATGAAAGCTACTGTCTGAATTATTTGATCTCCCGTTGGATGCTACTGGTATCTTCTATGATAACCAGAGTTGTGTGAAGCTGTCCGAGAACCCAGTGTTTCATGACAGGTCGAAACACATAGAGATCAAATATCACTATATCAGGGATATGGTGCAGAGAGGAGCTGTGAAGCTCCTGTATGTTGCGACGGACGAGCAGATTGCAGATGTGCTGATGAAGCCACTAGCCAGGGTGAAGTTCGAATACTTCAGGGATAGGCTTGGTGTTCTTCAGGTCGAGGACACTTCGAGGAAGAAGTGATGGACACATTTGTTGAAGCTATTCCAAGCATGTTGGAAGGAGGATCCTTCACATGGCTGTGTATGTAAGCGTTGGATGTACGCATCATGTTGGATGCTGGATATGAACAGTTGGATCATTTTTATGTATGTACACATCATGTTGGATGCTGGATATGATCAGTTGGATCATTTATATGTATGTACACATCATGTTGGATGCTGGATATGATCGATAGGATCATGTGTATGTATTTTGTATATGCATCATGTTGGATGCTTGGACCATGTATCTGTATATGTATCAGGTGGATACATTGTATGATCAGGTAGATCATGTATGTTGATATGTATCATGTATTTGTATTTGTATCAGGTGGATACACTGCATGATCAGGTGGATCATGTATGATGATATGTATCAGGTAGACACTTGGTATGCATCAAGTAGATGCATTGTATGATCATGGATGACGAGCTTCAGGATGTTGCTCCAGATGACATGCAGCAGGATGTTACAGTGATGATGATCAGGATGATCATGTGTACATCAGGATGATGTATGGTGAGTATCAGGTTGATACTCTGTGGCCGTGGAACAGGTTGTGCAGATAAGCATGTAATTTGTGCCCTCGGAGATTTGTAGATAGTCTTTCGAGGTTTTGCCTACGGCAGGTAATTTGTACCCTAGAATATCTGGCAAATGCTCTTTCGAGGTTTTGATTGGGAGGACATATAATTTGTGCCCTGGGAGATCTGTAGATAGTCTTTCGAGGTTTTGCCTATGGCATGTAATTTGTGCCTTGGGATATCTGGAAGATGCTCTTTCGAGGTTTTGTCCTATGGCATGTAATTTGTGCCCTGGGAGATCCGATAGGTCGAGCCGTGTGCTCATAATCAGTCCTGGGATGCTCTTTCGAGGTTTTGCCATGACCACATGTAATTTGTGCCCTGGGAGATCCAATAGGTTTAGTCTTGTGCTCGTAATCAGTCCTAGGATGCTCTTTCGAGGTTTTGTGGTGACCACATGTAATTTGTGCCCTGGGAGATCCGATAGGTTGAGCCTTGTGCTCATAATCAGTCTTGGGATTCTCTTTTGAGGTTTTGTGGTGGGGTCACATGTAATAAGTCCTGGAGATCTGGACAGGATGAAAAAGGCCTCAGATGCTCTTTAGGGTTCTTGCTAGTCAAGAGACTCTTTTAAGGTTTTGTGATGCACGTAATAAGTCCAGAGATTTCCACAGTATGGCCAGTGATGATGAAGACCTGCAGGTGGTGGGCCTACATCCAATATGAAAAAGGACTGGCTCTGTAGGACTTCCTATCACGAGTAGAGTCAGAGATTGGTTGAGATAGCAGCAGCAGTGACGATGATGATGACGATGCATCGATGACGATGATCCCAAGAAGAAGACTTGTCTAGCAGATCTGTGTGGAGAAATACCTTCCTAGTTAAGAGGGAGTGTTGATGTATATGTAACTTCGGAATGTATTTCATCTATGTATTTCATATATATTTATTGTACCCTTATTAGAGATGTGTTATTCCTCTATAAGGAAGTGTCGTCATGTGGATTGACAAGTGTCGCAAGTGTGTGTACTTACCAATGGGTTATTAGACCACCATGTGTGGGGTCGGCCCTAAATTATATATTATATTTTGGATGTACCTAGCTAGACAAGTTGGCCCCATAAGGTCACTGGGAAAATAGGTTAGTATAAATAGAGATCAGGAGATCTCTATTTAGATCATTCATAAAGTCATCTCTCTCTCACTCAGAAAGTGGTGCACTAGTGAGGAGGAGGATCATCTGCTTCTAGGAGACTATATCAAGTGTATTTTGGTTGTACTTTGGTTGAGCCATTGCTCTCTCTATCTCTGAGGAAGTTGTGGGGTTTTTCACCTTATGGTTTTCCCCACGGAAACTCTGTGTCTCTTGTCTCTCATGCTTTTGATTCTTGTGATGCTTGTCATGCTTATTGTGATTGTTATGCATTGATATACTGTATATGTTATTCTCTCAGTGAAGATCCTAGAGTATTGTGAATTAATGCTCAAAATTTAACACGATTAAAGTAATATGAAATCTCTGTTTCTAGTACTGTTAAATGCTGTGATATGCATGATTAAAGGTTGAAATTTATGTTGGTAACCCAGTGCCGCAACTTGCCTCCTCCCTCGACGAAAACATGGTTCTGTCTGCTCTTCCTAGTCACCTCGGGAGAGACCTCATCCACTCTGCGGGTGTTGCTGGCTGGGTTCAAACCTGCCCGGGCCGTTGCCTAGGGAGGCTGCGGTATGGGTCGACAGTCGGTGGACCCCTGTCGACTGTGAGGTCGTGATTCGGTCAAAATATGGTTCCGTTGCCGGGACCGTGTGCTGAGTAACAAGAGGCCATGTTGTGGCACTCGACGAAGCCGGAGATAGAAAAATGGTTCAATCAGAGGCTGCAGGAGTTCGCTAAAGAAAAAAGTCAGAACACGCGACTTACTATAGATCAGTGGGTGGGAAGATATATTCACGATGGCCCGCACGGATGGTTTTTCTGTGAATTCCCCTTCATTTTGTATGAGTGGTTGTCAAAACTGACATTTCAGAAGAGGAACTTCGAGGGTGGTGAGCCGACGACCTGGAACCCGGAACTGATTCAGGAATTGTAGAAAGTCGATAATAAGGCATCACGGGCTGTTGAGGTTTGGCTTGATAGCATTTTGGAAGGATACATTACAGAATTTGCGGTCGATACGAAGAAATCCTATAGTAAAGTTGAAAGATACTTATTTGACGGACCAAGGGGAAGGTTTCTGCTATCGCTCCAACTGTCAATTAAGATGCTAATCTGCGAGAAAGGCATATTAAAAATTCACCTTAATCAGTAGACAACCTGGTGGGTGGAGGCCGTGGGTACCGCGACTGTTAGGGGAACGGTGCATGAAATGGTAAAGGGGTAGATGGGTGCAGACCATGAGGAGACTATGAGTGAAGCTGAGGAAGAAAGTGGCCTTACGAGGGGAGGAGCAAGGTTCCGACAGGAAAAGAGGTAGAGGATAGGAGAAGGTCCTGCTGCGATCGGACTGCAAGACCATGAAGGAAGGCCACACGGGACGAAGCGATCTCACAGTCCTGATAGGGATAACTAGGCTATGCCCAGGATAGAGGCAGGACCGAACCCCAACAACAACGTGCCCACACCTCCGCTCACTAGCTCTCAACCGATAAGAAAAACTACTTCGACACCACCGAGTGCGTCGATGCCGCAGAAGTTAATTGGAAGTAGTAGTACAGCAATAGGAGGAAGGAATCCCAAGATGGCGGGTGATGATGCTAAGCTGTCGTTGTTCCATGGCAGTGCGACAGACACCCCAGAGCAGTATTGGTTTTTGTGTGAAGCGGTCTGGACTGTGAAACAGATTACTGATGACGATGTTAAGAAAGGACAATTGGCCACGACCCTGTGAGGTCGTGCGTTAGATTGGTTCATGAAATTTGTCTTAGTCCCTATGGGGGCCCCAGATAAGTCATTAAATGAAATTCGGGATGGACTGATTGTTGAATTTCTACGGCCTAAGTCGGAGGCCCAGTATATTACCGAACTGAAGGAAATTAAGCAGTATCCTAACGAGATGGTATGGGATTTCGACTAACGATTCAAAACACTGATGGCCAAGGTTAGTTTTGATATGAGTGCTATCCAACACAGAGAATGGTTCATTGTGGCACTATTACCCCACATTCGGTTGCCGCTGATGCAGCAGAACATTTCGATGCCTAGTGAGGCTCTAGAGATCACAATGCAGTTGGAGGCATCCCCGATTGGCGATAATGCAGCTGGGATGTCACAGATACAAACACAACTCGCTAATTTGACTATATAGTTGCAAGATTTAAAAAGGAACAAAGAACCGCGTGATGAAGTCTGGTGTACGCACTGCCGAAGAGAAGGGCATACGAAAGATGGTTGTCCGGATTTCCATAATTATTTGGTGTCAGGTGCACCAAACCCGCTGAACGGTGGCAGTATGCCATGGTTTCGTGTTTGCTTGGTGTTTGGGCATAGTCATGATAGTAGCCCATATATGCAGAAAATGTTCACAACTCCGCGAAATTTGTATTGCACCTTCTGTAAGTCGGTAGGACATGATGACAAGGATTGTCGTGCATATGGGTTGCTCCAGGAGAGAATGTGTGATGCATTTTATGTCAAAGATGATCAACGTGTTGCACCGCTACAGCCGCAGGTAGATCAACCGATGCCTCAAGCACAGATGCATTTTGTACCGCAACAGTAGCAACCACAGCATTTCATACCGCAATATACACCGGTGAACCCCCTGCAGCCTCAGTATTGCAACAACCACAGTATGCACCCCAAGTGCAAGGAGTACCGCCAGCACCCATTCACCAGCAGTTTAACCAACCGCAGTATCTGCAGCAGGGCGGCTATCGGGGAGGCTACAGGGGTGGACGCGGTGGTGGCTTTCGCCGTGGAGGAGGAGGTCGAGGTGGTCGTGGACCTGTCCAGTGTTACCACTGTGCGGTATGGGGGCATTACCAGCGCGACTATCCACTACTGCAGAATCAGTGTACGTTTTGTTCCGGTAATGATCATACAGTCGAGAATTGTCCACAGTTGATTGCCAGATGGCAGGCTGGAAACACTCCGCAGCTACAGAACCTAGCACAACAACTAGTGCAGAACCTGGTGCATCAACCAGTGCAGAACCAACCTTTGCGACCACTGCAGAACGTTAATCCGAATGTAAATCAACCAGGGAATCTGCAGCAGAACTTGGCACAGGGTGCTAATATTGCGACTATTTCTGCAGAACCGCGACCGCAACATGCTTCGGTGGCTATTGTCACTCGTGGAGGTAAAATGACTGGGGAAGATGGTTCGCGACCGCTCATTCGTTTGGCTAGTCAAAAGATGGTAAATTTTGACATCGATGCGGAACGGGAGACGTTCATGGAGGCACGTCGGGATTTGGAAAAAGATCGCGGCAAAGCTGTTGTGTGTGATATGCCGCCTATCTTTGATGCTACTTCATATGCCGATCGACCACCACTAGGAATACTGCAGAAGTTTCTAGAAAGTTGTCTGTCCCTAGCACGAGATCCGGTTTCCCTAGTGGAGATTGAGGGATGGCTGCAGCGACTTCCGAAAGGATGGCAGGAGTCGGCAGTAAACTGTTTATAGCAGAGGAAGACTGGCAAGGAGATGCGAATGAATATTCAAATCGGGGAGTATGATGTTGACTCGGTAATCCTTGATCTTGGTGTGGATGTTAACATCTTAACTAGGTAGGTGTGGCAGAAAATGGGGAGCCCCCCATTGAGCTGGTCTCCTGTACAGCTCTGGTTGGCTAACCATACAAAGGTTACACCTATTGGGCGAGTTCCGCGGCTCACAATTGATATTGAGGGAATGAAGACTTATGTCGATTTTGATGTCATTGAGGTAGTTAATGGGGGAAGCTCCTATCCTGCACTACTGGGGATAGGATGGGCTAATGATAGTGGAGCTGTAATTAACTTCAAAAAGCGAATGATGACTTTTGAGAACCACGACTTTCAAGTTATTGCTCCATTGGATCCGGATGAAGGATGTCGGTATGTCGAGCCTGTCAAAGATGACGATCACACCGGTTGGGATCACGCTTTTAATATTTCGGAGGATTACATTCACCCTACGATCCATGGTGAGTTGGAGTGGCGCAGTGAGAGCCCTACATCTTCTGACTCCGATGATGCAATAGAACATTGGCAGAATCACATGCATGAAGTCTCAGTCCAGAAGTGTGGTTTAGTTACGCAATCTTTATGTCGGGTTGCGACAGAAACGATCACATTGCATATCTATGAGGGGTTTCCTGGCTTAGACACCTTTGTAGCCGAGTTTGAAGACCGTGTTCTAGAACCACAACGACTGCTGGCCTTGGAGGAGGCGCTGAAGGCTGCTCCAGCACACTGGTGGGCGACGCATAAGAAATTTATTAAAGATTGGTCACGGTGTCGAAGGATGATGATGGTTCAATTTGGCAATACGGATGTTTATCACACTGGCAAGTATGATGGCCAAACCGATCCTGGTGAACATGTAATGGAATGCCAACGGTTGTGGATCACACAACCCAGAGACGAGTGGGTTCATGCATTTGTCCATACCTTGGAAGAGATACCGCGTTCATGGTATATTGCAGCAGAATTACGCCGAGATATTACCACATGGGGGGAGTTAACGATCTGCTTCACTCATACCTTCACGTTTGCAGATGCCAACCTTGACGTCCATAATGCCCTGCAGCTCATCCGCGATGTCATATTTCAGGTTGTTCCGACGAAATGCACTGTTGACCCACACACACACAGTCATATGCAGTCTCTCATGGAGTGTTTCAACGTCAGTGGAGGGCTAGAGGAAGATGATGACCCCCAGAATATTAACATTCCCGAATCCGAAGGAAGTCGCGCTGTGGTACCACCTGTTGCGGCAAGTAACCCATTCAATCAGCCATTGCAGCTTCGCAAAACAAACATCGGCACTGAAGCTACTCCCAAATTTGCTAATGTAGGGGACTATTGGGATGATGAGATGATGAGTAAAGTTACTGAGTTACTACATGAATTCCAAGATGTGTTTCCCACAAAATTTTTCGAGATGAAGGGAATCCTGGGTGATTTAGGAGAAATGAGGATTCCGTTGAAACTCGATGCTAAGCCTGTCCGACAGCGACCGTATCGACTCAACCCACAACATAAAGAAAAAGTTATAGCAGAACTTGATTGGATGTTGGATACTGGTATCATTGAACCTGTGGAAGAGTCAGAATGGATCAGCCCTATGGTGGTGCAGGATAAGAAAACAGGTGAAGTGCGCATTTGTGTCAACTTGCAGAAGTTGAATGATGCTTGCTTACATGATCCCTTTCCAACCCCATTTACTGATGAAGTGCTCGAAGGAGTGGGTGGCCAGGAGGTGTACTCTTTCACTGATGGATTCTCAGGCTACCATCAAATTCGTATTGCTGAGGAGGATCGCCATAAGACCACGTTTGTTACTGAATGGGGTTGCTTTCAGTACACGGTTACGCCGTTCGGGTTGAAGAATGCACCTGCGATATTTTCCTGGGTCGTTGTTGCTACCTTCAAAGATTTTATTCAGAAGTTTCTGCAGTTATATATGGATGATTGGATTGTTTATGGATTGATTTGTGATCATTTGGCCAATCTGCGGTTAATGCTTGAGCGATGCCGACAACACTAGATATCGTTGAACTTAAAGAAATGTATTTTCGGTGCTCCATTTGGGATATTGCTGGGGCATATTGTGTGTAAACAAGGATTTTTGGTCGATCCAACTAAGATCGCGCTTATTTTAGGGTTGCAATCGCCGACTACAGTTTAGCAGTTGCGCGCGACCTTGGGTCACACAGGATATTATCGCAAGTTCATTAGGGGGTATGCTGCGATTACTACCCCTATGGAAAAGTTGCTGAAAAAGGATGCGGCATTTCAGTGGAATCTGGAATGTCAGGAAAGTTTCGAAACACTTAAAGCAAAGATGGCGTTGGCTCCAATCTTGGTTTTTTCGGACTGGAGTAAGGAATTCCATGTCCACGTTGATGCTTCATCGGTTGCGCTAGGTGTTGTATTGGCTCAGCCTGGTGAAGGTGACATTGATCATCCTATTGATTTTGCCAATTGGAAACTATCATCGGCAAAACGTAATTACACTACCACAGAACGCGAAGGCTTGGCCATTGTCTATGCGTTATAGAAATTCAAGCATTATTTCTTGGGAGGCCACTTCAAAATGTTTACTGATCATTCTGCATTAAAATAGTTGTTCAACAAGCCTGTGTTGGGGGGGAAGATCTGCCGATGGCTACTTTTGTTTCAGGAGTTTGATTTCGAAGTCATTGTGAAGCCAAGGTGATTGAATGCTAGACCAGATTATTTGTAGTGGATTGATACCAGGGAGGAGCCAACTAATATCGAAGATGGGTTTTCGAACGCCCAGCTGTTTCATGTGGCTGCCGCCGATCACTACTTTGATGACATTCTTCAGTTTTTGGTGACCGGCACTGCATCTGATGACTTTACCACTTCGCAGAAGAAGCAGTTGGTCGTCAAAGCTGCCGACTTTCAACTAATTGTGGGAGAGTTGTATAAGTTAGGGGTTGATGATATTTTGCGCAGATGTGTCTTGCCACATGAACAGGCGCAGATATTGGCTGAGGCACATGGTGGAGTTGCAGGTGGACATTACAACGGTCGGGCGACTGCCCGGAAGGTGTTGCGGGCAGGGATTTGGTGGCCCACCTTACACAATGATGTGACAGACTACGCTCGGTCTTGTGATGTTCGTCAACGAATTGGAAAACCATCCCGACGCAATGAGATGCCGCTACTACCTCAAGTAACGCTGCAACCGTTTGAGAAATGGGTTGTGGATTTTGTAGGGCCGATCAATCCACCAGGAAAATGTACAGGTGCCCGGTATATTATCACGGCGACTGAGTATTTGACCCGATGGGAGGAGGTGGCCCCTGTTGTTGATTGTTCTGCAGCAACGGCTGCTCGATTCTTGTTCGACCACATTATCACTCAGTTTGGCTACCCCAAGATTTTGTTGAGTGATCAAGGCATCCATTTCCTCAATCGTACCATTAGCGCAATGACAGAGGAATTGTAGATTCATCACAAGAAGAGTACACCCTATCACCCACAGGAAAATGGGACGGTAGAGGCATTTAATAAGGTATCGGAGCATGCGCTGACAAAGGTGTGTAATGCAAACCGCGACGATTGGGATTTGAAAGTTCCAGCGGTGTTGTGGGCTTACCACACCACATGTAAACGACTGACTGGTCAGACACCTTTTAAGCTGGTATATGGGAAGGAAGCCATTATGCCTATGGAGTACATTGTTCCGAGTTTACGAATTGCGGCGACTACCAGTATGGATAATGTTGCAGCATTGGATGAGCATCTCGCACAATTGGTAGAGCTCAAAGAAGATCGGTTTATTACTTGCTTTCATCAAAAAGTAGAGAAGGATCGCCAGAAGGAATGGCATGATCGCCACATCAAACGCAAGCAGTTTCAGCAAGGCGACTTGGTGCTATTGTATGACAGTAATTTTATGAAACATCCAGGCAAGTTACAGATGCATTGGCTAGGTCCCTACCGCATCAGTAGCATTACTTCAGGCGGAGCATTTTAGTTGCAGCGATTGGATGGGGGGATGCTCCCCAAGTTGGTAAATGGTCATAGGTTGAATCCCTATCACGTGGGCTTGGAGCAGTGCGATGTCTGAGTCGCAATTAAAAAAAAAAAAAAATGATCGTTGCAGGGTGCTTGGTGATCGATGGCGCACCAACAGAAGTTTGGCATGCAACAGCAGGAGGCTTCTATAGAAAGTTTGGCACAGTCGGCGATATATGGCCACATGGCAGTCTGGCCAAATAAGTAATAAATGCAAAAAGGGGAGATATTTAATTAATGGCACATTTGAATTATGGGCATTAATGGCAGATACGGCTGAAGGAAGGACAAGATTGACGACAGATTTCTCTCATTAATATGCGGATTTGGTTGAGTTAAGGCACGATTCAGTCATGATTAAGGAGGATTTAGGGAAATACTATAAGTATGGCCTTGCGTCGGTTGGAAGACACAAAGAAATTAGTGAGCAGTGGTATTGTGAACTGTTGGAGTGCTCTGAAATATTCACTGACGAGTATAGAACCACTAGTATTAAGGTATGCCAGGTGAAGCCGAGCCCGTCCACATTAGTAGTGTTGATGTATATGTAACTTTGGAATGTATTTCATATATATTTATTGCACCCTTATTAGAGATGTGTTATTCCTCTATAAGGAAGTGTCGTCATGTGGATTGACAAGTGTTGCAAGTGTGTGTACTTGTTGATGGGTTATTAGACCACCATGTGTGGGGTCGGCCCTGAAATATATATATTATAATGTGGATGTACCTAGCTAGACAAGTTGGCCGCATAAGGTCACTGGGCAAACAGGTTAGTATAAATAGAGATTAGGTGATCTCTATTTAGATCATTCGGAAATTCATATCTCTCTCACTCAGAAAGTGGCGCACTAGTGAGGAGGAGGATCATCTACTTCTAGGAGACTATCTCAAGTGTATTTTGGTTGTACTTTGGTTGAGCCATTGCTCTCTCTATCTCTGAGGAAGTTGTGGGGTTTTTCACCTTAGGGTTTTCCCCACGGAAACTCTGTGTCTCTTGTCTCTCATGCTTTTCATTCTTGTGATGCTTGTCATACTTATTGTGATTGTTATGCATTGATATACTGTATATTTTATTCTCTCAGTGAAGATCCTAGAGTATTGTGAATTAATGCTCAAAATTTAACATGGTATCAGAGCTAACCTGAGAAGAAGACATTTTGCAGTGACGGAAACTTGAGTTTCTTGTTTATTGGGTTTCTCTCCACCGATTTTGGAAAAGCAGTATAGTAGATTGACTCTACTCATCAAGGCGCATCTATCTATCCAATCAGAATTCAATTCCGAGCATTTTCAGATTTGGCCCTAAACATTAGGGTTTCCACAAAAATAGGAATTTCTGAAATATGAAGACAGAGCTGGAAGCTCCTAGCAAAAATCGAAGTTTAGAGCTTTGGATCGAGATTTTTGGCTGGGTAGATATCCGGGAAACTCAAACCCTAATTCAGGGCTCTCCCCAGTGAACCCGGGAGGACAAAAAGGCAAATCTGAAGGGTAAAACTTTGCTAATCTCAAATTCTGAATGCACCAGGATGATTAGCTCATCAAAGTGCATCTTTCTATCCTTTCAGAAAATTGAAATTCACATTTTGAATTTTTAGGGTTTTTTCGACAAACCCAAATCCGGGACCAGATCCAGTTTTCAACATTTCAAGTGGTAAGACCTAAATCTTTTCTATTTACATTTGAAGTACTCTTTAAGATGTCTCACCACACCAAGCTTGAGGATAAGCTTGAAGGGGCTGAGAACTTCCGAGCTTGGAAGTATAGGATTGCGTTAATCCTGGAAGAGAATGAGTTGGAATCATATATAAAAGAAGACATCCATATCCCAGAGGATGAAGAGGCCAAGGTATTGCATAAGAAGAACTTGGTCAAGGAAAAGAGAATCATTGTTGATTCTATCAAAGACCATCTCATACCCCATGTGTCTTCTCTAAAGACACCCAAGGAGATGTTTGACTCTTTGACCAAGCTATTTGAAGGGAAGAACATAAATCGGAAGATGACTCTACGGAATCAATTGAAAGGGGTTAAGATGTTGAATGGAGAAACCATTCAATCTTACTTCTCCAAGGTCTCTCAGATCAAGGAGCAACTTGAAGCTGTGGATGAAGTAGTGGACAATGGTGAAGTTGTTATGACCACTCTGAATGGCCTACCTAGGTCATGGGACTCCTTTATTCAAGGAATCTGTGCAAGAAAGACATTGATCTCTTTCAGTAAACTATGGGAGGAATGCTCTCAAGAAGAATCTAGACTTGTAGCTCGTGAGGAAAAGATGAGAGGTGAAGATCAAGCTCTTGCAACTCACACCAAAAGAAGCAAGCCCAAGAAGGACCACTCTCGTTACAAAAGATCCTATCAAAAGAATAAGAAGGATCTATGATGCTTCACATGCAATGAGAAGGCTCACTTTGCTTCAGATTGTCCCAAGAACAAAAGGGATAATAACAACAACTTCAGCAAGAAGAAGAAGGGTAGCAAAAGAAAGTTCCATGCTCATGTTGTCGACGATGACGAACCTCCAAAGAAGAAGGCTAGGGAAGAAAGTGATGATGACTCATCAAGTGAAGAAGAGTATGTTCTAATCTCTTCTCTCACAGGTACTATCTCCCATGGTTGTAATGATTGGTTGATTGATAGTGGGGCTTCCAAACACATGATTGGGTTTAAGGAATCTTTTGTAAATCTATCTGAACATGAATCACCCCATAAGGTGAAACTTGGGGATGATTATCAATACCCAATCAAAGGAAGTGGTAAAGCCTCCTACAACCTAGATTCTGGAAAATCTTTGAAGATGAAAGAAGTCCTTTATGTACCTGGGCTCAAGAAGAACTTACTCTCCATCTCTGCATTGGATGCAAAAGGTATGAGGGTTTCATTTGTGGATGGCAAAGTCCTAATGTGGCCAAAGGGAAAGAACGTAGATGATACATTAGTGATTGGAGAGCAAGAGGGAGGTTTGTATAAATTGAAGGGACAACCTGAACATGCCATGGTACATGAATCCATGGAGCCAAGTGAACTTTGGCATAGAAGACTTGCTCATATGCACTATAGGGTACTTCCAATTGCAAGCAAGGATGTAGAGGGTCTTCCTGAAATCAAGACCAAACATGAAGGTGTTTGCAAAGGATGTGCAAAAAGGTAAGAACATTAAGAAGGATTTACCAAGCAGTGAAAGCAAGGCAAAAGACATCCTGGAAATCATCCACTCGGATGTATGTGGTCCTATGTCATCTAGTTCTCTGAGTGGGTATGTTTACTATGTCTCATTTATTGATGACTTCTCCAAGAAGACATGGGTATACTTCTTGAAGAACAAAGATGAGGTGTTTGATAAAATTCAAGGAATTCAAAACCTTGACGGAGAATCAAACTCACGAGAAGATCAAAACATTCGGATCCGACAATAGTGGAGAATTCACCTTAGGTGACTTCAAGAAGCTTTGTAATGATTCAGGGATTAAGAGGGCGTTGACTGCTCCTTATAATCCTCAAAAGAATGGAGTTGCAGAAAGGAAGAACAGAACAATCATGGAAGCAGCAAGGGCAATGCTGCATGACCAGGATCTACCTATCCATCTATGGGCAGAAGCAGCTAGAACAACTGTATATGTGCAAAA
Source organism: Larix kaempferi (assembly GCA_027924585.1). NCBI lineage: Eukaryota > Viridiplantae > Streptophyta > Pinopsida > Pinales > Pinaceae > Larix > Larix kaempferi. The sequence goes on from BSBM01000848.1 coordinate 9,989,823, forward strand.
CAGAACACCCCACAAGATATTGGACAATAAGACACCAGAAGAGGTCTTTTCTGGTAAGAAACCTGAAGTCAGCCATCTCAGAATATTTGGTTGTCCAATATACACAAATGTCCCGAAGGAAAAGAGGACTAAACTAGATCCTTCAGGAAAGAAGGGTATCTTTGTGGGTTACAGTGAAAGCTCGAAGGCTTACAGAATATACTTTCCAAGGTTCAAGAAGATTGATGTCAGCAAGGATGAATATAAGTTCAAGGACAGGTAATCCAGGAAGCAAAGATCAAGAGGGAGCACACTCGAGCAGCTCTTGCAAGGATGCAGATTTTCAGAGGGAGTTGACCACCTTCCTCATTCCACAACAGAAAGGTGTAGAAGAAGCTAATTCAGCAGCTCCTGCCAGGAAGCAAAGGCTCAGAGGAAGTCCACCCAACAAACAAACAAAGATAAGTATTTCAATTATCATTTCTTGCCTATTTTGTTTGTTTGAATAATATTATGATTATGTTCCTAGACTTAGGAGATGTATTGTGCATATTAGAATGATTGCATTAATGAACAGTATACTACTAATATGCATGTGATGGGTAAGTGGCCTATGGCACTGTACAACATTCTAGCGCTACTTATCTAGAATGAAACCTCTTTGCCGACATGTTGGGAGTAGTGCAAACTCTTAACAGTGTTCTAGTAGAGACTGGAAGGCATCTAGAAAGTTGTGGAACATGGATAAATGTTGTATTGGCTAAGATAACTGCATGACTGTATGACATATTTCTTTATGTGTAAAGAATTTTTTCTGAAAATTATGAGATGTTTCTAATCATGCAATTTAACTTGTTTTGTAGGAAAGACCGTATATCTTCACCTACAAAAGGACTACAACATTTGTTCCAGCAACAAAGATATCTATTGAATATATTGAAGTTCCCAGGATCTGGGATGAAGAAATGGAATGCCATGATCCGTCGATCATGAAGAAGATGTTTGGGATGCAGTTCCAAGACCTGACAGGGAGTCACATGTGTGCAGATTGAAGAAAGCCTTGTATGACTTGTAACAAGCTCCCAGAACTTGGTGTGATACAAAGAGGAAGCTTGCTGCCGAATTTGATATGAAGAACTTTGGGAATGATGCATTATTTCCTAGGTATGGAGGTGTGGCAGAGTGCAGGTGGGATCTTCCTTGGTCAAGGGAAGTACACAGTAGATATCCTGAAGAGATTCGGGATGATGGATTGCAAGGCCATGGCCACACCTATGGCATCGAATCCGAAGCTTCTATGTGATGCTTCATCTGAGCCAGTTGATGTCTCTATGAATCGTCAGATGATTGGGTCCTTGATGTACCTGACGAACACGAGACCAGATATTTTCTTTGCGGTGAACACAATTAGTCAGTTCTTGACAGATCCGAGGAGTGTTCATCTGGTTGCTATAAAGCATGTTCTGAGGTACCTGAAGGGTATAGTGGATTATGGGCTCTAGTATGAGGTGAATCAAAAGTTTAACCTGCAGGGTTATGTTGATTCAGATTGGGCTGGCAGTGCTGCAGATAGGAAGAGCACATCTGGGTGCTGCTTCAATATGGGATCAGGTGTGATCTCTTGGTTTAGCGGGAAGCAGTCTTGTGTAGCATTGAGTACAGCTGAGGCAGAGTATGTTGCAGCCTGTTCAGCTAGTTGTGAGGCAGTATGGCTACGGAAGCTACTGTCTGAATTATTTGATCTCCCATTGGATGCTACTGGTATCTTCTGTGATAACCAGAGTTGTGTGAAGCTGTTCGAGAACACAGTGTTTCATGACAAGTCGAAACACATAGAGATCAAATATCACTATATCAGGGATATGGTGCAGAGAGGAGCTGTGAAGCTCCTGTATGTTCCGACGGATGAGCAGATTGCAGATGTGCTAACGAAGCCACTAGCCAAGGTGAAGTTCGAGTACTTCAGAGAGAGGCTTGGTGTTCTTCGGATTGATGACACTTCGAGGAAGAAGTGATGGACACATTTGCTGAAGCCATTCCAAGCATGTTGGAAGGAGGATCCTTCACATGGATGTGGATGTAAGCGCTGGATGATAAGCATCAGGATGATGTTCTGGTTTCTGCTTTGTATGATCAGTTGGATCATTTATATCTATGTACGCATCATGTTGGATGCTGGATATGATCAGTAGGATCATTTGTATGTATTTCGTATATGCATCATGTTGGATGCTTGGACCATGTATCTGTATATGTATTAGGTGGATACATTGTATGATCAGGTGGATCATGTATGGTGATATGTATCATGTATTTGTATTTGTATCAGGTGGATACATTATATGATCAGGTGGATCATGTATGATGATATGTATTAGGTAGATATTTGGTATGCATCAGGTAGATGCATTGTATGATCAGGATGATCATGGATGACGAGCTTCAGGATGTTGCTCCAGATGACATGCAGCAGGATGTTGCAGTGATGATGATCAGGATGATGTATGGTGTGTATCAGGTTGATACTCTATGGCCGTGGATCAGGTTGTGCAGATGAGCATATAATTTGGCCCTGGGAGATTTGCAGATAGTCTTTCGAGGTTTTGCCTATGGCATATAATTTGGCCCTGGGATATCTAGCAAATGCTCGTTCGAGGTTTTGCTCTGGGAGGACATATAATTTGGCCCTGGGAGATCTACAGATAGTCTTTCGAGGTTTTGCCTATGGCATATAATCTAGCCCTAGGATATCTGGCAGATGCTCTTTCGAGGTTTTGTCCTATGGCATATAATATGTCCCTGGGAGATCCAATAGTTTGGGCTATGTGCCCGTAATCAGTCCTAGGATGCTCTTGCGAGGTTTTTCCATGACCACATATAATCTGTCCCTCGGAGATCCTATAGGTAGAGTTGTGTGCTCGTAACAGCCTGGGATGCTCTTGCAAGGTTTTGTGGTGACCACATATAATCTGTCCCTGGGAGATCCTATAGGTAGAGCTGTGTGCTCGTAACAGACTGGGATGCTTTTGCGAGATTTTGTGGTGAGGTCACATATAATATGGCCCTGGGAGATCCTATAGGTAGAGTCGTGTGCTCGTAACAGCCTGGGATGCTCTTTCGAGGTTTTGTGATGCATGTAATAAGTCTTGAGGATTCCACAGTATGGCCAGTGATGATGAAGACCTACAGATGGTGGGCCTACATCCAGTATGAAAAAGGACTGGCTCTGTAGAACTTCCTATGACGAGTAGAGTCAGATATTGATTGAGATAGCAGCAGCAGTGACGATGATGATGACGATGATCCCGAGAAGAAGAATTGTCTTGCAGATCTGTGTCAAGAAATACCTTCCTAGTTAAGAGGGAGTGTTGATGTATATGTAACTTCGGAATGTATTTCATCTATGTATTTCATATATATTTATTGTACCCTTATTAGAGATGTGTTATTCCTCTATAAGGAAGTGTCGTCATGTGGATTGACAAGTGTCGCAAGTGTGTGTACTTGCCGATGGGTTATTAGACCACCATGTGTGGGGTCAGCCCTGAAATATATATATTATAATGTGGATGTACCTAGCTAGACAAGTCAGCCCCATAAGGTCACTGGGCAAACAGGTTAGTATAAATAGAGATCAGGTGATCTCTATTTAGATCATTCAGAAAGTCATATCTCTCTCACTCAGAAAGTGGCGCACTAGTGAGGAGGAGGATCATCTGCTTCTAGGAGAATATCTCAAGTGTATTTTGGTTGTACTTTGGTTGAGCCATTGCTCTCTCTATCTCTGAGGAAGTTGTGGGGTTTTTCACCTTAGGGTTTTCCCCACGGAAACTTTGTGTCTCTTGTCTCTCATGCTTTTGATTCTTGTGATGCTTGTCATGCTTATTGTGATTGTTATGCATTGATATACTGTATATGTTATTCTCTCAGTGAAGATCCTAGAGTATTGTGAATTAATGCTCAAAATTTGACAAGTAGCGAGATAGAATCTCCATTTATTCTAGTGATTGTTGAACGTGAAGGCACATCATCGGCCACTGTTGATCTTGGAGCTGAGGTCGCTAATATGCCGGTGGGTACATCAACTATTGCTAAGAAGCGTCGAGGGGGTCAGCTTTCTGAATCTCCGAAGAGTAAGAGGTTAACGTGATCGACAGTGACTGGAGGAGTTCTGGAGCAAGGGGGACCGTCCAGTTGCCTTGCGACTACATCTGCCCAATGGCTGGGCTAGTCCACCGCTAATATTCTTGGGTACATTCCCCCTATTCGACTGGATGTCACCCCACGAAAAATCACTTTGAAGCCAAAATTCAGTGTGAAGATACCTGAGCTCCCAGTAGGCTTGACGTGCTCGACAGATATTGGGCCGGCATTGATCCGCCTGCGTTATGCTGATCATGACATGGTGGCCCAGCCTGAAATTGCTTCCACACCCAACGTTCAGGAGATGCGCCATTTACCAGAACCCGTGATACACGAGTGGGATCGCGGGCTGAGGCAGGCCGGCCTCTTAGGGTTAATTAATATGCCACATTTCGGATGCTTGAAGGAAGTCAATTCTTGTGTGAAGCAACTCTTGTCATGTTTCCATGGAGGTTCATTATGGTTGGACAGAGAAGTCCCAGTTACTGTCGACCTGATTTTTGAAATTACTGGCTTGCCCAAAAATGGGGTTGATCCGACAGACTTTCTTCAAGGAAATGACACTGAGAGGAAGCGGACATGTCAATTGGCACGGAAGTATGGCTTGGAGTCGGATGGGTGCGGGTATCGTACCAGTGATTGCAATAATCAGGCGGTGCTCACAGGCATTAAGATCCTATGCTATAAGGTGATTAGGGGAGGTCACCCTAACCAATGTAATGCAGGGATAGTTGCTTGCGTTGAGAAATGCGCGGAAGGAGTTCAAATGAATTGGTCTTTATATATTTTGAATCAGCTCATGGAGGATGTTGCAGACGTCCAAGTAGGAAGAGGCACCTTTTCATATAATTGGTTGTTGCTGCTCATTGCTCTAGTCGCATGGAAAGAGCCTGATACATACCAGGGGATGGACTTCCCAGCTGCTAGGCAATGACGCGGGGCTCGTTATCAGAATCTGTGGGTTGTGCGTGAGTTGGAGCGAACCCAGGAGTATCAGGTTCAGTTTTGGCTGTACTTAGACATGCTTTGTGACACTGCAACTCGGGTCCCACGGATATCTGCCAACACTGTAGCACGCTTCACACCGGTCATGGCCCTTGCCATACGACTAAGTGTCATACATATCCAGCCTTGCCGTGACATTAATCAACAATGGTTGTAGACAAAGTATAGAGTGACATCGGAATATTTGGATGCCATCGTGAATGAGTGGCCGGAGGCATGGCGACAAACTATGAGTCCTGCAGAAATTGATGTTGGCGGTTCGCTGGGGGCCCTCTGGAGCCCGGATCACCTCAGGATCAGCAAATTCATCATAGTTTCGTGCAAGAGTCGAAGCAAACACCAACCGAGGATGATAGTGATCGCGCTCTGGAGGAAAACCAGATAAAGTAGCGCCACGAGTATGCCATGATCAGCGGGATCTCCTTACCAATGGATGTGCAGTTGGGTCGGTTAGTCACAGCCATTACTAATGCCGCCACGGTGGCTGCTAATAGAATGTCCGTCAAAGTGGAGGAGGGTTTCTCTACACTCGCTTCCCGTATGGTCTCTCTCGGCAACACAGTATTACAAACAGATCCGGGCAGGGTATCCAACAAGAGACGTTCACGATCGCCACCATGCCTAGGGTCAGAAACATCAACATTCCTCCGAATGCGATTGTGACCGACAATGAGGAGCTGCAGAATGCGCTGAGGTCAATTGACCAAGTGACTGTCAATATGAATGCACTATCGGCCAAGGCTCTGATAACAATACAGCAGAGCGCCTTCCATGAGATGGCGGATAGAATGCATGGACTCAGTAATCGCTTCCACCAATTGCAGGAACGAGAGGCAGTCGTGACTGCCGAGAAAGAGGAGATGAAAACCAAAGCTGTTCAAGCACGACAAGTAGTGGATGACCTTGAAGCCAGCTTGAAAAAGGAGCAGGCCGAAACCAGTCGCACCATTGAGGAACTCAAAAATGAACAAGACTTCCTGGTTACAGAAAAGGCTCGCATGTGGGATGACAGTGTGCGGATTGATCAGGCAGTTGCAGAAGCATATCAACATGTCCCGGAGCCAAATGAGGAGGTAGACGTGCTCCACCGAGTGCAGCGATTGGGGGCTGCCATTGTTCAGTTCAAACAGGAAAACAACTGGCTGACAGCTCAGTTGAAACCAAGTATGCCTCAGATCGAAGTGGATGAACGATGATGGGCAATCGAGTAAGTTTCCAACCAGATGGAGGAACTGGAGACAAAGATAACCAGGCTCACCACAGAAATAGTTGAGTTTTGGGGCCGTATTGTTCATGATGACCACATCGAACAGCTCACCAAGATTCGGCAGGACGCGGAGGGTCAGGTCGCAACACTGAAGGATACAATGCGAACCTTGCCCCCAATGGAGCAAGTCACTAAGTCACGCAAGCTAAAAGACTTGCAACAGCGAGTTACCGAGGCAGAGGAACGGTAGAAGCAGCGTGCAGCCCAGTTAGAAGAATTTCAGGAAAATGGCGGGAAATTAATGGTACAGGCAACTGAAGCACTTCCCACAGTTCAGAAATATCGACAACAGGTCATGGAGAGACTTGTTGATCATCCATCCACCGAAGATGTGGTCACAAGTCAGGCAGTAGTCATGGAAGCTCAGGATTTGGTGAGGAATGTTGCACAGTCGTATGCTGATTTCAAGACAAAGACCGCGACGTATACTCTATCCAGCAGTTGACGTGGCTCGAGGGCGAGCCACAAGATTGTGTTGGGGGCCTGTTGGCAGGCGGTTTGATGAGGAAAGGTCGCGGTACTGCTAATGCTGCGACACGTTGGACAAGGCGCAAAAGGAGTATCTTCGGCCAAAGGATACCGCACTTGGCGGGTTTTGGGTCACTTGGACCACATATTTTGTAATAGTGAGTCAAGTATACTGCACTTGGCGGGTTTTTGGTCATATATTTTGTAATATTGAGTCATTATACCGCGGTATGCGGGTTTTTGGGTCATTAGACCAAGTCAGTTAGTAGATTGTCCATAGTGTCGGTTAGGAAAGTGGACAAGTATTGTAATTGGCGGAAGCCTATAAATAGATGAGAATTGTAAGTGTTAAGAAGGAGAAAAAAGGAAGAAAGAGATAAGTGCTATGCGGAGGTTGACAGAGATACTGCAGATGTCTTTGCACTACTTTTGGTTTGCCGAATAATATAAGGATGATGATTTGGTGCAATATATGTGTAATGTTGCTGGATGCTCATATTATTGTTTATTCTTAATGCAATTATCTGTTCTTGTTACTATGATATGAATGCTGCGATAATATGATTATCTGTCAATGTGAATATGCTGCGATTAAAGTAATATGCAATCTCTATTTCTGGTAATGTTAAATCCTGTGATATGCATGATTAATGGTTGAAATTGTTGTTGGTAACCCAATGTCACAACTTACCTCCTCCCTGGGCGGAAACATGGTTCCGTATACTCTTCCTGGTCGCCTTGGGTGAGACCTCATCCGCTCTGCGGGTGTTGCTGGGTGGGCTCAAACCTGCCTGAGCCAGTGCCCAGGGAGACTGCGGTATGGGTCGACAGTCGGTGGACCCCTGTCAACTATGAGTTCATGATTCGTTCAACACTACTTATCTTGCATGGAAAATAAAAATGATTGATGTTCTCAGGAGTAAGAATCTCTGGAGGATTTTTAATGGTGAACACAAGAAACCTGTGGATGCTAAAGATGTGGCTATATGGGAAGATAAATGTGATCAAGCAAGAGGGCTCATTGGTCAAACGGTTTCATATAGTCTTAAGGTAACTATTGAGGCAGAAGAAAACCCTGTTGAGGTATGGAAAATTCTTGCTTCTTTATTTGATAAATATGATGATGTTTCTGGTTATTACTTTGAAAAGAATATTTTTGAGCTAGATCCTACTAACTTTGAAAGAGTATAATGATATCTTGCTGAAGCGAAAACGTTAAATGAAAAATTAAATAATTGTGGTAGAGATTACAAGAAAACAGATACTGCTCTTATAATTCTTGTAGAACAAAAATTGTCATCTTGTTTTGATATGTTCATCCAAACTAGGATTAGGGCTCTTGAATTGTCTCAAAATACCATGAAACGTACTTTTGATGATTTATTTAAAGGGTTGATAAATGAGCAAGAAAGGTTGATTGTTTTAGGATAAGTCTCACCTAATAAGGCTCTTATGGCACATAATAAGAATCCTAAGAAAATTTTTAATAATGCTAAAGGTTCTTGTTCAAATCATACTAATAAATTTGGTCATGCTTCTAATGCACATCATGAAAATAGTAAGACGAAGAATGTGTACTATCCTTGTAAGCATTGTGATAAAACTAACCATCCTGAAAAGAATTGCTTTAAAGAAAAACATTTAATGTCTAAGGCTAAAAAGAAAGTTTCTGATGAATCAAAAGTAGTTTTATGTGCATATGTTGTTTCGTCTAGTAATTCTTCTTCTAATGTGGAATGGATAATGGATTATGGTGCTTCTAAACATATGACTGGTAATGCTTCTTTATTTACATCTTATGACATTAATAAGTACACATCTCAGAAAGTATCTATAGGTGAGGGTAAACAACTTTCTGTAATTGGTTCTGGTAATGTTAATGTTGCTAATGGTCATTTGGAAGATGTTTTTCATGTTGAACACATGCCCATCAATTTGCTTTCTATTTATCATGCATGTCAAAAAGGATATAAATTTGAAGATTGGCCTGATAAATGTTGGAATATTATCACCATCATTTTTTATATTTGCATGCATGCATGCATTCTACATGCATCCAGTCATTATGCATACATCTACATGCATCCAGTCATTATGCATGCATCTACATGCATCCAGTCATTAGTATGGTGGTCTCCCCAGCACCTGGAGCCTATTTTCATCCCCCTAGAGCATGTCTACAGCCCTCATTATCCCTCCTACCTACCTGATGCGCCTTATTTTCCTCACCTGGATGACATATCTTCCCTACTACACTACTTGGATCACTGACAGACAGTTAGAGCATTGATTGACCAGTTCTTGCATTTATCGCTCAGTTTAACTGCCTCTAGCTCCTAGTTGTCTCTATCGGAGTTCCACTTGACCTACTGACAACCTCATGCACCCTCCTTGGAGTCTCCATCCGTTGATTTGTGCTCAAATGGTTCAGTTAGACTCAGCTAGACTCATTTGACAGAATTTTGACTATTTGTGACTACTACTATTGATTGGATGATGTCTCCAATGTTATCCAAGCTACACACTGAGGAGAATTTGAATAACCTTTTTCCTATTCGAATTCACTTGACAGCTTCATCATTGTATTTAGTTTTCACAGTGTGAGCTTACAGCTGATGTATTATTATACTGCAGATTTCTCCAATTCTGTGTTCATGAGTGGTTATTGATTCATCTATTCTTCTTTCTTCTCTGCAATTCTTGAGTGAGATTAGTGATATTTGTTCTAGCTATGAGATATTCCTATATATTATCACATGGTATCATAGTTGGACCCGGCTATTCGAATTGCAGCAGTTGCAGCAATTCATTGAGCAATTGTTTTTCATTGAGCACCAGAAGCCTCTGGATTTCCACAACAATTCCTAGTGCAATTGTCTTGAATTCACTAGAGAAATCCAGTGAGGTATATCGAGGTGTGAAGGATCTAGTCACATGTCCTCATTGCCCTCAGGCAGTGTTCTCTTGATTCGTAGCAAATCTCCATCAACAATTTCATTTGTTTTGTAGGTTTATTCCATCATTCGAATTCATCATCAATTCGACTTCAACAGCTACCTATGGATCTAAAACTAAATTCATTCAATTATTTCAAATGGAAGGCCAAGATGGACATCTTCATGAATCCCAAGAGGCTCTCTAGAGTATTGAATGGCACTGCAGTTGAGCCCACTGGTGTAGTAGAGAAATCCAAGTACTTGGATAAACGTGATGAAGCAGTAGGATTGCTACTCCTCGGCATCTCTGAAGACCTCCATTTTCAGTTCATAGATCTAGCCACTCCAAAAGAATTTTGGGACAAGCTTGAATATCTTCTTGGACAGAAAGATGACTTGAAAGGTCAAAAATTGGAAAATGATCTAGTCTCATTGAGCCCTTGCAGCTTTGACTCCATCAATGAGTTTCTTACCAAGTTTAAAAATTTGATTTCACAATTAAAGAGATATGGAATAGTGAAGGAAGAGAAGCAACTCATCCTTGCCATACTATCAAAATTGGGCCCTAACTACTCAGTATTTGTCGCCACCTTTCAGAAAGCGAATCTACTCATCCCAAAATGGAATTTTCCAAGCCTTGATGAATTCATCCAATCTCTCAGACAAGAGGAGGAGAAGAGAGCAAATGTCAAGGGCAAGCAAAAAAATTTGACCAGAAGTCGAATGAGAAGAATGCTAACACCCAAAAAGTGCTCACCATCTCATCTCCATCATTACATGACTCATTTGTCTATATTTCGTACCATATTTGCCTCCAAAACCTTAAAAAACCATTAAAATGTTAAATTTTCAGAATTTACTTCAATTTGATCTAGGATCTTAACTGAGAGAACAATATGTACAGCAAATCTACAGCATATCAATCATGGACACAATAATGCAAGCACACAAGAGACACAGATTTTACTTGGGGAAAACCATAAAGGTGAAAAACCCCAATAACTTCGTCAGAGATAGATAGAGCAATGATACAACCAGAATACAAGAGATAGTCTTCTCCTAGCAGCAGAGCCTCCTCCTCCACAAGTGCGCCACTCTCCCAAATGTGAGTGAGAGAATAGAATGTGTAAAATGAAAGAAACACACTCTCTATTTATACACTAACTTGACTTGACCTTTACTCAACTAGGTCGGCCTCAACTTAACTACTTAACATAATGCTGACTGGGCCAACCCCCACTAGGGTGGTCTAATAACCCTTTGACCCACATGACTTATACAGGGCCGACCCCAACAAGGTGGTCTAATAACCCATCAAGTATAAGTTACGACACTTACAATATAAATGATGACACTTCCGTATAGAGGAATAATAACATCTCTATAGGAATACAACATACATATATGTGAAATACATTCCGAAGTTACATATACATCAACACTCCCTCTTAACTAGGAAGGTATTTCTCGACACAGGTCTTCTAGCACAAGTCTTCTTCTCTAGATCATCATCAATGAATCATCATCCTCGAATCATCGTCATCATCACTATTGTTGCTATCTCAATCAATCTCTGAATCTACTCGTCATAGGAAGTTCTATAGAGCCAGTCCTTTTTCATACTAGATGTAGGCCCACCACCTGTAGGTCTTCATCATCACTGGCCATACTGTGTAATCCTCAGGACTTATTACGTGCGTCACAAAACCTGGTTGTAGCATCCCAGGCTATTACGAGCACATAGCTCTACCTGTCGGATCTCCCAGGAGCACATTACATGTGACCCATCACAAAACCTGGCTGAAGAATCCCAGGCTGTTATGAGCACATAGCTCTACCTGTCAGATCTCCCAGGAGCACATTACATGTGATCTCACCACAAAACCTGGCTGAAGCATCCCAGGCTATTACGAGCACACAGCTCTACCTGTCGGATCTCCCAGGAGCACATTACATTTGGTCCACCACAAAACCTGGCTGAAGCATCTGAGGCCTTTTTCATCCTGTCCAGATCTCCCAGGAGAAAATTACATGTGGTCATGGAAAAACCTAGCTGAAGCATCTGAGTGCTTTTTCATCCTGTCCAGATCTCCCAGGAGCAAATTACATGCCATAGGACAAAACCTTGCAAGAGCATCTCAGGATGTTACGGGTACACAACTCCGACCTGAAGATCTCCCAGGGCACAAATTACATGTCCTCCCAGAGCAATGTCTCGAAAGAGCATCCCAGGCTGTTACGGGTACACAACTCCGACCTATAGGATCTCCCAGACATGCTCATCTGCACAACCTTATCCACGGCCACAAAGTATCATCCTGATACTCACCATACATCATCTTGATGTACACATGATCATCCTAATCATCATCACTGCATCATCCTAATGCATGTCATCTGGAGAAGCTCGTCATCCACGATCATTCATATCATACAATGCATCCACCTTATGCATACCAAGTATCTACCTGATACATATCATCATATACAATGTATCTACCTGATACATACATAGATACATGATCCACACAATGTATCCATCAACATACATGATCTACCTGATCATACCTGATACATATACAGATACATGGTCCAAGCATCCAACATGATGCATACATACATAAATGATCCAACTGATCATATCCAGCATCCAACATGATGCGTACATACATAAATGATCCAACTGATCATATCCGGCATCCAACATGATGCGTACATACATAAATGATCCAACTGATCATATCCAGCATCCAACATGATGCATACACACATAAATTTAAATGATCCAACTGATCATACGGAGCAGAAACTAGAACATCATACTGATGCTCATCATCCAGCACTTACATCCATAGCCATGTGAAGGATACCCCTTCCACCATGCTAGGAATGGCTACTGCAAATGTGTCCATCACTTCTTCCTCGAAGTGTCATCAATCTGAAGAACACCAAGCCTCTCCCTGAAGTACTCAAACTTCACCCTGGCTAGTGGCTTCATCAGCACATCTGCAATATGCTCGTCCGTCGCAATATACAGGAGCTTCACAGCTCCTCTCTGCACCATATCCCTGATATAGTGATATTTGATCTCTATGTGTTTCGACCTGTCATGAAACACTGGGTTCTCGGACAGCTTCACACAACTCTGGTTATCACAAAAGATACCAGTAGAATCCAACGGGAGATCAAATAACTCAGACAGTAGCTTCCGTAGCCATACTGCCTCACAACTAGATGAACAGGATGCAACATACTCTGCCTCAGCTGTACTCAGTGCTACGCAGTACTGCTTCCTGATAAACCAAGAGATCACACCTGATCCTATACTGAAGCAGCATCCAGATGTGCTCTTCCTATCTGCAGCACTACCATCCCAATCTGAATCAACATAACCCTGCAGGTTAAACTTTTGATTCGCTTCATACTTGAGCCCATAATCCACTGTACCCTTCAGGTACCTCAGAACATGCTTTACAGCAACCAGATGAACACTCCTCAGATCCATCAGGAACTGGCTCAATGTGTTCACCGCAAAGCAAAGATCTGGTCTCGTGTTCGTCAGGTACATCAAGGACCCAATCATCTGACGATACATAGTGATATCAACCGGCTCAGATGAAGCATCACATAGAAGCTTTAGGTTCGATGCCATAGGTGTGGCCATAGCCTTGCAGTCCATCATCCCGAACCTATTCAAGATCTCTACTGCATACTTCCCTTGTCCAAGGAATATTCCATCACTCTGCCACACCTCTATGCCAAAAACAAATAGTGCATCATCCCCAAGTTCTTCAACTCGAACTCGGCAGCAAGCTTCCACTGTGTGTCAGCAATCAATCTGTCATCTCCTGTTACAAACAGGTCATCCACATACAGGAGTACAATCACAGGATTCCCTTCCTCAACCTTGTAGTAAAGGTTGGAATCCGCTTCACTCTTGGTAAAGCCCAAACTACGAAGTTCTGCACACATATATGACTACACCATTCAAGAAGGCTATCTTGAAATCCACCTGGTGTATCTTCTATTTCATCACTTTTATATTTCTCTATGCTGCCATCTACAACATGCTTGATCTGATAGTTCCATTTAGAAGTCACAACAGACTTCCCTTCAACTCTTGGGACCGCATCCCAAACATCATTCTTCATGATCGACGGATCATGGCATTCTTCCTGTATCCTGGGAACTTCAATATCTTCAATAGATTATTTTGTTGCTTGAACAAATGTTGTAGTCCTTCTTTTGTAGGTGAAGGTATACAGTCTTTTCTACAAAACATTAAATTGAATGATTAGAAACATCTCATAATTTTAAGACAAATTCTTACACATAAATAAATATGTCATATAGCCATGCAATTATCTTAGCCAATGCTTCAACACAACATTTATCCATGTTCCACAAATTTCTAGATGCCTTCCAGTTTTTACCAGAACATTGTTAAGAGTGTGCACAACTCCCAACATGTCAGCAAAGAAGTTTCATTCTAGATAAGTAGCAATGGAATGTTGTACAATGCCATAGGCCACTTACCCATCATATGCATATTAGTAGTATCTTGTTCATTAATGCAAATATGCAAAATACATATCCTAAGTCTAGGAACATAAGCATATGTATCATTGAACAATTTTATTTAAACAAACAAATATGTAAGAAGTGGTAATTAAAATACTTATCTTTGTTTGTTTGTTGGGTGGACTCCCTCTGAGTCTTTGCTTTCTTGCAGGAGCTGCTGAAGTAGCTTCTTCTACACCTTTCTGTTGTGGAATGAAGAAAGATGGTCAACTCCCTTTGAATATCTGCATCCTTGCAGAAACTACTAAAGTGTGCTCCTTTTCTTTCTTGCAGGAACAACTGGAGTGTGCTCCCTCTTGATCTTTGCTTCCTGGATTACCTGTCCTTGAACTTACATCCATCCTTAATCACTATGCATGCTTATTAGTATCATGATTGTGTTATCCTTGAGGTCTCATACATAATCACACATTTATTAGTATAATCTTAATACTGTCAAAACACAATAATCTTAAACATGTATAGTCATGATCATTCACAGATAATAAACATTAGTATTCAAGGTTTCAGGGAAGTCTTCTTTTACTCATGCATATTCTTATTTGACCATAGGACTCTTCTGATTAGTTAAATCATCAATGCATAAACCCGTGATTACTCAAACCTATACCTTCATGATTCTTCTGGTTAGTCATATCATCAATTATGGTAAGAAACATAATATGCATACAGCCATGACTATTCAAACCTATGACTTCATGAATAATCATTATCAACAACACAACAATATAAGATCCTAACACAAGGTAGGATTCTAGCTTGATATAGGAAAACATACCTGGATTAGCATGCTAGCTAGTTATGTCTAACATACCTGCATAATGTCTTCTAGTTCTCTTCAGTGACTTGTGATAGTAACCTGCATGTCTCATAGGTTAACCATTGTAGGACCAAGTTATACATACCTCGAAAGTAGATCTTATATGTGATCCATGACAATGGATGAATCTTTCTCTTCATGTCACCATGATCATATGTTCTTGAAGTAGAACATGATTTGTCTTTCTTGGTGTAACTTTTATGTTAGCGAACAACATAAACCTCATACAACATCACAATGCATTAGTACATTCATAAGTGTCAAAACCTTAATCAATGAATATCTTCTATTAAGGTGATACGACAAGTCTAGTAATTAATCAAGATTGTACTGTAATGATATGAAGACAAACATATGATAAACTTAACCATGAAACATACCTGTAAGCCATACCTGTCAAGATTGCTTGTAATCTTCTTATGAAAGGCCTTAGCCTCATCTCCCTCTGAAACAGGAACTTCTTTACTTATGCAAGTGACCAAACCATCTTCTTCTAGGATTAACCTAATCCACTTGATTTGCAAGAATTGGACCTGTAGCTGGATTAGGGTTTGTCAAAGAAACCCCAAAAATTCAAACTTTGAATTTCAAACTTCTGAAAGGACAGAAATATGCGCCTTGATGAGATGATCAAGTTGGTATATTCAAAATTTGAAAACTGCAAAGTTTCACCCCTCGAAATTGCCTTTTAGATTTCCGGATTCACTAGGGAGGACCCTGAATTAGGGTTTGGGTTTCCCGGAGCTTCACCCAACCAAAAGATTTGATTCAAAGCTCTAAGCTTCGATTTTTCTGAGGAGCTTCCATCCGTGGTCACAGATTTCCAAAATTCCAAGTTTTGCAGAAGCCCTAATTTTCCATCTTTCCAATCAAAGTCCCGAACTGGGGTTTGATCAAGCCTGGCCTTATGCCAAACCAAAATTCTGATCTTGGTCTCTAAATTTTTATTTTGATGAGTAGCATCCATCCGTGGTCTCTGATTACAAAAATTCCAACTTTCTCCGAAGCCCTTAATTCCGGAAGCCATGAATGAAGGTGCTCAAAAATAATTTTGTTTTGACAGAAATATGTACCTGATTGTTTCTGGTGTAACTCCAAACTTTTCGATCCAAAGGGTCTGAAAAAATTTCATGAGATATCCCGACCTGTTATATTTCCATCCCAATAGGTCTGACCTCAATTGGATTCTCTGAGAGAGAGTTATACCAAGTGTCGCAACGTGACCTGTTTATGGGATAATACAGGAGAGCGAACTTGTACTGCGTACCACGTGTCACTGGTTCAACTTCAGCCTCTAAAAATTTTCCCTGAGATAGTACAGTCTGTGTACTACCTGTCACTTTTTACGAAATTTCATTTCGAACTTCCTAGCCCAAGTTATGACCTTTTTCCCAAGGTCACCTTATTTTGACTCAGATCTGGAAGAGGCAGAAACCCTATATTGTACAGATCATAAATCACAAAGTACAACGAATTCGAGGTTGTCCTTTGGACAAAACGTACATGGGAAGATGATCTTCGACCTGTAAAAGTTTCATATCTGAAAGCTTCTCCAAAATGGATTTATAGCGAAAGTGCTACGATGACTGGTTTTTGCTATATCAAGCCCTAGCATCATAAGTGCAACAAGTGTCATACATGCCATATCATGCCTTCTTTCAGGATAGCTCTGATACCATGTTAAATTTTCAAAATTTACTTCAATCTGATCTAGGATCTTAACTGAGAGAACAACATGTACAGCAAATCTACAGCATATCAATCATGGACACAATAAGGCAAGCACATAAGAGACACAGAGTTTACTTGGGCAAAACCATAAAGGTGAAAAACCCCAATAACTTCCTCAGAGATAGATAGAGCAATGATACAACCAGAATACAAGAGATAGTCTTCTCCTAGCAGCAAAGCCTCCTCCTCCACAAGTGCGCCACTCTCCCAAGTGTGAGTGAGAGAATAGAATGTGTAAAATGAGAGAGACACACTCTCTATTTATACAATAACTTGACTTGACCTTTACTCAACTAGGTCGGCCTCAACTTAACTACTTAACATAATGCTGACTGGGCTGACCCCCACTAGGGTGGTCTAATAACCCTTTGACCCACATGACTTATACAGGGCCAACCCCAACAAGGTGGTCTAATAACCCATCAAGTATAAGTTACGACACTTACAATATAAATGACGACACTTTCGTATAGAGGAATAATAACATCTCTATAGGAATACAACATAAATATATGTGAAATACATTCTGAAGTTACATAGACATCAACATAAAAAGCCACCAAATGGCCAAAAAACCCCCTTTTCCCCAAAAAATTTAAATTTCCTCCGAAAATAGCAAAAACCCTCTAAAAGGGCCCTAAATTCCCAAAAATCAAATAAAAGGGAATAAAAAATATAAAAAAGAGGAAAAAGAGGAAAAAAGGAAGCAAAAACCCTATACAATTGACCTAAACCATATGGTGCCAAAAACCATGGGTCAATACTTGTTAGAGGGGACCCTTCGGGATCCTTAGTTTTCATTAGTTACTATATAATAATCTAGTTAAAGAAGCCGTTGGAGCGGGTGCAACCGCTCCAACCACATGTAAGATGTATAAATATACCTATCAAGATGAATATAACTAGTTGGATGCATTCGACTCATCTCTCTTGTCTTGATATCTCTGTGTATGCTTATACTCTCTACTTGAATACAACATCTGGCGCCGTTGTGGTTCTCTTTTGGCTAGGTGACAGCAACAGCAGAAGAGGAGCGGTTCGAACCTGAAGGATATCGTGAGGAAAAAGAACCCTGCAAGAAAAGCCCAGAAACGAAAATGCTGCTCGATCATTGCTGCATTCTTGAAAAAATGTTAATGCTGCTCAATTGCTGATGCGCAAGAGAAAGAATCTGATGGAGGCGGTCTGGACCTGGAAGAAAAGTGAGATGATTGTCTAGTGAAACCTAATGGAATGGATGAACGAAAAAATTTGCTCAGCATGAATAAATGCTCTGCTCATGAAAGAATGATACAAAGTACGAAGATCCCTGGCATTGTAATCTTCCATGGATGGCTGGAGGCTCCCATATCAAATTATGGCTGGTAACAAGCATTTTCATATCCATATATTATAGTATTGTTAGGAATGCTAAAAAATTTTAAATTTTGAACGTGTATGGTGAGCTGATTGCCATAATCGCTACCATTCTCACTGGTTATCTATCTCGACTACTATCGAGTATCATTGTTTATCTATCCATCTACCAACATACGAATACATGTAAAGCTTGTCGCTGGGGTCGAATTAACTTTTTGAAGATACCGGTTGGTGTTCTCTTAGCCGACGATTATTGCAGCCAGTGACTAAGAAATATATGAGGTCGGAAATCTAATGCGAGAGATGAACCATATAGAACCAACGAAAATAAATTATAGTTGAATACTGAAGCTACCCCGACCCGTTAAGCAAGCACTCTTTCCATCAACGAGTAAGAGAGATAGCGATCACTTTGTCATATTATTGCTGCCTGCAAACTCGTCGACCTAATTTTCAGAAGAATCTGTCTCTCGTTCTATCACTCAGCCGCTCTGTGTTATAAGAAGATTTGCTATACGTTTATGGTGAGGCGATCATGGGCAGAAACCATTTTGATGAATCTGTTAACTGCACAATGTATCAGTGCACATCTAGTCGACTAGAGAAGAAGACTCGACGAGATAGACGAAATAAAAACGCTGATGGGAATAGAAATGGCCCTTGTCTAGTTAGATGTAGCCATAGTGGCGAGGGAATTGCTGTTAGTTGCCGTTGACATAATGTCGATTTTCATGGTTGATTGGGAGTTTCCTTTTAGCCACTACAAATCCAGTTGAGAACAATAGTTGTCGATGTTCGGGTACACAGGGTACTACCAAAGGACCGAACACCAAGAGAAACCACTTCACACAAACAGATCACAGATCAACACACCGATGTTTTGACGTGGTTTAAACCCTCTTGAGGGAAACACTCCACGGCCCCGGCCAAATAGCTTGTACGGGACAATTTATTATGCAAAGAAAGAAAGTTACAAATGAGCTTCTCATAATCGATCAACTAAACAATGACCCTCCATACTCTTTAAATAGAGATCATGGACCAATCGGGTGTTAAGCCACGGATCAAGGTTAGGTTTGATCTAAGAGAAGTTGAGTCGTCGGATCACTCTATGTCGGAAACATATCGTGACCGTCGGATTAAGTATTTACAAATGCATACTAATGCATACTAAATAAACACACTATCCCTAACGGATATATTACACAAGTTTATCTTAACTAACTCCTAAGTGTCTAAATATCCTAACATCCCCCCTTAATAACAACTTGGGATAGGATTGAAGGATTTACAAAAGTGACACTATTAGGAGAAGGAAGGAGGCATTAGAGCCTATCCCCCCTTAATGAAAAGTTCCTGAACTCCTAACATAGATCGAAGTTTTGAAAACTTCGCTTCTGTAAGAGATTTGGTGAAGATGTCTGCAACTTGATCATCTGTAGGGCAAAAGAGCACTTCAAGAACACGATCATGAACAAGATTTCTGATGAAGTGCATATGTAGCTCAATGTGTTTGCTGCGTTGATGTAGAACTGGATCTTTGGCAAGCTTGATGGCACTTTGATTTTCGCACCAAAGTGGAGTCGGTTGCTGTTGCTCGAATCCAAACTCTGAAAGGATCTGTCGAAGCCATAAAGCTTCTTGACTGGCATTAACTACTGCTCGATATTCTGCCTCTGCTGAAGAAAGAGCAAGAGCTTGTTGTTTCTTACAAGCCCAAGTAATAGGTCCAGATCCCAGACTAAAAACATAACCTGCAGTAGACTTTCGATCATCAGGATCGCCAGCCCAATCTGAATCAGTGAAACCAACCAACAAAGGTTTCCCCCCTGTACTGTAATGAATCCCAAACTGAACTATACCTCGAATATATCAAAGTATTCTTTTAGCTGCTTTCCAGTGACTTTCATGAGGTGTCTTCATATAACGGGAAACACGACCAACGGCAAAGGAAAGGTCAGGACGGGAATGAGTCAAGTATAAGAGACTACCAACAAGCTGACGATACAAGGTGGCATCGACTTCAGGTGAAGTACAGTGGCAGAAAGTTTGACTCCTGACTGGAAGGGAGAAGGGGCTAGTGTACAATCTTCCATGTGAAAGTGATGAAGAAGGTCACAAGCATACTTAGACTGAGAAAGAAAGATTCCTTCTTTGGTTTGCAGGACTTGGAGACCAAGAAAATAATTCAAATGTCCTAAGTCTGACATTTCAAAATTTTGTTTAAGACTGGATTTCACATGGGTTATAAGCTTAGGGTCACTACCAGTAAGAATAAGGTCATCAACATATAGAACAAGGATGATGAGATGGTTTCCTACTTTCTTGGTATAGACATTGGGGTCAGAATGGCATCTAGAAAAACCAGTGTCAAGGAGAAAGTTATCCATTTTGGCATACCAACCTCGAGGAGCTTGCTTAAGGCCATATAAGGATTTCTTAAGGCGGCAGACAAGGCTAGAGTTATTCTGAACATAGCCAGGAGGTTGTTCCATGTAAATTTCCTCCTGTAAATCCGATGCAAGAAGGCAGACTTGACATCCATTTGATGGACTTCCCAGTTGTGTAAGGCTGCAAGGGAAAGAACAAGGCAGATGGAGTTCATTCTTGCGACGGGAGCAAAGGTTTCATTGTAGTCAATCCCTTCAACTTGGGAAAAACCTTTGGCAACTAACCTTGCCTTAAGTCTTTCAACACTTCCATCTGACGCATACTTAGTTCTGTAGACCCATTTACATCTGACAAGTTTTCTTCCTTTTGGAAGAGGTACAAGATCCCAAGTATCGTTCGCCATTACAGAACGAGATTCTTCATCCATGGCTGCATCCCAATCTGGATTCCTTGAAGCTTCTGCAAAAGTTTATGGATCATGATTCTCAAAAACTTGAGCCAAAAGAGAAGAGGCTCGCTGAAACTGAGATTGTGTTCGACGTTGATCTCTAGGATCACCGGCAAGATCACCAGCTGCTTCACATGTTGAACGGACCCATCGAGGAAGCACTTGTGCTGGTGCAACTAGAGGAACATGAGCAGGCAGAGGTGGATTTTCATCCTCATTGTCATCATCAGAAACTGGAGTTGGAAACCTGTCAAGGAAGTTGGAAGAAGAAGAAGAAGGTACAAACGCCGAATTAGGCTCGCAGGCCAAAGATGGCACAATCGCAGAGTTAAGCTCGCAAGCCAAGATATTTTCATCAAATTTAACATCTCTTCTAATGATTATATCATGAGAATATGGTTGAACAAGTCTATAACCTTTTACATCTTCAGAATATCCAACAAATATGCACTTTTCACTTTTAGGCTACAATGCTTTCCGTTTTTCATCCGGAATGTGAGCCCATGCTTCACTACCAAACACACAGAAGTGACTTACATCAGGTTTAGTTTTACTCCATGCTTCTTCCGGTGTTATACCTTGTAATGATTTAGTGGGGGTGCGATTAACTATGTAATTTGCACAATTTATGGCTTCAGCCCAAAATTGAAGACTTAGTCCCTTAGATTGGATCATACAATTAGCCATTTCTTTTAAAGTGCGGTTCTTCCGCTCAGCTACACCATTTTGTTGTAGTGTATATGGAACAGTGTACTGTTGTTGGATGCCTTGTTCAGTGCAGAAAGTAGTGAACTTTTTGTTAACATATTCTCCTCCATTGTCAGATCTTAACTTAATAATTTGATGACCAGATTGTTTTTCAACAAGGGCCTTGTAGGCCAAGAACATGTTAAATACTGCGCTCTTAAGTTTTAGGAAATAAACCCAAGTGCATCGGGTGTAATCATCAATGAAAGTTAAGAAATATTTGAAACCAGAAAAGGAAGCAGATGGAAGAAAACCACACAAGTCACTATGCACAAGCTCCAAGGGAACCGAGGCGTGTCAAGAGGCACGTTTGTCGAAATTATCCTGATGATGTTTTTCGAGTACACAACCGGAGCAAACACCATCCCTGCAAGATACCATCAGAAGACCTGTCACCATATTTTCTTTACATAGTTGTTGCAATGAGCGATAATTTAAGTGACCAAATCGCTCATGCCAAAGTTTGCTCCAGTTATCACTATGAGCAACAAAAACTGAAGGGAAAGGTGATGACCCAAAGTTGTTAAACTTGTACAACCTGGTAATATCATCAACAATTCCGGTAGCTAGGACCTGTTGAGGATCTTTAAAATCCTTGATTACAAATTGGTGAGGTGTAAAGGTCACAGTTTTACCTTCACCAGAATGAGTGATCTGATAGACTAATAACAAATTGCAGGAAATTCTTGGAACACATAGTACATCACTAAAATGACCATTATCTACTGGAACTGTTCCATCTCCTACAACACTTAGATATCTATCATCACCAATAAATATTTGTTTGGTGTTACATTCATGTATAGTAGAAAAGATGGCTTGATCCTTAGCCATATGATAAGATGCTCCAGAATCAATGAGCCATTCATTTGAAGTAGAAGAAGAAGATGCATTATAAGAATAACCAGAAGCACAAAGTGCATGTCCATGAGAGGCAGATTCTGAAGGCGAATCTAGGCTGATGTGGTGCTTCTTCATTGCTGCTTCCAAGGCTGCCATCTTCTTGAAACACTTAGATTCATCATGATTATCTTTCCCGCAATAGTTACAATGACGCTCAGTCTTCTTGCCTTTTGGCTTGGATCCTTTATCATTTTTTAAAGAAGGAGCTGATTGAGAGGGTTCGGGACCCTTGTTTGACTTATTATTGCAAAAATTTTGTTTCTTGGGAGGCTTGGCCTTTTCTTTCTATTGGGACAATAAGGCTTTCCCAGATGTATCTGCATTGTTGATTATTCCAAGATGAATGAGTTTATCTTGTTCTCTAATCAAGGAATCACAAAATGATTCAAGACTAGGCTCTTGATAGCTAGCTACATTCAAGGATGCTTTCATGGAGTAAAATGTAGTTACAAAAACAGAATATGTAGGTCCAAGTTTGGAAAGAATATGATAAATGCATTGTTTGTCTTCCCTCTTAATCTTACATTCTGCACATAAGAGTTTAAGAGTTTTGTACTTAGATAAATAGTCTTGAAAGCATGAAAAGTCACTTGGATTTAAAGAAATCAACTCATTTTCGAGTTGGTGACCTCGAATTTCATTGTGTTTACCAAACACAGATTCCAACTTGTCCCAAGGAGCATTAGGTTCATCAATTCCAGATATGTGGAATCGCAAATCAGTAGAGATTGACATCCCAATCAATCCACGAGCTTCATCACATCTATTTGCCCATTTTATTTTTTTATAATCATCAGTGGGTTCTTTTTCTTTCCCTGAGGTAATTCTGAAAAGTCCCCTACTTTGTAGAACATCCTCCATACGAGATTTCCATGAGAAATAGTTGGAACTGTTAAATAGAATATCACAAGGGGAAGCCATATTTGTAAATTAATGGCTGTAAAAGCAGAAACCAATAGTCTGGATGTGAAGAGCTCGAAACAATAGGCGGTTTAAAAAAAAATGACACTGAAAACTGACTCTGTATGGTGAAGTTATGCTTGAACAAAGAAACTGTTGAAGATGTCCCCAATAGTGACGTGGCAGCTAGAGAATGTCCAGCAAAAAAAAGAACCCCCCTCTTCCCAAGATGAACCTTTTGACAATCACTTTACAAAAAAGTTGTTTTAAGTGAACCACTTTTGTAAAATAAGTGATTTCACTTTTACAATGACATTACTTTTAAATAGTGCAACAATAAATAAAAAAACTTAAGTGACTCACTTGTATTTTTATTTTTTATTATTTAAGTGAGATACACTTTTACAATAAAGTAACTTGAAAATAGAAATTGCATGCACTTTTTCTTTTAAAAGTAACTTTCTAAGACTTGAACTTAAGACCTATTAAGGAATAAAGCAACTTTGAACCAAGTGAGCTAGATTAAAAGGTATGTAAAATATGGGAATGAGAAAGGGGGCTTCTTTTTTTTTTTTTACTCTTCTTGCTCGGTTTGCGTGCTTGCCCTTTTTCCTACAAAACACACCACAAATCGAAACAAAAAAAAAATTCCACACTTGTGGAGTTAGATCTTGTTAGATTGCATGGAAAGTCTACGTTTTCTCTCTGTTTCTGATTTGCCAAGATCGCGCAAGGTGCACGGCAAAGAGCATACGCAGCCGAGAAAAACCCTTTCCCTTTCTGTTTCTGATTTGCCGAGATCGCTCAAGGTGCATGGAAAAGAGCATATGCAGACGGGAAAGCAACAATCCGAACCCAAAAAAAAATCTAACAGTAAAACAATGATGAAATATGAGATTTTTTCCTTTTAAAAAAAGAAAATAACAAAAATGCGTCACTGTAACATTATACCTTCAGATCTGATGAAATACGCGTTTCTGGAGCAGCCGAGAACCGTTTTCGATCAAACAAAAACTATTTCCCAATGGAAACCATGCTCTGGATGCAATGGAATACCTCCCACAGCCCAGAAATGCACAGAAATACTATAACTAGAAACCCTTTCGAGTTTCGACAACAGCAGTTCAAGATCTAGATCATAACTGGAAGCGGCACTTCATAAAAGCTCTGATACCATGTTTGGGTACATAGGGTACTACCAAAGGACCAAACACCAAGAGAAACCACTTCACACAAATAGATCACAGATCAACTCACCGATGTTTTGACGTGGTTTAAACCCTCTTGAGGGAAACACTCCACGGCCTCGGCCAAATAACTTCTACGGGACAATTTATTATGCAAAGAAAGAAAGTTACAAATGAGCTTCTCATAATCGATCAACTAAACAATGACCCTCCATACTCTTTAAATAGAGATCATAGACCAATCGGGTGTTAAGCCACATATCAAGGTTAGGTTTGATCTAAGAGAAGTTGAGCCGTCAGATCACTCTATGTCGGAAACATATCGTGACCGTCGGATTAAGTATTTACAAATGCATACTAATGCATACTAAAGAAACACACTATCCCTAACGGATATATTACACAAGTTGATCTTAACTAACTCCTAAGTGTCTAAATATCCTAACAGTCGACAAGATATGGTGGCTGGTCGAAGCATAAAGTATTTGATCACTGGTATGGTCGATACAGTTTATGTGCCAAGTTCACTATTAAAAGTATATGTGCAGATATCACCTATCAGTTGTCAACCGTGTAAATGCTCTAAAATCGTGTAAAAACTCTATGTACTATATTTTGATCAAGGAACCATTACCACCTGGCCTAAAAATTGAATGCACGTGTTGGAGTAGTCAAGTAGTCGACGTCCAACATGTTTATTCCAATCATTCTTTAAAGAGCCGACTCAATTAAAATGATATATTATCATGTGTGAGATTTGGTCGAGGCTCATTTTTGGTTGATTATTGTAAAAATTGGTCCATTGGTAAGTTTAGTCGAAGCATTATGGTGGTCCACTCTTTGACCAGTGATAGATGGTCATAAAGTTTGTCGATGCATATCATGTAAAAGTCTTGGTCGATCTCTTCGGTGGAGGTTAATAAGGTCGACATAATTGTATTGTTTTAGTCGGTACTAAAAGTGGCCATGATGTTGTAAAAAGTGTCAAGTCATTGAAAATTAGTCGAATAAAGGGTTGTTCAAAACTTATTGAACCATGTATATTCATAAAAGTTGTAAATCAAGTCGGTCTTTTGCCGACCAATGTCAGTCATGTCGAATGAAGTAAGTCATGTCGAGGTAGGTCGAGTCAAGTCGACCAATATCAGTCGGTATTGACCACAAGCAGCAGCGACACATTCGAAACTTGCAGGAAGCCTCACGACTGATAAGTCTACGAAAAGCATGTACTCAAGAAGAAGACATCTATACCACACAGAGAAAGCGCTTCACGTTAATAATGACGAAAGAACACTTAAATTGATCAAGGCCCCCAATGCTGACACACATAAACATCTATTCAATTTCATTTCAGAAGTTTTTCAGGCAGATGGTGAGCTGGTGCAATGGCAGAGCGACAAAGCCCAGAAGCTCCTAGACCATGGAAGAGAATCCCGCAGGAAGGTGAAAGAGGTGAGAAGGCTCGATTGGCCACTACCAGACTGTTGACAGAGACTAAAGGAATCGCAGTTCATGGTTGTTCATGTTTCTTCGGGACGAAGAAAGATTTTGAGGTGGGGAGATGTTAGAGGGGACCCTTCAAGATCTTTAGTTGTCATTAGTTACTATATAATACTCTAGTTAAAGAAGCCTTTGGAGCGGGTGCAACCGCTCCAACCACATGTAAGATGTATAAATATACCTATCAAGATGAATATAACCAGTTGGATGCATTCGACTCATCTCTCTTGTCTTGATATCTATGTGTATGCTTATACTCTCTGCTTGAATACAACAATACTCCACCACTAAAAACCTATAAATAGGTGATGGAGGATCCCCATTTGATATCCACAATCTTCCCTATCCTCACTCTACCAAAATCACTCTTGAAACCCTAGCTTACCATTTGAGCTAGTTTTTCCCATTTAAGTGCCCATTTTGGCCCATTATTCAAACACCTTGGAGAAGGAGAAGGAACCCATTGGAGCACGGAAGCAGCCCTCCTGGACTACTGCAAGAGCGCCACCAACCTCAACATTTGAGGTAAATTTAATACAAAAGAAAATTTTTATCATCTTGTTGTTGTTTTTTATTTTTGTTAATGCTCATGCTAGGTTAAATTTCATACTGTTTTACTGCTTTAATTTACTGTTTTACTGAAATTCTACTAAGGAGGCCCTTCTCCTTAGTAGGTGCTCATTTGCACAAGCTAGGGTGAAAACCCTAGCTACACAGAAGCAAAAGGAGGCTCCCTATCAGTCAGAAAGGGCTTCGAATTCCAAGAAGACCAAGCATTCTCAAAAGGGGAAATCCAAATGTACCTATTGCAATAGAGGATTTCATTCTGAGAGTTCTTGTATGAACAAGACTATAGACATGATGGCTCAGTTACTTGAAAAGAATAACCTCCCAGTACTTGCATGTGCTAGGAAGAAAGATGTTGAACCTTCTAGATCTGAGGACAAGGAGAGATGCCATGCTCTCATGGAAGGTGCATCTGTTACAATGTAATCTTCCACCGTGTGAGAATCAGCACTCTTTGGCCTAGAGGATCCATTCCACTGACTCAAAACCATTTTATATCCTTCAGACACTATTTTTCCCTATTTTTTCCCTCGTACGCTTGTTGCATCATTACAGCGGGCGTACCCGCGAGTTGCATCACTATAGCCCGTGGGTAGCATGTAAAATGGTAAAAATCACTAGTTTATTACTTTTTACTCCCAAAAAGCGGTCATTGGGTGACCTTTGACTCTCCATCTTCCCAAGAAACGCCTCGATGTGTCCTTTCACTTACCTTTGAGAGGACCATATATTGAGCACATATGGCTTATGGATGGGAGGAAAAAAGAAGAGTAAGAGAACTGTAGTGGATTTTTTCCCTATCTTGAGTCTACACTCATTGATCCTTGTAGTTGTGAACCCCTTATGTTCACCTTCCAAACTCCTACCATAGTTTGAGTTTGCCATTCATGGAGGATTGAAGTGGTGGAGGCACAAGTGGATTGATCCAGATCTTGGTTCAGATTGGTTGTCGGCAAGAGGTCGTATCACATTGTACTTCTTCTTGTTTATTAATAGAAATACTCATATTGTCGTCCACTAATGTTGTAAATGTTGTTTATCTTACATTGGGTTGCATTTACTTGTTATATCATGGACCATTTCTATTGATGATGTTAGTGTCATTTATATATTATATGTACTTGTTGTATATTGGCTGTCAAGACTAATTTGCAGATTCAAGTGCATGGATTGAAAAGCTCCAACGGGGATCTACATCAAATGTTTGGATCGAGGTTGGTTATATTCTTCATTATCTTAGCATTGTCATTTATATAGCATAGCATTGGGAATTGAGTTGATTTCTAGTATTCAGCTGTCTATTGTGGTCTACCCCGAGCCATAGTAAGTTTTCTCCAATACAGAAATGGCGACTCCGCTAGGGAAAACATCCATTTTTGGGGATTTTTGAGCATTAGTCCTTAATTAGAGTTTTTGTTTGTCGAAGCTCTGTGTCACTTATTTGCCGTTGAGATACACTATAGAAAACTTGCTTTTTCGGAGCCATTGGACTCTTTATTTGCCAATTTTCTTTTCCCTACCCGCGGGCTAGCTTAGCTCTGCCCGCGTATACCCGCCTCTATTTACTCTGCTGCTCGCAGGTACCTGCAGGTATTCCTTTGATAGTAGCATATAACTCCGGCTTTGGTTGTTTTATGACCTTTGGTTGTTGTTGGGTTGGTTTTGGTTGATCCTGAGTCTTTGTTGGCCTGTTTCTTAACTGTTTCATGCCTTTGTTGTGACCATAACTCTTCTTTTCTCTTGGTTGAGCCTTGTTGGTTTTTTACCCATCTTTGGATGCAGCCTTGTTGGTTTTTTCCTTTTGAGCTCATTCCGTTGGCTAAGTCTTACTGTTTGGTATCTACTAGGTTGTCTTAGTGATCTCCTTGGCATATCAGTGACTAGATAGTAGGATTTTGCTTGCATTTTTCATTTCCATATGTTGAAAAATACAAAAATACACATAGTTTTGCATTTTCCTTTTGTTTATAAGACAAAATACAAAAAAAAAAATTTCTTTTATGTATTGCATCTTGCATTGAGTGCTTTCTGCCTTCATTTAGATTATGATTGTGCATCGAAAAATATAAAAGGATTGCATATTTATTTCGAAATCGTTGGATTGATTTTGCATGTTAGTGGCATTGTTTTCATTGGATAGATGAGTCTAGGATTTGACGGTTTTGCATACTATTGAGTCTTACACATTACTAGTTTCATGATCATGTCCCTTGAGTAATCACAGCCATTAAAATTAACGCTTAATCTTAAAATTGATTAGACCAATTTTATTTATAGGGTACACCAACTAGCATAGGTTTAGAGTTTTGGAATAGATCATTGTGAGTTAACAATCCAAGACTACTAGAGGAAACATTAGGTGTCTGACCAGGGAGTGGAGAAATCCATGGTATATATCAGTGTCCTCAGGAAGCTCTACTCAAGCCAGAGTTAAGAATGAGGTCACGGGAGATTGGTTGAGGAGATATCCCTCTGATACTGGCTGAACGTGGGAGATATTTCTAGGATTTTTTCGTATCTGGGTACTCTTGGGGGATTTGACCCTCATTGAGTTTCGGGCTCAGCTACCCTGCCCATACGATGGATCCCACCTATGACTGGCCCCCTGAGCATTGGTTATATTGCATTGACCATAGTTTCCTTACCTAGGTATCGCATCGGATACTTGCAGTGGTTATGATGTTTGTGTCCTGAGTTAGATAGGGATTGGACAACACAGTTATTTGTTGCCAAGCGTTACGGCCCTTTGCACGCAGTGAAGCCTGGATGTATCTATAATTGATTCTGTTACCTCCGGCTATAGTTTGGGAGTCTCAAGCCTCTCCTAGGAGATACATATCGGCTCTAGTGTCGGGAGCTCATTTAGCCACTCTGTTTGTTTACTCTTGGTTGTAGTTTCTCTAGGTCTGTTCTTTTGATTTAATGTTTTTGATCGATAGTTGGCCTTTAGGGGACGTTTTGATTCTATATTCTCTCCGGAGATATCGTGGCATGGATTCCTACTCTCCGCCGATCCCGTCGGTTGGCTAGTTTAGAACCTACCAAGCTTTCACGTCGTGTTGCTAGGGGACGTTGGTGGGCTCCCTCTGAGTCTTCGGATTCTTACGAGACATACTTCCTAGACATCATGACTGCTTCACATTCCAATACTGAAGAAATACCTACAACTCCATCGGGTAGAGTCGAACACACTTCAGACTCCCCTACTCCTCGTGAGGCGTGGGGGGGTGATCCACCTGAGACTCAATGTAGTTTGTTTGGTCTAGATCCACCCGAGGACAACCCGTTCATTCCTTCGTTTCCACACCATTATAAACACGGGATGCCAGAGTTACATGATGACACTGGTCCTACAGTCAACCCAACCGCATTCTCTTTTGGTATGCCTAATTATAGTACAGTTGATCCTTCCACTACGTTTGGTAGTCACACTGGCACTAGTCATGGTGTTAGTCATACTATACCCCCTAGGGGCACTACCCTCACTAGGGGCACTACATTGTCCACTCACACACATAGTATGGGGACTGGTCATATTCCTCCTAACAATGCAAATGTTGGAAGAAGACCATCTTCTAGGACTGCCCAACCTAATAGAAACGTTGTTCAAAACAAGACTCACCATCCACCACCTAATACACATGCCGCTACTCGTCAAACCAAGACTACTTTCACAAATGTTAATGCTCCTCCTAACCATGGGGGTGGACATATACCGCATACGGTTGCGTCCACTGCCGCCACTAGTAATGCCAATGTAGGAGGTGGGAATATATCCTATCCACATGGACATAACGCCACCATCCCTGCTACTAGTAACACTAATGTTGGGACTGGGAATACATCTCATGCTTATGGTCACCACACGACTGCACAAGCTGATCCAAATGCTGGGGGTGGGAACATACCATACCATTATGGTCATTACAACTCGATTCCCGCTACGAATAGTAAGTATATGCCCCATACTTATGGTGGAAACCCTTACTACAACATAGTCAGTGTTAGCCACCAGTACAACCCACCCCAACATGGTGCCCAAAACACGTATATACCTGCTTACTCTCAAATGGGTCAGGCCGGAGGAGGCTATCAATCCTATGGCCATGGTCAAGCTTATGGTCCGTCAGGTCCTCATTATCAGCAATTTAATCCTCATGGTCAAGCTTTTGGTCCATCTTATAATTCGGTTCCATTCAACTAACCTTTTATGGGGGCTTATAATCAAGCTTTCCAGCCTCATCTCCCATTCCTTGCATGCTTGAATCTTCTGGATCATTCAAAGCTCATGAATGATCCAGTGTGTCACGACCCTAATTGGCCTCCGGTCCCTACCAAGCTCCCTTCGGACATTCCTAAGTTTGAAGGGAAAGGTGGTGAGGACCCGGGTGATCATGTCACAATATTTCACCTTTGGTGCTCCTCCAACTCATTGAATCATGATTCTGTTAGATTGTGACTATTTCAACACACCCTCATGGGGGCATCTGCGAAGTGGTACGTTGAGTTTCCTGGAAACACTTATAGGGGTTTTAACGAGATCGCTTTGGTTTTCTTGGATCATTTTCAGTTGTCGATTCACTATGATACTGGTACTGAACTTTTATCAACCTTCCGTCAGAACATAGCCACACATATTTCTGACCACGTTCAAGAGTGGCATCGGCAGAAGAGGTTAGTCAAAGCCAACATTTCTCTAGAGTTCCTCTTGGAATGGTTCCTCGAGTCGCTAATCCCATACATTGCTAAGGATGTTTCTATGTCTGGCATTGTGACTGAGGAACAAGCCATCTTGAAAGTCCATCAGTTAGACTTATTATACTTTTAGTCTGGCATTTTGTATGACATTATTCCTAACGCACCGCAAACACGCCGTGAGCCTCAGTCAGTTCCTGGACTGCATGCCGATGGCATCGTAGGATATGCAAGCACTCTCCCTGTAGATCTGGTAGCTAATCAAATGCAAAATTTGTCACTAAACCAGTCTACTCCCGGACAGGTTCACACCTTGTCCACTTCCACCGCGTCGTCCAATGTACACAGTGTGCAAACGACGAACCAATCAGGTAACTAGCAACCTGGTGCTAAGAAAAAGGGGAGAAACAACTGTAAGGGTGGAAACAATGGGAATAACAATACCAATCGCAATACCCCCCGTAAAGATAATGCCAACCCTCCTCAGGAAGGCAGAAATGCTGGTGAGGACCGTAAACCTAGGTGTAAGGTGAAGTTTCCTTGCAAGCTCTGTGGGGAAGACCATCTTACTCACTTATGTCCTCGAATTGAAGAAGCATCGAAGCATTTGGTACAGAGCCCAGCTGTGTTAAAGGATCCCCTACCTCATCATCAAAACATGGCTTCGCATGCTCCCACCACTGGTTATGGACCTACTGAGATGGAAACGTCTTCTTCCAATACTGGTGGTTATGGATGTGTGAACATGGTTCAGTCGGAGGTTAGTGTTGCCACTCGTCAACGCGATTATGATGCACCACAACCCAATTTGGGGAATGAGCTTCCCCCTCCTCCTGACAATTCCTTGCATATTGAGAAGCCCTCTAATATGCCTTGGATACCAAAAGGTGTTCTTAAGCGCTCTATGCATAATCCTAATGCTTGAGCCTCCCATAACTACTCCATCTCGGAAGATTTGGGCCAAACTCCGTGTGCCATGTTGGCTCTTGAAGTCTTGCAGGCCTGTCTCTCTCGGAAGCATGCCCTTTTGAGTGCATTAGGAGTTCGGGATGGGGGAAATCCCAGTGTTATCAAGTTCGATACTACTGATGTTCAACCTCGCTTACCTTACCACATGGCTTTTCAAATCCAGGTGGTGTGCCTTCAAAATTTTTTCAAACATACTATGGTTGACGAAGGTGCTTCCGCGTCAATAATGTCATTAACTTGTTGGAAAGATCTCGGCTCTCCTCCTCTACTTGCGTCTAGAACCACACTCACTGCATTCAATGGTCGTTCATTTAAGCCGCATGGAATTATCCCTTCCCTTGTTGTCTACTTGGAAGGTAAATCTGTGCCTATTGAAGTCGAGGTGGTTGATGCACCCATCGACTACAACCTTTTACTAGGTCAGAATTGGATGTATGCTATGAAATCTGTCGCCTCCACTGTATTTAGAGTTATCTGCTTTCCTCACGAAAGCAAGATTGTGACCATCGATCAGCTAGATTTCGTTAATTCCTCTTCCACAGCATCCACGGGATCCATAGTCCTGCAGGTTACTCATTCGCAGCCAGCAACTGGGAACATGGGTTTCGGTATGTACCCTTCATTGATGGGATCTTATGATTTCCCTTCACCCATTGCTTTTATTGAAACCATTTTCGATAATGTGCCTCCTCCATTGAATAATGTACCTTTCTGGACCTCATATTTTAGTGATACGTGGGATCCACCTTCCACAAGTTCCCCGTCTGGAGACGTTTCGCACATCGGAATGGATATGCCCTTGTCTGCAATCAAGCTTGCTTCTCAAGATGTTCAACAAGCCATTGTAGATTCGGATCTCTCTTCTTCATGGACAGTAGAGGAAGATCCCGTTATGCTGCCCGCGCGTGCAGTCGACCTATCTTGTTCACATGGTTTCCTCGATGGTATTTTACCTTCAGATGAAGTTTTTATTGAGTCCATGGGTGGTGATGACAAGCCGTGGGGGGGTCTTTATCATAGATCGCATTCCCCTTCTCCCCTTGATCTTATTGAACAAGATGAGCCTATAAAACAACCTGCCATCCATTTGAATTTGGATCCATTCACAGTCTCGTCCAGCCTTGATTTGACATTTGAGTCTGATGAGTCTTTGAGCTCTCCTATAGATCCGCAAATCAGTGCTCCTGAAGAGTTTGATTCTATTTCTAGAATTTCCAACTCCCGTGATGATGAATTTGCTCTTGCAGATTCTTTCACATCCTTCAACTTTGCTCCTCATTTTGAAGATGATCATTTTGATCCCTTAGGTATTGGTACTATGGCACCTTCAGTGTTTAGCTCTACCTACATTATGTCTAAGGTTAAAAATAGTGAAGTTGAAAATATTTCTACCGCAGTGACTTGTATCAGATTTTTCTTTACGTACATTTTAGAGATGATCTTGGTACTTATGTTTCTTGGAGACAGGATTTTTAGCTGGACTTATACTTGTTTACTGGTCCTTTTCAACATTTGCTTTGTTCATGGCAGGCATATTCGGAACCTTGCATATAGGTTTAGGCCTCCCCATTGTTATGATGCATTTGAACCTTGTGCCATCCGAATTTGCAGACACCCCCTGAGTGTCCTTATCTTGCTCATGTTCTTTGCATTATGCATAGCTTTGTTCCATGCACTTTGAACTAGTCTCGCATGCCCCTGACACTCGTCTGCTCCCATTATGAGAATTCTTCCATCTCTCCTTTGAGCTCGTTAAAAACAGTAAGGAGGTCACGAGTTTACTTTTTCAGACTCGTTAAACCTTTACAGAAAAGATTTTTATAAAGTCTTTTTTAAACCCTTGTTAGACTTTTCCAAATCAAACAAGATTGCTGAGTATACTTGTCATTTCAGACTCGTTAAAGGATTTGAAGTGACATCCACTTAGGTATAAGTTTACCCCTTTTCCGGACTTTTGTGGATTAATTACGAAAAAGGTATACTCTAGTCATACGTGATTGGAAGAGTTCTTCTCTCATTATTTTACACTTTTTCGGGTGAGGAGACTAACTTTACAAAAAAGAACTCCCCTTTTATGTCAAGTTGTGATTTCATTGCATTATCCTTCTTGTCGCTTGAGCCTTGTGCCGGCTCCCGCTTACTCACTTATTAGCCGTGTGCCTGAGCACTTTACCTTCCGATCCAAGAAGAGCCTTAGTTTTTCTTTCGCAGCTTGATGACCCTTTACCCTGAGGGAACATTCCCCCGAGTGTCCACATCCTGCACATGCTTCCTTGCATTGATCATAGGTATGTTCCACTGCTTGGAACTAGTCTGCTTCCTATTTGACACTCGTTCCCTCACTCGTTGTACTATAAGCAATTTTATTATTTTTCAATCTTTCACCAAATATGAAAAAAGACCAAAAAATCAAATATTCCAAAAAGCCGTACGGGATTATGGTTACTACTTCTTGTTGGCAGCTGTTGTGTCTCCTTTGAACAAAGCATTCATTCCACTCCATACATTATGAGTCGGGACTATAGTTGGACCTTAGGAGCTGTACTTGTTTCTCAGTTTACTCCACCGATTAATTAAGCTTCCAGTCATTATGGAGCCCTTTGTAATGCCTCCTACATTGCACAGTCTATATCAAGTCTATGCTGCCCGAGTCTATCCATCTGCTCATGCTCTTGTTCAAAGGAAGTCCTGAAACTAGAGTCGGCCACTTAGATATCTTGACTATTGCATGTCGGCCATCCTTATTGAGTCAGTCTGTTTTGCCTGAGTTCTTCCAAATCTTTCAGTGTAGCTGGTACCTCATGCTAGTTGATGGGGGTTTCCTTAATGCCCTCCTTCCAGCGAGTCTCGTTCCATCGACTTCAACCCATTTATTCTGAAACTTGAGGCTTAGAGTTTGGTTGAGTACCTTGAGGCTTGCATTCATTAGTGGCAGGTTCTCTCACCATCGATAGTTTTGGGAATACATCAATGTCCCCTAATCGATGGATTCATCCTAGTGTTCGACTTCAACCCATCTATTCACACTCCAATGATTGTGCTCTGTGCCTTGATGCCCATTTTCATTATTGGTGGGTTATCTCGCATCTGTTAACGGTATACATCATTGACCGGTAATCAGACGATGTCACATCAGGTTTGACCTCAAATCCTTTATTCACTTGATGGGACTTGCACCGTCGAAGACTTGTGTAGAAGACCCCAGGCGATAGTGCCATTCAGTATGCTGCTTATGACTATGACTTTACATCTGAGATATCACCTCTCAAATATCAGCAGTTTGTACCTCCAGTTTGCACCAGTTGTTTCCTTTTCAGCAGGAGACCATATCTTACTGTAGAGGGATCATGGCTATGATCATTTATGACATATCTTCACTATGTACTGCCTATTCATGGCCATTGTATCAGATTGTTGTACTACCGACATGTTTTCAGGGACACTATTGTATTATGACGAGTGAGCTGCTCTTTCCACTTGTGTCTCCATCACTCCACTTCTGAGTTTTATAATGTATTTCGGCCATCGTATCATTAGTCTCTGACCTCACACATTAGGGGGCATCTGTTACAACGTAATCTTCCACCTTGTGAGAATCAGCACTCTTTGGCCTAGAGGATCCATTCCACTGACTCAGAACCATTTTATATCCTTCTGACACTATTTTTTCCTATTTTTTCCCTTGTACGCTTGTTGCATCATTACAGTGAGCGTACCCGCGAGTTGCATCACTATAGCCCGTGGGTAGCATGTAAAATGGTAAAAATCACTAGTTTATTACTTTTTACTCCCAAAAAGCGGTCATTGGGTGATCTTTGACTCTCCATCTGCCCAAGAAACACCTCGATGTGTCCTTTCACTTACCTTTGAGAGGACTATATATTGAGCACATATGGCTTATGGATGGGAGGAAACAAGAAGAGCAAGATAACTCTAGTGGATTTTTGCCCTATCTTGAGTCTACACTCATTGATCCTTGTAGTTGTGAACCCCTTATGTTCACCTTCCAAACTCCTACCATAGTTTGAGTTTGCCATTCATGGAGGATTGAAGTGGTGGAGGCACAAGTGGATTGATCCAGATCTTGGTTCGGATTGGTTGTCGGCAAGAGGTCGTATCACATTGTACTTCTTCTTGTTTATTAATAGAAATACTCATATTCTCATCCATTAATGTTGTAAATGTTGTTTATCTTACAATCGGTTGCATTTACTTGTTATATCATGGACCATTGCTATTGATGATGTTAATGTCATTTATATATTATATGTACTTATTGTATATTGGCTGTCAAGACTAATTTGCAGATTCAAGTGCACGGATTGAAAAGCTCCAACGGGGATCTACATTAAACGTTTGGATCGAGATTGGTTATATTCTTCATTATCATAGCATTGTCATTTATATAGCATAGCATTGGGAATTGAGTTGATTTCTGGTAGTTAGCTATCTATTGTGTTCTACCCCAAGCCATAGTGAGTTTTCTCCAATACAGCATCAAGAGATTCCTCCTTCATCATAGATTCAGGAGCATCAAGACATATGTCTTCCTCCAAATATCTCTTCGCTAGTTTCAAATGCACTGTTGGCCCTTTCATCATGTTGGGCAATGATTTTGAGGTCTCCTCTGATGGGATTGGAAGGATCAAACTTGATCATGGATACTTCTCCGATGTACTCTATGTGCCTACACTTACTCCCAATCTGCTTTCGGTCTACCAAATTACCCATACTGGATATCCCAAGAGGGTGATCTTCTCTTCAAATGAGGTTGAAATACAAGACATGGTTTCAAGAAAAATCATTGCAAAAGGTGTTGCAAACCACAATTAGAAACTCTATGAGTTCTCTCACTTTCTTCCTCTCTCCAAGCAATCTTCTCTTCACACTCATGCAAATGAAGAGAGTAGGCTATGGAATGAAAGATTTGGGCATCTCAACTACAAGTACCTGCAAGATATCCATAATCAAGAGATGGTTGAAGGACTTCCCAAAGTCAAGTTTTCAAAGGGAAACTGTAAGGGTTGCTTGATGGGAAAAAATTCTAAAAAGAGGTTTGAGAAAGGAAAGGCAAGGAGAGCCTCTCAACCCCTAGATCCGATTCATAGTGATGTTGGAGGGCCATTTCCATATCTATCTTTGAACAAGGGAAGGTATATTCTTCCTTTTATTGATGATTATTCAATATTTACATGGGTATACTTTCTCAAATTAAAATCAAAAGTATTTGGATACTTTAAGTTTTTCAAGTCTTCTGCAGAAAAATTTTCAGATAGAAAGATCAAGGCCATTCACACTGACAATGGGGGTGATTATGTCAAAGGTGATTTTCAATATTTTTGTGATGATGAAGAAAATGAGATGCAGCATACTATTCCCTATACACCACAACAGAATGGTGTTGCAGAATGGAAGAACAGAACATTGAAGGAGATGGAAACTTGCATGCTCAAGTCGAAAGGGTTGCACCCTAGTCTTTGGGCAAAAGCCATCAACTGTGTTGCTTACCTTCATAAAAGAGTCCCTCATAAAGGACTGAAAAATATGACTCCTTTTGAAGCATGTATGGGCTACAAACCTGATGTATCCCATCTTAGAGTGTTTGGATCCAGAGCATGGGAAATGCTTCCAACTGAGAAAAGGAGAGCCCTAGATCCACAAAGTAGAGAGTGTATACTGGTGGGGTATGCATTGAGTGAAAAGGCCTACAAGCTTCTTGATCCTTCTACTATGTCAAAATTCCTTGAGAGGAGTGTAAATTTTGAGGAATGGCCTCTTCATGATGCTCATGCCTCTTCATGATGCTCATACTACTGAGCAAGAGACCTTTCCTACCACACCACCGCTACTTGATGAGCAAAAGAGCGAAGCATCATCTCATGAGAGTTTAGATTTTGAATCTGAAAGTGAAGATGATGAAGAGCGAATGCTAAATCCAGATCCACAAGAACCTGAAGATCTAGCACCTGACAATGAAGATGAGAAAATGGGAGATCCAAATCCACAAGAACCTGATGATCTTTCACCTGATGATCCTCCTCTTCCGAGATGGGCTGCCATTAATCTTAGATATGTCGGAGATCTTGTTGGTGATCCACTTGATCAAATGATCCGGATTTATGCAGGAACACAACAGAATACACAAATACCCATAAAAACAAAGATGCATCGAAAATAACACTTCATTTCATTACTCAAAGAACTGAAACTTGTTTACATATAGGATGGAAATAAACTAGCTAGAGTACTGGTAGCTTATCTTTGAGAAGAGATGTGGCAGCTACATGCCTCTGAACTCTGTGTTACAATGAGGCTCGAACGCCTATATATTATTCAGAAACAAGGGAAACCCTACACATCCAAAAACCTAACCCTAGGAGGTGAAACGCTAGAATATGGGCCCCATTGGGTAACTTGGTACATCAATTTCCTGGGTCGTAACTTTGGCATACTACCTCCATTTGATGCACATGATACATCGCTAGAAATATCTATTCAAGGAATACATCCATATATGGAAGATATCAAGTCCAGAACAGACTCACATTTGCCTGGGCAAATATGCTGAAAAAACGTCGTTTAGGGCCTCAAAACGGCTCCGAAAGTTTAGGACCCGAAAACTGCCAAAACTAGTAAATTGTGCTATAATTAAGGAAACTGAAAAACTGAAGAAACAATTGTGGGGGTCCAAATGGAATAGGCAGGTGGCCACCAATATCCTTCTGGATCATTCCTCCCCCCTTGGGAAGAAATGGTCCCCATTGCGTTGAGTCCCTCCATGAGATGAGGAAACTTCTGCTAAACTTGGTCCCTAGTGAGCCACATTCCCTGGTGAAGGAGTTGGCTTGCTTTGACAACTCAATATAGCTGCATCTTCTGCCGATGGGTGTTATCGATCTGTGTGTCCATAATTCGATCATTTGTGGCTTGTTCCATGCAGTCTGGGTTTAACTCTGTTGATGTGAGTTTTTCTGCCACGTATGATGTGTCCAGTAGAGGTGGAAAGTAGGGTCGAAGGCAGTCCACATTGAACACTGGGTGTAGACCAAGGAATGGTGGAATACTGAGCTCAAAGTAATTGTCCCCAACAGCCTTGGTGATGGTGTATGGCCCATATCGGAGCGGGAGAAGCTTGCGGTGGGGTCCAACAAGGCGTTCCTTCTACAAATGTAGCCACACTTTGTCGCCCACCTGGAAGTTGTGTTGCACCTGATGCTGATCATGTCTTTGCTTATACTTAGCATTGGCTCTGCCCAATATGTCATGAACCTATTGGAGAATGTGCTGAATGTGCTCAATGAAGCTGTTCACCTTGGAAACTTCCGACTAGACATGATTTGAATTAGTCTGAGTAGCTCCAAATGGCATGGCTACATCAATGGGACATAGTGGCTGGAATCCCAAGCCCACCTGGAAGGGGTTGTGGTTGGTTAAGCTATGGAGGGCCCGGTTATAGATATGTTGTACATAGGGGAGGTTCTCATCCCATGTGCGTGGATGCTTTGAGTTGTACATGCGCAAAATGTGGACGATCATCATGTTGATGACCTTTGTCTGGCCATCAGTTTGGGGATGGAAAGCTGTGGACTTTGTGAGCTTGGTGTCTAGCATTGACCATAGGCTGGACCAGAATGTACTAAGGAACCTGCTGTCCCGATCTGAGATGATAGACTATGGGATCCCAAAGTGTACCCACACTCGTTCAAAGAAGAGTTTAGCAATGGCTTCTGCTGTGATATTCTTCTTGCAGGCCGCCATTATGGCCATTTTTGAGAATCTGTCAACGACCACGAAAACACAGTCGTTGTCGTGCTTAGTAGAAGGAAGCCCCGACATGTAATCCATGGAGATGGATTCCCAAGGTCGACTAGGAGTAGGTAACGGAGCATCGAGGCCTTGCTTCTTGATGGACGGTTTGGCAATGGAGCAGGTAATACAGGATCGGATGTACTTTCCTACGTCCTATCAAAGGTTCGGCCAATAGAAATACTTCTGCAGTAATGCCACTGTTTTCTCAACCCCGAAATGCCCAGAGACCCGACTATAGTGCGCTTCCCAAATCATCTTGGCACGCTCGCTTGAAGGAACACAAAGGTGTCCCATGTGACATAGTAGTGCATCCTGGAGGTGAAAATTTGGAACTTGGTTTCCCTCCAAGAGCCTCTTGTATGTGTGGCTAAATTCTAGATCACTCTTGTAGAGAAGCGTCCAATCAGAAATCTCGTGCCCACAAGAGTTGAGCACAGTGGTTATCGCTATGATCGGTGGTCGGCTGAGGCAGTCTGCAACATTATTGGTGCTTCCCTTCTTGTACTTGATGTTCAAATGAAACTATTGTAGATATGTGGACCACTTCTGATGGCGATCGTTCTGTAACTTCCCTTGTGTCTGTATGAACTGCAGGGCTCGGTGGTCTGTGTGGATGATCATTTCCTTCCCCAAAATGTAATGCTTCCATTGTTGGCAAGCCTATACAATGGAATACATCTCTTTGTCATAAGTGGGATATTTGCGGACTGTGTTGGACAATGTCTCACTGTGATATGTCACTGGATGCCCTTGTTGAGTAAGGACTGCCCCAATAGCATAGTTAGAGGCATCTGTCTTGATCTCAAATGTTTGTTGCAAGTCTGGTAATGTGAGCACTGGGGCACAACAGAGGCGATGTTTCAACTCTACGAATGCCTTCTGTTGATTTTCCGACTAGAAGAATTTTTCTTTCGCTCCTCCCTTGGTGACTTGACTCAAGGGCTAAGCGATATGAGAGAATCCCAACATGAACCTGCGGTAGAAATTAGCAAGACCCAGAAAGCTGCGAAGCTCTGTTCGAGTGGTTGGGGCTGGCCAATCACAAATGACTTGGATCTTGGTTGGATCCACATGCACCCCACACTCATCAATAATGTATCCCAGATGATGAACCTAGGTCATGCCAAAAGTGCACTTGTCCAAATTGGCACAAAACTTGTGCTTCCGCAGTGTTTGGAGGACCTGTCGGATGTGGTGGAGGTGCTCTTCCCAAGTCTGGCTGAAGATCAGGATGTCATCCACGTACACTGCTACAAAGGAGTTGGTGAATGTCCGCAAGATGTCGTCCATCAGTCTCATGAAGTTTGCGGGAGCATTAGTCAACCTGAAAGGCATGACCAGCCATTCGAAAAGGCCCTCCTTGGCTTTGAAGGCAGTCTTCCACACATCGGTCGGTTCGATCGGTACCTGGTGATACACGGACTTTACATCGATCTTACTGAAATATTTCGCCCCTTTAAGTTGCTCCAGGAGGTCATCAATCCGAGGGATCGGGTACCTATTCCATACAATGATCTTGTTCAGCGCCCGATAGTCAATACAAAGTCTCCAAGTCCCATCCTTCTTCTGTACCAACACGATTGGGCTCCGACAGGGCGATGAACTTAGCTGGATGTGACCCTTCTGCAGCAGCTCCTGAATCTACCTCTTAAATTCATCGTTCTCTAGAACAGAGCATTGATATATCGATCCATTGGGCAGCGGTGCACCTAGGGTCAAATCAATGGGGTGCTTGACCTGACAGTGCAGAGGCACCCCTGTGGGTGAGGTGAATATGTCCTGGTACTCCTCCATGACCTTGTCCATTTGTTGTTGTCAGGTGGAGGAGCCCTATCTGGAGGTCGTGGCCACGATCTTCTTCTTTCCCTGAGGGCGGATCATCAAGAAAACAAATTTCTCAGTTTTGGAAATGAGCTTACTGCATTATTTTGCAGTAACCAAAGAGATAGCAGCAGGCAGTGGTACCTCTGGTATCCTGCACAACTTATTTCCCAACGTAATAATAACAACACGAGTCCAGGAAATATACATAGCATGTCACTTCCATAAGTATGGTTGGCCTAATAATACATCACAAACATCAAGAGGAGCAATGTCACATAATACCTCATCGATGAAGGGCTTGATGCTGTAGGGAAGGCAGCACTGTTGGCTGACGCGGAGATCTCGTCCTTGGTGAAGCCACCCGATGGTGTACAGATGCGGGTGTGTTGTTGTCGGCAAGCCCAATTGCTTCATGACCTCTGCTGAAATTAGGTTCTTTTGGCTCCTACTGTCAACAATAAACTATAGCGGGGAACCCTTTACCCACATCTGGGAATGGAAGAGACGCTCCTCCTCCTCTGAATCTTCTAGTTATTCATTTTGGATATTCATGGTGGCAATGGTTGCGTTGGGCTCTGCATCGATAATCTTCTTCCCTCTGTCATTCCCCTTCTCGCGTTCTGATTCAGTGTTAGAGTATGCATCTAATTTAGAAGCCTTTATCTCGGCCACCAGTGACTGCTTGGCCCGACACTCACTTGTGTTGTGAGTGGGGCTCTTATGGAACTCACACCACTTTCCTGCTTCCTTCTTCGGCTTCGCAGTGTTTCTCTTTGCTAGCGGATTTGGCAAGTTGTCTTGAGTCACCATACCTTGGCTTTGTCCTTGGTTCTACAGTTTGGGGGAACCTTTCGCTTGCTTCTGATTCGCAGATACAAAGTCTCGCTTCTTCTGTTTCAATTTTTGCTCAATTTTGGCAGCATACAGGTATGTCGTACCAAGCAAGGAGATGTCGAGGAACTCCATTTCCTCCTGAATGTATCTGTGCAGACAACTGCGGTACTTCAGCACCAAATGTTTCTTTGAAT
The DNA here is from genome assembly GCA_027924585.1 of Larix kaempferi. Classification (NCBI taxonomy): domain Eukaryota; kingdom Viridiplantae; phylum Streptophyta; class Pinopsida; order Pinales; family Pinaceae; genus Larix; species Larix kaempferi. Next base: position 10,033,080 of record BSBM01000848.1, read on the forward strand.
CTTTGATACCCAACTTGGTGTGCAGGGTATGGAACAGATTCGTCAGTTCATGCAGATCTTGATCTCTTTGCTGCCGCAGCATAGTCCATTGTATGTACTTGTCCTCATAGCTCCCCACGGGATAATATTGTTCCTTTATGGCATCTCGAAAAGAATTCCAAGTGGGTACGACCAAGAACAGAGAGGGTTCCTCCTCGTCCTTTCTCTCACAGTAGGTTTCCCACCAGTCCTTGACATGGGGGGCAGCTTTGAGTAGTGAAAATGTAATCTTTTCCCTGTCGGAAAAGTCATGAACCGAGAAATATCCTTCAAATAGATTCAACCATCTATCTACGGCATCTGCATCTATTTGGCCATCAAATATGGGAATGTCAAAGTTTACTTGTACCTTAAAAGGGGTTGCGCCTCCAGAATGCCTGTTAGATGCAGATGCGCCGCCAGTGGGAAGTCGTTGAAGTATCTGGGCAAAGTTATCCATCATCGCGTTCCTTTGTTTTTCAAGGGCCTCCTCGAGCAACATTTTGATAGGATCTTCTGTGCCCTCATCTTTATTTTCGTCCTCCATGGGTGGCCATCGGGGTTTGCGAGGCTGATCTTGCAAAGGTTCAACCAGATCAATCCCTAACTCCTTATACCCCACCCTCGTTGGGGACATTAAAAGAAGGATCGAGAAAGAGCAAATTGCTCTGATACCACTTATCCGGATTTATGCAGGAACGCAACAGAATACACAAATACCCATAAAAACAAAGATGAAGCGAAAAAAACACTTCATTTCATTACTCAAAGAACTGAAACTTGTTTACATATAGGATGGAAATAAACTAGCTAGTGCTGGTAGCTTATCTCTGAGAAGAGATGTAGTGGCTACATGCCTCTGAACTATGTGTTACAATGAGGCTCGAAGGCCTATATATTATTGAGAAACGAGGGAAACCCTACACATACAAAAACCTAACCCTAAGAGGTGAAATGCCAGAATATGGGCCTCTTTGGGTAACTTGGTACATCAATTTCCCGGGGTCGTAACTTTGGCATACTACCTCCGTTTGACGCACATGATACATCGTTAGAAAGATCTATTCAAGGACTACATCCATATACAACAAATGTTAAGTTTGAAATGGACTCATATTTTCCTGGGCAAATATGCAGAAAAAAATGTCATTTAGGGCCTCAAAACGACTCCCGAAGTTTAGGACCCAAAAACTGCCAAAAATAGTAAATTGTGCTACAATTAAGGAAACTGAAAAACTAAAGAAACAATGGTGGGGGTCCAAGTGGAATAGGCAAGTGGCCATCAATATCCTCCTGGATCATCAAAGGAGAACTAGATCTTATTTTCATAATGGAAAGTTTCATCCTTCTCACATTACTGATCCATTTATTGTCGATCGGTCTTTCTTCGATAAAGAAGGTCACTTGCATCCTTCTGGGGTGAGTGATGCCATGCTACATTAGCATCCTTCAGTCTATTTTGAGGGAGGGATTTCTTCCCACTGGGTTTTCCCTCTTTCCTCACTTTATTATTTAGATTTTTGTACGGGTTGACCTTTGGTCTCAGTCAACAGGGCCCTACTATTAGTTCCTTCTGTTGATTCCTCATAGTATAGCTTGCGGAGGGGTGTTGGAATATTATCACTATCATTTTTTATATTTGCATGCATGCATGCTTCCATTCATCATGCATGCATCCAGTCATCAGTATGGTGGTATCCCCAGCACCTGGAGCCTATTTTCAGACCCATAGAGCCTTTCTACAGCCCTCAGTAGCCCTCCTACCTACCTGATGCACCTTGTTTTCCTCACCTGGATGACATATGCACCATATTACACTACTTGGATCACTGACAGTCAATTAGAGCATTGATTGACCATTTCTTGCATTTATTGCTCAGTTTAATTGCCTGTAGCTCCCAGTTGTCTCTATCGGAGTGCCACTTGACCTACTGAAAGCCTCATGCGCCCTCCTTGGAGGCTCCATCCCCTGATTTGTGCTCACATGGTTCAGTTAGACTCAGTTAGACTCATTTGACTGAATTTTGACTATTTGTGACTACTACCACTGATTGGATGATGTCTCCATTGTTATCCAAGCTACACACCGAGGAGAATTCGAATTACCTTTGGCCTATTTGAATTCACTTGATAGCTTCATCATTGTATTCAATTTTCACAGTGCCATCTTATAGCTGATGTATGATTATATTGTAGATTTCTCCATTTATGTGTTCATGAGTGATTATTGATTCATCTATTCTTCTTTCTTCTCTGCAATTCTTGAGTGAGATTAGTGAGATTTGTTCTAGCTGTGAGATCTTCCTGTAGATTATCACAATAAATATGTCCTTAAAGATATCAATCATAATTTTAAAGTAGTTTCTTCTGGTCCCGTTGATCATATTGTTGGTTTATATAAATTTGTTGGTTTTAATTTAACTAAAAGACAACCCTTTTATTCCTATGTTGCTCATGTTGATGAACTAAGTAAATTATGGCATGAAAGATTGGGTCATTTGAATTATGGTAAAATGAAAATGTTAACTAAGATGGTACATGCCTTGCCTAATATTTCATCTACTAACGATGTTTGTGAAGGTTGTGTACTTGGTAAACATCATAGATAAATGTTTGATAAAAGCAAAGCTTGGTGTGCTAAAAAACCTTTGCAGTCAGTTCATAGTGACATTTGTGGTCCTCTTGAAGTTCCTTCTATATCTCATGTAGTCTATTTTCTTACTTTTATTGATGACTTTAGTAGAAAATCATGGGTTTATTTTTTGAAAAATAAAAGTGACAGTTTTTCTAAGTTTCAAGCATTTAAATCCTTGGTTGAGAATGATTCTTGTAAAAGAATGAAGACTTTGAGATCTAATAATGGGGGGGAATTTGTTAAGAAACAATTTGAAGTTTTTTTATCTAAACATGGAATTCAACATCAAAATATTGTTCCTTACACACCTCAACAAAATGGTGTTGCTGAAAGGAAAAATAGAACTTTAGTTGAAATGGAAAGATGTATGCTTTATTCTAAAGGATTACACAAGAAATTTTGGGTTGAAGCCATAAGTTGTGTTAACTTTATTTTAAATAGAATTCCTACAAAAAAATTTAATCATGTTACCCCTGAGGAAAAATGGAATGGTAGAAAACCAGATATTAGTAACTTTAAGGTGTTTGGTTGTGAATGTTGGGCTCATATTCCTAATGAAAAATGGAAAAAGTTAGAACCCAAGTCTCACAAGTGTATATTCATTGGTTATGCTGAGGATTCCAAGGCTTACAGGTTATTTGATCCTTCTAATCAGAGTGTCATCATCCGAAGAGATGTTCAATTTACTGAAGTCTCTCCACCACTTGAGTCTATAGAACCTCACGCTACCCTGAATATGTCATTGTGTCCTGTCAAGTTCCTATATATATTACTCTTTCTTCCATTACTATGCCTATTGTTGATATTAGTTCACCCTCTTCTTCAAGTGTTCCACCTAAATGTCTTGAAGCTCCTGAAGTGACTTTTGTTCCTTCTAACCTTCTTGTTTGGGCCCAGAAAACTCTTGAATCTGCAGGTACTGAGATCAGTTACCCTTTAGATACTCGTAGAACTAGATCTAACTTTTCTCTCATGACCAAAGTTTTGGCCACAAAAGATCCTACTTGTTATGCTCAAGCTAAGGGTAAACCTCATTGGGAAAAATATATGTCTGTTGAGTATGAATCTCTTATGAAGAACAAGACTTGGTCTCTTGTTCCTCTTCCTTCAGGAAAGAATTTAGTTGGTTGTAAGTGTGTTTATAAAACTAATTTTACTATAGAAGGACAGATTGAAAAATATAAAGCTATATTAGTTGCGAAAGGTTTTAATCATCTTGAAGGTATTGATTATAATGAAACTTTTGCTCTTGTTTCTAAAATGAATACAATAAGAACCATATTATCTCTTGCTGCATCTTATAAATGGGAAATACACCAAATGGATGTTAAAATTTCTTTTTTAAATGGTAATCTTAATGAAGACATTTATATGCAACAACCTCATGGTTTTATTAATGTTGAATCATCAAGTTTTGTATGCAAATTACACAAGTCTTTATATGGTCTCAAACAAGCACCTAGGGCTTGGTACGATAAAATTGATACATATTTCTTGAATAATGGTTTTAAGTGTTGTATATCTGATCCAAATATTTATGTTAAGTACTTTGGTGATCATATCCTCATTATTTTGTTATATGTGGATGATATTATCATCACTGGAAGCCAACTTGTTTTTATTCAAAATATAAAAAGTGAACTTCAAAAGAAGTTTGAAATGACTGATCTCAATATATTGCACTATTTCTCAGGTCTTCAAATCTGGCATATGGAAGATGGTATTTTTCTCTCTTAGCCGAAGTATGTATAGACTTATTGGCTCGATTCCATATAATTCCAGTGTAAATTTAACTGTTGAGTGTACTACTCCTCTTGTTGATGCTACTCTTTATCGTCAGCTCATGGGAAGTTTGATATATTTAACTCACAGCAGACCACATCTCTCTTTTTCTGTTAGTATGGCTTCTTGGTGCATGCAGCAACCTCATGAAAGTCATTGGCAGGCATCCAAGATAATTCTGAGATATTTACAAGGGACATTTTACTATGGTGTCTTTTATTCGAGCAGTGCTATAATTTCACTTTCTGGATATACAGATTCTGACTGGGTAGGTGACAGTTTTGATTGGCGATCAACTGTTGGTTATATATTTCAACTTGGTTCAAGTATGATTTCTTGGTCCAGCAAGAAGGTGGAGACTCTTTCTTTATCTTCATGTGAAGCATAGTATAGAGTAGCCAAAGAAACAACTAAAGAAGCAATTTGGTTACGGCATGTTCTCACTGAGCTTGGTATGGTTCCGAAATTTTCCACCGTGTTGAAATGTGATAATTAGGGTGCAATTCAGCTTGCTTATAATCTGGTATATCACTCCAAGACAAAGAATCTCGACCTTGATGCTCATTACATTCAAGGTATCGTCACAGATGGTATTCTTTCTCTTGAGTATTGTCCTACCGAGCAGTAGGAATCCGATATCTTCACTAAATCCTTAACAGCAACAAAGTATGTGCATCTTCGTTCCTTGCTTTGGATGAGGGAAGTTTTCATCAAGGGGGAGCAATAATGACTCCTTCCTTCCTTAGTGTTAGCAAGGGATTTTCTCCCAGTCATTATTAAGGGGGAGTGTTGGAATATATTATATTCCTTGGAAGTTAATGTTAGTTTTTCAAAATTTAATTCAATCTGATCTAGGATATTAATTGAGAGAAAAACATGTACACCATATCAAACATAAGAGACAAGAGACAAGAGACACAAAGCATTTCACCGGGGAAAACCAAGAAGGTGAAAAACCCCGCAACTTCCCCAGAGATAGAATAAGCACCAATACAAAGATCATCAATATGAATCCCCAAAAGATAAATGTCTACAGCAGCTACTCCTCCTCTCTCTCACTAATGCAAAGTGAGTGAAATAGTGAATGAATAGAATGAGAGAGTCACACTCTCTATTTATACAATGACTTGACCTGCATTTAACTCTAACTGGGCAGACCTCCCTTAGGAGAGTCTAATAACCCATTACCACTTGTCACTGGGCCGACCCCACTAGGGTGGTCTAATAACCCTTTAACCCACATGACTCATACAGGGCTGACCCCACCAAGGTGGTATAATAACCCATCAAATATAAGTTACGACACTTACAATATAACTTGCGACACTACTCCGGGGTCTAATGCCATGTCATACATGGGAGGATGGACCTTAATGACTTTACATGACTCAAGTACAATAATGACTTCTATGACCAAAAGGAACAAACATATCCATTGGAGGTACAACAATAGAATACAAATGACGACACTTCTGATCGTAGGAATAAGACATCTCCATCTGGGATACAATAAAGTACAAATGTAATACATACAAGATACAAGTGAATATCTTCCAAAGTTACAAATACATCAACAATCCCTCTTAACTAGGAAGGTATTCTCTTGACACAAGTCATCAATACATATAGGCACAAGTCTTCAATACTGGAGTTGGATCATCGTCACTAGATCACGGAGCATCATCGTCACTGCTGCTGTTCTCGTCATCTCGATCACTGGTGCTATCTCTATATTCTTCTCGTCATATGAAGTTCTACAGAGCCAACCCTTTTTCATGCTAGTTGTAGGCCTAGCCTCCTGTAGGTCTTCATCATATCTGGCCATCCTGTGGAATCCTCAGGGCTGATTACATGCGTCAACAAAACCTCGAAAGAGCATCCCAAGACTTTTATGAGCTTACTGCTCAACCTATCGGACTCCCAGGATATTTTACATGTGACCTTCACAAAACCTTAAAAGAGTGTCTTGCAACCAGCAATATCTCTAAATAGCATCCTAGGATATTTTTCGTTCCTAGCACAACTTGTCCGGATCTCCAGGATCTTTTAAATGTGAACTCGCAAAACCTTAAAAGAGTATCTTGCATCCTGCAAAACATCTAAAGAGAATCCCGGGATCTTTTCCATGCCTAGCACAACCTATCCGGATCTCCAGGATATTTTCTATGCCACCCTTGCAAAACCTTAAAAGAGTATCTTGCATCCTGCAAGATCTCTAAAGAGCATCCCAGGATCTTTTACGTGCCTAGCACAACCTGTCCGGATCTCTAGGATCTTTTCTATGCAATTGCACAACCTGTCCACAGCCACGAAGTATCATCCTGATACTCATGATCCCACTGATCATCTTCTTCGCATGGAGTATCATCCTGATGCTCATGATCATACTGATCATCATCATACAGTACATCCTCCTAATGCACAACATCTGCAGCATTGACCTGATGCTCATCACATATGATCATCCTGATCATCAGCATACAATACATCATCCTGATGTACAACATCTGGAGCATCGACCTGATGCTCACCACACATGATCGTCCTGATCATCATCATAGCATCATCCTGATACATATCATCACATGATCGTCCTGATCATCATCACAATATCGTCCCGATGCATATCATCATCACATGATCATCCTGATCATCATCACAGCATCGTCCTGATGCATATCATCTAGAGCATCGTCCTAATTCTCATCACATGGCACTTACATCCATAGTCATGGGAAGTATCCTCCTACCACCATGATTGGAATGGCTCCTGCAAATGTGTCCCATCACTTCCTCCTCAAAGTATCTTCTATCTGAAGAACACCAAGCCTCTCTCTGAAGTACTCGAACTTCACTCTGGATAGTGGTTTGGTCAACACATCTGTAATCTGCTCATATGTCGCAATATACTAGAGCTTCATTGCTCCTCTCTGCACCATATCCCTGATATAGTTATATTTGATCTCGATATGCTTCGACTTGTCATGAAATTCCAAGTTATCTAACAACTTCACACAACTTTGGTTGTCACAATACATACAATTAGCATCCAACTGGAGATCAAATAAATCAGACAGTAGCTTCCTTAGCCATACTGCCTCACAACCAACCGAACAAGCTACGACATAATCTGCTTCGACTATACTCAATGCTACGCAAGATTGCTTCCTGCTAAACCAAGAGATCACACCTAATCCCATACTGAAGAAACACCCCGAAGTACTCTTCCTATATGCAGCACTGCCTGCCCAATCTGAATCAACATAACCCTCCAAGTTAAACTTTTGATTCGCATCATACTTAAGCCCATAATCAATCGTACCCTTCAGGTACCTCAGAATATGCTTTACAACAATCAGGTGAACATGTCTAGGATCTATCAAAAACTAGCTCAAGTGTTGATGTATTTGTAACTTTGGAATATATTCACTTGTATATTGTATGTATTACATTTGTACCTTATTGTATCCCCAACGGAGATGTATTATTCCTCCGATTGGAAGTGTCGTCATGTGTACTTGCAAGTGTCGTAAGTTTTATTGTAAGTGTCATAACTTATACTTGATGGGTTATTAGACCACCTTGATAAGGTCGGCCCTGTATGATTCATGTGGGTCAAAGGGTTATTAGACCACCCTAGAGGGATCATCCTAGTCAGCATTATGTTAAGTGGTTAAGTTGGGGCCGACCTAGCTAAAGTTAAAAGACAAGTGAAGTAGTGTATAAATAGAGAGTATGTCTCTCTCATTTTATACATTCTCTTATTCACTCACTTCGCATTAGTGAGAGAGAGGAGGAGTGCACACAAATGGAGGAGTAGCATGCTGGTGAAGATATATATCTCTTGGGTTTGATTGTTTTGATCCTTGTATTGGTGCTTATTCTATCTCTGAGGAAGTTGCGGGGTTTTTCACCTTCTTGGTTTTCCCCGGTGAAATGTTTTGTGTCTCTTGCCTCTTGTCTCTTATGCTTGTTATGATGTACATTTTGTTCTTTCAGTTAAGATCCTAGATCAGAATGAATTAAATTCTGAAAAAACTAACATGGTATCAGTGCTAGCCTGAAGGAAGGCATGGTATGGCATTTATGAGACTTGTTACACTTGCGACAAATTGCAAGCTAGGGATTGATACAGCAAAAACCAGTCATCGTAGCACTTTCACTATAAATACATTTTGGCGAAGGTTCAAAATTTGAATCTTCTACAGGTCAAGGATAACATCCCCATGTATCTTGTGTCCAAATCAAAGCATCTTATTTGTTGTAATTTGTGTTTTATGATCAGTACAATCTAAGGTTTCTACCTCTTCCAGATCTCAGTCATAAACAGGTGACCTAGGAAAAAAGGTCACAACTTGGGATAGGAAGCTCCAAATTAAATTTCATAAACATTGATAGGTAGGGCACGGACTATATGTTCACAGGTCCTCTTTTCAGAGGCCGAAGTTGAAACAGTGACACGTGGCACTCCGTACAAGTTCGCTCTCCCGTTTTATCCCATAAACAGGTCACGTTACAAAACTTGGCATAAATATCTCTCGGAGAATCCAATTGAGGTCATACCTATGGGGTTGGAAAGATGACAGGTCAGGATACCACAGGACAAAGTTTCAGACCCTGTGGATTTGTAATTTTAGATATGCACCAAAAACAATCAGGTGCATGTTTCTATCAAAACGGATTTGGATTTCGAGCACCTTCATTCTTGGCTTGTCACTGCTGCGGGAGTTTAGGGATTCGGAGAAAGTTGGAATTTTTGGAATCGGAGACCACGGCTGAATGCTCCTCATAAAATTTGAAATTTAGAGACCAAGATCGAATTTTTTGGTTGGGAAGAAGGTCGGGCTTGATCAAACCCTAGTTTGGGATTTTGATCGGAAAGATGGAAAATTAGGGCTTCTGCAAAAGTTGGAATTTATTAAGTCTGTGACCACGGCTGGAAGCTCCTCAGAAAAATTGAATTTTAGAGCTTTGGATCGAACCTTTTGGTTGGGAAGAAGGGTGGGCTTTATCAAACCCTAGTTCGGGGTCTTGTCTAGTGAATCTGGAAGTTTCAAAGGCAATTTTGAGGGGTCAAAATTTGGAGATTTAAAAATTGAAGTATACCAGCTTGATCAGCTCAACAAGACACATCTTTCCATCCATTCAGAAGTTTGAAATTCAAAATTTTAATTTTTAGGGTTTCTTTGACAAACCCTAATCCAACTCCAGATCCAGTCGTAGCAAATCAAAGTGGATTGGGTTAATCCTAGAAGAAAATGAATTGGACACCTGTATAAGTGAAGAAGTTCCAGTTCCAAAGGGAGATGAGGCTAAGGCCTTACATAAGAAGTCTACAAGAAATGCCGACAGGTATGACTTGAAGAGATACAGGTATGTTTTGAAATCTATTCATGATTAAGTTTATGATATGTTTGTCTTCATATTATTGAGGTTAGTACAATCTTGATTAATTTTAGACTTGTCTTATCACCCTATTAAAAGTATGAATGCATGTGAATACATTCATTGATTAGGGGTATGACACTTATGATTATACTAATACATTGTGTTGTTTTATGAGGTTGATGTTGTCCGCTAACATGAAAGGTACAAATCAAGTTCTAGATCAAGAACATATTACCATGGTGACATGAAGACAAAGACTCATCCATAGTCATGGATCACATAGAAGCTCTACTTACGAGGTATGTATAATTTGGTTCTACAATGCTTAACCTATGCGATATGTAGGTTACTAGCACAAGTCATTGAAGAGAACAAGAAGACATTATGCGGGTATGTTAGACATAACTAGCTAACATGATAATCTAGGTATGTTTTTCCTATATCAAGTTAGAACCCTACCTTGTGTTAGGATCTCTTATATAAGTATACCTTTGTATGATTGATGATTGTTCATGAAGTTATAAGTTTGAGTAATCATGGATTTATGCATATTATGCTTCTTAGTTTGATTAATGATATGAAAAACTAGAAGAGTCCTATAGTCAAATAAGAATATGCATGAGTAAAAGAAGTACTCCCTGAAATGTTGAATACTAACGCTTGTGATAAACTACCTATGTATGAAATGATCATGACCATACATATTTAAGATTATTTAGAATCATAATGTTTTGATAGTACTGAGATTATACTAATGCATGTATGATTATGTATGAGATTTTGAGGATGACACTAGTGCACACTTAAGCATGCATAGTGGTCCAGGATGGATATAAGTTCAAAGACATATAATCATAGTGATATCATAAAGGAAGCAAAGATCAAGAGGGAGCACTCCAGGAAGCAAATATCAAGAGGGAGCACTCCAGGAAGCAAAGATCAAGAGGGAGTCCACCCTACAACTAAAAAAAGATAAGTAGTTGAATTGTCATTTATTATATATAGGATTACTTAAATGATGTTGTCCAGTCATGTACATACTTATGTTCCTAGATTTAAAATGTATATTATGCATATTAGAAAAGTTGCATTAATGAACAAGATACTACTAATATGCAAGTAATGGGTAAGTGGCCTATGGTACTGTACAACATTCCATTTCTACTTATCTAGAATGAAGCCTCTTTGCTAACATGTTGGGAGTTGTGCACACTCAATCATGAAGAATGTTGTCTGGGATGTGGTCCCGAGACCAGAAGGGAAGTCTGTTGTGACTTCCAAGTGGATCTATAAAATCAAGCATGTTGCAGATGGTAGCATAGAGAAATACAAGGCGAGATTTGTAGCTTGTGGCTTCTCCCAGAAAGAGGGAATAGATTATGAAGAGACATTTGCTCCTGTAGCTAGATACACTTCCATCATAACAGTACTTGCTCTGGCTGCAGTGATGAAGTGGAAGATACACCAGATGGATGTCAATACATCTTTCTTGAATGGTGTAGTCGAAGAGGAAGTGTATGTGGAGCAGCCACTTGGTTTTGAGACACATGACAGGGAGTCATATGTGTGTAGGTTGAAGAAAGACTTGTATGGCTTGAAGCAAGCTCATAGGACTTGGTATGGTAGGATAGACATCTTTCTATCCAGTTTGGGCTTTACCAAGAGTAAAGCAGATTCCAACCTTTACTACAAGGCTGAGGAAGGAAATCCAGTGATACTTCTACTGTATGTGGATGACCTGTTTGTTACAGGTGAGGATAGATTGATTGCCGATACAAAGAGGAAGCTTGTTGTTGAGTTCGAGATGAAGGACTTGGGCATGATGCATTACTTTCTAGGTATGAAGGTGTGGCAAAGTGCTGATGAAATCTTCCTTGGACAAGGGAAGTATGCAGTAGAGATCCTGAAGCGGTTGGGGATGATGGACTGCAAGGCCATGGCCACACCTATGGCATCAAAACTGAAGCTTCTGTGTGATGCTTCATCTGAGCCGGTTGATGTCACTGTGTATCATCAGATGATTGGGTCCTTGATGTACTTGACGAACATGAGACCAGATATTTGTTTTGCGGTGAACACATTGAGCTAGTTCCTGACGGATCCGAGAGGTGTTCACCTGGCTGTTGTAAAGCATATTCTGAGGTACCTGAAGGGTACAATTGATTATGGGCTCAAATATGATGCGAATCAAAAGTTTAACCTAGATGCTTATGTTGATTCAGATTGGGCAGCAAGTGCTACAGATAGGAAGAGCACTTCGGGGTGCTACTTCAATATGGGATCAGGTGTGATCTCTTGGTTTATTAGGAAGCAATCATGCGTATCACTGAGTACAGCCGAAGCAGAGTATGTCACAGCTTGTTCAACCAGTTGTGAGGCAGTATGGCTTAGGAAGCTACTGTCTAAGTTGATCGGATACTACCTGTATCTATTGTGACAACCAGAGTTGTGTAAACTTGTCAGGGAACCCGTTGTTCCATGACAGGTCGAAGCACATCGAGATCAAATATCACTATATCAAGGATATGGTGTAGAGAGGAGCATTGAAGCTCCTATATGTTGCGATAGATGATCATGTTGCAGATGTGTTGACAAAACCACTAGCCAGAGTGAAGTTTGAGTACTTCAGAGAGAGGCTTGTTGTTCTTCATATTGAAGATACTTCGAGGAAGAAGTGATGGGACACATCTGCAGGAACCATTCCAATCATGGTGATAGGAAGATCCCTCCCATGGCTGTGGATGTAAGTGCTGTGTGATGAGCATCAGGACAATGCTCCAGTTACTGATTTGGATATGCATCAGTTGGATGCTTTGTATGATCAGTTGGATCATGTATGATGATATGCATCAGGACGATGCAGTGATGATGATTAGGATGATCATGCAATGATGATATGCATCAGGACGATGAAGTGACGATGATCAGGATGATCATGCGATGATGATATGCATCAGGACGATGCAATGACGATGATCAGGATGATCATGCGATGATGATATGCATCAAGACGATGCAGTGACGATGATCAGGTTGATCATGTGATGATGTACATCAGGATGATGTATAGTGAGTATCAGGTTGATAATCCGTGGCCGTGGATAGGTTGTGCAAGATAAGCATATAATAGTGCCCTGGGATATTTGTAGATACTCTTTTGAGGTTTTTCCTATGGCATATAATAGTGCCCTAAGATATCTGGTAAATGCTCTTTCAGGGTTTTTCTTGGGAGGACATATAATAGCGCCTTGGGATATTTGCAGATACTCTTTCGAGGTTTTTCCTATGGCATATAATAGCGCCCTGGGATATCTGGCAGATGATCTTTCGAGGTTTTGTCCTATGGCATATAATAGCGCCCTAGGAGATCCTATAGGTTGACCAGTATGCTCGTAATCAGTCCTGGGATGCTCTTTCGAGGTTTTACCATGACCATATGTAATATCGCCCTGGGAGATCCGATAGGTTGAGCAATATGCTCGTAATCAGTCCTGGGATGCTCTTTCGAGGTTTTGTGGTGAACACATGTAATAGCGCCCTAGGAGATCCGATAGGTTGAGCGGTATGCTTGTAATCAGTCATGGGATACTCTTTCGAGGTTTTGTGGTGGAGTCACATGTAATAGCGCCCTGGGAGATCTTGTCGGTCTTGCTTAGGCACATAAAGGATCCTGGGATACTCTTTCGAGGTTTTGTGATGCATGTAATAAGTCCTGAGGATTCCATAGTATGGCCAATGTTGATAAAGACCTACAGGTGGTGGGCTTACATCCAGCATGAAAAAGGGCTAGCTCTATAGAACTTCCTATGACGAGAATAATTATGAGATAGCCCACTGATCGCGATGTCGAGTACAGCAGCAATGATGATGATGATGCTCCGCGATCCAGTGACGATGATCCAGCTCCAAAATTGAATACTTGTGCCTATATGTATTGATGACTTGTGTCAAGAGAATACCTTCCTAGTTAAGTGGGAGTGTTGATGTATTTGTAACTTCGGAAGATATTCACTTGTATATTGTATGTATTACATTTGTACCTTATTGTATCCCCAACGGAGATGTATTATTCCTCCGATTGGAAGTGTCATCATGTGTACTTTCAAGTGTCGCAAGTTATATTGTAAGTGTCGTAACTTATACTTGATGGGTTATTAGACCACCTTGATGGGGTCAGCCCTGTATGAGTCATGTGGGTCAAAGGGTTATTAGACCACCCTAGAGGGGTCGGTCCAGTCAGCATTATGTTAAGTGATTAAGTTGGGGCTGACCTAGCTAAAGTTAAAAGACAAGTGAAGTAGTGTATAAATAGAGAGTGTGTCTCTCTCATTTTATACATGCTCTTATTCACTCACTTTGCATTAGTGAGAGAGAGGAGGAGTGCGCACAAGTGGAGGAGGAGCATGCTGCTGTTGGCAGGCGGTTTGATGAGGAAATGTCGCGGTACTGCCGACCTGGTGGCACACTGCAGGAGGGCGCGAAAGGAGTATTTTGTGATAAAGAATACCGCAGTTGGCGGGTTTTGGGTCACTTGGACCATATATTATGTAATAGTGAGTCAGTTGTATAGCAGTATGCGGGTTTTTGGGGTCATTTGGACCGCGTTAGGTAGATATGGGGTCAATTGTCCATAGTGTCGGTTAGGAAGTCAGTTGTAAGTGGACAAATATTGTAAGGGCAAAAGCCTATAAATACATGAGAGTTGTAAGTGTTAGAGAGACAAGGAATGGAGAAGAAGAATACCAAGTGTGTGCGAGATCTGTGTTTTTGCTTCTGGTATATGATCGCGACAGTAATATAATGATGTTTTGGCACAACCTTGTGTAATGTTGCAATGTGTGAATGTTGTTTGATGCACTGTCTGCTTACTATTGCTATGATGATAACTGTTGTGATTAAGTAATATGTTTTATGTGATGATAAATGCTGCGATGAAGTAATATGGTATAACTCCTTGAATGTTGCGATGAAGTAATATGGTATAACTCCTTGACTGCTGCGATGAAGTAAAATGGTATAACTCTCTGCTGAATGTTTAAAATTTCTGGTTAAGTACCGCAATAGGGTTAGTCCATGCAGCCACAACTCTCCTCCTCCCTTGGCGGAAACATGGTTCCGTCTGCTCTTCCTGGATGCATCGGGTGAGACCTCATCCGCTCTGCGGGTGTTGCTGGGTGGGCTCAAACCTACCCGGGTCGGTGCCCAGGGAGACTGCGGTATGTGTCGATAGTGAGGTGAACTTCTGTCAACTAAGGTCACGTTGGTCAACAAATGGTTCCGTTGCCGGGACCGTGTTCAGAGTAGAAGGAGGTCATGTTGTGGCACCCGACGAAGCCGGAGATATAGAAATGGTTCGATCAAAAGCTGCAGGAGTTTGTTGAAGAAGAAAGCCGGAACACGCGACTGATAGTAGATCACTTGCTGGGAAGATATATTCACGACGGTCCGCATGAATGGTTTTTTTGTGAATTCCCGATAATTCTGTACGAATGGTTGTCAAAGCTGACCTTCCAGAAGAGGAACTTCCAGGGTAGTGAACCGATGGCTTGGACCCCGGAGTTGATTCAATAGCTACAGGAAATCGATAATAAGGCATCGCGGGCTGTCGAAGTTTGGCTCGATAGCATCTTGGAAGGATATATCACTGAATTTGCGGTCAACACGAAGAAATCCTATAGTGAAGCTGAAAGATACTTCTTCCGAGGATCGAGGGGAAGGTTCCTATTATCGCTCCAACTGTCGATTAAGATGCTAATCTACGAAAAGGGTATCTTAAAGATGCACCTTGATCAGTAGAAAGCCTAGTGGGTGGAGGCTGTGGGTACCGCGACTGCTGAGGAACGGTACATGGAATGGTAAGCGGTAGATGGGTGCATACCATGAGGAGACTGTGAGTGAAACCGAGGAAGAAAGTGATCTTACGAGGGGAGGAGCAAGGTTTTGACATGAGAAGAGGCTGAGGATGGGAGAAGGTTCTGCTGTGATCGGACCGCAAAACCGCGAAGGAAGACCACACGGGACGAAGAGACCTCACAGTCCTGATAGGGACGACCAGGCTACACCCAGGATAGAGGCAGGACCAGACCCCGACACCAATGTACCCACACCTCCGCTCACTAACTCTCAACCAGCAAGAAATACCACTTCAACACCGCCGAGTTCGTCAATTCCGCAGAAGTTAATTGGTAGTAGCACAGCGACAGGAGGAAGGAAACCCAAAATGGCGGGTGATGATGCTAAACTATCGTTGTTCCACGGAAGTGCGATAGACAACCCATAACAGTATTGGTTTTTATGTGAAGCGGTCTGGACCATGAAACAGATCACTGATGCCGATGTTAAGAAAGGATAGTTAGCCACGACTCTACGAGATCGTGCATTAGATTGGTTCATGAAGTTTATTTTAGTCCCTACGGCGGCCCCAGAAAAGTCACTAGATGAGATTTGGGATGGGCTGATTGCTGAGTTTAGAAGGCCTAAGTCGGAGGCTCAATATATTACTGAATTGAAGGATATTAAGCAGTATCCCAATGAGACGGTATGGGATTTCGACCAGCGATTCAAGACGCTGATGGAAAAGGTTAGTTTTGATATGAGTTCCATCCAACATAAAGAATGGTTCATTGCAGCACTATTACCCCACATTCGGCTACCGCTGATGTAGCAAAGTATATTGACGCCTAGCGAAGCTCTAGAGATTACAATGCGATTGGAGGCGTCACCGATTGGAGATAATGCAACTGGGATGTCGCAGATACAGACACAGCTCGCTAACCTGACTATACAATTGCAAGATCTAAAGAAGAACAAGGAACAGCGTGATGAAGTATGGTGTACGCGATGCCGACGAGAAGGGCATACGAAGGACAATTGCCCGGATTTCCATAATTATTTGGTGTCAAGTGCGCCAAACCTATTGAATGGTGGCAGTATGCCATGGTGTCGCGTTTGTCAGGTAGTTGGGAACAGTCACGACAATTGCCCATATATGCAGAAAATGGTCACAACCCCGTAGAATTTGTATTGCACATTATGCAAGTGGGTGGGTCACGATGACAAGGATTTCCATGCATATGGGTTGCTACAAGAGAGGATGTGTGATGCATTCTATGTCAAGGAAGATCAGCGCGCCGTGCCACAACCACAACTACAACTGCAAGTAGCCCAGCCGCTACCACAACCGAAGATGCAGTTTGCACCATAGCAACAACAACTGCAGCAGTTCATGCCACAATACACCCCGATGTAGATGACGCCCCCACAGCCATAGTATGTACAACAACCGCAGTATGCACCACAAGGGCAAGGGATTCCACCAGCACCAATGCAGCAACAATACCAACAGCAGGGTGGCTATCAAGGAGGATACACAGGAGGATACGGTGGCAGATTTGGTCATGGAGGAGGAGGCCAAGGTGGTCGTGGACCTGTTCAATGTTACCACTGTTTGGTATGGGGGCATTATCAGCGTGGCTGCCCACTGCTACAAAATCAGTGTACGTTTTGTTTTGGTAATGATCATACGGTTGAGAATTGTCCACAGTTGATTGCACGATGGAAGGCTGGGAATGCTCCATAGCTTCAAAATCAGGCCCAGCCATAGCAACCATTACAGAACCCGGTACAGCAACCCGTGCAGAAACAGCCCCCGCGACCACCACTGAACTCCAATCAAAATATCAATCAACCGAGGAATCTGCAGCAGAACCAGATGCAGGATGCAAATATTGCGACCATTTCTGCAGAACCGTGACCACAAGACGCTTCAGTGGCTGTTGTCACTCGTGGAGGCAAGACGACTGGGGAAGATGGTTCACGCCCACTAATTCGGTTGGTTGGTCATAAGACGGTACCCTTCGACATTGATACGGAGTGGGAAACATTCCTGGAGGCACGACGCACTTTGGAGAAAGACCGCGGTAAGGCTGTTGTTTGCGATATGCCGCCTGTCTTTGATGCTACGTCAGACGATGATCGGCCGCCACCACCAGGGACATTGCAAAAGTTTCTTGAAAGCTGTCTATTATTGGCCCGAGACCCGGCTTCCCTGGTTGATATTGAAGGATGGTTGCAGCGATTTCCGAAAGGACAGTAGGAGTCGGCAGTAAACTCTCTAAAGCAACAGAAGACTGGCAAGGAGATGTGAATGAATATTCAGATTGGTGACTATGATGTTGACTCTGTGATTCTTGACCTTGGTTCGGATGTTAACATCTTAACCAAGAAGGCGTGGCAGAAGATGGGGAGTCCCCCATTGAGCTGGTCTCCTGTACAGCTCCGGTTGGCTAACCATGCGAAGGTAACACCCATTGGGCGAGTTCCACGGCTCACGATTGATATTGAGGGCATGAAGACTTATGTTGACTTTGATGTTATTGAAGTGATTAAGGGAGGAAGCTCTTATCCAACACTCTTGGGGATTGGATGGGCTAACGATAGTGGAGTTGTCATCAACTTCAAGAAGCGCATGATGACCTTCGAGAATCGAGATTTCAGAGTCATAGCCCCGTTGGATACAGTTGAAGGACGCAGATACGTTGAACCTGTTAGAGATGGTGATACCGCTGGATGGGACCATGCATTCAATATTTCTGAATATTATATCCATCCTACCATCCACAGTGAGTTGGAGTGGCGCAGTGAGAGCTCTGCGCCTTCCGACTCTGATGATGCATTGGAACATTGGCAGAACCGAATGCATGAAGTACCATTCCAAAAATGTGGCTTCGTTACGCAATCCTTATGTCGAGTTGCGACATAGACGATCACATTGCCTGTCTATGAGGGGTTTCCTGGCCTAAACTCCTTTTTAGCAGAATTTGAAGACCACATCTCAGAACCACAGCAACTGCTGGCATTGGAGGGAGTGCTGAAGGCTGTTCCAGCACACTGGTGGGCGACACATAAGAAATTCATTAAGAGTTGGTCACAGTGTCGAAGGTTGATGATGGTTCGGTTTGGCAATACTGAGGTTTATCACACTGGCAAGTACGATGGCCGAACTGATCCCAGTGATCATGTGATGGAATGCTAACGATTGTGGGTAGTGCGACCCAGAGATGAATAGGTCCATGCTTTTGTCCATACTTTGGAGGAGATACCGCGCTCATGGTATACTGCAGCTGAGTTGCATCGAGACATTACAACATGGGGGGATTTGACGATCTGTTTCACTCATACGTTCACTTTTGCAGATGCCAACCCTGATGTCCATAACGCTCTGCAGCTCATCTGCGACGTGGTATTTCAGGTTGTTCCAACGCCCTGCCCTATTGACCCGCACACACATTGTCATATGCAGTCTCTCATGGAGTGCTTCAACTTTAGTGGTGGCCCGGAGGATGATGATGATCCCCGAAATGTTAACATTCCTGAATCTAAAGGAAGTCACGATGTGGTCCCACCTGTTGCGCCAAGTAATCAGTTCAGTCAACCATTACAATTTCTCAAGATGAATATCGACACCGAGGCTACTCCAAAGTTTGCTAATGTTGGGGATTATTGGGATGATGAGATGATGAGTAAGGTTACTGAGTTACTTCATGAGTTTCAAGATGTGTTTCCTACAATTTTTTTCGAAATGAAGGGAATCCTGGGTGATTTAGGAGAGATGAAGATTCCATTGAAACCAGATGTTAAGCCAGTCCGACAGCAACCTTATCGGCTAAATCCGCGACATAAAGAGAAGGTCAAAGCGAAACTTGATCGGATGTTGGATGCTGGTATTATCGAACCTGTGGAAGAGTCCGAATGGATCAGTCCTATGGTGGTGCAGGACAAGAAAACCGGTGAAGTGCGCATTTGTGTCGACTTACGGAAGTTGAATGATTCCTGCTTGCATGACCCTTTTTCGACCCCGTTTGCTGATGAAGTACTTGAAGGAGTGGGTGGCCAGGAGATGTACTCATTCACTGATGGATTCTCTGGCTACCATCAAATTCGCATTTCCAAGGAAGATCGCCATAAGACAACTTTCGTTACTGAATGGGGTTGCTTTCAGTACACGGTAATGTCGTTTGGTTTGAAGAATGCACCTGCGATATTCTCTCGGGTCGTTGTTGCTGCATTCAAAGATTTTATTCAGAAGTTTTTGCAGGTATATATGGATGATTGGACCGTTTATGGACTGATTCGTGATCATCTAGCCAATCTACGGTTAATGCTTGAGCAATGCCAACAGCACTAGATATCACTGAACTTGAAGAAATGTTTTTTTTGTGCACCATTTGGGATATTGCTAGGTCATATTGTGTGTAAGCAGGGATTGCTGGTCGATCCAGCCAAAATTGCGCTCATTTTGGGGTTGCAACCGCCAACCACCGTTAAGCAGTTGCACGTGACCTTGGGTCATACGGGATATTATCGCAAGTTTATCAGGGGTTATGCTACGATTACTGCCCCTATGGAAAAATTGTTGAAGAAGGATGCGGCATTCCAGTGGAGCCCGAAATGTCAGGATAGCTTCGAAACGCTCAAAGCGAAGATGGCATCGGCCCCAATTTTGGTCTTTCCGAACTGGAGTAAGGAATTCCATGTCCATGTTAATGCTTCATTGACTACATTAGGGGTTGTGTTGGCTCAACCTGGAGAAGGCGACCTTGATCATCCCATTGCTTTTGCCAGTCGGAAGCTGTCCCCTGCAGAATGCAATTACACGACCACAGAACGCGAAGATCTGGCCATGGTGTATGCGCTACAAAAATTTAGGCATTATTTGTTGGGTGGCCACTTTAAAATGTTCACTGATCATTCTGCATTGAAATACTTGGTCAATAAGCCTGTGTTGGGGGGGAAGATCTATCGTTGGCTACTTTTGTTTCAGGATTTTGATTTCGAAGTCATTGTGAAACCGGGGCGGTTAAATGCTGGACCAGATCATTTGTCACGGATTGACACAGGGGAGGAACCGACTAATATCGAAGACAGGTTGTCGGATGCCCAACTATTTCAAGTTGTTGCTGCTAATCAGTATTTTGATGACATCCTTCAGTTTCTGGTGACTGGCACCGCGCCTGTTGACTTTGCCACTACTCAGAAGAAGTAATTGGTTGTCAAGGCTGCTGACTTTCAGCTAATCGCGGGCGAGTTGTATAAATTGGGCACTGATGAGATATTGCGCAGATGTGTCTTGCCGCATGAACAAGCGCAGATATTGGCCGAGGCACATGGTGGAGTTGCGGGTGGGCACTATGGCGGTTGGGCGACTGCTCGGATGATACTGCATGCAAGACTTTGGTGGCCCACATTACATAATGATGCGACAGACTATGCGCGGTCTTGTGATGTTTGTCAGTGAACTGGAAAGCCATCCAGATGCGACAAGATGCCGCTGCTACCTCAAGTGACATTGCAACCATTCGAAAAATGGGCTGTGGATTTTGTAGGACTGATTCATCCACCAGGGAAATGCACAGGTGCGTGGTATATTGTCGCGGTGACAGAGTATTTGACCTGATGGGCTGAGGCAGCACCAATAGTTGATTGCTCTGCCACAATGGCTACTCAATTTTTGTTTGATCACATTATCACTCGATTCGGCCGCCCTAAGATATTGCTGAGTGATCAAGGCAGCCACTTTCTTAATCGCACTATCAGTGCATTGACGGAGGAGTTGCAGATACAACATAAGAAGAGTACACCCTATCACCCACAGGCGAATGGAATGGTGGAGGCATTTAACAAAGTGTTGGAGCATGCGTTGACGAAGGTGTGCAATGCAAACCATGATGACTAGGATCTGAAAATCCCAGCAGTGTTGTGGGCCTATCGCACCACATGTAAAAGGTTGACTGGTCAGACGCCTTTCAAGTTGGTATATGGGAAGGAAGCAATTATGCCAATGGAGTATATTGTTCCAAGTCTACGAATTGCGGCTGCTACGAGCATGGATGATGTTGCAGCATTAGATGAGCATCTAGCACAATTGGTGCAGCTGTAAGAGGATCGATTTATCGCTGGATTTCACCAAGGAGTGGAGAAGGATCGCCAGAAAGCATGGCATGATCGCCACATCAAAAATAAACAGTTTTAGCAAGGCGACTTGGTGCTATTATACGACAGCAAGTTTATGAAACATCCAAGCAAGTTGTAGATGCATTAGATGGGTCCATATCGCATCAATAGTATTACGTCAGGAGGAGCGGTTCAGTTGCAGCGGTTGGATGGGGCGATGCTCCCCAAGCTGGTAAATGGTCACAGGTTGAAGCCCTATCGCTCGGGCTTGGAGCAGTGCGATGTCTAAGTCGCATCAAAAAAAAAAAAATGTGTGTGTTGCAGGTTGCTTGGTGGTCGATGATGCACCAACAAAAGAAGGTATGTGGAAGCGAGGAGGCTTGTGCTGCCAGTTTGGAGATTGATGGCAGTATTGCGACCAGGACCGACGGTAGCTTTTGGTGAAGGATTTTTGTGATGATTACAGAGGATTTGGGAGGTACGGGGAAGTGTTGTGACTCCTGGTCCACTAATATCTTGTCACTACTTCCCATCATCCCTATACATGCTTACACCTCAGAGATTCGGATGGATTACCACAAGACGACGACATGTTTTACACATGGCATGCTGGACTAGTACGATCAGCACGATGGAAGGAGATTTGTTCACACAACGGCACATGGGATCTTCGGTGGAAGCATGGTCACCACCTGCTGCTTCAGTTGATGGGTTCCCACATGCAGCTGCGAGGTAGTGGGGCATCATTCCCACTGTCGTGACCCGGGAATGGTCTGGCTATAAGTAGCCGGGTCAGCTAGTAGTTTGCTATAGAGTGGTTGTTCTAACATAGAGTGGTTATGCTATTTGATCAATTTGCGAGTTGAGTTGTGAGGAATTTCAAGGAGGCTATGGAAATGCTTCACTTCATTTCCCGTGGCAGCACCCCAGGGGCCCTGCGAGCCCAAACAATGAGTGTCCCTAAACGCCTTGATAAGGCAGGTGCACTTACACTGTGTTATTCCCGAACCAAGGGTCGATTCAGCATGTTTAACTACGCAATAGTTGTTCGAAGGATCGTGCTCTTCTTGACCAATGAGGTGGTTGGGGCGGTCGCTCCCCGCCAACAGTAGGAGTCAGTTGCCAGTGCGAAACAGATGTGCCAGAGTCATCTGCTAATTTCGCACCTTGGTACTGTTCATCCTCTTTTCCTTTCCATCAGTACCATTCACAGAGACTGGAGGATGAGTTTGAGAAGTACATGACCGCAAGTCGGGTGCTAACTATTTTTGGTTCGACATACATGACAATGTGTCGACGATCAGTGTAGTAGAAGGAGTAGGACAACACCGCGTGATCCAGATAGCAAGAACAGTTACCGGAACATGGTACAGTCTGACTGCACTATCTCCAGTAGTTGACATGGCTCGAGGGCGAGCCACAAGATTGTGTTGGGGGCCTGTTGGCAGGTGGCTTGATGAGTAAATGTCGCGGTACCGCCGATGCGGTGGCACACTACAGGAGGGCGCGAAAGGAGTATTTTGTGATAAAGAATACCGCAGTTGGCGAGTTTTGGGTCACTTGGACCATATATTATGTAATAGTGAGTCAGTGGTACCGCAGTATGCGGGTTTTTGGGGTCATTTGGACCGAGTTAGGTAGATATGGGGTCAATTGTCCATAGTGTCGATTAGGAAGTCAGTTGTAAGTCGACAAATATTGTAAGGGCAAAAGCCTATAAATACATGAGAGTTGTAAGTGTTAGAGAGACAAGGAATGGAGAAGAAGAAGACCAAGTGTGTGTGAGATCTATGTTTTTGCTTCAGGTATATGATCGCGATAGTAATATAATGATGTTTTGGCACAACCTTGTGTAATGTTGGAATGTGTGAATGTTGTTTGATG
This sequence comes from Larix kaempferi, assembly GCA_027924585.1. NCBI lineage: Eukaryota > Viridiplantae > Streptophyta > Pinopsida > Pinales > Pinaceae > Larix > Larix kaempferi. The sequence goes on from BSBM01000848.1 coordinate 10,056,739, forward strand.
CACTGTCTGCTTACTATTTCCATGATGATAACTGCTGTGATTAAGTAATATGTTTTATGTGATGATAAATGTTGCGATGAATTAATATGGTATAACTCTGTCATGTCCCAAATTTGGTATTCGGTCACAATGGCCTAATCACATTGGCCCTATTCATTAGAGTTTGTCAAATTGATGCTAAAGGTCAAATAATTGCCAAGGAGGAAAATTACTAGTTTCCTAGGTTTGGGGTGGAAGCTTTGGGATTTGGAATAATGGGGATAATAAATGATGTTTGAACATTAAAATGGCATAAATATTTAATAAAGGAGATAAATAAATATATACAAGTGAAAATCAAAGTGGCATTTCATCATGAAGACACATGGAGTAAGTGGGACCCACATATGGCTAGATTTCCCCACTACACTTGGCATCATTCTCTCACCAATTCGAATTCAAGGTGAATGGTAACATACTTGGGGGACTCCAAAATGTATTATTCATGGCATGACTCATCCAAGGTCGAAATATAGAGGAAGAGTAACTCCCATGGAAGAGGAAGAGGCAATTTGGAGTTAGTGAGACACTTGGGCTAGATTCCCTAGCTCTATGACAACAATGATGAAGATGCTATGACACCTATGACACAAATCAGACCTGAAGGCTGACATATGACATATATGACATGTCAGGGCTAAACATAGACTCCAAGAGGGCGCTCAAGGGTGTTAGGGCAGCTAAGATGCTTCCACATGTGATTTGGTGGAAGTGGGAAACTAGGAATTGTTGTACAAGTGGCGTTCTTTGGAATCTCTTCCCAACTTGAGTTGGCATGAGTCTCTTGAAAGGAATTCGACCCATGGAGGAAATTAGAAGTTTATAAATGTCAATAACAAAGAATGAAACCAGCTTTTGATCATTTGTAGAATTTGCAATTCCATTTGTGAAGAGGGAGAGCTAGTGGATGACTAGTTTCCTTCCTTAGCCAATTTCGAGGGTGAAAGATTCCCATCCAAGTTGGTAATTGGAAAGGCCATTCAAACCTTTCATTTGGAGATTTAATGGAGTCTTTATTTGAAGGTGTAAGCTACAGGGAAAATCATGGTTTCTTCTATTGCATCTCACTCCTTCAACCATTTCCAGTTTTGACGGCATATTCTTGATCCTTGAGGGAGGGCGTTTTTGGTGAGCTATTGTACTCTTTGGGGGAGCTTCGAATGCCCCATTTATTTTGTAATATGAATTAAGTACTCTGTTCTTCATCTCCATAAAGTTTCAGGTCAAAATTCCAAGTAGAAATGTATAAATCTCATTTTTAATGGAAGAACAATGACACTTCCCCACTACCTTGTTGTGAACCAATGTATTGATGATGATTTCGAATGAATGGATGATTCTCTGATGAATTTGTGATTAATGGACTTCCATGGATGTATTCTACAAGTTTCATGTACTGTACTTGAGCATTTGAAGTATTTTTACTCAGTTTAATTGCATTGGGAGAAGAAATAGTGTCATTTCCCCAAGGGTCGAATTGGTGATTTTTGTAGTTGAATGGGAGAGGGTTGGAACAGATATAATAATAAATTAATGGTGCACATGAGACCTTAATAACATCCTTAATACATTCCCTACATCATTTTAGAAATTTGAGTGGCTTTGGAGGCATTTGGGAAGCCATTTTCAGTACTTACCCCAGGGGGATTTGAACCCCAAATTACTAGTAAAATCGCATACTTGGTCCAGAATGTTAAGAGAGTTTGCAGAGGTATTTTGGTGGCCATATATAATCCCTTAACATCATATTCAAGTCCTAATATCATTCATACACCTTCCTTGAAGATTTGAAGGCATTTGGAGTCAATTCGAGACCTAGAGACCAATACTAGTCAAAGGGAAATTACTAGTAAAGTTCCCTACATTGGACAAAATTAAAAGAGGATTTGCAGAAGTATTTTAAAGGTCTAAAAGCATCCCTGAAATACATATTTATGTTCTAACATCATCCATATACCTTCTCAGAAGATTTGGGAGCAATTGGAGCAATTTGGGGACCTAGAGCTCAAAACTAGTCAAAGGTCAAACTAGGGAAAAAAGTGAAAAATTGTCATTTTAATAAAATTCTTAACAAGGGACATTACAGTGGTATCAGAGCATGTTCCTTGCACCTATGGATTAGGTACATACATTCAAGAATAATTGGCAGCCATGTCTTACTATTATGATGAATCCTATGAGTACAATTCTTATGAGGAATATGCATATGCTTATGAGCAATATGAAGCAGAATGTGAATGGTACGAGGAAGAGGTGCCATCATGCAACACTTCATACAATTTCAAGAGAAATGAAGATTATTCTTATGACTTTAGATCTGATGAATATGAGTGTTTCACACCAACCAAGGATAATTCTATGAGTGAGTTCCAAAGATGGAGAGAAAAATATAAAACCTTGCCCCAACAATATCAAAAATATCAAGAATATCTTGCTTTGAGCAAAAATACACAAAATGCCATGTCTTTTGAGTACTATACTGAACATGTTTTTGAAAATAGGCCCAAAAATGAATATGTGGAGTTAGTGAAGAAAGTTTTATGCCCTTCTTGTAAAAACCCTTGGAGCGAGTATCATATATGTGTGCATGAAATGATGTCCTCCTTGAGGAGAGCTTTTAAGATCTATTCAAGAAGAGATTCCAAATATACTGATCCTAAGGAAAACAAGGGGCAAAATGCATCAGCTTGCTTGAAGGATAAAAATGAAGAGACATCACAAGAGCATGAAGAATATTCTATTGAAAATATGGAAGATCATTTCGAGACACCTTCTAGCTTAGACACGAACCAAAGAGCATCTACTGATGGATGCTTAAACTATGAAGGAGTACCTACTGATGGGTGCTCACACCTCTATGTTGGTGACATAGAGATCACTTTTGAAAGTGTTGCTGCAAGCCCAAGTTCCATTAAGCATGATAATGAAGACCTTGTAGCAGTTGAAGAAGAACCAAGATCAACTTCCCCATCACCACTTGAGCTTCATGAAGTTGGTCCAAGCAAAAATGAAGAAGATGAGGAGGTTCATTTGCAAGAGCCTCATTTTCTTGAAGGGTCCTTAAAGATGAATGAAAAGAAGATCCAAAAGTCCCTCGGCATTCTCCATGACACTCAAGCATTGGTGTCAAATTCTTGTTCGAGAGCTACTTCATTGGAGGAAACATCCTTCATTGAAGACATGGAGAAGATTCAAAGAGCAATGTGCCACATCAAAGGTAATTTCATGTCTTTTCTTTTTGATAGAAACCATTTGTTTGAGCTTAATGAATTGTTACATGATGCATACTTGAAGAATAATGAGGATATTCATAAGCTCACAATTCAAAATGAGCAACTTCTTGAAAAGTTGCAAGATACTTGTTTTTCCTCCTATGTTTCAGATTGTCAAATGGTAGATTGTTTGGAGGATTCTCATGACATGGTGGATCATGAGAAATGTGGAAATTTAAATGTGCTTAATGTGTTTGAAGGTGAACTTGAAGATATCCAAACACTTGATGTGGTGGAAGAGGAACTTGAATTGTCTCTTGATGAAGGTTATGCAATTTTTAAAGAAGAGCATGATTCCTCTACATTGGAACCAATCTATGACAAAGGTTTCACACTTTTGAAGGAGCTGCATGATACTACCCATATGGATCCTTCCCATGATGAAACTTCTGCACTTTTGTATCATTTGGGTAAGTTAGTTCATTATCCTACATCCTACAATTCCATGTTTTGCAGCATTAGTCTCAATGAAGTATGGGTGAAAGGGTTTTTTTTTATGGTGCCACATGAGGAGTATGGAATTCCTAGATTTAACTTTTATGATGACATGGTTGGAGCACATTCGTATTCACATTTGCAGCAGCATCCTTTGTTACTTTATGATGATGCACATCTACATGAATGCACCTATGATATGCATTTGAGTCACTTGAAGACTCATGGTTTTTCTTGCTCAACACTTGATTCATTTGATGTTGGAGGAACTTCATCCAACACTTGGGTGAATAGATTTATGATTGGAGAACATTTTTGTTGCAAGACACATACTTTGTTATATCTTTATGACTCTCACATTCAGGGATGTATGGGTGAGACTTCTTTGAGTCATTTGAAGTCTCCTTGTTTTTTCTGCTCATTATTTGGTTCAGATTTTAGTGGAGATTCTTCATTCACTTCTTGGATGAAAGAATACATGGTTGAATATTTTGATGCATATCACATCCTTTTGGATCAGCATTATAGGACATGGGATCCTCACCTATTTCATTGGAGCAGATTTGATTGGTCACTTGAAGCTTGTATGCACTTGGAAAATGGTGGTCTACTTGCTTGTAGGTATAAGCACTTTCATGACTCTTTGATGAAGCATATCCTTGATGTACATTTTCATTATGTTGTTATGTACTTTGATGATATATATTTGGTACTCATGATGTTTGGAAGGATGCATACAAGAAAATTGGATCCAGGAATCCTCTTAACTAATGGTGTGGGTTGGAGAGCACTCTTAATTATTGGGGTGCAATACAAGCAATGTGACCCTAGAATAATTTTTATCTCATTGGTTTCAAATTTTTTGGGGAAACAAGCAGTATGGGAGATGGATTTCCCCACTTAATAAAGTGATTTTTATTAGAGTAGTGCAGCAGCAAGCATGGTGGTTCCTCTCTAAAATCTTCATGGAAACTCAAAGACTCAAGGTTGGGCAATTCAATGGCAACTTCAAAGAATTATACAGAAAGTAGGTTCTTCAACACCCATGTTTAAAATTGCTTGAGGACAAGCAATATTGGGAAGGGAGGATTTGTCATGTCCCAAATTTGGTATTGGGTCACAATGGCCTAATCACATTGTCCCTATCCATTAGAGTTTGTCAAATTGATGCTAAAGGTCAAATAATTGCCAAGGAGGAAAATTACTAGTTTCCTAGGTTTGGGGTGGAAGCTTTGGGATTTGGAATAATGGGGATAATAAATGATGTTTGAACATTAGAATGGCATAAATATTTAATAAAGGAGATAAATAAATATATACAAGTGAAAATCAAAGTGGCATTTCATCATGAAGACACATGGAGGAAGTGGGACCCACATATGGCTAGATTTCCCCACTACACTTGGCATCATTCTCTCACCAATTCGAATTCAAGGTGAATGGTAACATACTTGGGGGAGTCAAAAAGGTATTATTCATGGCATGACTCATCCAAGGTCGAAATATATAGGAAGAGTAACTCCCATGGAAGAGGAAGAGGCAATTTGGAGTTAGTGAGACACTTGGGCTAGATTCCCTAGCTCTATGACAACAATGATGAAGATGCTATGACACCTATGACACAAATCAGACCTGAAGGCTGACATATGACATATATGACATGTCAGGGATAAAAATAGACTCCAAGAGGGCGCTCAAGGGTGTTAGGGAAGCTAAGATGCTTCCACATTTGATTTGGTGGAAGTGGGAAACTAGGAATTGTTGTACAAGTGGCGTTCTTTGGAATCTCTTTCCAACTTGAGTTGGCATGAGTCTCTTGGAAGGAATTCGACCCATGGAGGACATTAGAAGTTTATAAATGTCAATAACAAAGAATTAAACCAGATTTTGATCATTTGTAGAATTTGCAATTGCATTTGTGAAGAGGGAGAGCTAGTGGATGACTAGTTTCTTGCCTTAGCCAATTTCGAGGGTGAAAGATTCCCATCCAAGTTGGTAATTGGAAAGGCCATTCAGACCTTTCATTTGGAGCTTTAATGGAGTCTTTATTTGCAGGTGTAAGCTACAGGGCAACTCATGGTTTCTTCTATTGCATCTCACTCCTTCAACCATTTCCAGTTTTGATGGCATATTCTTGATCCTTGAGGGAGGGCGTTTTTGGTGAGCTATTGTACTCTTTGGGGGAGATTCTAATGCCCCATTTATTTTGTAATATGAATTAAATACTCTGTTCGTCATCTCCAGAAAGTTTCAGGTCGAAATTCCAAGTAGAAATGTATAAATCTCATTTTTAATGGAAGAACAATGCCATTTCCCCACTACCTTGTTGTGAACCAATGTATTGATGATGATTTTGAATGAATGGATGATTCTCTGATGAATTTGTGATTAATGGACTGCCATGTATGTATTCTACAAGTTTCATGTACTGTACTTGAGCATTTGAAGTATTTTTACTCAGTTTAATTGCATTGGGAGAAGAAATAGTGCCATTTCCCCAAGGGTCGAATTGGTGATTTTTGTAGTTGAATGGGAGAGGATTGGAACAGATATAATAATAAATTAATGGTGCACATGAGACCTTAATAACATATTTAATACATTCCCTACCTCTGTTCATAAATTTGAGTGGATTTGGAGACATTTGGGAAGCCATTTTCAGTACTTACCCCAGGGGGATTTGAACCCCAAATTACTAGTAAAATCGCATACTTGGTCCAGAATGTTAAGAGAGTTTGCAGAGGTATTTTGGTGGCCATATATCATCCCTTAACATCATATTCAAGTCCTAATATCATTCATACACCTTCCTTGAAGATTTGAAGGCATTTGGAGTCAATTCGAGACCTAGAGACCAATACTAGTCAAAGGGAAATTACTAGTAAAGTTCCCTACATTGGCCAAAATTGAAAGAGGATTTGCAGAAGTATTTCAAAGGTATAAAAGCATCCCTGAAATACATATTTATGTTCTAACATCATCCATATACCTTCTCAGAAGATTTGGGAGCAATTGGAGCAATTTGGGGACCTAGAGCTCAAAACTAGTCAAAGGTCAAACTAAGGAAAAAAGTGAAAAATTGTCATTTTAATAAAATTCTTAACAAGGGACATTACAAACTCCTTGAATGCTGCGATGAAGTAATATGGTATAACTCTCTGCTGAATGTTTAAAGTTTCTAGTTAAGTACCGCAATAGGGTTAGTTCATGCAGCCACAATTCTCCTCCTCCCTCGACGGAAACATGGTTCCGTCTGCTCTTCCTGGATGCCTCGGGTGAGACCTCATCCGCTCTGCAGGTGTTGCTGGGTGGGCTGAAAACCTGCCCGAGCCGGTGCCTAGGGAGACTGCGATATGTGTCGACAGTGAGGTGAACCCCTGTCGACTGAGGTCGCGTTGGTCAACAGCTACTGAAGATATCTATCTCTTGGGTTTGATCATTGTGTTCCTTGTATTGCTCCTTATTCTATCTCTGGGGAAGTTGCGGGGTTTTCACCTTCTTGGTTTTCCCCAGTGAAATGATTTGTGTCTCTTGTCTCTTGTATCTTATGCTTGTTATGCTATACATGTTTCTCTTTCAGTTAAGATCCTAGATCAGAATGAATTAAATTTTGAAAAACTAACATCAAGGTGTTCACCGCAAAGAAAATATCTGGTCTCATGTTCGTCAGTTACATCAAGGACCCAATCATCTGACGATACATCGTGGCATCAACCGACTCTGATGAAGCATCACTCAATAGATTCATGTTCGATTCCATAGGTGTGGCCATGGCCTTGCAGTCCATCATCCTGAACCGCTTTAGTATCTCTACTGCATACTTCCCTTGTCCAAGGAAGATTCTATCTGCACTCTGCCACACTTCCATACCTATAAAGTAATGCATCATACCCAAGTCCGTCATCTCGAACTCAGCAGCAAGCTTCCTCTTTGTGTCAGCAATCAACCTATCCTCACCTGTCACAAAAAGGTCATTCACATATAGTAGGAGTATCACTGGATTTCCTTCCTCAACCTTGTAGTAAAGGTTGGAATCCGCTTTACTCTTGGTAAAGCCCAAATTGGATAGGAAGTTGTCTATCCTATCATACCATGTCCTGCGTTCTTGCTTCAAGCCATACAAGGATTTCTTCAATCTGCACACATATGACTCCCTGTCATGTGTCTCAAAATAGAGTGGCTGCTCCACATACACTTCCTCTTCGACTACACCATTCAAGAAAGTTGTCTTTACATCCATCTGGTGTATCTTCCACTTCATTACTGCAACCAGAGCAAGTACTCTTTTGATGGAAGTGTATATGGATACAGGTTCAAATTTCTCTTCATAATCTATCCCTTCTTTCTGGGAGAAGCCACGAGCCACAAATCCTGCCTTGTATTTCTCTATGCCTCCATCTGCAGCATGCTTGATCTTGTATATCTAATTGGAGGTCACAATAGACTTCCCTTCTGGTCTTGGGACCACATCCCAAACATCATTCTTCATTATTGATTGGTATTCCTCGATCATGGCATCCTTCCATTACTGTATCCCTGATCCTAGGAACTTCAGATTCTTCAGTATCTTCAATAGGTAGTTTTCTTGAACTTCGTCGCTGGAACAAATGTCGTTGTCCTTCTTTTGTAGGTGATTGTACATGATATTTCCTACAAGTCAAATTCAATTCCATGATTAGAAACTTCTCATAGTTTTCAAAACAAAATCTTACACATAAGGACATATGTCATACAATCATGCAATTATCTTAGCCAACGCTTCAATACAACATTTATCCATATCCCGTAACCTTCTAGATGCCTTCCATATCTACCAGAACATTTGTTAAGAGTGTGCACAACTCCCAACATGTCAGCAAAGAGGTTTCATTCTAGATAAGTAGCAATGTAATGTTGTACAGTAGCATAGGCCACTTACCAATTACTTACATATTAGTAGTATCTTGTTCATTGATGCAACTTTTCTAATATGCATAATATACATCCTAAATCTAGGAACATAAGCATGTACATGACTGGACAACATCATTTAAGTAATCAAATATATAATAAATGAAAATTCAAATACTTATCTTTGTTTGGTTGTTGGGTGGACTCCCTCTCAATCTTTGCTTCCTTGCAGGAACTACTGGAGTGTGCTCCCTCTTGATCTTTGCTTCCTTTATGATATCACTATGATTATATGTCTTTGAAATTCTATCCATCCTGGACCACTATGCATGCTCAAGTGTGCACTAGTGTCATCATTGTGTCATCCTCAATATCTCATACATAATCATACATTCATTAGTATAATCTCAATACTATCAAAACATTATGATTCTAAATCATCTTAAACATGTATGGTCATGATCATTTCATACACAGGTAATTTATCACAAGCGTTAGTATTCAAGGTTTCAAGGAGGGCTTCTTTTACTCATGCATATTCTTATTTGACCATAGGACTCTTCGAGTTTGTCATATCATTAATCAAACTAAGAAGCAAAATATGAATAAACCCATGATTGCCCAAACTTATAACTTCATGAATTATCAATCATACCAAGTATACTTATATAAGATCCTAACACAAGGTAGGATTCTAACTTGATATAGGAAAAACATACCTAGATTATCATGTTTGCTAGTTATGTCTAACATACCCACATAATGTCTTCTTGTTCTCTTCAATGACTTGTGCTAGTAACTTGCATATCTCATAAGTTAACCATTGTAGAACCAAATTATACATACCTCGTAAGTAGAGCTTCTATGTGATCAATGGTTATGGATGAGTCTTTGTCTTCATGTCACCAAGGTCATATGTTCTTGATATAGGACTTGATTTGTCTTTCTTGGTGTACCTTTCATGTTAGCGGACAACATCATCCTCATACAACACCACAGTGCATTAGTACAATCATAAGTGTCATAACCCTAATCAATGAATGTCTTCTATCATTCACATGCATTCATACTTTTACTAAGGTGATAAGACAAGTCTAAAATTGATAAGAATTGTACTAACCTCAATAATATGAAGACAAACATATCATAAACTTAATCATGAATGGATTTCAAAACATATTTAAATCTCCTCAAGTCATACCTGTCGGGATTGCTTGTAGTCTTCTTATGTCAGGCCTTAGCCTCATCTCCCTATGGAACTAGAACTTCTTCACTTATGTAGGTGTCCAATTCATTCTCTTCTAGGATTAACCCAATCCACTTTGATTTTCTAAAGCTGGATCTAGAGCTGGATTAGGTTTGTCAGAGAAACCCTAAAAATTCAAACTTTGAATTTCAAACTTCTGATTGGATGAAAAGATCCACCTTGATGATCTGATCAAGCTGGTATACTTCAATTTTGAAATCTCCAAAATTTTACCCCTCAAAAATGACTTTGAAAGTTTCGGATCTGTAACTTCTGTCAAATTCTGGTTTTTCTGGTTTTTTGGTCAAAATCCTGAACAAGGGTTTGATAGAGCCCGGGGTTCTACCCAACCAAAAACTTCGATCTTGGTCTCTAAATTTCAATTTTGATGAGGATAATCCAGCCATAGTCTCATATTCAAAAAATTCCAACTTTTTTAGAAACCCTAATTTCCCGCAGCAGTGACAAACCAAAAATGAAAGTGCTCAGAATCCAATTATGTTTGGACAGAAATATATGCCATATTGTTTCTGATGTATCTCTAAAATTTTGGATCCTCAGGGTCTGAAACTTCTTCCTGTGGTAGACTAACCTGTCATCTTTCCAACCCCATAGATCTGAGCTTTAATGTATTTTCTGAGAGAGAGATATGCCAAGTGTCGCAACATGACCTTTTTATGGGATGAAACAATATAGTGAACTTGTAGGGAGTTCCACATCTCACTGTTTCAACTTCGGCCTCTGAAACCCGGACCTATGAAACTAACATTTGTTTCCTAACTACCACTTTTTACGGAATTCCATTTGGAGCTTCCTATCCCGAGATATGAACTTTGTGCCTAGGTCACCTGTTTAGGGTTGCATTCTAGAAGAGGTAGAAACCCTAACTTGTACGGATCATATCTCACAAAGTACAACGAATCTGAGGTTGAGATTTAGACACAAGGTACATGAAGATTTCATCTTCGGCTTGTAAAAGTTTCAGATCCTGAACCTTTTCCAAAATAGATTTATAGTGAAAGTTCCACGATGACTAGGTTTTACTATATCAAGCCCTAGCTTCCAATTTGTCACAAGTGCAACAAATGTCATAAATGCCATACAATGCCTTCCTTTAGGCTAGCTCTGATACCATGTTAATTTTTCAGCATTTAATTCAATCTGATCTAGTATCTTAACTGAGAGAACAACATGTACAACATATCAAACATAAGAGACAAGAGACAAGAGACACAAAGCATTTCACGGGGGAAAACCAAGAAGGTGAAAAACCCCACAACTTCCTCAAAGATAGAATAAGCACCAATACAAAGATCACCAAGATGAATCCCCAAAAGATAAATGTCTTCAGTAGCTACTCCTCCTCCACTTGCGCGTACTCCTCCTCTCTCTCACTAATGCGAAGTGAGTGAAATAGTGAATGAATAGAATGAGAGAGTCACACTCTCTATTTATACAATGACTTGACCTTCCTTTAACTATAACTGGGCCAACCTCCCTTAGGAGAGTCTACTAACCCATTAACACTTGTCACTGGGCCGACCCCACTAGGGTGGTCTAATAACCCTTTAACCCACATGAATCATACAGGGCCGACCCCACCAAGGTGGTCTAATAACCCATCAAATATAAGTTACGACACTTACAATATAACTTGTGACACTACTCCGGGGTCTAATGCCCTGTCATACATGGGAGGATGGACCTTAATGACTTTACATGACTCAAGTACAATAATGGCTTCTCCGACTTGGAGGAACAAACATCTATGTCGGAGGTACAACAATAGAATACAAATGACGACACTTTTGATCGGAGGAACAAGACATCTCCGTCAGGGATATAATAAAGTACAAATGTAATACATACAAGATACAAGTGAATATCTTCCAAATTTACAAATACATCAACAGTTAATAATGTCTTTGTATTATGTCAGAAGTTATCCACAATCTTATGTAAAAGAGTAATACATTATATCCCATATTCATTATGGTAAAGTATACTCTTGATATCCATTGTTATATAAAGAGATGTTATAATGGAGAATTATATTATCCTCCATGCAATACGTGAGAGTAATTCCTCCACATCTCTTGGTATATAATAGGGTCAAGGGAGTCACATCACAATATTCCATCATACTATTACAACACAGTGTATTGTGCTCACAAGCTCTCTTCTATATTGTATTGGGATTATTTGTAGTTTCTCTCTTGTAAGATTGAAGGCGATTTCAAGAGATAATAGAAGACATCCTTCCCATGGATGTAGCCCAATTAAGTGAACCATGACATATATCTGGTGTATTGTTTTCCTTGTTCTCTTTATGTTCTTATTTATGTTGATATGTTATTTATTGCTTAGATAGGTAAGCTAGTTTAGCTATATCTACAACTCTGACAGGAACATCTATGGTGGGTTTTTTCTCTTTTCTCTTGTTGGAAGGTCGCCAGCCTACTGTTTTTCTTGCTCTTGCTCTTCTTCCTGTTGATCATCACCTCCTTCAGCATCATCTTTCTCTTGCTTTCCTTTGTCATTGATGTTATAATCAGATGTCGTCAGCAGTGCCTCTGATGCATCAATTTTCCATTCCAATGCTCAATCCTCAATAATGATGTAAATATTTTGCATCGAGCTAATATTGACCCTCATACCATTTCAGGTTTTTTGGCTCTATGAGTTGTATAAATATTGAATGGAGGTAATCCCTAAATCTCATCTTCAGTATATATATTGTTGTTATCTCTTTTGGAATACGCGAATTGTCTTTAATCACTTCGCATAATTGTTCGTAAAATGTGAATAGTTGAACATTGTTCAACCTTTGTCTTGTCGGCATCACGTTGCGCCACATATTTGTGTAGCGAGGTCCATGGTAGTCACCAGGGAATGCCGGTACATTCTATTGGTACTTTGGCTCTTTCCAACCCACACATGCGATGAGGACTATCAGCCAAATGTAGTGAAACTGATATCCATTTTCTTGTGCATCTGCTACATCATCCAAAAATTCATTTAACAGGTAGCCTACCAATTTGAATGGTAGCCCTTCCTTAGCCTTTTCAACTAGGGATATCGCATATGCCGGTACTTCTGTCGGTCTACATTTTCTAAGTACCCTTCCTGCGAGCAATTGCACTGTGAGCCTCATGGCATCATCTTGCATCTGGTATGCCTCATAGCCCCAAGTTCCTTTAACTAATCTGAACTCGCTCTTCATCTACTTTGCGAGGTCATTATCCTTATTATTATCCATGAATTATGTTGCAGGGTCAGTACCTCGTTTTCTTAGATGGGTGATACTATAGATTAGATCAATATTGATATCCATCTTGCGGTCTACCGGCCACAAGTATCCTTGGTGTGTGCATGGAAGCAACGCATGCACGAAGGATGTTAGCTCTAGACTTTGCCCAAAGTGTGGAATTACTAAAAGGTTCAGCAGTCCTGAACACTGTAATGGTGCAATCCAGTCTTGTGCTTGTATAGTTGTCTGCTTAGTTCCTTCATGAAACTTTCAGCACATGTATCTTTCTGGATGAAATTGCGGATATTTCTTCACATTTAGCAGATCGTAATCTGCGAACTTAACATATGGGATATTTCCTAGCAAATTGTCCTTTTCCAAAATGTGTCTTGACATCAGTGTCATAGGGATGTCATACTGTGGACCGGTTCATCATCGTTTCGGCGGAATGTACTCAGGTATCAACAGAATCGACCTCTCATGAGGTCACTCTGTCCATTACTCTCTTGGCATTTCTGCAGCTTGAGGCTTCTGTGGTTCCTTAGATTTTTTTTCATCCTTCTCCTGGAATTTCGGTGCATGCCGAGGTGAGGCTCTAGAAGTCCCACCATTCTCGTGAGCTATTTTCTTGACAGGTGTTTTCATGACTGCTTCTAATCCAGACTGTTGGAATTTCTTTAATACTTCTTACAATTCTTCTTGCTCAGACATGTACTGTTGGAATGCTCTATTCTTCACTGGTAAAAGCTCAGAATTTACTCACGGTAAAAATAATAATCAGGGTAAAACAAGTAGTTGTGCGCTCCTTTACTATTTATAGCCATAACCCAACTGAGACCCGCCCAAAAATGACTAAGTTAGCATTAAATGTTATGTATGTTGTCCAAACATAGCTTAGATCCTGGTCCTTTCCTTACATTAAATGTGTCTTCAACGGATAAGTTTTCCTTAAAGCGGAAAAATTTGATTTCCTGAAAGTACTATATAACGGCTAGTTTTCTATAGCCTTTTCAAGGTTAGGTGAGTGGTGAATCATACTGCGCATTCCCCTTCTCTTGATGGAAATTCGCAACACTACCCCCTTCTTTACTTCGCAACTTTATTTTCTATGTGTGCTTCGCAGCACATCTTAAAATCTGTGAACTTCGCATTATGCCAAAACTGTTGTGTGCGGACTTTGCTCTCTGTTTAGTGCCCAATTTCAACTACACTTGAAACTTAAACACCATTTCGTTGTCTAAATTATGGTTGTAGGAGTAGGTCCATCCATGTAAGGCTTTAACCTACTCTCATTAACAAGTCCTTGTAATTTTTTTCCAAGTAATGTTGCTAACCAGACTGCACCACCATTAGTAACATGTTTAACAGTGTATGGCCCTAACTAGTGCATTCTAAATTTTCCAGGAAATTTAAAAAAATTGCTATCATAGAGGAGAACGAGGTCTCTTACCTGGAAGAACTTATGTTTGATGTTTCTATCATGCCATACCTTTTCTCTATCTTTCTGCACTTGTTGGTGAAAGATTGCAATGAAGCAGTCTTCCTCCAATCCAATCATCTGTAACAGTCTTCCATCCATCGTTTCAGCATCAACCATGTATTTGAATGCTTCAATTCTCAATATTGGTACTATGTATTCCATGGGCATGACAGCTTCCTGTCCATATGCTAACCTGAAAGGTGTATGGCCTGTCAACTTTTTACAAGTTGTTCTATATGCCCATAATATTGTCGGTATTCTTAGATCCCAATCATCCCTTTTTGTATTGCATACCTTGGTCAATGCATTCTCCAAAATTTTATTAAAGGACTCCACAATGACATTAGCTTTTGGATGATATGGTGTACTCTTTTGATGATATATATGAAATTATTCTGTCAGGGCTTCAATGATTCTGTTCAACAAATGAGTTCCCTTATCACGCATCGGAATCTTTGGACATCTAAACATTTCCAAGATGTTCTCAAAGATGAACTGCATTGTTGTAGCTACGCTACAGTCCTTCACTGGTTTTGCTTCTTCCCATATGGTTAGATAATATGTAGCTGTAATAATGTATCTCGAGCCAGTTCTCTTCCTTAGTGGGGTAATAGGTCCCACAAAGTCAATAGCCCATTTATCAAATGCTTGTAAATTCAATTGTGGCATCAATGGCATCTCATCTTTACGAGATGGCTTTCCTATTCTCTGGCATACATTGCAACTCCTGCAATGTTCCTTTGAATCTTCATGTATAGTAGGTCACCATAGTCCTGCACTCAAAATCTTTTGCGTAGTATCTTTTCCTGCATAGTGTCCTCCAGATACTCCTGAATGTGGTTCAGTTAGTATGATAGGTCTCTCATGCTCTATTACACATCTACGCAACACTTCATCTGGTCCTAATTTATAGAATTGTCCTACAATCAAGGTAAAATTAGCTAATCTTACCACTAACTGTTTATTTTGATGCGTAGTGAATTATATAGGTGCTAACCTTGTGGTTAGAAATTCTACAATGTCTTTGAAGTAGTCATCATCTATGTGAATAACAAGCAACTGTGCATCTGGTAGATTATCCTCCAAATTACTAGGCTCCTCACCTGAATCAATCCTTGAGAGATGGTCAGGTCTTGCATTCAATCTTCCTGGCTTCACTATGACCTCAAAATCATATTCCTAAAAAAGTAGAAGCCATCTGCATATTCTCCCCCCTAACACTGGTTTATTGACCAAGTACTTTAAAGCTGAATGGTTAGTGAACATGCAAAAGTGAGAACCTAGCAAATAATACCTGAATTTCTGCAATGCGTACACCATGGCTAAGCCTTCCCTCTTTGTTGTGGTGTAATTATTTTCTGCCAAAGAGAGATTTCTACTAGAAAATGCAATTGGATGGTCGATGCCTCCATCACCAGGTTGTGCTAGTACAATTCCAATTGCTATATATTAAGCATCTACGTGTACATGAAATGGATTATTCCAGTCAGGAAAGACTATAATAGGTGTTGTGACCATTTTCTCTTTCAGTGTATCCAATCCTCTTTGGAAATCTTCGGTCCACTCATACTTCACTTCTTTTTTTAATATTTTCTCCATAGGCGCAGTTATCCATGCATATCCCTTAATGAATTTTCTATAATAGCATGTGTGTCCCAATGTAGTGCACAGCTGCTTAACTAAATTAGGTGGTGGGAGATTTACTATGATAACTATCTTCACTGGATCAACCATAAATCCGTGTTTGCATACTATGTGTCCCAACAATATGCCATCAGGAACACAAAAGACACACTTCTTTAAGTTCAAGGAAATTTGATACTATCTACACTTTGCTAACAACATCCTTAAGTTCGCATGATGGTTCTTTAACAAGCCAAATATTGTCCATTCATCAAAGTAAACTTCCAGGAATTTATGAATATGATCCTTAAATGCAGCTACAACCACTCTTGAAAAGATAGCAGGTGCATTCTTCAATCCAAAAGGCATAACAGTGTACTAAAATGATCCCCATTTAGTAGAAAATGTAGTCTTGTGTCTATCTTCCGCAGTAATTCTGATCTGATGGTATCCAGAAAATCCATCAAGAAAAAATATGCCTCCTTTCCACCTACATTATCCAGTACTTCATCTGTGAATGGAGTAGGAAACGGGTCATGCACAGATGCATCATTCAATTTTCTAAGATCCACAAAAATTCTAATTTCTCCTTTAGCTTTCTTGTCTTGAATCACCATGGGACTTATCCATTCTGATTCTTCTACTGGTTCAATGATCCCTGCCTCCAGCATTTTATCAATTAATACTTTCACTCTTTCTTTATATCCGGGGTTCAATCTATAAGGTCTTTGTTTGATAGGATTCGCATCATGCTTGAGAGGTATTTTCATTACTCCCAAGTCACCTAAAATGCCTTTCATTTCAGAAAACCTGGCAGGAAACAAATCTTGATATTCACGTAGTAGGTTTGTGATCTGTCCCATTGTTTCTTCATCCCAATAATCTCCAATAGAGGCGAACTTTGGTTCTTCATCCATGCTAATATTGATGTTTTTAGTCTTAATGGGGTTACTCATATCTGGGATTTCCAAATCAGGTCCTTGTACATTGCATTTTCCTTCAGATTTTGGTATATTCACATTACTAGCACCTTCATTTTCATCTTCATCCAGTGTAAAATTATAACACTCAAGAGCATGCTCCAACTGTATTTCCCAATCTGGTTGACTATACACAGGAAATGGGACATCATCAAATATTTTCTTTTTAATGATCTACAGAGCCTCATTAATGCTCAGACAATCATCCTCAAAACTAAAAGTTAGCTAAAATTTGTTTATCATCATGTGCCAATCTGTTGTACCATGTCGAAGTTCTATGTCTATATACCAGTTCTTGTCTATTGGATCCAATGTATGCACAATGCAACACAAACATATGGACCCACTCTGTTTTTGGTATATGCCTCCATGCTTTCGAGCAAGATTCTATATGATCTCTAGGATTAGTCTGTCCATTGTAATTTGTTTGTACATTCTCAATTTGTTCACCAAATCGGAATTCCATTAAGTGCTTACATTCTTCCCATGTGCTAAATTTGTTTTTATGTGCAACCCACCACCTAGCAGGTGTAGCTCGCAATGTTATATCTAGAATTGATAGCCTATGTTCATCTGAAATTGATGCTAGATATTCATGAAATAATGTGTATATGCTACTCAAACAATCATAAGTAGGAATTGGACTTATATCTGTTCCAATCCAGCAAAGTGACTTTGTCATCCTCACGCATCATCTAGCTGATACTTCGTGCATTCTACTCTGATAATTCTCTAGTCCTGTGTCTGACTCTAATACGCAGGAACTGTCACATCTCCAGCTCAAAATCCCATCTTCTGTAGGATTAATGTAATATCCTTGATTAACTGTCATCGTGTAGATGTTACCTAGTTCTTGAGCTTTGTATTCTTCTCTTATTGGTTCAACATACCTCATTCCTTGTGAAGGATCCAGGGGTGCAATAACCCTGATATCCTGTCCTTCAAATATCATTTGTTTTTTCTTCAAGTTGATAATTGCGAGATTATCAATTTCCCAGTTAATCCCTAATAGTGCAGGATAAGGATTATTGTCGTCTATGATCTCAATCACTTCAAAATCTGCTTTACTTCGCACTTCGTCAATGTAAACAGGAACACCTAATAGCCTCCCAAAAGGTATAACCTTCTACTGGTTAGATGATCTCAACTGTATAGGATACCAAGATAGCTTTGGTTTCCCCATCTTCTCCCATGTTTGTTTTGTTAGCATGTTCACCTTTGAACCTAGCTCGATAATGACCTGGTTCATTTCAAAATCTCCAATCTGCGCACTTAACCTCATTTCTCTTCCTGTTCTTTTATTGTTCTTAATGCGATGGGCTGCTCTATGTGCATTGTTTACTGTACTTTGTTGCTCGTAGTATCCCATTACATTCTGTAGTTCCCCTAAGGTGTGCTCATGCATTACCATCTTCATGCAAATCTATAGAAATTGTGTTATAGGACTCATCTGTTCTAGCGATGCTCGCGACCCATCATATAAGGATTGAATACCTAGAATAGGTGTCTGATCACTTCGCAAAGGGATACTTGTGGTCGAAGATCCCAAGTCCTGAAAATATTTTCTTACTTCCATGAATACTTCTTTTTCTCTATTAGGGTTGAGTACAGGTATCTTTCCAATTGCTTTCCTTGCCCAAGGTCCATCAGTAGGCTTTGGTCTGTTTATGTGATTATCAGAATTTGAAGCTTCGTTTGTTCTATCATTTCTTGTCGAAAATCCACTTCGTGTCACAATATGGATGTTGCGATCTTCGTTTCTTTCCTAGGGTGCGATCATCTGAATATTTTGGTTCTGTCCTTCTGGTCTTTTTTCTTGCATTTTTCCTAGCAAAATGGGACATGCTTTATTGATATGGTCATAAGATTTACAACACTTACAAGTAGTACAAGGGTTCTAACAATCTCTTGATAAGTGTCCAAGTTGACCACATTATAACAGACAATCTGACCTCTACCTCGTCCTTGGTAAGTATTACGTCCTCTTCCTCTAAATCCACCATGTCCTCTGTATGTACCCTAATCATACTGTGCATTCTCATTGTTGTTCTTTATTTCTCCTTGGACGTTGTAGAAATCATGCTTTCCTTCTATCATGAGGTCGTATACTCTACAGTTGGTGTCATCTTGCCAATTGACTTATAAAATGTGCAGTACAGGTTCTTTGGTGTTTGTACATACTTCTAGAGTAGGTAACAGACCTTTGGTTGATGTCCTCTACATCGAAAAATCTCGCACCATGGTCCTTGAGGTTGATTTAATGGGTTTGGTGCCCCGCTGGCAAGGTAATCTCTGAATACAGGACAATGTTTCTTGGAATTTCCTTCTCCTTTACATTTAGTACACCAAACCTCTTCTCTTACTTCTTTCCCTTTTTGTATATCTTATAGCTGTAATGTTAGGTTTGCTAGTTGTGTCTGTATTTGTACCATACCTGCATTAGTTTCTCCTACAGGCGAAGCTTCTAGCTTCATCGGAATTTTGAATGCTTATATTTGCAAAGCAACCTTCTGTTGCATCAATGGTAATCTAATGTGTGGCAACAATGCAGTTATAAACCACTTTTGGTGTTGTTGTGGTGCAATGTCAAAGCTAACTTGATCCAACAAGGCTTTGAACTTCTGATCAAATTCCCACACAGTCTCACTAGGTTTCTATTTTATTTCTTTCAACTCTATGATGCATTGAGATTCTGATTTAGGCTTCTTAAATTCTCTAATCAATGCAGCTTTGATGTCGTCTAGTGTTCTGTTCTTTCCAACATAATATTTCATGAACCATGTTAAAGCTCTATCTCTGAATGTGGTAACTAGTTGATCTTGCTTTATATCATCATTTTGTACTTGTTTAACGTTCCAGGCAGCATCGCAGAGAAACCAATGTTGATATGGATCTTCTAGACCGGTTCCTTTAAAAACATATAGCTTTATATCGTCCTCCATATTTCTTCTAGGAGGTGTAGGGTTCTTAAATACTACAGTACTACCTGCGGAGTGAAATAGTGGAGGTATACCACCAGTCGATCGATTCTTTGTACTTATTCCTGCATTGTTACTGCTACTAGTTTTCTGCGAACTAGTAATATCTCTTTCAACAGCTATAGGTTTCTGTGGAGTGATAGGATGATAGCCCATATGTCTAGGTTTTGTC
Source organism: Larix kaempferi (assembly GCA_027924585.1). Taxonomy (NCBI): domain Eukaryota; kingdom Viridiplantae; phylum Streptophyta; class Pinopsida; order Pinales; family Pinaceae; genus Larix; species Larix kaempferi. The sequence goes on from BSBM01000848.1 coordinate 10,077,104, forward strand.
TCACTATCAGACTCAGCTTGAGATGAGTTTCTATCACTCTCTAACTCGGTTTCTAGGAATGTGTGAGTTTCAACTTCACGAGACCTCTTTCTAGTGCTATGTTTATATCTTTTCCCACTACGCAGAATGCCAATGTCTTTGTCTATGTCACTATCTATTTTTTTTAACATTTCAGACTCAAACCCTAGGAATCTGACTGCATTCTTAACACACCTTTTTCAGCTAATAGCATTTTAATGCATAAACTCAGGTTTTTCAAGTACTTACCTCTAAATCCCTTGAAAATGTATCTTTCAGCTGCGTTGTAGGACTTCAAAGTGTCCACGAAAAACTCTATAATATAACCTTCCAACAAGCTATGCAGCCAAAAGTCTACTGCTCTTGAAATGTGGTTATTAATTTCTTTAAGTCTATGAATCAACTATGGATTGCAAACTATAGGTTCTCCACCCTGAAATTTTTTTTTATTTCTACTACCCTGGATATCCACTCAAATAACTCATTAGAAAAGGATGCAAAGAAGAATTCATGCAACTCAGTAAATATGTATCTCTGTAGCCATTGTTCTGTAGTAAGCCAAGGATGTATGTTTTGTTTCTTCGCAAACTCGTGTTCTGTTTGACTCACCCAATTTTGTATTTAATTCTTCTCTGGATTCCACATCACCGAAACATCAGCCCAAAGTCGGCAATGGAACCATTTGTTGGCTTGCTTAGGCAAACCCGGGTTCCGCGAAGTTCAGCGCAGCAACAACAAAAACCCCTTTCACTGGCCCTTTCGGAATCAGCCTGTAAATAGGATGAAGTCTTACCCAAAGTGAATATGGGGGGTTACAAAATCAAGTTTCTGTAACCGTGGCGATGTGCAGATGTGGTTAACAACCTCGCTACAGCCTCATTTATCATCAACTCACAGAATGGAAGGGACAAATGAATTCGCACTTAACAACTTATTAACAGTATACAAAACTATGTTGAATCTCTACTGTATTCACCAGCTAGCTACGCATTCATCATTCTAAGTGTTCCTCCATAAAATTCATTCTTATGTATTCCATTTACTTAGCATGCAATTACCATTAACATATACATGACAACAAATACATAAATACACCATGAACTCGCATACAAAGCACAACATAATCTCAGATACATAAACACATAGATTTACATGGTTCACTCCCATGTGGGAGCTACATCCACAGGAACTGTTCTTATATTACTTGGAAGGTTAATAGTTATATTCTATGCACTCAGTTGCAGACTCTTCTCTACTCACTCAGTTGTAGAGTGTGTTCTCTCTTTTATCATTATTCTTCTCTTACAATCAACCAACGTCTAACATCTAACAATTACCAACAACCCTTCCTTATACAAAACTACCCTTATATATAGATGTGCCTGAAGGTCACATATTACAATAACTATGGGCCAACCCCCATAGTACCCAAAACCCCTATGGTTCTCTTGTAGACCATGCTAAGATTTAACTTCATCGTCCCTTTTGCGCCGCTTCCTCTGACTCTGATGCTTTCTCTGGCAGTGCACCTCTGACTTCTGTAGTGGCGTGTCCTTTACACCACTCCTATTCTTAACTTCCTGCTCCTGTAGCAGTCAAGTCGTCGCTCAACTGTTAACTGCACCAACCAACTCTAGTTGTCCTTAGTACTTTTCCTTTACTAAGGGAACAGGTCCTTTCTTGTCGACTGATCTTTGCTCCATACCCTATCCCCAGGATTTGCGGAGTCGCTTTTCTCCCAAAAATGGTCAATGTCAGGCCTTGCCTAACTGTACTTTCCTTCATAACTTTCTCTTCTTGGGCTACGCCCAACAGCAACAACTTATGGAGTTTGGTGATTAAGACTAAATATCTCAGGGGTTCTCTTATCCTTCGTTGGTTCAGATCTACAGAAAAAGCTATTAGTGGGGTGTATATAATTTGGAATTGTTTCATTGGAATTTTTCACTGGATCAGCAAATGGACTTCTTGGATTGTTGGCGATGGAAAAAATGTCTTGATTGGTATTGGCCCTTTTATTGGTGACAGTGTAAATTATCCCCTGCCCTCGGGATTTCTGGAATATCTAGTTGAATTTGGTTTTGTTAGACTGGATCAAATTAGAAGGCCGCAATGGCTAAATTAGAATGGTTATTATTGGCTTCAATCTAGTGATTTGGGCTTGCAAGGTAGTTGGGCAGAGGCATGGGATAGTTATATTAGCACCCTTAATAGTGTTGGTATCAAATTAAGAGATTCTCTTGACAAACTAGTGTGGAGTTAGAGCAATTCTATGGGTCAAATTACTGCTAAGGATGCTTATAAGTCTATTGTTGCCTCACAAGGCCAATTTGAAAGGAAATGGTGGATCTGTAAGTTATGGAAGTGGAATCTTCCCTCGAAACTTAAGTGTTTCTTCTGGTTAGTTTTAGAAAATTGTATGTTGACCTGGGAAAACTTAATGCGTACAAGTTGGATTGGTCCCAACTGCTGTGTATTATGCAAGCAAGATTATGATAGAATTGATCATCTATTTATATTTTGTGGTTTCAGTAAGAAAGTGTGGCAAATTGCTTGTGAAGACCTAAACATTTCCTTGACATGGGGTTTTGTTAATATGGAGGATATTTTTAGACTATGGGACTTAAAGGCTTATCATCACATATTATTGCTTGTATTTGTGTGTTGGGTAGTCTGGAATATGAGGAACAAGGTGATTTTTGACAATATTTCTACTAATTATCAATATTGCAGTATGACGAGTGTTAGTTTTTAAAATGAATTTTATAAAGGAGTGAAGCCAAACATGCCCAAATTTGTTCCTGCTCCTAGCCTTACTTTCACTTCTGCAATTGGTTTCTTTGATGGAGCTTCTTCCACAGGTAGTTGTGGTTGTGGTATGATTTTAATGATCAACAATGATCATTATTTTTAAGTTATGGATGGGTTGCGGGAAGGGGGACAATACTAAAGTAGAACTTGTGGTGTTATGGGGGTTGTTATAGTTTTCTTTCTTAAATGGTATTGTCTCCTTGCATATATATGGGGAGTCTAAGATCAGCTTATAATAGTCCAATGTTATATATAACCTTCAAGTGCTGCAGCTGGCTCATTGGTGTCAATGGATCCGAAATCTGATTGTCACTTTCTCTGAGATTTATTTTTCCTATATTTTCAAGGTTTTCAACAAGGATGCTAACCTCCTTTTGAAGAAAGCTATTCTTGGACCGAAGGGTTACATGTTTTTTGAAGAATATATGGAGGGATTTGTTGTTTTTGAAGCAGTTGCTATGTTAAACTGTTAATTTATGTATTGGATTGTTAGGGGAGGAGTTTGCTATAGGCCCATAGTTGTTGCAGCTATGGTTGTTCTTTTCTTTTTGGTTGAATCTGTAATAGACTGTTATGAAGGTCTATGTAATATTGACATCTTTTTGCACACATTTTGTATATCTCTCTTATAAGGGAAGCTATTGGAACTGTTTCTAATAGTAGCATTGTTGATGTAATCTTCATTTTCTTTGATTTAATAAAATAGAAAGAAAATATTTTTATTTTTTTTGAAATATGAAAATACCACATTTGATATTACTATATTGAGTAAAATTTCAACATTCTTTTTACAATGCATTAAAATATTGATAAAAACCCAACATTTTTTTATAATGGATTTAAATAGGGTTTGATACTAATAAAATGTAATTGTGTATTGTCAATTTATTATTTTACATTTCAAAAATAAATTGCTATTCTATTCTATATTTTGTATTTGTAAATTTGCATTATCATGATTCCGTTAGATATTCGTTAGATATTCATGAAGAGAGAGGAAGTGTTTTTGTTTAATATATAAAAGATTATGATTATTAAACTTTTTGGGTATTCCTTTTACATTGATTTATAAAAATAAATAAATAAATAATAAAATTATGATGTTGTAATCCTTTTAATTTTGAAAAGCAAAATTACATGTTGTAAAAATAAAACTGAAAAAAAAATCAAAATAGATGATAATTGATCATTTAAAGATTATGTTTAAAAAAAAGCGATTTACTTTAAGCACAAAGGCAAAATAATTAATTTATGGTGTCTACTTCTAGTTCTAACTTTTTACATTTTTCTTCAAACTTATCCAATAATTTAGTTTTTTGACGGTTCACTTAGAGTTGTCTTTGACGTTTTTTAGTGAAGGCTTTCCCTTTCCCGCCCGATGGAAAGAGAAAAATTGAGTAGGGATAGGGTGCTTTTCTATGGATTGAAATTCTTTATTTGTTTATTTACAAAGTAAATCTTAATATTTAGTATCTTTTTAAACTAAGGGAATTGACAATTGTGTGACATAGAGTCGGTCTGCTATAACTTTAGGTGTATCAACGTTGTATCACACGTGACACATACGGTTAATTGAGGTTTAATTCCACGACATTATAAAAAATGTATTTTAAGAGTATACTTTATCTCCAATTCATTTACACATGTTGTGTGATACGAGGTACTCAATTCACCCTGTATATGTCAAAATCCAACATATGAAGAATTGTTGAAAGTGCCATTTCCATTGTTCAAATGGCGATTTTGACCATTTGGGTAGTTTCAGAACATGGCATTTACTCTTGAGAAAATATTTGTGATTGTTGAAATTGTAAACATACACAAATTACAATTTTTAGGCAAGATTTTGATCGGATTTAGGAAAAAACAGGCTAGAATAATAGGGCGATTTGATGGCCCGTTATCCCACACCATTTACACCCTAGAAGCAATCATAAACATTTAGTGTCGTGTCACATTAAATTCAATATATCTCTTATTTCAATGCATAATGACAAATGCACTGATTAGATAATTATATACAATAATACACTCACATATGGGGCTGCAACATATCTAGAGAGTCCTGGTGAAAAATTGAACAAATCTAGAAGTGTTTCATAAAGTATAACCTCAAAATTAAAAGTAATATACCCTACCATATTCTCTTTTTAGAAGTGGGTATTCCCCCATCGAAAGCATCGCTATGCCTAGGTACGTGATTACAAGTACATGATAAATAACATGAGAGACGAGAGACTTCCTAAAAGTGCTTTAAAATCTAGTCAATGCCAGCCTCGACTCAAAAGATGATAGTATAAATACGGGCATGGCTTGGTTAAACCATTGGGGAATTGATGAAAATGTCACTTCACAAACTATCATTAACATTAAAAATATTATCACTCTTAAGTTCAAAGAGAAAATGTGGGGCAAGAAAGAACTAGAGGTTAAAAGAAAATTAAGATACTATAGGGAGGTCATTAACCCTAATATGGAAGATCAAAATTATCTATCTATGTGAACTAGTTCGAAGAAGAAAATTAATCTGGCCAAGATTAGAACGAACTCTCATAAGCTTCATAGTGAAAAAATGATGTTGGACAATTCCTAAAACATTGTGGGTGGAAAGGACTTGTCATCTTTGTGAGACTATGAGAATTGAGCAATGCCTTGCATACATCCACATTAGACCACAGTTTCATAATCATTGTTACAATACACACCTCCCTAACCTTACAACCTATCAAAACTATGGCGCCCTAGGAATACTTCTTGCTAAGTTTTTAGAGCATCGAAATAAAATTTTACAGAAATCCAAGTAATCCTCTCAAACTCTGATAGACACTAACTACTAGCATCATTATCATCATGACTAAAACCTAAAATATTTATTATCTAATATTTAATAATATAGTTCAATGTTATGAGGAAAATACGGCAAAAATAGCAAGGGTAGCATGCAACGTACGTGTTGTACATGAGACATTGGGAATTAAAAAAGGCGTTGTCTACTATTTAGATGCTTTATGTTGCCGTATATGTGACATTAAATTCCAATATGTCACTTACTTCAATGCCAGAAGACGTACGCATGATGACGGATGCGCTGGTTACATAACAAAGACTTACTTAAATATGAGTAAAACGTAAAATATAATGCCGCGAAAATAGCATGGGTACATTGGATAGTTTGTTATGCACTTGTTGTACATGGGAAATTGGAATGAAAAAAGGAGTGGTCACTGGTCACTGGTCACTGGTCTGTACATTATATTCGACGCTTTCGGTGCTTTATATTTCTAAGTTCTCAATCGGCCCCCACCACGGAAATCAAATCGCGAATCTAATCTTAAACATGAGCATGGGTAATGAATGTACTTGCTACGCACGGGTATGAAAAAAAGTGCTTTAAAAAAGAGATTGACTTGATGTGTTTTTGGTGTACATAAATTTTACATGGAAAGTTATGGTATTTTAAACCTTTAAAGATTCACCCAATATTATTATACTTAAAAATATATATATTTAAATGTTTAAATTTTAGTTTAGTTTAGTTAATTAAAATTTAATTATTAAGATAATAGTGTAACTTTAATTAAAATAATTTTCTAATTTAATTTTTAATAATTTAAGTATTTATAAATTATTAATATAAAAATAAAATAATAACAATTATTAATCATAAAAAAATATTACCTGGGTTGGCAGGTGCAGGAGGAGTCATCTATGACTACAAGGGGAACAAGCAGAATGAGTACGCCTGGGGGATTGGAAGAAAAACAAACAATGGCGCTGAATGGTTAGCATTAATCAAGGGGCTGGAATTAGCAAGGATCAATGGTATCGAAGAGCTGGTGGTCATTGGAGACTCGCTATTAGTCACTAGAGAAGCAAGAAATCTTTTGAAGAACCGGAAGAATCCGTCTAATAAGACGCACTACCTTCTAAATTGCATTGTCAAAGAATTCAAAGCTATTAAGTTCATTCATGTGATGAGAGGACTCAATCAACAAGCGGATAAATTGGCAAACGAAGGAGCAAGCCTAAACTGTGACACCTTGGTGTGCAATCGTAAGGTTTATAATAGAGTTTGGATCCCCTAGCATTGTCTCAATGGCAAAAAAAAATTTGGGGTATAGAGAACATTGGAGGAAAAAGATTTCCCACAACGTTCACTTAAATTCGAGTATGGAGGCATTAATGGGCCGCGATCATGTTGATTTTGTTCAAAGGATCCCCACTCATGTCTCATTAATTGTTTCGAGGATTGTCGTTGAGCTGAGACAGATGTTAAACATGTAAAAGGACCAGGAGGTTGACATAAATCGGGCAAGCTTTAAAGCATCAGGGAGGAGTGATGGCGGTATTATCTATGGTCTTTATATACAGCTCGGCGTGTAAGGAAGGAGCAATCGGGAACAATTATCTGCGATATGGGTGAATACAGTGTTCAGGGTCCGCTGTTAGATTTTCAGAATTTAATTCATTCTGATCTAGGATCTTAACTGAAAGAATAACATGTACATCATATCAAGCATAAGAGACAAGAGACAAGAGACACAAAACATTTCACTGGGTAAAACCAAAAAGGTGAAAAACCCCGCAACTTCCTCAGAGATAGAATAAGCATCAATACAAGGATCACAATGATCAAACCCAAGAGATAGATATCTTCAGCAGCATGCTCCTCCTCCACTTGTGCGCACTCCTCCTCTTCTCTCACTAATGTGAAGTGAGTGAATAATAGAATGTGTAAAATGAGAGAGACACACTCTCTATTTATACACTAACTTGACTTGCCCTTTACTCAACTAGGTTGGCCCCAACTTAACCACTTAACATAATGCTGACTGGGCTGACCCATACTAGGGTGGTCTAATAACCCTTTGACCCACATGACTCATACAGGGCCGACCCCATCAAGGTGGTCTAATAACCCATCAAGTATAAGTTACGACACTTACAATATAACTTGCAACACTTGCAGGTACAACTGACGACACTTCCAATCGGAGGAATAATACATCTCCATTGGGGATATAATAAAGTACAAATACAATATACAAGTGAATATCTTCCAAAGTTACAAATACATCAACACTCCCTCTTAACTAGGAAGGTATTCTCTTGACACAAGTCATCAATACATATAGGCACAAGTCTTCAATTCTGGAGCTGGATCATCATCACTGGATCACGGAGCATCATCATCATCACTGCTATTGTACCCGACATCTCGATCACTGGGCTATCTCTGAATTCTTCTCGTCATAGGAAGTTCTACAGAGCCAACCCTTTTTCATGTTGGATGTAGGCCTAGCCTCCTGTAGGTCTTCATCATCTCTGGCCATCCTGCGGAATCCTCAGGACTGATTACGTGCGTCAACAAAACCTCGAAAGAGCTTCCCATGACTTTTACAAGCACACAGCTCAATCTATCGGATCTCCCAGGATCTTTTACATGCAACTGCACAACCTGTCCACGGCCACGGAGTATCATCCTGATACTCATGATCATATTGATCATGTCATCTCATCGTTCACGAAGCACAACCCAGATGCACATACACAACACTTACACCACCGACCTAGGAGAACACATCTACCACCATTCGGGGAAGGCTCTAGCCCTTACTTTTTCACCGTGGGACAACACATCTACACCTTTGTAAAAAATGGCTTCAGCCCTTACATCTTCACCGTGGGAGAACACATCTACACCTTGTGAAGAATGGCTCCAGCCCTTACATCTTTACCGTGGGAGAAAACATCTACACCTTGTAAAGAATGGCTCCAGCCCTTACATCTTTACCGTGGGAGAACACATTTACACCTTGTAAAGAATGGCTCCACCCCTTACATTGTTAATTTTTCAGAATTTACTTCAATATGATATAGGATCTTAACTGAGAGAACAACAAGTACAGCATATCAATCATGGACACAATAATGCAAGCACACAAGAGACACAGAGTTTACTTGGGGAAAACCATAAAGGTGAAAAACCCCAATAACTTCCTCAGAGATAGATAGAGCAATGATACAACCCAAGCATAAGAGATAGACATCTCCTAGCAGCAACTTCTCCTCCTCCACAAGTGCGCCACTCTCCAAAGAATGTGTGAGAGAAATAGGATGATCAAGTAGAGTGCCTCCCGCACTCTATTTATATTTGACTTGACTTGCCTAATAACCTTTACTAGGTCGGCCTTAACTTAACCACATAACATAATGCTGACTGGGCCGACCCCCAATAGGGTGGTCTAATAACCCTTTGACCCACATGGCCAACCCCCAATAGGGTGGTCTAATAACCCATTGACCCACATGACTTATACAGGGCCGACCCCAACAAGGTGGTCTAATAACCCATCAAGTATAAGTTACGACACTTACAATATAAATGATGACACTTCCGTATAGAGGAATAATAACATCTCTATAGGAATACAAACACTTCCGTATAGAGGAATAATAACATCTCTATAGGAATACAATATACATATATGTGAAATACATTCCGAAGTTACATATACATCAACACTCCCTCTTAACTATGAAGGTATTTCTTGACACTGGTCTTCTAGCACAAGTCTTATTCTCTAGATCATTGTCATCGAATCATCGTCATCATCACTGCTGCTGCTATCTCAATCAATCTCTGAATCTACTCATCATAGGAAGTTCTACAGAGCCAGACCTTTTTCATACTGGATGTAGGCCCACCACCTGCAGGTTTTCATCATCACTGGCCATACTGTGGAATCCTCAGGACTTATTACGTGCGTCACAAAACCTCTAAAGAGCATCCCAGTCTGTTACGGGTACACAACTTCGACCTATAGTATCTCCCAGGGTGCTATTACATGTGACCCCACCACAAAACCTCGAAAGAGCATCCCAGGATGTTACGGGTACACAACTCCAACCTGTGGGATCTCCCAGGGTGCTATTACATGTGGTCACCACAAAACCTTGCAAGAGCATCCCAAGATGTTACGGGTACACAACTCCGACCTGTAGGATCTCCCAGGAAGCTATTATATGTGGTCATGGCAAAATCTCAAAAGAGCATCCCAGGCTGTTACGGGTACATAACTCCAACCTATAGGATCGCCCAGGGCACTATTATATGCCATAGGACAAAACCTCGAAAGAGCATCCCAGGATGTTACGGGTACATAACTCTGACTTGTAGGATCTCCTAGGGCGCTATTATATGTCCTCCCAGAGCAATGTCTCAAAAGAGCATCCCAGGCTGTTACAGGTACACAACTCTGACCTATAGGATCTCCTAGACATGCTCATATGCACAACCTATTCCAAGGCCACAGAGTATCATACATCATCCTAATGTACATATGATCATCATGATCATCATCCTGATGCATGTCATCTGGAGCAACATCCTAAAGCTCGTCATCCATGATCATCCTGATCATACAATGCATCTGCCTTATGCATACCAAGTATCTACCTGATACATATCATCATACATGATCCACCTGATCATACAATGTATCCATCTGATAGATACATAGATACATGATCCACCTGATCACATAATGTATCTACCTGATACATATCAACATACATGATCTACCTGATCATACAAAGTATCCACCTGATACATATACAGATACATGGTCCAAGCATCCAACATGATGCATATACAAAATACATACAAATAATCCAACTGATCATATCCAGCAGAAACTAGAACATCATCCTGATGCTCATCATCCAGCGCTTACATCCATAGCCATGTGAAGGATCCTCCTTCCAACATGCTTGGAATGGCTTCAGCAAATGTCTCCATCACTTATTCCTCAAAGTGTCATCGATCTGAAGAACACCAAGCCTCTCTCTGAAGTACTCGAACTTCACTCTAGCTAGTGGCTTCGTCAGCGCATCTGCAAACTGCTCATCCGTCGCGACATACAGGAGCTTCACTGCTCCTCTCTGCACCATATCCCTGATATAGTGATATTTGATCTCTATGTGTTTCAACCTGTCGTGGAACACTAGGTTCTCAGACAACTTCACACAACTCTGGTTGTCACAAAAGATACCAATAGCCTCCAGTGGTAGATCAATAACTCAGACAGTAGCTTCTGAAGCCATACTACCTCATAACTAGCCGAACAAGCTGCAACATACTCTGCTTTGGCTGTACTCAGTGCTACGCAGGATTGCTTCCTGCTAAACCAAGAGATCAAACCTGATCCCATACTGAAGCAGCACCCAGAAGTGATCGTCCTATCTGCAGCACTGCCTGCCCAATCTGAATCAACATAACCCTGTAGGTTAAACTTTTGATTCACATCATACTTGATCCCATAGTCGACTATACCCTTCAGCTACCTCAGAATATGCTTTATAGCAACCAGGTGAACACCTCTGGGATCTATCAGGAACTGGCTCAATATGTTCACTGCAAAGCAAATGTCTGGTCTCGTGTTCGTCAGGTACATCAAGGACCCAATCATATGACGATAAATAGTGACATCAACCGGATCAGATGAAGCATCACACAGAAGCTTCAGGTTTGATGCCATAGGTGTGGCCATGGCCTTGCAGTCCATCATCCTGAACCTCTTCAAGATCTCTACTGCATACTTCCCTTGTCTAAGGAAGATCCGATCTGCACTCTGCCACACCTCCATGCCTAGAAAATAGTGCATCATCCCCAAGTCCTTCATCTCGAACTTGGCAGCAAGCTTCCGCTGCATGTCGGCAATCAATCTATCTTCACCTGTAATAAACAAGTCATCCACATACAAAAGTAGTATCACTGGATTGTCTTCCTCAACCTTGTAGTAAAGGTTGGAATCCGCTTTACTCTTGGTAAATCCCAAACTAGATAGAAAGCTGTCTATCCTCCCATACCAAGTTCTGCACATATATGACTCCCTGTCACGTGTCTCAGAACCAAGTGGCTGCTCCACATACACTTCCTCCTCGACTACACCATTCAAGAAAGTTGTCTTGAAATCCATCTGGTGTGTCTTCCACTTCATCACTGCAGCCAGAGCAAGTACTGATCTGATGGAAGTGTGTCTAGCTATAGGTGTAGAAGTCTCTTCATACTCAATCCCTCTTTCTGGGAGAATCCACGAGCTACAAACCTCATTTTGTATTTCTCCATGCTACCATCTGCAGCATGCTTGATCTTATAGATCCATTTGGAAGTCACAGCAGACTTCCCTTCAGGTCTTGGGACTGCATCCCAAGCATCATTCTTCATGATCGACTGGTATTCATGTATTCATAATTTTATTAAGGTGATACGACAAGTCTAGTAATTAGTCAAGATTGTACTAACCGTAATGATATGAAGACAAACATATCATAAACTTAACCATGAACAGAATTCGAAACATACCTGTAAGTAATCTTCTTATGTAAGGCCTTAGCCTCATCTCCCTCTGAAACAGGAAATTCTTCACTTATGTAGGTGACCAATCCATTTTCTTCTACGATTAACCCAATCCACTTGATTTGCAGAAACTGGATCTGGAGCTGGATTGCGGTTTGTCAGGGAAACCCTAAAAATTCAAACTTTGAATTTCGAACTTCTAAAAGGATAGAAAGATGCGCCTTGATGATCTGATCAACCTGGTATATGCAGAATTTGAAAACTGCAAAGTTTCACCCCTCAAAATTGCCTTTGAAACTTCCAAATCTTCAGGACAGGATCCCAAACTAGGGTTTGATAAAGCCCACCCTTCTACCCAACCAAAAGGTTCGATCCAAAGCTCTAAACTTCTATTTTTCTGAGGAGCTTCCATCCGTGGTCACAGATTTCCAAAATTCCAACTTTTGCAGAAGCCCTAATTTTCCATCTTTCTGATCAAAGTCTCGAAATGGGGTTTGATCAAGCCCGACCTTCTTCCCAACCAAAAAATATGATCTTGGTCTCTAAATTTCGATTTTGATGAGTAGCCGTGGTCTCCGATTACAAAAATTCCAACTTTCTCCGAAACCCTAAATTCCCGAAGCCATGAATGAAGGTGCTCAAAAAATAATTCTATTTTGAAATAAATATGCACCTGATTGTTTCTGGTGTAACTCCGAACTTTCCGATCCACAAGGTCTGAAACTTCTACCTGTGGTAGCCCGACCTGTCATCTTTCCAACCCCACAGGTCTGACCTCAATTGGATTCTCTGAGAGAGAGTTATGCCAAGTGTCACAACATGACCTATTTATGGGATAAAACATGAGAGCGAACTTGTATGGCGTCCCACGTGTCACTGGTTTAGTTTCGGCCTCTGAAAAAGTTACCTGAGAAAGTACACATGTTTATGACTCAGATCTGGACGAGGCAGACACCCTAGATTGTACATATCATAAAACACAAAGTACAACGAATTAGAATTTTTCCTTTGGACACATGGTACATGGGGATCTGATCTTTGACCTGTAAAAGTTTCAGATCCGAAAACTTCGCCAAAATGGATTTATAGCGAAAGTGCTACGATGACTAGTTTTTGCTATATCAATCCCTAGCATCGAAAGTGCAACAAGTGTCATACATGCCATACCATGCCTTCTTTCAGGCTAGCTGTGATACCATGTTAATTTTTCAGAATTTACTTCAATATGATATAGGATATTAACTGAGAGAACAACATGTACAGCATATCTACAACATATCAATCATGGACACAATAATGCAAGCACACAAGAGACATAGAGTTTACTTGGGAAAACCATAAAGGTGAAAAACCCCAATAAATTCCTCAGAGATAGATAGAGCAATGATACAACCCAAGCATAAGAGATAGACATCTCCTAGCAGCAGCTTCTCCTCCTCCACAAGTGCACCACTCTCCAAAGAGTGTGAGAGAGAAATAGAATGATCAAATAGAGTGCCTCTCGCACTCTATTTATACTTGATTTGACTTGCCTAATAACCTTTACTAGGTCGGCCTTAACTTAACCATATAACATAATGCTGACTGGGCCGACCCCCAATAGGGTGGTCTAATAACCCTTTGACCCACATGGCCGACCCCCAATAGGGTGGTCTAATAACCCTTTGGCCCACATGACTTATACAGGGCTGACCCCAACAAGGTGGTCTAATAACCCTTTGGCCCACATGACTTATACAAGGCTGACCCCAACAAGGTGGTCTAATAACCCATCAAGTATAAGTTACGACACTTACAGTATAAATGATGACACTCCTGTATAGAGGAATAATAACATCTCTATAGGAATACAAACACTTCCGTATAGAGGAATAATAACATCTCTATAGGAATACAATATACATATATGTGAAATACATTCTGAAGTTACATATACATCAACATACATCTTCACCGTGGGAGAACACATCTACACCTTTGTAAAAAATGGCTTCAGCCCTTACATCTTCACCGTGGGAGAACACATCTGCACCTTGTGAAGAATGGCTCCAACCCTTACATCTTTACCGTGGGAGAACACATCTACACCTTGTAAAGAATGGATCCAGCCCTTACATCTTTACCATGGGAGAACACATCTATGCCATGTCAGAATCCCATGTGCATCTGTGTCTTTAGAACTCATCACACATGATCCAAGAGTTCATGCCAAGCATCTACCTGATGCATATCATCACATATGATCATCCTGATCATCATCATAGCATCGTCCTAATGCATATCATCCAGAGTATCATCCTGATACTCATCACACATGATCATCCTGATCATCGTCCTGATGCATGTCATCATACATGATCCAACTGATCATGCAAAGCATCCATCTGATGCATATCCAAAGTAGTAACTGGAGGATCGTCCTGATGCTCATCACACAATGCTTACATCCACAGCCATGGGAAGGATCCTCCTCTCACCATGCTTGGAATGGCTCCTACAAATGTGTCCCATCACTTCTTCCTCGAAGTATCTTCTATCTGAAGAACACCAAGCCTCTCTCTGAAGTACTCAAAATTCACTCTGGCTAGTGGTTTCGTCAACACATCTGCAACATGCTCATCCATCGCAACATACAGTAGCTTCACTGCTCCTCTCTGCACCATATCCCTGATATAGTGATATTTGATCTCAATGTACTTCGACCTGTCATGGAACACTGGGTTCTCAGACAACTTCACACAACTCTAGTTGTCACAAAAGATACCAGTAGCATCCAACGGGAGATCAAATTAATCAGACAATAGCTTCCTAAGCCATACTGCCTCACAACTAGCCGAACAAGCTGCGACATACTCTGCTTCGGCTGTACTAAGTTCTATGCAGGACTGCTTCCTACTAAACCAAGAGATCACACCTGATCCCATATTGAAGCAACACCACGAGGTGCTCTTCCTATATGCAGCACTTCCTGCCCAATCTGAATCAAGATAACCCTCCAGGTTAAACTTGTGATTCGCATCATACTTGAGCCCATAATCAACCGTACCCTTCAGGTACCTCAGAATATGCTTTACAGTAACCAGGTGAACACTTCTCGGATCCGTCAGGAACTGGCTCAATGTGTTCACCGCAAAGCAAATATCTGGTCTTGTGTTCATCAGGTACATCAAGGACCCAATCATTTGACGATACACCGTGACATCAACTGGATCAGATGAATCATCACACAGAAGCTTCAGGTTCGAT
Organism: Larix kaempferi; assembly: GCA_027924585.1. Taxonomy (NCBI): domain Eukaryota; kingdom Viridiplantae; phylum Streptophyta; class Pinopsida; order Pinales; family Pinaceae; genus Larix; species Larix kaempferi. Next base: position 10,092,540 of record BSBM01000848.1, read on the forward strand.
GCCATAGGTGTGGCCATGGCCTTACAGTCCATCATCCCGAACCACTTCAGGATCTCTACTACATACTTCCCTTGTCCATGTAAGATGCCATCTGCACTCTGCCACACCTCCATGTCTAGAAAGTAGTGCATCATCCCCAAGTCCTTCATCTCGAACTCGGCAGCAAGCTTCCTCTTCGTATCGGAAATCAATCTATCCTCACCTGTAACAAACAGGTCATCCACATATAAAAGTATTATCACTGGATTTCCTTCCTCAACCTTGTAGTAAAGGTTGCAATCCACTTTACTCTTGGTAAATCCCAAACTGGATAGAAATCTATATATCCTACCATACCAAGTCCTAGGAGCTTGCTTCAATCCATACAAGGCTTTTTTCAATCTGCACACATATGACTCCCTGTCATGTGTCTCAAACCCGAGTGGCTGATCCACATACACTTCCTATTCGACTACACCATTCAAGAAAGATGTCTTGACATCCATCTGGTGTATCTTCCACTTCATCACTGCAGTCAGAGCAAGTACTGTTCTAATGGAAGTGTATCTGGCTATAGGTGCAAAAGTCTCTTCATAGTCTATTCCCTCTTTCTGGGAGAAGCCACGAGTTACAAACCTCGCCTTGTATTTCTCTATGCTACCCTCTGTAGCATGCTTGATCTCATCCACTTGGAAGTCACAACAGACTTCCCTTCAGGTCTTGGGACTACATCCCAAACATCATTCTTCATGATCGACTGGTATTCCTCGATCATGGCATTCTTCCATTACTGCATCCTGGATCATGGGAACTTCAATATCTTCAATAGATAGTTTTGTTTGAACTTCGTTGCTGGAACAAATGTTGTAGTCCTTCTCTTGTAGGTGATGGTACACGGTCTTTCCTACAAGACAAGTTCAATTGCATGATTAGAAACATCTTATATATTTCAGAACAAATTCTTACTCATAAAGACATATGTCATACAGTCATGCAATAATCTTTAGCCAATGCTGCAATACAACATTTATCCATATCCCATATTCACACGGTAACTTTCTAGATGCCTTCCATCTCTATTAGAACATTTGTTAAGAGTGTGCACAACTCCCAACATGTTAGCAAATATGTTTCATTCTAGATAAGTAGCAATGGAATGTTGTACAGTACCATAGGCCACTTACCCATTACTTGCATATTAGTAGTATCTTTTTCATTATTGCAACTTTTCTAATATACATCCTAAATCTAGGAACATAAGTATGTACATGATTGGAAAACATCATTTAAGTAATCATATATACAAGAAATGATAATTCAAATACTTATCTTTGTTTGGTTCTTGAGTGGACTCCCTCTCAATCTTTGCTTCCTTGTAGGAACTACTCGAGTGTGATCCCTCTTGATCTTTGCTTCCTAGATTACTTGTCCTTGAACTTATATCCATCATGGACCACTATGCATGCTTAAGTGTGCACTAGTGTCATGATAGTGTCATCCTCAAGATCTAGATTATAATGCTTGCTAGTTATGTCTAACATACCCATATAATGTCTTCTTGTTCTCTTCAATGACTTGTGCTTAGTAACCTGTCGAGATTGCTTGTAGCCTTCTCATGTAAAGCCTCAGCCTCATCTCCCTCTGGAACTGGAACTTCTTCACTTATGCAGGTGTCCAATTCATTCTTTTCTAGGATCAATCCAATCCACTTTGATTTGCTGAGACTGGATCTGGAGCTAGATTAGGGTTTGTCAGAGAAACCCTAAAAATTCAAATTTTAAATTTCAAACTTCTGAATGGATGGAAAGATGTGCCTTTCTGATCTGATCACGCTGGTATACTTCAATTTTGAAAATTGCAAAATTTGACCCCTCAAAAATTTCCTTTGAAACTTCTGGATTCACTAGACAGGACCCCGAACTAGGGTTTGATAAAGCCCACCCTTCTACCCAACGAAAAAGTTCAATCCAAAGCTCTAAGCTTTGATTTTTCTAAGGAGCTTCCAGCCCTGGTCATAGACTTCAAAAATTCCAACTTTTGCAGAAGCCCTAATTTTCCATCTTTCTGATCAAAATCCCAAACTAGGGTTTGATCAAGCCCGGCCTTCTGCCCAACCAAAAAATTCGATCTTGGCCTCTATATTTCGATTTTGATGAGGAGCATCCATCCGTGGTCTCCGATTCCAAGAATTTCAACTTTATCCGAAACCCTAATTTCCCACAACAGTGACGATCCAAAAATGAAGGTGCTCATAATCCAATTCTGTTTGGACAGACATATGCACCTGATTGTTTCTGGTGCATATCTGAAATTACGAATCCACAGGGCCTGAACCTTCGGCTTATGGTATCTTTACCTGTCTTCTTTCCAACCCCACAGGTTTGACCTTAATTGGATTCTCTGAGAGAGAGTTATGCCAAGTGTCGCAACGTGACCTGTTTATGGGATAAAACAGTATATCAAACTTGTACGGAGTTCCACGTGTCACTGGTTCAATTTTGGCCTCTGAAAAACTTACCTGAAAAATTACAGTCCATTCCCTACCTGTCACGTTTTACGAAATTTCATTTGGAGCTTCCTAGCCCAAGTTGTGACCTTTTTTCCTAGGTCACTTGTTTATGACTGAGATCTGGAAGAGGTAGAAACCCTAACTTGTACGGATCATAAATACAAAAGTATAGTGAATTATATGTTGTGCTTCATACACAAGGTACATGGGGATGTTATCTACGACCTATGAAAGTTTCAGATCCTGAACCTTCTCCAAAATGGATTTATAGCGAAATTGCTACGATGACTTGTTTTTTCTATATCAAGCCCTAGCTTCCAATTTGTCGCAAGTGCAACAAGTCTGATAAATGCCATACCATGCCTTCCTTCAAGATAGCTCTAATACCATGTTAGATTTTCATAATTTAATTCATTCTGATCTAGGATCTTAATTGAAATAATAACATGTACAGCATATCAAGCATAAGAGACAAGAGACAAGATACACAAAACATTTCACTGGGGAAAACCAAGAAGGTGAAAAACCCCGCAACTTCCTCAGAGATAGAATAAGCATCAATACAAGGATCACAATGATCAAACCCAAGAGATAGATATCTTCAGCATCATGCTCCTCCTCCACTTGTGCGCACTCCTCCCCTTCTCTCACTAATGCAAAGTGAGTGAATAATAGAATGTGTAAAATGAGAGAGACAGACTCTCTATTTATACACTAACTTAACTTGCCCTTTACTCAACCAGGTCGGACCCAACTTAACCACTTAACATAATGCTGACTGGGCCGACCCCTACTAGGGTGGAATAATAACCCTTTGACCCACATTACTCATACAGGGCCGACCCCATCAAGGTGGTCTAATAACCCATCAAGTATAAGTTATGACACTTACAATATAACTTGCGACACTTGCTGGTACAACTGACGACACTTCCAATCGGAGGAATAATACATCTCCGTTGGAGATACAATAAAGTACAAATACAATAGACAAATGAATATCTTCCAAAGTTACAAATACATCAACATCTGCCTGTGGCTCCTAGCTCGGTTCCTCCCCTGCCCCAGTGTCTACGGTGAAGAAAAACTATTCGGAAGCATGAGGGCCTCTCTAACCAGGATTTCAAAAAAGTCTTTGCGTTACAGGAAGAGAGCCAGGTGATTCCAAACCTCCTGGTAATCCCTTTTGGTCATGTTTCTTGCAGTCTCGATTTTCTTGGTATTGAGGGGAAATGGTATCCTTCTTCGGCTCATAATGATTTCAGTGCTCCCAGCCCACCCATGGGGCTGGACAGAGGCTCCAACATGGTTGAGGGTTCAAAAATTCTAAAAGAAATGCAGGACCAGATCATAATGATTCATTGTGAAAACTTAGAGATGAAGAGGGCCCTTACTCACCTCTTCTCTCTCGCACAAGCCACGCATTCTGAGGTTAGAATCTGCAGCAGTCAAGGAAATGATAGGGTTACCAACTTGGGTGTAAAAATGGATATTGTTTCTGCTATCAACATGGATATTAATTTCGACAATGTTATCAGTGGCATCAAAGCTGTAGAAAAGAAAGTGGATCTTCTGAGGGATGACATTGGGCATTTCTTTACGGGTTGGAAAGCTGGAGGTGGTTCGGTGAAAGGAAACTCTGAGGAACCGGTGATTTGCAACCTCCCTAGGCATCCGTAGTTTCAGTATTAGACCTAATTCTCAATTCTTCGCTCTAGTTTTTGGTTTTTTGTAGCGGCTTTATTCGTAGAAGCTCTCGTCCAACCATGTTATATGGTCTTTGCTTCAGGTTATAGGATTCTATACAGCAGGTTTTCTCTCGTAGGGTCTTTTTTGAAAATGAAAAAGCATTACTACAGAAGCCCTCTCGGAAGGTATAGCTTTTAATTTTCCTCATCAATGTTTTGTTTCTGTGTATTTCTCCTTGGGTAGTTTGTAAGGTTTTGTAGTTTCCATAGATTAGGGAAGTTCCATGACAGTTTTAGAATAGCAAAGGATGAACAAGGAGTCATGGACTCAGTCTTTCTGTGGGAGCAATCCTTCTCCCTCCGTTTTGTAACTTTTATTCCTTTTTTATAATCAAAGCTACTTGCCCGTTTCTATTAAAAAAAATCATAAAAAACATTCAAATAATATAAATAAAAACAAATTTACATATAAAAACACAAGAATCATTTCAAATAAATTTATAATTATTGTTGCACTTAATCTTTGGAATGATAATTATTTAATAATCTTAAGCAAAAATATACTTTGAAGTCATAAACTTAAAATTTCAATTTATGATTTAGAATTTTTCCATATCATAATGTTTCATTTGTACAAGTACTTTTGCGTTGTACAAGTACTTAATGTTTCATTTGTACAAGTACTTTTGTGTTGAATAATTATTTGTTAATTTTTAATTTTTTATATTAATAATGAATGAATAAAGATAATTTTTTCCATATCATAATGTTTCATTTGTACTTTTATGTTGAATAATTATTTGTTAATTTTTAATTTTTTAGATTAATAGTAAATAAATAAAAATAAAAAAGTATATCTAGATGTTATTAATAAATTATAATCACAAAGGAACACCAAATGATTCTTATAATTCCAAACGCATTAAAAATAAAAATAAAAAATTCACATAAAATTACCTTGAATTTGTTTTCTTATCTGAATTCTACACGACAAAGTATTTGAAGTTTACTTCTCTTTCTTTTCATTTACATAATGTTTTTAATATATATCATTTACATCATGTTTTTAATATATATCATTTACATCATGTTTTTAATATATATATATATATATGATGGGCTAAATCCATAGAGTTAAGTAAAAATTCTTGGCAACTTTCATTAAGCCCTAAAGCTTGATCCAGCTAATATTTTCATATATGAAACAAAAGATCTGTGTTTTTTTTCCATATGAACTCTTAGCCCAGCAATTGATTGGCCACCTTGACCGAGCAATATAGTGACCCTACTAACCCCCATTTACACTCCTCGACCTTCCATCAACCTAATGACATCAAACCCTAAGATGTTAGGTCCATTCTTTTTTCATTTTAATAGATTAAAAATGAATTTTTAATTGTCCTCGGGAAACCATTATGCTCTCAAAATTTACAACTTTTTCCATACAATTTAATTACCATTTACTTATGCAATTAAAAATTCTTTTTTAATTTTAAACTTATTGATTGGCAACACTTATGCTCCCAATTTTTTTTATTTTTAATTTCAATTTAGATTCTTTTATTTAAATTATATCAATTAGTATCATTAACATTATTGTGTTTTTTCAATGGTGTGCTAGCAAGTAGAAATGTTGGCGAGTGTTTTTCAATCCTCTAATAATGTAATGAAGATTGAAAATTAGAACTCATAATGAAAACTCAAGAAAACACTTACAAAACCCCAAACAAAGTTACACCTATTTATCAAGATCATAGAGCCTTCAAGATGATAATTTGTAGAATATAAACTTGGCCATAGGGTCCATCACGTTTGATTCCCCCTAGAATTTAATTTTCTTTAAAAATAAGTTCATATCCCTTGATTTTTACATATTCATGATTAATATTCTAAAGACCAAATCGATGTTCCCATAACACCCACATAACCATATAAATCCCATACATATAGAAAAATGAAGAAGGTAGACTGAATTCCATTGCTACTAGTTAAGTCCAAATCCCATAGCCTAGGAGATGTAAATTCTAGAGAGTGAATTATCAATTTCACCCTGTAGCCACCCCTTTGCCACTCATCATGATTTACCTATAGATTTAGTAAGGCATTCAAATCTCTCCCCAATTATGTGTTCCCCCTCTTATACCTAGCTTGAAGGGGGTGTAACATATGTCATTGAGGTACAAAACTCCCCCTAGTCCATAAGGGCTAGGGTTTCCTTGGATGGATCCATCAAAGTAGCCCTGGTATCTATATTTATCAATTAGAGGGGGGTATGGATTCTTTTTCTCTTTTTATTTTTATTTTAAAGGTAAGTATGCATCTTCATAAATATACATGATTTTATAAAATACCTCTAATGGGAAGATAACGGGACAATGGATTTGACATCCACAAAGAAAGAAAGGGATTTTACATCAACAATCCATGTAGTATCTAAAAATTGTTTCATACCATCCACAAGAGGGAGTCCTTCCCATTTTCATGCCCCCTTGGCAATGATACATCCTCCGTCCATACATCCTTCATAAATGTGCAATACATTATTGCGCCGAGAGGCGCTCTACAGCCCAATATGGGGGAGATCTTGTGAGTCGAGTGTTTGTCGAGTTTGTCGATTGTCGAGTAACAAAATAATACAAAGTAAACAAAAAAATAATAATACAAAGTAAAAAGTAATAAATATTATGTCGGCCATAAACAAAAAAAGAATAATACAAAGTAAAAAGTAATTATGAGACTTAAACTAGAGACTTTAGAGCTTAGTATTAGGTGGTAAATATTATGTCAGCCATAAACAAAAAAGAATAATACAAAGTAAAAAGTAAATATGAGACTTAAACTAGAGACATTACTTTTTACTTTTAATACAAAGTAAAAAGTAAATATGAGACTTTAGAGTGCTTCTCCAGTGTTTGTCAAGTAACAAAATAATACAAAGTAAACAAAAATAATTTAATACAAAGTAAAAAGTAATAAATATTATGTCGACCATAAACAAAAAAGAATAATACAAGGTAAAAAGTAAATATGAGACTTAAACTAGGGACTTTAGAGCTTAGGATTAAGTGGCTCACGTATTGCACTCAAGGAGCTATTCAAGGAGAGGTTTGCACCTCGGGAGATTTGATCCCTCTCGGCGCTTGATAGATCCTAGGATTTGGATCTAAGCTAGTATAGTCTATGTATTGTTGGATCAATGCATATGTCACGTCCCCACCCATTTATCCATCCGACGACGAGAAAATGAACGAATTATAGGGGTTCTAAATTTCGCCCCCATGGCCATATTAAAAAATTCATGAACATTTAAATGTGTGTGCAGATGCATAATACAAATACACAACGGAAAATAAATCCTTCCACACACATGCTCACACACAGCATGCATATACCAGCATACTCATCACATGCATAATAATAAAATAATAATAATAATAATAATTCATGCACATTCAACAAAACAATCAATTAACAGGTAAACACTTATATTTTTAAATGAAGTTGTATGAGCAACTGGCTATGGAAGGGAAATGTTCCACCTAGCCATAGGCACTCTATCCAACACTTTATCTCTCTGTTGAGAGGCCACCCCCAAGCCGGGCTATGTATCCACTAACAAGGAACTATACCAGCTCACAAACAACCATAGGAACACACTCTCATGCTAAGCCAGAACACAAGTGGGTTTATCAAGCATGTAGAGAGGCGAGGAAGGTGAATGCTAAGCCACTGAGCTCAACCACAGAGCTATAGGCATCTCAATCAGTCTCATCTAGCCTTGGAACCCACAATACCTGCCACACTTAACACAAGGAAGGTCCCCTTCTCTGCTACATAGTCCCTCAGGTGCCCCTTACCTCTAGTGCTATTCATAGTGGGAATAGAAAGGTCCAAGATGCTAAACCTTTAGATATTTATTGTCTTCATTGGGTTTATCAAGACATTCGAACCTCTGGTCTCTCTATAATCTCAATTTCCTCTTTGGTTTTCTGATTCTGGCAAAACAAATTTGCAACCACGAAATTAAATTTTCAGGCTTCCAAATCTGGGTCCTCCCATGGAATTTTTGGATTTAGACACTCCCAAATTCACCCCAGGGTTCGGTTCTATGGATATCCTACTCAATTTCACACCCCACATGGATTTCTGGGCATTTTTTATAGTTGAAAAAAGGGCTCTTTCTCAAGTTGCGATTCCTGCAATTTCTCTTGTTGGGAATGCATAGCATACTCAGATTTGGTCCCTTGTTTCCCCACAATGGAATGGGAATTATGGGAAACAGATTCCCATGAGGGAAATTGAATATTGGGTACCAAAAAGTGATCCCATACTTAGCAATACGAATTTATGGGTTATGTGCATGCTCCATTAAATTTGTGAGCTGATTTCTCAACTGCCTTCTTACAACAAAAATAAATATCAACATGGAAGTTCACTTAGGTAGTTGCTCACCATTTATGGCAGAAGGGGTTCTAAAGATAACACTTGGAAACAAAGGATTGGATCCCCACACACCCCTCACCTCTCCCTAATGGATAAACACATCCCCCTCATTTAGTTGCTTCGATAGCTAGCTTTTAGATAGCTTATTTATATTTAAATATTTACATGTTACATTTTTCCATGGCCAACTGGCACATGTCCAAAATATATAAAATGCTTTCCTTTATAAGCTGAGCATTCACTAGCGGGGGCCTTGGCCTTGTGGTCCATGCTAGGAATCATACACCACATATTTACAATTTTTACATATCAGCCAATAATTCCAAGGGTCAAAATGGGGGTATTACAACATACAACAACATAATTAAAATATGATGACATTTTTGAAGGATCGAACCTTTCATAAAAGAACTTGGACCTTTATGATGATATTTCAAGATTGAACCTTATATAATGAAGAAAATACTTTGGTCCTTAAAATGGTGGAAATATAGTCTCTTAAATTATCTAAAATATCTGTAGCTAATTTTCTATTCATGATATTGATGGAGAGGCTTTGTCAACACATTCTTAATTAAAAGAATCGTTGAGCATAGACAAATATGATATTTCAAGATTGAAATTTCTATAAACATTGTCCTAAAAATCACTAAATAGTCTTAGGGCCTTGATATCCTATGCTCCTTCCCTTAACCATGTTTAGGGCCTTGGGATCCATAACTACTACATGAAAACTCATGGTGACAACCATCTCTCTCGATAATTTATAGAACCCTATCACCGATACCTACTACCCAAAACCACTTGACAACACCAACCCCCACTTATAAGACAAGGACACCCTAAGGTGGCCAATTCTGGTTGTTCAAGGCATCCTTCGTAGCCCTTAATTCCTAGAAGCTTTCTCTAGGACCTAAGGCCCACATTTACTTCCACAACCATGTCTAGAGCCCCAAGACTTATCCCTAGTGATAAAAAAAAGTAATAATGGAACCCGTATCCCCACACATGGGAAAAGGATTCCCTTCAGAGGTCACATGTGGTGTTCAAGGAGTTTTTCTTGTCCCTAGAATTCTATAATATCCTTTAGGTCCTATGGTCTAAGTTTCTTCTTCTAACCATGTTTAGGGCCCTAACTTAGGGGGTTCATTATTGAACCTATGGCATAGCACATGCATTCACAAGACATTAAAGAGTACCCCTAAATTCATTAGGTATTGAGGAATTCCTCCAAAAATCCTTTTGTTGAACCCCCTCCCAATACACCTTCCCAATTAAAAAACTCCCTCATTTTGTTTTAAGCAAAAGGGTAAAACCATTATATTCCATAAAGAGAGAAATTACATTCACTGTTGGGACTGCATAATCCTCTACATCAAAGCTATCTCTACGAGTGGAACCCCATTCAACATAACGACTTGAATTTCCCAACTGATCATAGTCACCGAAACCATTTTTCTGCCAGCAAGTCCAAGGCTTAACCAGGTAAATCCCAACAGTCCCAAAACAACACAGTACATCCCTTATAACCCAAGCAAACAACATCTTTGGCTAAACTTATACAAAATAATGTCGAGAAAGTAAGATACAGAAGACTTTAGCAGTGATACCAAACATAAAAAGACCCGGAACCAGCCCGAAATAGAAACAGGACAGCAAATCCATTAACCCGACGGCCCAGGACCAACAGCTTGGTTGGAGGGCGGTGGCACCTCCTTCGGCAGTGGCGGGTAGCTGAGCGTAACAAATTTCAGGGGAGCGTCATTCTTTTGCTTTGTCAGGAAGGAAATGCCCAGATGTTCCGCGATAACGTCGAGCTTCATATGAATGAAGCTGGGTTCCCCGGCATGGTTGTAGCACCTTTCTTCAAGTTTTTTGAAACATTGTGAGTCCGACAGAACATCCACTCGAGCTTCAATAGTTTGTGCAATCAACGTCTTTGTGACCCATGTTAGAAAAACAGGATCGCAGAGCAATAACAATAAACAGAAATGCAAATATAATCACACACACATTACAAGAGAGACACAGATATATCGTGGTTCACCCCAACTTGGGCTACGTCCACACTGAAGTTGCCAGTCCTTATTATTATTCCGTCTAGCAAAGTAAAGGGATACAACTTGCAGCACAACTGCTGCACTTCCTCTTCACTGTCTCATAGTCTCTCTTCTTGATCTCAGAGATCTTTACAATGCATAATACCTAATACATCAACCCTAGCCGTGTTACAATGTCTTTCGTTTATAAGGTAAATACAATGGGAAAATACCACAGGTTACCCAAAACCATGGGCCCGAAAACTAGTGGCGAAAACAGCCCCAAAGGTAGGGGCATGAGTGTACAGTCCTCTGAGGTGCATGGCTAAGACAATATCATCTATGAGACTGGAAGATATGGCTCCACAACCAACAATCTCCCACTTGGAGACTAATCATAACAACTCCACTGCTGTTGTACTTGTTGGACTTGGACTTGGCAACTTTCTCCTCTTCACCTTCATGCTAGAAGGCCAATTGAAACCGAGCAGGAACTCAGTTTCTCTCTGGTCACTACCTTTGTAAACATGTCTGCAGGATTCTGACTAGTATGTATATTTTCCACCTTCAATAGTTCATCTTCCAGAATAGAGCGTATGAAATGGTACTTGAGATGTATATGTTTAGTCCTGGAATGGAATGCTGAGTTCTTTGCAAGATGAATGGCACTCTAGCTGTCACTATACAACCTGCTATCCTTTTGCTTCTTACCCAATTCCTCCATAAACCTCTACAACCAAATCATCTCTTTACTAGCCTCTGTAACAGCAACATACTCTGCTTCCGTTGTTGAAAGTGCAACAACCTTCTGCAGTTTTGAAATCCAACTTACTGTTGTTCCACCTACAGTAAACACATACCCTATGGTGCTCCTCCTACTATCCTTATCACCTACCATATCTGCATCAACATATCCCTATAGAATAGTGTCTGAACCTCCAAAACATAATGCCTGAATGGTGGTACCTCTCAAATATCTGAGAATCCACTGTACTTCCTTCCAATGTTCTTTACTTGGATTGTTCATATATTTTTTCACAACTCCCACTGCTTGTGCAATATCTGGTCTTGTGCACACCATGGCATACATCAAGCTGCCAATTGCTGATTGATAGGGAATCTTGGACATGTAATCTGCCTCTTCCTGTGTCTTGGGACACATTTCCTTACTTAGACTGAAATGGTTGGCCAAAGGTGTACTTACTGGTTTTGCATTATGCATTCTGAACCTCTCCAACACCTTTTGTATGTACTCACTTTGAGGCAATGTCAATTTGCGATTTTTCCTGTCTCTTGTTATTCTCATACCAAGGATTTGCTTTGCAGCACCCAAATCCTTCATCGCAAATGAATTAGCTAGCTTCCTTTTGAGTACATTTATATCCTGCATGTTAGACCCTGCAACAAGCATGTCATCCACATACAATAACAAGATAATATATCTTTCATTGTCTAGCTTCTTGAAATAAACACAGTGGTCAGAATGACATCTACTATAACCTTGTTCTGTCATACATCTGTATGACACAAGCTCTAACTTTTCATTCTTCTTCTATTTCCCAACCTTGGGAAATCTGACTCTCTTTTGTTTTCCATAAACACAGTTTTCATAGAATTCCAAACTTACCTGCTTCAAATCTGGCAGCAACTTCCTTGAGTGGAGAATCTGCATCCCCTTCTCACTCATGTGGCCAAGCCTATGATGCCACAATGTTGTATATGTTCCTGTGGAAGCTAAAGAGATAGAATGGTTAGTATTATGAGGACATAAATACAACGTACCTACCCTATCTCCTTTTGCTATCACCATTGATCCTTTAGTGATCTTCCACCACTTTTCTCCAAATGTAGTTAGACAGCCACCATCTCCCAACTGCCCTGTTGACATCATATTTCTTTTCATAGAAGGAATATGCCTAACATCTTTCAACAGCCAATCAGTTCCATTTTTAACTTTTATCCATACCTTACCCATTCCAACAATTTTACATGGCTCATCATCACCCAATAAAACATGTCCAAAATCACCTGGAACATAATTATGAAAATATTTCCTATGGGGTGTAGCATGACATGAAGCCCCTGAATCTACTGCACAATAATCACTTGTATTATCTAATGCAAGAATCAAATCATCTTGTAACACATCACTTGCTACATTTGCTTCCTGGGTAGTTTCCTTCTGTGCATCTCCTTTCTTCTTTAGAGATCTACAGTCTTTCTTCAGATGTCCTTTCTTCCCACAGTTCCAACACTCTATTTTTCCTAGTCTGGACTTGGATCTTCCCGTTTTAGACTTCCCACGATTACCTTGGCTCTTTCCTCTCTCCTTTTGTCTTCCCCTGGTCTCCATGGTCAATGCATTACCTGATGTCTCACCTATGCTTTTTCTTTGCATTTCCTCGCTAAGAATAACACCAATAACATCATCAAATTTCAAGGTGTTTGAACCAGAGACAGAGTTACTTACAGCCATGACCAAGCTATTCCAGCTTTCTAGCAATGAACACAAGATTAGAAGAGCCCTAACCTCATCATCAAAGTTCACACTTACAGAACTTAGTTGATTTGTAACCATATTAAACTCATTTAAATGATCAGTAACAGATCCACCTTCAGACATCTTCATATTAAATAAACACTTCATTAGAAATACCTTGTTGGAGGCTGAGGGTTTTTCATACAGCTTACCCAATGCGCTCATCAAACCCTCCATTGTCGTTTCTTTTGAGATATTGAAATCCACCGACGAAGCCAGGCTCAGCCGTATTTTTCCCAGAGCCTTTCTGTCAAGAACCTCCCATTCTTCATGCTTCATAGCCACCAGCTGCTTTGCTCTTCCTCCCAATTGTAGGAATAGATCCTTCTGGTACAGATAGTCCTCCATTTGCATCTTCCATAACTGAAAGTTTTGGCCGTTAAACATTCCTTCTTCCGCCATTGCTCCCACTTGAACCAGAAACCCTAGCTTCCTGCGGGTTTATCTGCTAAATAGACCTTTGGCTTTGATACCAATTGTTAGAAAAACAGGATCGCAGAGCAATAACAATAAACAGAAATGCAAATATAATCACACACACATTACAAGAGAGATACAGATATATCGTGGTTCACCCCAACTTGGGCTACATCCACACTGAAGTTGCCAGTCCTTATTATTATTCCGTCCAGCAAAGTGAAGGGATACAACCTACAGTACAACTGCTGCACTTGCTCTTCACTGTCTCACAGTCTCTCTTCTTGATCTCATAGATCTTTACAATGCATAATACCTAATACATCAACCTTAGCCGTGTTACAATGTCTTTCTTTTATAAGGGAAATACAATGGGAAAATACCACGGGTTACCCAAAACCATGGGCCCGAAAACTGGTGGCGAAAACAACCCCAAAGGTAGGGGCATGAGTGTACAGTCCTCTGAGGTGCATGGCTAAGACAATATCATCTATGAGACTAGAAGATCTAGCTCCACAACCAACAACCCAGAACATCACCACCGCTCCGTTATGTAGGGCCATCCTTCCCCGAGTATTTCCCGGGTCTTGGATCCAGTCGGCCATATCCAGGACCTCCGACGGAGGTCTCCCTCCTCAATGCATAACCAAATATTCTCTTCCAGCTCCTCCAAATATTTATGTAACTCATGAGGCAACAAACGACGAAAGAAAACCACTGTAGCCGCAGAACCCCACTAGTCTCTACTTGGACCCCCCTGGGCCTGACGCCCCCTTCTCTCTCTACTAGAACCCCCATTGTCCAGATGAACCCTCCTAGCAGGTCTCCCTCGAGGCGGCATACTCACTTATTCCTCTCGACCGTTACCCACCCAGCGATGTAAGATAGACAGCACAGGGTAGGCAGAAACACAAACAAAATTACATCCACGGTGCCTAAATTTGAACAGGGTATGGGAATTTAAAGGGGTAAACCCACTAATCGCCATTAAACCTGCCATTATGAGCAAATCGTTTTGATAATCATCTGTGTACTCGTCAGTCATCATTCTCTCAGAAGCTTTATTGATCTCAGGCAGCGGGAACGTGAGAGGTCGAGAGATCATCACCTTCGCACACCCCATATCTCCGGAAATGATTATCAATAAAAATGGGTGAAGGATGAAGGGTCGACTTATTAATCATTCAATTAATTAACAAAGATCCATCTGTTCAATCCACGATGTGGAGGCCTCCTCTTTATCAATCACATCTTCCTACGTGTCTGTTGGGCCTGGCCCAAGTAGGGCATCTTTGACAAAACAGTTTTGGAACTGCGAAGTTGATCGTAGTTTAGTTGAAGACTTTTTGGCGAAGACGGTTTTGGAAGATGCGAGGATACAGTGCAGCGTAGCATTGGCAGAGTAAGGAAGCCAGTGCCACAAATATACAGCGCTGTGAAGTACAACGTTGTGAAGAGGTAGCGCTGCAAAGAGCCTGATCTACGGAGATCTGGCAAGGCAGAGTTTTGGGAGGAAAATGGTATACATTTAGGTAAGACCATAGGTGGTCTATTTTTGGTTAAGATACTCCATTATTACCAAGTAGGTGGGTAAGGAGTGGTGTGGAAGGAAAGCGACCGGTCACACGAGCGGAGGAAGTACGACGTGAACCAACCGCACAAAGCTGTTAGAGAATGAACGACAGGGTGAAAGCAACAGTCGGCATGTGGTCGACAGGGAAGGCTGAAAGCGACGTGACCATGCGCAGAGGATGGCCATGATGGAGGAGTCGCTATCAGAGCCTAGCAGTCCATTTAGGGGAAAACCGTGACAGTTTTGGGAAACCTTAGGGTTTTTGCCTATGCATTGTAAAGACATCACCTATGGGTATGATCTATAAAAAAGGAACATTTTGTAAGGGAAAGGGTTAATCTTCTTTTTATGAATTGTTAATATTTGTTGTTGAACATTGATCTCTGTTGAGAGAATATTATAAAGGCTCTACAGCTGTGTGCACAGAGAACTACAGAGAGAGAAGAGAGTCTGTAGCTGAGTGCGTAGACTGGAACTGTTGTACCCTTCCCAAGATAATATAACAACAGTTCCTATGGACGTAGATCCCATCCTGGGGGTGAACCACGTTAAATTCTGTGTTGTGTGTCTATTTATGTGCTTGAATCTGTATATTTGCTTACAATGAATGCTTAAGATCTCATTTATCAGTTTATATGTTCTTACTTTTATATGTATTCACCATAAAGAATGAATATGGGAATAATATGTTAAGTATCTCATATGGGGATGAATTTTAGATGCATAAGTATTTCTAAGTCAGGATGAATGCATAAGTAGATTGAGCAATCACTAGAATCAGTGGAGTTCGCGCCGTGCGATTCCCTCGAAGCGCAGCACCGGAAGTGCGCAGTACATTATGTTTTGTCATATTGCATAAGTCATAAGATAAATAACCTAAGGCAATTGATGAATGGATAGGAAACTCTAAGTAAATTCATTGAAGCTGGTTAAGTCTGAAGAGGAAGCATAGTTATCAGTTGCGTTGTCCTGTTGTCGAAAGACCATCCGAACCGCGCATTCCTTGGATGCACGAGTTGTGCAAATGTCCTCGCTTGTAGTAGTATTAGCCGTGAAGAAGGTGAACTTCGCGCAGTCCTCAGTCCGAAGTGCAAGTCCCGCAGTGTGCTATTCGCTAGATCGGTTTATGCACTCATCACCTGGTTGTGGAAACTAGATTCCGCAGCCCCCCATAACTTCACCTCGGGTGAGACCTCAGTCTGTTCGCAGATTGTTTCCGAAAGGGTTGGTGAAAAGGGGTTTTGTTGGTTCCTTGAACCGCGAAGAACCTAGGTCTTTATAGAAAACCTCAAGATGGTTATGTAAGCCAACAAATGGTTCCATTGCCGCAGTAAGAATCGGTGATGAGTTGCCACGCTTGAAATAGTGATGTGGTCGAAAGAAAAGGTTCCGTTGAGTGCAAAAAATTGGCACCCAGACAAGAAAGAGATTTGGGCCTAGTGTGACAAGACAGAAAGTGACTTCACAAGGAAGGAAAATAGACATCCATGTCTCTCTGACTTAGATTGGTTGAACAAATACCCGTGGAAAGATATTCACGAAATTTTCTCGGCATCCTTTGGAAACGAGTTGCATGAGCAGATATCGAGGATCGCAGAGTGAAAGAACTGTTTCCAGCCAGAAGTACCTACTGAGTGGACCCCAAAGCTCATTGTGAGGCTCAAAGCAATAGATAGTCCACTTTCACGAGCGGATGACTTTTGGGTTGATAGTATACTAGAAGGCTTCGTGACAGAGTTTGTTGTGGACACCTTGAAGTCCTACAGCGCAGCCGAAGAAAAGTTTTTGAAAAGTTTCAGAGGTAAGTACCTGAAGAATTTGAGTTTATATATTAAAATGCTTTTAGCTGAGAAAGGCGTTTTAAGAATGCAGTAAAGTTTACATAAATTTTTGAATGTGTAATGGTCAATAGCATATATAGTGATTCTGACAAAGAAACACATAGTTTGAGAAGTGGAAAGAGATATAAGTTTAACACCGAGAAGAGTGGACTCCGTGTAGAAACTGAGTTCCAATCCTAGCCTGATAGCCAAACCATACCCCTATCAGCACCTATCAGCTTATTACTCCGCAGAATCCACCGATTGCAAGTACCACGCCTCCTATCGCTCAGAATTCGTCAGTTCAGAACCCTCCAATTGTTAATATTCATAACCCTTAGAGCATCAATACCAGTAACATCGCAGGAGCGAGCACTCAGAGCATTCCGTTGCAGACTATTCCATCTCAGAATATCCCGATTCATAACATTCCGCGCAGTAACATCCCTAACACCACTCAAACCACTGCGCAAAACCCTGTACCACCTAGGAGAAGGATGACCGACGATATTAAGCTGTCGATATTTAAGGGAATGGGTCTAGAGGACCCTGAGCAACATTGGTTTCTATGTGAAGCCGTATGGATTGTTAAGCAAGTTCAGGATGATGCTGTGAAGCGAGTGCAACTCATCACTACATTCATAGATAGACCCTTGAACTAGTTCATGAAGTATTCTCAGGGACATCAGAGAACCTTAGTGGATATTAAGGCTACACTATTGAGTGAGTTCAAGAAACCAAAGTTAGAATCCCAATGTATAACAGATGTAACGTCCCCAGCTTAACCCTATTGCATTAACATTGTAAATGATGTAAATATTGTCATTTAGTCATGGTGAGGAGCTCAAGGCCAAGGCCCCGCCACTGACTTATCGTTTTATGTATCGGCAATTAGAATAGATGCATATGGTCCTTGTGCTAGCAGTGCACAATGTAAAATCGGATATCATGTAAATATGCAATTTTAATGAGAAAACCCACAACCAGCTACGCAATGCAACAAAAGAGATGGGGGCATGATCTTTACAAGGAAGAGGGAGGGAAATTATCCAAACCCTTGAGCCAATGGTATTAATCCATGTGTCAATGGGGAAACCCATAAATCACCAACTACCCATTTTGTCTCATGCACCCAATCATTTACTTCTTCCAAAGATTGGTTGAGACAATAAATGCCTTGGGATGGGAGAGGTATGGCTGTCAATTTTCGTGCATGGGCAAGCCATCAACTTGGAAAATCGTGTTTTGCTTGTGGGGCAAGAAAAACCCCCCACGAAATTGGCCCAAAGCCATTCTTCACCCATGGCCATTCTTCCTCTCACGCAGTCTGAGCTCCCGGAAGTTTATCCTCACGTTTTTTGGCCATAACCCTGCGTTTTTCCATGCCCAGAAACTCGTTTTGGTATTTTGGAGCAACTGGGGAAGGAGGGATGCGATTTTGGACTGAGGGAGAGGTCGTTTTTGCCCTTGGGGCATTTTTCTGAAATGGGTTGCTCTCCTAGTCGATTTTCCTCGTTACAAATTCGTTTTGAGTCTACCCACGTTTTTCTGGAATTGGTAGAAACCCACTGTTGGAAACTTCACTGTATAGGCGTTTTTCTCATGCCAACACTTATGCTTTTGATGATGCATGCACCCATCTCTTAACAGCCTGAGAAACCCAATTGCTGATTGGCTTGGCTGATTTTGATATACCTTTGGCTATGTGAGAGCCTGTTTTCCCCTTTTCCTTGTGGAGATCATGCCAGCTCGGGGGTGGCAGTGGTGCTGAGAGATTGAGGAGCACACTGGCCTACGGTTGGGTGGAACGTTGCAGAAGTGTAGCTGGTTGCTCGGGGACTACTTTTGCATAAGATAAGTATTCTCTTGTTTGTAACTTTGCAATTGTTCCTTTGATGAATATTTTCCATGTGTGAAGATTGTGTAATTCATAAATAAATTCCGCTGTGTTTTTACGAGTTTATGCAATTCCATATGACCTTTTATAATTCTGCCAAGGTCCCTATTTAATGGCTGTTACAGAATAGCTTGAATGTATGTTAGATATAAACAAGATTTAAATAAATTCCATTGTGTTCTACAACCTGCACACATACATGTCTTGTGTCAATAAGTTTAATGAATGGATATGGGACTAATTTCCCAGATTGAGCACCACGTCCTTCATCTTCTTTTAAATTGAATGTTTATTTACTGTGTATGGGGCTAGATGCCCGGTTTAACCTCACAATCCTCTCCATCTAGCTGGTAGGATGGGAGGGGACGTGACAACAGACTTAAAGGAAATTAGGCAAGAACCTAATGAGACAGTTTGGGAATTTGACCCGAAATTTAAGACATTGTTGGACCAATTAAGTTTCGTCATAAAACCACAACAACACCAAGAATGGTTTATAGCCGTGCTGTTGCCCCATATCACATTGATGCCAATGCAGCAGAAAGTGGCTTCACAGGCAGAAGCCTTGGAGATCGCGATGAAGTTGGAAGCTTCACCTATTGGTGAGACTAGCACTGGAATGTCACTGATCTAGAACCAACTAGCTACCTTGACATTATAGTTGCAGGACATAAAAAGGGGGAAAGAACCAAGACAAGAAGTCTAGTGTACAGGATGCAAGGGAGAAGGGCACACCAGAGAGCATTGTCATTTCTTTTCACAATACCTTAACAATGGAGCACCAAATCCACTGAATCAGAACCAAGCACCATGGTGTGAGATCTGTAGAACTAGAGGACACCGGCCAGAAGATTGCTACTTAATTCAGAAGTATGTGTGAACACCTAAGAATCTATATTGTAACTTCTGTAAATCAGTTGGACATGATGAATCCAACTGTAGAGCATATAAGCTCATGATGGAGAGAAAGCGAGATCTAGAGCATATGCAGGGTGGTGGAGTATACAGAGTCCAAGAAGAAACTCCGCAGAAACAAGATAATGCGCAGTATGACTAAGGTGCATATAGAGGCCGTGGAGGATTCCACGGAAGAGGAAGAAATACTGGCCGAGGACAAGGAAGGGGAAGAGGCCAGATGATCTGTTATAACTGTGGACAGCCAGGTCACTTATCTAGATATTGTACCAATCCATGTACTACCTGTAACTATTGTAAATATTTTCATCATGTTATTGAAGACTGCCCAGTGTTAGCGGCAGAAATGCAGAAGAGAAAGCAACATGTACCTAACCCGAACATTCAGTTGATCGCAACAGAGAGAAGGGTTGTGGATCCAAGTATTAATGTGGTGACACAAAGTGGCGCTGCCACAAGAAGAGATAGGCAAGTAGAAACTTCGACTTCTGGAGACTTTGAAACTAGGAAGACCCCTGTTGAAACGATCTGGATCAGAAAGGCTAGCGGGAAGACACCTGCTTTCAACTTGGAGAAAAACAAAGAAGTCTTTGAAGAAGCACGGGACATATTCAAAGAGAAAGCACCTACATCACCAAGAATCACGATGCGAAGTGAAACACCGCATATACAAGATATGCCAGCGGCTTACGACAAAACATGCCACGCAGCAGAGATAGGCACATCTGTTCCGCAGTTCCTATGGAGCTGCATGAAATTATTGAAAAGCGCAGATGCTGTAGTGGAATTACAAAAATTGTTAAACCAGTATGAACCACGCAGTGAGAAGGATACTGCCGAGAGTGCAGTTCATCACATCAAAAGCTATAAAAGAATAGGCAGATAAATGAGGCTCACTGCACAGATAGGAGATTATGAGATGGACAAGATCATCCTTGATCTAGGATCAGAGGTAAATGTCTTGACGAAGAAAACATGGTAGCAGATGGGAAGACCAAAGTTGTTGTGGTCACCCATATAGTTGAGGTTAGTGAGTCAGATGAAAGTCATACCTTTTGGGAGACTAGCCAATATTATTGTTGACATCGATGGAGTGCGAAGTCATACAGACTTCGAGGTTATTGAAATTATGGATGATAGCTAACCTTATCTAGCACTGTTGGGTATAGATTGGGTGATGGATAACCTCGCCATCATAAACTTGAAGACCAAGAAGATGATCTTTGAAGGACAGGACATAAGGGTCATCGCACCATTAGACCCTTCACAAGGAGAAAGATACAGTGAGCCGATTTAGGAAGAATCCAGAGCACAAGATCTTGATCACATTTACAAGATGACTACAAATCAGGATGACTACATTAATCCTACTGCGGATGGAGCACTAAGTTGGTGATGTGAGAGTTATTGCATCTCAGGCTCTGATGCAAGACTTGAGAATTGGCAAAGCCGTATGCATGAAGTATCTGCAAGGAGATGCGCACAAATCACAAAGTCACTGTGCTGGATTGGAACCAAGGTAAGTCCAATCCCAACCTATGATGGTTCAACTAATGTTTATTCATTTATTCAAGAATATATTGTATCAGTTATTGTTGAGCATCACATACTAGCACTACATATAGCACTGCGCGAGACACCTGCCAGATGGTGGGATGCGCATAAGAAGACTTTGACCACATGGGATTAGTGCAGATAAATGATGCAAATCAGGTTCGCAGAGAAAGTTGCACTGACATTTGAGAAGTACAATGGACAGATGGATCCAAGGGATCACATGGAAATTTGTTCACAAGCATGGATAAAGAGACCACGGGAAGAATGGGTTCATCTATTTGTGCACACACTGGAAGAACAAATTCCAAAGAATTGGTATCTAGACATGGAGTTGCGCAGAGGAACTACAGATTGGTCTATCTTAACTGCGAACTTCCAGAGAAATTTTAGCTTTGAAGATGAAATTCCGAGCATAAACGAAGCTCTACAAGTTATCAAAGAAAGGATATTCAGAGTTGAATGTCCAAGTATAAACGAGGCATTGGAGGAAATCAAAGAGAGAGTATTTGAAGATGTAAAGGTACCTGTGGACCTACAACCAGAATGGGCAAGGGAAATAGAACATGCCTTTCAATGCTATAACCTCGCTGAAAATGAAGAAGAACAAGAAGAGAGCGATGAGGAGGATCTACGCAAAATAAATATACCTGAGTCAGAGGGTGCACGCTATGTAGAGGGACCTCCACTGGAAATTCCAGACATGAGTGGACCTGTGAAGACAAGAAAAGTGAACATTGGCACAAGTGAAGAGCCAAAGTTCGCATCAATTGGAGATTACTGGGATGATGCCACGGTTGTAGAGATCGCAGACCTTCTACATGAGTATCAGGATTTATTTCCGAAAAAGTTACCGAAATGAAGGGTATTTTGGGTGACTTGGGGGTTATGAAGATACCTCTCAAGCTAGGCGCGAAGCCTTTTAAGAAAAGGCCCTATCGACTGAATCCTAGATATAAAGAGAGAGTCAAGGCAGAACTTGATAAGATGCTCGATGCGAGGATCATTGAGCCAGTTGAAGAATCAGAGTGGATAAGCCCGATGGTTATCCAAGACAAGAAGACTAAAGGTGAGATCAAGATCTGTGTAGATCTCAGGAAGCTGAATGATGCTTCACTGTATGACCCATTTCCTACTCCTTTTACGGATGAAGTGCTAGACAATGTTGGAGGAAATGAGGCCTATTCATTCACTGATGGATTCTCTGGATATCATCAGATTAGGATCGATCCAGCAGATAGACACAAGATAACTTTTGCTACTGAATGGGGCTCATTTCAGTACATTGTTATGCCCTTTGGCTTGAAGAATGCACCTGCCATCTTTTCCAGAGTTGTTGTTGCAGCATTTAAAGACTTTATGCATAAATGTTTAGAAGCATATTTTGATGATTGGACTGTCTTTGGTTTATGGAAAAACCACTGTGAAAACCTGAGAATGATGTTAGCTAAGTACAGGAAACATCAAATTTCATTAAATTTAAAGAAGTGCGCTTTCTGTGTGCCCTATGGTATTCTTCTAGGACACATTGTGTGCAGACAAGGTCTAATGGTTGATTGTGAGAAGATTGTAGTGATTGTGAATTTACCTACACCAACCTCAGTAAAGCAGCTTCGCACCACATTGGGGCATACGGGTTATTACAGAAAGTTCATCAAGGGTTATGCGCAGATAACTGCGCCAATGGAGAAACTGTTGAAGAAAGAAGCGCAGTTTATATGGAATGTAGAATGTTGGCAAGGATTGGACACACTAAAAGAGAAAATGGTAACTGTGCTGATCCTAGTTTTTCCAGATTGGGAGAAGCCATTCCATGTACATGTTGATGCTTCATGTATAGCGTTGGGAATTGTGCTTGCTCAACTAGGTGAAGGGGGCATCGATCACCCCATTCCATTTTCGAGCAGAAAGCTCTCATCCGCTGAAAAGAATTATACGACCACTGAAAGAGAGGGTTTAGCGATGGTATACGCCCTGCAGAAATTCGGGCACTATTTGCTGGGTGCACACTTCTCCATGTACATTGACCATTAAGCTTTGAAGTACCTGGTCAATAAGCCAGTGTTAGGGGGGAGAATCTGCAGATGGGTTTTACTCTTCTAGGAGTATGATTTTGAAATTGTGGTTAAGCCAGGAAGATTAAACTTATGACCTGACCATCTCTCAAGGATTGAGTCAGGCGAAGAACCTACCAATCTTGAAGACAATTTTCCTGATGCGTAGTTGTTTGCTATACAGATCACATATGACTACTATAAAGACATTGTCGATTTTTTGACTACTGGGTTGGCACTGACAAAGTTTACTACGCAACAGAAGAAGTAGCTGGTAGTAAGAGAAACAGATTTCACCATAATCGCGGGATAGCTATACAAGTTAGGACCAGATGAAGTGTTGCATAGTTGTGTCTTAGAGCATGAAAATCCATTTATATTAGTTGATGCACATTCAGGCGTATCGGGAGGTCACTACACAGGAAAAGCCACTACGTAGAAGATATTCCGAGCAGGGCTATGGTGGCCTACCATTCACAAAGATGCAAAGGAACATTGCCAGAGTTGCAATGTCTGTCAGAGGACAGGAAGGCCATCACACAGAGACGAAATGCCCTTGAATCCGCAGTTGACACTTCAAGCATTTGAGAAATGGGATATTGATTTCATGGGACCCATTAACCCACCGGAAAAAGGACTGGTGTGAGATATATTATCACTGTGACTGATTATCTCGCCAGATGGGCAGAATCTAAGCCAATGAAGGACTGTAGCGCAGTCACTGCCGCGCAGTTCATTTTTTAGAACATCCTTACTAGGTTTGGATGCCCGAAGATTTTGATGAGTGATCAAGGCACTCATTTCTTGAACCGAACGATTGAGGCCCTGACTAAAGAGTTCCACATTCATCATCATAGGAGTACGCCATATCATCCATAGGAAAATGGAACTATTGAGGCTTTCAACAAAGTATTGGAGTATGCGCTGACAAAGGTATGTAATGTGAATAGGGACGACTGAGATCTATGCATTCCAGCTGTGTTATGGGCATACAGGACTACTTCCAAGAAATTGACTGGCCACACACCTTTTAGGTTGGCCTATGGACAGGAAGCAGTGATGCCTATGGAGTATATTGTTCCCAGCTTGAGAATAGCTGCATTTACATGCATGGAAGATCACGAGGCACTAGAAGAAAGGATTATACCCTTGGTCGGGTTGGAGGAAGATCGCTTCATCGCAGGATTTCACCAACAAGTGCAGAAGGATAGAGAAAGAACATGGCATGATCGCCATATCAAGAACAAGTCCTTTCAGGTAGGTGATCTAGTCCTCCTGTATGATAGCAAGTTTATGAAATTTCCCAAAAAATTTAAGATGCATTGGCTTGTCCCATATACTGTTATGCATGTTACTAACAGTGGTGCAGTTCACTTAGCCACGTTAGCCAGAGATACCTTACCAGGTTTGGTAAATGGAAGTAGGATAAAACCCTATCGGGATAGTCCTACTTCACAGAACCCTCAGTGATCAGAAAAGAAGGAAATTTCTAAGTGTCAAGTATAGTTGAAATTAGGCACTAGAAATGGGGAAGAGTCTGTACGTGAAGTTCGATGAGGAAGATGTACCGCGCAACACTTGTCGAGAAGTGAAGCTGCGTGGATTAAAAAAAAAAAAGTAAAAGAAGAATCGCGCAGTTGCGAAGTTCAAAATGCAACCACGAAGGTCAAAATAAATGGGAGAAAGGCAAAGTTCAGAACCGAGAAACTTGACACCACGAAGTAACTGCACCGGAGTAGTGATGACCCACCGCGCAGTTCGATGCAACACTCCAAGAAACTAGCCGTTATAATGTCAGTCGGGAAACTAACTGTTATACAGTGATTTTGTCGACGACTGCTTGGGCATTTAACGCAGAAATAACCGTTCTGAAGGAGTAAATGAAGGAAAGGACCCGAATCCTTAGCAGATTTGGCCAACAAATATGCCATTGAATGCTTTTCTAACAGTTGATGGGTGCGGCTAAGGCTCAACTGCGCCTATAAGTATCGTTGTATTTGGACTCGCGGGCATTACTGAAACTCTGAAATTTTCCTATGAACGATAACTTGCACTTGTTTACAGCGAGCGCTAAGTGATCCCGTCACTCCGTTAAGAGATTATCCAGTGAATCTCTGAAATCTCCTCTATTGACCAAGAATTCACAGTTAAGGAGACTGTGAGGGTGTTTAAATATGGAGGAATTGAAGGGTTGATGAGAACCTCTGCTAAGAAGGTTGTTACCGAGCAAGGACAGGGTTCAAGACGATCACCAAGACACTCTACAGCTATGCAATACAAGGGAAAAGAACCAATGGTAGAGAAGATGAAGCCGAAGATGATGAGATCCACAGTGCCAGAAGTTCTGCTGGGCGATAAAGAAATACCCTTAAAGTTGACACCTTAGTATATCTCTCAGTGTGCACAGGATGCACCGGCCATTAAGCTATTGAGGAATGCGAAGTATGACATACCCCTTCCACCAATATCCAAGCATGTGAAGGTAGAGAAAAATATGTTGGGAAAAATCGTAGAATGTAAGTTTGAGGACCACGACCTACATCAAATGCAAAAGGACCCGACCGAGAACTCGCGGGCATTACTGAAACTCTGAAATTTTCCTATGAACGATAACTTGCACTTGTTTACATCGAGCGCTAAGTGATCCCGTCACTCTGTTAAGAGATTATCCAGTGAATCTCTGAAATCTCCTCTATTGACCAAGAATTCACAGTTAAGGAGACTGTGAGGGTGTTTAAATATGGAGGAATTGAAGGGTTGATGAGAACCTCTGCTAAGAAGGTTGTTACCGAGCAAGGACAGGGTTCAAGACGATCACCAAGACACTCTACAGCCATGCAAGACAAGGGAAAAGAACCAATGGTAGAGAAGATGAAGCCGAAGATGATGAGCTCCACAGTGCCGGAAGTTCTGTTGAGCGATAAAGAAATACCCTTGAAGTTGACACCTTAGTATATCTCTCAGTGTGCACAGGATGCACCGGCCATTAAGCTATTGAGGAATGTGAAGTATGACATACCCCTTCCACCAATATCCAAGCATGTGAAGGTAGAGAAAAATATGTTGGGAAAAATCGTAGAATCTAAGTTTGAGGACCACGACCTACTTCAAATGCAAAAGGACCCGAACGAGATGAGTTACCAGCAATTTCAGCCGAATCAGTATATGTGCTGGAAGAAGGATGTGAAGGGAAATCTCTTGCTGGTCACGCAGATTTGGTTATCTGAAGTAGTGGAGTCCGGATTACTAAACCTATTGAGGCTCCCTCACTTCGATCGGAGCCCAGAACTGAATGTGGTGGTGCGCACACTCGTCTTGTGCACACACTAAGGATATCTGTGGTTGGATAGGAATGTCGACTTGAACATCGACCTGATCCACCACATCACAGGGTTAAGCAAGCGAGGCAATGAACCTAAGCAATTCTTTTAAGGAAAGAGCCAGGACAAGGACTTTGTCGTGCAGATGAAGTCAACGCATAGTGTCCCGAAAGGAAAAAGAGGATTCGTCACGGATGATATCGCTGATAATGCTACACGATTCATAACACAACTGCTAGCAGGTAAAATTTTGTGAAAGGCAAGACCTATTGAAGTACTAGCCGGAGTGGTGCTCCTTGGGACGAAGGCCGCTCCGGGAGAAAGATTGAACTGGTGCCAATACCTGTTGAATGAATTTCTAAAAGATGTGCGCGACACGTAGATACACGGCAGCAACTTCCACTATAGTTGGTTGATGGTCTTGATTGCGTTTGTGGGATGGAAGGACCCAAAACACTATGTTGGCCTCACCACTGCCATCACTAACTGTAGAGGACCAAGGTATGCGAACCTTTGGGAAAATCTTATGGCAGAGAGACAGCATGTGTCGAACGAAGTATTCCACACATACTATGAGCAGGTGCGCAACGTCATCATTCGCACACCACGAATATCCAGGCAGGTAACATCTAAATACATTCATACTATCAATTTTTACGCTGAAATGCATTCCATCCACATTTCAGCAAAGGAACAGAAGAAGAACCCAGAATGGTTCCAAGGGAACTACCATATGAATGAAGCATATATAGACCTCATAATGAGGGAATGTATAGATGAGTGGAAGGTCGAAGGACCTATGGTCATTGACAGTGACTCCGAACAAAGCAATCCCATTCCAACAATAATTACTGAAGAATCATCGTCAGGGAAAAGAAAGGAGCCAGGAAGCTCAACACCGGAGAAAGTGCAGAAAAAGAAGTAGAAGGCTATAAAGGGCCAATTAGAAGCAAAGCTCCATGGTGACGATTACGATATGATCGTATCCATGGTCACCACGCAGATGGAAGACCTGCTGGTTGTCAAAGATAAAAAGGATGAGGCGATTCAAGAAAGTTTGCAGAAGAATCTCACCACGCTGCAAGGCATCACAGAGAAGTTTGAGCAAGTCCAGCGCAGCTTGCCCTTGCTATGAGATTCAAAATCAGAAGGAAGGTCAGGGGACACTTCGCAGCCAAAGAAAACACCTCTATCCCTGACCTTGCCACTGAAGTTGCGCATAGTCCAACTTGACCCGCTAAGCGTAAGGTTACCATCGCAAGAACAGTTCCCTTCAGGAACGAAGGACTTAGAGCATGTGGACATCGACATTGCGATGTTGCCACTAGAGGGCCTAAACAATCTACATCTGTAGGTTTTCAAAGAGATCCATGATAGAAGTATGGTCGCTCTAACCCAACACCATTAAGTGCAAGAAAATTATAAGCAGCTGTAGGAGGCAAGCTTAAAGAAGACTATTGCACTTGAATATGAGCAGGACCGGCGAAGGAGAATAGAGCATACTGTCGCTTCGGTAGTAGTGGAGATACCAGAATGCAAAGAGTAGCCAGAGCCCGCAGATACTATCCTTAAGATCGGCTCAGTGGTAATTGATCTTAAGGCTGAGATGAAAGACATGGAGACTGATTACCAAGCGAAGATCGTCTCCTTGGAAGCACAAAATCAGCCAAAGACACCACCTGATCGGCAACAACTTAGAGCAGCGGAAGTGAAAGCTGCCGTAGAGAGTATAGCCAGTGAAATGGATAAGTGCCAAAACTTTGCTGGACGAGGCGACAAGAACGTTTACTACACTGGAAGAAGACCCGGAGTTGCTGGAAGTCGAGAACACTTTGAAGGAAAAACAGGCTGTGTTCGAAGCCCTGGATGTGGAGGTGAAGGCATTGCAGCCAAGAGATAGACTAAAAAGATATCTGGAAGTCAGAGGACTAAAAAAAGAACTTCAAGAATTGAGAGAAAGGGAGGTTGAAGCCGAAGATAAAACAAAATCCATGCAGGAGGAATCCCACGAGCTATCGCAAAAGATTGAACAAATACTGACAGATCTCTGTGACGCTCATGATTCAATCAAAGAGCACACTGAATATGACATCGAATCAGATGTGTTAGATACCATCAAAACTATTGAACAGGATGCCAAGGATATGGTTGCAATGTTGAGTCCAAGCTACCAAGAGTTCGCTGCAAAGTTAGCTCCGCAGGAGGACAAGCAGCTCGGTGAAGTAGATGTTGAAAGTGGCTCGGGGACAAGCCACATGTAAGTATTAGGGGCCTATTGGGCCTGGCCCAAGTAGGGCATTTTTGACAAAACAGTTTTGGAACTGCAAAGTTGAGCACAGTTCAGTTGAAGACTTTTTGGCGAAGACAGTTTTCGAAGCTACAAGGATACAGGGAAGCGCAGCATCAGCAGAGTAAGGAAGCCAGTGCCGCAAAGATACAGCGCTGCAAAGTACAACGTTGTGAAGAGGTAGCGCTGCGAAGAGCCCGATCTATGGAGATATGGCAAGGCATATTTTTGGGAGGAAAATGGTATACATTCCGGTAACGCCATCGGTGGTCTATTTTTGGTCAAGATACTCCATGATTACCAAGTAGGCGGGTAAGGAGTGGTGCGGAAGGAAAGCGGTCGGTCACACGATTGGAAGAAGCATGACGTGAACCGGCCGCACAAAGCCGTTAGAGAAGGAATGACAGGGTGAAAGAGACAGTCAGCATACGGTCGACAAGGCAGGCTGAAAGCGACATGACCACGTGCAGAGGATGGCCACGACGGAGGAGTCGCTATCAAAGCCTAGCAGTCTGGTTAGGGGAAAACTGCGACAGTTTTGGGAAACCTTAGGGCTTTTTCCTATGCATTGTAAAGACATGACCTACGGGCATGTTCTATAAAAAAGGCACATTTTGTAAGGGAAAGGGTTAATCTTCTGTTTATGAATTGTTAATCTTTTTTTTTGAACACTGATCTCTGTTGAGAGAAGATTGCAAAGGCTTTGCAGCTGTGTGCGCAGAGAACTACAGAGAGAGAAGAGAGTCTGCAGTTGAGTGCGCAGACTGGAACTATTGTACCCTTCCCAAGATAATGTAACAACAGTTCCTGTGGATGTAGCTCCCATCCTTGGGGTGAACCACATTAAATTCTGTGTTGTGTGATTGTTTATGTGCTTGAATCTGTATATTTTCTTACAATAAATGCTTAAGATCTCATTTATCAGTTTATATGTTCTTACTTTTATATATATTCACCATAAATAATGAAGATGGGAATAATATGTTAAGTATCGCATATGGGGATGAATGTTAGATGCATAAGTATTTCTAGGTCAGGATGAATGCATAAGTCGATTGAGCAATCACTATAATCAGTGGAGTTCGCACCGTGCGATTCCCTCAAAGCGCAGCACCAGAAGTGTGCAGTGCATTATGTTTTGTCATATTGCATAAGTCATAAGATAAATAACCTAAGTCAATAGATGAATGGATAGGAAACTCTAACTAAAGTCATTGAAGTTGGTTAAGTCTGAAGAGGGAGCATAGTTATCAGTTGCGATGTCCTGTCGTCGAAATACCATCTGAACTTCACAGTCCTTGGATGCGTGAGTTGTGCAAGCATCATTGCTTGTAGTAGTATTAGCCGCGAAGAAGGTGAACTTCGCACAGTCCTCAGTCCACAGCGCACTGTTTTCTAGATCGATTTAGGCACTCATCACCTGGTTGTGGAAACCAAATTCCGCAGCCCCCCATAACTTTGCCTCGGGTGAGACCTCAGTCTGTTCGCATATTTTTGCCGAAAGGGTCGGTGAAAAGGGGTTTTGTTGGTTCCTTGAATCACGAAGAACCTAGGTCTTTATAGAAAACCTCAAGACAGTCATGTAAGCCAACAGTGTCAAGTGTAACACTAGAGGAGGGATCCTCAGTACATCGCTCAGCATCTTCTATCTGGAGGCACTTATTGCGGTACATGCCTTGTGGCATGTCAAGGGTCGATCCTGCCCACCCATGTCCCTGGCACGTGGTTCCTTGATTATCTAGGCAGTCTGCCAAGGAGTTAGCCTGCCGACGTACATGGTGGAAGGTGACTGTGTTCATCGTGGTAAGGGTTTCGTCAAGACAATGAAGGCTCCATGCAAGCCGCCACGAGGGTGCCACCTTGGCTATGTGGGACCTATTACGTAGTTTAGAAGCGAGCTAGAGAATCAACTGCGAGTCACCTTCCACTTGGAGACGTGAATAACCACGTTGCCCAGCCATGAAAAGTCCTTGTACCAGAGCTTCGCACTCCGCCACGTCGTTCATCTGCCTCCCCGGGGATCCTTAGAAACTATCCATCACCCTTCCCTAGTCATTGCGAAAGACTCCTCCATAACCTGCACGACCCAGGTTTCCTTTGGACACCCCGTCGAAGTTCTATTTTATCCAGCCTGAAATGGGAGGAGACAAAACCACAGGACTTTCAGGAATGCTCGGACATCGATGAAGGCTTCCTATATGAATTGGAATAGCCCAAATTCCCCAAGTATGCAACATTCTCATCTCAGTATCAAGAATTACCAGGTCCTTTTCCGTCCAAGGTGTTAACTTAAGAGTTTCATGGATCCCCCGTTGAATTTTACTCGACACTGGCTTGCTAGTCTGTTGTTTCCCCGTAAATATATGTCTATTACATTCCTTCCAAGTTTCCCAAAGGAGGAACCCAGGAAACAATTGCCATATCCTATTCGAAAGTCAGCCATTGAAGGTTCCTCCCTCCATCGTTTCATAGAAGCGATCGGATCAGCATGGACTCTATTCGTCAAGCGAAATACCGTAGCCCCTTCATCCCATAATGTCGAGGTGAAACTACAACCATCCAGAAGATGAGCAGTTGTTTCTCCATTATCCCCACACGACACAATAAGACATTCCTTCGATACTCCTTTTCGTGATATTGTCCCAGGTTAGAATTCTTCCTTTTAGCACCAGCCACAGGAAACAAGTGATTTTGGGCCATAATTTTTCATTCCAAAGACACTTCCATTCCCATCCCACCTGTAGACCCTCCGAGACCATCTGGAGTGAGTAAGCTTCTTTGACGCTAAACATACCTTTGGGAGAGTAGCCCCACCGAATTAAATCTAGTCCCTCCTGTACTTTTATCTGTCTGTTATTAAGAAGTTCATATATCTGATCCCCAACCTCAGCCCCATACTGTGCCTTCCACCAACTTAATGGTTTCCACACCCAGAATCCTCGACCATCCTACTCCTCTTGCCAATATTGATTCATAGTCTTCCAATTATGGTTATGTGCAGGAGACGAGGGAGGTAAATTGGTCACGAGTTTTTGAAGGGTTAGCTCTTGTTTCCAAGCATCGAACCAAAGGTTGGTCGAGGAGCCCTGTCGTATCTCCCAGAAATTATGTTTTCCTATCAACGCATTGCCAGCCCTTGCCATGTTCCAAATGTGGGAGCCCTTCTCAGGTCCTTCGATCCGAATCTAGTCTTGTTGCTTAGTCAAAGGGGTATATTTCATGCCCCAAAACCTGGCCCATAGTTCATTTGTGTGAGTGAGCCATCGCCACCAGATTTTCACACCACAGACAATGCTAAGCTTCTCTAGGTCTCGAAGGCCCAGACCACCATCAGTTTTGGGTTTGCATAGAGTATCTTAGTCGACCAAGGGCCATTTTCTGTGCTTAGCATTACCTCCCCATAGAAAGGAGCGTTGGATACTTCTTATTTCCTTCATCACAAATTTCGGGGCAGCCAAAACTAAAAAAAGATACAAAGGTAGTGCTTGCAGGACAAATTTGACAAGAACAATTCCATAGGGGAAGTTTAAAGCTCTCAGAGTCCAGCTTGATAGTTTTTCCTTCATTCTACTCAGGAGTTCTTCCCAGGACACCTTTTTCAAAACAGAATCAGATAAGGGGGTGCCGAGGTATTTGGTTGGAAGGGAGCTCTTCTTAAAACCCTGAATCCTAAGAATATTTCTTTGGCATATAGGAGGGGTATTAAAACAGAAAACTAGAGACTTGTCCATATTGATTGTTAGTCCAGAGGCTTGGAGAAAAGTGTTTAAATCCCTCTTGAGCTGTCTAGATTCACGAACTTATGAGTGACCCATGAGGAGAGTGTCATATACAAACTACTGGTGTGTCAGAGCTTTCTCATAGGGTGGAAATCTTAAACCATTGATGCTCCCTTGCTCCACTAAATGAGGGATGAGCCTGCCTAACCCTTCATTCATAATAACAAAGAGGAAGGGAGAGAGGGGATCTCATTGTCAAATACCCCTGGAAGGTTTAAAGACAGCTAAAGGATGACCATTGATCAGGATAGATAAAAAAGCTGAGGAGGTAAGATTGGCTATCCAATGAATCCACACATCACTAAACCCAAAGGAGCTCATAATTTCCTTCATGTAGGTCCAGTTAAGCTTGTCATAAGCTTTAGACAAATCTAGTTTCATCATCATACCAACTTTTTTGGTAACCCTAAGAGAGTGAAAAAATTCCTGGGCTAAGATAATGCCATCAAGAATCTGTCGGCCTTCCACAAATCCAGATTGTTCCATAGATATTAAGGAAGGGAGTAGAGGTTTGAGACGGAAATTGGTCTAAACATCTCAGGGCTCTCTACCATCGGGGTTTTAGGTATCAGAGTATAAAAGTATATTTAAGAGCCGAGAGAACCCCCCGCATTTTCCTAGACTCCTCCACCACCTTCCAAACTTCAGTCTTAATCAAGTCCCATAAATAGTGAAAGAAGGTGGTTGTAAAGCCATCCAGCCCAGGGTATTTTCCATCCTCTATTTGGTTGATAGCACCCTCTACTTCCTGAAACTCAATAGGATGAGTGAGCATCTCATTCTGCTCCTCAGTAATAAGTCTAGGGATGACACTTTTGATCTCCCTGCAGGCCTCAGTTTGATCAATCTGGGGTTCAGTTAGCATGGTCCTGAAATGATGAATCAGTTCCTACTCCATATCTTCATGGGAGTCCACAACCTGACCACTCAGAGTTCACAAGTTGCGAGTCTGGTTTTGATTCCTGTGCTGAATCGTAGCTTTGTGGAAAAAAATGGTGTTTTTATCCCCATCCCTCAGCCACTGGTTCTGAGATTTATGTTGCCAAAGAAGTTCTTCTTGTGTCTGCCTCTCTTGGATTTGATCAGAAATAGTTTTTCCTCTGAGGCTAGTTCTTTAGTTAGCCTCTGCTGCATAATGGTTTCCTGAATTCTTTCCATCTGGGATTCTAACTTAACCTTTTCTATCAGTATGTTACCAAAGACCTCTTTATTCCAGACCTTCAATTTTTGTTTTAGTAACTTCAGTTTCTGTTGGAATTCGAACATCCTCGTGCAATTTAGAGGAGTGATCTCTTGCCACCAGTTCTCCATTTGAGTCGAGAAATCTTTGTGTGTTAGCCAGAAATTCTCAAACCGGAAGGGATGGGTCATCCTGGTTCCAATGTTACTCCAAATTAGGATAATTGGCCAGTGGTCGGATCCTGTTGAGGCAATAGGGCGAGAGGTCAAAGTCCCTCCTTAGAGCACAATACTTTCCGTGATAATAAATATTTCAAGTCGAGCTGCTACAAAATGGTCCCCTCCTCTTCTGTTATTCCAATTATACCCGTTGCTCCCCAATCCAATGTCAACCAGGTTACTTGAATCAATAAATTCATCAAAAAGAGTATTTCCAGGGGTGAGGACTCTTCTTCCTCCTTTTTTTTTGACAAGGACCTAATCAAATTAAATTCCATTCCGATGATCCAATGAGCACCTTCAAAAGTCCTCCTAAGGTTAAGAAAACTTGTGATGAAGTTTCGTTTCTCCGAATAGCTGCTAGGACCATACACATTTGTGACAATTCCTCTTGCATTGGTACCTATTATGTAGAATTTTGCAGAGAAGCTGAAGGTCGTAGAGAGAAAATTGGTGAGGGAAACCTCTCTGGGATCCCATAGGATTTTCAATCCTCCAGCATGTCCTACTGCATCAAGCGCCATACTCTAACACTGCTTCCAAATTATTTTGAAGTTAGTTTCTAACTGAGTTCCAAAACACTTCGTTTCTTGTAAGAAGACAACAGAGGGTTTCTCCTTCATGATCTTATTTTTCAGAGTTTTGTTTTTTTAGGACCATTGGTCCCTCGAATATTCTATGATAGAATTTTCATTAGGAAAGGTATCTTACCGAAAGGAGAGCTTCCTGAATGGTAGGGTATTGGCCTGAGTCCACCAATTGCGCCCCAACTTCCCCAATCCTATCTATGTTTGTCCTCCTGCCATGCTTAGCACCTCCTTCTTTATACTTCTTTTATTCTCTTTGAGTTTTAAAGGTCATATCCCCAAGCTCGGAGTCGGTTTGGTTTTGAGGATTGCTTCTTTTAAGAGTTGCATTTGAGTATCAAATATCGAGTGAACCTCTATGTTTTTTCATGCCTCTTCGATACTATCAAGATCTAGTCTCCCAGTTCCATTTCATCCAGTTCCTCGTCCATTTTAGCCTCTGCAGGAGGGGTGCCCTGAGCAGAGGTGTTCAGATTAAAAATCCTTGTTTCCATGGCTAGAGGTTCTTCAACTTGGGGTTTTGTTTCCTGAGAAACCAAGGGGGTTGGCATTTCCACTGGGGTGGGATCCAAAGCCGCAAAACTATTAGTTGTGTTAGCTTTTTTACAGGGTCTGGGCCATTGTGCTTCCTTCCCGTTCTTTTCCAATTGGGTACTTTAATAAAACCTTCAGAGTCTCGATTATCCTTAGGTTTATCCACAGCGAGCTCAGCTTGGAGGGTCATATGGCAATCTCGTACCATATGGCCATGAGTGTGACAACGCCGACATCGGAAGGGGATGTGCTTGTAATCCAAGGTTTGAAACCACTCCGAGTCTTCCCAAGTCAGGTTGATCCCCTCAAGGAGGTATTTAGAAATGTTCATATAAACACAGAGTCGAGCATAAGAAACATACCTTCCTTGTTTAGTAAGGTCTAATATCTTCACGAAATGTCCCAGAGCGCCTCTGATAGCCTTCAAAATTTCAGGATCCCAATATTCAGTCGGTAGTGAGTAGAGTCTAATCCATACCGGAGCTATGGACAGGTCCTCCTTGTCGGGATTAAAATGATCCTTCCATATTCGTAAGTATAACCCTACTGAGTGATAGAAATAAGGGCCTCCCTTAAAGATACAATCCTTGTCTTCCACACTTAAGAATACCACTGTGAAGAATCCTTTCGAACCCAATAGGAGATAGAAGTGGCCTTTTGGTTTCCATGTGGAGTTAATCCACCA
The DNA here is from genome assembly GCA_027924585.1 of Larix kaempferi. Lineage (NCBI taxonomy): Eukaryota > Viridiplantae > Streptophyta > Pinopsida > Pinales > Pinaceae > Larix > Larix kaempferi. The sequence continues at coordinate 10,128,557 of BSBM01000848.1, forward strand.
GGTAAGCGCTTTCTCTGAAGGCCAAATGCCAATGAATTTTCCAATCAAGGCATGATCTGCCATATATTGTATTCTCTCCTTGATTCGAGCTGGGTTGACCGGAATATCTAGAATACTCAGAGATTTTGGAATACAGGACCCTTGCCCATGAGTTCCTTGCCCCAAATTAGGGTTTTCCTCCGACTTAGAGCATCCCTCTCCTCCGATTCCCCCTCCTGAACCTTCATAGGAGAAACTACCTACTGCTGCGAGATTTCTTTCTTTGGAGGAGGGGTTGGGCCCCTCCCCTGTGAACTAACCATCCTGTTAAATCTCAGGATGATCCCCTGCGTGTAACCCCAGTCCTGTAATGTTCTGCGGATCAACCGTTATTACTTTGCAGTTCTTGGAGCGCATCCCTCTTGACATCCACTCTTCCAGTGCGTTCCTTAAAGGGTTCAACTTGGAAAGGCTTAGTAAAAAACAAAAACTCCCTATTTTAACTAGATATCCTAGGTATCAATTTTTTTCATGACATTTTTAACACCCCTTTTTATTTTTACCCTTAGTATGGTGACATGACATAACCCTTACAACCCATAGAAACATTGTAGGTTGAAATATGATTAATATACATTTTAACATATTCAGTTTCTCTCAAGATAAAATGAAAGAACATTTAAATTTGGGGTGAAACTTGTATAAAATAGTCAAATTTTTTCATTCATGACTTTGATCTTATCACTTTGTTGTGCTAAAATTTCTCTTAGGTTTCTTCCATTCTCTTTGTTCATGGATTTGTTTGCAAAGATTTGAGGAATTGTTTGAGGGCCTCAATGTAAGTAGGGGTGATCCATAAACTGCCATGAATATTCCACTTGAATAGTTCGTCATAATAGCTCTTACAACTTAGTTCTTAATTCATTAGATTATTTTTATTGAATGCCAAATAATTGAAACTGAAACAAGAAGAAATAGAGAAAATAAGTACACAATCCACACAATAACACAAGATATACCTTGGGAAAACCCATTATGGGGAAAAAACTAGCCACAAATGAGGACTATGCCTTGCTCTTTATGTCAAATTTCAAATACAAAGGAAATGGTACTCTCTATGGAGTTACCTATGACTCTACGACAAGAATGGCTACTATAGGATCTCGTATCTTCTCTGTCCCACTCTAACATCCACTCTCATGTTGTTGCTCAATTATGGAACATTACAATATATCCATTTCATATCAATTGGTGTAGGAGTTTTCTTTCTTTCTTCTTAGGGTTGTATATTCTCCACATCTACTTGGATGTTTTTCTTAATTATTTTATTTTCTTTGTTTCATTGTTTTCACCATGTGCTTTTACTTTTGATTGAAATTTTTGATTTTTTTTAAAATTGAGAATATGAAATTGATTAATGGAGGTTTTAGATGAAGGTAGAGATGGTGATTTAGACTTAAATTTCAATAGTGCTAGATATTAATGTTTCCTCTTTATTACCATTTGCATTGGATGTTTCATCAAAGGTGCAAGGGGGTAACTTCTTTTATGAAATCTTGATGAAAGTGGCCATACTCATGACAAGTGTTGTATTTGAAGGTAATTTGTTTGTAATCCAACTTATAAATATAGCATGAAATGTCAAAATTCCATCAAGTTGTACTACGAGTACTCTTTAAAGCTCTACATATAAATAAATTTGCATGCATAAATACGTTGAAAATAGTTACTAAGCAATACTTGGATCTATATCCAAGATTATTCCATTTTCAAAAGACCGTTCCTTATTTATTATAACAAAATTGGTAAATGTGCTCTTAATTCATTCATTAATTCAAAGGAATGCACATGATTATTTTGAGATATATATCCACCATCTAGAGAGATGTTTTTGGTTGTGATTCCCTCATGACGATTCAAGGCTTCTTCCCTCAAATGGTTCTACAAATGTGTTTGTAAATTTATTAATGATTAAGCGCTAATTCTTTTGGAAATGTATGAAAATACATCGACACTTATGCAATTATTATTAACTAGCATTTGCTCTTTGAGGGGAAAAAATGAATGTTGGTAGGAAAAGTTCATCAACACAGTAAGCCAACTGCAATTGCTTTTCTCACAATGTTTGTAGTAGTAATCTCAACACTATAGATTACTACTATATCTGGAATATATAAGAAGTTTGGAAAAATATTTCTGCAATAATATCAATGTAAACAATGAACTTTACATGCTTCTCAACCATGTAAAGGAGAACATACTTGTCACTATATGAATTAATCTTCTGAGAATCACTAATAAACCAAGGAAAGTAACTGGTTATCAATGACTCTCACCGCATCAAGGATTCACACGTCTTTTGACAATATAGATAGTTCACAACAAACCACAATAAAATGTAGACTTACAACACAATAGGAGTGGTCGTAGCTCTCAATATAAAGGGGTCGCTTTGCTTAGATGCTTTGTTTTTATGAATGTAAAAGAGAGTACACAATTTACAAATCAGCTGAGATTAATATTTATATCACTAATGCTTGGGATAATTCATTATGAGCTTAGCTTGAAAAGCCATTGGCAACAAGGAAACTGAAGAGCATTGAACTAAAAAAGTAGTAAAATATAGCACTGTTACAAAAATATGAACAAGCATTTAGGTTTTTTAGAGAAAAGGAATCCCAATAATATCTATTGAAAAGTACACATTACATATAAACATTTATGTAATAGTTTCTCAAGAAGGGAAATTTGTTTTCATTGACAAAGAAGAATAGATGAATAGCAAAAAGGGTTGGTTCACCACTATATAGCCTTGGAAGAGTTTGTTATCTGGTGAAATTGCAAAAATGAGAATAGTAGGCAAAGTTTTCATTTGAGTGTTGTACACATGAGAAGATACAAATGATATTTACAATTAAAATTAGTTGGATGCTTCTAAATTGGAAATATAGTCTACCCATGCAGTAGCTTCTTCAGTTATGATACTATATTCGTCAGGCTTTAATAGTTTTAGAGACACTTAATGATAAGACAATTCTGTTTCTAAATTTGCAACTTCTGTTGGTGCATCCTTGCAGGTATCCTCAAGGGAAATGAGATGTGTAGATGTTTGCCTCACATAGAAGTCGATGTCTTCTTCTGTTAGAGCATCGATTTTCTTGATGTAGTCCAGGTTTGATTGCAACACTTGCTGGAGTTATGCAATTTGCTGATCCTTGGGGGGGAGCTCATCGATATTGGCTTCCATAGGGAGCTGACATTTACAGTGAACCTGATGGATTTCCTCATAGAAGTTTGTGCACTTTTCAAGAGTTTTATCAATCTCAGCATTTAGTCGATTAGTGGCTTTCCTGCAAAATTCAAGGAGTGCAATATCCAGCTTCAGGGTCGCTAGTGTTTTTTGAGGGAGGTGAGGAGGAAATTTTGGGTTATTTTCTCTCCAAGTTAACTGTTTTTTAAGCTTGTTGCCAGTAGTAATCAAATGTTGATGCATTTCTATTGATCTTGCAGCAATTTCCTGCATACTTGCCATGAATTGTTTGATATTGTAGATTTGTTGAAAGAGTGTATTTTGACAGTTTGAGACTTGCTCTTGAAGCTTGCATGCTTGTGCCCATAACGGCTCCATGAGTGATTCCTTATCTCTCAACAACTTATCTACTTGAGTCTTCAATTCATTGGCCTTGTTGTTCGCCACTGATGCACGTGTTTCAAAGTCTGTATTGCTTGAAAATAATTTGTCTCCCCTTCCATTATCATTAACTGAACAATCAATGCTTCTTTTTCTATGTTAAGGTTGTTGTACGTAGCTAGTAAATTGTATTTCTCAAATAATGTGGCATGTAATTTTGTGTTTAACTCAATGGTCTCTCCATGTTCCTTTACCAAGGTGGCCTTGTGTTTCAACATTTTTTCTTTGTTTCGCTCAATAGTGGTAAGCAGCTTGTCGACATTGTCAGCACTTGCTTGTGCAGCTGCGACATTCATGGAGGTTGTGAATTTGGGGTCCTTTTGGGTGCCTTCTACAAGTGTGTTTTCTGTGACGGTGACAATATCTGGTTGAGCGGTCATTTTCATTCTTTTTTTTTACCATCATGTTATGGTCTTTCTCTTTGAATTAAAAAAAATTGTGTCCAATCGGGCCATTGTATGTTCTTTGGATGGGATAAACGGTGTAAGCTCAAGCTCTGGAAATGGCAAGTGGCCTCTAGTTAGTGGGATTAGCACGTTTGTGTCCATGGGTTATGGACTATTGAATTGTGGGCTTGTTGGCTCCTTGTGCATAGCTGGTTGGATATTTTCTTGTGCTTATTTGCTGATCTGTTCTTCCAGAGCTTCATTTTCTTAGTTTCTCTTGCACAACGAGCTTCTTCGTTTTGCAATTTTTCCATTTCCTCTCTTTGATGTTGTTCGATTGCTAATCTATCTGCTTCCTCTTTATCTTGCTTTTCTTGTACCCTTTTGGCCTGTTCACTTTCGCTATGTATTTCTACTTCCTCTTTCTTTTGTTGCTCTGCTAATTCTTCCCTTTGTATATGTATTTCTGCTTCCTTTTCCTGGGTTGTAATTTTGATAGAAGTAGGTGCATGGTTGCCCTTTATTTTTTTGTGCAGCTCTTTTGCCTTGTTGACCCTTATATATATTTCCTCATCTGCTAGGAAATGATCTGAGTATTCAAAAGTGATTTTGCAAGAAGCACAATGTTTAGCCACTTTACCTTTGTTGTCGTTTCTTACAAAAAGTATAGTCTCGAAGTGAAAAGCTTCCAAATCGGAAATGAAGGCTTCAACATCTCTAATTTTTTGGAACTTGTATGCACCAATGTTGAATGATAGGGGTGGGAAGATGCTTTTTTTTTAGATTGAGAAAGTCACCAATTCCAGTGATGAAGACTTGTCTTATGGCTTCTTTATGCACAATGAAATCTGTAGCATACTTGGGCAGTAGATAAGGAGGTTTAGTGCCCTCATACATACTTATGTATGTGCCTTCTAATGAGAAGTAGTAGTTGATGTACTCACCTATTACAGCCAAGGCATTGTCTAACAAACAATTTGGTTCTTTATTGAAGAGAAACCAATAAAGGGGCATGATTAGTTCTTCCCATAGTAGTTTGTAATACCCTTGATATCGATGAGCCCAAGTTATTTGGTATGCTACATGAAGGGGAGTCGCAGTCCGCTACCAAGTGCATCCCAACTTAGGGAAAGGATTCTTGACTAATATACAATCAATGAGGTAAGAAGACATGAAAAATTATGCTTTTTGTTGTGAAAGGTCGGTTTGAGTTGTAGCAATGTTGGACACCATACTATCTGATATTATATCTTCCCAATTGAAGACTGTACCATGTGTGGCACCGTGGTAGATCAATGGAACCCAACTGAGTTTATAGTTTTTTTCCGTTTGGTAGCTCGAAGATTCTCTTCAACATTAGGACTATGATTCGATAGGGGGTCCTTAAGTGTTGGTTGTCATATTCCCTGCTACCTTTGGGTCTTAGTTGCTTGTTTGGTACCATCATCTTCTTTGCACATTCAAAATGATCTATATTGGCATGCCTTACCCAATCATCAGTAAGCATAAATTTGGAGGAAGGTAGCTTGTATGCGGCTTAAAGGTGTCCTGGTTGAAAGGAAGCGAGTCCTTCTCCATTGGCATTTGAAATGATCCTGGTGGTTGTATCTACATGGGGCAGAATCCACCCAATCACCTCTGAGTAAGGAAACAATTCTGGCCGGGTTGCTGCCTTGTGAAGGGCATACCTCTTGATGTTTTGGTAAACCATTGATTCCTCGAGGTTTGCATCTGGTATTTTTCCATCTCTGATTGCTGTGTACTGGTCACCCCATTTGAATTCTGGAGTGGCCCTAATTGTGATGGGTTTGGTGTCTTCAAACATTGTTTCAATTGGTATAATTGGATTTGTTTCTACGTTAGGCTAAATCTGCTTGCCCTTCTTCTTATTGGCTTTTTTAATCATACCTGATGTGAAAACATAAAGGGTGAATAGTGAGGAACTTGACATGTGTATAAGGGATATAATATTGAAGATTGAGAAACTAAGAAGTGGTTAAACAACAATTGAAAGTTGATGTTGTTTGGCATAGGTATGGCGTGCAAGGAAAGGCACATGGCCCTTGGAAGGTTCTATTAGTGTTATATAAATGTCTATGCTATAATCTTCTTTACATAACATAGAAAAAGCAAGTTGAGAATATTGAATGCCAAATACAATTTGGCCTACACTTAAGTGTTTGCATTGTTGAATTGCCTAAACTTTTGTTGTTGTTCTAACTATTTTTTGCTTGCACTCCTAATCACTCTTATTTATTCAATTGGAATTAATTCAGGTTGTATTGGACAACCTGAATCACTGTATCTGCACAAATTTGCCAGAGTGTCGATGCGTCGCTACTTTTTGGCGAGTTTGTACTGATCATGATCGGCACAAATAAGAATCAGGAACTCGTAAAGCTTAAATCATTGATCATTAGGATTTATTTTCATTTACTGTAGAGAGGAATTAATAGCATATCCTCAGCTCGAATTCCGCGGCCTCTTATGGGTTTGGAGTAGCTGGTTGTATTTATATCCCTAGATAGCTACCTATAAATCTCGCAAAATGTCTTCATTCTGGTTCATTGCAAACTGACACTTATGTTCACTTAGAATGCTTGCAATGTGTTCTCTTTTGTAGGAAACTTCCTTAACCATGTTTGGCCTTTTGGGCTAGATGGGGATGGATTCGGTGCTACATGCGTCATGCTCGAAGGAAATTCCATAAGATTTGGCATTCAATCTTATGGGTTGTGGCTTGCACTTTTATTGATTCAATGTCTATTAATTCAGGTTGTATTGGAGAGAAATGCAGTGGCACAACAATTTGCTTGGAAGACATGTATAAAGTATGTGTTATGTTAAGCAGTTTAAAGTTGAATTTCTATGTGTTATGTCACATCTTACAGAAAAATTGTGTGTTAGGCTTCTAGAACTAAAATGCATCTCTACCAATATTAAGTATATGAAAGTGGAGAATTTGATAACTGCTGTATGTTTTTGGTGAGTTACAAAATGAGCATGCGTCAAGCATGCTTGATATCTGTCGCATATTTTTGGCAAGAATGTGATATGTCTCCAATGTTAAATCCAACTCGCGAATATTAAATATATGTGTGTGTTCTTTTGCACACTAACATTATTTTCTTCACATGAGATGAGAATCTCATGTGCAGTTAGTTAACTTAGGTTGATGGTGCAGTTAGTTAATATCTGAGGAAAAGTACAAAGTTCTATGAAAACACAAGAATTACAAAATAAAAAAGTAATACTATGGGTATACCAAGATTGTATTGAAACACAAACATTATACAGGCATAGGAGCAGCATGGGCCCAGGCATATAAATAAGATATCCCCATAACCTACCACAGAATGTTTTTGAAACACCATCATTATAGAGGAAAGTAAGAACATGGGCCTTTAGAATTTAAATGGATTACACATCCCATACACTACGAACAATGAATTTTTTTTTCCAATTATAACTTCCAAAATATTTGAGAATTTGTTTTATGAAAAAAAAAATTCAAAAGAGAATGCAATGGGTCATTCGTTTCTCTAAAATATAGGTAAGTGATAAAATTTCTAGGAGTAAGTTATTGTGTATTTTTTTTACTTTGGATAAGTGATGTGGACAGACTAAGTTACTGTGTATTGTTCCTGCCTTTTGTGTGCTATGGTAGAGAGCTATCTATTCAACATGTATCCTTGTCAAAAGTGAAAATCCAGTATCAACATAAACTTTGAGCTTGTTGTCCATTGTAGTTTGTGCATTGTGCTCTCCGTGCTACAAAAGTTGTACAGTAAATACTAAATAAAAAATTATTTGAAAAGCGACATAGTAAATACTAATTAAAAAATTGTTTGGAAAACGGTAAGAAATTCCCATAGAACTCGTTACTGGATCACATCAATCGCTTAAGAAACATCACCAACATGCCTATCTATCCCTGAAATCCATTGAACTATTTTGCATAATACTTTGAAGAGTATATATGTATTTTTTTAATAAATAACATTCAATACCAAGTGGTTTATTTAAATTAAAAGTATAAATTTTAATTGTAAAAATTGTAATATGGAGATGTTTAAGTGATAATATATTTATAAATCCATCTCTAATATATATAATATAATACGAATTTGTGAAATTACAATATTCATTGTAAAAATCTCAAGATTGTGTAAAAAAAAATTAAACAACGCTAATATTTTCATATTTACCAACGTAATTAAATAACTCGTGAGAATGAAACATTTATTTGTAACCATACTTGTTAGAAAAAAAATTTGCAGCTATAATGGTTCAATAAATGGTCATTAGTTAAAGGAACATTTGTCTGCATCTAATTAAAAAGGAGTAAGATTTTTTTTAGTTGAATAAAGAGAATAAATAATTTTAAATAAATATTTCTTTGTATCAGGGTTGCGACTTCAGTGTAAATAGCATGCATGCATGAATAGCACGTGGCGTTAACGTTACATGATGAAAAAGATGCACATGGAAAATGGACACAGAATCCTTCAGAGGGATGTCGAGTCAGGCAACTATAATATGAGGAACAAGGCAAAGAGTTGGCACCACATACTCCATGCATCTATGCCACATGGAATTTGAGGTTCTCCTGTACAATTCATTGTCTGAATAGAATGCTGAGAAGAACATTGTTCAGAGGGTTAGCATGCTCAAACCTTTGGCAAAACATACAAGCATTGGCTGCGTGCAACAACTAAGCATTGTTTTGAACAATTGTCTGAACGAATGCAATGAGTAGGGCCTTGAGTATTGTAGCATACCCATGGTCAGCTTCGCTATATATCACACCACCAGCAAGAGTTCATAGAAGAACAAAGCATTATGCGTAGGCTTCTCTAACAGAAATAAAGCTCATCTCGGCTTTGTAAGCTTGTAATTTCAGCTAAAAATGGTCATAGGACTCATATTTTGTAGGTTTGATGAGGGCTTTGGCCTGGATGGGTTCAAGTCTTGCCTGGCGAGTTTCTTTCCACTCTACTTTTCGTGTTTTCCATTGTCAACTCTACCATGGCCTACATTCTATGTTGTGTTTACCTGGATGGGTTCTCAGGTTCCAATGTGATTTTTATATTAATTTCTTGGTTTTGTGTCTGATAAAGTCTTAAGCCACTCTTCCTTTTTTATAAAACCTAGCCCATATACAGAGACACAAAGAAATCAATCTTGTTTTTCTGGCGGATAGCATGGCTGCTAAAAGCCCTTCAGCCTTAGTACATAGAGTCAGTTCCAGAAAGGCTTAAGATACTATCATCGAGTGGACCTGGACACAACCACCTTATTCTTTTGTGCACATCCAACTAAATTTCAGATTGTTGATCTGGGAAGCTCATGCCTCCTCCTACAGGGGACATTTTAGGAAAAAAAACGCTCCATCATCTGCAGCGTCACTTCTTTTGGCCTGCTATGCAGAAGCAGATTTAGAAATTTATCCGAGCCTGCCCTTACTTACTTATCTCCTTGGCTTGGCCAAATTCCAGGAGCAGAGCTGCTTGACCAGGTAAGAATTCTATAGTTTGCAGCGCAGCTTCAGATTTTTCCCATTGATAATTTTCCTTTACAATGCTTCAATTTCTTCCTTTGTTATGGAAATATTAGTTGCTTCAATGCTCATTTTAATCCATCCTAGACGATTATCATCATGGTTCTTCTCTCCATTTTTTTCATGGGATTTTTCTTGTTGTTTATAAAGTTCTTATTATTCTCGTACAGGGCCGGAGGCACGATGAGGCCACCCATGCTCTCGATAGAGCCATCAACAAAAGCTTCCCGGTGTTCAGCTACAATCTCGTGAAGGGCCTCAAGGCGCTAACAAAATAAGCGCTTGAGTACTCTGTCATCGAAAGCTTCCCGGTGTTCATCTACGATCTCGTGAAGGGCCTCAAGGAGGAGACAAAAGAAACGATCGAGTACTTCGGAGCACCATCCCTGTGGCAGCATTCCATTCACTCTATAAGCGAGGAATCTAGTCGACATGGATGGTTATGCTTCTCGTTGGTGAAATGCCTACTACATAATTACAACCACTATTTGGATTGGCATCTCCATGATTTTATAGAGGGTTGCAAAAACTTATTACTAAATCAACTATCATGGTGGTAGTACATTGTTGTTCGAAATAAGCTCATTTTTTTGCTTTCTCGCTTATTCATTGACATCTTTCACAATTTCCCAAACCTTCTTTCACAGTTACCCAAACCTTCATGGATCAATTTTTAAATCACATGGCATGTACACTTCTATTATGTTGGATCTAGATTCCACATTCACCAACAAATTTTGGCTAATAGATGTTTAACCTATGTTCTCTTCCAATCTCTATTTTAGCATTCAACAACAACAAAATGAATAAACAATACGTCTTCTTGTTGTTATTAAAATTATATAATATATTTATTATTTAAATTATTTTTGTTTAAAAAAAACAGTTTCTTGTTATTCATAAAGAATAAAAAATAACATAGATAAAAACTAGTTCCAACCTTCCCAATAACTGTTCATCTGTATTTATCGTTACATGATAACCAACAAGACAGAACTCTGACTCTTCCATCTAGACTAACTTCACTCTTTTGCATGTTTAGGTACGAAAACATAATCTAATTGCCTATGAGACAATAGGACCAAAGAGGAAGATAAGTGTTTATCTACAATCTTCTAATCAACAACAAAAAACTAAGCCAAAAGAATGTATCAAAATAAGCAATCGACATAGCTCTTTAATAAAACTGGAGGGTGCAATGTATTTGTTAATTGAGTGTAGATCTAGTGGTTGGGAGGAATCTTGTTGTACTCCTTCGTGGGTTCAAATCTCAATATGTGACATGTTTTGTAATCTAGATTTCCTTGATTTTTTGTGAATATCACTTTATTTCATGTGAAAAATAAAAAATAAAAAATAAAATACAATTATATATTTCGTATATTTATTATTTTATATTTCAAAATAAAGTGGTTAATAATACTCACATATGACTAAAACCTAAAATATTTATTATCTAACATATGATAATATAGTTCAATTTTATTAGGAAAATGCGGCAAAAGTAGCATCAGCGGGTTGGAATTTCATTTCATCTCTGCCCTTCCAACTAATTTTTTTTTACGTTTTGAACTTTTATCTTGTTTGTCACACAAAGTTTTAGTGAAAAAATAACCCTTCAATAATGAAGTTTTATTTAAAAATACCCTTCAATAATAATATTTTTATTAAATAATTTAATTTTCAATTAAAAGATATGTTTTTATTAAGGAGTTTAATTTCCAATTAAAACATAACAATAAATTCATTTACCCATGTTTTTTATTGATCGTGTGCTTTGAAAATTTGAGGGTGGAACAAAACAACCTACTAACAGTGACATGGACAACTCAAAAGTAACATGTGCCAACATTATGCATCTGAACTACATTAAGTGATAAACTTAAGAAACAAACAAAACTTGGAACCTAAAATCCTTTATGAAGGTTAATGTCAAGCCACATGTAATGCAACATACAAAATTTTTCAAGGTTAACATTTTGCGTGAATGGTGTAATTGAAATTGTGAAATTTTAAGTTTTAATTAAAAGATATGTTTTTATTAATAATTTTAATTTCCAATTAAAACATAACAATAGAGCCCACTTACCCATGTTTTACGTATATCATGTACTCTAAAAATCGAGGGTGGAACAAAAAACCTACTAGCAGAGACAAGGGCAACTCAAAAGTAACATGTGTCGGCCTTACGCATATGAAGTACATCAAGTAGTAAACTTAGGAAATAGAAAAAAGGTGGAACCTAGAATCCTTTCCAAGGGTTAATGTTAGGCCACATGTAATGCAACATACAAATTTTTTCAAGGTTAACATGTTGCATCAATGGTGTAATTGAAATGATCACATTTTATTCCAAAGGACTTGAGTTAAAAGGCCAGATAAATATAATATGCCCTTTGTAGAGGTGATTCATTAAAAACACATCGCAATTGAGATTGTACTATGATGTCTCTCATTCCTTTGTCAAACGAATTTTAATAAGGTTTTTTTTCCAAGGTATGGACTATTTTGGATTCCTCAACTATTATTTCACATGAACTTGCACATACCAAGCTTCAACAAATCTTTCACAGAAGTGGAGTTGTCTATGTATTATCCATGATGCAAATCTTTTGGTAAAAACTAATTTTTGCGCACAAGTTTTACTAATATAGAGCCAATGATGTGATACATATTTTCATTCGAATTGACAACCATGGGGTTCAATTTAATTCTCAATGTGTTTTTGTGAGGGAGGGTCAAAATTTGTACCAACCAATTCATGGTTCCTACTTTCTTGTTTGGGCCATTCACTTTCCCTTGGCTATAAATGGATAAGAAGAAACCACTTTCAACTTCAAACTTATTTAGAAGCATTTTTCCCATGGGTAAATGTAACTGTTTCAACCAATTACTAAGACTACAAGAATAATAAAATATTACTAAGTTTTAGCATTTATCAAGTAAATCATTTAAAAAATGTGAATAGATACGTGAAAAGATTTTAGCAACAAGACCTATAAATTGTAACTTGGAAGTATTGGAAGTGTACAAAGTGGGATTGGGAGCCCCCCATAACAAAACCCTATTTATGTGCCTTTGTCCAGCCACAAGTGTTAACCCGACTCAATATCAAAATAACAAAACAATTTCATGTTTAAGAAAAAACATAGAATAGTTTCATTAAAATTTGTTTTTAGATTATTATCAAATTTATAAAAAAAAATGAAAATAACATCTTACCAAAATTAGTAGCTCTAAGTCCATGGCAACCAGAGGAGAGCAATTTCAAAGTGTCTAGAGAAATGGGTATCTAAATTCAACAGGTGCTTCTAACTTGTGAGGCCCATAACCAAAAAGCAAGCGTGTTTGAATTCCCATAGGTGATGCTTGTTAAATTCGGTAGCTGATAAATTAATGTTGATGCTTGGTAAATTCAGTAGCTGATAAATTGTTGATCCTTAGTGGGTGGCTAGGTTAATTCCTTCATTAACATAATTTAAAACCAACTTCTTCTTCTAAAATGGTACCCACCTCTCTCTCGGAGTTGCACTTTCGAACTTGAAAACTAACTTATCCTCTTAAGGAAGGGCACAAAGACCAGGGAAAGGAACTGAAATAAGGGTACGACCCTGTATTGAGACAATACTAGGCCAATATAAGAAAGAAAGAACAAATGGAATGAAAGCAAAGCCATCCCCATTGAAGGCAAACTCACCCACCTACTCTTCAATCAAATGGGAAAGTTTCAATCAAGTGAGAGAATTTCAATCTCCATTATTAAATATATAATAGCATGCCACCTACTGCAGGCCACTTATCTAGGCATATACATATCTTAACAAGCTTATTAATAAAAATTAATGACGATTTTGAAAAATAATTAATCGTAAAAAAGACCTCCTAACAAATTGTTTACCAATTCTTTAAAACGGTTTGTTAAAAATTTTAACAGTATTTTTATGGATAAAATGCCTAATAATGGGTATATTCCCATCAAATTCCAACACTAGTAACATGATATACCCGTCAAATTCCAACACTGATAGCATGATATGGCGAACACTATTCAGCCCATTTAATGCTGTTGTAGTAGGCCTGTTGATTTGAATGGCAATATAAAAGTGAACATCAAATTGTAGCGTTGGTGGCTAATCAACTCCAACATATCTATGCTCAAACTCACCCTCTCCCACCAATCACATTGAATTGATTGATTTCCATAGGTAGGCGGGACGGTGGTGGTGGGCCTTTTTCTTTCAAATTTTCTTTTACGTTTTCAACTTTTATTTTCCTTGTCACGTAAAGTTTTGTTGAAATTTTCACGGCATTATATTTTACGCTTTACTCATATGTAAGGAAGTGTACTATTATGTAATCAACGCATCATCATCATGCATTGAAGTAAGTGATATATTGGAATTTAATGTGACACATACAACAACATAAAAAATCTAAATCGTAGACAACGCTTTTTCCCATTCCCAATTTTCCATGTACAACAAGTATATTACATGCTACCAGTGTTGGAATTTGACGGGTATATCATGCGTCAAACATTATTTAGCCTGCTGCAGCCCATTTAATGCGGTTGTAGTGGACCTGTTGAGCGTTGGATAAAAGTTGAAAACGTAAAAGAAAATTTGAAAGAAAAAAGCCCACCACCACCGTCCCGCCTACCTATGGAAATCAATCAATTCAATGTGATTGGTGGGAGAGGGTGAGTTTGAGCATAGATATGTTGGAGTTGATTAGCCACCAACGCTACAATTTGATGTTCACTTTTATATTGCCATTCAAATTATATTCATATTAATTAATTAATAATTAATTAATTTTAATTTTATTGGTTAAGTTTTAGTGACCCTACAAGCTCCCATTTACACTCATCGACCTTCCATAAACCCAATGGCACCAACCCTAAGAGGTTGATCCGTTCTTTTTGCATTTTAATATATTAAAAATGAAATTTTATTAGATGTTTAAAAAAGAGGTTCTTTGGCAACCATTATTCTCTTGAAATTTAAAACTTTTCCATTACAATTTAATTACCATTTATTTATGCAATTAAATAAAATTTAATTTGTTTTATGTTGAAATTTAAAACTTTTCCATTACAATTTATTTATGTAATTAAATAAAATTTAATTTGTTTTATTTTAAATTTATTGATGGGCAAGTCAAAAAATTTAATTTTTCAATTTAAATTTAAATTTTTTTATTCAAATTATACCAATTGGTATCATTAATGTTATTGGTTTTTTTCAACGGTGTGCTAGCAAGTAGAAATGTTGGTGAGTTTTTTTCAATCCTCTAGTAATGCACGAAGGATTGAAAATTAGAATTGGCTAATGAAAATTCAAGAAAACACCTAAAAACCTCAAGTAGAGTTACACCTATTTGTCTAGATCATAGAGCCTTCAAGATTCTAATCTGTAGAATAGAAACTTGGTCATAGGGTCCATCATGTTTGATTCCCCCTAGACTTTAATTTTCTTTTTTTTTTAAAGTTCACATATCCCTTTATTATTACATGTTCATTATTTAGATTCTAAATATTAAATCGATGTTCTCATAACACCCACCTAACTATATAAATCCCATACATATAGAAAACTGAAGAAGGTAGACCTAATTGCATTAATACTAGTTCAGTCCAAATCCCATAGGCTAAGAGATGTAAATTCAAGAGAGAGAATTATCAGTTTCACCTTGTAGCCACCTGTTTTCCACTTATCATGATTTACCTATAGATTTAATAAGGCGTTCAAATATCTCCCCAATTATTTGTTCCCCTACCTAGACCTAGCTTGAATGGGATGTAGCATATGTCATTGAGGTACAAATCCCTCCTTAGTCCACAAGAGCTAGGGTTTCTTTGGTTGGCTCCATCAACATATCCTTGGTATTTATATTTATCAAATAGAAGTGGGGTCTAGTTTTTTTTTAAAGGTAAGTATACATCTTCATAAATATACTTGATTTTGTAAAACACTTCTAATGGGAAGATAATGCGACAAGGTATTTGCCATCCATAATGCAAGGAAGGGATTTTCCATCAACAATCCATGTAATATCTAATAATTGTTTCATACTATCCACAAGATGGACTGCTTCCCATTTTCCCGCCCCCTTGACAATGATACACCATCCTTCCATACATCCATTGTAAATACACAATACATTATATAGTGTATGTATCGTTGGATCAATGCATACAACAACACAATTAAAATATGATGACAATTTTAAAGGATCAGACCTTGTATAAAAGAACTTGGACCATTATGATGATGTTTCAAGATTGAACTTTATATAATGAAGCATATACATTGGTCCTTAAAATGATGGAAATATAATCTCTTGAATTATCTAAAATATGTTTACCTAATTTTCCATTAATGTTATTGATGAAGAGGTTTTGTCAACACATTATTAATTCAAGGAATGGTCGAGCATAAAAAAATATGATATTTCAAGATTGAAATTTCCATAGACCTGGTCCTAAAAATCACTAAAGAATCTTAGGGCCTTGAGATCATATGTTTCTTCCCTTGACCATGCTTAGGGCCTCAGGATCCATAACCACTACATGAAAACTCTTAATGGAACCTGTATCCCTCAATCATGTGTAGGACCCTATAACCCATACCCACTACTCAAAACCACTTAACAACACCACACCCCACTCATAAGACAAGGATCCCTTAAGGAGGTCATTTTTGGTTGTTCAAGGCATCCTTGTCAGCCCTTGATTCCTAAAATAGTTCTCTAGGACCTAAGGACCACATTTACTCCCACAACCATGTCTAGATCCCCGAGACTTATCTCATAGTGATAAAAAAAGTAACAATGGCACCCATACTCCCACACATGGTTAAATGATGCAATTGAGAGGTCACATGTGGTGTTCAAGACATTATTCTTAGCTCTATATGTCTATAATATTCATTTAGGATTTATAGTTTGAGTTTCTTCGTCTAACAATGTCTAGGGCCCTAAGACCCATACTTACTATTGAAAATATCCTAATCACACCAATATCCCAACTCAAAGGTTAAACATACCTTGGAAAGATCCTTCGCGATACTTTAACATGTCTTTATTCACCTTATATTCCTATGATATTCCTTTAAGCCCTAAGGCTAGGGTATCCTTCTCAACCATGTCGAAGCCTCAAGACCCATACCTAGTGCTTGAAATTTTTTAATTGTGCCCATATGTCCACTTAAAATACAATGATTCCCTCAAAACATTATCAATGATGATTCCAAGTGTTATTCATGGAACTTCAACCATAAAATTTTCCTTCAAAGCCTAATGCCTAATTCTCCTACACCGATAATGGCTACATATTTACACCAATTGACTTGTGCTTAACATCTCCTAATGGTACCCATATCCCTACTTCGAGGCCAATAATTCCCTTTGCAAGTCATGTGTGGTGTTTTGAGGTGACATTATTGGCCTTGAAATCCTAATATTTTCATTTAGGTTTGAGGTCTTATGGTTACTCTTCTGACAATGTTCAATGCCACATGGCCAATCCCTACTCTGAAAACCCTTCTAATGAATCACATATCCCATCTCAGAGGACAAAGATACCATAGAGAGGGCATGTATAGTGGTTCAAGGCATCATCCATGACATTTAAGCATTCGAAGTTACCTTTAATTCCTAAAGCTTGAGTTTACTCCTTAGAGCATAGTCAAGGAACCAATACATATATATAGCAATCAAAACCTTCTAATGGTGCACATATCTCAACTTAGATGAAAATGGTAGTCCTAATATGTGAGGTGCAATGGTTTGAGGCATTTTCCCTTGTGTTCGGTGCCTAGAAGGTTGCGTTAGGTCTTAAGGGTAACTTTTCCTCCCTTGAACATGTTTATGGCCCCAACGCCCATCTCAGGTGCTCAAAACCTTTTGTGGTGCCCATATCACCAATCAAAGGCCAAATATCCCACAAAGAGGTCATGCATGGTGGTTTGTGTCCTTGTTCATGGTCCTTGATCCCTAAGAGAGACCTTTTATTCCCAATGCATGAGTTGCATTGGTTGACATTGTTTGGGACCTTAAGACCCATACCTAGTTCTCAAAAAATTGAATGGTGTCTGTTACCTAAAAAACTAGCACTCTTGCACGATCAAATATAAGTGGACCCAATTAAGACAAGTGGACCTAGTGGACCCAATGCTTAGATTGAAAAATATTCAACGAGGCACACCCAATGCCACCTCAATAAAACCCCATTCCTCTTTAGACCCCTCTCCTTGGGACACGTGAGGCTCTCTGAAACACTAGAAGGAATGGCTTGTAATGGATATGATAACAAGTACTTCTATCCCTACAACACCTTCCTAATGTTAGTAGATCGATGCCTAATAAACCCTTCAGCTTGGAAGGTTATGAGAAATTATGAATATGTAACTCATTGCTGCAATTTTCTATAGTAAAAAACAACAATGGAAAACAAGAGATATCTCTCAGACCAACTGTCGAAAACACACAAACTTTATCTCCCAGCTACCGACACTAAGGGGAGCACCTATTCCCCCTAGGGAATACTAGATTTGGTGGATGAAAGACATAATTTGGAATTTAATTACTCTTTAGTTATGTAATTTACTGCAGTCAAGTTGAATTGAAAAATTTCTTAGCCTCAAATCCCCCTAGGGTCGTCCCGGGTAACCTTGGATTTGACCCAAACTTCCTCAAACCCCTAGGGTTTGAATTTTAATTTGAAATGAACCTATAATAACTCAATAACCATATATTAAACAACCCCTTAGGACTTTCGTCACCTATCCCTAGGATGACACCACCTCCTTTAGGGCATCTTTTAGAGCTAAAATCAATTTTTTTGCAATTTTTTCTATTTTTTGGGGAATTTTATGATATTCTATCAAGATATGAAATATACTACTACAATTAACTAATTCAAAAAATCAAAATGAAATTAATCTAGGGAAAAAATAAATATTTTGGGATTTTTTGCAAAAATATACAAGTTTTAAGGTTTTTCACAATATATGATTATATTTTGGTATTTTTAGCAATATATAGTACATAAATTTGATAAAAAGTATTCTGAGTGAGGATGATGGAAATAAATACATAAGTCTCTTCCCTACAATCCATCGAGGAATTGTGGTTAGCGTTCCTCTCAAGAATTGGCAATCCAATTTTGATGAACTAGGGAAAAACCATGAAACGCAAGGTTGTGTTGGTCTTGAATTAATTAGGGAAAAGAGAGGTTCCAAATTCCTAACAAGAGATACATTTGTATCTTGCATAAAGAAATCCTAATTAACTCTTACCCTTGATGTCATTGATAGTGCAAAACAAGAGAACCAGAGGTCTTACCACAAACGAAGAGCAAAAAAGAAAAGTGGAACCCTCTAAATAATTCTTTCCCTTAGAAAAGACTTGAAAATTAAGTATCGACCTTCAAACACCAAGAAAATACCGGATTGAAGGAACACCACTTAGCCAAGATAAACAAGTAGAAAAAGAGAAATAACTTTATTTGATCCCATGATCTTGTTTTACAAATAAGGAGGATAACCTTATTTATATGGTTGCTAGGATAAATTAAACCTCCTTTATAGGATGACCTACCTACCTACTCTAAGCATGACAAGAGAGATAAGTCAAGTGAAATCATACCACCAGTGTACCCACCTTAGCATATTATTCATGATAGGGATTCTCCTTTTGTATTTGGCAATAATACAAGACAAAGCTATGCCAATGATGAACTGAGTAGAAGTCATTACCTTCAGGGAAATGTAGTTGTAATGATATAAGAGATCATGGACCTGGAAGCCTTCAAACTCTTGTGAAAAAGAACTACTTTTCTCACAAGACCCCTATATCAAAGCTTGGATAGGGCTCAAGCAAAAACTACCTTGATCATATAATTGCTCTCCAAAATCGGTTTGCTACCCTAAATGTATTTTAAAACCAATAAGAAACCTTGAAAGATACGATTGAACACAAGATCTCAAATCTTCCCTAGGAGAGGGCATGCCATGTTGCTCTGATATTGCAATAAAACCATCTTCTTGATGTCCAAAACATGCATTACTCGCCGAGGGACATGATTGTGAATGATAGTCAAGATCTTCCCTAGGAGAGGGTAAACCCACATGTTCAACATTTGCGATAGAAATCTCCATATGTAACCCATAACATCATCAATGGTGAGCGAGTATGTCTAAACCAAATCCTAAGAGATTTCACCAATGGTAGGCTTTCTAAGGTCTTCAAAATTTACACTTTCCTCATCGGAAAAATCATATATGTGCTTTCCAACAAATTTGGAAGTACCCATACCCATATCATGGTCATTAGGAAAATGTACATTATCACATTCATGGAGATCCCCATCAATAGAAAAAAGATCCCCACACCTGTCATCCTAGAGAGAAAAAAGAGATGCATCAACTATGTATTCATGATTATTTTCAATGAAGGATGGATTTTCAAGAGCTTCTTCATTTTGTTCTGAATCTACAATAAAATTTGGCTTTGTCTTATCCAAATTGACACCCTATTCACTTTTGCACGACATAAAAAAAATCATGAGCATCTACTTTGGAACTTGTGTGCCCCAAAGTTTCAAGAACAATACTCTCATCCCTCAAATAATCATAAATGGGAGGGCCAAGAAAGCTCCAATAATCATCATCATCTTCGCCATACACATAATCCTATCATTTTCTTCCAAAATCCCCAAGACATCACGAGAATCTTCTGAAACATGGTACAGAGAACTCACCATTTCCTCACTTTCTTCAATTAGAGCTTCTTATTCCTTTTCAGGAGAAATTCCTTCTTCGATCATAGGACTTGAGATGTCATCAACTTTATCTTCCTCAACAAAATATTGAGTGGAAGACCCTTCAATATGGTTCCCAAATGAGAGCTTTCTAGGGGTTGATCTTCATCACTATCTTCATACGATGAGATTAAAGTGTCATCGTACATTAGATATCCAATATCCCCTTTGAAATTAGGATCCCATCTCTCACAAAAAACCATGACAAATTCTTCGAGCGAGTGAATTCCTTTCATAGGAATCCCTTCATACAATTTGTATACATCATCGTCTATTAGGTCGAAAGACAACATTAACATCTTCATGAACCACTTTTAAGTCTGAAATAGCCTTCATAGATGATATAACATGCAAGTCAGCTAAATCCTTATCTACATGAAATTTTGGGATGTATTTCTTCCAATCATCCTTGTACAGTTCAAAGTCATGGAGTTGATTAGGATATCTCGGGACCCCCAAGAAATCCAATGGATCAAACCAATATTGTACCCATTCTTCATCATAAAATGCCATATCATATTTTTTATGACAAAATGTGTGGAGTCACCAGAATGAGCTTTTCTTCATGATTGACAAATGTTCTCACCCACACACCCGACAATTAGATAAATAGTTGAGGTCTTTGTTTTGTAATGTACTTCTTTGTTTTTTTTTCTTTAGAGGAGTCACTAGATAAGACTTGGCAAGTTAGTACTCACCAATAATATTACCAAAGTACAAAACAAAAACTTACCTCAACCTTCTTACCAAATCTTTGGTTCTTTCCTTAGAGATAGGGATTTAACCCAACAACTTCAAATATTCCCTAGAAACGACACCAAAAAATGTTATAGCATTGTCAGACTTCACGAAATGCTTGGAATTTGGCTATCCAAATTACTAAGATATGTCATTGAAATGAACTGAGGAACTGGTTGGTCCTCGATAATGATGCAAAAAATATTACCTCAAAAACTAGCACTCTTCCACAATCGAAGATAAGTGGAACCAAAAAGGGTATGTGGATCCAGTTGAAAAATGTGGACCTAGTGCTATGATCAACATCTCTTCAAGGAGATACACCCAATGTCACCTTAATGTAAACCCCTTTGAGTTTAGGCCTTTCTCCTTGGGCCACGATAGGCTTCCCGAATGAGGTTAGGATAGTCCCATAATAACACAAAAAAAATACAATCCTATCCCTACAAAAAAACTCCCACCGTTAGTAGACTAGTGCCTTAATGGAGTCAATGAAATAAGTCTCCAATAAACCCTTTATTTTGGAAGGCTAGGAGCATTTATAAAGATGTAAATTATTGTTGTAATTTTCTATATTAAAAAACAACAAAACAAAAACCGAGATATTTCACAAATTAGACAACGAAAATCATGTATTATATCCATCAACATGGGGGTTCCCTAGGGGGGATTGATACACCCTCTTTTGATGGTATCCAAAAGGTAAAAATTGTAAATTCCATAACCCTGAATTATTTTCATAGTAGTGGCTAGTCATTGAGTATGATGAGCCAACCGGGGTTCCATTGAAGACACAAAAGTATGGAGATTATTAAAAGTTTAGTAAGTCCAAAATAAGGAAGATTGTTAAAATTTTAGTCACTCCAAAAATATGCAGAGTCATTAAGTTATGAAACATGTAAAGGAAATGGTGTTCATGCTCAACATTCTTTGTATCACAAATTTGTATATTTCACTAAACAAGTAAACACAAATTTCACATCTCTTCATAATCATAAAATTCACTCATATTGTTGTTTTAATATATATTACAATAAATAAAACGTAATATTATATGTATTACATGTTTATATGCATTGAACATTGTTCAACAAAGATTGAGAAATCAGATTTGATGTTAACAAATAAAAAAATTTAAAATCCTAAAATATTACAAAGTAAGGGACCTTGCATTACCACACATTAATCCCTATTTTAGGATTCAAATTGTTGTTTTCTTTGGAAAATGATTTCTTGGAAAACACCTGAGCACTTCCCTGTTTTTGTATATTTTACCTAAAGTGGGTGGTGCCTAGCCTTAAGGGATCTAAGAGTCAAACTCTTAAACTAGTGACCTCCCCTTCATCCCATGGAGAAATCTAACTCAATTCCATGCTACCCTATTGGATCATTGTTGAAGAGTGGCACAATAATAAAACCAATATTTTCTATTGCTTTGTTGTCTTTACAAAAGCATCTGACATAGTGCCAAAAATAACCTTGGGAATGGATTACAAGAGATAAAAGTTCCTTTTGGGTTGAGAGTTGTTTCCATAAGGTTGTATGAGAATGGTATTGCCATGTTTATGAACTCTAAGGGATGGTGAGAAGAAATTAACTGTAATGTAGGTGTTAAGCAAGGTTGTTTCTTGTCCCATACCCTTTTTGGTATATACATTAACAAGTTGGAGGGTTTCTTGGAAGAAGCAGGTTGTGTTGGCATGACTCTAGCTAGTATAGTCATCATCATTCTTCTCTATGTAGATGATAATGTTCTTATGGAGAAGAGTCCCTATGATCTCAACAAGCAACTAAAAATTCTCAAGGCTTTTTGTTTTAGTACAAGTATGCCTATTAACATTGACAAAATAAAGGATATGATAATCAAATCCAAAATGATCACTTACAATAATTTTGTGTACAAAAGCAATAGCTTGGAGGAAGTAACATCATACAAATATCTCATAATCAATCTCCATTGTATCTTAATTGGAACTATTGCATTGAGAAAATATTAATGTAGGGTGGAAAGCTTATTATGGACTTGAAAATAGTTTTAAATCAATAGACATTGGGATTTGGGATAATAAGAAACTCTTGTTTGAGACTCTCATCGCTCTTGTTATCTTATATGGATGTTGATCCAAATTTATGTGGGAACGAAATGAAAGAGTAGATACATAATCATATACAGAGATATATTCCAAAGAACACAATGATACAGTAAACACACATTCTATTAAATAGCAGAAATAGAATAAACTATAAAATACAATAGCTGGAATGGTGGTAGCCATCTCTTAGAAGAGTTGTGGCCGCTATGCTCAATTGTGCCAAGATGAATACAAAGAGAGGCTGAAAGGGCCTATTTATCATAAGCATGAGGGAAAGAATCTCAAACCTCCAAAAACCTAACCCTGGAAGATGAATCGTCATAACGTTTGCGGCCCCGAGGTGGTTAGTTGAACAATCAACTTCCCGAGGTCATAACTTTTGCATACGATCTCCGTTTGGGGTGCTCGGTAGCCCGTTGGAAAGATCTATCAGACCACGATTTCCCAAAAAACGTCATTTAGGGCCTCAAAACGGCCCCGGAAGTTTGGGACTCAAAAAAATGTAGAACAATTACTAGAAAATTGGCAAAATGGGAAACTGCTTTGAGCCAGTGGAATATGTGGGTGGCCACCGATATCCATCTGGATCAATCCTCCCCCCTTAGGAAGCAATGGTCTCCATTGCATCAAATCCCTTATCATATGTGGAACTATGTGTTGAGTTGAGCTCCTGGTACGGCGTTTGCTGAAGCGGAAAGGTTTCCTTACTTTGACATCTTCAGAGGGTTGTAATTGTTGTTGATGGATGCGCTGGAGCTGTTCAACAGTTTTGGTTGTTGTGGTATCCTTGGTCTGCACCAGTGTGGATGGTTTCTTTTTGGAGGAGCACCTTGAATGCGTGGCCTTGCACTGTAGAGGTGCCCGAATAGGCGATGCTGCACTGACTTTGTGTTCTTCTTGTTTCTGTTGAGTAGAAGGATAATGTGCAGAGGTTGTGGATGTCTCTGCGATCTGATGTTCACCTTTAGTGGCAATTGCAAGTAGGGAAAATTTCCTAGTGTGGGCGATTATCTTCCTTCCCTGCTTGGTTGGGGTAGGTGCAACTATCTCTGGTATCCGATAGAGTTATCCTCCCAAAGTGACAATGACACTGCGAGGTTGTGATTCATATACAACATGATGCTTCCACATATATGGTTGTCCTAAAACAACATCGCATACTTCAAGTGGGGCCACATCACACAATACCTTGTCTTTGAAGGGCTTGATGCCATATGGTAGGCGGCATTGGTGACTAACGCGGATCCCTCGTCCTTGGCTTAGCCATCCAATGGTGTATGGTTGTGGGTGTGGTGTTATTGGTAGCTCCAATCTCTTGATGACTTCTGCTGAGATCAGGTTCTTTTGGCTGCCGCTGTCCACAACAAAGTGTATGGGAATTCCCTTCACCCACATATGTGAGTGGAAAAGGCATTCCTCTGCCTCCGACTCTTTAGGTTCCTCTGGTTGAATTTGTATGGTGGCAACAACGACACTGGATTCTGCATCAATGATCTGATTCCCTTTCCACGCAGCTATGGAATTAGGTTATGAGTTAGAATCGGAACTGGGATCTGATTCTAAAGCTTTGATCTTAGCCACCAATGACTGTTTTGAGCAACATTCATCAATGTTGTGCCAGGGGATTTTGTGGAACTCGCACCACTTCCTGGTTTCCTTCTTTGTCTTTTCGTTACCCTTCTTCGCTTGTGGGTGGGACTGGTTGTCCTTTCCCTGACCTGTGTTCTGCGAGCCAGAGTTTCCCTTGCCCTACTTCTGCGTAGGTCCAAAGTCACGCTTGTTCTTTTGTTGAAATTTCTGCTCAATTTTGACAGCATATCTATAGGCGGATCCGAGTGAAGAGATTTCCAGGAAATCTATCTTTGTTCGTATGTACTAGTGTAGGCCACTGCGATATTTCAGTACTAGGTGCCGCTTGGAGTCCTTGATACCCAGATTTGTGCACAAGGTATGAAATTTGTTGGTGTACTCCGACACCGTTTGGTCCCGCTCTTGGTGCAGAATGGTCCATTTTGTGTACTGGTCATCATAGTTTCCAACAGGGTAATATTGTTCCTTGACGGCATCTATAAAAGAGGCCCACGTGGGATTGGAATATTCAAACAATCTAGAATCGTCTGATGAGTTTTGCTCACAATAAGTTTCCCACCAATTTTTGACATGGGGGACGACCTTGAGGAGCGCAAAGACGATCTTTTCCCTATCGAAAAAATTGTGGACAGAGAAATACCCTTCTAGTAGATTCAACCGTTTATCTATGGCATCGGCATCGATCTGGCTTTCAAATAAAGGGATATCAAAGTTAACTTGTACCTTGAAGGGAGTCGCATCTTCGAAATGGCTGCTTGTCGAAGGTGTATCTGTTGCCGTCGGCATGCGTCGAAGGATCTGGGCGAAATTATCCATCATCTCGTTCCTATGTCGCGCGAGGGCTTCCTCAAGCAACGACTTGATAGGATCTACTGCGCCGTCATCTCTCTTTTCTTCCGCCATGGGAGGTCGTTTGGGGCGGCGAGAGTGGTCTTCCCCAAGTGACACTAGTTCGAGACCCAACTCTCTGTATCCTGACCTCGTCGGGGACATGCACCGAGAAACAATCAAAGAGCGGACTGCTCTGATACCACTGATCCGGATTTATGTGGGAACGAAATGAAAGAGTAGATACATAATCATATACAAAGATATATTGCAAAGAACACAGTGATACAGTAAACACACATTCTATTAAATAGCGAAAATAGAACAGACTGTAAAATACAATAGTTAGAATGGTGGTAGCTATCTCTTAGAAGATATGTGGCCGCTATGCTCATTCGTGCCAAGATGAATACAAAGAGAGGCCGAAAGGGCCTATTTATCATAAGCATGAGGGAAAGAATCCCAAACATCCAAAAACCTAACCCTAGAAGATGAACCGTCATAAAGTTTGCGGCCCCGAGGTGGTTAGTTGAACAGTCAACTTCCCGAGGTCGTAACTTTTGCATACAATCTCTGTTTGGGGCACTCGGTAGCCCATTGGAAAGATCTATCCGAGGACTACACCGAGGACCCTAAAGTGGAAAAACTTCATCATACCACAATTTCCCAAAAAACGTCGTTTAGGGCCTCAAAACGGCCTCGGAATTTTGGGACTCGAAAAACTATAGAACAATTACTAGAAAATTGGCAAAATGGGAAACTGCTTTGAGCCAGTGGATTAGGTGGGTGGCCACGGATATCCATCTGGATCAGATGTGAAGTTTATAGTTGCAACATCCCTAGAGATCAATCATGGATAAGGACATAGAAATCCAAACATATAATCTTGAAATTAAAGACAGTACACCATATCCTCTCCTCCTCATAGAAGTGATTCTCTTCCCCATTGAGAGCATGGTTATGACTAGGTACCTAATGTAAGGGTGTGTGCAAGCTAGTGAGGGTCTCTTTTGACGTGTTAGATGCAATGGAAAACTTAAAAAACAGTCATCCATCAACTTACATGGATATTTTGAGACACATACACAACCAATCTTGCGATGAGTAAAAAAGATGAAACGTAGGAAATTGAATGATGTTTCCGAATATATGATTTTTTTCTATTGAAAATGTTCTTAACTATCTGAAGTTTGATCTTTTTAAAATACGGATTTTATTTTTTGGACAAATTATAAGGTATATGTTTTTGTGGGTGCAACCTTTGAATGCATAAATGATGGAATCAAGTTACAAAAAATGGTAGACATATAGAGAACATCTATTACTAGTGCACCGCTATTTTTCCAATTTTTTCTTCTTTTTTTAAAAATTATCTAAGTGATCGAACCTCGAAAATAGTATGCCAAGTGTGGGTGCAGCCTTTGAAGGTCTTAATGAAATTATTTCAAAACGGTTTTTTTTATAGCATGTAGAGGTCAGTGTCCTTTAGTGCACCATAATGGTTGCAGAATTAATAACCATCAATGATGTCCAAAACATGATAATAACGTCCATATTCAATTCGAATGCCAAGGAATCCCTAGAGTTGGTTGGTTTCATGGTCTCTAGGTGTTGTTCACAATGCTTGAGAACGGCAAGGTTCAATAGGGATTATGGTATTTTTCACCCCTATGACCATGCTTTGTCTTGGTAGGCATTTCTATATATAAACCCTACTCGTTTTGCATGTACCACACTTGAAGATCAAAGACCCCAAATATGTTGTGTGTTTGTTGAAGTACTTGTTGTAACATCCCCATTTTTTAATCTAACCATAGAATGGGTTGTCACAAATTCCATAATTCAAAATTTTACCCCATAGTGACCATTATTTGAAATCATAACTAATTTAACCTAATATGAGTACAATAATTTATAAAATGCATGTATAGGTGTATAAATATAAATCGTAGCATAATTAACAACTATATTTCACACACATAACATGCATAAACCATAATGCTCACAAAAAGAAAAATATAAATTTGCATATTCATAAACAATAATGAATACTTATCTTTAACCAAAGAAGATCGAAGAAACTAGTTGTGTAAGAGAAAATTTCCACCCAACCATAGGCATCATTTGTAGATGCCACCCCCAAGCTAGGCTATGAGGCCACCAGGGTGAAGGAAACAACTACAAGCTCCACTCTCTCTTTTTCTCTCATGCTTAGCCAACCTGCTTACTACATAGCACTACAAGAATTTCATTTAGCCATCCCAACCATGGATCTCTCTTCCACTACCTCACACAATGCCACCATAATGCAAGAAATTCCTACTTTCTCTCTTCTCAACAATCCCTCAGAGTATTCAACCCTTATAGTGCTCTCCAATGTGTGCAAATTGAGTTCAACCCATTGTATGTTTTCAAAGAATTACTTGTAAAATAAATTCTTGGCTTCTTAAGCATCCAAGGAGTATCAAATAAACAATGGGTAAAGGTTTCCTAGATTACCTATCCTCTATGCTCATATATATAGGCATCATTTTTCACTCTATTTTTGCAATTTCCTCTTCACAATGTTGATTTGTGGTTAATTTCTCAGTTTGGTAAGTGTTGGTAATTGAGAGAACAAATGAAAACTATGTAGTTCATGAATTATGCATGGAGAATGAGTGATAGAGTCAATTGAAGATTAGAGAATTAGTGAAAAGGAAGATGAAATTACTTCTAACCATGGATACAAGAATCTTACCATTTTCATAAGAAGTATAGCATCTCGTGCTTCCATAACTACAAGAGAAAGCTTTCCCACCAACCTCACACATGCACTCAATGATTGGGTTTGATAATTCAAAAGAGGTAAATGGATTATTTGAGACACATGGTAGAAAAAGAATGAGTTCTAAGGATGACACTTGGGAAAAGAGTATTTACTTTCCCATGTGCCTCTTTTTCTTTCCCCTACTAGTGGAATCATATCCCCTCTATTACTCTTTACACAACACATTGGTCTATTTTATTATTTTCCAATATAAAATTTATGTAGATTTACATCATTGTGATAAGCCAACCACATGGAACATATATGGATATTTACATAATATATGCCTAGCCATTCACTAGCTAAGCCTTGGCCTTGGGATCTACGCTATGAATCTTTACTAGTATATTTACATCATTTTACATAATATGATTTAACACATTCTAAGGGTCAAAATTGGGGGTTTTACACTTGCACAAGGCTCTTCATGTTTAGAATCTTCCATAATATCATAAGACACTACTTTTTAGTCTTTGATGATGGTTAATTCCTCATAAACCATCCATGATCTCATGTAGGAGTATGTTGACATGTTCATGGTTCTTGAGGTGAATATTTGTTTAGGTCTTGGGTATGTTTTTATCCTCTCATAGATAATGTTAATTTCCTAAGGATGTTTCTTCCACACTACAACTATGGTTAAGGCCTTGAGAACCATCCATGGTGCATGACACATATCAATGGAACCCATATCGAACTCCTAGAGAATAGAAACCCTAGTGAAGGTTCATGTTGTGGTTTATTGTTTATTTATGGTATTTGAGCTTGATAAGGTTCCATTAGGAATTAAGGCCTTTATTTTCCTTCTTGATGATGTGGTATGGTATAGACCCATTTCTAGTGCATAAAACCTACCCATAACACTTGTATCCCACAAGAAGGACTCTAAATAACCCCTACAAAGAACTCATGTGTGTTGGTATGAGGACTCATTCACAACTCTTAAGCACAATAAGATTCAACATTATCTTGAGGCGCTTTTTTTCTTTCCTTAATCATGTTCAAGACCCTACGATGCATCCTTAGTGTGAAAAAGTTATTAATGTCATCCATATATAACCTTGATGCCAAGGATCCCCTAGAGACCTGGTTTATGTTGTGGTTTGTGTTGTTCTTTATGGTTACTTATCCTAAGTAGTAGTGTTTAGGGCCCAAGGCCCAAGCATTTTTATCACCTTACCCTAGTGTTAGAACTATAAAATATCTTCATGTTGTGCTCAATCCCGATGTATCTCCCCTTGACCATGTTTAGATATTAAAGAGCATTTCCAATACCCAAAACTTACTCATGGAACCCATATCCCACTTATATGCTAAATATGTTAGGATTAATACTCCCGATGAGTTTTGCTCACAATAAGCTTCCCACCAATTTTTGACATGGGGGACTGCTGTGATGAACCTGCAATAATTAATTAATGCAAATACACGAGATATCAAAAATAATAGAACAAAATCACTTTTATATTGATCACGGGCCACTTCGAGGGGGCAACCTCCTTTGAGAAATCTCAATACAATTAACTTCACGGTGCCTTCAATGACCTCAACACACACTTATATACTAAGTCTATGCCCAAAACTATGAGTCAAAACCATGGGACATATAATACTACGGGACGACTTACAAAGCATATGCGTCCGATACTATGGGTCAATACTATGGGCTAATATAAACTACGGATCAACAAATAATACGGGACGACTTACAAAGCATATGCGTCCAACAACAATATACTAACATAGTAAAGAGAAGGGTTGACATAGGTTCCTAACATCCCCTCTCCCTTAGAAAAAGCTTTGTCCTCAAAGCTTTGGTTGGAGAAATTGCTGCAGAATCTGAAGGAGTGGTTCCCCGGTAGCATCCTCGGGTTGCATTTCAGGCCACTGACGCCTTTGGAGTGTCAAGGAGGATTGCTTGGAAGGCTGTAGATGAAGAAGAACCCTGTCAGCTGCGTGGAAAATGCGCTCAGAATGGTGCTGATCGGCTTGTTGTTTCAGGCGAATTCTGGCCATGTGAAGATTGTCCTGCAGAATGAGAAGAATCTGATCGCGGTTTCGAAGAACCGAGTCAATTTCCTTAACTGGGGAGCTGCTAAGGGTGTATGGAAGAAGAACTGGCGGTGTTTTTCCATAGACTGCTTCATATGGTGTCCTTTGAGATGTGGTATTGTACCACCAGAGCGCTGCTAGGAAATCCATAGAAAGAGTTGGCCAAAGCTGTGTAGGGATGGGCAAGGGTTTGAGCAATCCCGAAAGGAGTGTCGTTTCCCCCTTGTTGACTTGGAAAGTATCATCGTCAGCCACCATCTGTTGAATTGTCATTTTTAGTCCCTGCCAAAAGAAGTTACATTGTTCCTAGTCATACATTTTGCAGAACCCAGAGTGCCCTGTTGATGAAGAAGCATGGAGTTCATAGAAGAGATAGCCCTGTTGAACATATTGCAACCAATTTGGAACAAGCAGAGAAAGAGTTGTAAGAGAAACTGGGTCATCAATTGTGCGAGAAGGAGCATCTTCCACCATATTGTCCTTACCCTTCTTGTAAGTGATCACATAGGGATAACCCATGAGTTGGATAACCCATTTCAGGTGTGTTGGGGAGGAGACTCATTGTTCCAGAAAATTTTCCAGACTCGGGAGATCAGTCTTGATGCAGAAATAATTCCCTAATAGGTATGGCTGCCACTTCTGTACTACATGCAAAATAGCCATCATTTCCTGCTGAGAGGTAGATGTGGCTAAATTCTTACGGGAAAGGTCTCTTGAAGGCAGCAAGCGCATTGGTTCAGCAAAGATACCTGCATATCTATCCAAGGAAGTAGTGGAGACTGTTGATGGGTGCATCTGAATGGAATTGAGCTAAGCGATGACACCATGTGAATTCTTCTTAAGGATTTTTTCCAGGCGATGTGAACTGATGATGCAGAGAGACCCTGGTTGTAAGCCCATAAATTTTTGTTGTGCCCCATTGAATTTAAACTGCATCCAAAGTTCAGCAAAATCCCATAAGATGGGGCCAAGTGTGCGTAGCCATTGAACGCCCAAAACCACATCACATCTGCCTAAGGACAAGGCAAACATGTCAGAGTGTAGGTTATAATCTTCCATAGAGATACGCACATTGTGACACTTCCCCTTGCAAGGTAAGGTGCCCCCATTGGAAACCATGACTTCAAAGTTGGAGCAAGGATGGACAAAACAATCAACCTGTTTGGCAATCCGAGGGTCAATGAAGTTATGAGTGCTACCAGAATCAATGAGTATGGTAAGAGGGAGCTTCTTGAAGTATCCCCTGACCCGCATTGTTTGTGGAATGGTGACGCCGGTTACAGCATGGAGAGAGATCTCGGGTGGTTCGTCCTGAGATGGGGTGTCAACAGGCGAGTGTTGAATGTCGACCTGATCATCTACTGTATCTGTAGCTTCTTCACCAAGTTCTAAGGCAGGCGGAGAATCCACATCCAAGAGATAGAGCTTTTGTTGAACACATCTATGTCCTCGAGTGAATTTCTCATCACAATTATAGCAAAGCCCTTTTTCTCGGCGTGCCTGCATTTCTATTTCAGACAAATGCTTGATAGGATTTGGTTGAGGAGCAGGCGTGATGGGAGGTCGTTGGGAACCCATATTTCTGAAGGGAACAAAGGTGGGTTTGGAGCGTTTTTGAGCTGCGATCTTGTCCTCGGCCAGCTTAGCCAACCCTAGGACTTCCATCATTGTGTTGGGACAAAACATTTTGACCTCTGAGCGGATTTCATCCTTGAGACCACTGATAAAACAACTCCTGTAGAATTCATCAAACAATCCTTCTGTGTGATTGGCCAATTTCTCAAATTCTGTCTGATACTCTCTCACTGTGCCAATTTGGTGAAGTTTTGTGAGTGATCCTGTGAAATCGTCAAAAGCACTAGGACCAAATCGTGGCAAAATGAGTTGGCAAAAATATATCCAGTTTGGCTCGGGATGAGCTTTGATGTACCAACGGTACCATTGAAGGGCTTCCTGTTCCAAATGAAAGGATGCAAGTGGAACTTTCTGGGCATCAGAAGTATTATGCAGACTGAAATATTGTTCTGCTCGATATATCCATCCAGTCGAATCAATACCATTGAAGCGAGGAAAATCAAGCTTCGGCCCACGAAAATTGCTAGAAGAAGAGAACCCGGTGGCTGCAAAAGATTCTGGCTGTCTGGTATTGTTCATGGCTGAATGTTGAAGATGGAGGCTGAGAAATTTTTCATCCAGTTCTTGGAGTTTGGTTTGGATGGCTGCAAGTGCTTCCTCCATGGTGTGTGCTCCTGCACGGGTGACAACCATAACCAGGGTTTTTTTTTTTTTTTTTGGTGGAATGGGTAGAAAAACAGAAGCTGATTTAGTAAAGGGAAATTTGGATTAGGGAAACAATCTGATGGGTAATTGGGGTTTGACTAGATTTTGGACACTGTCGAAAGGACAAGAAAGCAAAAAGGGGGATTTCAGAAGCGGGGTGATAGAATGAGAAAATTTGGCAGAAAGAGACAAAGAAGCAGAATTCAGAAAGGAACTCTGTGGTAAAATTTGAAGGTGATTGGGTGAAATCTGAGGAAGTTATGGAAAACCCTAAAAATAGACAAATGTGGGATTTCGGGCTTTCGGAAGGGGAATTGGGGATAGGGTCCTCAGGAATGAAAGATGCAGAATGGAATGACAGGGGTTCCCCAAAATTTTATTTTATTTTATTTATTATTTTTTTTTTTTTTCCAGAAATGGATCGGCAACAGCGGCGCAGAAGGGATCGAAAATGGCTGGATCTGAAACGGGGACTGGATCTGGAACGAATTTCAGAATAGATCTGAAACGGCTGGATCTAGAGCGGAAGTGATCGGCAACAGTTCAACTGAAAATAGATATGGACCCCAGGTATGTACGGCTTCCTAACAAATCAGGTGTTTCACTCGGCCACCAATGCTGTCTGACGGCTTGCATATTGGGGCAGTACCCCTCACTCCACGGCTCAGGTAAAACTGATAACCGCTTTGCCACAAACGACAGCTCTTGGTTTACCTCACGGGTGGGAACTAGTCAATCAGGTAGGGGTCGTTTCCCTTTTCGCTGGCAGGTCCTCTCAATGGGCCAGCTACTTTGGGGTTCCTGTGGTACTCCTCACAATGATTTTTAGGGCTTATGCCCAAGTACTTCCCACAGTTAAGAGGATAGGGATTATTCCCAAATCCGAAGCTGCAACAGATGCGAAAAAAATTTGGCAGAAATTCCACCCAACGAGCCCAAGAAAGTGCTCTGATACCAGATGTGATGAACCTGCAATAATTAATTAATGCAAATACACGAGATATCAAAAATAATAGAACAGAATCACTTTTATATTGATCACGAGCCACTTCGAGGGGGCAACCTCCTTTGAGCAAGCTCAATACAATTAACTTCACGGTGCCTTCAATGACCTCAACACACACTTATATACTAAGTCTATGCCCAAAACTATGAGTCAAAACCATGGGACATATAATACTACGGGACGACTTACAAAGCATATGCGTCCAATACTATGGGCTAATATAAACTACGGATCAACAAATACTACGGGACGACTTACAAAGCATATGCGTCCAACAACAATATACTAACATAGTAAAGAGAAGGGTTGACATAGGTTCCTAACAACTTCCTTGAGGAGCGCAAAGACGATCTTTTCCTTGTCGAAAAACTTGTGGACAGAGAAATACCCTTCTAGTAGATTCAACCATTTATCTATGGCATCGGCATCGATTTGGCCTTCAAATAAAGGGATATCAAAGTTAACTTGTACCTTGAAGGGAGTCCTATCTTCGAAACGACTGCTTGTCGAAGCTGTATCTGTTGCCGTCGGCATGCGTCGAAGGATCTGGGCAAAATTATCCATCATCTCGTTCCTATGTCACGCGAGGGATTCCTCGAGCAACGACTTGATAAGATCTACTGCTCCGTCGTCTCTCTTTTCTTCCGCCATGGGAGGCCGTTCGGGGCAGCGAGAGTGGTCTTCCCCAAGTGAAACTAGTTCGAGACCCAACTCTCTGTATCCTGACCTCGTCGGGGACATGCACTGAGAAACAATCAAAGAGCAGACCGCTCTAATACCACTGATCCGGATTTATGTGGGAACAAAATGAAAGAGCAGATACATAATCATATACAGAGATATATTGCAAAGAACACAGTGATACAGTAAACACACATTCTATTAAATAGCGGAAATAGAACAGAATGTAAAATACAATAGCTGGAATGGTGGTAGCTATCTCTGAGAAGAGATGTGGCCGCTATGCTCATTCGTGCCAAGATGAATACAAAGAGAGGCCGAAAGGGCCTATTTATCATAAGCATGAGGGAAAGGATCCCAAACATCCAAAAACCTAACCCTAGAAGATGAACCGTCATAAAGTTTGCGGCCCCGAGGTGGTTAGTTGAACAGTCAACTTCCCGAGGTCATAACTTTTGCATACGATCTCTGTTTGGGGCACTCGGTAGCCCGTTGGAAAAATATATCCGAGGACTGCACCGAGGACCCTAAAATGGATGTGCTCCATCATACCATGATTTCCCAAAAAACGTCATTTAGGGCCTCAAAACGGCCCCGAAAGTTTGGGACTCGAAAAACTGTAGAACAATTACTAGAAAATTGGCAAAATGGGAAACTGCTTTGAGCCAGTGGATTAGGTGGGTGGCCACCGATATCCATCTGGATTAGATGTGAAGTTTATAGCTGCAACATCCCTAGAGATCAATCATGGATAAGGACATAGAAATCCAAACATATAATCTTGAAATTAAAGACAGTACACCATATCATCTCCTCCTCATAGAAGTGATTCACTTCCCCATTGAGAGCACGGTTATGACTAGGTACCTAATGTAAGGGTGTGTGCAAGCTAGTGAGGGTCTCTTTTGACGTGTTAGATGCAATAGAAAGCTTAAAAAACAGTCATCCATCAACTTACATGGATATTTTGAGACACATACACAACCAATCTTGCGATGAGTAAAAAAGATGAAATGTAGGAAATTGAATGATGTTTCCGAATATATAATTTTTTTCTATTGAAAATGTTCTTAACTATCTAAAGTTTGGTCTTTTTAAAATACAGATTTTATTTTTTGGACAAATTATAAGGTATATGTTTTTGTGGGTGCAACCTTTGAATGCATAAATGATGGAATCAAGTTACAAAAAATGGTAGACATATAGAGAACATCTAGTACTAGTGCACCGCTATTTTTCCAAAAAAAATTAATTTTTTTTTTATTTTAAATTATCTAGGTGATCGAACCTCGAAAATAGTATGCCAAGTGTGGGTGCAGCCTTTGAAGGTCTTAATGAAATTATTCCAAAATGGTTTTTTTATAGCATGTAGAGGTCAGTGTCCTTTAGTGCACCATACAATGTTTTTCCAAAATGGTTGAGAAACAAAAGAGTTATGGACGAAACACTAACAATGTGTGTTTTTAGTTAAGGAGTCATGACACAAGAAAAATAAGAAAAAAATAGAAAAATATATATATTCTTTTTAAAAATTACATATTTGGAATCTGTAGAAACAATGTTACCCGTTTCTAAAATTTCATAAAAAATGATGTGCAGCATACTGTAATCAACGGCTAAACACGGGCATTTTGAGAAAAATGGTGAGATGTCTAATTAGCTATGGTTTACCATATTCCATACCACAAGTTTGGTTAACCCGAAGCTAAGTCCGAAGCAGACACATAGGAAGAGTGATGACACCCAAATAGGTGACAAGGCTTTGTCTTAGGGCGAAGAAATGCGAGCGTGTTTATTTTAAATTCAAATTTTCCTTTCCCGCCTATCTTGGTGCCATGAAAACCAAAACACGCGCATGTTTTAGCTCTACAAAACACACGTGTGTTTTAGCTCTACAAAACGTGCGTGCATTTTGTAGAGCTAAAATACGTGTGCATTTTTGTAAAAATCAAATTTACCTTAGGGGTAAGGGGGAGAAGGGGGGGTTGGGGAGTATGGGTTTAGGGAGGATTAGGGTAGTTAGAGGGAAGAAGTTGTAAGGGGTTGGGGTAGAGAGAGATATGGGGAGGTGGTAAGTCATAGGGGAGGGCGATTACAAGAGACAAAGAGTGAGAGGGGTAGGGGTAGGGGGAGTATGATAGAGAGAGAGAGAGAGAGGGTTAGGGTTAGGGGAAGTAGAGAGAGAAAGAGAGGGTCGGATGGTGTGGTTATGAGTAGGGAGAGTAGGAGGGGGATTAGGGAGAGAGAGGGAGGGTTAGGGGTAATGAGAGTGAGAGAGAGAGAGAGATAGAGAGAGAGAGAGACGAGGGTGTTGGGGGAGAGAGAGATGGGTAGGGGTAAGGTGTAGGTGGAGGAGTAAGGGGGAGAAAGAGTGAAAGATGGGATTAGTAATGGTTAGCGGGGATAGGTGGGAGAGAGACAAAGATGAGGATG
The DNA here is from genome assembly GCA_027924585.1 of Larix kaempferi. NCBI lineage: Eukaryota > Viridiplantae > Streptophyta > Pinopsida > Pinales > Pinaceae > Larix > Larix kaempferi. The sequence continues at coordinate 10,165,505 of BSBM01000848.1, forward strand.
GGGGTTAACGGTAGGGGGAGGAGTAGGAGGGTGAGAGAGTTAGAGAGGGAGTTAGTAAGGTTAATGGAGATGAGAGAGAGAGAGAGTAGAGAGGTTAGTTGCATGAGAAAGAGAGGGGGGTGTTAAGGGATTGGGGTTGAGAGAGATGGGTCGGGGATATAAGTAGGTGGAGGAGTAGATAGAGAGAGAGCCCAGGGGTGGAGGGGTAGAGAGTGTGGGTGATTAGGGGTAGGGGGGGTGGAAAGAGAAAGAGATAGAGATTATGGTGGAGGGAGGTGTAGAGTGAGGAGTGGTGTTGGGGGAGAGAAAGAGATAGAGATCGGGGTGGGGGAGGGATGGGGGTTTAGGGAGGATTAGGGAAGTTAGAGAGAAGGGAGGTATAGGGTGGGGGAAGAGAGAGAGAGAGAGAGAGAGAGAGAGGTGGGGTGTAGTAAGTGGTATGGGGAGAAGGATTAGGAGAGGCAAAGAGAGAGAGGTTTAGGGTTAGAAAGAGAGAGGAGGGGGTGGTTATGGGTAGGTAGATTAGGAGGGGTTTTAGGGGTTGTGAGAGTGTGAGAGAGAGTGGTGGGGAGGTTGTTATGGGTTTGCGGGGGAGAGAGAGAGATGTGGGGGTTAGGTGTAGGTGGAGGAGTGGTGGAGAGAGACAACAAGAGAGGGGATCAATGAGGGTTAGAGAGAGAGAGAGGTAAGAGGATTAGGGGTGAGAAAGAGTGAGAGAGGGCATTAGTAAGGGTGAGAGAGAGAGAAGAGGGGTTTAGTGGTAGGGGTAGGAGTAGGGTGTGTGTGTGTGTGTGTCTGAGAGAGAGATAGAGAGAGGAGCAAGGGAGTGTTAGGGAGTTGGGGAGAGAGAGAGAGGGTTGGGAATTAGGTGTAGCTGGAGGGGTAGGGGAAAGAGAGATCAAGAGCAGAGGTTATTAATGGTTAGGGGGGATATGGGGGAGAGAGAGAGAGAGAGAGAGAAAGCATGAGTAGGAGGAGGATGAAGACGGGGTGTTAGAGGTAGGAAGAGGAGAAGGGAGGTGAGAGAGTGAGGGAGGGGGTTAGTAAGGGTCAGGGAGAGGAGGGGAGAGAGAGAGGGGGAATGGGGGTTAGTGGTAGGGGGAGGAGTAGGTGTGTGTGTGTGTGTGTGTGTGAGAGAGAGAGAGAGAGAGATGTGGGGGTTAGGGGTAGGTGGAGGAGTAGAGGTGTGTGTGTGTGTGTGTGTGTGAGAGAGAGAGAGAGAGAGAGTTAAGGGTTAAGGGGGGAGGGTGTGGGTGATTAGGGGTAGGGGGAGGAGGGGGGTTGAGGGAGAGATACAGATACAGATTGCGGTCGGGGGGGTAGGGATATAGGGAGGATTAGGGATGTCAAAGAGAATGGGGGGTATAGGGTGGGGGTAGAGAGAGAGAGAGGGGCAGAGGGGGTGTTTATGGGTAGGGATAGTAGGAGGGGGATTAGGGGAGAGAGTGAGATTTTAGGGGTAGTGATAATTTTAGAGAGAGAGGGAAGTTTTAGGGGGGTGGGGAAGAGAGATAGGGGTGGGTGTTGAGTGTAGGTGGAGGAGTAGGGCAGAGAGAAAGGGCGAGAGGGGGTTAGTATGGGTTAGGGGGAATAGGTGAGAGAGAGAAGGAGGAGGAGTGAGAGAGGGGGTTAGTAAGAGTTAGGGGAGAGAGAGAGAGAGAGAGAGAGGAGGGGGGGATAGAGGTAGTGAGAGGAGTAGGAGGTAAGAGTGGGAGAGAGTGGGGGGGTGTTAAAGGATTGGGGGAAATATAGAGAGGGTTAGTATTTATGGGTAGGTAGAGGAGAATGAGAGAGAGAGAGAGAGAGAGAGAGAGAGAGAGAGAGGAGGAGGAGGAGGAGGAGGATACGTGTGGGACTTGTCTTGGTGATGATAAAAAATGAGAACATTAAAAATATTTTGATGGCTACGTATATAAAATGAACATCTTTCATGAAGAAAGCGAATATGACTTGGTGTATTAGACTTGGCTTGGTAATGATTTAACATGAAAAATATTTGGATGGCTAGGTATATAGAATGAAAATAAATATTAGTAAGGGCTAGGTGGAAGGGGGGGAATAGAGAAAGAGAGGAGTAGGGAAGAGAGAGATGGGTGGGGGGGGGGGGGGTTACGGGTTTGGGGAGAAGTAGGGAGATTAGAGAGAAAGGGGGGTATAGGCGAGGAGTGTGGGTATTGGGGTAGAGAGAGAGAGAGAGGAGGAGGGAGGGGGGTGGTAGGGGCCTGGGGGGCAGAGACAGGGGTAGGTGGAAGGTGTGGGTTATTAGGGGTAAGGGGTGTTAGGGAGTTAGAGAGGGGGTGTTAGGTGTTGGGGGGGGATGTTACGAGGTTGGGGGGTGTTAGTGAGTTGGAGAGTGTCATGTAGGTGATTAGGGATTTTGAGAGGGGGTGTTAGGGGGTTGGGGAGGGGTGTTAGGGGGTGTTAGTGGTTGTATTTATGGAATAAAATATTATTTACAAAATGCACGCACGTTTTGGTTCTCTAAAACCCACACATGTTTTGGTTCTCCAAAACGCGTATGCGTTTTGGTTCTCTAAAACATGTACACATTTTGGAGAACCGAAATGCGTAAGCATTTTGTTCTCTTAGCCTTTGTGGCATCCCACTTGGCTGCCTCGGGCTTTCCCATTCCTATGTTTAATAAACGTGTACGTGTTGTTGAATTCTACAACAATAACATGTTTTGCAAAACATCCTTTGCATCTAAAAGGTCCCCCATCTTTGTGCAAGGACCCATAAAAGAGCAACATAAACAACATGGGAGACAAGAGTTTACCTAAGATTGCTTCAAACAAACACTTGTCAAAACCACCTGTGGCTTAAGAAAGGTTAGCATAAATATGCCATGTTTTGGTTAAATCACTAGGAAGTCAAGGAAGAAGTCACTCTATAGATTTGTGATAATATTAAAGTAATATATTACATTTAAGGAGAATTAATTATTCAATAAAGAATTAGACGATAAGAGAAAATTAAGATACTATAGGGAGGTGATCAACCATAATCTAGAAGATCAAAAGTATCTCTCTTTTAACTAGAGTAAAGAAGAAAATCAACATTGCCAAAATAAAAACAAACTCTCACGAGCTCCATATTGAAGCAAGGTGCTAGACAATTCCTAAAACACCATGGGATGGAAGAATTTCTCATCTTTGTGACAATAAGAGGGTTGAACATGAAAAACACATTCTCTTAGAATGTCCTACATACACCCACATTAGATCACAATTTCATAACATTTTCTATAACACTGACCTTCCTAACCTCTTAACTCATCACAACTATGGTGATTTAAAAATGCTTCTTTTAAAGCTTTTTGGGAATATAAATAAAATTTTGAGATGTGCTTGTAATGAGAACCCAATGTGACCATCAGTTATTATCACCAAGAAAATCAAAAGTAACTATGTCATCTTCTAGGATTTACATGGACGGTATTGCCACCAGTATCGATGCTTGTTACAGTTTTATCTAGCCTCTTATTTCAATACAAACACCCTATAAACACAACCATCTTTAATTAATTTAAACACATAGATTTATGGTCATGTTTTATTGTGATCCATGCTAATATATTATTCAAACCAGTGACAAAATTTTATGTTCAAACTAATCCACATAACCAATAACTTTGTTAAATTACATCCTTTGTTAATTTATAGTTAGTAAATTATGGAACTTGATTGTCACTGTATGCATGTATGTGTGCATTGTGTAGGCTAATGGATTATGATTGTGATAATGGATTATGATAATGGTGAGAGTTTTCCATCACTATCCATGTTCGATTCTTAGAGTGATGAGGCCTTTGGAATCTAAAACTACCAGTCAATATGCTAGAAAAATAGGAACGCAGAACAATAACATAAAACAAGATGCAGAAATAAAACACATAAACATAATACAAGAGAGACAACAATATACGTGGTTCAACCAATATGGGCTACGTCCATGAAGAAATTGCAAGTCCTTTTATTATATCGTCCAGCAAATGAAGGGATACAGCCCGTAGCACATCCATTGCAACTTCCTCTTCGCTCTCTCACAGTCTCTCTCACACAATCACAGAGATCCTTTTTCACAATACTCTATAGCCATAATACATTTATCTCATACATAAAGAGGGTTTCCTTCTAGGGCTAAAATCGCTAACATAACTTCTACCATTGGATTTGAGATCTTATGAACGATTCAGATTGACTACGAAATTACAACATTTTACAAGGCAATACAAATTTCTTCCTGGAGCTTTGTGCCCAAACACCCGCCAAGGACTCGCTGCCCCCCCCATGGACCCCCATGGGAGCGCTAAGCCCTCGCGCACCCCCCCGTTGGGACAAGTGTACAGTCCACCTGCACAACATATAAAACTCGGGTACAACAAGATCTCTAAATCGGGAAGATAATCAGGCTCCACAACCAACACAATAGAGTGATGAAATGTCTCAAGTATGATACTTGCCATTAAATCTAAATTTGGAATCCCTCTCCCAGTAGATACACATAGATTCCTATTGTGGGATAAAGGGATTTGGAGGGAACTAAGTCCTCAACTCTGACAAAAAATAAGGGTGTTTCTATTAAAGTAAAAATAATAGATTATATCAAGTATTCGACTTTATGAATCCACTAGAAAATGCATATGTTAGATAACTCCAAGATAATAATAAAATAAATAAGATCCATTAAATTAGACATTATCTCTATGTAATTTTTTATTTTATTGGTCAATTTTAACTTTTATATGAGCATGTGCAACTTGAGAACCTTTTTAGTAGTAAAGCAAAGAGGGTTCAGTAAAAGTCAAAACTCGTTTGTTGATTGCATTGAGTCTCGGTGTTCTACAACCCAGTATGGGGGAGATGTTGTAACGTTTGTTCCTAACAAAATAATTTAAGAAATTCATGTTGGCTCATAAAATAAAAAATTATGGAAAGTATTTAAAAAAAATCCATGTTGGCTCATAAAATAAAATATTATGAAAAGTAATTAGAAAATCGATGTTTATAAAATAAAAACTTAAACCCGTATCTATCAATAAAGAGAGATTGAAAAAAAAAGAACTAGGAAAGAAGGTGCGAACTTGGAAGGAGCCGCGCGAACCCTAGCTGGTTCACCTTGGTCTGACGTCTGCGTCTTCTGAATTGGGCTTCGGCGCCATGGACCCTCCTCCTGACCCGGGACGGGCGCCCCTCGATGCCCTTTTCCGTTCCCTGGTAGCTGCGCAACCTCAGCCCTCCAAGACGGCTGATTCCGCGGACTCAAGATTCGTTAAAAAAACTGCCATACCGGAGGTCAAGTTGGGTTCTACTGCTTCGAAGTGCAAAGCCCTAGCGCTTTCTGAAAAAGGACTGGTAGGGCACTTTACTGGGTTATGGCCCTCCCCGAGATCGATTGAGCTATGGCTAAATAAAAACTGGCGCCCACTCATCCAAGGAGAAGTCCAGCATATCTTCTGTGGTAAGGGTTTCTTCGTATTCTTTTTTGAAAAAAAGGAGGATAGGGACCTAATTTTCAGGAACGGCCCATACTTTATGGGGCCAAGAGGAATGTATATCAACAAATGGGACCTCTCGTTTGACCCGGAAAAGGACATTCCCTCAGCCGTCCCAGTTTGGGTCAAGCTTCCCCACCTTCCGTTGCACTGCTGGAATGACGAAGACCTGAAGGCTATCGGTAACTCGCTGGGGAAATATATTGACAAATCGGAACCTAAACCCCCGATGTTTTCCTGTGCTCGAATATGTGTAGAGGTGGATCTAGAGAAAGGGCTCCCAGAAGCTATAAGCTTGTCAATGGATGGATGGAATCATCTGCAACCTGTTGATTATGAGCAGATACCTTTTAAATGCAAGGTATGTCATGAATATGGGCACTTTGCCAAGCTATGCCCTAAGAGAAAGACGCAGGAAATGGAAGAAAATCAAGAGGGAGAGTGGAATGAGGTAAGAAAAAAGAATGGGAAAGCCCCAAACACACATCAACAGCAGGCAACCCCAAAAAGAAAAGAAATGGCAGCCAGACAGAAAAGCCCCAGAGAAACAAACAAATTTCAGCTGCTATCTTCTGCAGCGACTGAGGAAGACCAGGAACAAAGGTTGGATGCAGCCTTAGAGGAGGCGACAGAACAAGAAAGGGAAGAAGCAGCGCAAAAAACAGCAGAAAAGAATCTAGAGGAAGGAGAAATTCAGAACACAGAAATATCACAACAGGAAGAGCCTGAGAGCGAGCTACTTAAAGCTCGGGGCGGATCCGTCACAAGAGCAAAGGCAAAATTATTTCAAGAAGAAACCTCAGAAAGCAGAGAAGAAGAAGTGGAACCTCAGACAAAAAAGGGTAGAAAACTAAATAAAGTAGTAAGAGAGCAAGAAACGAACCGCGAGAAAGCGGCGGGTAAGCAAACCAGCTTAGACCAGCATGTAAGAATCATATCCAGCTCAAAGCAAACAATAGGGACATCAGAAGAAAAGAAGGAAAAAGCAGGCTCCATCCTCTCTAAGAAATAATGAAGATAGTCTCCTGGAATTGTCGAGGTTTAGGAGGCAAGCAAAAAATAGAAGCAATTAAAAGAATAAGAAAGCTAGAAACCCCCTCAATCCTCATGCTCCAGGAGACTAAGATGCAAGAAGCAGACTCTCTCAAAGCCCTAAATCAAATCTGGCCCAATGGAGAAGGCATGGCAGTTAATTCTACTGGAGCTTCGGGAGGGCTCCTTACTTGGTGGGATAAAGGTAAGTACAATTGTATTTCTACATTTAGCAATAGAAATTGGCTTTTTACAGAAATAGAAGATATATCAAGCAATGAAAAGTACTGGGTAGGCAATATCTATGGACCAACGCTTCACAGCCTTAAAGAAAAATTCTGGAAGGAACTCATAGACCTTCACTCTGGAAGGAACCTATCTCCCTGCCTTTTAGCTGGAGATTTTAACGTGACTGTAAGCGTTAACGAGCGAAGAGGAGGCTCGAAGGTGAGAGATCAGTTTGGAGAACGTCTGGAGGATCTCCAGGCCACTTGGAATCTTGTGGATATAAAACCAAGGCAAGGTAACTATACTTGGAATAATAAGAGAGTTGGACCCGGACATATAGCGGCAAGACTTGATAGGTTTCTTCTCAGCTCTTCCTTCCTTAGTAGGCCTCTCCTCCCCGACTCAAAAATTCTAGCTTCAGCTGCCTCTGACCATCGGCCTATCGCCCTTTTTTTCTCATCCCCAGGAAACCTTGGGCCTCTGCCTTTTAGATACAATCCGATTTGGCTGGAGAACAAAGACTGTTACGAAGAGGTCAAAGCAATCTGGAATCAGTTTATCCCTGGATCACCAGGATTCATATGGGAAAACAAGCTCAAAAATACTAAGACTGTTTTAAAGAGATGGGCAAAGGAAAACAATAAGAACTGGGGAGAAGAGATAAACTCTCTGCAGAAGGAACTTAAGTCTCTGCAAAGCCAAATGGAAACCGAGCAGATAACTGAGCACATACTAAGAAAAGAAAATGAATTGGAAACTCAAATAAGACAAGCGGCCAGAAGAGATGAAGAGGAGTGGAGGCTGCGCTCAAGATGTTTATGGCTAAAGGCAGGGGACCAAAACACCAAGTTCTTTCATGCACAATGTAAGGAAAGATACAGGAAAAACAACATCTTCAGCTTAACAAAGGAAGATGGAACCAAAACAGAAGACGCTGAAGAAATAAAGAGGGAAATCAAAAATCACTTTGAGGCTCTCTATAGTGAGGAAGGAGATCCCCCAGTTGAGGAAATTGAGATAATGGGACAGGAGATTCCAAAGCTCATAACAGCCGAAGACAACAGCATGCTTGCAGATGTGGTTACGGAAGAGGAAGTTAGAAAAGCAGTGTGGACCCTCCACCCAGAAAAATCTCCAGGACCCGATGGCTTCACCATCCACTTCTATAGGAAATGCTGGCATCTTCTGAAAAAAGATCTGCTCAGAATGATAAACTGGACAAGGAACAGAGAGAAAATTGGAGGAGGCACCAATACCTCGTTCGTAGCTTTAATACCTAAGGAAAAAAAAGCCACTCAGATTGGGAGGTTCAGACCTATATCTTTATGCAACTCATCTTATAAAATCATTACAAAAGTCATTGCTAATAGAATCAAGAAACTGCTGCCAAGAATCATTTCCCCTAACCAGGGCGGATTTGTCCTGGGCAGGCAAATATATGACAACATTCTCTTAGTGCAGGAAGCTATTCATACCAGCCAGAAGAACAAAGATGCAGGTATGGCAATTAAGCTAGATATGGCCAATGCCTTTGACAGAGTAAGGCATGATTTCATTTTTAATATTCTGGAAAGATTTGGATTTGGCAAAAGCTTTGTTAGATGGGTGAAAGCCTGCATTGGTGCTCCTTGGATATCTCCTCTTCTAAATGGCAGGCCCTCTTCCTTTTTCCGACTTTCTCATGGTTTGAGACAGGGTTGCCCTCTTTCACCCTTCCTTTTTGTCATAATGGCCGACTCTCTCAGTAGAAAGCTTAACTCTCTCCTGGCTTCTGAATCACTTCCCGGTATAACCTTCGCCCGAAATGTTCAACCTATAAATCATGCTCAGTTTGCCGATGACACCATCCTTTTGGGGAGTGCCTCTCCCCAAATTGCAGCCCGTTTCAAATCTGCCTTAGATCTCTTCCTCAAGGCCTCAGGAGGCAAAACAAATGATAATAAATGCAACCTGTACACTTGGAACTGCCGACCTGCCATCATCAGGCTCATCTCTGCCATCCTAAACTTTAAGCCCTGTCTCGATTGGACTTCCTTTAAGTATCTTGGCACTCCCATATGTCTTAAATATCCTACCTCCTCTGCTTGGCTGCCTATGCTTGAGAAATTCAGATCAAGAATAAATTCGTGGGGATCCCGATGGTTGAATTTAGCAGGAAAAGCCACTCTGATCAAATCAGTTTTGTCTTCCCTGCCCATTTTTACCTCTGCAATAATGGCATCCCCGGTTTCAATTCAGAACGCCTTTAGCAAAGAGATAAGAAAGTTTCTGTGGCAAGGGGGAAAGATACAAAATAAAAAATTTCATCTGGTCAGTTGGAAGGTGGTCAAGGAAAAGAAAAATAGAGGAGGGTTAGGAATCCGAGAACCTATGATGGTAAGCAAAGCTTTAGGAGCCAAACTGGCCTGGAGAGTTGTCTCCGGGAAGAAAGAATGGTGGAAAGAAGTAGTCAGGAGAAAATACACCAGAAGCTCAAGATTAAGATGTTTGGACAAGAATTATAACAAAAAGGGAACGGCTATCTGGAAACTCATCTCCTCTTCCTCGTCTTTGATCACGGAAGATCTCTATTGGATCCCAGGTAACAGGAAAAGAATAAACATTTGGACGGACAAAATCAATGGAGAAATGCCCTTGGGGCAAATGAGAAGTATAGACCCTATTCGAACTTGGCTGCAAAGCATGGGAATCTCAAAACTCTTTGATCTCGTGGCTTGGAAGGACAATGGAGACTGGAAAGGGTGGAAAAATTGGAGACCTCCTGTTAATCTCATGAATGCCTATCAATTATTCCTCAATTCCTTGCATGGAAAGGCTCCGGTGAACATAAGAGAGAAAGATTGAAGGGGCTGGGGGAAAGCAGGAGAATACTCAGTCAAAGCAGGTTATGACAAACTCACTCTCTCTAATACTCCGGTGCTCAAAAACTGGGGGAAAGTCTGGAATCCGGATGGCATACCTAAAGTTAGCATCTTCTTTTGGCTTTTGAATCATAATAATCTCTTAACAGCAGAAAATCTAAAAATTAGAGGGATAGAAGGGCCTTCAAGATGCACTCTGTGCAAGCAAGCAGAAGAGTCTTCCTTCCACATCTTTCTGGCTTGTCCCTTCGCAAAGCACGTCTGGGCTCAGGTTTTGGGGAACCAATGGAGGATATCTATTCTCCCTAAAACTTTTACAGATCTCAGCGATCACTGGGGACGTTCATTTCCAGGAAAAAGTAAGAAAACAATGAGCAGAATTTGGAACCTAGTACCAATGAATGTCTGCTGGCAAATCTGGATACATAGAAACAAAAGTCTCTTTGAAGGAAGGAACCCCAATAGCTACAGAGCAGCCATCAAAGCCAATACTATGATTGCTGAGTCTTTATCTGCAAAAGGTGTCACTATCCCTGCTCAGGAACCTCTCACCCTATCGGAGTTTCAATGGTGCAATGCATTCGTAAGGGCAGGCCCTTCCTTGACTGGGAAATTCGGAAGGAATCTGAGGCATTCACCAGATGGTGGAAAGAGCAGAATTCTTACAGTATTTTCTTCGACGGGGCATCCAAAGGGAACCCCGGGGTGGCAGGTGCGGGTGGGGTCTTATTTGACCCCGGCGGAAATAAAGTTGAATCAATCTCGTGGGGATTAGGAATCAAGACAAACAATGAAGCTGAATGGCTTGCTCTCGTCCTTTCTTTCAATATGACATCCTCCCTCAGCATCGGCAATCTCAGAGTTTATGGGGACTCCAGACATGTCATCCAAACAATCAGAAGGGGCGCCGCTCCTTATGGATCTAGAGCCTACAGGTACATGCAAAGAATAAAATCTTATCCTCACTTCTCTCAGTCCTCTTTCTTTCATATCCGTCGATCAAATAACAAGTTAGCAGATGAAGCGGCCAACAAAGGAACATTGCTTGACATTGGGCACATGGAGAACTCAAATGGTGCCTTGGATTTTCAATTTATTCCTTAATTTTTGTTAATGGTCAAAAACTTTATGGTTATGGGTTTTAAGGGGCTGAGTGGATTGAGGGTACCTCTCCCCCCATCCCCGTCCTCCTCCGTAGTCAAGGATATGCGTGCCCCTGCCACACGCCCTCCTCTCCACAGCGCATGGCACCCGGGGCCTCGTGGTGCTGTCAGCTCCCACGAAATTCAATTTAATGGGCCAACTGCCCCTCCCTCGCTGTATATTGCAATGGCTCGTCCTCTCCACTGCGCGATGTATAGGCTTTCCCTCGGCGATTCGGGCTCTCCTTCCTCCCGTCCCGGTCTGTTACTCCACCACAGGGCGGGCAAAATGCAGAACATCATGGCGGCCATTGCTGCGTTGAGCCGCACCATGGTCGACGTTAAACTGGCAGTGCGTAATACTTATAATGAAGTTTGCACAAATGTAAACCAAAACGCGGAAATGGCCAGGGATTTGAGCTACACTGTGAACCAGCTCGCTTGCCAGGATACCAGAATCGATGACCTGGAGAGAAACCTGTTCGAATTGATGGGCAAGGTGGATAATTTGCAGGAAGATATAGCAGTGCTCACTGGGAAGTCGCAGGGAAGCTGCGTCCATGGCAGTCTGACGGTCAACCAGGAGATTAAACAGGAAAAGCCGGATGCGGCTTCGGTCTATCCCAAAAAATATGGTTAATATGCAGTTTCAGATCAGGTTCCTCCTTTTTGATGTTTAAGATACTATGTTTTTCTGTATATTCCTAAATCAGCAGTTTGTAAGGGTTTATTCCTGCACTACTTTGGACAGTCTTAGCCAGGTCTTGTTTAGAACTCAAGCAGGGTTTTGTTTAGAGCTCATAATGACTCAAGCTCCTGTTTCTCTGTCAAAATTTTGGGCAAACTTGTAATGAATGGCTGTGCACAGCCTTTATAAATACATCTTTTTTCTCTGTTCCTGTTAAAAAAAAAATAAAGAGAGATCAAATTTCTTGAGTTTAAATTTAAAAAAAGAAATACACCTCAAAAAACTTAAGAAATTGGATTCCTCTCAGTACTTGATAGATACACGTTTAAAATAAATCTATATTGATTTTAAAAAACAATACTCATTAACTAAATCAAAATAACTTATTGATAATGATGTCATGGACCCCTACTAAGTAATGATATCATTGGCCCCGGTGCCATTAATATCCTTAAATCATAATTTGGAGTGAAACGAAGACACTGAGGAAATGAGAGAATATATATAGAGCCAATGCCTTGTAATGTTCGCACATATGTAAAGGTCTCAAGTCGGATTATGATGATTGCATTGGACGTGGATCGCTTTAAGAGGCATGGCACTATATAAGTAATAAGTATTTATGTAATGGTCAAGTTATGATAAATAACTTTTTTTTATTTTATTTTTAAGAATTTTGTAATTGTTAAAGTATATATACTTTATCATTTTAGAGTTTGAATTTATGACTTTTTAAGAAGAGATATGTGATTTTAATCTATAATTTTTAAGAGAAAACACATATTTTAACTTATAACTTTCTAGAAACCTATTTTCTTAATTGTTAGGTCCATTCACATTGTTATATATATATATATATATTATAGTTTGATTGATGTAAAACTCATTATTATAAATAACTTTTTTCTTATTTGTTTTTTTTTTCATTTTCAATAACTTCGTAATTGGTAAAGTATATATATTCTAGTCTTTTAGGATTTGAACTTATAACCTTTTAAAATACATGGTATTAAACTACAATTTTTAGGAGGAAACACATATTTTAACCTATGATCTTTTAGAAATAACTAATATTCTTAACTGTTAGGTCCACTCACACTCTAATAGATATAAATTGATATAAAACTTATATATATATATTCTTAACAGTTAGACCCACTTACACAATACTTTACTTTATATATATATAGTACTATATGTATAGTTATATATATAAATCCATTCTTCTTACCTTCTAATGTTGACCCGCTGCTTTAACGATGGATAATTTCGTCCTGTAATATCAATTTCCTCCTCCAATTGCAGCAAGTCATGGCGAATTAACTCTAACATAGTCATCAGACCAATCACAATAACGTTCGGATTTAGATTGATTGATTTCCATACTCTAGTTGGCTGGTGCTCATGGTGGATTGAGGGAAAAATAAGCCACTCGTTTCTATTTCCATTTGGACAAAGTCCATTGAATCATATCCATACACTTGCTTTTCTCTAATATCCATTCTACAGTCAACCAGAATTTATTGTTTCCGTCGTCCTAATTGCGAGTCGTCTGCAAGTCATCGCGAATGACGGCGAATTTTATCTTACCATAGAGACGTTCAGCCACACATGTGGATTTCGCGAGGAATGATTCAAAGTCCAGTTTTGAAATTTGACTGGAATTGTTGGGCCAAGTCTTTTTTCTAGTCAAGAATCTCATCAATATCACATCCCTGCAGAATCCCCGCAACGATGAAGGCAAAACGATATCGTAGGAATATTTTATCTAATCTTCACCGCAAAATCCCCGATATCGTGGGAGTCTTTACTTAAAAAAACTGTGTTAACCGCGTCATACACAGTTTCATACCTTTTCTGCGTGATACAATGTTCCAATTTGAAAATCAAGGGAAGAGGACAGTCAACAGGCGTGCAATTTCTAAGACCGTACTCAATAGTTGGCCCCATGTCCAATCCAAGGTTCCCACAACATTCTCTAATCAAATTCCAAAGTAACCTAGCCTATCTCTTTTCTCAAATTTTAAGGTTTTTCAGTCCAACAATTAAACAGGAGCAAGTGGGTTGGCATGGATGCTCCAGATAGTTAAAAGACTCATGAACACCTGAGTAGGTCTAATGGTTAAGAACATGTGTTATCTTTGTATGTTGTTCCATGGTTAAAAAGAAAGATAGATTTTTTTTATTTAAGAAATTAATCTAATAGATGATAATGGTGATTGTGGTTAGTGTTCACTAACATCAATTTGATTTATCTAAATAACCAACTTAATCTATCAAATCTTAAAAATTCCTTTTTTAAAACTCTTCCTAACTATAAATGAAATTTAAATGCTTAAATATAATTTAAAAATATAAAATTTCATTTATAAAACATACTTATCATTTTTTTTTAAATAATCAAACAATTTAAATTTAAATCATTTTTATTTATTTATTTTTGAAATTTGAATTAAATTATTCCATTTCCTTAAAAAAACCACCATTTTATTACACTCTTATTTAAATTTTTAATCATTCATAAAACAAAAAAATATTAAATCAAATATTATTAAGATATTTTGGACAGCCTTGTTGTATCTAGAGATATGCCCTAGTTACCATTCCCCACACACAAATATATATATAATATAATATTTGTTAAAGAAAATATTAAGGACAGAGTATATATACTAAATATTTATAGACATATTAGAGTATAACTCAATATTTAGAGAGATATTAAAGATAAAGTATATATACTAAATATTTCCTTATAATAAAGTTTATAGAGATATTTGTTAAAGAAAATATTATAAATGTTATATTTAAAAAGAAAATATGAAATTTTTTCAAATAAATATAATTTAAAAAAAAAATATGAAAATTCTTCAAATAAAATATAAATTGATATTTATAGGGATAAGGGATTGTGCAAACTAATGCTTCCCATTTATGACACATTAGTTGTAATAGAAATATGGAAAAATAAAAATATATTAATTATGAGGAATCATTAGAGGTATATGCACAGCTTATTAGAATATGGTTTAAAAGGATCAAAGGTAGGAAATCAAATAAGTTTATGAAATATATAATTTTTATTTATAGAAAATTGATATAACTTAGAAAAAATCATGTTCTTAGAACATGTTTATGCTACTTTTCCATATTTTTATATGGTTAATTTGTATATTTGTATTCAGCTAATAATGTTATTGAAGCCTGAAAGTATGAACTCAAACATGAAGGCCACATATAAGGGCCTTAACATAATCAATCAATTTATATTTTCTCTTAATGTATAGGACTTTGTCTACACTTATGCACCATATAATTTGTTTTCCAAACACACAAGGTATTAAAAGGTTATCCCATAAATAAAAGACTTTTTTACTTTATAAGTATAATATATTATGCATAAATAAAAATTAATAATCAATAGAAACGAACATTGTTTTCCTCTAAAATATATATATTTAAAATCTACATACAAAACTTTATAAGTGTGTGTAATTTCATTAACATGAATATGTGTTCACACTTAAAGCGTGATTTAAAATGGACATAAAATTAGAGAGCTAGAAAAATGGGTGTGTCTTTTTTATGCAACCCAAACCAAAAAGTATGTCATTTTCAAGCTAGAATTAAAAGCAAAGCAACCAAATAATCTAACATGTAGAGGAAAAGGTGTTGTTATTTTTTTTTCTTGAATTTATTGGAATGCACATGTGTTCTTATTACATATATTTATAACTTTGCAAAACTTCCAACAACTTTAGCATTAAACCCTATTTTTGGACTTATGTTTCATAAGGAAATGTTTAACATTAGAACACATTTTCCTCTCCTAGGCATAGTCCTATTAGGCCTATCATATTTGTGAAAAATTACATAATAGCATTTGGAATGACAATTAGGGGTCAAATACCCCATAGAGAGGGCATGTGGCATGGTTACAAGTCTTTTTCATAGAGCTACAAGCCTAGAAGGTTCATTTTCATGCATAAGGACCTTGTTTTCCTTTTTGGACTATGCTCCTCATGTGACCTTGGATAGACCTCTAAACACATTCTTAGTGTGCAACTAACCTAGAAATGTCACCAATAGCACCCTTAGAAAGCAATTGTTAACTATTAGAGGTTTGATGTGGAGGTTCAAGGACTCATCTATGGTGCTTGAGATTAAGAATCAAGGTTTAGCACTAGAGGCTCTAGTATTCGTCTATTGACAATGGTTGAAGACTTAATAACCATCAATGATGTCCAAGACATGATAATAACATCCATATTCAATTTGAATGCCAAGGAATCCCTAGAGATGGTTGATTTCATGGTCTCTAGGTGTTGTTCACAATGCTCGAGAACGACAAGGTTCAATAGGGATTATGGTATTTTTCACCCATAATATGACCATGCTTTGTGTTGGTAGGAATTTCTATACATAAACCCTACTCATTGTGCATGTACCTCACTTGAATACCAAAGACCCCAAAGATGTTGTGTGTTTGTTGAAGTACTTGTTGTAACATCCCCATTTGTTAATCTAACCATAGAATGGGTTGTCACAAATTCCATAATTCAAAATTTCACCCCATAGTGACCATTATTTGAAATCATAACTAATTTAAGCCTACTATGAGTACAATAATTTATGAAATGCATGTATAGGTGTATAAATATAAAGCATAGCATAATTAACAACTATATTTCACACACATAACATGCATAAACCATAATGTTCACAAAAAGACAAATATAAATTTGCATATTCATAAACAATAATGAATACTTATCTTTAACCAAAGAAGATCGAAGAAACTAGTTGTGTAAGAGAAAATTTCCACCCAACCATAGGCATCATTTGTAAATGCCACCCCCAAGCTAGGCTATGAGGCCACCAGGGTGAAGGAAACAACTACAAGCTTCACTCTCTCTTGTTCTCTCATGCTTAGCCAACCTGCTTACTACAGAGCACTACAAGAATTTCATTTAGCCATCCCAACCATGGATCTCTCTTCCACTACCTCACAGAATGCCACCATAATGCAAGAAATTCCTACTTTATCTCTTCTCAACAACCGTTGAGAGCATTCAACCCTTATAGTGCTCTCCAATGTGTGCAAAATGAGTTCAACCCATTGTATTTTTTCAAAGAATTACTTGTAAAATAAATTCTTGGCTTCTTAAGCATCCAAGGAGTATCAAATAAACAATGGGTAAAGGTTTCCTAGATTACCTATCCTCTATGCTCATATATAGGCATCATTTTTCACTCTATGTTTGCAATTTCCTCTTCACAATGTTGATTTATGGTTAATTTCTCGGCTTGGTAAGTGTTGGTAATTGAGAGAACAACATGAAAACTATGTAGTGCATGAATTATGCATGGAGAATGAGTGATAGAGTCAATTGAATATTAGAGAATTAGTGAAAAGGCGTAT
Source organism: Larix kaempferi (assembly GCA_027924585.1). NCBI lineage: Eukaryota > Viridiplantae > Streptophyta > Pinopsida > Pinales > Pinaceae > Larix > Larix kaempferi. The sequence goes on from BSBM01000848.1 coordinate 10,182,372, forward strand.
GAAATTACTTCTAACCATGGAATACAAGAATCTTACCATTTTCATAAGAAGTATAGCATCTCGTGCTTCCATAACTACATGAGAAGGATTTCCCACCAACCTCACACCTGCACTCAATGATTGGGTTTGATAAGTCAAAAGAGGTAAATGGATTATTTGAGACACATGGTAGAAAATAGATGAGTTCCAAGGATGACACTTGGGAAAAGGGTATTTACTTTCCCATGTGCCTCTTTTTCTTTTCCCTACTAGTGGAATAATATCCCGTCTATTACTCTTTACACAACCACATTGGTCTATTTTATTATTTTCCAACATAAAATGTATATACGTTTACATCATTGTGATAATCCAACCACATGGAACATATATGGATATTTACATAATATATGCCTAGCCATTCACTAGCTAAGCCTTGGCCTTGGGCTCTATGCTATGAATCTTTACTAGTATATTTACATCATTTTACATAATCTGATTTAATACATTCCAAGGGTCAAAACTGGGGGTTTTACACTTGCACAAGTCTCTTCATGTTTAGAAGCTTCCATAATATCATAAGACACTACTTTTTAGTCTTTGATGATGGTTAATTCCTCATAAACCATCCTTGATCTCATGTAGGAGCATGTTGACATGTTCATGGTTCTTTAGGTGAAGATTTGTTTAGGTATTGGGTATGTTTTTATTCTCTCGTAGATAATGTTAATTTCCTAAGGATGTTTCTTCCACACCACAACTATGGTTAAGGCATTGAGAACCATCCATGGTGCATGACACATATTAATGGAACTCATATCGAACTCCTAGAGCAAAGACACCCTAGTGAAGGTTCATGTTGTGGTTTATTGTTTATTTATGGTATTTGAGCTTGATAAGGTTCCATTAGGAATTAAGGCCTTTATTTTCCTTCTTGATGATGTGACATGGTCTAGCCCCATTTCTAGTGCATAAAACTTACCCACAACACCTGTATCCCACTAGAAGGACTCTAAAGAACCCCTACAAAGAACTCATGTGTGTTGGTATGAGGACTCATTCACAACTCTTAAGAACAATAAGATTCAACATTATCTTGATGCACTTTTTTTCTTTCCTTAATCATGTTCAAGACCCTACGATGCATCCTCAGTGTGCAAAATTTATTAATGTCATCCATATATAACCTTGATGCCAAGGATCCCCTAAAGAGGGTTTATGTTGTGGTCTGTGCTATTGTTTATGGTTATTTATCCCAAGTAGTAGTGTTTAGGGCCCAAGGCCCAAGCGTTTTTCTCACCTTACTTACCCTAGTGCCAGAGATATAAAATATCTTCATGTTGTGCTTAAGCCCCATATATCTCCCCTTGATCATGTTTAGATATTAAAGAGTGTTTCCAATACCCGAAACTTAGTCATGGAACCCATATCCCACTCATATGCTAAATATGTTAGGATAATCAATACTCCAACCTTATCCACCTTTGCATTAAATTTACCTTTCCTAGTGGTGTGCATATGTCATATAGGACCCATTAGTCACTTGATGCACCCTGCATGATTTTAGGACCAGTAGAGTCAGTTCCCTACATTTTAGGAGCTAACTCAGTGATCTGGTTCAGTCCAATTGAGTTCCACCTGAGTTCCTGACTCTAGTGGAGGGTTTGAGCTCCAATTGCAACTGATTGTGATCTAATTCACCCTCTCTAGCCTATTTTGCATGCCAAATTCACAAATGCGCCCTCCTTGATCAGTTAACTGACAGTAGCTTCAGGTCACTGAGATTTGGTTGAGTTGAGTTGAGTTTGGAACCTCCAGAGCACTGAAGTGGTGATATTTCTTATGTTAGACTAGGTAGACTGAATAGGATTTGAATTCTCCTTGGATAATTGAATTCTCTCCATTGTATTATACCTTTGGTTATATTGACTAATGGATTATGACACACATTTATGTGCACATGTATGTTCCAATGCATGATTAATTTTACTGCTCATTTCACTAAAATTTTCACTATAATTCATCTTTTCTGCTAATTCTTTCTTTGTGAGATTTTATTAGGATGGTCTGTTGTGTTCAAGAATTTCACAAAATCCATGGCTTGGATAATGATTCATGGTGTGGGATCTAGAAATATTCTCATTTAAGGCATGTGTTGCTTTTTTATGATGGTGCTCATATCCCTTTAGTAGGGAAAAAATATTATACAAGGGTCTCATGTGGCTATTTAAGGATGTGTTCAACACTAAATACATAAAATATTTGTGGGTAGTGGGAATTGTTCAGGGAGATTAAGCTTGACAAACATCATTGATTACACAAGGCCCATTATTCTCCTCCAATGACCTTGGTTCGACCATTAAACACATTTCTATTCCATAACTAACCTAGTGATGGAACCCATAGATTTGTTGGAGGTGATTGCTATCCAACAGACTGAAGATGTGGAGGTTCGAGGACACGTCCATGGTGCTTTAAATTTAGAATAAATGTTTAGGGATATAGACTCTTGTTTTCCTTTGTTGACTATGGTCATGGACTCAACACCCATCCATGATGCCCAAGACATGATAACAATGCTCATATTCAACTCGAATGCCAAGGACTTCCTTGAGAGGGACCGTGTCATGGTTTCTAGGCCGGTGTTGTTCATGATGATAGAGCTTGACAAGGTTCAAAAGGAAATAAGGTTATTATGTCTTCCTTAACCATGTTTATGCCTTAACACACATTTCTAGTTCACAAATCCTATGCATGGTGTTTGTACCCCACTTGAAGGCCAGCAACGTCCTACAAAGTTACCATGTCTTGGTTTGAGTACTTGTTTAAGGATTTTGATCTTGAGAAGCTTCAATAAGATCCTAAAGTACTATTTTTTTTTCCTTGATAATGGTTAAGGTTGTGCAAACCATCCATGCTCCTATGTGGTGGTTAGAGAACATGTTCATGGTGCTCAAGGGAATGAGAAGCTCTATTTAGGGATTGAGGATGTTGTTTCTATCCCCCAACCAATGTTAAGGGCTTGAGGATATTGTTTCCCTACCATGATTATAGTCAAGCCCTCAATACCCATCCATGACAAGTGAAACATATTAATGTCACCTATATACAATTCCTAAGGAAAATGCCACCTAGCAAGGGCTCATGTCATTGTCTAGGGCTTGTTCATGGCACTTGAGCATGATAAGGTTAAAGTAGTGCTTAGGGCCCTTATTTACACCCTTAACCATGTGGCATGGTCCAGACCCGTTTCCATCAAAACCTACCCACAAAACCCTTTTTCCACTCGAAGGCCTACAAAGAACCTCTACAAATGACTCATGTGTTGATACGAGGACACATTCAATGCTCTTGAGCCTAAGAATATTCAACAATGTCCCAAGGCACTTGTTTCCTTCCTTGATCATGTTCAAAGCCTTGCAATCCATGCTTGTGTGTAAAAGCTCCCAATGACATCCATATCTAACGTTGATGCTAAAGATCCCTTATAAAGAGTTTGTGTTGTGGTTTTCTTGTGTTATTATGATTAATAAAAAGTACAACACTATAATTTCATTATATATAAACATGTCACAAAGATATGTATACTTCATTACATGGCCCTACTTCCATTGATATAAGATTCATTGTACATTAAAACTTATATGCTTGTGTGAGCCACATTTCTTATTTTTTAATGAAAATAATCTTGTTTAAGATTCAAATTCTAACTTAAATTATTTGATGTTTTATTACATAATTACTTCATAAAAGAATATGTTATTTATTCAATTTTCTATATTTTAAATTAACCACAATAAATTAATATAAATTTATTTAGTTTTGTATTTTTATTTTTATTTTAAATAAATAAATCTTTGATGATCCAGAAGGATTTAGTTCACAAAATGAACAAAATGAATGACATTAGGTGAATGGAATAAAATTCATCAAACCCCACCAAAAGACCACCAGCTTATCCTTGACCCCACCAAAAGACCACCAGCTTATCCTTGACATCGAGATCGAGAAAATAAGATTAAATACAAACAATATCAAGAGGTAAAAGAAAAAAGAATATTTGAAAATTTCATCTCCCAATCTCCTTTATCACAACAAAGGTAGAGAGCTTGAGTTAAAATTGTAGGATATTTATGAATCACAACAATCTCAACCAGACATATGGATGATCATAATAATAAAACTGCATGATAACAATAAACTAATCATTTTGAAAGTAACCTTAAATCTCCCGTCACCCCGCCGTCACCGTTGCCTCTCTTCCTCTTGTAACCTACAGCCGATCCATTTTCTGAATTAGAAGCAACAGCGAGGGGAAAGTTAACCAGAGCTCTGGCTCCGCGGATTCTGAAAGCAGCGCGGTCATATGCGAGAGCAGCCTCTTCAGCAGTATTGAAAGTGCCGAGCCAAACCCTGGACCCCTTCTTGGCGGGGTCCCTGATTTCAGCTGCGAATTTTCCCCACGGCCGCTGCCTGACTCCTCTGTAATGCCTGGCGCTGCTCTGCCTGACCTCTCGATTCTCCTTGTCATGTGACTGTGGCTTTACCTTAAACGTCTCTGTTCTTCTTAAAGCCGAGCATACAGAAGAAGGCGAATTGTAGTTTTGTTGTGTCGTAAATACACCTCCGCTGTCCTCTGATATCGATATGCTGCGGCTATTTTGGCAGGAGCCTCTGGTGGTGGTGGAAGATAAGGCCGAAGATACTGGGGATGAGTTTGCTCCAATATCTAAGATTTCTATATCGTCCTCCACTTCCAGTAAATGGTGGCGAATAAACTCCAACATATTAATGTCCAGCCTCGCCCCTGCAACATCTACCGTTGTCTGTGGATTCATTTCCATTTCGTCGCAGGCGTAATTGAGAAGTCCGTGAGTTGGGAATATAAAGCATACATTTCTGGTAAATACATTGCATCGTGAGAAATGCATACTTTCGTGAAAATTTCATGAATGGCACTGCGTACTTTCGCGACATTTTCATTTCTGGATTCTTCTCTGTATATTCAACATGATTGCCCATCACCGGCTTCTTCGACTCTTTCTTGTTACTTTCATTTCGTTGTCGTGGCGCAAGATACATCGCACGTGCCCGGGAAATAATAATGGTCTCCCGAATCTATGTTACGGACGCAAAGTTTTCTTAGCATTTTCCGAAAGATAGATGATTTATAGGAGAAAAATATATGCACCTTACATTTAGGGAGACACGTGACATGACACGATTCTACATTTAGTTAACACGTGACATAACATGACATGATGATAAATAAATATTGAATAATGTAAACAAATTTAATTTAAAAGTGTAAGTTAAACTTTTTAGATTTTTTAAAATTGAAAAAAATTGAATCATTTTTTTTTTATGATTTTTCTTTGGAATAGGAAAGAAAATGGGCGTGGGCGGTGGGATAACTGGTCCAACGTTTAGCCTACTCCACCCAAAGTCACATTCAATTAACAAACTGAAAGCAGAAGGACACATAGCGTACGTCTCTCTTTCTTTTTAGAACTCTGTACGAAAAGCAAAACCTTTTATGTGACTAGTTACAACATTTCCGAGTGAGGTCAAATTTGAATGGAATATGTTTAAGTGACTAATTTTAAAGTTTTAAGCCACCTTCCACATCCATCTTTATGACCCCACAATCTTTATTATTCCGTTTCCAACATATTCTTCTCCCTCAATGACAACACCACCGTGAGTTTGTGCGCTGGAGAGGCCATCTAAGCGGTGTGGTGACGAGCCAAGCCATCTAATGGTCAGTGAATTTCTTTTGAGTGGTTGAAATCGAGAATTAAGAAGCTCGAGCCTGGATCACTTTCATGAAATATTTGACAATTTGGAACAATGATGGAAAAAATCTCAAATTGCATCATTTTTTTTTAGCAGCGCGGTTATCTAAGTCAAAGGATGTCTCAACGGAATTGAACCCAGGTGGATGGAATGAAATCCATATATTCCCACCAACGGACCACCGTATCCTTGACAAATTGCATCATTCTATTCATTGAGGAAATTGTGTTGGGTAATTTTTTTATTTTTTTATATAAAATTAATTTATTCCGTATGATGAAACTGAGTAAATAAATATGATTTTTTATATGATATATTATTAATTGGTAATTATGTGTAGTATAAATCATTAAGTTAAGAGTTATAGTTGTGATTCACATTCCATGAGTTTGGTTTGAGTCGACCAATTTTTCATGGTTTTGAATAATCCATTTGACATTCATTGCATCGAGTGATGTTCATAGGAGTGACGAAAAGAGATTGAGACTAGCGAAATGAATTGCATAAAATCAATCAACACTTATGGGGCTTGCACCCAGTAACCAAGACTTCCAAGACTCGTCTAGCTTAAGCATGCTTAACTGATGTAGGGATTTTTGAATGTCATAAATTTTGACTCGATTATCCGTTCAGATTGAAATTTAACAGGAAGTTGCGTCTCGAAGAGCTCACTACCGTGCCGATTTGATTCTTTATATCGGACCATGTTTTGACACTTTTTTGGTGCCAACTTCCTTCATATAATGCATCAAATTAGGGTTTTAGTATTTTTTTCGGGATTTTTTAACTTTGTAATTATCAGTTATCTCTTAGTTTATGCACCTCATCAGAAAAACGAGTTGACAAATATTGTTTCTCTAGTTAGCTTTTATTTGTTGGTTAGTTTTTAAGTCATTCAATAATTTTCTAAATTTGCAGTTTTCGAAAATCTCAAATAGTAGTTATAAGGGGTTGAACTTTCATTGTAATGGTTAGTGATGGATAATGAATAAAAAATAGTTATTTCCGATTATCGTGTCTTGCATGGCTTTTAGATCTCGTGAATGAATCAAATTTTATTGGCTTCATCATCTAGTGTTAGACTAGGAAGATGGATGGGAGAGGAAGAGGAAGAGCAAGTCTTGCTCAGATGCGTAGAGATATGCAAAACCTCCAAAGGAAAGTAGTAGATCTTACAAATGCACTGACTAGTAAGAGAATTATACAAAGAGAAGCATCTGATGAGGAGGAAGACCAAGGAGATGTAGATAAACATATAGAACATGAAGAAGAACAATTAGGGTGCATGACGTTTGAAGAAAGAATGCTCAGGGCTCTAGAAGGGAGAAATGATGGGATCAAACTGGAAGTTTCAAAATATGCAGGGAGTCTTAAACCAGGGGAGTTAATAGAATGGTTGAACTCCATGGATTTTTTTTTAATGGAAGCCTATGACAGAGGAAAAGAAGATCAAATTTACATGCACCAAGTTGAAGGGTCATGCCATGATATGGTGGGATCATGTGTAGAAAGACAGAACAAAAAAAAGGGAAAAAAAATGAGGACCTGCAATAAGATGGAAAATAAACTACGAGAAATATTTTTCCTTTAGACTATGCACAAACCATTTTTCATAGATTTCAGAACTTGAAGCAAAACTTGTCCACCGTGGAGGAACTCATAAACCATTTTTATCATGTGTCCATTCGTGTGGATCACTAGGAAAATGATGAGCAAGTGGGTGCAAGGTATGTGAATTGTTTAAAATTTTCTATTCAAGATGAATTAAGCATGCATAGGGTTCGTAGCATGGAAGAGGCATACCAATTAGCATTAAAGGTTAAGGAAAAACACAACTGACAGTTTTCTCAAAGGAATAGAGGATCAAGGATGGGTACATTGTTTGCCTCATGGGATGGTCTTAACTATGGCAGAGGCGAATCATCCCAAGGAGTTGAGAAAGAAGAAGATACTTGACAAGATGACTTGAATCAATTATGAGGAAGAGGGTTTCAGAGGGGTAAAGGTTACAGTGGTGGAAAAGGAAGACCTTATCTTTGTTGTAGGTGTGGTGTAGAGGGTCATTGAGCATTTGAATGCTCAAATTATAGCATGCAAGAGCCCAAGCAAGGACAACAACCTAGTTTAAAATTGGTCCAAGATGAGAATGGAGAAGAAGGAGCTGAATCTGAACTCCCACTCGATATTGGGGAGAATCTCATGATATAGGGGTCAATGGTGATTCTTGAAAAGGAGCAAAGGTAGAGTAGTGACAATGAAGATTCTTGTGTTTGGACAAATATTTTTCGAACCAGGTGCACTTTCGGGGGAAAGGTATGTCAATTTATTGTTAATAGTGGTAGTTGTGACAATATGGTTTCCAAAGAGATGGTAGATAAGTTGGAATTATGCCATGAAATACCTCCCCATCCTTATCGAATTGCATGGTTCAAAAAAGGGAATGAAGTCACCATTAATAAAATATGTTTGATCAAGTTTTCAATCAGTAAGACTTATAAAGATGAAGTATGGTGTGATGGCATTTTGATGGATGCATGCCATTTGTTATTGGGGAGGCCTTGGCAATATGATAGAAAAGTCATGCATGATGGATAAAAGAATACCTACACCTTTTGGAATGATGGATTGAAAGTCATCTTATTGCCCCTTAAGGATGAAGGGAAAGCTGAGAAAACGTTATCAAAAAGAGATCTTGTTAAGTAAATGAAGGCAATTGGATTCTACTATGCATTAATAATGCAGAAAGGAGTCGAGGAAGATATACCAATACCTTCTGAAGTGGCCAAGGTACTAGAAGAATATGTTTGTACTATCCCTAATGAAATACCTGATGGTCTTCCACCAAAGAGGGATATTCAACATCACATTGATCTAATCCCATGATCATCTTCACCTAATAAGGAAGCCTATAGAATGAATCCTACACAACATGAAGAGCTCAACTGACAAGTAACATAACTTATAAAGAAAGGTGTGGTAAGAGAAAGCATGAGTCCCTAGCATTGTTGACTCCCAAAAAATATAATACATGGAGAATATGCACAGATAGTAGAGCAATCGATAAAATTATCATCAAATATCGTTTTCATATAATGTACTTGGACGCCATGATGGATGTGCTAGTTGGAGACAAATATTTTAGTAAAATTGATCTGCGAAGTGGATACCACAAGATTTGTATTCATGTAGGGGATGGATGAAAAATTGCCTTCAAGACTAGTGATGGACTATATGAATGGATGGTGATGACATTTGGGTTGTCCAGTGCACCTAGTACTTTCATGGGTTGATGAATACTATGCTTCGACCTTATATTGGTAAGTTTGTTGTTGTTTATTTTGATGGCATACTAGTTTTTAGTAACAACAAAGAAGATCACTTGCAACATTTAAATATTATATTGGATGCGTTGTGAAAACATCATCTTTATGCAAACCTAAATAAATGTAGGTTCCTGCAAGAAAGTTTGGTATTTATGGGTTTTGTCATCTTAGCAGAAGGAGTCAAGATGGATTCAGAGAAGGTTAGAGCAATTTTGGAGTGGCCTAGTCCTAGAAGCATAACAAAGGTAAGAAGTTTTGATGGGATGGACATCTTTTAATGAAATTTTATTCGAAATTTTAGTAGTATTGTAGCATCCATAACAGATTGCACCAAAGGCAAGACATTCATGTGGACCAATGAAGCTGAGGAAAGTTTTAAGTTTCCAAAGAATAAGGTAATTGAGGAACCTATATTAGCCTTACCATATTTTGATAAAGTGTTTGAGGTAGACTGTGATACTTCACATGTATGCATTAGAGATGTACTTAGCCAAGTAGGTAGACCATGAATTTCATATTTTAGTGAAAAGTTGAATGGGGTAAGAAAGAAATACTCCACATATGATGTAGAATTTTATGCAATTGTGCAAGTATTGTGACATTGGAGGCATTATTTAGTGTCAAAGGAGTGTGTGTTATTTATCTATCACATTGCATTGAAATATGTAAACACCCAAAAGAAATTGAATAGTAGACATGCAAAATGGGTATCTTTCTTACAAGGCTACACCTTTGTTCTGAAGCACAAATAAGGAAGGAAAAATCAGGTTACATATGCTTTGAATCAACGCACTAATCTTTTGAAAACCGTGGAAATCAAGTAATTGGGTTTGCTACATTGAAGGATCTCTATGTGTCTGGTAACGATTTTTGGGAGATTATGGGAACATGGATCTTATTTAGGGTGAATATTGTATGCAAGATGGCTACCTCTTCAAAGGAAAACAACTATGCATTCCAATTGGTTCTATGAGAGAAAATATTATAGAACATGATACAAATGCGCTGACTAGTAAGAGAATGATACAAAGAGAAGCATCTAATGAGGAGGAAGACCAAGGAGATGTAGATAAACATATAGAACATGAAGAAGAACAATTAGGGTGCACGACGTTTGAAGAAAGAATGCTCAGGGCTCTAGAAGGGAGAAATTATGGGATCAAACTGGAAGTTTCAAAATATGCAGGGAGTCTTAAACCAGGGGAGTTAATAGAATGGTTGAACTCCATGGATTTTTTTTTGAATGGAAGCCTATGACAGAGGAAAAGAAGATCAAATTTGCATGCACCAAGTTGAAGGGCCACGCCATGATCTGGTGGGATCATGTGCAGAAAGATAGAGGAAAGAAAAGGGGAAAAAAAATTAGGACCTGCAATAAGATGGAAAATAAACTGCAAGAAATATTTTTCCTTTAGACTATGCACAAACCATTTTTCATAGATTTCAGAACATGAAGCAAAACTTGTCCACCGTGGAGGAACTCATAAACGATTTTTATCAGATGTCCATTTGTGTGGATCACAAGGAAAATGATGAGCAAGTGGGTGCAAGGTATGTGAATTGTTTAAAATTTTCTATTCAAGATGAATTAAGCATGCATAGGGTTCGTAGCATGGAAGAGGCATACAAATTAGCATTAAAGGCTGAGGAAAAACACAATTGATAATTTTCTCAAAGGAATAGAGGATCAAGGACGGGTACATTGTTTGCCTCATGGGATGGTCTTAACTATGGCAGAGGTGAATCATCCCAAGGAGTTGAGAAAGAAGAAGATACTTGACAAGATGACTTGAATCAATTATGAGGAAGAGAGTTTCAGAGGGGTAAAGGTTACAGTGGTGGAAAAGGAAGACCTTATCTGTGTTGTAGGTGTGGTGTAGAGGGTCATTGAGCATTTGAATGCTCAAATTATAACATGCAAGAGCCCAAGCAAGGACAACAACCTAGTTTAAACTTGGTCCAAGATGAGAATGGAGAAGAAGGAGTTGAATCTGAACTCCCACTCGATATTGGGGAGAATCTCATGATACAGGGGTCAATGGTGATTCTTGATAAAGAGCAAAGGTAGAGTAGTGACAATGAATATTATTTTGTTTGGACAAATATTTTTCGAACTAGATGCACTTTCAGGGGAAAGGTATGTCAATTTATTGTTAATAGTGGTAGTTGTGACAATATGGTTTCCAAAGAGATGGTAGATAAGTTGGAATTATTCCATGAAATACATGCCCATCCTTATCGAATTGCATGGTTCAAAAAAGGGAATGAAGTCACCATTAATAAAATATGTTTGATCAAGTTTTCAATCAGTAAGACTTATAAAGATGAAGTATGGTGTGATGGCATTCCGATGGATGCATGCCATTTGTTATTGGGGAGGCCTTGGAAATATGATAGAAAAGTCATGCATGATGGAGAAAAGAATACCTACACCTTTTGGAATGATGGATTGAAAGTCATCGTATTGCCCCTTAAGGATGAAGGGAAAGCTGAGAAAACGTTATCAGAAAGAGATCTTGTTAAGTAAATGAAGGAAATTGGATTCTACTATGCATTAATAATGCAAAAAGGAGTCGAGGAAGATATACCAATACCTTCTGAAGTGGCCAAGGTACTAGAAGAATATGTTTGTGCTATCCCTAATGAAATACCTGATGGTCTTCCACCAAAGAGGGATATTCAACATCACATTGATATAATCCCATGATCATCTTCACCTAATAAGGAAGCCTATAGAATGAATCCTACACAACATGAAGAGCTCAACTGACAAGTAACATAACTTATAAAGAAAGGTGTGGTAAGAGAAAGCATGAGTCCCTAGCATTGTTGACTCCCAAAAAATATAATACATGGAGAATATGCACAGATAGCAGAGCAATCGATAAAATTATCAGCAAATATCGTTTTCATATAATGCACTTGGACGCCATGATGGATGTGCTAGTTGGAGACAAATATTTTAGTAAAATTGATTTGTGAAGTGGATACCACAAGATTTGTATTCATGAAGAGGATGGATGAAAAATTGCCTTCAAGACTAGTGATGGACTATATGAATGGATGGTGATGACATTTGGGTTGTCCAGTGCACCTAGTTTTTTCATGGGTTGATGAATACTATGCTTCGACCTTATATTGGTAAGTTTGTTGTTGTTTATTTTGATGGCATACTAGTTTTTAGTAACAACAAAGAAGATCACTTGCAACATTTAAATATTATTTTGGATGCGTTGTGAAAACATCATCTTTATGCAAACCTAAATAAATGTAGGTTCCTGCAAGAAAGTTTGGTATTTCTGGGTTTTGTCATCTTAGCAGAAGGAGTCAAGATGGATTCAGAGAAGGTTAGAGCAATTTTGGAGTGGCCTAGTCCTAGAAGCATAACAAAGGTAAGAAGTTTTGATGGGATGGGCATCTTTTAACGAAATTTTATTCGAAATTTTAGTAGTATTGTAGCATCCATAACAGATTGCACCAAAGGCAAGACATTCATGTGGACCAATGAAGTTGAGGTTAACCAAGTAGGTAGACCATGAATTTCATCTTTTAGTGAAAAGTTGAATGGGGTAAGAAAGAAATACTCCACATATGATGTCGAATTGTATGCAATTGTGCAAGTATTGTGACATTGGAGGCATTATTTAGTGTCAAAGGACTTTGTGTTATTTATCTATCACATTGAATTGAAATATGTAAACACCCAAAAGAAATTGAATAGTAGACATGCAAAATGGGTCTCTTTCTTACAAGGCTACACCTTTGTTTTGAAGCACAAATAAGGATGGAAAAATCAGGTTGCATATGCTTTGAATCGATGCACTAATATTTTGAAAACCGTGGAAATCAAGTAATTGGGTTTGCTACATTGAAGGATCTTTATGCGTATGGTAACGATTTTTGGGAGATTATGGGAACATGGATCTTATTTAGGTTGAATATTTTATGCAAGATGGCTACCTCTTCAAAGGAAAACAACTATGCATTTCAATTGGTTCTATGAGAGAAAATATTATTAGAGAACTTCACAGGAGTGGCTTGGAATGACAATTTGGAAAGGATAAGACACTAGCCTTAATCGAATATAAGTATTATTGGACGGAGATGAAAAAACATATAACTAGGTATGTGACACGATGTAGGATTTTCTAAATAGCTAAAGGACACTCACACAATACAAAGTTGTATATGCCATTACCAGTGCCCACAGACCCATGCACATATCTGAGGATGGACTTTGTGTTGGGGTTCCCAAACACACGACGAGGTAATGATTATATTTTTGTGGTTGTTGATAGGTTCTTTAAAATTGATCATTTCGTTTCTTGCAAGAAAACTAGTGATGCATCGAGGGTGGCATAATTGTTTTTTTCCAAAAATTATTAGATTGCATGGTGTTCCAAAAACTCTTACCTCTGATAGAGATACTCGGTTCTTGGGTCATTTTTGGAAGAATTTATGGAAGAAAATGGGAACTAAATTATAGTTTAGCAATGCCTATCACCACCAAACAGATGGGAAAACCGAGGTAGTAAATCAGATTTTGGGAACTTGTTATGGAGCATTGTTGGAGAGAATCCCAAGCAGTGGGATTTGGCTTTACCTCAAGTAGAATTTGCCTACAATAGTTCAGTGAATATATATACAGGTAAATATCCATTTTAGGTTGTTTATGGTAGAAATCCTATGGGTGTCCTATATTTGGTGCATCTACCGCTTGGGGATTGGATCAGTGATGATGGGGAAGCATTTGTAGAACACATTCAACAGTTGTAGCAACACATGAGACAAAAGTTAGATGCTAGTAATGAGCATAACAAAATTATAAAAGATGCTCACTGATTATATTAGTTATTCAATGAAGGTGATTTGGTGATGGTTTATTTATGGAAAGAGTGGTTTCCTAGAGGAACCTACCACAAATTGAAGTATAAGAAAATTGGTCCTTCTAAGACTCTCAAGAATATTAACGACAATTGATTCAGATCTTGGGAGCTGAGAACCGGAAGGCTTGAATGCCGAGAGAGGAGGAGATTAAACCTGCAAAATTTCTATCATTTGATCCATAAACGAGATTGAAGGTGAGGCTAAGAGAGCCTCACCTCTAAGAACAAAAACTTAAATGAATTACCCAAGAAAAACCTCACAAAACTACACACAATAATAAGTCACAATGTAGGATGTCGGAAATCATTGAATGCTTTATTGAGAAGGCATAAATCCTTTATATAAAATTATTACAATGTGCCTTGGGGCCATACCATGGGCTACCAAATACCATGGATGGGTGTATTCTAAACTGTGGTTTTCTAGAATCACTTGGAAGAATCCAAAACCATGAATGGGAGAGGGTGGCCTCTCCATTTCATCCTTTTATGATGAACACATCCAAATTTCTACCATGTGCTCCCTAAAATTTGGATAAACAATTCTTATAAGGTCGATTTACTAGCTGATATCGATATTTCCCCTATGTTTAACATTTCTAATTTATATATCTTACATGGGGAGGATTTGGATGATGACAGTGAGGTGGAGGTGGATTGGAAGCATGCCATTTGGAGCAAGAAAAATGAAAATATTGTGCATATTTTATATAAGAAGACCGTTCATACTCAACAAAGCCAATACAATCGATATCTGGTCCAGAGGGAAGCCTTAGCACCAACAGAGAGTATGTATATTATAGAGGGGGGCTTGTTGAACATTGATCTTGTTAAGTGGCAATAGTTTGAAGATAGTAACTTGTAGGAGTTGCGTTCTTTTCAACCAAAGGATAATGGTGCATGGATTTCCGAGGGTCATAAATTTTGACTTGGTTATCCATTTGGGATGAAATATAACATGAAGTTGCATCTCGAAGAGTTCACTGCTATGCCAATCAGATCCTTCATATTATACCATGTTTCAACACTTTTCCAAGGCCAACTTCCTTCATATAATGCCTCAAATTGGGTTTTAGTGTTTTTTCGATATTTTTTAAATTTGTAATTATCAATTATCTCTTAGTTTATGCACCTAATAAAAAAAATGATTTTCCAAATAGTGTCAACCTAGTTAGCTTTTAGTTATTGGTGAGTTTCAGAGTCATGCGAGAATTTTCTAAAATTAGCAGTTTTAAAATATCTCAGATAGTAGTTATACTTGGGGTTGAACTTTCATTGTAATGGTTAGTAATGAAGAAGGAATAAAATATAGTTATTTTCCATTCTCTTTTTTTTGCATGGTTTTTAGATCCAGTGAATGAATCAAAGTTTATTGCCTACTTGATCAACTATGGAGTTTTACCCACAATCAAGCCCACTTAGCTTGCTATCCCATTTACAAAACCTTAGCAAGTGTCATGCCTTATGAACTGTTTAGTTAGAGGACCCTTGACTCTTTTTATTTAAGTTGAGGTATTTTTCACCATCCAACATATGATATATCATTATTTGCATTGGGTGATGTTCATAGGGGTGAAGAAGTGAGATTGAGACTAGCAAAATGAATCACATAACATCAATCATCACTTCTAGAGCTTGCATCTAGTAACCAAGACTTCCTAGGATGTCACCCATCCTAAGACTCCTTTGGCTCAAACATGCTTAACTATAGAGTTTCCTCACAATCAAACCCACTTAGCTTGATTATTATATAAATTGAAAAACACCCTATTAAAAAAAATAATTTATGTATATTTTTTAAATTAACCACATATCATAATATAAAACAAGTACATACTTTTCCTATAAAGTTAATATAAAGCTAACTTAACTTTTAATAAAAGAATAAAACATGAATTGAAACATAATATTTGGTTAATTTAATATATTGGAGTTTAGATGTAATTTATTTTGTTATTATTATGATTAATTTTATTGTTTCAATTTTATATTACAAATTTTATTTATTTTTCAATTTAATTTATTAACATTACATATTACAAATTAACTCATCCATATTTAAATGTACATTACAAAATTGATTTTTAAACATTTCTTACATTATATAGAAAAATAGAGGAGAAAAAAGTATCTCCCTACTTAAAGTTTTCTTGCACATGTTTTTTAAACAAATATCTCTTTACCTCGATATTGTCAAACATATTATAAAAAATAATTTTATGAAAATAATACGTATACGTAATAACACTTTCAAATACACGTTTATAGAAAACACACTTTCAAATACACCTTTATAGAAAACACACCACAAAGGGTCGCAAGTCATGGTAATGATACATTGTTAGGGATTGATGTATGACCAAACATTAATGCTTTGAATAATCTTGAACTAAAAGTAGTCATGTTGTTGCCTTGGTTTCCACTCAACTTGTTGGCATAGTTATTCACCCTAGCACTAACCCTACTCAAAGTATCTTTTGGGTGTTATTAATTTTTGAATTCTACATCATGGGCTTAGCCAATATCCATGCCTCTAATGAATCAAGGGAACGAAATCCCTGAATTATGAATTTCCATATGCTCTTTGGTTAATCTATCATGGCTTTAATACAATAGAAAATCAACAGGTTAAAGAAGGGGCACTACGTACAAGAGTGTTATGTGATATTAAGGAAGTCTCAATCAAAGGGATCTTGAGGGTTGAAGACCAAGGGCCAGGCAATATAGACATGGCACTAAAAATAAAGGGGCTAGAGAAAAAACAAGCATATCGTACCGAGGCCTGACAGATCTATGGTATGGGAGAATAACACATTGAAAAGGTGCAAGAAGGATAAGGCCTTCCCGGCGAGCCATTGGCCTGAAACTGCCAAGACACATCGAGATTTTCAATTGGTAACGAATCCTTGATAGAGGTCGGGGAAACCACTTCGAGCCTGATTCATTACCACCAGTTGTTACCAAAATGAGGTTTTCGCCTACAGTCATAAAGCATGAGGGAGCCTCCATGTGGAAAAGGGATTTCCATACCCATGGGATTCTAATGGAGGTATTTATAATAAAGAGCAGTACCAACAGTCCATGAATCAAAAGAAAAATGAAGGATTAAAGTTGGATGAGTTGCATGGTCCCCTACAAGGGGAATTTTGGTTGAACAATTAACTAAATATTTTGAGATATGGGTGAATATAGAAATATTTCAAGGAGATTACCACCCATATCCTATGAAAAGCTCACAAATGCTAAGTTAGATCTAGATTCCCTAAGGAAATATAAATATCCTATGGGAAATGAGTGGCATCAAGTCTCTAGGTATCATAAGCTTGCTTTGCCACCACAAGGGAAATCCACCTCAACATGGTAGCCATCTGGGTAGTCAGTGGGATAACCATCTGTGTAGGTAGTTGAAGAACCATCATGACAACCATATGTATAGACAAGAGGGAAAGTAACTGGACATCCACATCAACATAAGACAACTAAAAAGAGCTTGACTAAGAGTAGGTAAATCCAAATGAAGCAGTTAGAAAAGTATAACCAAAGTCTAAACATAATGACAAGGACAAAAATGAGGACATTTGAAAAGCAGTTAGAGCAAACAGAAATTTGCAAGCATTTTCTCTCCTCTATAAAGGAAGTTTGAGGAAAAATAAAGGGCTGGAAGATTTTTTTAGGGGGTTTATGAAGGAGCTACTGAGTCTACTTGTGGACTGATTTTTGTATACAGGAATTAAGTCTAGAGATTAATATTTTGATGTCTATCAACAATGTTTCCTTTCTCTGTAATTTTGTATTCCCGCTGTGAATTCCGGATATGATCTTTGTTTATGTAAAATCTCTTGAGATTATAAATCCTCGAGTAGTAATTTTGAATCATATTTGTATCAGTGATATGGATGTATGCTGAGCAATGTGAGGAAAATTGAGATTTCATTTTAATGACCTCTTTTCTTTCATTAGGTTCATGTGATTAATAGTAATCGAAGGTTTCCTATTTAAATATATGGATGTTAGTGCTTCCATTTTTCTTTATAATATCAAGAATAATTTGCATTTTGTTCAACTACTGAATTCTTTATAAGATTAGTAATTTTGCTTACGCCTTGAATGTGTAGGATTTGTCTCAAAGGCACCTCACATACTTCTTTTGTGTTCCATATGCTAAATTCATCATCACCTGCACCTGAAAAAGTTGAATATGCACCATTAAATTCCTCTGGAAATAAATATTCATACCTGAATTAGTCATATACCACCATACTTGCAAATAATTTATATATAAAAGTCAAAATACATCATACTAAAAAATATTAAGGTCCAAATCTTAAATAATTGAGTCTCATTGTGCCCTGGCATCTTCTAAATTCATCCTTAGAACATCTCAGGGGATAAAAATCCATTTGATACAACATTCATTGAGGAATCCAAGAAATCCATTGGCATTAGCTCTACCACTTAAGATAAAATATATGAAGGGGTTTCACCTTTTGAAAGTTGCAATTGCAGAAAATTTTGCAGCAAGGCGATTGGATTGTTGGAAATTAAGTGCTCAATTGAGCCAATTTCATGATTTTTGAAATAGGTCCATTGAGGGTTAAGGAAACCCTCAATCAAGGGTTTCTAACATATTATGGTCTTTACAAGATCTTAATATAGATTTTTGATTCAGTTAAGCAAGATGCTCAATCAAGTGTCTTTATTAACTTCAAACAAGAGCTAGATCGAGCTTTTGTAAAGACTGCAACCTCTCGAGAGATGTTTTTTTAAGGAGATTGATCGAGCTATGGAGCTTGATCAAGCTATTGCAAATACATTGAAAAATTATAATGATGTTCATCATCAATAGGAAGAGAAACTCAACAGGGAAAATTTTAAGGTTTCATACTTTTCTTAAAGTGTAAAAATCTTGGTGCATCTTACTAATTCTTAAATTTCCAACCTTAAAATGTTGGGGAATATTTTTGTTAAAATATTAAATTTTATAAGCATTTTATATAGTTTCTAGACAATTTTGGTGATGTTTAGAGTAAAATATTTTTATCTTGTGGAGTTTTGGTAATTCATTTTAGAAAAAATGGAAAGAGGTGAATATTTTAGATTCATATCAAGTTGCTTAATGGATCCAAAGAATATACCAAAATTTCTGTGAGTTGGTGCCTTGCTGCTAAATTAGATCAACTATCGGCCAACCTAGATGGCTCTATGGTTATTGTCACTCACCACGTCAGACGTGATGCAAACACTAGTTGGCAAGCTAGCCAATTGGGGCACAAATCATTCAATTGACATAAAGCTTCATTCAATTAGGACACATAGCGTACGTCTCTCTTTCTTTTGAGAACTCTTTACAAAAAGCAAAACATTTTATGTGACTAGTTACAACATTTCTGAGTGAGGTCAAATTTGAATGGAATATGTTTAAGTGACTACTTTTTAAGTTTTAAGCCACCTTCCACTTCCATCTTTATGACCCCACCATATTTATCATTATGTATCCAACGTTTCCCCTAAGTAAAGGTTCTATATTCTTCTCCCTCTATGACAACACCACCGTGAGTTTGTGTGCTGACGAGCCATCTAAGCGGTGTGGTGACGAGCCAAGCAATCTAATAGAGAGTGAATTTCTTTTTAGTTGTTGAAATCGAGAATATAAGACGCTAGTCTCAATCACTTTCATGAAATATTTGACAATTTGGAACAATGATGGAAAAAATCTTAAATTGCATCATTCTCTTCATTAAGGGAATTGTGTTGGAAAGTTATATTAAATTTTATTTTTAAAAAAATTATTTTAAAAACAAATAATTTACTTAGTATGATGAGTGAGTAAATATGGTTTTTTTTATGATATATTATTATTTTGACATTATCTCTATAGTATGAATCATTAAGTTATGACCTATATTATATGAGTATAGTCATGATCCATATTCTATAAGTTTAGTTGTAGTTGACCAATTTTTTATGGTTTTGAATAATCCACTTAGCGCTTATTGCATCGGGTGATGCTCATAGGAGTGAAGAAAAGGGATTGAAACTAGTGAATTGAATCACATAGCATCAATCATCACTTTCGAGGGTTACACTCGGTAACCGAGACTTCCAAGATTCCTCTAGCTCAAGCATGTTTAACCAATGCAAGGATTTCGGAGGGTCATAACTTTTGACTTAGTTATCCATTTGGGATGAAATTTAATATATAGTTGCATCTCGAAGATTCCACTTCCATGCCAATATAATTCTTTACATCGAACCACATTTCGACACTTTTTCAGTGCCAAATTCCTTCATATAATGCCTCAAATTGGGGCTTTTGTGTTTTTTTTTTAGATTTTTTAAATTTGTAATTATCAGTTATCTCTTAGTTTATGCACCTAATCAGAAAAGTGAGTTGACAAATACTGTTTCTCTAGTTTTGTTTTAGTTATTGGTTTGTTTTAGAGTCATGCGAGATTTTTCTAAAATTAGCAATTTTAAAAAATATCAGATAATAGTTATAAGTAGTTGAAATTTCATTGTAATGGTTACTAATGGAGAAGGGATCAAAGATACTTATTTTCCATTCTCACGTGTTGCATGGTTTTTAGATCTCGTGAATTAATAAAATTTTAGTGGCTACATCATATGGTATAAGATAGGAAGATGGATGGGAGAGGAAGAGGAAGAGCAGGTCTTGCTCATATCTGTAGAGATATGAAAAAATTCCAAAGGCAAGTAGTAGATATTACAACCGTGTTGACTAGTAAGAGGATAATACAAAGAGAATCATATGATGATGAGACATACCAAGGAGATGTAGATCAACATATAGAACATGGAGAAGACCAATTAGGGTGCATGAATTTTGAACAAAGGATGCTTAGGGCTCTAAAGGGAGAAATTGTGAGATCAAAATGGAAGTTTCCGAATATGCAGGGAGTCTTAAACCATAGGAGTTAATAGACTGACTGAATTCCATGGAAATTTTTTTAATTCCATCTAAGCGGTGTGGTGACAAGCCAAGCAATTTAATAGCAGTGAATTTCTTTTGAGTTGTTGAAATCGAGAATATAAGACGTTGGAGTCTCGATCACTTTCATGAAATATTTGACAATTTGGAACAATGATGGAACAAATCTCAAATTACATCATTCTCTTCATTAAGGGAATGGTGTTGGAAAGTTATATTAAATTTTATTGTTAAAAAAAAATTATTTTTTAATAAAATTAATTTACTTAGTATGATGAGTAAATAAATATGATTTTTTATATGATATATTATTATTTTGGGACTTTTGTGTACTCTAGATCATTAAGTTATGACCCATATCTTATGAGTATAGCTGTGACCCATATTCCATGAGTATGGTTGTAGTCGATCAAATTTTCATGGTTTTGAATAATCTACTTAGCAATCGTTGCATCAGGTGATGCTCACATGAGTGAAGAAAAGGGATTGAGAATAACGAAATGAATTGCATAGCAGCAATCATCACTTATGGGGTTTGCACTTGGTAACTAGGACTTCCAAGAATCCTCTAGCTCAATCATGTTTAACTGATGCAAGGATTTCTAAGGCTCACATTTCGACAATTTTTCGGTGCCAAATTTCTTCATACAATGCCTCAACTTGGGGTTTTTGTGTTTTCTCAAGATGTTTTAAATTTGTAATTATCATTTATCTCTTAGTTTATGCACCTAATTAGAAAAGTGAGTTGACCAAAAGTGTTGCTCTAGTTTTCTTTTAGTTATTGGTCATTTTTAGAGTCATGCAAGAATTTTCTAAAATTAGTAGTTTTCGAAAATCTCAAATAACAGTTATAAGGGGTTGAACTTTCATTGTAATGGTTAGTGATGGAGAAGGAATAAAAGATAGTTATTTTCCATTCTCATGTGTTGCATGGTTTTTAAATCTCGTGAATGAATCAAATTTTATTAGTTACATCATCTGGTATCAGGGTAGGAAGATGGATGGGAGAGGAGGAGGAAGAGCAGGTCTTGCTCATTTGTGTAGAGATATGAAAAAACTCCAAAGACAAGTAGTAGATCTTATAAACATGCTGAATAGTAATCAGATAATACAAAGAGAAGAATCTGATGAGGAGATAGACCAAGGAGATGTAGATCAACATATAAAACATGAATAAGAACAATTAGGGTGCATGAATTTTGAATAAAGGATTCTAAGGGCTCTAGAAGGGAGAAATGATGGGATCAAAATGGAAGTTTCAGAATATGCAAGAAGTCTTAAGCCATAGGAGTTTATAGATTGACTGAATGCCATGGAATTTTTTTTAGAATGGAGCCTATGACAGAGGAAAAGAAGGTGAAATTTTCTTGCACCAAGTTGAAGTGTCACACCATGATATGGTGGGATCATGTGCAAACAGACAAAACAAAAACAAGAAAAGACAAAATTAGGATGTGGAATAAGATGGAAAAAAATTGCGAGATTTTTTTTTCCTTTAGACTATGCACAAACCCTTTTTCATAGATTTTAGAAGTTGAAGCGAAACCTGTCCACCGTGGAGGAACTCACAAACGAGTTTTATCATTTATCCATTCATGTGGATCACTAGGAAACTGATGAGCAATTGGATACAAGGTATGTGAATTGTTTAAAATTTTCTATTCAAGATGAATTGAGCATGCATAGGGCTTGTAGCGTGGAAGAGGAATACCAATTAGCCTTAAAGGACGAGGAAAAAAACCCGATAATTTGCTCAAAGGTATAGAGGAACAAGGAGGAGTACATCATCTTTTTCACGGGGTGGTTTTAACTATGGCATAGGCGAACCATCCCAAGGAGTTGAGTAAGAAGAAGATACTCGACAAGATAACCTGAATCAATTATGAGGAATAAGATTTCAGAGGGGTAGAGGTTACAGTGGTGGTAGAGGAATACCTTATGTGTGTTCTAGGTGTGGTGTAGAGGGTCATCAATCATTTGAATGCTTAAATTATAACATGCAATAGCCAAAGCAAGGACAACATCCTAGTTTAAACTTGGTCCAAGATAAGAATGAAGAAGAAGGAGCTGAATCTGAAGTCTCTCCCAACATGGGGGAGAATCTCATGATACGGAGGTCAATGGTGATTCTCAAAAAAGAGCAAAGGAAGAGTAGCGACAATGAATATTCTTGGCTTCAGACAAATATTTTTTGAACTAGGTGCACTTCCGGAGGAAAGCTATGTCAATTTATTGTTGATAGTGGCAGTTGTGAGAATATGGTTTCCAAATAGATGGTAGATAAGTTGAAATTATGCCGTGAAACTGATCCCCATCCTTATCGAATTGCATGGTTCAAAAAAGGGAATGAATTCACCATTAGTAAAAGATGTTTGATCAAGTTTGCAATCCGCAAGAATTATAAAGATGAAGTATGGTGTGATGCATTCTGATGGATGCATGCCATCTGTTATTGGGGAGGCCTTGGAAATATGACTGAAAATTCATGCATGATGGAGAAAATAATACCTACACCTTTTGGAAGGATGGATCGAAAGTCATCTTATTGCCCCTTAAAAATGAATGGAAAGCTGAGAATATGTTGTCGGAAAGAGAGATTTTTAAGGAAATGAAGGAAACAAGATTCTACTATGCATTAATAGTGCAAAAAGGAGTCAGGGAAGATATATCAATACTTACTGAAGTGGCCAAGATACTAGAATAATATGTTGATGTTATCCCTAATGAACTACCTGATGGTCTTCCACCAAAGAGGGATATTCAACATCACATTGATCTAATCCCATGATCATCTTTACCTAATCAGGACTCCTATAGGATGAATCCTACACAACATGCAGAGCTCAACTAACAAGTAACAAAGCTTATAAAGAAAGGTGTGGTAAGGGAAAGCATGATCCCCCATGCTGTACTAGCATTGTTGACTCCCCAAAAATATAATACGTGGAGAATGTGCATAGATAGCAGAGAAATCGATAACATTACCATCAAATATCGGTTTCCTATACCGCACTTGGACGACATGATGATTGTGCTACCTAGAGATAAACATTTTAGTAAAAATGATTTGCGAAGTGGACACCACCAGATCCAGATTCGTGAAGGGGATGAATGGAAAGATGCCTTCAAGACTAGGAATGGACTATATGAATGGATGGTGAGGCCATTTGGGTTTTCCAATGCACCTAATACTTTCACATGGTTGGTGACTACTATTCTTTCATATGCTTTGACCTTATATTGGTAATTTTGTTGTCGTTTATATATCACTTGCAACATTTAAAGATTATATTGGATGCGTTGAGAAAATATCAACTTTATGCAAATCTAAAGAAATGTAGGTTCCTGCAAGAAATTTTGGTATTTATGGGTTTTTTCATCTCAACATAAGGAGTCAAGATGGATACAGAGAAGGTCAGACCAATTTTGGATTGGCGTAGTCCTAGGAGCATAACAGAGGTAAGAATTTTCCAGGCTGGCCATCTTTTACCAAAAATTTATTCGAAATTTTAGCAGTTTTGTAGCACCCATAACATATTGCACCATACATTCATGTCGACTAATGAAGCTGAGGAAAGTTTTAAGTTTATAAAGACGAAGGTAACTGAGGCACTTATATTAGCCTTACCAGAGTTTGATAAAGTGTTTGAGGTAGACTATGATGCTTCACATGTAGGAATTGGAGATGTACTTAGCCAAGTAGGTAGACCAATTGTAGTTTTAGTGAAAAGTTGAATGAGGCAAGGAAGAACTACTCCACATATGATGTAGAATTTTATGCAATTGTGCAAGTATTGTGACATTGGAGGCATTATTTAGTGTTGAAGGAGTTTGTGTTATTTACCGATGAAATTGCATTGAAATATGTAAACAACCAAAATAAATTGAACAATAGACATGCAAAACGGGTCTCTTTCTTACAAGGATACACCTTTTTTCTGAAGCACAAATAAGGAAGGTAGAATCAGGTTGCATATGCTTTGAATTGATGCACTATTCTTTTGACAACAATGGAAAATCAAGTAATTGGGTTTGCTGCATTGAAGGATATCTATGGATATAATAATGATTTTTGGGAGATTGTGGGAACATGGATCTTATTTAGGGTGAATATTTTATGCAATATGGATACCTCTTCAAATGAAAATAACTATGCATTCCAATTTGTTCTATGAGAGAAAATATTATTAGAAAAATTCACAGTAGTGACTGGGCAGGATAGTTTGGAAAGGATAAGATGCTATCCTTAATCGAAGATAAGTATTAATCAAAGATGAAAAAATATATAACTAGGTATGTGGAATGATGTATTATTTTTCAAATGGTTAAAGGACACTCACATAATACAAGGTTGTATATTCCATTACCAACGCCCACGAACCCATGGATATATATGAGCATGGACTTTGTGTTGTGGCTCCCGAACACACAGCGAGGTAATGATCCTATTTTTGTGGTTGTTGATAGGTTCTCTAAAATGGCTTATTTCATTGCTTGCAAGAAAAATAGTGATGCATCGAGGGCGACATAATTGTTTTTTCCAAAAATTATTAGATTGGATGGTGTTCCAAAAACTATTACCTTTGATAGAGATACTCGGTTTTTGAATAATTTTTTGAGGACTTAATGGAATAAAATGGGGACTAAATTACAGTTTAGTGTTCCTATCACCCCCAAACAGATGGAAAAACCGAGGAAGTAAATAAGAGTATGGGAAACCTGTTACGGAGCATTGTTGGAGAGAATCCCAAGCAGTGAAATTTGGCTTTACCCCAAGTAGAATTTTCCTAAAATAGTTCAGTGAATAGATCTATAGGTAAATATCCATTTTAGGTTGTTTACGATAGAAATCCTATGGGTGTCCTAGATTTCGTGCATCTACCGCTTGGGGATATGATCGGTGATGATGGGGATGTGTTTGCATAACACATTAAACAATTGTAGCAAAAAATGAGACAAAAGGTGCATGCTACTAATGAGCATAAAACAATTATAAAATATGCTCACTTACGATATTAGGTATTCAATGAAGGTGATTTGGTGATGGTTTATTTATGGAAAGAGTGGTTTCCTAAAGAATCCTACCACAAATTGAAGTATAAGAAAATTGGTCCTTGCAAGATTCTCAAGAAAATTAATGACAATCATTATAAGGTAAATTTACCAGCTGATTTCAACATTTCCCCTATGTTTAACGTTTCTAATTTATATATTTTCCATGGGGACGATCTGGGTGATGATAGTGAGGTGGAGGTGGATTGACAACATGCCATTCCAATCAAGAAAAATGAAAATATTGTGCATATTTTAGATAAGAAGATCCTTCATACTCGGGAAGGCCAATACAACCAATATCTGGTTTAGTGGGAAGGCTTAGCACCAACAAAGAGTATGTGGAATACAGAGAGGGACTTGTTGGTGCCTTGCTGCTAAATTAGATCTACTATCGGCCAACCTAGATGGCTCTATGGTTATTGTCACTCACCACGTCAGACATGATGCAAACACTAGTTGGCAAGCTAGCCAATTGGGGCACAAATCATTCAATTGACATAAAGCTTCATTCAATTAACACAAAGTCCCATTCAATTAACAAAAAACCTTCATTCATATCAATTAGGACACATAGCGTACGTCTCTCTTTCTTTTGAGAACTCTTTACAAAAAGCAAAAGATTTTATGTGACTAGTTACAACATTTCTGAGTGAGGTCAAATTTGAATGGAATATGCTTAAGTGACTACTTTTTAAGTTTTAAACCACCTTCCACTTCCATCTTTATGACCCCACCATATTTATCATTCTGTATCCAACGTTTCCCCTAAGTAAAGGTTCTATATTCTTCTCCCTCTATGACAACACCACCGTGAGTTTGTGTGCTGACGAGCCATCTAAGCGGTGTGGTGACGAGCCAAGCAATCTAATAGAGAGTGAATTTCTTGTTAGTTGTTGAAATCGAGAATATAAGACGCTAGAGTCTCAATCACTTTCATGAAATATTTGACAATTTGGAACAATGATGGAAAAAATCTTAAATTGCATCATTCTCTTCATTAAGGGAATTGTGTTGGAAAGTTATATTAAATTTTATTGTTAAAAAATTTATTTTAAAAACAAATAATTTACTTAGTATGATGAGTGAGTAAATATGGTTTTTTTTATGATATATTATTATTTTGACATTATCTCTATAGTATGAATTATTAAGTTATGACCTATATTGTATGAGTATAGTCATGATCCATATTCTATGAGTTTGGTTGTAGTTGACCAATTTTTTATGGTTTTGAATAATCCACTTAGCACTTATTGCATCGGGTGATGCTCATAGGAGTGAAGAAAAGGGATTGAAACTAGTGAATTGAATCACATAGCATCAATCATCACTTTCGAGGCTTACACTCGGTAACCGAGACTTCCAAGATTCCTCTAGCTCAAGCATGTTTAACCAATGCAAGGATTTCGGAGGGTCATAACTTTTGACTTAGTTATCCATTTGGGATGAAATTTAACAGATAGTTGCATCTCGAAGATTCCACTTCCATGCCAATATAATTCTTTACATCGAACCACATTTCGACACTTTTTCAGTGCCAAATTCCTTCATATAATGCCTCAAATTGGGGCTTTTGTGTTTTTTTTCGAGATTTTTTTAATTTGTAATTATCAGTTATCTCTTAGTTTATGCACCTAATCAGAAAAGTGAGTTGACAAATACTGTTTCTCTAGTTTTCTTTTAGTTATTGGTTAGTTTTAGAGTCATGCGAGAATTTTCTAAAATTAGCAATTTTAAAAAATCTCAGATAATAGTTATAAGCAGTTGAAATTTCATTGTAATGGTTACTAATGGAGAAGGGATCAAATATACTTATTTTCCATTCTCACGTGTTGCATGGTTTTTAGATCTCGTGAATTAATAAAATTTTATTGGCTACATCATATGGTATAAGAGTAGGAAGATGGATGGGAGAGGAAGAGGAAGAGCAGGTCTTGCTCATATCTGTAGAGATATGAAAAAATTCCAAAGGCAAGTAGTAGATATTACAACCGTGGTTACTAGTAAGAGGATAATACAAAGAGAATCATATGATGATGAGACAGACCAAGGAGATGTAGATCAACATATAGAACATGGAGAAGACCAATTAGGGTGCATGAATTTTGAAGAAAGGATGCTTAGGGCTCTAGAAGGGAGAAATTGTGGGATCAAAATGGAAGTTTCCGAATATGCAGGGAGTCTTAAACCATAGGAGTTAATAGACTGACTGAATTCCATGGAAATTTTTTTAATTCCATCTAAGCGGTGTGGTGACAAGCCAAGCAATTTAATAGCAGTGAATTTCTTTTGAGTTGTTGAAATCGAGAATATAAGACGTTGGAGTCTCTATCACTTTCATGAAATATTTGACAATTTGGAACAATGATGGAACAAATCTCAAATTACATCATTCTCTTCATTAAGGGAATGGTGTTGGAAAGTTATATTATATTTTATTGTTAAAAAAATTTATTTTTTAATAAAATTAATTTACTTAGTATGATGAGTAAATAAATATGATTTTTTATATGATATATTATTATTTTGGGACTTTTGTGTACTCTAGATCATTAAGTTATGACCCATATATTATGAGTATAGCTGTGACCCATATTCCATGAGTATGGTTGTAGTCGATCAAATTTTCATGGTTTTGAATAATCTACTTAGCAATCGTTGCATCAGGTGATGCTAACAGGAGTGAAGAAAAGGGATTGAGAATAACGAAATGAATTGCATAGCAGCAATCATCACTTATGGGGTTTGCACTTGGTAACTAGGACTTCCAAGAATCCTCTAGCTCAATCATGTTTAACTGATGCAAGGATTTCTAAGGCTCACATTTCGACAATTTTTCGGTGCCAAATTTCTTCATACAATGCCTCAACTTGGGGTTTTTGTGTTTTCTCAAGATGTTTTAAATTTGTAATTATCATTTATCTCTTAGTTTATGCACCTAATTAGAAAAGCGAGTTGACCAATAGTGTTGCTCTAGTTTGCTTTTAGTTATTGGTCATTTTTAGAGTCATGCAAGAATTTTCTAAAATTAGTAGTTTTCTAAAATCTCAAATAACAGTTATAAGGGGTTGAACTTTCATTGTAATGGTTAGTGATGGAGAAGGAATAAAAGATAGTTATTTTCCATTCTCATGTGTTGCATGGTTTTTAGATCTCGTGAATGAATCAAATTTTATTAGTTACATCATCTGGTATCAGAGTAGGAAGATGGATGGGAGAGGAGGAGGAAGAGCAGGTCTTGCTCATTTGTGTAGAGATATGAAAAAACTCCAAAGACAAGTAGTAGATCTTATAAACATGCTGAATAGTAATCGGATAATACAAAGAGAAGCATCTGATGAGGAGATAGACCAAGGAGATGTAGATCAACATATAAAACATGAATAAGAACAATTAGGGTGCATGAATTTTGAATAAAGGAATCTAAGGGCTCTAGAAGGGAGAAATGATGGGATCAAAATGGAAGTTTCAGAATATGCAAGAAGTCTTAAGCCATAGGAGTTTATAGATTGACTGAATGCCATGGAATTTTTTTTAGAATGGAGCCTATGACAGAGGAAAAGAAGGTGAAATTTTCTTGCACCAAGTTGAAGTGTCACACCATGATATGGTGGGATCATGTGCAAACAGACAAAACAAAAACAAGAAAAGACAAAATTAGGATGTGGAATAAGATGGAAAAAAATTGCGAGATTTTTTTTCCCTTTAGACTATGCACAAACCCTTTTTCATAGATTTTAGAAGTTGAAGCGAAACCTGTCCACCGTGGATGAACTCACAAACGAGTTTTATCATTTATCCATTCATGTGGATCACTAGGAAACTGATGAGCAATTGGATACAAGGTATGTGAATTGTTTAAAATTTTCTATTCAAGATGAATTGAGCATGCATAGGGCTTGTAGCGTGGAAGAGGAATACCAATTAGCCTTAAAGGACGAGGAAAAAAACCTGATAATTTGCTCAAAGGTATAGAGGAACAAGGAGGAGTACATCATCTTTTTCACGGGGTGGTTTTAACTATGGCATAGGCGAACCATCCCAAGGAGTTGAGTAAGAAGAAGATACTCGACAAGATAACCTGAATCAATTATGAGGAATAAGATTTCAGAGGGGTAGAGGTTACAGTGGTGGTAGAGGAATACCTTATGTGTGTTCTAGGTGTGGTGTAGAGGGTCATCAATCATTTGAATGCTTAAATTATAACATGCAATAGCCAAAGCAAGGACAACATCCTAGTTTAAACTTGGTCCAAGATAAGAATGAAGAAGAAGGAGCTGAATCTGAAGTCTCTCCCAACATGGGGGAGAATCTCATGATACGGAGGTCAATGGTGATTCTCAAAAAAGAGAAAAGGAAGAGTAGCGA
Organism: Larix kaempferi; assembly: GCA_027924585.1. Lineage (NCBI taxonomy): Eukaryota > Viridiplantae > Streptophyta > Pinopsida > Pinales > Pinaceae > Larix > Larix kaempferi. The sequence continues at coordinate 10,212,728 of BSBM01000848.1, forward strand.
CAATGAATATTCTTGGCTTCAGACAAATATTTTTTGAACTAGGTGCACTTCCGGAGGAAAGCTATGTCAATTTATTGTTGATAGTGGCAGTTGTGAGAATATGGTTTCCAAATAGATGGTAGATAAGTTGAAATTATGCCGTGAAACTGATCCCCATCCTTATCGAATTGCATGGTTCAAAAAAGGGAATGAATTCACCATTAGTAAAAGATGTTTGATCAAGTTTTCAATCCGCAAGAATTATAAAGATGAAGTATGGTGTGATGCATTCTGATGGATGCATGCCATCTGTTATTGGGGAGGCCTTGGCAATATGACTGAAAATTCATGCATGATGGAGAAAATAATACCTACACCTTTTGGAAGGATGGATCGAAAGTCATCTTATTGCCCCTTAAAAATGAATGGAAAGCTGAGAATATGTTGTCGGAAAGAGAGATTTTTAAGGAAATGAAGGAAACAAGATTCTACTATGCATTAATAGTGCAAAAAGGAGTAAGGGAAGATATATCAATACTTACTGAAGTGGCCAAGATACTAGAATAATATGTTGATGTTATCCCTAATGAACTACCTGATGGTCTTCCACCAAAGAGGGATATTCAACATCACATTGATCTAATCCCATGATCATCTTTACCTAATCAGGACTCCTATAGGATGAATCCTACACAACATGCAGAGCTCAACTAACAAGTAACAAAGCTTATAAAGAAAGGTGTGGTAAGGGAAAGCATGATCCCCCATGCTGTACTAGCATTGTTGACTCCCCAAAAATATAATACGTGGAAAATGTGCATAGATAGCAGAGAAATCGATAACATTACCATCAAATATCGGTTTCCTATACCGCACTTGGACGACATGATGATTGTGCTACCTAGAGATAAACATTTTAGTAAAAATGATTTGCGAAGTGGACACCACCAGATCCAGATTCGTGAAGGGGATGAATGGAAAGATGCCTTCAAGACTAGGAATGGACTATATGAATGGATGGTGAGGCCATTTAGGTTTTCCAATGCAGCTAATACTTTCACATGGTTGGTGAATACTATTCTTTCATATGCTTTGACCTTATATTGGTAATTTTGTTGTCGTTTATATATCACTTGCAACATTTAAAGATTATATTGGATGCGTTGAGAAAATATCAACTTTATGCAAATCTAAAGAAATGTAGGTTCTTGCAAGAAATTTTGGTATTTATGGGTTTTTTCATCTCAACATAAGGAGTCAAGATGGATACAGAGAAGGTCAGACCAATTTTGGATTGGTGTAGTCCTAGGAGCATAACAGAGGTAAGAATTTTCCAGGCTGGCCATCTTTTACCAAAAATTTATTCGAAATTTTAGCAGTTTTGTAGCACCCATAACATATTGCACCATACATTCATGTCGACTAATGAAGCTGAGGAAAGTTTTAAGTTTATAAAGATGAAGGTAATTGAGGCACTTATATTAGCCTTACCAGATTTTGATAAAGTGTTTGAGGTAGACTATGATGCTTCACATGTAGGAATTGGAGATGTACTTGGCCAAGTAGGTAGACCAATTGTAGTTTTAGTGAAAAGTTGAATGAGGCAAGGAAGAACTACTCCACATATGATGTAGAATTTTATGCAATTGTGCAAGTATTGTGACATTGGAGGCATTATTTAGTGTCGAAGGATTTTGTGTTATTTACCGATGAAATTGCATTGAAATATGTAAACAACCAAAATAAATTGAACAATAGACATGCAAAATGGGTCTCTTTCTTACAAGGATACACCTTTTTTCTGAAGCACAAATAAGGAAGGTATAATCAGGTTGCATATGCTTTGAATTGACGCACTATTCTTTTGACAACAATGGAAAATCAAGTAATTGGGTTTGCTGCATTGAAGGATATCTATGGATATAATAATGATTTTTGGGAGATTGTGGGAACATGGATCTTATTTAGGGTGAATATTTTATGCAATATGGATACCTCTTCAAATGAAAATAACTATGCATTCCAATTTGTTCTATGAGAGAAAATATTATTAGAAAAATTCACAGTAGTGACTGGGCAGGATAGTTTGGAAAGGATAAGATGCTATCCTTAATCGAAGATAAGTATTAATCAAAGATGAAAAAATATATAACTAGGTATGTGGAATGATGTATTATTTTTCAAATGGTTAAAGGACACTCACATAATACAAGGTTGTATATTCCATTACCAACGCCCACGAACCCATGGATAGATATGAGCATGGACTTTGTGTTGTGGCTCCCGAACACACAGCGAGGTAATGATCCTATTTTTGTGGTTGTTGATAGGTTCTCTAAAATGGCTTATTTCATTGCTTGCAAGAAAAATAGTGATGCATCGAGGGCGACATAATTGTTTTTTCCAAAAATTATTAGACTGGATGGTGTTCCAAAAACTATTACCTTTGATAGAGATACTCGGTTTTTGGATAATTTTTTGAGGACTTAATGGAATAAAATGGGGACTAAATTACATTTTAGTGTTCCTATCACCCCCAAACAGATGGAAAAACCGAGGAAGTAAATCAGAGTATGGGAAACCTGTTACGGAGCATTGTTGGAGAGAATCCCAAGCAGTGAAATTTGGCTTTACCCCAAGTAGAATTTTCCTAAAATAGTTCAGTGAATAGATCTATAGGTAAATATCCATTTTAGGTTGTTTACGATAGAAATCCTATGGGTGTCCTAGATTTCGTGCATCTACCGCTTGGGGATATGATCGGTGATGATGGGGATGTGTTTGCATAACACATTAAACAATTGTAGCAAAAAATGAGACAAAAGTTGCATGCTACTAATGAGCATAAAACAATTATAAAATATGCTCACTTACGATATTAGGTATTCAATGAAGGTGATTTGGTGATGGTTTATTTATGGAAAGACTGGTTTCCTAAGGAATCCTACCACAAATTGAAGTATAAGAAAATTGGTCCTTGCAAGATTCTCAAGAAAATTAATGACAATCATTATAAGGTAAATTTACCAGCTGATTTCAAAATTTCCCCTATGTTTAACGTTTCTGATTTATATATTTTCCATGGGGACGATCTGGGTGATGATAGTGAGGTGGAGGTGGATTGACAACATGCCATTCCAATCACGAAAAATGAAAATATTGTGCATATTTTAGATAAGAAGATCCTTCATACTCGGGAAGGCCAATACAACCGATATCTGGTGTAGTGGGAAGGCTTAGCACCAACAAAGAGTATGTGGAGTACAGAGGGGGACTTGTTGAACGTAGATCCTGTTAAGTGGCATCAGTTTGAAGATATTAAATTGTAGGAGTTGTGTTCTTTTCAAACAAAGGAGAATGGTGCATAGATTTCCGAGGGTCATAACTTTTGACTTGGTTATCCGTTGGGGATGAAATATAACATGAAGTTGCATCTCAAAGAGTTCACTTCCATAACAATTTGATCCGTCAATTTAGACCACGTTTCGACACTTTTCCATGGCCAAATTCCTTCATATAATGCCTCAAATTGGGATTTTAGTGTTTTTTTCGAGATTTTTTAAATTTGTAATTATCAGGTATCTCTTAGTTTATGCACCTATTTAGAAAAACAAGTTGAAAAATAGTGTCACTTTAGTTAGCTTTTAGTTATTGGTCAATTTTAGAGTCATGCGAGAATTTTCTAAAATTAGCAGTTTTCGAATATCTCATATAGTAGTTATAAGGGGTTGAACTTTCATTGTAATGGTTAGTGATGGAGAAGGGATAAAATATAGTTATTATCCATTCTCGTGTGTTGCATGGTTTTTAGATCTAGTGAATGAACCAAAGTTTATTGGCTACATGATCAACTCTGGAGTATTATCCACAATCAAGTCCACTTATCTTGCAAAGCCCATTTGCAAACCCTTAGCAAGTATCATGACTTAAGAACTATTCAGTTAGCACTCCCCTAACTCTTTTTATTTAATTTGAGGTGTTTTTCATTGTCCAACATATGATATATCATTATTTGCATTGGGTGATGCTCGCAGGGGTGAAGAAGTGGGATTGAGACTAGAGAAATGAATCACATGGCATCAATCATCATTTCCAGGGCTTGCATCCGGTATCCAGGACTTCCTAGGATGTCACCCATCCCAAAACTCCTCTGGCTCAAACATGCTTAACTATGAAGTTTTTCCCACAACAATACCCACTTAGCTCACTCGTTATATAAATTGAGAAAAACCCATTTAAATATATATATATATATATATATATATATTCGTGATGCACCTGCAACAATTAATTAACAAGAATATGCGAAATAGCAGAAATGACAGAACTCAGAATCACTTTTATATTGATCACAGGCCACTTCGAGGGGGAAACCTCCTTTGAGCAAGCTCAATACAATTAACTTCACGGTGCCTTCATAGGTCTCAACACACACTTATATACTAATTCTAGGCGTCAATACTATGGGTCAAAACCATGGGCCGTTACAAACTATGGATCAACAATACTCCGAACGACTTACAAAGCATATGCGCCAACAACAATAACATAAACTATTGATCAACAAATACTACGGGACGACTTACAAAGCATATGCGTCCAACAACAACATACTAACAAAGTAAAGACATGGGTTCCTAACATCCCCTCCCCCTTAAAAAAAGCTTGGTCCTCAAAGCTTTAGATGTGGAAATTGTTGTTGAATCTGAAGGAGTGGTTCCCATGTAGCATCCTCTGGTTGCATGCCGTGCCACTGAATTAAGACCTTTGTGATAGAGCGAGAGCAAAGTTGACGCGTGTGCCGATTGAGGATGGCCTCTGGCTCCAAAAGGATGGATCCTTCATTATCCAGTTCGGGTAAAATTGTTTGTCCACTGATGTTGGTGCCAAGAACTTTCTTCAGACAAGAGACATGAAAGATTGGATGAATGCGGGAAGAAGGAGGAAGTTCCAATTTATAAGCAACAGACCCAATCTTCTGAAGAATCCGATATGGCCCATAGAACTTTGGAGCGAGCTTATGACATCCTTTGAGTTTCAAGGATGATTGTTTGTATGGCTGGAGACGAAGAAAAAACATATCGCCGACTTGAAAAGTGCGCTCAGAACGGTGCTGATCAGCTTGTTGCTTCATGCGATTTCTTGCCATGTGAAGATTGTCCCGCAAAATGAAAAGAATCTGATCGTGGTTTCGAAGGACCGTGTCAACTTCCTGAACTGATGAACTGGTGGGGGTGTATGGAAAAAGAGCTGGAGGTGCCTGACCATAGATTGCTTCATATGGGGTCATTTTAGAGGCAGTGTGGTAAGAGGAATTGTACCACCATTCAGCGAGAGGGAGCCATTTTTCCCACTGATGTTGTTGTTCCGAGGTGAAGCAACAAAGATAAGTTTCCAAGCATTTATTGACAATTTCAGTCTGACCATCTGTTTGTAGGTGATACCCCAAACTCATCTTCAGTTTGGTACCAATGGGGCGAAATAGTTCTATCCAAAAATGACTGGTGAAAGTCGCATCACGATCCGAGACAATGGAAGAAGGGATGCCATGAAGACGAAAGATCTAGTCCAGAAAAATTTGAGCGACGAAGGAGGCGGTATAGGGATGGCTGAGAGCACATAAATGACTATATTTGGAGAGGCGATCAACCACAACGAGAATTACTGTCTTCCTGCCAGATTTAGGGAGCCCTTCAATGAAATCCATAGAAATATCTGTCCAAATCCGTGTAGGTATGGGCAAGGTTTCAAGCAATCCTGGAAGGAGTGTCGTTTCACCCTTATTGCGCTGGCAGGTATCACATTCGGCCACCATCTGTTGAATTGTCCTTTTCATGCCCTGCCAAAAGAATTTATGCCGTGCTCCTTCATACGTTTTGAGGAACCCAGAGTGCCCTGCTGATGGAGAAGCATGGAGTTCATAGAAGATAGCCTGTTGAAGATCTGTGCTCTGGGGAAGCACCAGACGACCCTTGTATCGCAGAGAAGCACCATCCCAAGAGTAATGTGGTACAGCAGAAGGGTTGTTGGTCAAGCATTGGATGATTTGAGATAAGGAGGAGTCATTGACATAACCCTGTTGAACATATTGCAACCAATTTGGAACATGCATAGAAATAGTTGAAAGAGAACCTTGGGCCTCAAATGTGCGAGAAAGAGCATCTGCCACAATATTGTCTTTACCCTTCTTGTAAGTGATCTCATAGTCATAACCCATGAGTTTGCTAACCCATTTCTGTTGTGCCGGGGAGGAGATACGCTGGTCGAAGAAATATTTTAGACTTTGGTGATCAATCTTGATGCAGAAATGATTCCCTAATAGGTATGGGCGCCACTTCTGTACTGCATACAAAATAGCCATCATTTCCTTCTCATAGGTAGAGGCAGCTAGATTCTTACCTGAAAGGGCTTTGCTAGTGAATGCAATGGGGTGTTCATCTTGAAGGAGAACAACACCAAGTCCATTGCCGCAAGCATCACTCTCAATAGTGAAGGGCTTGGAAAAATCAGGCATAGCTAGCACAGGTGTAGTACACATAGCTTGTTTTAGTTTGTCAAATGCACACTGAGCAGCAGGTGTCCATGTAAAGGCATCCTTTTTCAATAGAGCAGTTAATGGAGCTGCAATCTTCCCATAATCCTTGACAAACTTGCGATAGTAGCTAGTCAACCCCAAAAAACCACGAAGGCTCTTGAGTGTCTGAGGATGCGTCCAATTGTTCATGGCATCGATTTTGGCAGGATCCACGCGAACCCCTTGTGCTGAGATAATGTTCCCGAGATACTCAACTTCCTTCAGTCCAAAAACACATTTAGACTGCTTGTCATGGAGAGGATGGTCAGAGAAAATTTGCATGACAAGATCCAAATGCTGGAGATGTTCATCTGATGTTTTACTGTAGATGAGGATATCATCAAAGAATACCATAATGAATTTCCGTAAGTAGGGTCGAAATATTTTATTCATTAAGGCCTGGAATGTGGAAGGAGCATTAGTGAGGCCAAAGGGCATGACCAAAAACTCATAATGGCCATCATGTGTGCGGAAAGCTGTTTTAGGGATATCATCCTCATGAACCCGTATTTGATGATACCCAGAACGAAGATCAAACTTGGAGAAAAAGTGAGCCCCATGAAGCTCATCAAGAAGCTCATCAACAACAGGAATTGGAAACTTATCCTTGATGGTGAGGTGATTAAGTGCTCAGAAGTCAATGCAGAGGCGCCATGACCCATCCTTTTTGCGGACAAGAATAACTGGAGAAGAAAAGGAACTAGTGCTTCGGCGAATAATACCTTGCTTCAATAAGTCCCGAACAAACATTTCAATCTCCGTTTTTTGGTGAAATGGGTAGCGATAGGGCCTGATGTTGGGAGGAACGCTGCCAGGAAGGAGCTGAATACGATGGTCTTCTGGCCTTGAAGGTGGCAATCCCACTGGTTTAGCAAAGACACCTGTATATCGATCCAGAATGTGTTGTAGATCCAAAGGAGTAGTGGAGACCGCTAATGGTTGCATCTGGATGGAATGGATCTGAGCGATGACACCATGTGAATTCTTCTTGAGGAGTTTTTCCAGCGATGTGAACTGATGATGCTGAGAGAACTTGGTTGTAATCCTGTCAATATGTGTTTGTGTCCATTGAGGGAAAACTGCATCCAAAGTTCAGCGAAATCCCATAAGATAGGGCCAAGTGTGCGTAGCCATTGAGTGCCCAAAACCACATCACATCCGCCTAAGGGCAAGGCAAACATGTCAGAGCGCAAGGTATAATCTCCCATAGAGATACCCACATTTCGACACTTCCCTTTGCAAGGTAAGGTGCCCCCATTGGCAACCATGACTTCAAAGTTGGAGCAAGGATGGATAAAACAATCAGCTTGTTTGGCGATCCGAGGGTCAATGAAATTATGAGTGCTACCAGAATCAATGAGTATTGTAAGAGGACGCTTCTTGAAGTAACCCCTGACCCGCATTGTTTGGGGGGTGGTGATTTCATCTAAAGCATGGAGAGATATCTCTGGCTGGTTATCCTGAGACGGAGGGTCAATAGGCGGTTCCTGAATGTCGACCGGAGCATCCAATGTTTCTGGATCTTCATCACCAATTTCAGAGGCAGACGGAGACTCCACATCCAAGAGATAGAGCTTTTGTTGAACACATCTATGTCCCCGAGTGAATTTATCATCACAATTATAGCAAAGCCCCTTTTCTCTGCGTGCTTGCATCTCTGTTTCAGACAAACGCTTGATAGGAGTCGGTCGAGGAGCCTGCGGTATAGGTGGTCGCTGAGAACCCATATTTCGGAAGGGAACAAAAGTGGGCTTGGAGCGTTGTCGGGATGCAATCTTGTCTTCTGCCAACTTAGCCAACCCTAGTGCTTCCATCATTGTGTTGGGGCAGAACATTTTGACCTCAGAGCGGATGGCATCCTTTAGACCACTGAAAAACAACTCCGGTAAAAGTCATCAGACAATCCTTCGGTGTGGTTGGCTAAATTCTCAAATTCGGTTTGATACTCTCTCACAGTGCCAGTTTGGTGAAGTTTAGTGAGGGCTCCTGTGAAGTCATCAAAAGCACTAGGACCAAATCGTTGCAAAAGGAGTTGAAAAAAGTCTAGCCATTTGGGCTCTGGATGAGCCTTGATGTACCAACGGTACCATTGAAGAGCTTCCTGTTCCAAATGAAAGGATGCCAACGGAACTTTGTTGACATCAAAAGTATTATGCAGACTGAAATACTATTCTGCACAATAGATCCATCCAGTTGGATTGGTACCATTGAAGCGAGGAAAATCAAGCTTTAGACCACGGAAATTGCTGGAAGAAGAGAACCCATTGTCTGCTGAAAACTCGGACTGCCGTTTGTTGTTCATAGCTGAATGTTCAAGATGGAGATCGAGAAATTTTTCATCCAGATCCCGGAGTTTGGCTTGGATGGCTGTAAGTGTGTCCTCCATAGTTTTTGCTCCTGCACGGGTGACAACCATAACCAGGATTTTTTTTTTTTTTTTTATCGGTTGACTGGGTAGGAAAACAAAAACAGAAACTACTTCAGTAAAGGAAAATCTGGACTTGGAAAAAAAATCAGAAGGGTAATTGGGGTTTGACTAGGTTTTGGACACTGTTGGATAGACAAGGAAGCAAAAATGAGGATTTCAGAAGCGGGGTGAAAGAATGGGAAAATTTGGCAGAGGGGAACAAAGAAGCAGAATTCAGAAAGGAACTCTGTGGTAAAATTTGAAGGTGATTGGGTGAAATCTGAGGAAGTTATGGAAAACCCTAAAAATAGACAAATGTGAGATTTCGGGCTTTGGGAAGGGGAATTGGGGATAGGGTCCTTAGGACTGAAATATGCAGAATGGGATGATAGGGGTTCCCTGAAAATTTCAAGGGAAACAAAGTGAAAATAAGGGAGATATGGAGAAAAAACTGATTTTTTTTTTTTCCAGACTGGAGCGGCTACGGCTTGAAAGGGATCTGGAACAGCGTCGAATGGATTGAAAATGGCTGAATCTGGAACGACTTGCAAAATGGATCTGAAACGGCGCAGTAGTGATCGACAATAGTTCAGCTGAAAGTAGATATGGACCCCAGGTATGTGCGGCTTCCTAACAGTTCATGGGTTTCACTCGGCCACCAATGCTGTCTGACGGCTTGCGTATTGGGGCAGTACCCCTCACTCCACGGCTCAGGTAAAACTGATAACCGCTTTGCCACAAACGACAGCTCTTGGTTTACCTCACGGGTGGGAACTAGTCAATTAGGTAGGGGTCGTTGCCCTTTTTGCTGGCAGGTCCTCTCAATGGGCCAGCTACTTCGGGGTTCCTGTGGTACTCCTCACAATGAGTTTTAGGGTTTATGCCAAAGTACTTTCCATAGTTAAGCGGATAGGGATTATTCCCAAATCCGAACCTGCAACAGATGTGAAAAAAAAAATTGGCAGAAATTTCACCCAGCGAGCCCAAGAAAGTGCTCTGATACTAGATGTGATGCATCTGCAACAATTAATTAACAAGAATATGCGAAATAACAGAAATGACAGAACTCAGAATCACTTTTATATTGATCACATGCCACTTCGAGGGGGCAACCTCCTTTGAGCAAGCTCAATACAATTAACTTCAGGGTGCCTTCATAGGTCTCGACACACACTTATATACTAATTCTAGGCGCCAATACTATGGGTCAAAACCATGGGCCGTTACAAACTATGGATCAACAATACTACGGGCGACTTACAAAGCATATGCGCCAACAACAATAACATAAACTATTGATCAACAAATACTACGGGACGACTTACAAAGCATATGCGTCCAACAACAACATACTAACAAAGTAAAGACATGGTTCCTAACAATTTTTTAAATTAACCACATATCATAATATCAAACAAATACATACCTTTTTCTATAAAATTAATATTGAGCTATCTTAATTTTTAATCTATTAATTATTAAAAGAGTAAAACATAAATTGAGACATGATATTTTATTAATTTAATAAATTAAAATTTAAATGGAATTTATTTTGTTATCACTATAAATACTTTTATTTTTTAAATTTTATATTATCCGCAACAATACCCACTTAGCTCACTTGTTATATAAATTGAGAAAAACCCATTTAAAAAAAAAATATTTTTTTAAAAAATTAACCACATATCATAATATCAAAACAAATACATACCTTTTCTATAAAATTAATATTGAGCTTCTGATGAAAAAATTAATATTGAGCTATCTTAATTTTTAATCTATTAATTATTAAAAGAATAAAACATAAATTGAAACATAATATTTTATTAATTTAATATATTAAAATTTAAATGAAATTGATTTTGTTATTACTATAAATATTTTTATTTTTTTTAATTTTATATTATCCATCTTATTTTTTTTCAATTTAATTTATTAACATTACATATTGCAAATGAACTCGTATATGTACATTGCAAATTTGATTTTTAAACATTTCTTACATTATATAGAAAAATACAAAAAGAGAAAAAAACATCTCCCTACATAAAGTTTTCTTTCACATGTTTTTTTAAACAAATATCTCTTCACCTCAATTTTGACAAACATATTATCAAAAATAATTTTATGAAAAGAATACATATACGTAATAACACTTTCAAATACACGTTTATAGAACACGCACTTTCAAATACACGCTTATAGAAAATACACCACAAAGGGTCGAAGGTCATGGTAATGATACAGTGTTAGGGATTGATGTATGACCAAACATTAATGCTTTAAATAATCTTGAACTAAAAGTAGGCATGTTGTTGCCTTGCTTTCCACTCAACTTGTTGGCATAGTTATTCACTCTAGCACTAACCCTACTCAACGTGTCTTTTGGGTGTTGTTAATTTTTGAAGTCTACATCATGGGCTTAGCCAATATCTATGCCTCTAATGAATCAAGGGAACGAAATGCCTAAATTATGAGTTTCCATGTGCTCTTTGGTTCATGGCTTTAATACAATAGAAAATCAACATGATAAAGAAGGGGCACTGCATACAAGAGTGTTATGTGATATTAAGGAAGTCTCAATCAAAGGGATCTTGACACCATGACACCTTTGACTCCGTTGTGGTTTACATAATAATAATTTTGTAAATGTCATTAAAGAGTCCCGTAGAGGTTACACATAGCTATGTTGTTTGAACAAAATTCCTTCTACTTCTATTCAACTGGTAGTAGGCCTATATGGGTCAATTACATGACGTTTTTCTCTTAGCATAACCATATATGATTTTTCATTAATGGGGCACAAAAAAATTGCATGTGCAAATCTTGCTATATTAGGAATCCTCTAAACATATATAAATTTTCATAAATTGGGCACAAAAACATGGCATGTGCTCATCTTGATATATTAAGAATTCATGAATGATTCCTGGTTAAAAATCCATGGTTTCATGGCCTATATCAAACCCTTTTATATCCTTTTCTTGAAACCCATGGATTAATTGGTTGAAAGATGCCATCTCTCCTAGTGTGGTTTTCTTAAGCGGTTATGTGTGACAAATTTCAAGCATATAATGTAATTAAGACAAAATCACTTTAAAAGAATTTAAAGAAGTATTTAAAGCTTTATGGTGTAATTTTTTAAATTGAAGCCATCAAAATTTATATAAGCTTTTTGAATTTTGATGTGTAGTAAAAAGGAAACTTGTAGGGAGTTGCATTGTCTTTCTAAGGATATTTAAAAAATAAAATATTAGTGTCATTTAATGTGTCAAATTTGCATATAATCAAATTTTTGTGCTTCTAAATTTATGAAAAAGTTAACAAGTGAGTTTTGTTCCCATCAAATAATTCAATTTTCAATATATAATTAAAATACATATAGGAGGATGACCTACATATAATTGAGTAGACCCCCGGCACCCTTCCTACACATATATATTAAATTATATCTTTTATTATTTTTTTGAAGTTGACCCATTAATACTTGAATCTCATTTTATACACATTTGTCTTCCCATAAGCCTTTTTTCAACTATTTACATAAATTGAAAAATTGAAAAATTGAAAAATTGAAAGCAACCTTTTGAAGAGGAAGTCTCCACACAGATCCCAAATACTTTTCATAATTGATTGGTTGTTTATTTCTTTATGTTATTGATTTTTCTTTGAGTACCTTCGAAACTATGAGAAAAAAATTAAGTATAAGTTTTAAAAATTAAATAAAAAATATAATATGGAATCAAAGTGTGAAAAATGAGCCATGTTAGTACTCTAAATGTTTAAGGCTTGAAGGAAACTCAGGTTGTCACAATTTAAATGAATGGGAAGGGAGAGATTCATAAAAAGGCCAAGCATACATCACCCTAAGTCCCTAAGAGCTTAAACATATGTTAAAAGAGGCACACAAAACACCCAAAAAGGATCAAGGAGACTAGCATGTGAACTAAGGGTCGAAGACCGAGGGTTAGACAATATAGACACGGGGCTAAAAAAATGGGGCTAGATCACAAACAAGGATATCGTATCGAGGCCTAACAGATCTATGGTATGGGAGAATAACACATTGAAAAGGTGCAAGAAGGATAAGGCCTTCCGGATGAGCCGTTGGCCTGAAACTGCCAAGACACATGGATATTTTCAATTGGTAACGAATCCCCGAGAGAGGTCGGGGAAACCAGTTCGAGCCTGATTCATTCCCACCGAGTTTTACCAAAATGCGGTTTCTGCCTACATTGATACAAAGCATGAGGGAGCCTCCATATGGAAAAGGGATTGCCATACCTATGGGATTCTAATGGAGGTTTTTATAATAAAGAGTAGTACCAACAATCTATGAATCAAAAGAAAAGTGAAGGAGTAAAGTTGGATGAGTTGCATCGTCCCCTACAAGGGGAAGTTTTGGTTGAGCAATTGACTAAATATTTTGAGATATGGGTGAATATGAGAAATATTTCAAGGAGATTTCCATCCATGTCCTATGAAAATATCACAAATGTTGAGTTAGCTCTAGATTCCCCGAGGAAATATAAATATCCTATGGGAAATGAGTGGCATCAAGTCTCTGGGTATCATAAGCTTTATTTTCCACCACAAGGGAAATCCACCTCAACAGGGTAGCCATCTGGGAAGTTAGTGGGACAACCGACTGTGTAGGTAGTTGAAGAACCATACGAACAACCATCTGTATAGACAAGAGGGAATCTAACCGGACATCCACAATAGCAGAAGACAACTAAAAAGAGCTTGACTAAGAACAGGTAAAGCCAAATGAAGCAGTTAGAAAAATATAACCAAAGTCTAAACAGAATGACAAGGAAAAAAATGAGGACATTTGAAAAGCAGTTAGAGAAAAACAAAATTTGCTAGCATTTTCTAAACTATATAAAGGAAGTTTGAGGAAAAATAAACGGGTGGAAGATTTTTTTCAGAGGGTTTCTAAAGGAGCTACTGAGTCTACTTGTGGACCGATTTTTGTATACGGGAATTAAGTCCAGAGATTAAGATTTTCATGTCTATCAACAATGTTTCCTTTCTTTGTAATTTGTATTCCCACTGTGAATTCCAAATATGATCTTTGTTTATGTAAAATCTCTTGAGATAATAAAGCCTTGAGCAGTAATTTTGAATCATATTTGTATCGGTGATATGGATGTATGCTGAGGAGTGTGAGGAAAATTGAGATTTCATTTTAATGACCTCTTTTCTTTCATTAGGTGTTCATGTGATTAATAGTAATCGAAGGTTTCCTATTTAAATATATGGATGTTAGTGCTACCATGTTTCTACAGAATATCAAGAATAATTTGCATTTTGTTCAACTACTGAATTCTTTATAAGATTAGTAATTTTTCTTATGCCTTGAATGTGTAGGATTTGTCTCAAAGGAACCTCACACACTTATTTTGTGTTCCATCTGCTAAATTCATCATCACCTGCACCTGAAAAGTTGAATATGCACCATTAAATTCCTATGGAAATAAATCTTCATACCTGAATTAGTCATTTACCACCATACCTGCAAATACTTTATATAGAAAAGTCAAAATACATCATACTAAAAATGATTAAGCTCCAAATCTTAAATAATTGAGCCTCATTGTGCCTTGTCATATTCTAAATTCATCCTTAGAACATCTAAGGGGATAAAAATCCATTTGATAGAGCATTCATTGAGGAATCCAAGGAATCCATTGGAATTAACTCTACCACTTAAGATAAAATATATGAAGGCGTTTCACTTTTTGAAAGCTGCAATTGCAAAAAAAATTGCAACAAGGAAATTGGATTGTTGGAAATTAAGTGCTTAATCGAGCCAATTTCATGATTTTTGAAATAGGTCCATTAAGGGTTAAGGCAACCATCAATGTTGGTTTCTACCAACTAATAGAATATGGTATTTACAAGAGATTAATATAGATTTTTGATGTGGTTAAGAAAGATGCTCAGTCAAGTGTCTTTCTTAACTACAAAAAAGAGCTAGATCGATCTTTTGTAAATCCTGCAACCTCCCAAGAGTTGTCTTTTTAAGGAGCTCTATCGAGCTTTGTAGCTTGATCGAGCTATTGCAAATACATTGAAAAATTATAATGATGTTCATCACCAGTAGGAAGAGAATCTCAACAGGGAAAATTTTAAGGTTTCATACTTTTCTTAAAGTGTAAAAATCTTGGTGAATCTTATTAATTCTTAAATTTCCAACCTTAAAATGTTGGGCAATATTTTTGTTAAAATATTAAATTTTATATAGTTTCTAGACAATTTTGGTGATGTTTAGAGTAAAATATTTTTATCTTGTGGAATTTTGGCAAGTCATTTTAGAAAAAATGGAAAGAGGTGAATCTTTTTTGGAAAAAAACATTGAAAATTAATCCATGTGCTAAATTTATCCCCTAAAATTTTCCCAATATATAGAAATATGGCCTACAAAAAATATAGAAGAACCCCCCTCCCACACATATATATTCCATTGAAAAATATCGATATCTTTATTCTTTTAAAAGATAAAAGTTACAATTAGAAATTCAGCCATGAGAGGCTTTTCCAAAAAAGGTTGTGCGCCAGTTTGTTAGAAAAAAACAAAAAAGTCGAACTAGAGAGTCAAAACTCTACCAAATCTTACCAACTATTGAGAAAGATTGTCACATATTTTACCTCTTTTCTTCAAATAGATTTCCTGTGAGAAAGACAATTTTGTACAAGTGTTTGAAGACACTTTGTCTATGTGGACAAGGACGAAGCTCTCTATCCTAAATGATGTAGATCTAAAACAAAACACAACAAAAAATATAAACTTTCCTAGATTAATCAAATTGAAAAGAGTGTGGAGGAATTACTTACCTCACTATTATGGTGATGTCTACTTGTTTGACAGCGTCTCCAATCTTCGACTACAAAACAACATATAACAAAAACGTAGGATCACGATAATAATAATATGCAATATTGATTAATCTAAACATGTGGTCAAGGAAACAAGTTCTAAAGATTCAACACAGACAATCTTTATGGAAATAATATATATTACTGTATCAAAGAAAGTACAAAGGGAGACTATGCTGGAGGTGGTTGGAAAGCCCGAGCACCCTATGGGAAAAGATATGGAAAAGAAAATATGCTCCTTCCATGCCGCATAAAGGCCTCATTCGGCTAGAAAAAAGTCCCAAAGGATCCCTCATATGGAATGCTTCCTGGCAGAACATGCAACTTATATAGGACCATGCCTTTTGGGAGATCCCTGATGGCAGCTCATCTCTTTTTTGGGACAACTCTTGGAAGAAGCTCCTAAAAATTTCCATGCTTGATTACATTCAACCCCTTTGAACTCACTCTCTAGAAGATGGTCAATTCCTCGTCACTCACTTCTGGAATGACAATGCATAAAATTATTAGTGGAGATCGTGGAAGCATCCCAAGGTCTGGCTGAATGTCATATTTGAGTAACACAAACAACTCTTTTGGGAAGAACTTCAATCTAGACAAATTACCAATCAAGGAGGGAGAGACATCCTAAGATGGGGCCACACTAGCTTTTCCTCCTTCAACCTCAAAGAATCCCATTCTCTTCTAGCATACCATGATCAGAATAACATCAAAAAAGTATGGAAAAAGATATGGAAGAAAAATCTCTGGCCAAAAGTGTCCACCTTCCTTTGGCTTGTAGCATGGAAACGAAACCTTACATGCGACATAATTCTCAAAAAAGGATTTGAAGGGCCCTCAGTCTGCTACCTCCATTGAAAATCTTAGGAAAACCTTGAACACCTTCTCAACACATGTCAATTTAGTGGACAACTTTGGGATCTGAGAGCTGAAGCTTTCCGCTATTACGAATAAAAACTTCCTATGGCATGGGGCAGACCACAATAGACAGATGATTGCTAGAACACTACTCAATTCTCAAAACAATTCTATATAAATGACAATGCTAAGATAATGGAGAAAATACCAACCTTCAACCGGATGTTCGAAAGTAGATCCCTGTTGATCTTTCAACCTCTACACTTGAACCTATAGATTAGTCTCAATAACGAGTACAAGCAAGTGCATATAATATGTGAAATACATTAGCATAATCAATAGAAATGGTCCATGATATCATAAGCAACTGTAACCTAATGTAATTTAAACAACATTCACAACATCAATTGGACAAGAAAACCAGTATTTCCATTAATTGATAACAAGAAGTACATAATACAACCTCTTGCTGGCAACCGATCTGAACCGAGAACTAGGTCCCTCCACTTGTGCCTCCACCACTTCAATCCTCTATGCAATGGCAAACTTCAACTATGAAAGGAGTTTGGTAGGTGAACATAAAGGGTTCACAACAACAAGGATCAATGAGTGTAGACTCAAGTCATGGCAAAAATCCACTAGAGTTATCTTTCTCTCTCTTTCTCCTCCCTTCCATACACCATAAGAGCTCAATATATATCCTTCCAAAGGTAAGTGAAAGGTCGAATTGAGTCATTTCGGGGTGTATGGAGGGCCAAAGGTCACCCTAAGACCACTTTTTGGGAGTAAAAAGTAAATTTTCTATTGTTTTTACCATGTAATTCGATGTACACGAGCTAATTAGGTGCAGCTTGCATGTACACTGGCTATAATGGAACAACAAGCGTACAGGAACAAAAATAGGGAAACTTGGTTCCTGAAGGAAAATAATGGATCCGAGTCAATACAATGGATACTAAAGGCCAATAAATGTTGATGCTCACAAGGTGGAAAAATACGCTATAACATCCATCAAAGCGATCAAAATATTACCAACATCAGAGACACTTCAGCTAACTAGCGGGATCAATTCTCCTCCAACAATGTCGTGAAAAGAGTCTGGAAAAATTTTCTAGGCTTCCTGCTATAGGAAATATGGAAGGAAATACATCGTTTAATTTTCCAAAACTCTAGTCTCCCCATTGATCAAATTTGGCAATGGATTCAAAATTATATTCAAGAAACCATATGAAGTTCCCAATGGGAATATGATGATTGGGAAGGATCACCACAGGACCTGATGATTCTAAGAGCATGTCAACTTCAACCAAGAAACTCAACTGCTCTTCGCCCCCCCCAGACCAATATCCTCCTCTAGTCCTAACTCCTGGGGCCCTCTGGATCCCGGTTATGTTAAGCTTAATTTCGACAGAGCCAGCAAGGGAACCCTGGTCCTGCTGGCTACGGTGGAGTCTTTAGGGACCACCATGGGAACATCCTTAGGACATATGTTGTCTCACTCGGAAAAGAGATTAACAATGTAGAAATTTTTTTTGCAATGTTAAAAGGAATTCTCGTTGCTCGCCAAGATAGGATCCCCAAACTTCAGGTGGATTGAGACTCTAATCTCATGATCCAAATCAACAAGCTACTTTGTGGATCCAAATCTGTCAAAATTTTTCCGAGTTGGCACCTTGTTGCTAAATTAGATCTACTATTGGCCAACCTATATGGCTCTATGGTTATTGTCACTCACCACATCAGACGTGATGCAAACAAGCTAGTTGACAAGATAGCCAATTGTGGAAAATATCATCCTCATGAAGAATTCAATCAAACGTGGGATATGCCTGATAACGAATATCTCTGAACTTCATTCCATCGCATCAATCTTCAGGACTACTCCCCCCATGACAGGTGCAAAGCTGCTGAGGACCCCACTTGTCACATACCCCAATTTTATTAAAATAATGTAATTATTTTTAATATTCCTGAGAACATTATGTTAAATTTAATGCTAAGTAGGAAGGGATGACTCAGCAGAGTCTCCAGAAATGGAATGTAAAATCTGAATAATTATTATTAATAAATAAATTATGGAGACAATAGCATGGGAGAGCTGTTAAAAGAGGTTACTGGTCTAACTGGTGGATGGAATTAGGTGGAAGGACAAAAGACAAGTGGCAGCATCCTCAAACACTTCCTGAGTTGCAGGTGGCAACTTCCCTATATTTTGGGGTCATGATTCCCCAAGAAAGTGGAATCTGAGCAGGTGGCTCATTAATGACAGTTAGCCCAACTAAGACCTAGGCAATCTTTTAAATACTACTCAATGAACTGAGCTGGGGGTTCAGCAATTGTTCTAGAGGGAGAATACATTCAGATGAATGCTATTCAGGAGTCCCATTGAGGAAGTGGGAAACAGTAAGGAAGTGTTTTGAGCAGGAAGTTGCAGTAACTTGGTTCTAGTATAGCTGTTTTGGCTGAGGGAATTATTGGCCGTACTTAGATTCCAGCCAGTTAGACCAGAGCAAGCTCGGGGGTCCTGAGAAGTGCTGTCTGGGCACTCTCCAGGAATTGGTAGGGAGGAACAGACTCCCATTGCTGTTATTGTCTACCATCTACAGGTTCTGTCACTCTCCCTGTTAATTGGTTTAAATTATTTTCCTATGAGATAAGCTAGTACAACTATGTATTGATTGTGTTCAACTTCAGGAAATCATTATCTATATTTTCCTTTGGTATAAATTTCAGAATGCAGATGTTTTAGAAGTTTTCCTGTTTTTATTTAAATAGAGTATATTATTTTCTACAGAACCTATTTGTCACTGCTACAGTTAATAAATACTGTGTTTATGCATATGCTAGAATTCCTGTTATTAGTTTAATAATAGACAGAAATATTGGATAATAGATAATCCAGATTTATAACTATTAAACAATCATAAGAACAAATCTAGACAAATCTTAGTGTTTATTTTGAGATAATTCCTATCAGAATAACCTATCTGTATATATAAATGTATTGTATATTTTAGTAAAACTTTAAGTTACAGGTTTGTCTTATATCGATTTAACAGATGAACAAAGCTCATCTCATTATATATTATTTATTTATACTCAGAACATGTTGGCAGTTATTGACTAACTAAAGAAGTGACCGTAACAATATTTTATTGTTACATGCCTTCACATAATCTTAAAATCTTCTACACAGTAGGCGAATATAAGCATATAGAAACTGTAGATTATGATTCTTCTTTCTTTCTAGTATCTGAACACAGTAGCCATGTCAATACAATAAAAACAACAGAGTTATTTTTTTAACAATACAAACCTATTAATCAACAGAGAAACTGTCGACTAACACAGTCATCAATGGCTGTTACTACCATCTTAAAATATACACAGTAATTTAAATTACTCAGAATAAATGTCTCCCTTGAAAGTATTTCCAAAACCATACACGGCCGTAGCCTCCCATTATTCCTTTCGACAGACTGAAAAACAAATGAAAGGGATGCCTTACATGGCAGCCATAACTTATAATATCTTTATACTTAGTTCTAAGTATATTTTATTCTACATACAGTTTCATTTAACAACAATACAAGAAACAAAATAAATAATATTATAATTCAATCCCAGTCGCCATCGAGTAACAAGACCATACTGATGCTTTGAACATAAAACAAACACCCCCAAATTCGCCAGAATAACCCCAAGTTTTTAATTATTACAGTCACAGTCGAGGAACAGTCATCATCTCTCATTTAACTTTTCAAATTGAAGAAAATACATAGAGACAAGTTAGGGTTTCATTTATAAACCAAATTATCCTCCATTACATGTACCGAAGTACCCTTTTTATCTTCATTTTAAATACATTCTATACAAAACATGAAAACGAAACACGGTCATAACAGACCCAATAATATATATGAAAAATATAAATCTTATACAGCGAGGATTAAAATCCTATGCTTAGCCATTATAGAAAACCATAGCCGAAACCCTGGCCTCATATGGGCGTAGCCGTGAATGGCTCTTCATACATTTAACAGGGTTTCAAACCCCTTTCTTTTCAAACCAAAACAACTCCATACATATGACTGCAACTGTAAATTGCAAGTTGTCAAATGACTTCACTATACAGGAGTTTTCCTCCTTGACACAACCCTAGCCACAAAACCAGCAAAGGAAGAGACAGCCGTGGATAACCAGGCTTACCCGGAGGAGCCTGCGTAAATGATAAGGCCATGAACACCTTCAAGAGCCGCGTGACCTGCACATTGACGAATGCCGAGGATATTAATCATCATATTAAGTGCAGAGAATGGAAACAAAAACGTAAATCTATTGAATGATTATAAAACTTAAAAACTGTAAAAATATGGTGCATCTTACCGGGACATGGAGGAAAGTAGCAGTAGACAACCGGTAGCCACAGGCTAAATAATTATAGAAACCCCATCATCTTCGTCAGAAAGGTAAATAAACAAAACCTATATAACAGCTGAGACAAGGTAATAGTTCCCGACGAAACCCTCACGCTGGCATGGAACCAGACTTGAAGCACACCCAAAACCCAAATGCATCACCTCTCACATAAATTAAAGACCGTAGCAAACCCTGTCTCCTATGCACACCAGCGAATTGAAGGACTGTAAGTAGCTGGTTTTTAAAAACAATGACGGAGCAACGAGACCACAAAATAAGGAAAACCGTAGCCAAATCTATCAACAGAGCCGAGGAGGTATTCTACTTCAGAATGAAACCCACGAGACCAGACCCCAACACGTTGCACTCAGTTACAGTGTTCTCATTACAAAAACTCAGACAGGGAGGGTTTCATTCTCAGGACCCGAGCCCGAAGGCAAATACAACAACCTGGTAGGGTTTTGATCAACATTTTATATATTGCCAACCGCTTGGAGGAGAAGCAACCACGTAGTCCCAAATATATCAACGTAGTATGGGTCGAGACTATATAGTTCAAACTGCAACCCAAATCATTGCACATCGAATCCAAAATCATTATATAAGTAAGTCAAATGTAAAAGACAACATATGATATACAATCATTAGCATATAGTGTATGCTTGCAATCGAACCTTCACGGAATACCAAGGTACGTGCTATGTATAAACCCTACAACAATACAAAGGAGGTATGGTCAACTTCAACCATAGAGTTTACATGACCAAGTATGATAAATATAACCTATACACTATAGGTAGTATAAAGCTTGCCATCGTATGGGGACAACATGATGTGGCAAAAACATTAGGTTACATGAGATTTATAAATTAAAATCAATCCTAGATTTATGCCATGAGCATAATACATTCCATGATTTTGTAAGCAGTAATGTAGTCAACTTCAAAGGAAGATACCGTGTTACTTAACACCTGGAAATGTTACCATATCTATTTGACAATTATACAAAATTGCTATCATACACACTCATCGTGTTTGTTACCAATACTATTGTAACAGTAAACAATTTTTGAATAATAAATCTCTATTAATAAGATGATTGAAATAGAGCTTCATCTACAGGTTCCCATCGTGAAGGTAGTTAAAATCCATGCACAGTCATGTGACAGAAATAAACTTTAAAGTTGACATTGAACATTGCAGTATAGTCGAATATAATGGAATAATGCTAGAGGCGTCACTCTTGCACTTACGATTATTATTACGTGGACAAAACAGTAAATCATAGGTATTTAAACGACAATAAGTCACTTGGTGCTATGTCTCCATACGTAGATGATAATTTATAATACAAACTATTGTTCCATTGATAAGTTACAGTAGTAACATAGCATAATATTCATAAAACAATAATTATAACTGGACTGTGTAATCTATTGCAGAACATGGTGACACTATCTGCATAAGAAATATCATGACGATCTTTTAAGTTTTAAGTACAGGAAATATTGATACTCACCAAGTTCAACCAACGGTGATCCTTACTTCACTGACGTACCTGAGAGACAAAAGACGACATATGCATTAGCTCGTAAGCTAAGTAAGCCAGTCAACTACGACTAGCTCTTCCCTTGCGGCTCAAAACAAAACAATCATAAATTACAATCACCAAAATCAAAGTTTTTAATAAGACAGAGTCTTTCAACAGATTATGTATGTTATTTAATTTAAAACAAATCAGAAAACTACCTAGTTAACATTTATTGTTGTAAATAAAATTTTTTAAATTTTTCGGAAATTTCGGGTTTTGACATGTGGTATCAGAGCTCAGTTTCAGACACTAGGCCTGGATGTGACTCCACTAAACTTCCGCAAACAATGATCATAAAAGAAGATTTTGTTTTATTTATAAAATACTAATATATATTTCGGTTTCATCTACAGAACAGAAATTTTTCTTTTCTGAATTTTTCAGACAGGTATGGAAAAACTGGGAGAATATGCTGAGGAGGAATCTCCCAATGTTGAGACAAGACAGATGTCAAAAGAACTTGAGACGGGAGAAGAAACTGCTCACACCACTGAGCTGATGCAGACCATAAGAGGATTAAAGACAGAAATGGAAACAGTTAAGAGGGATAATGAAAGAATTCTAAAGACTCAGGAACAGCTAAATCAGTTATTGATAGAAAAATTTCAGACTGAAGGAAGGAGCAAACCAGCTGACTCAGAAGAAGTTAGTCATCCAAGAGGGTCAAAAAGGACAAAACCAACTAAATCTGACAGCAGTTCCTCATCTGAAGAAAGAAAGGGACAACCCAGTTATCACATTAGCAGTGACAGCAGTGAAGCTGAGCTGCACAACCGAAGGAAAAAGTACAGGCCTTATGAGGAGATTTCCGGGGAGTTTAAGAAGATAAAACCCCCAACTTTCAATGGAGAAGCTGAAACTGGAGAAGAGGCAGAATCCTGGTTATCCGGGATGAGAAAGTATTTCGAGATCTATAACTACTCAAATCAGCTAAAGGCAAGAATGGCCATCTACAACCTCTCGGGAAAGGCGGATATATGGTGGCAAGACCTGAAAAGGGTCAAAGGGATCAAAGAAAGAGAAGTTAATTGGAGTACCTTTAAAAGGTATTTCAAGAAGAAATTCCTGTCCGAGCAATATTATGAAGAAAGGGCTAAAGAATTTTATGAACTAAAACTCGGATCTATGACGATGAAGGACTTAAACAGTAAATTTTTAAGTCTGTTGCGTTATGTACCGTATTTTGTCGAAGAGAAACCAAAAATACAGCGGTTTCTTAGTTGCCTGCCTTATCATATCAAGGACAGAATTGAATATGACAACCCCAAAACACTGGAAGAAGCTATGCGCAAGGCAAATTTCTGTTACGAACAGAATAAAAAGAAAGAGGGAATAGCCAGCTGGAAAGCCAAAAAGAACAGCAATCTGATCGAGTACAAGAAAAAGGAATTTGTTCCCCATAAAAGTTTCAAGAATGGCAAAAACGGGAACCACTTTAACAGTAAAAGTTTCCAAGGAAACAAAAATGGAGCTGTCATCCATTCAAACAATTACAAAAACAGCAAAGAGATTCCTAATAACCATGGAAACTACACCAAAAATTTTGAGCGAAAAGAACCTGTCAAGTGCTGGGAGTGTAATGGGCCACATTATGCTTCAGTCTGCCCAAACAGAAAGAAACAAGTCAACAATATTCATACTGTTCAAGACGAAATGACGGTTGGAGATTTTGCAGGAACTATGCCCAGAATAAATGCAGCGTTGGAAAATCGTCAGGCTGACTATCAAACTTCCATGGTGGAAGTAGGAGGTATGATTAACAAAACTCCAGTTACTATATTAATAGATCCAGGTGCTAGTCTTAGTTATATTTCACCTCAACTGGTAGAAAAATGTAATTTGACTGTTGAAAGGTTTGATAATTCTTGGTCTGTACAATTAGCTACTGGGGCTAAGAAGAAAGTAAACTGCTATGTAAAAGAATGCATCTTAAACATGACTGATTTTAGAACTACAGTTAAACTGAACATTTTACCACTTGGCTCTTATGACATACTTATCGGAATGGACTGGTTGGAACAACATAGGGTCGTTTTAAACTGTTTTGACAAAACTTTTAGATGTATAAACAGTAGTGGACAGCCAGTAACTGTTAGAGGTATCCCTAGAAAAACAGTAGTTAGGCAGATTTCTGCTTTACAACTTAAAAGAGCAGTCAGGAAAGGGTGCAAGACCTATGCTGTAACTATTACAGACGAGACCGATAAATCTGAGAACAACCAGAAAATAGTAGAGAACATTCCTGTCGTCAATGAATTTATTGACGTTTTTCCTGAAGAAATCCCAGAATTGCCTCCCAAGAGAGAGCTTGACTTTACCATTGAGCTGGTACCAGGTGCTGTTCCCAGTTCAAAAGCCCCGTACCGTATGAATATTTTGGAGCTTAACGAGTTGAAAACTCAGTTGAAGGAGTTAATAGATAAGAACTATATCCGACCCAGCGTATCCCCTTGGGGAGCACCAGTAATTTTCGTTAAAAAGAAGGACGAAACTATGCGACTTTGCATAGATTATCGTCAACTAAACAAGATGACGATCAAAAACAGGTATCCGTTACCTCGTATTGATGATCTGTTTGATCAACTACGTGGGGCTACGGTATTCTCTAAGATCGATCTGAGATCGGGTTATCATCAGGTAAGAATTAAAGAAGAAGACATTTTCAAAACAGCCTTTAGAACAAGATACGGACATTACGAATTTGTCGTAATGCCCTTTGGACTTACGAATGCCCCAGCTGTTTTCATGTGCTTAATGAACAACATAATGCACAAGTACTTAGATAAATTTGTTGTTGTATTTATCGACGACATTTTAGTCTATTCTAAGAGCGAGGAGGAGCATAAGGAACACTTACGTATCGTTTTACAAGAACTGAGAGAACAACAACTTTTTGCGAAATTTAGTAAATGTGACTTCTTCAAAGATGAAATCCAGTACTTAGGACATGTAGTCACTAAGGAAGGGATTTCAGTAGATCCCGAAAAGATTCGGGCGATTGAAGAATGGCCAGTACCTAAAGATGTGACGGACGTTAGATCTTTCATGGGAATTACCGGTTACTACCGGAGGTTTATTGAAGGCTTTTCAAAAATAGCCAATCCAATCACTTCTTTGCAGAAGAAAGGAAAGAAGTTTGATTGGAATGCGAAATGTGAAGAAAGTTTCAAGAAACTTAAGACCTTATTGACAACTGCACCTATTCTTAGAATAGCGGACCCAAATAAAGACTTCATAGTTTGCACCGACGCTTGTAATGATGGTTTAGGTGGAGTGCTGACTCAAGAAGGACATGTCATTGCCTACGAATCTAGGAAGCTGAAAATCCATGAAAAGAATTATGCCACTTATGACCTAGAATTAGCTGCTGTAATTCATGCTTTAAAGATGTGGCGACACCACCTAATAGGCAGAAAATTTACCTTACTAACAGATAATAAAGGTCTGAAATACCTTTTAGACCAGCCAAATCTAAATGCAAGACAAGCCAGATGGCTGGCATTCCTAAGTGAGTACGATTTTGAAATCCAACACATAAAAGGGAAGGAAAATAAGGTGGCTGATGCCTTGAGCAGGAATGCAAAACTGAATTTTATATCAGCTAGCAGCACTTATACCTCTGATTTAAATGAACAGCTGGCTGAAGGGATAAAATTAGATGAAAATTATCAACACTTACAAATTACAGCCAAGGAACAGCCCACAGAAAGTTTGATAAAAGGGTATAGTTTAAACGAAAACGGATTTTTGCTGTTTAAGGACAGGCTGTATATCCCTAATGCACCTGCAGTTAAGCTGTTAATTTTAGACGAAATACATAAAACCCCTTACTCCGGGCATCCTGGCTATCAAAAGACTATCACTATGCTGAGAAAAGAATATTTTTGGCCTAACATGAAATCTGAAACTGCTGAATATTTAGCGAAGTGTTTGGACTGCCAACAAGTAAAAACAGAACATCAACATCCAGCTGGATTGCTGCAACCTTTACCTATTCCTAGCTGGAAATGGGAAATAATCAGCCTGGATTTCATTACGGGTTTACCCAAAAACCAACATCAGAATGATTCAATTATGGTAGTGGTAGACAAATTAAGTAAATCAGCACATTTTATTCCTGTTAAAACCACATACAAGGCTGCAAACATAGCAGATATCTTTCTAAAACAGATTTTTCGGTTACACGGTATTCCAAAAGTCATTATATCAGACAGGGATCCTAAATTCACAGGAAATTTTTGGAGATCCTTGTTCAAAGGATTAAACACCACTTTGAATTTCAGCACCTCTTTCCATCCTCAGACGGACGGACAAACAGAACGAGTTAATCAAATATTAGAAGATCTGTTAAGGATGTATGTTAAAGATCAACCAGGTAAGTGGGAGGATTATTTACACTTAGCTGAATTTGCATACAATAACAGCTATCAATCATCAGCTAAGTTTAGTCCTTTTGAGGTTTTGTATGGACGAAAATGCAACACTCCTATCTCCTGGAGTAATCCAGTAGATAGATTAGTGTTAGGACCTGATTTATTGAAAGAAATGGAACAGATTGTGAAACAAGTGCAGGGCAACTTGAAGATTGCCCAGGATCGGCAAAAGAGTCAAGCAGACTTGAAAAGAACTCCTAAAGAGTTCCAGGTAGGTGAACATGTGTTCATCAAGGTAAGACCAAAGAAAAGCTCCCTAAGATTAGGAAGTTGTGCAAAATTAGCACCACGTTACTGTGGTCCATTTGAAATTTTAGCTAGAATTGGTCAAGTTGCTTATCAGTTAGCATTACCGCCAAATTTAAAAGTACACAATGTTTTTCATATCTCTGTTTTGAAAAAGTATGTTCATGATGCTACTCATGTTATTGATTGGAACATTGTACAGGTAGAACCAGAAGGGGAAGTTCTGGTAGAACCGGATTGTATCCTCGGGAGGAGGGAAATTACTCTACGGAACCGGATAATTGGACAAGTGAAGGTGCAATGGAAGCACCTTAGTCCTGAAGAATCTACCTGGGAGATGGAAAGTAAGATGCGGGAAGCATATCCTCATCTATTCCAGCAGGTAGCTGAAGAAGAAGAATAAAGTAACATCGAGGACGATGTTACATTTTAAGGGGGTGTGTATGTCACATACCCCAATTTTATTAAAATAATGTAATTATTTTTAATATTCCTGAGAACATTATGTTAAATTTAATGCTAAGTAGGAAGGGATGACTCAGCAGAGTCTCCAGAAATGGAATGTAAAATCTGAATAATTATTATTAATAAATAAATTATGGAGACAACAGCATGGGAGAGCTGTTAAAAGAGGTTACTGGTCTAACTGGTGGATGGAATTAGGTGGAAGGACAAAAGACAAGTGGCAGCATCCTCAAACACTTCCTGAGTTGCAGGTGGCAACTTCCCTATATTTTGGGGTCATGATTCCCCAAGAAAGTGGAATCTGAGCAGGTGGCTCATTAATGACAGTTAGCCCAACTAAGACCTAGGCAATCTTTTAAATACTACTCAATGAACTGAGCTGGGGGTTCAGCAATTGTTCTAGAGGGAGAATACATTCAGATGAATGCTATTCAGGAGTCCCATTGAGGAAGTGGGAAACAGTAAGGAAGTGTTTTGAGCAGGAAGTTGCAGTAACTTGGTTCCAGTATAGCTGTTTTGGCTGAGGGAATTATTGGCCGTACTTAGATTCCATCCAGTTAGACCAGAGCAAGCTCGGGGGTCCTGAGAAGTGCTGTCTGGGCACTCTCCAGGAATTGGTAGGGAGGAACAGCCTCCCATTGCTGTTATTGTCTACCATCTACAGGTTCTGTCACTCTCCCTGTTAATTGGTTTAAATTATTTTCCTATGAGATAAGCTAGTACAACTATGTATTGCTTGTGTTCAACTTCAGGAAATCATTATCTATATTTTCCTTTGGTATAAATTTCAGAATGCAGATGTTTTAGAAGTTTTCCTGTTTTTATTTAAATAGAGTATATTATTTTCTACAGAACCTATTTGTCACTGCTACAGTTAATAAATACTGTGTTTATGCATATGCTAGAATTCCTGTTATTAGTTTAATAATAGACAGAAATATTGGATAATAGATAATCCAGATTTATAACTATTAAACAATCATAAGAACAAATCTAGACAAATCTTAGTGTTTATTTTGAGATAATTCCTATCAGAATAACCTATCTGTATATATAAATGTATTGTATATTTTAGTAAAACTTTAAGTTACAGGTTTGTCTTATATCGATTTAACAGATGAACAAAGCTCATCTCATTATATATTATTTATTTATACTCAGAACATGTTGGCAGTTATTGACTAACTAAAGAAGTGACCGTAACAATATTTTATTGTTACATGCCTTCACATAATCTTAAAATCTTCTACACAGTAGGCGAATATAAGCATATAGAAACTGTAGATTATGATTCTTCTTTCTTTCTAGTATCTGAACACAGTAGCAATGTCAATACAATAAAAACAACAGAGTTATTTTTTTAACAATACAAACCTATTAATCAACAGAGAAACTGTCGACTAACACAGTCATCAATGGCTGTTACTACCATCTTAAAATATACACAGTAATTTAAATTACTCAGAATAAATGTCTCCCTTGAAAGTATTTCCAAAACCATACACGGCCGTAGCCTCCCATTATTCCTTTCGACAGACTGAAAAACAAATGAAAGGGATGCCTTACATGGCAGCCATAACTTATAATATCTTTATACTTAGTTCTAAGTATATTTTATTCTACATACAGTTTCATTTAACAACAATACAAGAAACAAAATAAATAATATTATAATTCAATCCCAGTCGCCATCGAGTAACAAGACCATACTGATGCTTTGAACATAAAACAAACACCCCCAAATTCGCCAGAATAACCCCAAGTTTTTAATTATTACAGTCACAGTCGAGGAACAGTCATCATCTCTCATTTAACTTTTCAAATTGAAGAAAATACATAGAGACAAGTTAGGGTTTCATTTATAAACCAAATTATCCTCCATTACATGTACCGAAGTACCCTTTTTATCTTCATTTTAAATACATTCTATACAAAACATGAAAACGAAACACGGTCATAACAGACCCAATAATATATATGAAAAATATAAATCTTATACAGCGAGGATTAAAATCCTATGCTTAGCCATTATAGAAAACCATAGCCGAAACCCTGGCCTCATATGGGCGTAGCCGTGAATGGCTCTTCATACATTTAACAGGGTTTCAAACCCCTTTCTTTTCAAACCAAAACAACTCCATACATATGACTGCAACTGTAAATTGCAAGTTGTCAAATGACTTCACTATACAGGAGTTTTCCTCCTTGACACAACCCTAGCCACAAAACCAGCAAAGGAAGAGACAGCCGTGGATAACCAGGCTTACCCGGAGGAGCCTGCGTAAATGATAAGGCCATGAACACCTTCAAGAGCCGCGTGACCTGCACATTGACGAATGCCGAGGATATTAATCATCATATTAAGTGCAGAGAATGGAAACAAAAACGTAAATCTATTGAATGATTATAAAACTTAAAAACTGTAAAAATATGGTGCATCTTACCGGGACATGGAGGAAAGTAGCAGTAGACAACCGGTAGCCACAGGCTAAATAATTATAGAAACCCCATCATCTTCGTCAGAAAGGTAAATAAACAAAACCTATATAACAGCTGAGACAAGGTAATAGTTCCCGACGAAACCCTCACGCTGGCATGGAACCAGACTTGAAGCACACCCAAAACCCAAATGCATCACCTCTCACATAACTTAAAGACTGTAGCAAACCCTGTCTCCTATGCACACCAGCGAATTGAAGGACTGTAAGTAGCTGGTTTTTAAAAACAATGACGGAGCAACGAGACCACAAAATAAGGAAAACCGTAGCCAAATCTATCAACAGAGCCGAGGAGGTATTCTACTTCAGAATGAAACCCACGAGACCAGACCCCAACACGTTGCACTCAGTTACAGTGTTCTCATTACAAAAACTCAGACAGGGAGGGTTTCATTCTCAGGACCCGAGCCCGAAGGCAAATACAACAACCTGGTAGGGTTTTGATCAACATTTTATATATTGCCAACCGCTTGGAGGAGAAGCAACCACGTAGTCCCAAATATATCAACGTAGTATGGGTCGAGACTATATAGTTCAAACTGCAACCCAAATCATTGCACATCGAATCCAAAATCATTATATAAGTAAGTCAAATGTAAAAGACAACATATGATATACAATCATTAGCATATAGTGTATGCTTGCAATCGAACCTTCACGGAATACCAAGGTACGTGCTATGTATAAACCCTACAACAATACAAAGGAGGTATGGTCAACTTCAACCATAGATTTTACATGACCAAGTATGATAAATATAACCTATACACTATAGGTAGTATAAAGCTTGCCATCGTATGGGGACAACATGATGTGGCAAAAACATTAGGTTACATGAGATTTATAAATTAAAATCAATCCTAGATTTATGCCATGAGCATAATACATTCCATGATTTTGTAAGCAGTAATGTAGTCAACTTCAAAGGAAGATACCGTGTTACTTAACACCTGGAAGTGTTACCATATCTATTTGACAATTATACAAAATTGCTATCATACACACTCATCGTGTTTGTTACCAATACTATTGTAACAGTAAACAATTTTTGAATAATAAATCTCTATTAATAAGATGATTGAAATAGAGCTTCATCTACAGGTTCCCATCGTGAAGGTAGTTAAAATCCATGCACAGTCATGTGACAGAAATAAACTTTAAAGTTGACATTAAACATTGCAGTATAGTCGAATATAATGGAATAATGCTAGAGGCGTCACTCTTGCACTTACGATTATTATTACGTGGACAAAACAGTAAATCATAGGTATTTAAACGACAATAAGTCACTTGGTGCTATGTCGCCATACGTAGATGATAATTTATAATACAAACTATTGTTCCATTGATAAGTTACGGTAGTAACATAGCATAATATTCATAAAACAATAATTATAACTGGACTGTGTAATCTATTGCAGAACATGGTGACACTATCTGCATAAGAAATATCATGACGATCTTTTAAGTTTTAAGTACAGGAAATATTGATACTCACCAAGTTCAACCAACGGTGATCCTTACTTCACTGACGTACCTGAGAGACAAAAGACGACATATGCATTAGCTCGTAAGCTAAGTAAGCCAGTCAACTACGACTAGCTCTTCCCTTGCGGCTCAAAACAAAACAATCATAAATTACAATCACCAAAATCAAAGTTTTTAATAAGACAGAGTCTTTCAACAGATTATGTATGTTATTTAATTTAAAACAAATCAGAAAACTACCTAGTTAACATTTATTGTTGTAAATAAATTTTTTTAAATTTTTCGGAAATTTCGGGTTTTGACACCACTCTGCATGTTTAACCCATCTGCTGAGCAACTGCCCTCAACATGCATGCGGACACGTGGCACCCAACCCCATATCACCACCTTCATAGTTAATAACTCTTCAGATTCCATTCGCAACTCTCATTCCCATCATGAGCACCAAAGCAGGTATGTACTGAAGCACATCTATTGGTCAATACCATTGTTAATGGAAATCAGTTCATACCATCCTCGAATTGACAACTCGCATGGTTCCTACGAAACTAAACATCGTTCGCAATGACCTTGGATTAAATGGAGGATCTCTTGTCACATTCCTTCATTGCGGATCCTTCTTCGGCTCTACATGCCCAAGATGCTTCTCCGTTCCTCCATTGCAATTCTATGCATTGATCTACTCTTGCATTCACTAGAGCCATGGATCGCACCAAGAAAACTGCTCGTAATACTGCAAGTGGGCTGCGGTGAACCCATATGCCGTGAACCCTCCATGAATTGGGAAGGGTGCAAGGCTACTTTGAGCGGGAAACCCCTAACTCTTATCGATCCCGCACTCTCATATTGGAAAAACATCTGTAGCAAAAGAGGAACTGCCCATCTGCTTAGCAGTTGTATGATGAATTCGGGGGGCTGGGAGAATATTCTAGTTCGACACACATGCGGGAAACCAGACACACAAAGAATCTGAAATTTTTTTGGACCACCAAATCCCTCATGTCGTTAGCAATGGAATATTGTCTCCAAGTTATTCCCCATTCCGAGGAGGATTCCATGCCGCTTGTGGATAGAATCCACAACCTGGAGTCCACTCTGCATGTTCTCTTCAGGTATCAACGCTCAGAAATGGAAAGGGTAAGTGAAAAATTAGATTCCCTCGCCAGAGCTATCACGGGAAAAACCTTCACTAAGCTGCCATTGGACCAAACTGGTTCCACCCATCTTGTCTGCAGGAGCAGTACTCGAGGTGCTGACACCTATTCCATTCCCCTCTTTGATGCGGATTAACTACTTTTGCTTATGTCTAGATTCTAGTATTCATTTTTGTTAGTCATTTTGATTTTCATGGGCCATAACCCCTATCCCGTGGGGGAAATTTTTCAACCTACACACTTGTCATATTTGGAAGTTTTGATCATCCTCAATCTTAGGAAGTTGGGAAGCCTTAGGCTACATTTGGTTTCCATTTTCTGCATTTTGCATGGATTTTTGGACATCTTCCAGCTGGTAAATTTGTTCCAGTTGGTAAATTTGGACATGTATAGACTCTTTATTTTGAATTAATATATTTTACGAACCATACCCCCCAAAAAAAGTACAAAGGGAGAGATTACAACTGTGCCTTGACGTCACAACTTCTTCCAACAAGCCTTTTTCCTTAAATATCCAACCTTGTTCCTAATAGAGAAGGGACATTTAGTTCTAAGATAATTTCAACAGCATTTGGATGCTCTCACTTCTCCTCCCCATTTTCAATCAATGAAGGTGAGCATGCATTTATAGGAAAAAATGGATATAAAGAGTTGAGGATTCTATGGATAAGGTTAGGGTATCATCTCAAAGGGCTAGGGGTTCAATTTCCACCTATGCATATTTGTAGGGATAAGCCTCCACGAGAGCTTCGTTCTAGAAAACTCTCGAAACTTCTCTTTTTTTCCTTTTAACCAACACTAACACACCCTGTCAATGAGAAACCCATGCCACTAAGGGGTGATGCATGATGAATGAAGGAAATAGGATCCAGTGATGCATCTTGTCAATGTGCAGAGTGCATCATCCATACTTTGACGCATGTTGTGAACATGCAGAGTGTGTTAGTGCTCCAAAACTAGGAAGGAGGAAGGACAAACCTCTTCTCAACTAATTTGGAACTTGACACTTTAGGGATTGTGGTTAATATAGAGATACACACCTCATTACCAAAGTGAAAATGATATTTTAGTGTAACATATATCCCCCCAAATTATGAATCTAGGGGAATAGGATAGGTGAAATACTTTGACAGATGGAAATTGAGGCAAAAAACTGTCGGTTGAAATGCTGAACAAGGACTATACAATACAATAGATTTTGATACATGTCCCAAATGACTCATCACATGGCTTTCAACCAATACATTGTTGATCCATGTTAGTACTGACCGACTAAACACAATCATGGCTACTAAGATACAAGCGTAGATCCATGATGAGATAATTATGATAGGATATTTCAATACTCCATCCTTGTCCTACCTAGAATTATTTATTTTTCCTAGTTGTTGATGATGTCATTTGACCCCTAGTGGTATGCAGATGTCATCCAAGATCCATCTACCACCTTTGGATCCCTGCATGCATCATTTTAGGACCACCTCAGTCAGTTCCCTATTTTATAGGAACCTACCGAGTGTTCCAACACAATCCACCTGATTTATCTAACTCTTGTGGGGGATTAGAGCTTCAGATGCCACTAACTGTGGACTCATGTGCCATTTTCTGACTGGAATGCATGACATACTCGCTATTGCGCTCTCCTTAGTTAGTTAACTGATTGTGACTTTAGTTAGCTGAGTTTATGTTCAGTTCAGTTGACTTTGAGTCTTCTAGAGCACTCCAGTGGTGATAATCACTATGCTATACCAACTGAGGTTCGAATTCTCCAGCATGACTTGAATTCTCTCCATTGTAACATCATTTTTTATTATACTGATAATTGGAACATGTGATATTTTCTGCTCCTATCTGAGTTCTTCCACATTATTGTTCTTCTTCTCTTTTTTACTATAGTTTTCACTCCTATTCAAATGTTTTGCTCATTCTTTCTTTGTGAGGTATCCTCAGCTCTTTAGATTTGTTGTGACATATAATTTCACATGGTATCAAATCCATTTGAGCAAATACGTTGAGCAGCTGCTTTCGGTAGTGCACCAGGAGCCTCTGGATTTCCATAACAAATCTTGGTGCCATTGCATTGAATTCATTGGAGAAATCGAAGAGGTCTAGCTAGGTGTGAAGGATCCAGATAAAAGTGACTATTGTCCTAAAGCAGTGCTCAGTAGTAGTCTACCTTATTATTGATATTTTTTTGTAGGTTATTCAAAGTTTTTGAGTGCAGCAACAGTTGCAGAAGTTACAACAGTTTTATGCAGTTGCAGCAGTTACAACAGTTTTCTGCAGTTGCAACAGTTTTTTCTGTAGTAATAGTAGTTTCACATTGTATTCACTCCAATAGTTGTAATGGACAATTCGAAATCTTCACTCTCTCCTAGAATCCTGACACCCTTCAATTATCTTGATCGGAGGTCTTATATGCAGATGGTATTTCACAACAAATCACTATACAGAGTGACAAAGGGAAAGGATACCGAACCACATTCAGCTATGGATAAAACCAAGTATCTGAATAGATTGGATGAATCATTTGGTTTCATGTGTATTCATATTTCCATATATCTAATCTTCCACATCAAAGGATTGAATAATCCAAGAGAGTTATGGTTGAAGTTAGAGACCCTCTTCGGCAAACAAGATGAGATAAGAGACCATATTATGGAAAATGATTTGATTGCTCTACAACCGAGCAGTTTCGAGACCATTCAAAAATTCTTTTCAGAATTCAAATGTATGGTTATGCAATGTAAGTAGTGTGGCATTGAGAAGAAGGATGAGCATCTGGTGCTATCCATTCTAAGCAAGCTAGGTCCTGAGTTCTCCATATTTGTCTCTACCTTACATTCTGGGTGAATGTCAATCCCTGGTTGGAAGATGCCCTCCTTAGATGTTTTCACTGAATCTCTCATCCAAGAACAAGATAAGTTGTTCAAGATGGGCACCTTGAAGGCCTCCAAAGATTAGGCTCTTATGGTTGGAGAAGCAAAAAGTGCGAATGGGAAGGGGAAGCACAAGGGCAAGGATAAGATGTCATCTGAACCCAAGCTAAATTGCAATTTAGGTCCATCAGAAGGAGCCTCCAACTCTAAGAAGGAAAAACAGAAGGGATTTGAGAAATCCAAGTGTTCCTATTGCAAGAAGGGAAACCACCCAGAGAGATCTTGCATGCAGTAGAAGATAGATCAGTTGACCAATATTCTTGAACAACACAACATTTCCCTCCCAAAAGGTGCAAGAGAGACTGATTCTGGAAGTGAGTCTGATGGTTATGAGAGATGCCATGCACTGAAGGCTGGATTTTCAAAATCGCAAGACCTCCTCATAGATTTAGGATCCTTCAACCACATGGTTTCCTTCGAAGAATCATTTTATTCTCTAGATCTCAAAGATGGTCCTATTATTCACATGGGAGACAACTCTCAGATCTTTGTTGAAGGGAAGGGCACAGTACATATGGAGCATGGAAAGTTCAAGAATGTTCTGTTTGTGCCTTCTTTGTTGGAAAATTTGTTGTCTGTATATGATATGACTCACACAAGTTCACTGAAGAAAGTGGTATTT
Source organism: Larix kaempferi (assembly GCA_027924585.1). NCBI lineage: Eukaryota > Viridiplantae > Streptophyta > Pinopsida > Pinales > Pinaceae > Larix > Larix kaempferi. The sequence goes on from BSBM01000848.1 coordinate 10,249,283, forward strand.
GGTCTTGATAGAGTTGATATTGTAGAGATCTCCACTGGGAATATTATAGCGAAAGGGTTTGCAAACCATGCCTCCAAGGAATATGAATTCTCACATTTTTTTCCATACTCTCTTCCTACCCCATTGGAATCTAATGAAGATCAGAGTGGTACCTCTTCTAATGAATATGAGGATCAAGATCTTGATGTTGAGAATAAAGTTCAAGGAGATTCATATTCAGATCCAGGTCCAATACATGTTCACAATCCATGGACAAGGCCAATATGGGCTCACAAAGTCCTTGTAGTTCTTGGGAACATAGTTGGGGATCCATCTGACCATAGAACCACCAAATCTCAGTATCATGCAAAACTTGCACTATGTCATGCAGATCCACTTCTATCAAAGAAGTGTTGCATGATGGTGGGGTTTGATCCACAATATCTTGGAGAGACTTTCCATGGGGGATCTACAACCAGGAAACAATTTCAGTTGTCTAATAAAAGGTACTCAAAGTTTCATGATTTGGACCACAATGAGCCATTCTATCCAGTAGCAAGAAGGGTTCCTGAAAGACTTGTTTTGGAAAATACAACTTCTACACAGTGGGAGGCACATCAGAGGAGTAGATCCAGATCTAACACCTGCATTATTATCCTACAGAGGAGCACCTTGCCAATATTTTTGCAAAGGATTTCACTGAGGAAATGTTTTTCCTTCTCTACTTAGCATGAAGGATCTTTGAGTTCCCTACTGCTGTTCTTTTTGAGGGGGGTATTTTTCCCAGGAGGTTTTTCCCCATTTCCATGGTTCATTGACATTTCTTCATTTTTTATCAGTTATTTGATTATATGGGTGACCTTTGGTCTTAGTAACCAGGGCCCAAGATGCAAAGTATGGATTAAGGGGGGGTGTTAGGATGTTTCAATACTCCATCCTTGTCCTACCTAGCATTATTTATTTTTCCTAGTTGTTGATGATGTCATTTCCCCCCTAGTGGTGTGCAAATGTCATCCGGGATCCATATACCACCTTCTGAGCCCTGCATGCATCATTTTAGGACCACTTCAGTCAGTTCCCTATTTTATAGGAACCTACTGAGTGTTCCAATGCAGTCCACCTGAGTTACCTGAATCTTGTGGGGGGTTAGAGCTTCGGATGCCACTGATTGTGGCCTCATGCGCCCTTTTACGACTGGCATGCATGACAGACTCACTATTTCACCCTCCTTAGTTAGTTAACTGATTGTGACTTCAATTAGATGAGTTTATGTTTAGTTCAGTTGACTTTGATTCTTCCTGAGCACTCTAGTGGTGATAATCCCTATGCTAGACCAACTGAGGTTCGAATTCTCTTGCATGATTCAAATTCTCTCCATTGTAACATCATTGTTTATTATACTGATAATTGGAACATGCGATATTTTCTGCTCCTATCTGAGTTCTGCTGCATTATTATTCTTTTGCTCTTTTTTACTACAGTTTTCACTCCTATTCAAATTTTCTGCTCATTCTTTCTTTGTGAGGTATCCTTAGATCTTTATATCTGCTGTGACATATAATTTCACAACCACGCCCAATACAGGAGTGGATCTGTGTGATATGACTCAAAAATGTCCATCGTAACATGGGTAAGATACATAACAAAAGCATATCGGGGTAGAAATTACCTGATTATTGGTCAATGATGTAAATCGTTAACAAGTTCAAGGGAAATCACCATTGGTATCAATGATTACCAAGGTATCATAGTACATCCCTCCGAATGTGAATCAATGAGTTGAGGTCGAACATTCGATGGAATATTTTAATCATAAGTCAATGATGTAAACTTACTGTTGAAAGCGAGGTAACCTACCATTGAGGCATACATGCCAAAGGTACTTAACTAGTTCATAGGTCTAATCCTTGGATGATGTGTTGAAGTCTAATCCTTGGATGATGTGTTGAAGTCAAAAAGGATAAACCCGTCAAAGGAGGGCCATGATGTTTCCCTCATCATTGACACGAAACAAGATCAAAGATTTTTCGGGAGTAGATCGGACTAAGAAGTGAATTCAAGATTGACTCAGAGGTAATAGATCAAAGTAGGATGACATGACTGTAAAAGGTTGACTCAAAGTATAGACCTCCCTTGAATACTAAACGACATGACAAATGACTTGGAAACATTGACTCAACGAGGTGGAAACCAAGACATATCAGTATTATTCGGATGACTCGAAGGAGTAACACAATGAAAGGAATTGAAATGACTTGAAGACAAGCTGATTATCCAACCGTTTGAATAAGACATGGGAAGGTGAAGTGCTCAACGGTGACTCTAAGATGCCATTGATACGGGTGTAAATACATACTCTTTCCTTAAATTTCCCCACCATGATTGATGAGTACCTCTTTGCTTTTTTACGAGCTAGAAGAGGGTAACAAACGCTCGTTATAGCTCATCTTTCGGATGAGTCCAATCCCACATGTTTTATGAACCTGAGATAGGAGGGGTTCATCCCCAGAAGGGTCCTTCAATGTTAAATTTTAACGATTCCAAAGAAGGTAAAATCAGTGTTATTTCATGCTTAGAGAGTCTGAAATAATCCAAAAAACACTCCGAGATAGACTTTTTCATAGAAGTTTGTCCCTAGGCCCGAAAAATTATAAAATAATGCCTAAAGGAACTCTTCTAGTCAAAGTATGACTAGAGTATTCATTTTTCGTAAATATTCCAACCAGTATGAAAAAGGGGTAAACTATCACCGGAGAGACAACCTTTCTAATACTTTTACAAGCATGAAAGAATCAAGTTCACTTGGAGATCTTTTCTTGTTTAAAGAGTTTGAAAAGAGCTTAAAGAAAACTCTACGAGTATTTTATTTTCGTACATGTTTTACGAGCCCGAAAAATGATACAAGTATACTCGATACCATTTTACTAGGTTTTTAACGAGCACGATCATGGTATAAAAAGTGCTCAAAATCTTTTTCATATTTAAAAAGGAGCATGAAAAAGTAAAAAATGAACTCCACCATAGTCATTTGTTAATAAATTTAACCTACAGTCTCCGCAATATGCATTAGAACCATGTTTGACTTGAAATAATGATGAAAATGACCAAATTGGTAAAATAGCTTTAGAATAATGAAACAAAATATAAAAATATTCTATTCCAATTATATAAAAGGGGTAAAAAGTAAAATATTTTTACCAATTAAGTGTGAGCAAAAGAGCCCTTTCTAGTGCAAACTTGCTGTGGATATTGTGGTAGCATCGGGAATCCATTCTCTATTTTGTCAGATCTAGGTAACCACTCTCCTCATGCCCTCCGTTTCCATGGTTTATTTTTCAGTTTTCATGCCAATTTTTGTGATTTGTTGAGTCATTTTGGGGGGTTGAATGCGTGCCCTGGGTGACGCACATTTCACTTTCAGTAAATGCATCAGTCGAGGAGTGACATGCATCCCGAAAGGGAAAATCACGTTGTTGATGCCCTACGAACAAAGCCGGGGTGCATCGGTGCAGGAATGACCCAAAAACAAACAAATTGGAGCAAATGGATGGAATTTTTACTTGGAACTTCTTCTAATGACATCGTAATTGTTGTTATGCAGGTTTGATCTAGAAAAATGGTGCAATGGAAATAAAGAGCATGGATTAGAATATGCCCAAGAAGCTAATGACCGAAATGCAATATTGGCTTTGAGAGAGTGTGGGCTCTTGAAGTTCTTCCAAGTTCTCAGGATGAGAGCCTAAGTTCGCTTATTGGAACATTTAATACAGATGCGGGAGCCTGATCAACAATATATATATATATATATATATATATATATATATAGATAGATATTGTGTTATAGTTACACATAACCGACCTAGGCTTAAAGCCGGTCTAAGAAGTTGTCATGATATTGTGCTATATTTATATACTAGACTAGATTGGAAGCAGTCAACATGGGCTTGATTTCTATCAAGGGTGGAGGCCCATTTGAATTAACACCTAGGAATAACTTGCAGGCTATGGAGAGGATGGCCTCTTGGTGAAGAGGGTCAATCCCAATGGTCCTTTGATGTTCACATATTGATAGTCATTAAAAGTTAATTACAGAAATATATTATCTATGACTTTAGAGAGGGTGTATTCCCTTTGGTGTTGAATGATATATATATATATATGTGTGTGTGTGTGTGTGTGTGTGTATGTGTATATGCACATATATATGTATATCTATATAATTAAATTTTAACAATTATCAATATCTCCATATTAAAGGACCGTGCACTCTCTAATGGCATCGATAATATATATATATATGATACATATATATATACATATATACATATATGATACATATATATATAAATATATACATACATACACACATATATATGTATGTATGTATATATGTATACATACATACATACATACATACATACATATGTATGTATATGTATGTACGTATATATACATACATACATACATACATACAATACGTACATACATATACATACATATGTATGTATGTATGTATGTATGTATGCATGTATGTATACATACATACATACATACATACATACATACATACATACATACATATATATATATATATATATATATATATATATATATTAGCGATGCCATTAGAGAGTGCGCGGTCCTTTAATATGGAGATATTGATAATTGTAAAAAATTAATTATATAGATATATTTTATCTATGAGAGGAATCCAAGATAGGGTAGACCCCTTCGCTTAATGTTGTTGATTTCCTTGGAATGTAAGTACATATTATATTATGTTTTTGGCTGATCTAGGAGGTCTCAACATTAAACAATTGACTATTGGATTGAATACACAACATTATTATACTAAGACTGGAACAAGCCAATGAGGGAAAATCCGTAGGTTTGAGGTCATTTAAAGTTCATATACATATAACTCTACCTTAGTGGATTCATGCCCAGCTCGGGGGTGGTCCCTCGACGGGGAAACATATGCCGGACAAGGAACCAATGGTTGGGTGGAACGTTGCAGTCAATTTTTCAGTCGCCCCAGTCTAACTCTTCCCAAATATGTGATCTATTCATGTTAAATAGTTGTTATGAATTGCGAGTAGATACATGTATAGTTATGTTGAATTAATTGATGTAAGTGCTAGTTTATGAGTATTTATCATGTACTTGTTATTATCATTATGATCATGAGTAGGGAATAGTGTAGACGAGTTGTCTGTGACATTGATCAATTTAAAGAAGTTAATGTACCTTGTGTTAATCCGTAGTTATGTGTTTTGATTTTCGAGTTCAATATATGTAGTTGATTGTAATCGATGTGAAAGTTCTTGTGAAAATTGTGATAGGTCGTTAAGTAATGGTATATTAAATGGAATTCTGTGTCAATGTATGGTAAGGCTTACTAGCCATCTATTTGGTATAATGTCATAAGTCAAATTATGTTAGTAGGAGATTTAATTTCTAACTGGAATGGACAACATTATTAAATTACTTAATTATGCTTTGGAACAAACAAGTTAGCCTTTAGACCAAATACATGTTAAAGATGAGACTTCTCTACACTTAGTTTATAGTGTAATTTTAGGGTGTTGTTATAACAGGCATATTGACAAATATTGGCTTCATAATGATGTTACCTTGTGTTTACCTTCTCGACTGGCATTGAATACAAGCAATAGATTAAGTTGTAACATGTATTAATAAATTATATGCTTTAGTTTTCTATGAATAATGATAGTAGGACTTAGAATACTTAATGAATAATGATTATGGTTTAACTAGTCATCATAGTAAATACAATATTAGAGTATAATGTTGTCAAAATAGTCACTTTAGAGTATTAATAATGTTGGATGAAATAAGTAATTGGTCAACTGATATTGAATGATAAACTATTGGTTTAGTAGTTAATCTTCATATTTGAATATTTAAGTATAATAATGGAATTATAAGAAAAGTACCCCTTTGAATAGATATGAGTAGAATGTAACTATTAGTCTATAAGTGGGATTATGTTAATTAGACCAAGAACATTCATATATAGGGGGAGAGCCTTAACTACCATAAGGATAATAATCATTTCTATAACACTTATTATCTCTCATGTGAAAGGCAAGTAGGGTTTGGTTAAGAGTATTAATGATCTAAAATAAATGTGCATAAGAGTTCACTAGGTGAAAACATTAACATGAGAATATGTCTTCATAACATTACAGTCATAATTAACAGAAAGCCTCTAAAACAAAGTTAGTAGGATTGTTCTACAATGATAAGATGACTATCTTGTAATTAACCATTAATCATTTGAATTGTATGACTTATGCTTGAAGAGTTAAATTTAAATGTATGGATAACCTTGTGTTAGTGACTCAAGTTAGCGGAAGTATCACACTCATGAAAAGTTAATCATGTCCTTGAATTGTGATGCTAAGTATTTCATGCCATAGGAATGTTAGAGTCAAGGTTTTTGTCTCTTATATGTCCAAATGCAAATATACTATAACCATTATAATAAGTAACCGGTTGGACTAACATATTTGGATGTTTGAGTGAAGTCAAAGGAAAATTTTATACCCCATTTTCCCAAATTGGTAATGAGGAAATTGGATATATTACAATGAGAAAGAGTATTTAGGTCTCTTCGTGTGTGCTTAAGTGGAAATAACACATATGCTTGGAAATAAAATGAATTTGAAATTTGCAACTAACTAAAGAGCATAAAGTAAATACATATGGGCATTCATTTTAATTATACTCTAAGCATAAAAAGATTGCTTGCAAATAACAATTACTCAAGATGCTTCAAAACATGATAACTGTGTTCAAAGGAGGTATTTCAAACCTATCACCCTTTTCTGATTTTCCAATATCACTAAGAGTGCAAGGCAAAGAGCATACTTCAGGTAAAAGGAGTCTTTAGGTCATTCGCTTGTGTGAGAAACCGAGCTAAAATATCTTGCATAAAACAAATAAATAGGAAAGAAGCAAGAAGATTTCTAACTAGAGGAAGTTAAATCTAATTTCCCATGCTGAAAATTTCAATGAGATGACAAGCATAATCATTCAGTCACTAGTGAGTACTAAGAGACATAGAAATCCTCAAAGTCTTTTAGCTTAAGTAGTATTCAAGAAATCACTTATTTACTTCATATATTGGACTAATTTATGTAATTACTAAGGAAAATCAAATTGCATGTGAGTTATTACTTTTATGGTTCATTAGGTAGCCATTGAAACTGTAAGTGACTATGAAAATAGAGATAAAAAGAAAAAAAATACACATTCATGTGGGTATTGGACCCACATACACACTATGTAGTGTGAGTATACAGTTACAAAATTCGTGCTAATTTATTGCGTGGGTACAACAAAGAAAAAGAGCATGAATAAGTGTGATTTTCAAAGAGATAATATCGCTATTTTGTGTGGTTAGGATGCCGAGAATTGTGATGCTAATTAAAATTAGTTCCAGGAAGAGGGATTTCGGATTCTGGTTGTTGATAGGCTAGAAAGTAAACTCCTACATTTTCACAATACCCAAAATAAGTTATCTAGCAAAAGACAACCTATATAACATGCAATGAACAAAAATAAGAGTGGATTCACCATAACTACCGTTGTGGGAAAAAGAGCCACAAGGGTGAGTAGTCCTCCCACAACATGTAGAAACAAAATCCTTGAGGTTGCAATAAGAACCCAATATTGTGTTAGTAGATTAGTATCCCAGACTCCAAGTGGAAAAGCAAACTCTAAACAATAAATAAAATAAAAATAACAAGAAACAAAATAAATAAATGCACGAGACAAGTGCTAAACAAAATAAAATGGAACAAGAGTATGCCAAACCAAATGTTTATTGCCCAGTGGTCCAACTAAATACAATGGTTTCACCTAGGAGGTGAAAAGATTCAAGGGAAGACAATAATATCCCTGTGGGAGGTCCCTTTTGTCCACACAATTGCAAGATAAATAACATAGAACAATGGATAAACACTTTCTTCTTAGAGGAAGAAATCAAGGGAGATTTAGCATGCCAAGATGGGGTAGGAATTAGATCGATAGATGATCTCTCAATATAATTCCAACAACATAAATTTTCTCTAAGTTATCCTATAGAATGCATGTCCATGGCTTCCTTTTATAGGCCAAATGGAGGCCAAGAAACATCTAGATCCAAATGTGAACACTCTTTCCTTTAAAGTAGTTCTCAATGTACATGTGGGGGACTATTTAATGCTCCCAAGCATGTGAGGAGTCTCATTTGAATTTTGGAGCCAAGAGATCCATTTTAAGCTTTGAATGGGACCTAGAATGAAGTGATCACATCATTTTGATAGTCGCACAGGTTTCAAAGGAAATTCCATGCAGATTTGCATGGGTAACTGGACAATGAGGTCACACTAATTAGAATGAGTGTCCAATGCTTTTAGCTGCACAGTTTTCCATACTGAATTTCTTTGACACTTTAGGGATCAATTTTGTCTTTTGTATCGTATGAGGATGTCTTTGACGGATTGCATGTTTTATGTTGATGATTCATTTCTGCAAGTTTATCCAAAATGTCGCATGTGTGTGAGATTTAAGCGTTAATAGTTATTTATACAAAGATAGAAATGGTTGAAGCAATTACACCCGCTCCAACTACTCTTTCATTAGGTTTCCATATATATATATATATATATGATGACATTTATGGGTGCCAAAAGGTCCCCTCAACAAGGACTATCGACAGTTCCTACAATGAATATCCCTTATCATATGCTATCTAATTAAAAGAAAAAAATAAAACTTCTTAACCCTTTAACACCTTCCCAACAACGATGCCAAAAATGACAAGCCGATTATATATACCTTATTAATTTAAACAGGGCACCTAGATTGCAAGTGCATTTAATTATCAACCGAGGGATAGTATGCTTGTAAGGTATCACGCAAAATATATGCAAATCTTTAAAAGTGATTACAATTCTTAATTCTAACATGCTCCTTCAATTTACCCAAAAATCCAATTCTACTTCTGATAAAATTAAATTAAATTAAATTGCAAGAAAGCAGTAAAATGAACCATTAAATTGAGGAACATTCAATCACACATTTACCATTAACTACCTGAGTAGTAGCATATAGAATGATTGATGCATACACAATTTTATAGTAAATAAATCATTAATATTTTTGTAGCAATAACTTATTAACAATTCTGTAGAAAACATAGTTTGACAGCAAACGATGTAATATAATTAAAATAACACACTTGTTGTAAAATTGGAAATGGAAATGAACTAAGCTAATAACAAAACAATAAACAACAACTTATTTTCCAAAGTGGGCCGTACAAAGATTTTCCAAAGTGGGCCCTCCTTTGTAGAGCAAGGTTGGGAATACTTCAACAACTAAATGCCCAATTCACAACAATGATTTATCTCAAAAATTCATGAACACAATAACCAAGCAAGACTTTTGTGCTTTATTATATTCGTAATGAACATTTTATTATAGAAGTTTGGACTTCCGATTTTTTTTTTTCCCACTCTCTAAAATACTTTATAGGAAGGAAGTCCCTTTCTTGTATAGCTGAAATATTCAATATATTAATTCATACAATTTCAAAGCAATGTGCTTGAGAATCAGAGATTCTCAAGCCATTTCCTATAACAAAACATAGTTATGAAAACGAAGCATGAAATGATAAACCAGAGCAACTGAGATGGTTCACTCTTCCAAGCATCTTATCAATTCTGAAATGGAAATCTCACCTTATGTAACCATCCATTAAAATGCAAGGATAGTCCTCCAGGCTCCTGGTGTTGTAGTGAATTCCCTCAATTCTATTAGTGTTGTTAGAATCTATTGATGGAAGGATGTGCAATATTGATGGGATGCATAGTAATGACAAGATGTGTAGTAATGACAAGATGGGAAGAAGTGACATGATGCGTATAAGTGACATGATGCACACAAATGATGGCATGGATGGAGTTACAGTAGTCCTGATTCCATAGAAAAAGTAAATCACGTTCATAGGGAACTATGGACTTGTTGCATTGGATCTATAGTAAAGTAGGATTTATGTAACAAGTATTGATAGCCTATTATGCAGCGAAACACTTGGTGACTTGTTTTGTAGTAGACCTTATCCTACATGTTAGATACAAAGTATATGAGAATCGATCTAAAATTATCAATAGTTGATCAATTAAATTCCATTTGGTAGATAAAATATTGGTGACTTGTTTTGTAGTAGACCTTATCCTACATGTTAGATACAAAGTATATGACAATCAATCTAAAATTATCAATAGTTGATCAATTAAATTCCATTTGGTAGATAAAATATTACCTTCAAATTGAAAGTCATAAGAGAAAAGGATATGCTGAAAGTGAAAATGGAGAGTGACAAAAAGGGTGCAAAAATGAAGGAAAAGGTGATCAGAAGGATGGAAAAACTAAGGCTTATCACCTTGATTGTCAAAGGAATATATGAAATTAATAATGTTAATTGGATATTTATATATTAGTTTTGAACACATATACATGAGAATCTATTGGGATAACATCCATGTCTTCTGCCCATGTTTTTTCATGATAAACTAGCCATTACAGAGATAGCTTATCAAGCTATTTTGCATGGATTAAATAGTTCATTGAAGAAGTATAAGAATAATATTTTTATTTCATATTCATTGGATATTGGAATGTATGAGATAAGAAATTGTACCTATGCATAGATGGTAGATAAATCCAAATCCGAGTTCAATTTCAAGAAGGGGAGGTTTAGGAGACACAATCTAGAAAAAATGGTGTCAAACCAAGATGATTAAGTCAAGTATACATGGCCTAATTTCTTATTCCCATGATGAATGGGAATATGAATAGGCAAAAAGAAGAGAAACTTCATATGCATAAGTTTAAGATATAATATAATGTATAAGAACATAATAAGAAAGAAACAAGAAAAGAATAAAATAAGGATTCTGACGTAGATGGTAATGTAGTCAAAGGAAAAAAGGAAAGTAAATGATGCAACAAAAAAAGAAAGGAAAAAATTAGAAGAGGAAGCCAAAGCTCAACTAGTAGTTGAGAATTGGAGTGGCCAAAGGAAACACGGGCCCAACAATTTTCGGAGGACTATTTAGAAACTCCAAACGAGAAATAGACATAATATATGTAGAAGCAATGGGAATATCCACAAACTCCTGGAAGCATCAAGAGGAATGAAAATCACCATGAAATATAAATAGTCCAAGCTAATCATCAAAGGGGATTTAATGATTACAATTCAAATTAAAAAACAAATGGAAATCCTCCTGCAAGGTTTCAGTATTAAGGATCCCTATGCTAATTCCTCTACAACCAATAAATTGGCGGACATAATAGAAAATGAGGCATTCAATGAAGATCATGATGACATAGATTCAATATGGAACACCATTGCCTCTACGACATTAAAAAATTATTGTCTCAAATTAACGAATCTAGACCTCAATTTCCTAGGCTTGATGTTTGCTTGTAAGAATGGGAACACGACATCGCATGGCACGTCCCGAGGAGTGGACTGGATCAACAACAATTGTTTGTCCTCCCTGTAACAATACCACCACTTCTCTAGGAAATTCAATGAATACACCACCCTCTCATCTTCTCTTGGATTTGATGAAGCATGGAAACGATCTCATCTCTAGTCATTCAGTCAAGTGAATTATGGAAACAACTTGACACTTTGGGGGAATGTACGTCCACAATCATGGTGGTTTCCATCTGAACTTCAAGAACATGCCTGATATCACTCTCATAACTAATACAAAGGCCATCACTACAATGAGGTCCAATGAATTCAATCCTACAAGAACTCATTTTCATCATCATGAGGATAAATGGCTAGCAGCTCTAAAGAATTTGAATTTTAAGCAAGACCAAGTTAACATAGTGGAGAGGTACTCTCCAGGGCATGTCTCTTCTTGGATTGTTTTTTTCCTGGTCTCTTTTAACCTCCATTCTATGCATTCTTCTCTTGAGTTAATTATTCTTCTACTCTTGAATTTTCTATGCTACCTACCTTCGGTGGTGTTGGTATCCTTTCCCTCTCCTTTCTCCTCCCCTCTGGTTGTAGCGAATTCATTCATTCATATACATTTGTGTCTTATCAATAGGAGGTGGTCTCCTATTCCCCTATTTGAAATATTGACCCTGCACTTTCTTTCCATCTGCCTGTCAATCTCATCATCCCTCACCATGCCAAGAATGCCCCTCTCCCGCAACCCTTGCAAGGGAAAGGCCCCGGTCACATATAACAAAATCAAGTAGGAAATTGAAGCTAATCGCTCTCGGTACCTCCACCTCACCACTTCCTGCATTCAAAGGAGAATTAAATAAATTGAGGAGGATACTCCGTTAAAATAAGAATGCACTCCATATGAGGAAATTATGGAAAATTTGGAGGTTTCTGCCCATGACCTTGGAAACACAAGAGCTAGAGGCACTAAATTATTCAAAACAATTTCTCTTAAGTGGCAGTTTAAATCTCTGTTGAGCAAGGATATCATGGACACTCGGGAGGAAATAAATGGTTTTGTTAGGGTATTCCTATACTCCATCCTAGTCCCACCAGTATTTTGATCATTTACATTTTCAATCATGCATGCACCTTTAGGGTTTGCATGCATTCTAGGGTTTGCATGCATTTTGCATGCATCCCAGTCATCAGTCTAGCACCTATCCCTCAGTTAGCCAGCCCCCAGGAGCCTCTCACTATTCAATGTTAGCCCTCTAGTTGCTTAATGCGCCCTTCTTCCTTGATTTTAGGGAGCAACTCGCCCTTCTTCACCTACCAGTCCAGTTGTCACTCAGTTACACTCAGTTACACTAAGTTACATTGAGTTACACTCAGTTACACCTACCAGAGTCAGTTTGACTGATGGTTGACAGTTACTTGAGCATTGATGACTCCACTGATGATGATGAAGACTTCCAGTTGTGCTCCGATGATCATGAGGACACCTAGTTGTGCTTCGATGATCATGAGGACACCTAGTTGTGCTCCAATGACACTCTGTTGATCTTATGATCACTCTGAGAGGCTAATTCAAATTGCCACCTTAGGCATTCGAATCCTCTCTACCATTGTACTATTTATTTGTACATACCGTGATTAATTAATTAGTGTGTGTGAAGTATTATTGCTTCTATTTGAGTTCTACTGTACCATATTATTCTGTTGCTCATTATACTGTATTGTTCACTCTTCTTCTATTTTCCTGGTTAATTATAATTACTCTTGTGAGGTATACATGGTATCAGAGCATGTTGAGAGTATTGTTTATCTCCATTCTTGAGAGTTTTTTGCAGGTTATTATCCAGATTTCGTGTGCAGCAGTTTCTGCATTTTTGCAGCAGTAGCAGTTGCAATTATTCTATATTGTTTTTGCAGGTCTTCTACAGCTTCAATGTATCCTGAATTAGAAGAAATCACTCCTCTTTGTCTATTTAACTATGATGAATGGAAACCAAAAATAATAGCATATTTAAAGAGCCATGATCTCTTTGATTGTTATTTTGAAAGAGAGTTCGAATCCTCTGATGAGAAGATTGACTGGTTGAATAAAGGTGACATGCACATTGGAAGAATGAAGCTTACTATGCTGGATTACATATTGCCCCCAATCATTATTGATATTGAAACTCCAAAAGAGCTATGGGCTCACCTGGATGAAAAATTTGGCAGAAAGAATGAAGGATTTGGTCCAAACCCCTTCAAAAGCAAGCAAAGTGATGCATTTGCTCCTTTTGATGGTCTCTCAGATCATGAACTAGTATCATCTCATATTGAAGTTGTTGACAAAGAACTTGCATATTCTCCACTCATGCTCAAACTTTCTTCTCTTTCTGTGCCAGCTCACACTCTAGATATTGCAGAAGGTCCTAAATCCTCTCTTGCACTAGAGTCTGTTGGTTTGCATCATGATCACATGATTATTTCAGAGGTCAAAATAGCTACTAAAGGTAATGCATTCGCTCCTCTCCATCTATCTCCTCTTTTATACTACTATATGATCATAAATTCATGCTTTCAGAAGGTTATTGAAGATTATGGCCATTGCCATTCGCTTGGGATAAATTCTCATGCACATACTGGTTTTGATCTCACCTCTCATGGTTCAAAGGAGATCTCAAGAAACCATGATTCAAGTCTTGGATCTAATTTGGATTCTAAGCAATTACTGCTTGGGATAATTTCTCATGCATATGATAGTTTTGATCTCACCCCTGTTGGTTCAAAGGAGATCTCATGAAACTGTTTTTTAAGTCTTAAATCTGATTTTGATTTCAAGCAAACATGTAATAGTTAGTTTTGGCATAATCTCACCCATGGTGGTTCGAAGGAGAAGACAAAAGACTATATGCACTTTCACAGATTTGATCCTACCTCAGCTGATTCGAATCACAGGTTCAAGGATCATTCTCATACTGTTGGATTTGTTCTCATCACATTCGATCTGAAGAGCAAGTACAAGCACATGCTTTTTGAGCATGATCCACTTCTTCCCAAGAAGAAGATACCTCCAGACATATGACCAAGTATCACACATGCTTGAGTTTGGAGCATTTATTTTTATGTGTGCCTTACAGTCTATTTTTTGAGGAGGGGGTATGTTTCCCATGAAATTTTCCCACTTCCTTGGTTTATTGATTGTTATTATTCATTGTATTGGGTGACCTTTGGTCTTAGTTACCAGGGCCCAGGATGGATTAAGGGGGGGTGTTAGGATATTCTTATACTCCATCCTAGTCCCACCAGTATTTTGATCATTTACATTTTTGATCATGCATGCACCTTTAGGGTTTGCATGCATTCTAGGGTTTGCATGCATCCCAGTCATCAATCCAGCACCTAGCCCTCAGTTAGCCAGCCCCCAGGAGCTTCTCACTATTCAGTTTTAGCCCTCCAGTTGCTTAATGCGTCCTTCTTCCTTGATTTTAGGGAGCAACTCGCCCTTCTTCACCTACCAGTCCAGTTGTCACTCAGTTACACTCAGTTACACCTACCAGAGTTAGTTTGACTGATGGTTGACAGTTACTTGAGCATTGATGACTCCATTGATGACTCCATTGATGATGATGAAGACTTCCAGTTGTGCTCCGATGATCATGAGGACACCTAGTTGTGCTCTGATGACACTCTATTGATCTTATGATCACTCTGAGAGGCTAATTCGAATTGCCAGCTTAGGCATTCGAATCCTCTCTACCATTGTACTATTTATTTGTCCATACTGTGATTAATTAATTAGTGTGTGTGAAGTATTATTGCTTCTATTTGAGTTCTACTGTACCATATTATTCTGTTGCTCATTATACTGTATTGTTCACTCTTCTTCTATTTTCCTGCTTAATCATAATTACTCTTGTGAGGTATACATCATCTCTTAGATCTGCTGTGAGGATTTTCACAGGTTTAGTATTAATGATGGAGGAAATTATATATCAAAATATCAAGTTGCAATCTCAAAACAAAATATTGGACAGAAAGCTAAACTATCTCTACAAAGCTACAACAGGGATGGAATTTCCTCCTAAAGGCCAACTAAATGCTCAAGGAGCCAGGTCCCAACAAATCCAACTCTGGCTGATGAGGCAAAGAATCATAAATAGGTTCATTCGATTAGTTTTTTTTAGTTTTTAAACATATATGTCAATATTAGCACTACGTGGAACTTGTATTATATAAGTAGTTTCTATTTAAATCAGTTTAGCAATTATAGTAGGATATATAGAGATGCTACAATTAAACTCTTGTTTAACATTTGGGTTGGAATTCCTTTGGGCTGGCCAAAACCCTGAATTTTGATTGCACGTACATCTTTATATGAATCAATAGAAAAGAAACTTTGCTAGCTTACAAAAAAAGCTAGTAGTTGAGAACAAAAGAAGAGAAGTGAAGCCAACGATAAAATTGAATCTAAAATGGAGGAAGAACAAAAGAAATTTATTGAAGAGAACATGAATAAAGAAGAAGTTGATAGTGAAATACTGATAACATAAAATTAATTCTGAAACAAGAAGAAGGAATGTAAAGAAAATGTGAATCCTACAAGAAATTGGGATTTTGAATAATGAGTCTTTAATCATCTTAATACAACACTTGTTCACGCTACAAAGAAATCTCCTCAGCCATCAATAATTGGTAGACATTTTCCAATCAGTATGGAGCTAGGAAATTTAGGTGAACTTGATGAACCAATTGTCATTTTAGAATGCTTTTATTATCATAAGAAGCAAGGAAAAATTGTGAAGCAAACTCACAAGACAAAATGATTGATGTAAATTCAGAGGTAGATATTAGATATTACCACAGAAGTCAGAAGTCATAGTATGTGATGATATAAGTAAAGACTCATTGGAAAAAGCTTCAACAATGACTGTTTTTGCATAGGCCAATGCATCCCGAATGTAAGATTTAGTCATTTAAGCATGTGCCCTTGAGATTCAATATGATTAAATGTAGTCAAAATATTACTTCAGAAAAATGGCAAGATTTACAACAACATTCTTATGGATTTACTCAACCTTAAGAACAATGTAACCAAATAGGGAAAGGAAGGTAGCAAGGAATGTAATTGGACCAAATAAAGAAAAGAAGGTAGCAAGGAATGCAATTGGAATTCAGCTCAGCTAGATAATGGCAATAAACACACATCAATACTTTTTGGGAAATTTCTAATAATAGAGAGATTAGATCTCCATGAGATGGCTCTCAACAATTGAAAGTATGTAGATCGCCATGAGATGGCTCTCAACAATTGAAAATATGCTTTAATCAAATCAAGAAAAGATGAAGAAAAGATGATGACAATAATGGCAAAGTGTTGAATTAATAATATAAAAATATAACCTTCCTTTATTTAGAAAATCAAACAATTTGTTACCAACTGAATCAGCAGTAGTTAGTTCAATAGTTTCATAGAAGATAATATTAAACTCGAGTGATTGGTCATTGAACAAGCACCAACTATGACCCACGAGAAATTGTAGTTCACCTCAATGCTTTCCACAAAACTTCTCTCATCAACTATTTCTCCACTATGCTGAATAAGAAAATAGATCAGATATAACGTGAAATCATGATGTATGAAACGTGAACAGAGTGACTCGCCTTTCAATGTAGTGGCACTTTCTGCAATTTGTAATGTTGGGATGCCTACATTCAAGAAAAGAACAAAAGAAAGCCTTCATTTTCCTTATTTCAATCACTTTATTTTATTCAAAGGTTATGTTTTTAAAGCAATTATATTTAAGTAAGGCGTAAGTTAAATGGTTATTATTTGTACTTGTTTTTCATAGATTGAGTTGAAATTGTTGAATTGGAATTGTATACTCAATACTTTGAAGATGCTAAATTATTTTTACAATCAAAATTATAATTTAAATAATGAAAATTTAAAAAATAAAATTGTAAAAAAAATGCAAATCTAACTTCTCTTTTAAATAAATAAGATTGAAGAAACCCTGACTTTCGAGAATCTAGAAATATGCTTTTTTTAAGTTTATAAATGTAATTATGAAAAAGACAAAGGTTTATGGAATATACTCGTGGATGTTAATACGGAAATATTTATTAGTTAAATTTTTTAAAATGCCTATTCCAACTTATGATTTGTGGATTAATCAATGTTTTAATGAGAATTGCCTTTGGATAAAAACGCAAAATTTAACTTCCAATCATTCAAAATATTATCTCTCTATTATTAAAAAAACAAAATTAAAAGCAAAGGAAATATAAAAAAGTTGTTCAATTATGGAGTGCCACAAAATAAAATAGAAAGTAAACATAAAAGTTGTTGACTGATAAATACCACGTGCAGTCATCAAATCGAAGGAATTCATAGCGAAAACTCAACCACCCTTGATTCACACGTCATCTCTTGCCTTGGTGGAGTCCCACGTGTTCTCTTGCCTTGTATTTATTCAAATATTCAACATGTGTATTGTATTATTTAGTTTTTGTTTTTATAATTAATTAGTATTAATAAGACAAGTGTTACGCAAGGTAGTCACCTACCCATTTATTAGAAAACATAGAATATTCGCCAGTTTGCTATAATGGTCAACTATTTTGTCATATCATCTAGGGGATAAAGACAGCACATATTCCAAAAGTAGAAGCCGAAAACAAAAAGATGATCACATGAGTGCCATGAAGGCCGAAACAAATGTCACTATTGGCGGTTAAACAAAGCTATGTATGCATCGTGCCATTACTTTTCTTGAATAAAGAAAAGACTTTAATATTTAAAAGTGACTAGCTAATCCTCAATAGTTTAACCAGAGGTGTGGAAATATTATTCAACACCGTACATATTCCAACCATAAAATCCGAAAACAAAAATGAAAAAATATTCTCACATGGATGCCATTATTGGCCAAAACCAATTACGCTATTGGCATATAAACAAAAATATGTTCACATGGATGTCATTATTTTTTTCTTTTCTTTGAAAATACAAGATTAGATTGTGTAGATGTGAGAATCTCTCGGTCTTTTTTTAAGCAGATGACCGGGAAAGGAATCACGTATTAAAATCCAACAAAAATATTTTAAATTGATAAAAACATAAATACTTTATCTTAATATTTATATTGATATGGATAGATGTTTATATATTAAAATTTGGGGTGGACTTTGTCTAAATTGATTTTATTGTAGTTATTCTAAATTCTAAATAAACAATTTTAAATAAAAAATAATATAAAAAATAACTGGTAATTGATGCATGGATAACTCTTAGCTAATGCATGGATAAGGTGCTGTTATTTAATTAGAAAAAGGCTAGTGATAACATGCTGCCTAAGCATTATAGACAATCGGTGATTACCATTACACATGGAAAACAAATAACATATAACTTATTACTTATTTGTGACACTTATCTTTATCTTTATAATTAAAAACAACATTTTATTGATCTAAAATTGTATTTTGAAATTAAAAAACAAAAAAACAAAAAAACAAAATCTTAATATTTTTTTTTCTATATTTAAAACCAAAATTTATATTTAATTATAAAATTTAAATGTATTTTTAAAATGAAGAGCCGGTTGGGGTTGGCAGTGGATGGTTGGCTACTTCAGCGCTGGGATTATTTCTCTATTAGGCTGAAGATTGGAACAGGTACACTAAACATTCAAGTCACAGTGGGATCTCTCTCTGAGATTCAGAAGGCACTTTGTATGGAGTTGGAATTCCGCTAATGGCCAAGTCACTGCACAACTAGCTTATGATGTTTTATTTTCTGGTTCCTCTCATTTTGGTGATTGTTGGTTCTCTAAAATTTGGAAGTGGATTTATCCTTTGAAATGGATTTTCATCTAGTTACCATTAGCAAATAAAATTTTGATATGGGACAATTATCTGAAAGGGGTAGTCAAGGTCCAAGTATTTACAATTTATGTTTGAAGGAAGTTGAAGCTGTTAGCTAGTGCATTGTGAGTTAGCCAAGCAAATATGGGGTGATTTGAAGTTTGTCATAAATTTCAATGACACTTGGTCGACTTATTCTCTGAATATGTGTTGGGATTTCAATGTTTTTTTAATTTCAATCAATTTCAATTTCTTCCAAATTTTCATTTCAATTTAGGAACTTTACTATTAGCTGCTTTTGTTTAATTTTTTTTTTCTTTTTTATTCATATTTTGCATAAATATTTCTTTACTCAACATTTTGACATATGAATTATATAGAGTTACTTTTATCTTTAAATTGTATGTGACAATATGGAACAATTTAATACATTAATTGAAGTTTAAGAAACCTATATTTAAAATTTTAACTTATTCTTCTTTCCCTTAAATATTTTTTAAATGAATTAATAATTATTATTAATGTAATATGAGATAAGAATTAGTTTATAAGGAAAACTCATAATACTAGAGATGGTTATGTAAAGAGAAAACATTAAATGATTATATATAGAGGGAGGGGGTTTCATGGTTTCATAAGATTGTTGCAAAATTTATTTAATCCATCATTGAGATTAAGAGGGGTTTGCACAATGGTACATAATATTGATATGATAAAAATACTTTAATTGTAATATATAATTAAATTTTGATGTAATAAAGAATTAAAGGATAAGAGATATTAATTTTAATATAGAATTTTAAAGTATTTTTTGTCATAACTAATTTAAAAAGGAAAATTTAATATTGTTAAAATCGCTCTAAAAATATTATTAAATTTCTATTTTAAAATATTTGCAACAATATTAATCTTCTTAACTTCCCCTTTTATTAAAGATGTGAAAAGTTATAAAAGTTTCTTTTTAGTATTTTAAAAGATACAAATATATTTTTAAAATAAATTAATTAATTCCTTAATTATGATGGTGGAAGTGATTATTAATATACTAAAACCAATTTTTTTTTCTTAATGTTTAATAAACAAAAAAAATAATTTGAATAAATATTACCAATAATCTTTTTCATCATCTCTATATAAATCAATCCATTAACCTCATATTTAATACATTGAATTTGAAGAAAAAATCATATCATTCATTTCACTCCTAATCATTTTCTTCTTATAGACACATAATAATTTGATTATATTAAAATTAAAAAAAATGATTATATTAAAATAGACACATAATAAGTTGATTATATTAAATTTTTTTTAAAAAAAATAGTACAATTTAATCTTTACACATTAGATATAAGTAGCTTTTTTTTAAGGTTCGTATTTACATTATATTATTGAAAAAAATATACACAGTACAATTGTGATATCATTGAGCAAAAAGAGATTGACGGTTAAAAATATGCCCAACCAACAATAATTGAAAGTATCTATGAATCATGTCTAAGCCACTAACTATCAACTAGGAATGTAAATTATTGCTAATATTGTCATCATTCTACAGTTCTATCCCCCACATGTCAAGGGTTATGACCCATCGAAACCAAAAATGCATGGAACTTCATACATTCTCCAAGAAGCAATACTGATAGATAAACATAAACAAGCCCTAATCATCATCAAAGATAGATATGTAAGACCGACTAGCACCTGGATTTTCCTATTTGGTCGCTCTCTTGACCTCCTTGTGATAGCATCTAAAGACCAACTGCGTGGCTAAGGGGTTGGCTGGAGGTGTCCGGCTAAATTTCTTTCCTGTGAACTCACGAGCAAGGGCATCGCTTTTTCATGTTAACATTCTCATTCACAATGACTTGATTGTGGACTATGTGCTACACTTTGACCTCTAAAATACCAAGTCGGGCCATGATAAACGAAGTGTTCATTTTCTCCTACACCTTGCCCTGTCAAATTTCATCAAGGGTGAGGCTGAAGAGGGCCTTCATAGAATAAAATAACCCCTAGGTTATATTATGTCAAGTCTCCTGTGTTCGAGAAGACCCTGATTCCTCTATCAAATTTTTGAATTCCTGCTCAAGATCTTGAGCACTAGGACACTGAACATCTCGACGCAATTTTCTTTCCAGATGTGTTGTATGCTCCTTGGCTTGCTGACCTACTTTGTTTGCAAAGAATCCTTTGCATTTTCCGTGTCCTTGAGGACCGTTAGCATGTGAGAGCGTCTAGGGCCATTAGAGGTCTTCTTGCTAGTCACCTTCACGGGAACCATGTTGTAATTGTCCAAGTCGGGGTGCTAGACTAGATATTGACAACTCCACGCATAGAGGTGAGAGCAGGAGGCACAAAAGAAAGCTTCATGTCGAAGCAAGAATATCAACTAGGCTTGTCAATGCAAATGCGGGAAGAATGCCAGCAGTGACTCTCCCAAAACAGAAGCCATCTTCCCTCTTGACTTACCTTCCCATCATGGTAGAACCTGGCTTGAGGAGCCATGAATGTCCACACAAAGGAATGAGCAGTAGGGTGTACCCAAGATGTGATTTGGAGCACTAAACCGTACTCTCCTCTTAAATGTGAAATCATGCTCGTAACAGTTGTTCGCAAGACTATCGAAAAGTGACCGCCACATGTCGTCCAACCTGCCCTGATGCACGTGTCACCTTCAGTGATGCTCATCACCTTGACCAGTGTTAGCATGGTGGTAGCACCTGTCGTGGAGATAAATACAAATGACCTAAAATAAATGTATTTACAATTTTTAAAGTTTATAAATAAAGACGAAATATAAAACACACACAATTATATATATAAAATTAATTTTATTTAAAAAATGTTTAAAAGTTTTAAAACATTTAATATTTTTTTTATAAAATTTTATTTTAAAGGAAAATTTGGTAGAAACAAATCTTATTCAAAATTCCATTTGAAAAATTGGAAGTGGTCATATACTAATGTTATTGTTTCACAATCAAAATCTTATGTGAGTGTACAAATGCTATTGTTTCACCATCAAAATCTCAAATGCTATTGTTTTACCATCAAAATCTTATTTGGCATTGAAAGAATAGTTGATTAGTTTGGTGTTAAAAATTTGGTTCCAAAAATTATTCTAACCCAACCACACACGCCACAACCAATGAGCAAAATTTAATTTAATAATGTGTATATCAAATATTTATATTGATTTATTTTAAAATTAAAATTTAAAATAAGGATGATGATTATTAATGTCCACCAAAACCAAAATATTGATTAAAAAACTTCTTAAAAAAAATAATACTCACTTAAATTTTTTAAATTCTTTTCAAAATATGAATATAATTTCAAATCTAATAGATTTTTATGAAATTTTTTACCTCGAACAAAATAAATACCCCTCACGCAAATCAGTGCTAGTTCTTCAAAGAAAGAGAAGTAGGCACTATATTTTGAATTGAAAGAAACTTTAGGCTTGTTTGATGAGACATATTGTTAATATTATGTTAATTTCAATAAATTTATGAAAAATAAATATATAGATCTTATAAATCATAAAGATCAATTTTAAACTTTAAATTCAAGAAAGATAAAACTTTAATTTATTGAATATTAAGAAATATAATAAATTATTTAATTTGGTTTTAGTGTTTTAAAAATATATAGTTTTTTATTTAATTTGGTTTCAGTGTTTTGAAAATATAATTTTTTTATTTTATTTGATTTTAGTGTTTTAAAAATGATAATTTTTTTAAAACAAAACATTTTTAGAAAGTTCCAAATTCTTATTTTTCTCAAATTTAAATATGATTAAAAAATAACTAAGTATACTTCTTTTGCTTATAGAAATCCGACCTAACACAATTGGCATGTTACCATGTGTTTATGTTTAACTTCCAAGAAGACGCTGATGACGTAAACGCAGTGACGGCAGCTTGATTATATCTATCTATCTATCTATCTATCTATATATAAATATATATATATAAAAGCTATCTAATAGCATCTTTTGACGAAAATGGTCTAGTAAAATCTTTTGACGAAAATGGCTCAATTTTAATTACTTACCACAAATGGAATTTATATAGTTGCCAGCTATAGCCTATTCTTGGATCACCACCAGAAGGTTGCGTGCCTGCCTGCCTATGGAAATGAATCAATCAAAATCTGAATCTGAAGCTTATTGTGATAGGCCAGAGCCCACGATGGATGTTGCAGGAACTGTGAGCATCAACCTCAATATGTTGAAATTGATTCGCCATCATTTGCTGGAAGTGGAGGATGAAATTGATGCAGATCACGCAGGAGGAAACCCATCGTTTTTCTTCTCGCCAACAATCATGGCCAGCGGCAGCGGGGATTACAACCACACTACTGCTTCCGCCGCCGCCGCCACCGCCGCCACTACCAACAGCTGGGGTTCATGGCAAAATAATAACACCAGCAGATCAAGATCAGAAGTCAATGAGAATGGATTTATACAAGAATGCTATTCTTCTTATTCTTCTGGAAGCAAAGTTATAAGAAGAGCAGAGGCGTCTAAGGTAAAGAAACCACGGGCACAAGGGGAGGAGAATGGAGAGATGAAGCAGATCAGATCGGCCAGACTCTACAGGGGAGTCAGGCAGAGGCCGTGGGGGAAATTCGCTGCAGAAATCAGAGATCCGGCCAAGAAAGGTGCTCGAGTTTGGCTGGGCACCTTCAATACCGCCGAAGAGGCCGCTCTCGCATATGACCGCGCTGCCTTCAAGATCCGGGGATCCAAGGCTTTGGTTAACTTTCCCCTCGCTCTCTCTTCCAATTTGGAAAATGGATCGGCCGTAGGTCACAAGAGGAAGAGAGGAAACAGAGCTGACGCCTAGTCGGAGAAGCTATAAAATCAAAAAATAAAATGGGATATCAGAGTGGCAGCAATGAAAGCTCATAAAAGCCCACGAGGCATATGGATGGGTGTATTGTTAAGGCAGTCTTTAGGGTAAGGTTATTGGTTAAAAACTCAGTAAATATGAGCCTTAAAAAAATGATAGCAATGCCTCTTACATTTCTCTTAAAAATTACCTGTCATACCGTTATACTATTACCTGTCATACTCTTTTCTGAGAAGGGTGCAAATGCAGTTTACAATGTTATTGTTAATTCTCTTTATGCTTCAAGTGATTAATTCATTTTTTTAAAACTATTCCAATAGATTTTTAACAGGAATGGATTGCTAAAGGAAGGGTTCATGCAATATAGCCTAGTAACATGAATGGATTGCTAAAGGAAGGGATCATGCAATATAGCCTAGTAACAGGAATGGATTGCTAAAGGAAGGGATTTGTAAAGAAAGGGATCATGCAATATAGACGAGTCACAGTTGATATGGTTAAGATTTGTACAATTGATAGGGTTTAGATTTGTACTTTGACACATATTAAATATTTAGCAGTAGTGTTGTAGTATTTAGCTTTCAGTTAATAAAAATTCGATCACTTTGCTGCTTAATATCACATTACATTTACAAATTTATATAAATCCAAAATCATGAACAATTTTAAATTTATACCAGTATAGAACCATTTTAAATCTGGATCTATTAAGTATCCATAGGGATCCAATTTCTTGAGGTGTAATTTTTTTTATTTTAAAATTTTGAATTATTTTTTTTATTTTTTATTTTTGATAAGGTTAAGTTACATTAGTTAACCTAACTAACGTGACAAAAAGCCACAAACGTGACAAAAGCGACAAACGTGACAACATCTCCCCCATACTGAGTTATAAGCACCCGACTACTCTCGATGCAATAAGATTTTTGTACATTAACAAATATTAAATATTTAACAATATTTATAATATTTATCTCTCAATTAATACAAGTCAATAACCTTACTGCTTAACATCCATTACATTTACAAAGCCAAAAACAAATTAATACACAAACCCAAAGCCATGAACAATTTTAAGTTCATATAAGATTTTTGAGTCATGCACAATCCATGCACAAGTAATTACTTCTTGGTGTCTGAATGTTAAAACAATCTTGCAGTTGCTTTCATTCAATTCTTGACCATCATTAGTTGTCCATCCCACATACCCCATTTCGAGGAATATGTATGGTCTGTATCTGCAGTAATATTGGTAATCAAAGGACAATTTGGTTGTAATGATAAGCTTCAACATTGATTAAAAAAATCTTTTCAATATGCTAAGTAATCTCTCATCCCACATACCCCATTTCGAGGAATATGTATGGTCTGTATCTGCTGTAATATTGGTAATCAAAGGACAATTTGGTTGTAAGGATAAGGTTAGACATTGATTAAAAAAATCTTTTCAATCTGCTAAGTAATCTCTTATGTGTGGGTGCAAACTCACAATGTCAACGGCTTAACTCAATCTACGGAACCTCTACATTTATTGCGGTTTGACGTTTCCAAGAATGGAAATTGTCAGTAGGGGATGTCTCGGAAACAGTTTGGCTCCTCAAAATGGCAGTCTATATTGCATAAGGGTTACCTTATCATGTTTGGGAGAGTATAAATTCAAACTTATGAGTGAAATCCAATCCCCCGAGGTCCAGTCTGAACAAGGAAACTAGATTAATATAACAATGTTTGGGAGAGTATAAATTCAAACTTATGAGTGAAATCCAATCCCCCGAGGTCCAGGCTGAGCAAGGAAACTAGATTAATATAACAAACAAAGAAGATATGAAGATTGTCATTAATTGTTTAAAATTGAGGACTTCAATTTTATTAGTCTTTACTGACTTGCTCAGCAACAGAGACTATAGAAATAAATTTTCACTTATTGTATTATTTGAAATCTCTATTTGACCTCATATAGAAACAGGCTCTCCCCGTTTGATCTATAATGCAATGGCTTAGGCATAAACCCCTGATTACCCCCGAACCGGTACATGATACATAACATATAAGTGATTTCATGAAGATTGTTATGTAAGTGAATGCATGAAGACACTGGGGAGACATGCGCCTGCATGCATGCAGTTGAAGTGGCAATATACAACCATACAGCACAAGTGGCAATTTATAACCATGTACAGCGCTATACGGTATACCTTAGATGTAAGGTTATCAGTGACCATGGGCAATCTGAATGTTTACTGGGTTATTGAATTTTGCTTAGATTGTGTAAATTGTGCTCTGTTCTTCTTTTCTGGCACTCGGCCACTGTCAATTGTGCTAGCTTTAAATGAAACAATTTGGATCATTACTTGAGATACTCCATTGATTGTTTCTATCATACACTTTTGAAACTGCACATCTCTCTGATTGTCTTTATTGTGATTATGATATAATGTTTTCAAAAGCTACAGGAGCGGTAACACAGTACCACATCTCTACCTCAGACCACTTCTTTACTTAGGTAGACTGTAGAAGATAACAAGCGAAGAGACAAAGGTCAAACCAGAATCAAATCTAATCATTCAGTCATAGAGCTCCTAATCATATTAATGATACTATCTGGAAAAAAACACACTAAAAATAATCAAACCTTTTGTTTCTTGCATTCATAAAAGCATTCAAAATAGAATTGATAAGTCAACTCTAGTCAAAGACTTGAATAAATAATGAATTTTGCAATCTTAGAAGAACAAGTTACAACAAGTTACAACCCTTGGGATTTTCTGAATGAGAAGTGAATTCTGGAAGATTAGAGGTTGATGACAAAATTCAAAATACATATTATGACTCTACACTCTTTTGTATAGATGTCCATATATTAGACCAATGATTGGAAGAGAACAAAGGTTTAGAAACTTCCCTCGTTTGGTTGCTATTATATATGATGATGACATTGTCCTTCTCATTCAGAATTATGTGGTACATGTAACCAACTAAGAGGTCTCAAGAATCAAATTCGTCAGTAGGTATCTATAAGTCAAAATTATGGTAATAAGTTCAAAGAAATAATCATTTATGTTGAACTAGTACAATAGTAATTCGATACATACTGTTTAAAAGATTCAAATACCTATGCTAAGGAATTGATCTTCTATGTCGTGAATTAGAACCATTGTGCCAAAAAATGAATTTGTGGAGGATAGAAGGCAATTTTTAGCCCTGAAAACAAAAACAAACTAAAAAATGCTAACATCCACGCATGAGAGAGGGAGAAGCGATTTAATCAAAATTTAGTCATCTTGTATGGTGACCAACGACGGTAAAGAACTTCATTTTTTTCCTGTCAGCTAGCAGAGTCAATTTCAATTTCGTGTGCTATTATTGCAGTACATAGTAGCATACTATAATCACGAGCATTTAGATCATAGAAATCTACTGTACATTAATTAATCAAGAGATTTACCCTGTGCTGCATCTGATGTTAATAATCAAACAAAATGAAAACCCTAATTTATATATACTGGAATCTCCTGATTAAAACAATGAGTAGAAAATTAATAGTGGAAGCATACCTGAATCCATTGAAGGAGAAACCTTACAGGAAGAGAACCCTTTGAGATGATCTTTCAATTCTAGCCACTAGATTCTGTGTCAACTTCTCTCTGAGAGGATTTTCAGAAATTGGAATGCGTCGTGGCAGAATGGGGACCATAACCCTATTTATAAACCGCTAGGCAGTTTTATCACAATAACCGCTAGGGCAGTTTTAATTTTATCACAATTATATTTCCGCCCCTCATAGAAATAATAATTATCTAATGGTATCTACACAATAATCTCATGACAATTATACCCTTAAGCCAATTAATCAATTATTAATTAGATCACTATATTTAGGCTTAATTAAATGATAGCACACACATTTTAATTATTTACATGTGTGGCCCAAATTATAGATTAATTACAAAAATTAATCTAACAATCTCCCACTGGGCCACATGCATATGTAATCAAATAAATGTGCTTAACCTTATGAGCTCAAAATTTGCTATCATGTCCTTAGGGTATATCCGAACAATCTGGTCCATTAACTATACTGACATAGGATCAAGGTGGCCTTTGTTACATCAATCGTTACTAGACCAATCAATGGTCACATATATCTGCACAGCTAAATGACATAGATCAATCATGAGTGCATAGCATGGAAATTACATGCAATGTGATCTATTCATGCCTATTTCCAACTGGTCCTTCTTAACTTTATTAAGATCAAATCTTTAGCATAATCTTTAGCATAATTTAACAGAGTGCAATAAAATGAATACTTTATTTCTGCAGAACACAATCCAAATGTATAGATAAAGTCTAAACATAACATAGAGCAATATACAATGAATAATATAAACTCCCACTAAATTTGGATATCCTCAAATGAGACAACACCCATATGAGCAGTGTGCTCATGAAAGACCTTGGGTGGTAATCCCTTTGTAAGCGGATCCGCTATCATGGAGTTTGTTCCAATATGCTCTATGGATATCTGTCCACTCTGTACTTTTTCTTTTACAACTAGGAACTTGATATCAATGTATTTTGATTTTGTAGAACTCCTGTTGTTATTGGAATATAAAACTGCTGATTTATTGTCACAAAATATCTTCAGTGGTCTTTCAATACCATCCAGAACACGCAGCCCAGTGACAAAATTTCGTAGCCATATTCCTTGATTGGATGCCCCATAACATGCTACAAACTCTGCTTCCATGGTGGATGAAGTTATGAGTGTCTGTTTGGCAGACCTCCATGAAATTGCTCCACCAGCCAACAGATAAATATAGCCTGATGTGGATCTTCTGCTGTCTTGGCATCCAGCAAAGTCGGAGTCGGAATACCCAATGATCTCTAACTGATCCGATCTCCTATATGTAAGCATGTACTCTTTTGTTCTCTGTAAATATCTCATAACCCTCTTGGCTGCTCTCCAATGATCCATTCCAGGGTTACTTAGATATCTGCCTAACATGCCAACAATGTACGCAATATCCGGACGTGTACATACCTGAGCATACATTAGACTCCCCACAGCCGAAGCGTAAGGAATCTTCTGCATTTCTTGACTTTCTAAACTATTTTTAGGGCATTGATTAAGACTGAATTTGTCTCCTTTAGTGACAGGGGTATCACCTGGTTTGCTATTTTGCATGCCATACCTTTGGAGGACTTTATCAATATAGGTCCTTTGTGACAATCCTAAAATACCCCTAGAACGATGTCGGTGTATCTGGATTCCTAAGACAAAGGAGGCATCACCAAGATCTTTCATCTCAAAATGTTTTGATAAAAATCTCTTGGTGTCGTGCAATATGCTAATATCATTTGTGGCTAGCAATATGTCATCGACATATAAAACCAGGAAAATATACTTACTCCCACTGAATTTGTGATACACACATTCATCCATAAGATTTGCCTCAAAACCACATGAGACAATAATTTGATGAAATTTGAAGTACCACTGACGAGAAGCTTGCTTGAGCCCATAAATGGATTTAGTTAATTTACAAACCATATTCTTTGAGTCTTCAGACACAAAATTTTCTGGTTGTACCATATAAATTGTTTCATCAATGTCACCATTAAGAAACGTTGTTTTAACATCCATTTGATGTAACTCAAGATCATAATGTGCAACTAGTGCCATGATTATCCTGAAAGAGTCCTTCGTAGAAACTGGAGAGAAGGTCTCTTTGAAGTCAATTCCTTCTTTTTTGAGTAAAGCCTTTAGCTACAAGACGTGCTTTATATCTTTCTACATTACCATTTGAATCCCGCTTGGTTTTAAATATCCATTTACAACCAATGGGCTTCGTACCAACTGGTAATGGGACAAGTTCCCAAACTTTATTGTCTTGCATAGATTTGTACTCTTCATTCATGGCTTCAATCCATTTCTGAGAGTTGGAACTTTTCATGGCTTGCTGGAAGTTGATTGGATCATCTTCCATCATTCCACTTTCTACCTCACGTTCCTGGAGATATACGATATAATCGTCCGAAATTGCACTTCTCCTCTCTCTAGTGGATCTCCTTAATGGCATATTTTCTTGAGGTTGTTGAGTTTGTTCTTCAGGAGCAATGTCCTCATTTGCAATTAATGGTTGAACAATATTGTCTGTTGGTTGAGGATCCAAATTTACTTCTTGATCAATGATAGGTAGTGAAACCTGTACAAAAAGCAATAGTAGATCCCTCTTCCTCCTCAAGGACAATATTCCTAGCCTGATTTCTCCCCCAAACTCAACATCCTCAAAAAATGTTGCAGTTCCCGTCTCAAAAATTGACCTAATAGCAGGATCATAAAATTTAAAACCCCTTGATCGCTCTGCATAGCCAATAAAGTAGCTGCTAACTGTTTTAGAGTCCAGTTTCTTTTCATGAGGCTTATAAGGTCTCGCTTCAGCTGGACATCCCCAAATATGAAAATTCTTTAAACTGGGCTTTCGACCCGTCCAAAGCTCATAAGGCATTTTAGCAGCCGCTTTAGTTGGCACCCGATTTAGGATATAAGCTGCCGTTTTGAGTGCTTCACCCCAAAGTTTTTCGGGTAAAGTAGAATGACTAATCATACTCCTTACCATGTCCTTAAGAGTTCGGTTTCGTCTTTCTGCTACACCATTCATGCTAGGTGATCCTGGCATGGTGTATTGAGGGACAATCCCACATTCCTCTAGGTAATTAGCAAATGGTCCTGGACGTTGTTCACCTGATCCGTCATATCTACCATAGTATTCACCACCACGGTCAGATCTGACGCTCTTTATTCTTTTGTTGAGTTGTAACTCAACTTCTGCTTTAAATGTTTTGAACACGTCCAATGATTGTGATTTCTCATGTATAAGAAATAGGTAGCCATATCTTGAATAGTCATCTATGAATGTTATAAAGTACTGTTGACCATTCCAAGATGCCGTAGGGTATGGTCCACAGATATCTGTATGAATTAATTCTAAGACGTCTGTAGCTCTATTGGCACCTAATTTCTTTGTTTTGGTTTGTTTTCCTTTAATACACTCAACACAAATATCAAAATCTGAAAAGTCAAGTGATTCCAAAATTCCATCGGACACAAGTCGCTCAACTCTAGATTTAGAGATATGACCTAGGCGTTTGTGCCACAATGAAGCCGAATTATCTTTATTCAATTTACGCTTTGTACCTCGTGATTCCACATGCAAGGTTTCATTATAGGACGGAACAGTTTCCAACAAATATAGATTATCATAAACATTAAGTAAACCGGTTCCAACAACATTTGAATTAATAGATAATGTAAATTTATTGTTTCCAAATGAACAACAATAACCTGATTTGTCCAAAACAGAAACTGAAATTAAATTCCGTCTGAAAGACGGTACAACAAAAGTATCTATTAAATCCAAAAAATAACCAGATTTCAATAATAATCTAAAGTGCCCTATTGCCTCTACTTCTACCGACTGACCATCTCCAACATAGATGCATCTTTCAGCATCACTTGGTTTTCGGTAACTCAGGCAACCCTGCATAGAAACACAAATGTGAGTAGTAGCACCAGAATCTAACCACCATGTGTTTCTAGATACTGAAGCTAAATTAACTTTAGAACAGACCAAAGTAAGAAATATACCTTTCTTAACACGCCAAGCAGCATACTTGGTACATTCCTTCTTAGTATGTCCAGGCTTATTACAGAAGAAACATGTTACCTCAACTTTCTGTTTCTTTTGTTCTGGAACCTTAGAAGCAGCAACCTTATTATCCTTATTCTTTCGTTTGCCCTTATCCTTGGAAGTGCTAGCCAGATGAGCACTTTCGGTCTTGTCTTGCTTCAATCTCTCTTCCTCTTGCACACAAAATGAAATGAGCTCATTAAGAGTCCATTTATCCTTTTGATAGTTATAACTGACCTTGAATTGATTAAATTGTGCAGGAAGAGAGATGAGAACCAAATGCACGAGGAAATCATCAGATAACTCGAGTTTCAAAGCCTTAAGTTTTGAAGCAAGATGAGACATCTCCATGATGTACTCCCGAACATTACCCTTGCTTTTGTACTTCATTGAAATCAAGCTTGCTAAAAGCGTGCTCGTTTCAGCCTTATCGTTTTTGGCAAAACGTTTCTGAATTTATGCAAGGAAGTCACTGGCATTAGTAACCTCATCGGTTACCGCACCTCTGAAAGCTTCTGGAATTCCGCGCTTCATGATCATAAGACTTAGCCTATTTGAACGTTCCCACTTACCCCAATAAACCTCATCCTCTTGAGTACTATCCTCATTGAGTTCATCGGGTTTGGGCATTCTCAAGGCTAAATCTATATCCATGCAGCCTAAGAGAATCATCATATTCTCTTTCCAGTCCTTAAAATTAGTTCCATTTAACATAGGGACATTATTGATGTTGGCAGATATAGAAGTAGTTGATATAAAAGCTGAACAGAGAACAAAATAAAATGAATCAAATAAACCATCATGTTCACATAAAATAAGCAATTAAACACATAATCTTTAAATTTAAAAAACAAATTATGACATTTCAAGATACCTAGCACAACATTAATATCAAGTCTTTGGACAGTAATATTAACTGTAAGTGGTACTCTTGTTGTAGTGATCAAACATTGATGATAAGTTATGTCAAATAATAAATCTATCTTTGGATTGATTTATTATTCACATTAAGTTGCCTTTATAATCATCACATATTTATCACCACAGGTATGTATGCAATTTGACCAAATATTAACTTTCCTTTGGGCCAGTCAATACCCGCATGAATCACATACACACAAATATCTAACACCCCGAACAGACTAATCTACACGAAAGATGTCACTTTGGTGATTTTCCGCTTTAATTAGCCTATTTAAAATGCTAGATCAATAACTTAAATATTAATATCATAAAATGCTATTAAATAATAATAGTAATAAAAAATCAAATTCAAATTCAAATTCACAGTTTTGATCAATAATTATATACTAAATACAATAACTGTGCTAAACCAAGAAAAAAAATATTTATTTAATACAAAAATTAAATTAAAACTTAATATATTATTATAAGAACATGATAAATATTGCAGCAGCAAGGGATAAAGGCATTTTATACTCATATACATATATATATATTTGAAACTTTAACAGAATCATCACCTACTATTCCCAAAAAAAAAATCTAAGATAAATCAATTGGAAAGGTAATACTTTTGACTTCAAATACAATTTTTTCTGCACCTCTCTTCTTAACCAATGAATATATCTATGTATACTCTTATAGAAAAAAAAATAGCTAAAAGCACAGAAAGTAGGAAAATTTCCAAATGTATTTATGTATATTTTATATTAATACAATCGATTTCTATTGACTTTATCAAAATGATCCACTGAATTCATTGACAAATATATATATATTAAATTAATAACTCAAAGAATTAATCAAGAAGTAGGCTCTGATACCACTTGTTAATAATCAAACAAAATGAAAACCCTAATTTATATATACTGGAATCTCCTGATTAAAACAATGAGTAGAAAATTAATAGCGGAAGCATACCTGAATCCATTGAAGGAGAAACCTTACAGGAAGAGAACCCTTTGAGATGATCTTCCAATTCTAGCCACTAGATTCTGTGTCAACTTCTCTCTGAGAGGATTTTCAGAAATTGGAATGCGTCGTGGTAGAATGGGGACCATAACCCTATTTATAAACCGCTAGGTAGTTTTATCACAATAACCGCTAGGGCAGTTTTAATTTTATCACAATTATATTTCCGCCCCTCATAGAAATAATAATTATCTAATGGTATCTACACAATAATCTCATGACAATTATACCCTTAAGCCAATTAATCAATTATTAATTAGATCACTATATTTAGGCTTAATTAGATGATAGCACACACATTTTAATTATTTACATGTGTGGCCCAAATTATAAATTAATTACAAAAATTAATCTAACATCTAACACTATTTTGAGCCCTCTTTTCCAATTTAGTTCAAAATTTTTTACAATTGGACCTGGAAAAGTGTACATTAATTAATCAAGAGATTTACCCTGTGGTGCATCTAACACTATTTTGAGCCCTCTTTTCCAATTTAGTTCAAAATTTTCTGCACTTGGACCTGGAAAGGTAAACAGTAACCAAAAGCGTGTTGGTTACCTTGGCTACTTAATAGACTGAAACTAACATATCTTCAATCAATATCCCTTGGGGACCCTTTGGACATGTGCTCATCTACCTCGTAGATGAGCATACCTGATCCAAAAACCCTATTATCCATATAACCCTAGCGTCCTTATCTTCTTCTTAACTGGGATGGCTGCCAGCTTCCTTATCCTTCAATATCCTTGGCATGAGTTCATATAGTTAGTCAGGGAGAAGCTCAGTGGTGTTGGAAGGCAGGCCCCAAGATAGGAAATCTATAACAGGTCAAGAATATCCTTGACACATCATCAATCCAACTACAGTCCACTCTACTAGGCAGGAAAAATGGCTCCCAGGTGAAGTGCTTGTACACAAGAAACATATATCAAAATAGCTTTCAGTGAGAAACTAGAACGACATAATCTGGTTCCACAACCGCCAGGTTAGTGGTTTCAGCCTAAGCTTTCTTTTTATCATTAGATTCATTGCAGCCTGACAATCTTGATGAATCTGGTTTAAACTGTAGAAGTCCTGATCCATGACGGGCAATGAAGAAGAAGATGCATTCTACAATATTAATGGCATGTTGGACTGCAATATCTTTGAAATTCTCTGGCCTTCTACAAGTCTGTGCATCAGTCCCGACTCCCCACCAGCGAGAAGCTTCACCACTGTTTTGTTTTGTCTTTATGTCACTTTCGAGCAGCAAGGAACATGAGCACATTGTCTTATAATTGTATTTTACACAAAATATTATTGCACTTATTATTTTACACATGTTGCATGTAAAAAATGCATCGTTGTCATACAAATTATTATGATTCTATTACACCTGTTGAACGTAAAAACAATGCCTCGTTGTCATACCGATTATTATAATTATGTTTTATGTTTACAATTAGCTCTTAGTTAATCTTTTGAGAGACTATGTCGGTAGCAC
Source organism: Larix kaempferi (assembly GCA_027924585.1). Taxonomy (NCBI): domain Eukaryota; kingdom Viridiplantae; phylum Streptophyta; class Pinopsida; order Pinales; family Pinaceae; genus Larix; species Larix kaempferi. Next base: position 10,284,585 of record BSBM01000848.1, read on the forward strand.
TTGGAGCTATTGCATTAACCTATCTATTTGATTGGCCTCTGCTATGATTTGTATGCTGGGTGTTTGTCATGCAATTTCAATTTGCTTTGGTAATTTACACACAGCCGGGCAACTCCGGTCCATTTGATATGTAATTATATTGCCTTCCCCTCATATAGTTGTGCTTTAGGGAGAAATAAAATAGCTCTATCATTAATTAGAGTAATTTATAATGAAAGGGGAAGGGCACACCTCTAACTTGTCTCGAAAGTCCGCACCTATAACTTGTCTTAGAAGGCTCCCAACATGACCATTTCATATGCGAGTACCTCTTGGTTTTTATTTTCTTAGTTTTTTTGTTTATAAAGTTGTCATCCTCGTCCACGAATCCTGCATGACCAAGTTCTAATATACGTGAATATTTTTCCTTGGTGTTAGTTTGTCCCACTGCCAGTTATGTAGGTACCACTGCCACTTTCCTCCGTAAATATAATTATATTGTACACACCATGCTATGAAGGTAGAAATCTCATATATTCGTCCATACACCAGAGTAACAAAAGCTCATAATATCATTTTCCTCACTCAAGAGATCAAGACAATCCATATTCAATTAGATCCTACAATTATCCATATAAAAAAGGGTGTCCAAATTCTTCCATGAAGTAAGAATCATCATCAAATATTGAATGGTTAACTGGTGGATATAATGAATATTGTGTGTCCACTTCTTGTACAGAATTTGAAGAAGGGTCCGCACAACAATCCCCATATGATTTTTTCTCTGAAATGCAAGATGCATAAACAGATTCAGATGGAGCTTTTGTTGTTTCTGTATATGCAAAGTTGGTGAATGCTACTGGTCCTCCTAGCTTCCTTGATGCATTATCATAAGACAGTGCAGTTTCCTCTGCTGTATCAAAAGTCCCAAGCAACAAATTGACTCGATTGGAGGAATCTCTGATCTCTGCATCCCATTTTCCCCATCTTCTTCGTCTTACTCCACGGTATTTACAGCTCACTGCATACTTTGGAGACTCTGATTCGCATAAGTCTCTATTTTTATTGTTAGGCACTTTGGATTTCCGCTTGGATTTGGATTTGCACTGAATTCTGGGGCGAGATGAGCAATTTAATGGTATGGGAATCTCGTGAACCAATCTTTTGTGAGATGCAGGATTTAATTCATTGTTGCTTGATAGGTCTGTTGCACCTAGGCCATTGCAGATCAGTCTAATCTTCCTTGTAAGGAGGTCATTTTTCTCCTTCATGGAAGCTTTGATAGCATTATTTTTTGTGTTCTTGTGACTAGGCATAATTCAACTTCTTTGATTATAACTCAAACAGATTGCAATCTGAATGCTTAAGGTATTTCTTTTTTCTACATATATTGTACCGGATGATACATGCAACAAAAATAGAACGTGTAAATAAATAATTTAAGCATAAACGTTTGATGCTAAATGAACCAGAGGATTAAATCTGTATAACATAATTCAGTAATTCCTCAGTAGGAATGAGATCAGAAGAGATTGAACAATATAAAACGAATTTACAGACTGCCATTAATATTAACCTATTAACCTGATGTGTCGAGCCCATAAAAAGCATTTCATGTTCTCCATTAAATCTCCATACATAAAGAAAATGTACCAATCAACAAGAGCAAAGGCATGAATGCAAGAAAAATTGAATAATTAGGTATTCTTTCAGCTCGCCAATGGGTTGATCAAAGGAAAATCGTTGATTGCTGTCTGTAGACACAGATTGAAATTAAAGCTCTGGAGCAATTTAATAATTTGATAGACAGAAGGAAGTCTAGTGAAGTGGGGAAAACATTCCAAGTACTACTGCCATTGCTACTCCTAGTGGTGCTTCGTCATTCTTTCAACCATTCAGTAAGAAAATAGGTGTTTCTTCACATTTTCAAGCATTGAGTAAGAAAATTGTAATAATTCTTTCAACCATTCAGTAAGAAAATAGGTGTTTCTTCACATTTTCAAGTATTGAGTAAGAAAATTGTAATAATTGTTGGCAGGCAGTCAATCTCATATTTAGAAAAAAACAACAACATTTGCGTCAACTTCTTGTAATACTCAAATATTTTTGCATCCATACAACTAAAGCAATTATGATATTTGGTTAAAGTTGGAACCAAGATTGATATCACAGTCCCATAATATGACTTGGCAAGGACTTGAAGCTTTGCTTCAATTTCTCTTGTTAACTTTTAACCTCGATTTATTGCTCACATATTCATTTTCCCCAACATCCAAAGCTCTTGGAATTATCTACCACCTTCAACAAATGTTTCTGTATGTACTAAATTAGAATTCAAAGCAAATAGGTGGTGAAAAGATCATAGAGACCCTAGATTTCTATACTATGTTACTAGAGTGAGTTTCTGGACTTGGGGATTAGAATTTTGTAAACAATCAATCTTACCTAGTAAAATATGGAAATTGTTATGTTCCTTAGATAATAAAGTTCAAGAGTAGATTCAATTACTACATGAAAATCCCATGATCCATTCATGAATCAAAGAGGGAAAAAATCACATTCAAGGGTCGATTTTTTGACACTATCAATGCAACTACCTTTACATGTAGTCCCGGTGATTCCCCATAAATCAATGCTCAACCTCAATAAGATGAGTCCGGTTTGGCGAACACAAAAAAATTCTACAAATAATTCACAATTCCTAAAGGATTTTCAGAAATCATATTCTAGTTGTTTAATGTCAATGTGGTGGAGAGGCTCCTAGTCTACAACACCCAAAAAAAACCTCAACGTATGGTGTGTAGGAGTATTACTACCTCCCTTTCCCCTAGTGGTCAAAACCATGCTTATAGTGTTGCTCCTTTGCAAGGATCTTTCTACTATCATGGCCCCTAATGCATGCATTCAAACTTTGCAGTGGCATCCTAAGGGCCCACAAGGAATAATACAAATAGCTAGAAACAAAATGAGCCTTAGTACCCCATTAATTAACAATTCACTCCTAACCTTTTAGTCTACTCAGACAAGGTTAGGGAACCCATTAATTTACTCTAACAACTACATAATTCAAAATCATTGATTTCTTGCACAAACATAGTTAATTCATGTTTACATTTTCTCTTGGGCCATCCAACCCTCTTTATGGCATTGAGTCCTTTTGTAATCCTTCCCAAAGTGTAACATCATTTTTAAGATCTGTCTCTTTTCCTTCCCATTTCTTATGAAGGATGAAATTGGACTTGAGGGTGAAGTTACAAGTGTTAAGAATAAGATAAAAATAAGCTGTAACTCCTTTTCTTTAGCCCTTACCCCAATTAACTTTAGAGATATTTTTCTAAAATTTTTCTCTTGCTTAAGGCTTCCTAACCTCTATGATATGGGGGTCATTCTCATTGAGTAATGAGCCCTTTTCCGTGAGTGTGTTTCCCCATATTTCCATTAATGTCTCAATTTGTAAAAGTTTATTCCTTTCAATAATACTAATATATATGCAATATCATCATCATAAGTCAATAGCATCATAACAAGGAATTGCATCAATATGCATGTAGTGTATAATATCAACCACATCATTATGAGGACTAACCATGCTAAATATTCATCAAACATTATCAATGTTACATAGCCATTATCAAGGATATTAGTGCTAAATAAATGATCAAAATGTAAATACCAATGCTCATCACAATCTAAGAAACCAAATAGATATCTAGGAAATCAATCATAAATAGAACCAAACAATGAGGGGATGATGAATCTAGAAGACCATATCTTCCTAGTCACAAATAAAAACATCAAGCCAAACATTGAGCCTTTACAATATTCCCCCACTACTAGGGCTATTGGAGCCAAGTCACCATTGAACAATTGAGGATTATTTTTTTTCATTTCCCATTCAATATCCCAAGTTTCATCATCTTCTTAACAGTGTCGTGAGTGGACCTTGACCCAATTTATTACTTTGATTCACAAGCATTGTTACTTATTTCCAATAAACTTTAAGGACTCATTAACAAATTCTTCATTTTGTTTCATCTATATAGCATCAATGTCCAACACATGACTAAGGTTTGGCACATATTTATTAAGCAAAGATACATGAAATGAATCATGAAATTTCATGTGTGGTGGTAAGGCTAGTTTGTAGGCAATGACACCCTTGTATTCCAAGATATCAAAAGGTCCACAATGTCTTGATGTTATTTTCTTCTATTTCCCCAGGCACAAATAACTCTTTTTTGGCTTAACTCTATGAAACATCTTTGTGGAATCCATTATCCCTATAACTTAAAACAACATAGGATATATAGAGGTTAAGATGCAATAAACCATACATTATAGAGAAGAACTGTCACGTACCCAGTGGCCTCTATGGCTTATCATGACCATGGGGGATTTATTTTCTTCCATTCTTACTTATGATACCAAGACATTACCATATCTAATGCTGAGTTAATTTGTTGCATAGAAGCTTGTGCCACATAATATTAATATCCTACACAACATAATGCACACATAATACTTTACCGCGCAAACAAGGATGTGCACGTGGATACAGATCGTCATGCGATCCTCGGTGTGACTACCTTTATCCATTGCGCATCTACCATAGTGTAGGATAACTATCCTATGGAAAATTAGCTTGCAATGATAGATGACTAACTTCCTGTAGAGTTAGCACTACATGCGTAACAAGCCATCACATAAAAAACATCCATCTATATGCAAGCATTTCATGAAGTACATTATCACACATTCAATCTCTCAATACCAAGAATCATGATTAATTCTAAGTAAGAAACTCATATTCATACCCATTATTTGCAACATGCACATTATCATTTCAAATTAGCACTCGTACAATAGAATGGAAATAACAACAATGAAACATCAACTAAAAACTTATCTTGAATGAAGCTTCTCTAAGAAATTGACTATGCAAGAGAAATGTTCCACCCAACCATCGACAATATTTCTAGCATATACTCTTTATTCTAAGAGGAAATCCTTGCATTGGGCATGATTACCTTAAGCAAAGGGGAACTATCCAAATATCACTTGCAGTAAACTAGGCACAAGGCCATAACTAGTCCAACCTCTACTAGGTTAATAGGCTATTCACAGTCACATAGAATCAATGTCAATATGAGCCATCCTCTGCTAGGATAACATAATTTTCCAGGTGCTAGAGGGAAAATGCTAAACTAGTGACTCACCATAGAGTTACAAGCACCTTGCGCAATCCTGGCTAGCCTGGGATCCATATTACCTACCCCACACAACACCAAGAAGGTACCCCTTCACCACTCAATGGTCCCTTAGGCATCACCTTCCTCTAGGTTTTATTCTAGTGTGTGCGTAGAAAGACCACCTAAACCCCGCTATTCTTCCAGGAGGTCATAGCCCTCACTAGCCTCCTTAGCTTGTTCCACACTCTACACCACTTTGGTACTCAATACCAATGATTAACCTCATGTAGACTCGGGTAGTTTGGGGTCCACAATACCCACCCCAAATAACACCAAGAAGGTGCTATTCCAATATGTGCATAGAAAGACCACCCAAACCCTTCTATTCCACCAAGAGGTCACACAACCATCATTGAAAACCAATCCACTTGGTATCCAATACCACTTTTCCCACATGTTAGGATTTCAGGAAAAATCAACAAGGGACAAACAATCAAATCTGGTTTTCCTCCAGAATCACAAACACCTCACACAAAATCAACTAGCTTGAGGTCCACATTACTTGCCCCACACGAGACCAAGAAGTTACCCATTCACCGCTCAATAGTCCCTCAGGCATCATCTTTCTCTAGGTGTTATTCTAGTGTGTGCATAAAAAGACCACCCAAACCTCATACTATCTTCCTATAGGTTCTATATTCCAAACGCTTACAAATCTTGGTTGAGCACAACCAATAGTTCAAGTGAATTTCTCTATGAACTATCCAATAGACCACTTGGGCTATAACAAGACTCACATAAGACTATACTTAGGATGACTTAACAACAAGGAACCAATACTTTCAGGCTCATGATTGAGGAGACATGACACTTCACCACTCTATTAGCCTGACTCAGACCAACTTGGAACAGTATTACAACACAACATACAACACAATTAAGGGTGCAAAGACATAAGTTAACAATTGGGTAGTTGATACCACTCTGATTCTTATAACAATAAGATAATGCATAGCAACTGTGCTCTCAAGTTTCTCTTTGGCTCTCATATAAGACAACAAACCAAAACTCGAAACCACTCTACAGTCTATCACCATCTGGAATCAACTTCCTCTTAGTCAAGTGTCAACTCTTTCTCATCATATGCAAATGATAGGTTGGTCCATGGATGGATATGTTTTCACCAAAGAGAGGGAAAGATAGATACACCTATAAGGGGTTGATTTACTTGACCACGTAAATGATTAGCTAACTAACTGTCCAACTGAAAGTCTGACTGACTGATTGGATGCACCAACCCCCAACTGATAGGTAATTCAAGAATGAATTTAATGTAACTGATTGCTTACCTAATAAGCAATCCCCCATCCACAGTTTTGTAGGGTGACTAACATCAGAAACCTAGACCCACACTTTCCTTTCCCCAAGATACTCCCCAAGATACTAACTTCCCCAAGTACCTTCCTCATGGAAGCATTAAATGATTGGGGCACATGAGTCAACTGATAGGTTTTCAAATGAGCATACATAATAATGAGAGAACAACCATAATCATAAACATAGCAATAACAACATTGAACAAAACCATTTACCATGGAAAACTCCATGAGGGGAAAAACTAGCCATTGAAGATCTTCGTTACCTTTTCCAAAACCATCCAACCAAGCCAAGTGAGCTCACTCACTCAACTCCAGGCCACATTACAATGGAGTATTCCAAGCCCTTTATAGGATTCATTACATGCAATACCTTGGGCCAATACCATGGGACACTATATACCATGGGACACCAAATACCATTGGCCACCAAATACCACGGGACACCAAATTATTGGCCACCAAATACCATGGGACACCAGATTATTGGCCACCAAATACCATTTTCTTTGACCCAAACCAATATTGGCTCATTGACTCATTCACTGAGTCAAGGTTAACCTAACAATCCTCCCTTTAAACTTGACTTGGAGTAATGACCAACCCCCATCAAAGTTTTTAATGAGGAATCTCGATGCTCCCCTTATCACCTAGGTCTGCATGACTTTACCGATGAGTTACCAAGGCTACACATGCCTAACTAGGTCTTACAGTCATATGCCCATTTACATGTAATACAATTTTTAAATGTATTATAATAATAATTTATTTTTTTCATGTGTCTCATGGTGACTTTACCATCACCATCTGTTTCCACATCCTCTCATGTTTCCATGCTCATCATATTACATGTCTCCTTTTATACCTTCATACAAACTTGTCATTGCCGTCCATATAAAAAGAATCCATCTACCAGATTACATGGGTCATCAGCCGTTATAACGACCAGTTGTATAGGTATTCTCTTCAAATACATGGTTCATCAATATTGGTGCCAAAACTGAGATTAAACCATCTAATATTCTTCTTGCAATTGAAGACTCACCCTCTCTGATTCCAAATCAAGCTAGGATACAAGTACACCTTCCACCCTCATACCTATCCTAGTGATTCATTCCACAACTTGATGCCACATCCCTTCTTTGTAGATAAGATGGATACAATGATTTTTTTTATCATGCTTCTAAGCACCCCGGGAAATCACATTCTAACCAAGAACCAAAAATCTGTTGGCGTGTTGGGTACCACCGATCATGCACCCTGCAACATATTAATTAAAACTCATGTACAAAAAATACAGCCTTAAGGATCACCAACCACATGCTCTGATACCAGTTGATAGATTTTCAAATGATCATACATAATAATGAGAGAAAAACCGTAATCATAACCATAGCAACAACAAAATTGAACACAACCATTTACCCTAGAAAACCCCATGAGGGGAAAATCCATCCAATGAAGATCTTCATTACCTTGGCCAAAACTAGCCAATCGAGCCAAGTGAGATCACTTGCTCACCTCTAGGCCACATTACAATGGATTATGCCAATCCCTTTATAGGATTCATTACATGCAATACCTTGGGCCAATACCATGGGACACCAAATACCATTAGCCACCAAATACCATGGGGCACCAAATACTATTCGCCACCAAATACCATTTTCTTTCACCCAAACCAAGATTAGCTCAATGACTCATTCTCCGAGTCAAGGCTAACCTAACATCAACTTGATATTTGATGGCTCATATGTCCTCTCTTGGACACATGGATTTCATCTATTGGCTTCATGGATTAATATGTCCCTTCCTAATCTTAGGATAATCATGCCCCTTGCTCTTGTTTCCTTGCAAAGTTGGCTTTCAATTTCTTTATTATTATTATGCACATGTACATCATATTTACATTGCTACTGCACTTTATTAATATTTGGTCGAGATTTTATCTTTAATTCTTTTGGATCCCGAAACTTGAAACAATGAAACAATTTAATCACATGAAATTCGTACAACCATAACACAAGATATACCCTGGGGAAAATCCTCAAAACAATGAGAACAAAAACCCCAACAACTGTTCTTAGTGTAATATAATGGATAGCAGAGAATGATTTCTTTTACAACATAGCAGATTCTTTCAGAAGATAAGAGATCACCAAAACACTCTTTGTGAATATACGGAAGCAATAGAGAAGAGATATCAATCGGATGTGTTTTCCAATGTGCCCATCACATCAATAACAAGCAAGAACAATAGCCTGCACAAAGAGAAGCGCCTTTCCTTCAATGGAGAAGAGAATTCACTTCACATTCAATTCATCAATCACATATAACATATTTATACATTCTTCTCATGCATCGGCTTCTTCTAACTTCAGGATGAACTCACCCTCAAACTTGAAGTATCAATCTTGCATGAAGAAGTACGACCCACTTCTCATGCAGTGGTTTATCTCATTGAACTGCATCTTAGGATGAACTCGCCTCTTAACTAAAAGCTTTCCCACTTAGTTAGGTGGCTAACTTAAGTGTCGTCATGCAAGTGTCCCAACTCAAGTGTCGTCTTTTATTTTAACATAAGTGTCGTCATGCAATAACACTTAGTTAACTAGATCTTTTTTTTTGTCACTTAGTTAACTCTCGTTTGTTAATATTTGGTTGAGCTTTGATCTTCAATTATTTTAGATGTAGAAACTTGAAATAATGAAACAATTCAATCACATGTGCAATACACCAAGATTTAATAAATTGTTATTAAATACTTTTCAAATATTTTATTTTAGTTTTATTTATTATTTAAATATTTTTGACAAGAAGTCAAAAATAAAACAAATGTAATGAATTATTCTCTTATTAATAAAAAGATACTTGAGGGGACAAAAATGAAATAGCTGTTGAAAGAGTGCTTGCTAAACTACAAGAGGAAAATACAAGTAGTTGAAGCTACAAAGTGAGAACTCGAGGTGCAGGAGGCATCTTCCCCAAAATCAGGTCACAACTCCTTGTTGAGTGCTAAAGAGTAGGAGGCTCATAAATGACCAAGTCCTGGGAAAAAGACTATGTCCATTAGAAAGCAGGAGGCTAGCATTGGACGGAGAATTGAATATGATAATGCAAGAGATGGTGCATTAAGTGGATTTTTCTCTTGTGGTTCAGCGATCAGGCTCAGGGGTTCTAGAGAAAGTGAGACTTCACTGCTCTAGGAGTTGGTTGGGAGGAACAACTATTTCATCTCTGTTTTCCCAACAATGGTGCCATGTTCCTTGTCCTATTTCTTATCTGTTTGAAAACTAGTTATAGTAGGATTTCTATTTAGTTATGAATCGCAACTATTACTTTCAGCAGAAATCTTATTATGCATTTAAAAAAATATGGGTTATTTAAGCACCTATTCAAATATATTTCTTATTATGTTTTCGAAGTTAAATATAATTTCTTATTATTATTCATGTCTGTACAATAATCGTATTTAGTACTGGTATGATTCTAATGAATCTCTGTTTCGAATTAAGTATTGATTAAACTAGTTAAGAAAGTAGAATCAAATTATGTTTTAACCTTTATAACAAATTCACAGAAAGATCGCCAAAAACAAGCAAATCAAATAGTATAGTCAAGTATTTCTCTGCATAAAACTAGAAACGAAAAATACTAGAATCTGGTCAAGAGCTGAGAGGTCTCCTTAGCATGAAAATCATTTTTTAAATATATTCCATTTTATAGATCCCTGTTGCAGATCGAAGATGCTAGATCTGGACTGATCATGACTTAAGCTAAATAACTATGAATGTAATATTTGAAATTATAAATAGTCAACTGTACCAAATATTGTAATCATAAATAACTAAAGGAATCAAAATGCCCATTCGTTAATTAACTATCAATCTCGACGAATGTCAAAGTTTCTAAATAAAAACGTGGTCTTCTTCCACGATTACTGTTAACATCCCTTATAATCGTAGTCTAATCGCACAACTAAACTAGTGCCTCAACCATTGCCATTAATAACCAAAAATCCAATCTATAGGATTCAAATCCTTTGTAAATACGGTGAGTCAATCAAATCTAATACGTGGCAGTAAGACCATTGTGGATAGCAGCATTGATGTAAATTTGGATCTAGTAATAAGAAAAATATCAATCGGAAAGATAACAAAAAAAAACTTATACAATTTAATGGTACAGACCGCGAGCGATCATTCCAGTCATTTCATAATTTCAAAACCATGATAGGTATTTTTCTAAAACTTCCTTTGATGCACATAAAACTCTTATTTAAGGAATTGGAAAAGACCCTAAGGGTTGCATTAAACTCTTTACATCAAATGACATCAAATGTTAAACAATGGATACATAACTCTTGTGGCTGTAAGACCATCAACGATGGCATCCACTATCCATTAAAAGTTTCAATTAATAAGGTCACAGGTTAACCGAAGCGGGGGTAATCCCATTAATGATGGCACCCACGATAATGTTTTAACCAATCATATCAAGCTACTTACGCACAAACAAGCTTAAAAACATATGTTGGAAATAGAGAGGCTGCAACCAATCACACACACAGTAACTTATCTTGCAAAGGTAACGGAGGTTTGAACTTTCTTCATGGTTCCAAACCCAGCCATGAATCACCTGCAATAACCAAGCGAACCATTAGAAACCAAGGTTGATTTCTAAGACTAGAAATAACTGACCAGGGTTTCCTTTTGTTTCTTTACCTTGGCGTTCTAAGACGCGGGCCTGTGAGGAGGTGACCCTGTCGCCATCCTCATCGGTGCTCTCAAACCTGCAACCAATCGGCCACAGTTAGAACCATAATAACCGTAAAAAGAATTGAACAAATGTAAAACACGTGGAGTATCCTTACCTTGTTTAAATTGCATAGAGGCCAAGGGTCAGCTCCTCCTGGGCACCTTATTCCTCCTTTGCCTGCAAGAAAGGTTTAAGCATCAGTCCCTGCAAATGGATAGTTCACGAAAACACTGTGTAAAAAAAATAATTACAGAATTATAATAAATTTCCCTTACCTGGTGAAAGGCATTCCGAGGCTCGAGAAGGTGGTCGGGTTAGAGTCTCAGCAACCAACGAGCTTGGCTTGGAGGCTATTAGCACCGAGGAGACTCCCTTTACACATTGGGAAGCAAGCAAAGAGAGTACCATTAATGTTTGGATAGAGGTTACACCAAGAACCTTACAAATCACCATGTAGGGGCATAGCCTCTGCTCCCAGAGCTTACATACCGAAACCAAGAAAATGAAGGGTTCGGACAAGGACATTGAAGCATTAAGCCCTAAACAAAACCCTGGTCATCATATTGTACAAGTGAACAACCGATATTTAATATGGAGCAAGCCTTAAAGGTCTGGCTGCGTTGTCAACTCGTAGCCAGGGCAGCTCTTAAATTCACAAATCAACCACAGTACAAACCATTTAATCATCATAACGCCCATCCAAAATGAATAATATCATAACATAACTTTATTTTAATGCATTTAAATCAATGTTCGACTATGGTGTAAACCCCATAGCTACAACTTTGTATAAACATGTAAATCAGTGCAACCACCTTGATTTATATATGTTAACCCTTGCGCTAAATTAGGGCTAGGGTCATACCTTTGGTCCTTTTGGAGATTTAATACATTTAATGGGATCAAGACTATACCCATAGTCTCCCAACTATTGTCATATGCATTATAGTTAAGGCAAGGATTGAAGATCAATACTTAGCCTTAGGGCTAAGCAAGCCTTTAGTAAAACTACAACTAGATAAATGTAAAAAGGAAGAAAACATCACCTTCGGTTATGACGGAAACATGCCGCTAACCTTGTTAACATCCACCGTATGTGCAGCTTGTCAAGGAGAAGTTTTATAATTTGTGTAAGTGACCATACAATTCAATGACAAACTTTACTTATGCTAAAGTAACTATTACATGCTAGGAATGTAAAGATGTTCTATATAGTTTATATTTATTAAATTTATTTATGAATTTTAGAGGTCCATAACAATGTGAAATTCATACATCCATAACACAAGATATACCCTGGGGAAAATCCTCAAAACTATGAGAACAAAAAACCCAACAATTCTTCTCAGTATAATATAATGGATAGCAGAGAATGCTTTCTTTTACAACATAGTAGTATGCTTTCCGAAGATAAGAGATCACCAAAACACTCTTGGTGAAGATAGAGAAGCAATAGAGAAGAGAGATCAATCGAAGAAGTGCATTTCTTTCAATACTAATATCCTGCACACAAAAAGAAGCACATTGCCTTCAAAGGAGAAGAGAATTCACTTCACATTGGATTCATCAATCCCATATAACATATTTATACATTCTTCTCTCTATTTTTATATTCTAACTTTAGGATGAACTCACTCTTAAACTGCATGTATCAATCTTGCATGCAAAAGTGCGCCCCACTTCTCATGCAGTGTTTTATCTCCTTGAGTTGTCACTCAGGATGAACTCGCCTCTTAACTGAAATATTTCCCACTTAGTTAGGTGGCTAACTTAAGCGTCGTCACTTAGATAACTAGATCTTCTTTGTTTTCACTTAGTTAACTCTCTTTAACTGATTCTCCTTGATTTACTAAAGTGTCGTCTTTTAGTTTAACTAAAGTGAAAACACTTTAGTTAACAAGTACTTCTTATTTAACACTTAGTTAACTGAAATCATGCTGATTAGTTTACTTGAAGTGACCGTTGTGAGTTCTTTAGTTAACTGTGGCATATCTTTAACTGATGCTTTAACTGAAGCATTGATTGATGCATACATTGATACTTAACTGAAGCTTTATAACTAAATCTTTATATTTGAATCTTTAACAATTGAAGTTCTCTTTAATTAGCTGAAGAGTCTGCATGGAAAATTTTGAATTCTCTTGATATCTATGCTTTATATTTTATTTCTTTATCTCTTATTGCATGGTCAATATGTGCTAACTTTAATTATCCATCACATTACATTATACTAAGAATAATTATCAAATGCTATGATCATATTATATTATTCCAGACCAAATGATCACATGTTAAATTAATTCATTTTAGAGGCGATCAATCTCTAAAGGAGACTTAAAAGCAAATGGTGATCATGGTTAATAAATCACACAAAATTAAATGCTTTTAACAAGTAAAGCATGACCTTTATACGGAAGGTCCACCTCTATACGAGAGGTCCATCTCATGGATACCTTTACACAAAAGGTTCACACGAGAATAATGACTTGACACACAAAAGTCCAGAGCCTTGTCCAACAAGACTTTACAACATCATTACTTTGATCAATTACCTCTATACGGGAGGAATAACCTTTACACGAAAGGCAATCAAAGTGATCACCTCTATATGAGAGGATCAATCTTGGATACACAAGATTGGTTTGGAGAATGTCTCATGATATTGAATATTTAACACTTCCTCTTAGCGAGGGAGGCATTCTCTGCCATACCAAGCTTGTCTCGGAAGTACCTGAACTTTGTCACTGGCATAGGCTTTGTTAACACATTTGCAATCTGATCATCGGTAGCAATGTACTGAAGTTTCATTGTACCTTTCTGGACCATGTCTTGGATGAAGTGATACTTCATTTCAATGTGCTTCGACTTGTCATGAAACAATGGGTTTTCAGAAATTTTGATTCAACTATGATTGTCACACCTGATAGTTGTAGGCTCAAGATTTTCACCGAACAACCCTGCAAGTAGCTTTCCGATACACACTGCTTCTTGGCAGGAAACACTAGAAGCTATGTATTTTGCTTCAGTAATTCTCTGGGATATGGAGCCCTGCTTCATACTGGACCAAGATATCATAGCTGATCCTAGGCTATAACAATAGCCAGAAGTACTCTTATGGTCCACAATGCTTCCTCCAAAGTATGAGTCTGTATAACCAAGTAACATGACTCCTCCACTGGAGGCATATATGAGTCCATATGAAATTGTACCTCGAAGTTACCTAAGCACATGGTTAGAAGCTTCCCAGTGTCTGTGTCTCGGATCAGACATAAATTGACTCAGAATTCTCATAGATAACATATATCAGGCATCGAATGTATCAAGTACATTAGTGAGCCTATAATATGTCTATACAATGTGGGATCTATTAGATCTGATCTAGATCTTGACTCATGAAGTTTCCTCAAATTGGAAACCATCGATGTAGTCACAGATTTGTAATCTATCATGCCAAAGATGCACAATATATCCATACTGTACTTCCCTTGAGATAGAAAAATTTCATCTTTTCTTTTCCAGATCTCAAGGCCAAGAAATTAGTGCATTAGACCTAAGTATTTCATCTCAAACTCTGAGGTGAGATCCCTCTTGCACCAAGCAATCAGATGTTCCTCTCCAGTGAGAAACTAATCATCAACATATAGAACCAATATCAACAGTTGGTTCTTTACTACTTTGAAGTACAAATTTGGATCAGCTTCACTCTTAGAGAAACCTATTTTTTGAAGGTGGATATCAATTTTGGAGTACCAATCCATGGGAGCTTGCTTAAGCCCATATAGAGATTATATTTAGATTGAAAACATGGGACTCCTTCCCATGAACCACAAATCCTTCAGGCCACTGAATAAACCTCTTCCTCAACCTCACCATTGAGGAAGGATGTCTTCACATCCATCTAGTGAAGTTTCCATCCTAGAACAGATGCAAGTGCAATCATTGCTCGGATTGTGGTGTACCTTGCTACAGGGGAAAATATCTCATGGAATGAAGGATAATAAAAATGTTGTGGATTGGGTGGTTGGGAGGAATGAATGTTATCTTCCCCACACAAGGTCAATTCTTGCTTATAACTTTTGAGTATATTATTTTCACAAATGCTTCCACTATAGTTGGAAAATAAACCATGTACTCTTTTTAAGAAACCAAGTACTTCTTTGTTTTTACTTTTTCATTTATTTTACTTCTTTTACTTATCTTTTTTTTTTAACTTTTTTTTTTTTTTTTACTTCTTTGTTTTTTCTTTACTTTTTCTTTCTATATTCTCTTTTCTTTTTACTTTGTAATGTCCCTTATTAGGAATTTTATTAAAATTGCAAATTTTCACTTTTTTCCCTTGTTCGACCTTTGACTAGTTTTGATCTCTAGGTCCCAATTTTGCCCCAAATGATCCCAAATCTTCTGAGAAGGTGTATGAATGATATTAGAACATAAATATGTATTTCAGGGATGCCTTTGGACCTTTAAAATACTTCTGCAAATCCTCTTTCAATTCTGATCAATGTAGGTAACTTTACTAGTGATTTTCCTTTGACTAGTATTGGTCTCTAGGTCTCAAATTGACTCCAAATGCCTTCAAATCTTCAAGGAAGGTGCATGAATGATATTATAACTTGAATATGATGTTTATGGATGACATATGGCCACCAAAAGACCTCTGAAAACTCTCTTAATATTCTGGACCAATTATGCAATTTTACTAGTAATTTGTGGTTCAAATCCCCCTAGGGTAAACAATGAAAATGGCTTCCCAAATGCCTCCAAACCCACTCAAATTTATGAACAGAGGTATTTAATGTGTTAAGTATGTTATTAAAGTCTCATATGCACCATTAATGGATTATTACAACTGTTCTCACCCTCTCCCATTCAACTGCAAAAATCCCCAATTCGACCCTTGGGGAAATGGCACTATTTCACCTCCCAATACAACTACACTGAGTAAAAATGCTTCAAATGCTCAAGTACAGTACATGAAACTTGTATAAGACATCCATGGCAGTATATTTATCACAAATATATCAGATAATCATCCATTCATTCGAAATAATCATCAATACATTGGCTCACAACAAGGTAGTGGGGAATTGGCATTGTTCTTCCATTAAAAATGAGATTTATACATTTCTACTTGGAATTTCGACCTGAAACTTTTTGGAGATGAAGAACAGAGTATTTAATTCATATTAAAAAATAAATGGGGCATTAAAAGCTTCCCCAAAGAGTACAATAGCTCACCAAAAACGCCCTCCCTCAAGGATCAAGAATATGCCATCAAAACTGGAAATGGTTGAAGGAGTGAGCTGCAATAGAAGAAACCATGAGCTGCCCTGTAGCTTACACCTGCAAATAAAGACTCCATTAAAGCTCCAAATGAAAGGTCTGAATGGCCTTTCCAATTACCAACTTGGATGGGAATCTTTCACCCTCGAAATTGGCTAAGGCAAGAAACTAGTCATCCACTAGCTCTCCCTCTTCACAAATGCAATTGCAAATTCTACAAATGATCAAAAGCTGGTTTCATTCTTTGTTATTGAAATTTATAAACTTCTAATGTCCCCATGGGTCGAATTCATTCCAAGAGACTCATGCCAACTCATGTTGGGAAGAGATTCCAAAGAACGCCACTTGTACAACAATTCCTAGTCTCCCACTTCCACCAAATCACATGTGGAAGCATCTTAGCTGCCCTAACACCCTTGAGCGCCCTCTTGGAGTCTATTTTTATCCCTGACATGTCATATATGTCATATTTCAGCCTTCAGGTCTGATTTGTGTCATAGGTGTCATAGCATCTTCATCATTGTTGTCATAGAGCTAGGGAATCTATCCCAAGTGTCTCACTAGCTCCAAATTGCCTCTTCCTCTTCCATGGGAGTTACTCTTCCTCTATATTTCGACCTTGGATGAGTCATGCAATGAATAATACCTTTTGGAATCCCCCAAGTATGTTACCATTCACCTTGAATTCGAATTGGTGAGAGAATGATGCCAAGTGTAGGTGGGAAATCTAGCCATATGTGGGTCCCACTTCCTCCATGTGTCTTCATGATGAAATGCCACTTTGATTTTCACTTGTATATATTTATTTATCTCCTTTATTAAATATTTATGCCATTCTAATGTTCAAACATCATTTATTATCCCCATTATTCCAAATCCCAAAGCTTCCACCCCAAACCTAGGAAACTAGTAATTTTCCTCCTTGGCAATTATTTGACCTTTAGCATCAATTTGACAAACTCTAATGAATAGGGCCAATGTGATTAGGCCATTGTGACCCAATACCAAATTTGGGACATGACAAATCCTCCCTTCCCAATATTGCTTGTCCTCAAGCAATTTTAAACATGGGTGTTGAAGAACCTGCTTTCTGTATAATTCTTTGAAGTTGCCATTGAATTGCCCAACCTTGAGTCTTTGAGTTTCCATGAAGATTTTAGAGAGGAACCACCATGCTTGCTGCTGCACTACTCTGATAAAAATCACTTTATTAAGTGGGGAAATCCATATCCCATACTGCTTGTTTCCCCAAAAAATTTGAAACCAATGAGATAAAAATTATTCCAGGGTCCCATTGCTTGTATTGCACCCCAATAATTAAGAGTGCTCTCCAACCCACACCATTAGTTAAGAGGATTCCTGGATCCCATTTTCTTGTATGCATCCTTCCAAACATCATGAGTACCAAATATATATCATCAAAGTACATAACAACATAATGAAAATGTACATCAAGGATATGCTTAATCAAAGAGTCATGAAGGTGCTTATACCTCCAAGCAAGTAGACCACCATTTTCCAAGTGCATACAAGCTTCAAGTGACCAATCAAATCTGCTCCAATGACATAGGTGAGGATCCCATGTCCTATAATGCTGCTCCAAAAGGATGTGATATGCATCAAAATATTCAACCATGTATTCTTTCATCCAAGAAGTGAATGAAGAATCTCCACTAAAATCTGAACCAAATAATGAGCAGAAAAAACAAGGAGACTTCAAATGACTCAAAGAAGTCTCATCCATACATCCATGAATGTGAGAATCATAAAGATGTAACAAAGTATGTGGCTGCCAACAAAAATGTTCTCCCATCATAAATCTATTCACCCAAGTGTTGGATGAAGTTCCTCTAACATAAAATGAACCCAGTGTTGAGCAAGAAAAACCATGAGTCTTCAAGTGACTCAAATCCATATCATAGGTACATCCATGTAGATGTGAATTATCATAAAGTGACAAATGATGCTGCTGCAAATGTGAATAAGAATGTGCTCCAACCATGTCATCATAAAAGTTAAATCTAGGAGTTCCATGCTCCTCAGGTGGCACCATCAAAAAGAACCCTTTCACCCATACTTCATTGAGACTAATGTTGCAAAACATGGAATTGTAGGAAGTAGGAGAATGAACTAACTCACCCAAATGATCAAAAAGTGCAGAAGTTTCATCATGGGAAGGATCCATATGGGTAGTATCATGCAGCTCCTTCAAAAGTGTGAACTCTTTGTCATAGTTTGGTTCCAATGTAGAGGAATCATGCTCTTCTTTAAAAATTGCATAACCTTCATCAAGAGGCAATTCAAATTCCTCTTCCACCACATCAAGTGTTTGGATCTCTTCAAGTTCATCTTCAAACACATCAAGAAAATTCAAATTTTCACATTTCTCATGATCCACCATGTCATGAGAATCCTCCAAACAATCTACCATTTGACAATCTGAAACATTGGAGGAAAAACAAGTATCTTGCAACTTTTCAAGAAGTTGCTCATTTTGAATTGTGAGCTTATGAATATCCTCATTATTCTTCAAGTATGCATCATGTAACAATTCATTAAGCTCAAACAAATGGTTTCTATCAAAAAGCAAAGACATGAAATTACCTTTGATGTGGCACATTGCTCTTTGAATCTTCTCCATGTCTTCAAGGAAGGATGTTTCCTCCAATGAAGTAGCTCTCCAACAAGAATTTGACACCAATGCTTGAGTGTCATGGAGAATGCTGAGGGACTCTTGGATCTTCTTTTCATTCATCTTTAAGGACCCTTCAAGAAAATGAGGCTCTTGCAAATGAACCTCCTCATCTTCTTCATTTTTTCTTGGACCAACTTCATGAAGCTCAAGTGGTGATGGGGAAGTTGATCTTGGTTCTTCTTCAACTGCTGCAAGGTCTTCATTATCATGCTTAATGGAACTTGGGCTTGCAACAACATTTTCAAAAGTGATCTCTATGTCACCAACATAGAGGTGTGAGCACCCATCAATAGGTACTCCTTCATAGTTTAAGCATCCATCAGTAGATGCTCTTTGGTTCATGTCTAAGCTAGAAGGTGTCTCGAAATGATCTTCCATATTTTCAATAGAATATTCTTCACTATCTTGTGATGTCTCTTCCTTTTGCTCCTTCAAGCAAGCTGTTGCATTTTGCCCCTTGGTTTCCTTAAAATCAATAATTTTTTCCACAAGTTCGATAGAAAACAATTCGAATCCTTCCTTAATTTGCTTGGTCATATCTTCAAATATTGTTTTCATAATTTTTATATGCTCCTCACCATCATATGAGGCTCCCTTTTCATCCCTAGTCATAGTTCCCTCAAAAAATTTGCTCTTCTTCTCCTACTTTTTTTTTTTTCCTCTTCAACAAAAGCACTTTTGGTTTCAATATATAATGGTGGTACCTAAATTCTTTTCCTCATAGATATTATACCACATCAGGTGCCAAGATCATGCTCTGATACCACTGTAATGTCCCTTATTAGGAATTTTATTAAAATTGCAAATTTTCACTTTTTTCCCTTGTTCGACCTTTGACTAGTTTTGATCTCTAGGTCCCAATTTTGCCCCAAATGATCCCAAATCTTCTGAGAAGGTGTATGAATGATATTAGAACATAAATATGTATTTCAGGGATGCCTTTGGACCTTTAAAATACTTCTGCAAATCCTCTTTCAATTCTGATCAATGTAGGTAACTTTACTAGTGATTTTCCTTTGACTAGTATTGGTCTCTAGGTCTCAAATTGACTCCAAATGCCTTCAAATCTTCAAGGAAGGTGCATGAATGATATTATAACTTGAATATGATGTTTATGGATGACATATGGCCACCAAAAGACCTCTGAAAACTCTCTTAATATTCTGGACCAATTATGCAATTTTACTAGTAATTTGTGGTTCAAATCCCCCTAGGGTAAACAATGAAAATGGCTTCCCAAATGCCTCCAAACCCACTCAAATTTATGAACAGAGGTATTTAATGTGTTAAGTATGTTATTAAAGTCTCATATGCACCATTAATGGATTATTACAACTGTTCTCACCCTCTCCCATTCAACTGCAAAAATCCCCAATTCGACCCTTGGGGAAATGGCACTATTTCACCTCCCAATACAACTACACTGAGTAAAAATGCTTCAAATGCTCAAGTACAGTACATGAAACTTGTATAAGACATCCATGGCAGTATATTTATCACAAATATATCAGATAATCATCCATTCATTCGAAATAATCATCAATACATTGGCTCACAACAAGGTAGTGGGGAATTGGCATTGTTCTTCCATTAAAAATGAGATTTATACATTTCTACTTGGAATTTCGACCTGAAACTTTTTGGAGATGAAGAACAGAGTATTTAATTCATATTAAAAAATAAATGGGGCATTAAAAGCTTCCCCAAAGAGTACAATAGCTCACCAAAAACGCCCTCCCTCAAGGATCAAGAATATGCCATCAAAACTGGAAATGGTTGAAGGAGTGAGCTGCAATAGAAGAAACCATGAGCTGCCCTGTAGCTTACACCTGCAAATAAAGACTCCATTAAAGCTCCAAATGAAAGGTCTGAATGGCCTTTCCAATTACCAACTTGGATGGGAATCTTTCACCCTCGAAATTGGCTAAGGCAAGAAACTAGTCATCCACTAGCTCTCCCTCTTCACAAATGCAATTGCAAATTCTACAAATGATCAAAAGCTGGTTTCATTCTTTGTTATTGAAATTTATAAACTTCTAATGTCCCCATGGGTCGAATTCATTCCAAGAGACTCATGCCAACTCATGTTGGGAAGAGATTCCAAAGAACGCCACTTGTACAACAATTCCTAGTCTCCCACTTCCACCAAATCACATGTGGAAGCATCTTAGCTGCCCTAACACCCTTGAGCGCCCTCTTGGAGTCTATTTTTATCCCTGACATGTCATATATGTCATATTTCAGCCTTCAGGTCTGATTTGTGTCATAGGTGTCATAGCATCTTCATCATTGTTGTCATAGAGCTAGGGAATCTATCCCAAGTGTCTCACTAGCTCCAAATTGCCTCTTCCTCTTCCATGGGAGTTACTCTTCCTCTATATTTCGACCTTGGATGAGTCATGCAATGAATAATACCTTTTGGAATCCCCCAAGTATGTTACCATTCACCTTGAATTCGAATTGGTGAGAGAATGATGCCAAGTGTAGGTGGGAAATCTAGCCATATGTGGGTCCCACTTCCTCCATGTGTCTTCATGATGAAATGCCACTTTGATTTTCACTTGTATATATTTATTTATCTCCTTTATTAAATATTTATGCCATTCTAATGTTCAAACATCATTTATTATCCCCATTATTCCAAATCCCAAAGCTTCCACCCCAAACCTAGGAAACTAGTAATTTTCCTCCTTGGCAATTATTTGACCTTTAGCATCAATTTGACAAACTCTAATGAATAGGGCCAATGTGATTAGGCCATTGTGACCCAATACCAAATTTGGGACATGACATACTTCTTGTTTTTACTTTTTCTTTTCTTTTTACTTCTTTCACTTCTTTGTTTTTCTTTTTACTTATTTTACTTCTTCTTTTTTTCTTCTTTTCTTTTTCTTTTGTCTTTTTCTTTCTTTCTTCTTCTTCTTTTTTACTTCTTTGGGCCAAAGGCCTGGTTTTTGGACAAGATCCTAGATTTTAGGGAAACCCTAAAATGGTGGCTACAAGCCTCGATCAGCAATGCGGCTTTGATACCAAATGAAACAATAAAATCGTTTCTTATACAAATAACCAATGTAAATAATACAAAGGATCCATAAATGGTTAAATAATTGAATATATAATTAATTTAAGATAAATAATGATGATTTTACAATGAGGATGTAGCCGCATATATAGGGCTTATATGGTGACTACTCACCAAGGGTTATGTCTCTTAGTTAATATAATTAACATTATGCTTTATTTTATTATTTATATTATTATATATATTATTCATATTATTTTAATATTTTTATTTGTTACATATGTCATGTTGCTTCCACTCTTTGGATGATCCTGTTAGTGCTCCATGTTTCTTTGAATTTTGTAAGATGTCTAGGTACCAAGCCAATATTCTTTCAGTGGGAGGTTTATCAGGTAACCTCTCAACTAGTTCTACTGGTTCTTTAGGAGCTAGCGAATCTGAGGCATCTTCTGGTTTCTCCTCTCAAACTTTGAAGGGGAAGAATCAGAACCAGGATCCTCTATCTCTGAATCACATTGAATCTCTTTCGATCTTTTGAAAGCAACTTCATCATGGAATGTAACATCTTGGCTGACTTCAATGTGTCTCTCAGTAGGTACATATATTCGATGTGTTTTGGATGACTCTCTATAAACCACAAAGGTTCCTTTCTTTCCAGAACGCTCCATCTTTGTTCTCTTTTCTTTCGGTACATGAATGTATATTGGGCTCCTGAATATCATCAAGTGTGGGCTGTATGGATTCTCATTGGTAAACACTTCTTCTGGTGTCTTCTCATATATAATGGCATGCGGGATTCTATTCTGGATGTACATAGCTATACGAGTGGATTCTTCCAATAATGAGGTAGACATATCTTGATCATGCATCATGGATTTTGTAGCCTCACATATGGTTCTATTCTTCCTTTCAGCAACCCCATTTTGTTGAGGGTTGTATGGTACTGTTAACTGTCTACATATTACTGCATCACTACACAGCTCATTAAATTCATGTGAATCAAATTCACCTCCATTATCATACCTTAATGCACATATGTTTTTTTATTTTATTTTGAACTATGGATTTAAACTCTTTAAATTTGCTAAGAGTTTCACTTTTATCCTTCATGAAATAAATCCATGGCTTCCTAGAAAAATAATCTATGAATAATACATAATATAAGAAGCCACTCAGGGAGGGGGATGACATGGGACCACACTCATCAGAATGTTTCAAATCTAAAATCCATTTAGATCTAGTAGTACCGTTGGAAATTTTTTTCTTAACATTCTTTCCAGGTGCACAACCCCAGCATACACTATCATGATCAAAATCAAATACAGGCATACCTTTTACCATCTTTTGAAGTCCTGGTAGTGCTTTGTAGTGTAGGTGTCCAAGCCTTTGGTGCCATAGATCGCATGGAATAATAGTGTGGTGAATCATAACTTGAATGTACTTCTCGGGTAGCTTGTAGAGTCCTCCCTCTTGAACTCCAATCACATCAGCATATTCTAGGATTTTGTTCTTCGGCCATAAAAGTGCTTTGTTATCCATGAAGATAACTTAGAAGCCTTTGTCTCCAAGATATAAAACAGAAAGGAGGTTCTTCTTCAATCCTATAACATATATAATTTCCTCCACATGTAGAATATAACCAGTTCTTAGCTGGAATGAGGTGGATCCAACTCCTTGGATTGAATATGTTGAGTTGTCCCCCAACTCTACCATGCATGTGAACTCTTTCTCCTTTAGATCAGTGATGGCACTCTTGTAACCAATCATATGTTTGGATGTGCTACTGCCAATCAAGCATGTGTCCGCACTTGTGATGACAAATCCCGAATGGATGATACAAGGTAATACTCCCTTATTGTCTCCTTTTCTTTGGATGCATTCTTTTGAGTGATTTCATCTTCTATGGTGGTAGAAGCATGAAACTTTACTTTCCACTTTGGTTTGCAATGTATTGATAAATGACCTTTCTTGTTGCAATTGAAACATCTATCTTTTGATTTTTTAAATCCTTAGTTGAAATCCTTCTTATTTGGATGAGAGAACTACTTTTGGAAGAAGGGTTTATTTCCTTTCTTCATTCTTACCGTGAGGGAAAGGTTTTATTCTTTGATGGACATTGACTTACTCTAGATTCACCCCTCCTCCTGGAGGCAGTCATGCCACAACATTTCAAAGTTAGGTTGTACCTCTCCGCCATTTACTGCAGCTAAGAGTGTCTCCCATGAGTATGGGAGACCATCAATGGCGATTTGGAGAAGATCATCTTCATCCACCACTACTCCAATACTAGTAAGCTGATCTCTTACCTGAGAGATCTTGGTGAAGAAGGAGGTCACTGTCTCATCTGTCTCCATCTTTAAGTTTCTAAGCTTATTCTTCAATGCCCTCTTTTGAATTGGGGCCTTATTCTCATAAATATTAGTCAATGTATCATAATGTTCTTTCATGGTCTTCAGTTGTGTGATCACGGGAATCAAGTTATAATTTACCGAACCATAGATTATCCGTTTGGACTTAGCTTGATTATTCGTGAAGTTTTTGCACCCTACATTAGATGTAGGCTCCTCCTTCACAATGGATACATAGCCATCCAAGTCATGTTCCTCTATGATGTTGAGAATCCTAGCCTTCCAATTGTTGAAGTTTGAGGTGCCCTCAAGACAATCTTTCGGTCATACAGATATTGATGCCATAGTATTCAAATCTTGTGCTCAACTTCTTGGGATCAATGTAGTTTCTAGCTGGCATGAAAAATTGAGATCCTTCACACCCTGAGCTGTGATACCATCTTAATCTTTGGTTGAGCTTTGATATTGAATTCTTTTAGATGTAGAAACTTGAAACAATGAGACAATTCAATCACATGAAATTCATACATCCATAACACAAGATATACCCTGGGGAAAATTCTCAAAACTATGAGAACAAAAACCATAGCAATTATTCTCAGTATAATATAATGGATAGTAGAGAATGAATTATTTTACAGCATAGCAGATTGCTTTCAGAATATAAGAGATCACCAAAACACTCTTGACAAATATACGAAAGCAATAGAGAAGAGAGATCAATAAGAGAAGTGCCTGGCCTTCAACAATAATATCCTGAACACAAAGAGAAGTACCTTGCCTTAAAAGGAGAAGATAATTCTCTTCACATTGGATTCATCAATCCCGTATAACATATTTATACATTCCTATCTTCTATTTTTATCTTCTAAGTTCTGGATGAACTCGCCCTCAAACTAGATGTATCAATCTTTTATGTAGAAGTGCACCCCACTTCTCATGCAATGCATTATCTCATTGAGCTGTCACTTAGAATGAAATCACCTCTTAACTGAAATCTTGCACACTTAGTTAAGTGGTTAACTTAAGTGTCATCACTTAGTTAAGTGGTTAACTTAAGTGTCATCACTTAGTTAACTAGATATTATTTGTTGTCACATAGTTAACTCTCTTTAACTGATTCTCCTTGATTCACTGAAGTTTCGTCTTTTAGTTTAACTAGAGTGAAAACACTTTAGTTAATTAGTCCTTCTTATTTAACACTTAGTTAACTGAAATCATGCTCATTGATTTACTTGAAGTGACCACTGTGAGTTTTTTAGTTAACTGAGGCATATCTTTAAATGATGCTTTAAATGAAGCATTTATTGAGGCATACATTGATACTTAACTGAAGCTTTAACAATTCAATTTCTCTTTAATTAGCTGAAGTGTCTGCATGAAAATTTTTGAAATCTCTTGATCTCTATGCTTTATCTTTTATTTCTTTATCTCTTACTGCATTGTCAATATGTGCTAACTTTAATTATCCATCACATTACATTATACTAACAAGAATTATCGTATGTTGTGATCATATTATATTATTCCGGACCAAATGATCATATGCTAAAGTAATTCACTTTAGAGGTTATCAATCTCTAAAGGAGACTTAATATCAATTGGTGATCATGGTTAATAAAACATCACACAACATTAAATGCTTTTAACAAGTAAAGCATGACCTTTATACAGAAGGTCCACCTCTATATGGGAGGTCCATCCCATGGATACCTTTATACAGAAGGTTCACATGAGAATCATGACTTGACACACACAATTTCGAAGCCTTGTCCAACAAGAATTACAACATCATTACTTTGATCAATTACCTCTACATGGGAGGAATAACCTTTACATGGAAGGAAATCAAAGTCCTCACCTCTATATAAGAGGATCAATATTGGATACACAAGATTGTTTTGTAGAAAGTCTCCCAATGCTATATATTTAACACTCCCTCTCAGCGAAGGAGGAATTCTCTGTCATACCAAGCTTGTCTCAGAAGTACCTAAACTTTGTCATTGACAGAGGATTTGTTAACACATCTAAAATATGCTCATCAGTAGCAATGTACTAAAGTTTCACTCTACCTTTCTGGACCATGTACCTTTTTGGACCACTGTCTCATCCTTCTCCATCTTGAGGTTTCGTAACTTGTTCTTCAATTCCATCTCTTGAGGTGGGGTGTTTTTCTCATATAAATTAGTGAATGTATCATAACATTTTTTTTCGGCCTTAATTGGTGTGATCACGGGAATCAATTTATCTTTTACCGAATCATAGATGATTCATTTGGCCTTAGCTTGATTCCTATTGAAGTTAATGTGCCCTGCATTAGATGTAAGCTCCTCCACTACAGTGGATATGTATCTATCCAAGTCATGTTCCTACAGGATGTTGAGAATCCTATCCTTCCAAGTTTTGATGTTTGAGGTGCCCTCAAGATGGCCTTTGGGTCATACATATATTGATGCCATACTCTTCAAATCTTGTGCTCAACTTCTCAGGATCTACGTAGGCTCTAGCTAGCATGAAAAACTTAGCTCCTTCACGTCCCGAGCTATGATACCATGTTAATATTTGGTTGAGATTTGATATTTAATTCCCATGGATGCTGAAACATTAAATAATGAGACAATTCAATCACATGAAAATCATACAACCATAACACAAGATGTACCCTAGGGAAAATCCTCAAAACAATGAGAACAAAAACCCAACAACTCTTCTCAGTATAATATAATGGATAGTAGAGAATTATTTATTTTACAACATAGAATATTGATTTTGGAATATAAGAGATCACCAAAACACTCTTGGTGAAGATACTGAAGAAATAGAGAAGAGAGATCAATCGGATGTGTTTTCCAATGTGCATAGCATGTCAATAACAAGCAACAACAATAACCTACACAAAGAGAAGTTCCTTTCCTTCAATGGAGAAGATAATTCACTTCACATTCAATTCATCATTCCCGTATCACATATTTATACATTATTCTAATGCATCGGCTTCTTCTAACTTCAATATGAACTCTCCCTCAGACTGGATGTATTAATCTTGCATGAAGAAGTGCACCCCACTTCTCAAGCAGCGCTTTATCTCACTGAACTTTCTCTTAGGATGAAATTGCCTCTTAACTGAAAAATTTCCCACTTAGTTAAGTGGCTAACTTAAGTTTCGTCATGCAAGTGTCTCAAATCAAGTGTCGTATTTTAGTTTAACATAAGTGTCGTCATGAAATAACACTTAGTGAACTAGATATTCTTTGTTGTCACTTATTTAACTCTCTTTAATTGATTCTTTCTTGATAACATCACTGTAGTGATCAATTCGAGTTCTCCTTGATTTACTGAAGTGTCGTATTTTAGTTTAACTAAAGAGAAAACACTTTAGTTAACTAGTCCTTCATATTTAACACTTAGTTAACTATTATTAACTAAGATCATGTCGATTGATTTACTTATAGTGACCACTCTGATTTCTTTAGTTAACCGAGGCATACATTGTGGCTTTAACTGAAGCTTGACAATTCGAGTTCACTTAGTCATCTCCCGATCAGTTCGAATTCTCTTTTTCTCTATGCATTTATCTTTATCTCTTTGTATTTTACTGGATGGTCAATATGTGCTAACTTTAATTATCCATCATGTTGATGTATTTGTAACTTCGAAAGATATTCTTCTATGTATTACACTTTTACTTTATTATATTCATGATGGATATGTATTATTCCTCCAATCAGAAGTGTCGTCATTTGTATTTGTAAGTGTTGCAAGTGTCTCAAGTATTATTGTAAGTGTCGCAACTTATATTTGATGGGTTATTAGACCACCTGTGTGGGGTCGGCCCTGCATGTGTCATGTGGATGGGTTATTAGGCTTTCTTAGGAAGTCATCCCAGTTAGAATTAAAGGCAGGTTAAGTTGTGTATAAATAGAGAGTGAGTGTGTCTCATTCTATTTATTCACTCACTAATCCAACTAGCATAGTTGAGAGAGAGGAGTGCGCACAAGTGGAGGAGGAGTAGCTGCTAGAGTCATCTATCTTTTGGGGATTGATCATTGTGATCTTTGTATTAGGGCTTATTCTATCTCTGAGGAAGTTGAGGGGTTTTTCACCTTCTTGGTTTTCCCCGAGGAAACTCTGTGTCTCTTGTGTTTATGATTGTTATGGTGTGCTTGTTATTCTCTTAGTAGGATCCTAGATAATGTTTGAATGCAATTATTGAAAAATTAACATGGTATCAGAGCCGTGCTAAGAAGAAGACACTATGCAGCTGTGGAATCTAGGGCTTCTTAATCTTTGGGTTTATCTCCTCAGATCATCAAAGGTAGGAGGCTAGGATGACTCTCCTTGCAAGGGCGCATCTTTCTGTCGAGACATAATTCAATTCTGAGCACTTTCAGTTTTTGGCCCATCACTGCTGCGAGAAATTAGGGTTTAAGAGAAAATTGGAATTTTTTGGAATTTGAGACCACAACTGGATGCTCCTCAAGAAAATCGAAGTTTAGAGACCAAGATCAAATTTTTTCGTTGGGAAGAACCCCAGGCATCATCAAACCCTAGTTTGGGATTTTGATCGAAAAGGTGGAAAATTAGAGTTTCTGCAAAAGTTGAAAATTTAGGAATCTGTGACCATGGCTGAATGCTACTAAGAAAAATTGAAGTTTAGAGCACAAGATTGAACTTTTTGGCTGGGCAGAACCCCAGGCATCATCAAACCCTAGTTTGGGATTTTGACTAGAAGATCTGAAAGTTTCAAAGGCAATTTTGAGGGGTCAAATTTTGCAGATTTCAAAATTGAAGTATACCATCTTGATCAGCTCAGCAAGGTGGACCTTTCCATCCATTTAGAAGTTTGGAATTCAAAGTTTGATTTTTTTGGGTTTCTCTGACAAACCCTAATCCAGCTCCAGATCCAGTTTTCAGCAAATCAAGTGGTAAGACCTAAATATTTTATTTCCATTTGAGTTTCTCATTAAGATGTCTCACCACACCAAGCTTGATGATAAGCTTGAAGGAGATGAAAACTTCCAAGCATGGAAGTATAGGATTGGGTTAATCTTAGAAGAGAATGATTTGGACACCTACATAAAAGAAGAGGATCCAGTTCCAGAGGGAGATGAGGCTAAGGCCTTACACAAGAAGAACTTGGTCAAGGCCAAGAGAATCAATGCTGATTCTATAAAAGACCATCTCATACCTCATGTGTCTTCTCTATAGAAACCTAAAGATATGTTTGACTCCTTGACCAAGTTGTTTGAAGGAAAGAATATAAATCAGAAGATGACTCTGCGGAATCAATTGAAAGGGGTTAAGTTCCAGAATGGAGAGACCATCCAATCCTACTTTACTAAGGTATCTCAAATCAAATAACAACTTGAAGCTGTGGATGAAGTAGTGGAGAATGGAGAAATTTTTATGATTACATTAAATGTCCTACCTAGGTCATGCGACTCCTTCATCCAAGGTATTTGTGCAAGAAAGAAATTGATCTCCTTCAGTAGACTATGGGAGGAATGCTCACAAGAAGAAGCTAGGCTTGTGGCCTGAGAAGAGAAGATGGGAAGTGAAGACCAATCTCTCACAACACACACCAAGAAAGGTAAGTTCAAGAGGGAGAAATCTCATCAAAAGAAATCTCCTCACTTTTATCAAAAGAAGAAAGATCTATCTCGCGTTAGATGCTTCTCTTGTAATGAAAAGGGACACTTTGCCTCAGACTGTCCCAAGAATAATCAAGACCTCAACAAGAGGAAGAAGAAGAACAACAAGAAGAGGTATCATGATCATGCTACTACGGATGATGAACCTCCCAGAAAGAAATCTAGGGCATAAAGTGAAGACTCTTCAAGTGATGATGAATATGTCCTAATCTACGCTCTCACAGGTACTGTTACTCATGGGTGTAATGATTGGCTCATTGATAGTGGGGATTCTTGTCAAAACTCGATAATTTCCGAAAAATTTAAAATTTTTAAGATAGCAATTAATGATATTAAATGCATTCCTTGATCTGTTTGTTTTAGTTAAATGATCATAATTATGTCTGAATGATCTGTTATTGTACTTCAACATTAAATGTTAGTTTTATTTACAGTTACTGATTGTTTTACTGTTTTACAACCGCAAGGGGGAGTTGTCATAACAGACTGGGCTTACTTAGCTTCTGAGCTAATGCATCAAATTGTCTTCCTCTTGCAGATACGCAGGTAAGATACAGGTCGCTGCATTTAATTTTTAACAGTATTATAATTCAAATATCTGTACCATATCATTCAGTACAAATCTAAGCATACTAGACAGGTTATCAAATGTTTACAGGTAGCATTTATCCTACGACCTCCATTTGATCTAGCTGTTTAAAACAAATTGGAAAATTTCTAGAGATAAAGATAGCTATTAATATGCATAAATTTCTAACTAGAGCTTTAGGTTATGAAGGACATTTCATAATCAGTTCAACCTTTACTCCTCCATTATTATTGTATTCAGTCAGGTTCTGAAATTAGAATATTCAGTACGCATCGTTACAAATGTAGAGTTCTGAAGGTACCAATAGAAATATGCTTTGCTTGTCTCTAACACTCGCAGATATCCTGTAAAATTACATGTCTCCTTTTTAACATTTTCAGAAATTGTTTAGCTTGAGGAACTATTCTTATTTCTATGAATGTCAAAGTAATAAGATCTATGAGTCAGGAAACCATTTTCACTCTTATCTGCACGACTTAGAAGAGTTGCCATATCTGTTGTCTCTTCTCATGAGATTAGGGTATGTGGAAATGATTGTTTTGAATTACTTATAACGTTCATAATGCAAAACACTTTCTCTACGTCTATAATATTTCAAAACTGAGCTTTGAACAATGGTTATAGAACACTAATTATTTAGTCAAGGTTTAATCTATGCAATGTAGGAATTGAGGGTTTTTATCCTATTGTTTTTATCGTTAAAAAGATAACATGGAAATTATAATACTTCAACCTTTATGGATCACCACGAATAATTCTATTACTCATGCTAAGGTATTTTTATTTCTATATCAATGATGAAAGTCTCACACAACCTTGAACATATGGATAATGTATACTTCATTCTTTGTAGGGAAAACCATTAAGTTCACTAGGCGACATTCAAAGGCATTGTTAACATGGATTATATAGTGGGTGTAAATATTTTAGTATCTCGACCACAATAGGATATTCATGTTGATTATCCTTTGGTTGTAATGTACACACTATGATTTTTAATTGAAACACCAATGATTTCAAACTCGTCGTAAAACATTGATCCACGACCCACTGCATGGAAATATTTCAGGTGCTACGTGGTGTCTTTTGGTCCAAGTGTTGGTGATATAAAAAGTTGACTGAACCCTAGCTGGGCACTTCTCCCTCGCCTTCGGGCTCAGTCTTGTGAACCCTCCTGTCCAAATTTCACTGTGGTTCTAGAGTAACAGCTTCAATGCTGCTTCAGACTCCTCGTATTTCTCTATTTGTATCGTTCGGGAGTCTGTATACCCTGCTATTTGGCATTCTTATAAGTTTATAAAACATTTCTGGTTACCCTTGGTGCTGTTACTGTTTGTTAATAGTTTCCATACTACTTCCCTCCTTCGTAGTTATCCACTGTATCATTGGGAGTCATTGTATTCCTTGCTGTTGACAGCTTATGAAATGGTTGTGACCTAGGGTTTTATCTTCGTGCTTCCATTACAAGTTTGGCCATGGTGTAAGGGTATCGTCTGACTAGTTTTCTGTCACGGCTTCCTTTATGGAAGTTAACTTTGAAGTTTCCCATCCCATTCCTTCTGGTGACCAAGGTGGGGTTTACTTGGCTCGGGGTTATCAAATTATCTCCTGTAAATGCATCTGCGTTCGTCACTTCGGTAAGCTACAGGGTTTAATTTTGTTGTTTAAAAGTTAAATAAATTTGTTTGAAGTCCAAACAAACATGAATAAGGTTTACAAATCTTGCTCATTTGTTGCAGGTCTCAAGCTCCACTTAACGCATGGAGGACACAGGCTGCGACATCAAGAATTCCCGGGTAAGCTTGGTTCTTACCATGGCAAATTCCTCCTTGTGGGTTGTTTGGGTGGTAGGGTTTTGGTTTGACTTAAAAGTCATGGCATCCTTGCAAAAATCTTGTAACTGTATAATTTAAATGAATAGATAAGGGTTTAACCCTGCGTTGGTTTGGATGTAAGGCTTCAGTCGGTGTGGTGGCCATTATACTCCTTTCGACACTTAGTTTGTTTTTATACAGAAGAATTGTAATGTAATATTAGAAGAGGACAAGGCTTGTGAGCCTGTTTTGTAGGTGGGGTTTCGACCTCGGTTTTTATGTTTCAATGTAATACCTTTAAAAAGGGTTTTTGGAAAACGCCCAGGGTTTTGGAAAGTTAACTTAATATAAGTTCTGTCTGTACACAGGCTTGTATAATGCATGTTTTGTCTTTGTTCTAAGCTGTGTATAGTGGTAGTATTTTTTTTTAGTGCTCCAAAACACTGTTACGGTGGATTGTGACTCGACTGTAGTTAGAATATTATAATAACTAGGAGCAATGGTTTTGTTTTTACATTTCTTTTCCTGTGTAATGTAAGCTCTTTAAAATACGATTTGTTACAGTTAATCTTTATAAATGAGCTGGGTGTGGCATGTGTTGTAAATTTCTGTGTTTACATACTGCTTCTAATAAGAAATGAAGTTGCGGCCGTAGATGGGAACCTGGTCATGAATCTTAGCGTTTAAAGTAATAGTGAAACTGAAGTGATAGGGTTTAGTCAGTTCAAAAGTTTACAAATTTCGATCCTATTCCGTTGCTTGGTCTATCGGTTTTGATTTAATTTCTGTTGACAATGCAAGAACCTAATGGCAGGTTCTATTTTGATAATGGAGCTTGACACCGAGCTAAAATACTGTAGCTTTGTTTTTTCTTTTTTTTCCTTTTTATAAACTAAAAATCTAGGTTGGTTTCCTATTGATCAATTTTTATGGTAATAATACTGTAGGGTTTATGTAACCTAAAATGGTAGTCTAGCTCCACAGTCGTGATTTGGTTTAGTTGCTTACTATATGATTACAAATTCAACTCTGCTGCTATTTGAGAATAAAAAGAAAAGAAAACGATGATACTAGATTATTTGAGCTCGACAAATGAGCTAAAAGAAAAACTGTTCTGTGTTTTCGAAAATGACTCTGTTGGTACAAAATTAAACTCGATATCGAGCTATCCTTGGTTCTGTTATCTAACCTGTGTTTAAAACCCTACAATTTTGTTAACTGTGCATAAGTACTTGTGACGATCTTCTGTTAGGTTTTCTGTACCATTGTTTGGTTTGATTAATAACTGGAGAAATTATTTCTAGCAATAGTTACAGCTCTCCAGAAAGGTTTTGATTAATTGATATCAATACTGTGATTTAAGTGGCTATGCTTATTACTATTCCTATGGTTGTTTAACGAGTTGTAACTTTAGAGAAAAATTACTGCACCCTTAAACCCTACTTATTTATTTTGCTATTATAAATAAACTAGGTTAGAAATTACAACAAATAACTATTGCTTACAGTATTACGATTGTATAACATGCATTGAAAATACCTTATCCGTAAGATAAAAATACTATGAAAGAATGCTGAAATACAGTAACTTTTAATAAATCTACTACTGATATTCAGGGATTGCTAACTTTTACTGAATTAATTACTACTCAAACATAATGAAGATAAACATAACATACATTCCTTTATACTTAATAAACAAACAGGAGTAGGTGACAGAACCTGTTTCAAACTGTGGACAACAACAGCAATGGGAGGCTGTTCCTCCCTACCAACTCCTGGAGAGTGCCCAGACAGCACTTCTCAGGACCCCCGAGCTTGCTCTGGTCTCCCTGGCTGGAACTAGGTGCAGCCAAATAATTCACTCAGCCCAAACAGCTATAATGGAACCAAGTTCCTGCAGCATCCCTCTCAAACCACTTCCTTACTGTCTTTCCCACTTCCTCAATGGGACTCCTGAATAGCATTCACCTGAATGTATTCTCCCTCCAGAACAATTGAACCCTCAGCTCAGTTCATTGAGTACTATTTAAAAGATTGCCTAGGTCTTAGTTGGGTTAACTGTCATTAATGAGCCACCTGCTCAGATTCCACTTTCTTGGGGAATCATGACCCCAAATATAGGGAAGTTGCCACCTGCAAATTAGGAAATGTTTGAGGATGCTGCCACTTGTCTTTTGTCTTTCCACCTAGTTCCATCCACCAGTTTGACCAGTAACCTCTTTTAACAGTTCTCCCATGCTGTTGTCTCCATAATTTATTTATTAATAATAAAATATTTTGATTTACATTCCATTTCTAGTGACTCTGCTGAGTCATCAATTCCTACTTAGCATTAAATTCAACATAATGTCTCAGGAATATAATAAAATAATTATATTATTTTTGCAAAATTGGGGTATGTGACACTTCTAAACATATGACGGGATTCAAAGAATATCTTATGGATCTATCTGAACATGAGTCACCTCATAAGGTGAAACTTGGGGATGACTATCAATACCCTATAAAAGGAAGTGGTGAATCCTCCTACAAGTTAGACTCTGGGAAGTCTTTAAAGATGCAAGATGTTCTATGTGTACTTGGACTCAAGAAGAATCTTCTCTCCATATCATCTTTGGATGCAAAGGGGATGAGAGTTGCATTTGTGGATGGCCAAGTACTCATGTGGCCAAAAGGTAAGACCATAGATGATGCAGTAGTGATTGGAGAGCAAGAGGGAGGATTGTACAAATTGAAGGGACAACCTGAACATGCTATGGTACATGAATCCATGGAACCAAGTGAACTTTGGCATAGAAGGATTGCTCATGTACACTATAAAGCACTACAAATTTCCAGCAAAGCAGTAGAAGGTCTTCTTGAAATCCAGTCAAAGCATGAAGGTGTTTGCAAAGGACGTGAAAAGGAAAGAACACAAAGAAGGCATTTCCAAGCAGTGAAAGCAAATAAAAAGGAATCTTAGAGATTGTCCACTCCGATGTATGTGGACCAATGTCATCTAGTTCTCTGAGTGGGTATGTATATTATGTTTCTTTCATTAATGATTTCTCTAGGAAGAATTGGGTTTATTTCTTGAAGAACAAAGATGAAGTGTTTGATAAGTTCAAGGAATTCAAAGGCTTGATAGAAAATCAAACTGATAAGAAGATCAATATCTTTAGATCCGACAATGGTGGATAATTCACTTTAGGGGACTTCAAGAAGTTATGCAATGATTCAAGGATTAAGAGGGAGTTGACCACTCCTTACAATCCAAAAAAAATGAGGTTGCAGAAAGGAAGAATAGTACTATCATGGAAGTAGCACGAGCAATGCTTCATGACCAAGATCTACCCATGCACCTATGGGAAGAAGCAACAAGAACAACAGTATATGTACAAAACAGAACACCACACAAGATATTTGACAACAATACACTAGAAGAAGTTTTCTCTAGTAAAAGATCAGAAGTTAGCCATCTCAGAATATTTGGCTATCTAGTATATACACATGTTCCAAAAGAAAAGAGGACAAAGTTAGATCCTTCAAGAAAGAAGGGTATATTTGTGGGGTACAATGAAATCTCGAAGGCATACAGAATTTACTTTCCAAGGTTCAAGAAGATTGACATAAGAAGGGATGTGACTTTTGATGAAAACTCAGCATACATCAAATCAAGGAAGACACCTATTGAAGACTATGAAGAACCAAGGATAACGAGAACATAAAACACCACTATGAATGAAGCAATACCAGAAGTGGATCATGAAATAGAAGATCCACAAGAACCTATAGATCCACCCCGTCAGAAGAACTCTCACAAGAGGAAACCTGCATGGGCTAGAGAGCTCATCCAAGATGCAGAAAGGTATGGTATTCCAGAGGAGGAACACAGAGAAAGGAAAAGGACAATACCACACACCAGCTATGTTTCCTTGCTCTGTGAAATTATGAACAAAGAACCTTCCATTTATGAAGAAGCAGCGGAAAAGAAAGAATGGAAGGATGCCATGGTCGAGGAATACCAGTCGATCATGAAGAATGATGTTTGGCATGTGGTCCCAAGTGTTGGAATATTCTCACCATCATTTTTATATTTTGCATGCTGCATGCATTTTCCTACAACTACATGCATCCTGTCATCATCATGGTGGTCTCCCCAGTACCTAGAGTTCGATTCTAGCTCTTCTTTGCCTGCATGCAAAACTGCACGTTGCATGCATTTGCATGCATCCAGTCATCATCATTGTAGCTAGGGTTTTACCCCTAGCTTGTGCAAATGAGCACCTACTAAGGAGAATGGACTCCTTAGTAGCAGTTCAGTAAATGTAAATAATTAAGTTAAAACAGAAATTAAATTACTTCTAAAACATGCATGAAACATAAACAACAAATTTAAAAGATGGCTTTTTGTATTGATATTACCTTCAATGTGAAGGTTTGATGAAGCCCTTTGCAGTGTCCAAGAGGATGCTCCAAGCTTCAATATGCTCCTTCTCCTTCTCCAATGGTGGGAATGGGCCAAAAGTGGCTCTCAAGGTGAAAGTAGTTCAATGGTGAACTAGGGTTTCGAGAGAGATTTTGGCAGAGTAAGGGTGCTTGTGATTGTGGATATGGAATAAGGGATCTCCATCACCTATTTATAGTTTTTTGGTGGTGGAGTGCTGACCCATGGTTTTGGGCAGCTGTATAGGGTTTTTTCCTCCTTTTCCTCATTATTTTATATTTTTTCTTCCCTTTTTAGGGGTTTTTGCTATTTTTAGAGGAAAAAGGGGGTTTTTTTAGCCTTTTTGAGGCTATTTTGATGGTTTTGTGGCCTTTTGGAGGCATTTTAGGCCTTTTGGAGGCTTTTTAATGGGATTTTTTGGGATGTTAAGAGAAATATGGTAGGAAAATGGACAAATGAGCCATATAATGTGGTAGATGAGGTAGTGAACACTTTTTGGGTGTTAACAGATTGCCCCCTGATGTGCGAGGGCAGGAGCTCATCGTATGGCCGATGGACATCATAAGTCATGAATGGTTTTCCTGGGGAGTGGAGAGAAGAGAAGAAACAAACTGGAACCCGGAACAACGATCCCGAACAACTGCAAGAACTAAAAGTACATAACCTCAATAATGGATGAGGAATCATCTGATCATATGGACGAGGCGGGCATTCCCATGCTCGTATCAGGATATAACATAACAATAACAATGGGGTCCAAAAATGGGGACCTGAAATATACATGACCTCAAATACTGACTGAGGAAGAATCTCAATATATGGACGAGGCGGGCATACCCATGCTCGTATCAAGATACATAAACATAACTGTAAGGCCCGAAGAGAGGGACCTGAAAGATACATAGAGAACCACTGTGTACATCATAAGTGTCCAGAGGGGACATCAAATCTGGGACATACTACTGGGCTGACCATGTCTGAGCTGAAAAACTGATACACTGGAATAATCAATAGTGCTACTGAATGGGGTACCAAAGGAACTAAAGAGCTGCTGGATCAGAGTGACAAGGGGTACACTCACAATGGTACACTGAACTGGAACTGATCTGGGTACTCAAGGAAGCATAGAACTGGATGGCTTCCGAATACAAACGCCAACGCAGCCCAGACATCCACAGGAACATATAACTGGCCGTTCCGAAGTGACTCACCAATGTGCTAGAGTCGGGGGAAATCCGGGGTCTTCGACAAAAAACTGATGGGATATAATCCTACGCGATCCTCAACGATGCGATCAAGGTGCTGAAGTCGAGCATGTGAGGAACAACCACTCGGAGAGGCAATGATGACTCCTCTCAGAATGGTCCGTAGGCACTTACCACAGATGGTGATAAGTCCAAGGCGTAGGGACCTCTAGGCCTATCCTCTGGAATAGAGGAGCTGTCGTCGACAGAGGGAGACCTGCAACTATCAAGGCAATGATGTTTCCTTGACAGGAGCGCGAGGTGAAGAACCGAAATGTGATAGTACTGGGGGCAGGACTGACAAACTGGGGGTGACAACTGGGCAAGTAGAGTGGGTGGACTCAAACTTCCTTTGTTCAGAGTATGATAATGGGAATGATCTGGCAGTATATGAAACTGACTGAGGGGAAAGGGATCATAGCTGTAATGGATCTGGGAGGGTAACTGGGCTGAGGGAGACTCAAGCTGGTATAAAATGGCAGGAGATTGCAGAATACTCTGAACAAAGGTGACCTAATTGGGGGTGCTGCTGAGATGATCGATAATAGTGCCAGGAGGCACGGGAGGAGACTTCTTCATGGGTTAATGAACTAGAAGAAGTGTGTGTAAAATGGTACTGTCGTGTGGATTTTACCAGCCCAGGACAGTTCATGCTCGTGGTTGCTTTCAATTTTAAGGAGTCTGAAAGCGATAAGAAGACTCTGAAATGATGGAATGGTACTGTCGTGTGTATTTTACGAGCCCAGGACAGTTCATGCTCGTGGTTGCTTTCAATTTTAGAGAGTCTGAAAGCAAGTAAGAAGACTCCAGGGGGTTGCTTTTTCGTAGATTTAGTCTCCAAGGCCCAAAGAAGCATAAAAGGATGCAATGAAGAACTCTTCTAGCCGGTGTGACTAGAGTATTCCTTTTTCATAATTAGTCTACCAGGTCCGGAAAAGGGTTAAACTTATACCAGATAGACGCCCTTTCAGGTACTTTAGCGAGCATGAAAGGAAGCAAGATTGCTCGGCGATCTTTTCATTCTTTTAGGAGTCAGAAAAGAGCTTAACAGAAACTCCCTGAGTGCCTTTTTCGTAAAGGAGTTGTCCGGCCCGAAAAAGGGATAAAATTATACCGAACAAAAGGAATGGCCGGGCAAGGAGGAAGTGTTCAATCAAGGATCAGTAATGATGATCAAGAGTGAGGGTAGTGGGGAACACTGGTGGGCCTCCTTGCGGGGTAGATGAAATGGTGGCAAAATAACGAGACATTTACAGTATGACAGTAGTGAATGGCTCATGTAAAAGTGTGGAACAATCCGATGGCGGCCGATGTGGCGCGCAAACCAAGGCAACAAGGTGTTTGGGACACAATGTTAAAATTGTACCAAGTGAGAGCGAGAAATGATCTCAAGCATCATCATGAGCTCGGAAAAATGAATCCGGCGATATAAAGGGTGTCAAAAATGGGTAACGGCCGATGTGGCACGCACACCGAGGTGACGAGGGCGTTTTGGAAAAAATACCCTAAAAATTTGGGGGTGAGAGCGAGAAATGATCTCAAGCATCATCACCAGCTCGGAAAAATGAATCCGATGATATAAAACATGTGAAAAACGGAGAACGGCCGATGTGGCACGCAAACCGAGGCGACTAGTGGCGTCTGAAAAATGGGCAAAAAATGACGGAACAGAAATAATGCAACAAGGTGACCATCATGACGGTTTCGTCTTGCTGATTCCAATGGTGGAAACGGTTCGTAAGATGATGGTAAAAAATGTAAAAAACAAAAAGAGAGCAAACTGTACAATGCAGACCAATGAGGTCGCCAGTTATTCTAGGGATAGAGACTCCTTAGGATACAACCCAACATGGGGGTTGCGAAAAGGAAGGCCTTTAGAGTCGGTTTCAGTACGAACAGGAAGTTCCTCTAGCTGTGTGTCCATGTGATGTTTGAGAATGGCGGGGTTGAACCCAGGCATTCTGGTAGAGGGCCAAGCAAAGACATCACAAAATTCTTGGAAGAGCTGTTTATAATCCTCAATCTCCTGCTCGCTGCAGGAGGCTCCTAAAGTGATGAGTTCAGGGGCACGTCCTGGGAACTTTGAGGGAGGAAGAGGACGCTGTTTCTGACGGACGGGGGGTACATCAGGCCATGTGTCAATGTGGTGCTCTATAATGGCGGGGTCAAGACCAGGCATTTCGATATAGGACCAGGCAAAGACATCACGGAATTCTCTGAAAAGGTTTATGTAGTCCTCAATATCCTGTTTACTGCAGAATGCTCCTAAAGTGATGAGTTCAGGGGCACGTCCTGGGGCAGCGATATCAACTTGGATGACAGGTGAGATGTTGGCCATGTTACCTTCCTCGAAGGCATCAGGAGCAGGAATAGGGTCCTTGAACCAGTCGACCTTGGTGGGGAGGAAGTCTTTGGATTCAACCGCGTATTGGGTAGCGGAGCTAGAGGAAGACGCTTCTGGGATGAAGTAGGAACGATGATGCATATCATCCCAGGGATAATCCGGGGCAGTCAGGGCCTCAAGAATCTCCTCATCGGTACGGAAAGTTTGTGTTGTCAAATCGGTTGACGAGGGGGTAGTGGTTGAAGAGATCATATAGATGGTATTAACCTCTCCAGATGGGGGAGAAACCGGGGGGTATATTTCCTCAATGGTGGGTGGTGCCGTCTCAAGATCCAGATTGTTCATCTCATAGAGAGCTGCTCTGTAATCCGGGAGATCGGGACAATGATGGGAGTAATGCCCGTAAACACCGCATATGGCGCAGGAGTGGTTGGTACGTAGGGACTTATCTTTAGGCTTGGGAGTGGGGTTGAGTTCGACAACTGGGATGTTAGGGTCATCGTCGAGCATCTGCATGTGTTTCTGTAGGGTTGGTAACTGAGGGCATTGGTGAGTGGCATGGCCCAACTCGTCACACAGCGAGCATTTGGGAGGAGCACGAAACACTGGAGGGTTTTTGACTGTCTTGGGAGGTGGGACAGCAGTGTAAGGTTGTGGACCTCTGCCCCCAGTGGGTTTGGGAGGAGGAGGGGGAGCCGTGGAGGATGAAGGGTTAGGGACACTAGGAGGTGGCTGAGAGGTAGTAGCCATGGGTTGCACCGGTTGGAGGACGACATCTGGTGTCAGCGGGCGAACGGGAGGAGAAAGATACCATACAGGTAATCCCAAAGTTAACCCCGGGAGACTAAGGGTAGCCACGACCGAGGCGCTTACTACTCCCGATGGAGGGACTAGGAAGGGGATCGTATGGATAGGTGTAACACCAATGTGGCTAGATACCAATGGTGGTTTAGGCAACAAGGGTGGTTGATTGTTAGGTGGTTGGTTGTCGTGGGACAAGGTACATAAGTCAGACACGTCCGTGGGGGCCGAGGGAGGCGGAATAGATTGGAAGGTGGAAGTCATCGGCGCGTCTGAGTAGACTCCAGGCCCCGTAGAGGAAATAAACAAGGTGGTGGCACGAGAAACAGGTTGTTCAACCATGGGGAGAACATTTTCAGGTGCCGCGGGAGCGCTGGGATCATAGTAAGTAAGTTGGTCAATCTTGACCACGCGTCCATCATGGGGGAACATCATGGTACGAAAGACCGAGGAAGCGACCGCCCGCATAGCATACATGTAGCTGCGACCGAGTAAGAGGTTGTAATCAAGATGGGCATTGATGACCTCGATATCGATGAGGACGGTTTTACCACCTAACTGGACAGGGACATTGGCTAGGAGACCTTGGGGCTGAGCCGAACGTCCGTCGGAGGCGCGTAACGCAGTGGTTGACTGCTGGAGTGTAGGGGATCCCAACTTCTGCCATACGAATGTAGACATAACGCATGTGGAGGCACCCTCATCGATGATGCATCGATGGATGACAAGATTCCTAACGGAGACAGTAACTTGGAATGCTAAGCTGGAAGGCAGGTGTGGTTCGGACTGGTCCAAATCAAATGCCATCAAATTCGAATCATTTGGGTCAATCTCTCCAATGGCGGAGAGTAAAGTCTTGCGCTGGGAAGGGCAGTTCTTCAAGACTTCTAATGCAGACATGGCCGCGGGAGATTGGGCTAGGTCGTCTACAATGTTGTAGTTTGATGCAGCACGCGCATTGGGGTTGTTGTTGATACGGCGAAGTGGGAAACGAGCTGCTTTGGGAGCGCCATCGACCGGCGGGGGAGGGATACGTAACGCTTGATCAGTGGGATGAGCGTTAGCGGTTTTATCAGTGGGAAGGGTTTCAGAGGTGGAGCCATATTGGTTCCGACGGGTCTGTAGGTTGACATCATTGGAAGACATCATCAACAAGTGATGGGTACCTGAGTCAAACATGGGTTGATCAGGAGCGGCGTATGTGATCTGTTGTTGTTGGGGTTGCACGTTAGCTTGGGGGACCAACGGCTGAGTGTTCACCACGCCTTGGGTGGGTAAGGGAGTTTGTAGCACCAAAGGTTGCTGCTGAGGGTGTGGGGGGTTGGGCGGTGCTTGAGGAGCCGCATGCCCTTGGCGATGGGCATCATCAACCCAAAGTTGTCGAGCTCGCTCCAAATGTGGGCAAGTATGTGTGTAGTGGCCATAGACCCCGCAGATAGAACAAGGATGGTTTGTTCTCAAATTAGGGTTTTTAGCCTGCTTGGGCGGGCGATCAGGGTTTTGGTTAGCGGGGGCCGCGTTGTTGTTGTCGGGGGGATTAGCCGGTTGACCAGCTTGATCTGCAGGTTGGTTGTTCCCACGATTACGGCCCTTGCCGCGGTTCTGTTGGCCCTGGTTGCGTTGGTTGTTCTGGTTTTGCTGCGGGTTTTGTTGGGCGTAGACTTTCCCTTGAGCAGCAGGTGG
This sequence comes from Larix kaempferi, assembly GCA_027924585.1. Taxonomy (NCBI): domain Eukaryota; kingdom Viridiplantae; phylum Streptophyta; class Pinopsida; order Pinales; family Pinaceae; genus Larix; species Larix kaempferi. The sequence continues at coordinate 10,327,789 of BSBM01000848.1, forward strand.
ATTCTGAGGTTGCGCAGGTGCGGGAGCATGCTGCGGAGGATGATATGCAGGTTGAGGCTGAGCAGGTGCAGCAACCTGAGAGGGTTGCTGATATGGCTGCGGAGCGGGTTGTGGGTGTGCCGCAGGGGCTACCTGTGGCGGATAATAAGCGGGTTGGGCTTGTGAAGGCGCAGGAGCTGGGGCAGCCTGCTGATGGTAGTGAGGCTGAGGTGCGACTGGGGGAGCATAAGCAGGAGTCGCATAACCGAAGCACTGAGGTGGACATGAGGGTCCGTGGTGATGTGTCATGGGAGCATACGAGTTGGTTGCTCCAGACTGTGAGGTAGCCCGCGAAAGGTCGGGGCCAGAGGTAGGACGTGCAATAGAAAATGGTTGAGGATGCGAAGAAACACGACCGATGATGTCGTCTGCGGCGTGGGATGCCCCCGACGCATCGTGATGGGAGGACTCACCGCGCGGGGCGTCAGGTATAATGGTATAAAGGTAACCCGACTGAGCGTAAATGAGGTCGAACTGCTGTGCCTTAAGGATGGCCTCTTCTTCAGACTGGGGTCTTTCTGAAGCTACATCCTTAGCGATAACAGGAATAAGGGACTTGAGGAACCAATCGAGGAAGATACGGTCGTCTAGTTTGATCTTGCATAAGCTACGGCGTCGACGCCACTCATGGATGTGGTCCGTGATATGGGTAGCCGTGTTTTGTCTACAAGATAGAAGGATCTCAACGCCCGCGTCATAGTGGACAGGCAACTGGAAGAACTGCAGGAATGTCGAGGCAAGGGAAGCAAAGGTGGCATGTGTCCCGTGAGGTTGCTCGATATACCATTTGGCTGCAGAGCCAGTGAAGGTGCGCTGTAAGAGACGGAGGCGAACATAGTCATCCACTATGGAGTTAGAGGAACACCATAGGTGGAAAGACATGATATGGTTTTGTGGGTCCTCACCGGCCTTTCCCTCGAACTTAGGGATGTCAGAGGGGATCTTGGTGGGAATATGAGGCCACGTAGGGTCGTGTCGAATAGGGTCGTTGGTCAATCTGGCCAGGTCAGGTAGGTTGAGGCTAGCCATGAACGGCAAACTGGAAGAAGGATGTGACACAGTAGTGGGTTGGGCCAAGTTGGGGCCAGTGCCCCCAAGTGGAGGGACAAGATTTGGGGTGGTGCCCCCAAGTGGGGGAACTGAGGTAGTGGAGGATGGTCCAGCACCACCATAGGTAGTGTGAGCCACTGATGTAGTGGGGATAGGTATTCCCGTTGCGGGAATAGGTACCGTGAGGGGTACGATAGATGAGGGTCCCATGGAGGGCATACCCAAAACAGGTGTAGTAACTGGTGTAGTGGTGGATGTGCCACCAATGGTCCCTATAACAAAAGGAGTGGAAGTCGTGCCAGCCATGGGGCTAGTAGGGGCAGTGTAGATAGGGTTCTCAGACTCTTCGTCAGAATCCGAGGTAAAGTAAGGAGCGTCAATATCTGGTGACGGAGTCCTACGTCACTGATGAGTGGAGTCAAGTGACAAGGCTCTAGATCTGTGATGAGTGGTATCAACGGATGATGATCGGAATCTATGACGAGTGGTGTCAAGAGAACCGTGCTGTGGGGGCTTGCCCCTGAGGCGCCGAGAATGTCTCGGGGACTCAATGGTGATAGATGGTGTCTAATCTCTGTGGGTTGAGGTGAGTATAAAAACAGCTCAAAAATTCCTAATGCAACTGAGTGTGCAGAAGGAGAGCTAAAAAACAAGGCACTCAGGCCAACAACCAACTCAAAACACCCACTGCAACAGCTGTGCTACAATAGGTGGAGTGTCAACAAAGATGGTCAGAATACCAACAAGCAGCAGGTTTCCTAAAAAGAAAAAATGGTGGACTCACTAGACCAAAGGGAGGTAAAGGAGCATGCAAACACCTAGCTAAAAGTATTCTGACTCAACTAAACATATCCTCTGCAAGGTGATGAAATCCAAGTCAGACAATATGAGTAGGAAAGCCAAGTGGCTATGATATCCCCCTACCGGGAGGGACACCGGGTAGTCAATCCTAGAAGAATGGCAACTAAGATACCCCGTTCATGACACGTCCAGAAAGGTGAATCTGCCATTTAGTTCGTTGACCGCAATACCCCTATACAGGGATATCCGGCGAACCGCGAAAGGTAGCCCTTCGGTTACTGAATGGAGTGCGGTATTCCACTCAGGCCTCCAGAACCAGTCTCCCAACTTCAACCCTCCTAAGGGAGAGGCCCTCTGATAAACTGGTCGTGACCGTGCCAAAAAGTACTAGGGGATTTTGGTTCCCTATTTGGACAACAACTATGTCTCAAGTGAAATAACCGAGGGGTGTTATTGGAAGCCTATACCCCCGATCCTACCTAACTACAATGATTCTTTTGTGTTCCCCAAGTGGGGTTAGAATGTTGGTTCAATTAGGTACTTTTTAAGGCTCACTTGATTTATGTGACAGAGTGTGTGCTCGTGAGGTTATGAACCCAAAATAGAAGTGCCACAAGGGGGACAACTTCTAACTATCAATAATGCTGGAATTGAAACTTTAACTTGCAAAATTTTCTGAATTAAAAATACTGAAATTTTAAAAAGATTCTGTAAAGGGAACAGAAATTATGTTGCAGAAAGGCTGTAAGGAAGTGGGCTGCAGGTAGGACAGGGGGCTGTTCAAATGCAAAAAATATTGCAGCAAAAGGGGCTGGGCTCAAAACAGGAAAAATGCAGAAATCAGACCGCGGGTCTGTGGCGAAACAGAACAGGCAGACCGCGGGTTTGAGGACAACAGTGGCGGTCAGGTCGCGGCTTTCGGGCCAACAGACGCAGTCGGGATGCAGAAAATAGGGAAAAAGACGCAGTCGGGTCGTGGCAAAAGGGCTAACAGACGCAGTCGGGACGCGCGAAAGAGGCAGATAGCCGCAGTCGGGACGCGGGAAAATGGCCGACAGGCGCAGTCAGATCGCGGCAAACAGGCTGATTAGCCACGGTCGGATCGTAGGTAACAGACTTGAATCCGCCGGCAGGGCATCGGAAGCAGTCTGAGAGCCGCGGTCGGATCACAGGTAAAGGCCTGAAAGGCGTGGTCGAGACGCGACTCCAGAGAGAAAAGACGCGGTATGCGGCGGCCGAAAGGGACAGCCGAAAAGAAAAAATTAAAAACGAAACCAGAAATTCAAAATCTAGTGGAGTTGCCAAAACTGTAGCTAGGGTTTTACCCCTAGCTTGTGCAAATGAGCACCTACTAAGGAGAATGGACTCCTTAGTAGCAGTTCAGTAAATGTAAATAATTAAGTTAAAACAGAAATTAAATTACTTCTAAAACATGCATGAAACATAAACATCAAATTTAAAGAATGGCTTTTTGTATTGATATTACCTTCAATGTGAAGGTTTGATGAAGCCCTTTGCAATGTCCAAGAGGATGCTCCAAGCTTCAATATGCTCCTTCTCCTTCTCCAATGGTGGGAATGGGCCAAAAGTGGCTCTCAAGGTGAAAGTAGTTCAATGGTGAACTAGGGTTTCGAGAGAGATTTTGGCAGAGTAAGGGTGCTTGTGATTGTGGATATGGAATAAGGGATCTCCATCACCTATTTATAGTTTTTTGGTGGTGGAGTGCTGACCCATGGTTTTGGGAAACACATGGTTTTGGGCAGCTGTATAGGGTTTTTTCCTCCTTTTCCTCATTATTTTATATTTTTTCTTCCCTTTTTAGGGGTTTTTGCTATTTTTAGAGGAAAAAGGGGGTTTTTTAGCCTTTTTGAGGCTATTTTGATGGTTTTGTGGCCTTTTGGAGGCATTTTAGGCCTTTTGGAGGCTTTTTAATGGGATTTTTTGGGATTTTAAGAGAAATATGGTAGGAAAATGGACAAATGAGCCATATAATGTGGTAGATGAGGTAGTGAACACTTTTTGGGTGTTAACAATCATGGTGGACCTCCCAGCTCCTGGAGCTTTGTTCTAGCTCTCCACATCCGGTCTATAGCCTCCAAGGGGCCTCCCACCTACCAAAGGCACTCTTCTCCAGTCTTTTGCATGACTAGTGCGCCTTTCTCACCTACCATAGCTAGTTAGGCACCTTTCTCACCTACCAGTCAGTTATCACTCAGTTCTTCCTTGATTTAAGGCTAGGTTGACTCCCCCACTGACTGTTTCACTCTGATAAACCTCCAGTGAGACTAGTCTGCCCATTCTGACTCCAGTTAGCTCCTCATGCGCCCTCCACTGAGCTTCCTTCATTCAGTTAGTGCCTATCTCACTCAGTTAGACTTAGTTAAACCACACTTGACTGACTACCACCATTGATGAATGATACATTGACTGGATGATGAATCCATTATCATTCAATCCACACTATAAGCTAGGAATTCGAATGCCTTACTTGGCCTATTCGAATCCTATATTATGCCATCTTCATGGCTATTGTATTCATTCACTTACATTCTTATTCATTGTATAATACTGAGATATTGTTCTATTCTACTGTGTTTATGAGTGATTATTGAGTGTCTCCTTCTCTTCTTCTTGCATCATATTTGTGAGTTTGATTGTGAGTTGCTATAGCTTCCAGATCACTTGCAGATTCTTACATGGTATCAAAGCAAGAAGCAGCTATTCGAATTGCAGCAGCAACAGTTGCAGCATTTATTTGAGCTGCTATCTTTCACTTATTCCAAGTGTTCTTAAGGTAGTGTTCAATCGAAGTGTAGCATTCTCCATCAGCACAACTTTTCATGTTTGCAGGTTTCGAAGTTTTTCTACAGTTGCAGTAGTAGATTCGAATTGAACAACATCTTCTATGTATCTGGAAGGAGTTCCTTCTCTCACTCCATTCAACTATGATGAGTGGAATCCAAAGATGACATCATATCTGAAGAGACATGGTCTTTTTGATGTATGTACTGTTATTAAGAGAGTTTTTTCTTCCTTTGGAGAAAAATATGATTGGCTTAATGCTTGTGACGGAGCCGCAGGAAGCATAGGTATTACTATGGTTTCCAATATGGAATACCTCATTGATCCTGATGAACATCCAAGTGATCTATGGACTAGATTGGACAGGTTATTTGGAAGTCAAGAGGAAGAGGTTGATGCTTGCCATGTGGAAAACAAGCCCAGTGATCCTTCCTGTAGTGATTTCTGTATTCATGGCTCGGCCTCCATCATCTCCCATGATGAAGTTGTTCAAAATGAAGTAGAAGTACAAGATATGGTTTCAGTTGTTCCATCTTCCTATCTGATTTCTGAGCAAAATATATCGACTACTACTCTAGAAGTTGAAGAGATCTTTGAAATCTCTACTTCCCATGAGCTTGCTGATGTGCAAAATAATGACCTATTGAGCATCTTGGAAGATTTGGGAGGCAATGCATTCACCCTCCTTGATAAAAATATTTCTATGGACTCCTACTTGGTCATTGGCACATGCTTTAAGAACTTCACCGAAGATAGAAGACTCTACCATTCGCTTGGATTCAAGTCTTATACATATCCTTGTGATTTCGGTTTTGATCTCACCACTGTTGGTTCAAAGAAGTTCATGAAAAACCATTCCAAAATTCTTGTATCTGATTTGAAGTTCAAGCCATTACCATTATATGGTTCATTTGGTTCTTATCTCACCCCTGTTGGTTCAAAGGAGATATCAAAGAACTACATACACATTCATGGAGTTGATGCACCTGTCAAAGTGCAAGATGGTGATCTATTTGTTGGAATATTTAAGCCTTCCTACCATTTAATCAATTACATAAGATTCATTAATTAATCACTTGTTGGTTAATTCTATGTAATAATTGAGGAAATTGCCATTGTGTGGCCCACAAGGCAACACGGGAGGATAAGATTCCATCAGAGGTGTGTTCTACAAGTATCCTAGGCCACTTGGGCGCATTCCTAAACATTTCTGGATAATATTTAGGAAGGAGGGCGCATTTGTGAAGAAAGCTGTTGCTTTTACTGCTTTTTCCCCCAAAGGAAAGAGCTAGTCAACCTAGGAAAGTGTTTTTCTCACCAAAAAATTTCCTTAACACCATTTCCACTCAAATTTCGTATTTGGAATTGCTTTTACCTATATTTCACCTTCATATCACTACTTTAGCAATTCGTGAGCTTTTGAGCAGATTTGGAAATCCAACTTGCCACCTAGGGGGGATGGGTAGTTTTAGAAAGTCTGATGATTGGAAGATTCTTTTGGCATCTTTAGCCATTCGAATTATTGTTGTAATGTTATTTAATAACATCCTACAACATTCATATGTTGGCTGGTGTAATTATTATTCATGAGAAGTAATACAAAATTCTATTCTTGTGCATTATTTTTGTGTCTTTGAGCAGTTGTGTGAGATTTTTTATATGAGAGAGGTTAATTTCTTGCATAGTTCTTGGATGTGATATTATTTTCACATGGTATCAGAGCTATCAAGATATTCCTTTCATCTATTTATTGTCTTGCAGGATCCAACAGTCTCAGGAAGGGCGCATTGATGAATTCACTGGGTGAATTCTATTCTCTGCAAGGCGCATTTTGGAATCCAGAAGCGTTCTAATTTCAGTCCAAAAGTTATATCAGTTGCAGCAATGGATCATACACAGTAGATCATCCTCACTCCTTTCAATTACTTTTATTGGAAAGCACATATGGAGATTCTACTGAGGAGCAAAGGTCTCTACAGGGTGACCATGGCAATAGAAGCTGAGCCAACCTCGGTAGTAGAGAAATCTAAATGGCATAATCGAAGGGATGAAGCCTATGATATTTTATGTATCACTACATCTAGAGAACTCTTATTTCATCTTGATGGACTCACTTCAGCCAATGAAGTATGGCTGAAACTTCAAGAATTGTTCGGTAAAACCGATGAATTGAGAGGCCACCAATTGGATAACGAGCTAGTCTCTTTGAGTCCACAGAATTTCGATAATCTACAAGACTTCTTCTCCAAATTCAAGTCTCTTGTATTGCAGCTGAAGTAATGTGGAATAGACAAGAAATATGAGCAATTAGTTTTGGCCATTCTCTCCAAGCTTGACTCGGACTATTCAATTTTTGTCTCCACCTTCCATTCCACCCGGAAAGCAATTGAAAATTGGAAGAGCCCATCACTTTCATAATTTATGGAGTCATTAACTCAATACCAAGACAAGATGGTATTAGTGGGAGCCATTAAAAATCCATCCAAAGACCATTGTCTAAGTGTTGGAGACTCAAAGAATTCGAAAGGAAAGAAGAAAGGCAACTTCAAGAAACCCACCGGTGAGCGGAAAGACAAGCAGAATTTTAATGGAGAGCCATCAAAATTCAAGAAGAATCCGAACAAGAAGAATGAGAGGACAAAGTGCACATATTGCAGCAAGGGATTTAATCCCGAAATCTCTTGTATGAAGAAGACCATCGACCAATTAACTCAGGCATTGGAGAAAGCCAACATCCCTCTCCCAGAGAACCCAAGAAGAAAAGATGGAGGATCAAATTCTGATGACAAAGAGAGAGTTCATGCACTGATGGCTGGCACTTCCAAATATTCATCATTCATCATTGATTCCGGTGCTTCAAGACACATGGTGTCTGCAAGTAAGTATTTTACTTCACTTGACTCTTCCAGTGGTCCGAATATTGTATTGGGAGAAAATTCTGAAACTTCTAGCAAAGGAAAAGGTAGCATAGATCTCGAGTTTGGGTCATTCAATAATGTTTTATATGTCCCTGGAATTGCTGCAAACCTACTGTCAGTCTATCAGATGACCCATACAGAGCTTCCCAAGAGAGTCACCTTTACCCCCAATGATGTTGAGATAGCAGAAATTTCAACATGAAAAATTATTGCATTTGGTACTGCTGACCACTGTTCTAGAATCTACAAGTTTTCTCATTTTGTGCAAAACTCCTCACCTTCTGCTCTACTGACCCATGCCAATGAGTCCAGCAAGCTATGGCATGAAATATTTGGCCACCTAAACTACAAATACCTTTCCCAACTTCATGAGAAAGATATGGTTATAGGGCTGCCCAATATCAAATTTTCCAAAGGTGTTTGTCAATCCTGCATCCTAGGAAAACACCCTGAGCACAAGTATGGGAGATCTACCACTGAGAGAACCACTACACCATTGGAACTTATACACACTAATATATCAGGTCCATTTCCTCATGAGTCATTGAATTCAGCAAAATACATTCTCACATTCATAGATGATTTTAGCAGGTACTGTTGGGTTTATTTCATCAAGCTTAAATTATAATTTTTTGGGTTTTTCAAGCTATTCAAAGCCTCAGTTGAGAATCTGTCTGGTAGGCATATTGATGTGTTAAGGTCTGATAATGGTGGTGAGTATGTGAAATCAGAGTTTCAGCAATTTTGTGCTTCATCGGGCATACAGATGCAACATACAGTTCCATATACACCTCAACAAAATGGGGTTGCTGAGAGAAAGAACAAATCTCTTAAGGAGATGGCCACATGCATGCTTGAGGCAAAAGGTTTGTCTCCTAAGCTATGGGATGAAGCAATAAATTGTGCCACCTATATTCAGAATAGAGTGCCACACAAATCTCTCAAAGGTATCACTCCTTTCGAGGCTTGGACAGGTAAAACACCGAATATCTCTCATTTCAGGATTTTTGGCTCAAAGGCATGGGCGAGGATTCCGATTGAGAAGAGGAGGGCTATGCAGCCCCAAAGCCAACCATGTTTGTTTGTGGGATATTCAAAGGACCCCAAATCGTATAAGTTGCTGAACACAACAACTCATAAAGCATTCATCGAAAGAAGTGTGCAATTTGAGGAAGAGCCCTCTCAGAGCGCAGAAATTGGAGACTCATCTTCACCTCCGACTGAAGAAGATGTAAATGATGTTGTTGATATTTTTTATTCTGATATTTCTGATGATGAGGATCAATTTATTGCAGATGCAAACTCACCTATAAGGCCTAATTGGGCTGCAAAAACTTCGCAAGCAGCAGGTGAACTAGAAGGTAACCCTCAGGACCAAATGAGGACTAGATCACAGTTTGAGACTGCTCTCAATGTGAATGATCCTTATCTTTCTGAGAAGTGCTATATGATGATGGATTCTGATCCAAAAACATATGAGGATGCCGCACATGATCCTAGATGGAAGATTTCTATGGATGAAGAGTTTCAGTCCTTGTAGAAGAATGAAACTTGGGAGCTAGTCAAGCTCCTCGCAGGCAGAAAGTTGGTAAGATGCAAATGGATTTATAAGACTAAATGTGCAGCGGATGGTATAGCCATTAAGTACAAGGAAAGGCTGGTAGAAAAGGGGTATTCTCAGGTCGAAGGACTTGATTATAATGAAACATTTGCACTGGTAGCTCAGAAAGACTCCATTAGACTAGTTTTGGCAGTGGCAGCTTCCAAGCGGTGGGAAGTACATCACTTGGATGTGAAAAGTGATTTCCTACATGGGGAACTTGAAGAGGAGATATATATGCAGAAGCCACAGGGGTACACATTATATCCAAACCTTGTTTGCAGGTTGAAAAAGTCTTTGTATGGACTTAAGCAAGCCCCTAGGGCTTGGTATGCGAAGATGGATAGTTTTTTGCTGTCACAATCCTATGTTCGGTGTAAATCTGATCCAAATGTCTATATGAAGTTTGCTGATGGTTTTATTATGTTAATAGTGATGTATGTTGATGATTTGCTGATCACAGGTGATAGCACTGAACAAATAGCAGCTCTTAATACCGCAATGCACCAAGCATTCTCCATGAGTGACTTGGGAATTCTCAAGCAATTTTTGGGGCTTGAAATTTCACAAACAAAAGAAGGTACAAAGGTATGTCAGTCAAAGTATGCTTACGATATGTTGAATAAGTTTAAGATGGCTGATTGCAAGCCTTCTAAGACTCCATTCCTTTATGGAGTCATAATGGAAGAAGCAGAATCTACACCGCTTTTTTGACAGTACACTCTACAGACAGTTGATTGACAGCTTACTCTACTTGAATCACACTCGTCTAGATGTTGCATATGCTGTGAGTGTGGCATCTAGATACATGGAGCATCCACATGAGTTACATTGGAGGTATGCAAAAAGAATCCTTCATTATGTGTAGGGCACAAAGAGTGATGGGATTCACTATGTGGCAGACTTGAGCTTAGATCTCTTGGGTTTCACAAATTCGGATTGGGCTGGTGATAGCCTTGACAGGAAATCCACATCAGGATTTGTATTCATTCTTGGAGGTGGCCCTGTTTGCTGGTCCAGCAAGAAATAGAATGCCATAGCACTATCTTCAGCGGAGGCTGAGTATAGAGGAGCAGTGAATGCTGCTACACAGTGTGTCTAGTTGCAGGGGATTTTGTCTGAGTTTGAGATTGCTTTCAGTACTCCTACTGTCATTTATTGTGACAACCAGGGTGCCATTAGAGTTTCATGTGATCCAGTACAGAGGTATAGGACCAAGAACATAGAGATTCATATGCACTACATTAGGACTAGTGCATGACCAGATCATAGATTTGTAGTATTGCCCCACAGGTGAGCAAACTGCAGATATCTTCACCAAGGCTTTCACAGAGAAGACATTCAGCTATCTTAGATCACTACTTGGGATGGTTGGACATGTGGTGGAGTGAAGGGTTGATTAGAAACCTTTCAATTTTGTTATGTCCATGTTTTGAGGGAAGATTTTTCCCATGAGGTTTTCCTTCTAACCTTGTTTTGTGGACCGACAGTATTTTGTACGGGGTGACCAAGTCTTGTTACTGGGCACTTAGATTTTTTTTTATATATTATGACATTTAGATCATTCAAGTCAGAATTAAGAGGGGGTGTTGGAATATTTAATCCTTCCTACCATTTAATCAATTACATAATATTCATTAATTAATCACTTGTTGGTTAATTCTATGTAATAATTTAGGAAATTGCCATTGTGTGGTCCACAAGGCAACATGGGAAGATAAGATTCCATCCGAGGTGTGTTCTACAAGTCTCCTAGGCCACTTGGGCGCATTCCTAAAAATTTCTGGATAAGATTTAGGAAGGAGGGCGCATTTGTGAAGAAAGCTGCCGCTTTTACTGCTTTTTCCTCCAAAGGAAAGAGCTAGTCAACATAGGAAAGTGTTTTTCTCACCAAAAACTTTCCTTAACACCATTTCCACTCAAATTTCATATTTGGAATTTATTTTACCTATATTTCACCTTCATCTCACTAATTTATCAATTCGTGAGCTTTTGAGCAGATTTGGAAAGCCAACTTGCCACCTAGGGGGGATGGGCAGTTTTAGAAAGTCTGATGATTGGAAGATTCTTTTGGCATCTTTATACATTCAAATTATTGCTGTAATGTTATTTGATAATAGCCTACAATGTTCATATGTTGGCTGGTGTAATTATTATTCATGAGAAGTAATACAAAATTCTATTCTTGTGCATTATTTTTGTGTCTTTGAGCAGTTGTGTGAGATTTTTTACATGAGAGAGGTTAATTTCTTGCATAGTTCTTGGATGTGATATGATTTTCACACTATTGGGTATTTTTAAGAAAACAGATTTGGAAGGTAATGCATTCGCTCTCCCTCATCATATGCATTCTTTGGATTCCTATTTGGTCATTGGCACATGTTTTCAGAGTTTCACTGACGATGGAAGACTCTATCATTCGCTTGGGTTCATGAATCATGCACCTTTTTGGGATTTTGGTTTTGATTTCACCCCTGTTGGTTCAAAGGAGATCATAAGAAACCATCCTCCAAGTCTTGGATTTGATTTGCTTGCATCCATTATTGGAGATCTCAAGCACATGTTTTTGTAGCATGATATATTTCTTCCCAAGAGTAAGATAACTCTTTTTGAGAGAATGCTAGATCTAGATCCACAAGAACCTAAAGATCTAACACCTATTGGTTCATGGGCCACCATCATTGTTGCATCCACCAGTGATCTTGTTGCAGATTCACCATCATTATGTCATAGTTTCTTTGGTGATAATCACACCTATTTCAGTTCAAAGGAGATATCAAAGAACTATCTGCACATTCATGATTTTGATTCTATCTCAGTTGGTTCGAATCACATGCTTCATGATAATATTCATATTATGTTTTTGCAGCATGATCCACTTCTTCCCAAAAAGAAGAAACCTCCTTCCTTGATTGATGATCAAGAGAGAGATGCATGATCACGTGAGATTTTAGATTCAGAGTTTGGATATTATGACGAGCCAGCTGTAGATGCATCTTCACATGATATTTCAGTTTCAGAATTTGAAGATGAAGATGGGAGAATGCTAGACCCAAATCCACAAGAACCTGAAGGTCTAGCAACTGATGATGAAGATGAGCGAATGGGAGATACAGATCCACAAGAACCTGAAGATCTCTCACATGATATTCCTCCTCTTCCTTGATGGGAAACCACTACACTTTGATTTGCCGGTGATTTGGTTGGTGATTCACATGATCATAAAAGAGCCAGATCAGATTTTCAGAATGGAAGGTTTCATCCTTCGCACATTGCTAATCCATTTCAGATCGATCGATCCTTCTTTGGAAAAGGACACTTACCTCCTTCTGGGGTGAGAGATGATATACTGCTTTAGCATCCTTCAGTCTATTTTGAGGGAGGGATTTCTTCCCACTGGGTTTTCCCTCTTTCCTCACTTAGTTTATTTAGATTGATTGTATGGGATGACCTTTGGTCTTAGTCACCAGGGCCCTATTTTTTAGATTTCAGTTATTACCTCATAGTATAGTCTGGGGGGTGTTGGAATATTCTCACCATCATTTTTATATTTTGCATGCTTGCATGCAAATCTGCATGCTACATGCATTTGTATGCAACTGCATGCATCCTATCATCATCATGGTAGTCTCCCCAGTACTCAGAGCTTGATTCTAGCTCTTCTTTGCCTGCATGCAAAACTGCATGCTGCATGCATTTGCATGCCTCTGCATGCATCTAGTCATCATCATGGTGGACCTCCCAACTCTTGTAGCTTGGTTCTAGCTCTCCACAACTAGTCTACAGCCCCCAGGGGACCTCCCACCTAGCAAAGGCGCTCTTCTCCAGTCTTTTGCATGACTAGTGTGCCTTTCTCACCTACCACAGCTAGTTAGGCGCCTTTCTCACCTACCAGTAAGTTATCACTCAGTTCTTTCCTTGATTTAAGGATAGATCGACTCCCCCACTGACTGTTTCATTCCGATAGACCTCTAGTGAGACTAGTCTGCCCATTCTGACTCCAGTTAGCTCCTCATGTACCCTCCACTTAGCCTCCTTCATTCAGTTAGTGCCTACCTCACTCAGTTAGACTCAGTTAAACCACACTTGACTAAATACTACCATTGATGACTGATATATTGACTGGATGATGACTCCACTATCATTCAAGCCACACTCTAAGTTAGGAATTTGAATGCCCTACTTGGCCTATTCAAATCCTATATTATGCCATCTTCATGGCTATTGTATTCATTCACTTACATTCTTATTCATTGTATAATACTGAGATATTGTTATATTCTACTGTGTTTATGAGTGATCATTGAGTGTCTCCTTCTATTCTTATTGCAACATATTTGTGAGTTTGATTGTGAGTTGCTAAAACTGCCGAATCCCTTGCAGATTCTTACACCAAGACTAGATAGGAAGTCTGTTGTGACTTCCAAGTGGATCTACAAGATCAAGCATGCTATAGATGGTAGCATAGAGAAATACAAGGCAAGGTTTGTGGCTCGTGGCTTCTCTCAGAAAGAGGAGATAGATTATGAAGAAAAGTTTGCACCTGTAGCCAAATACACTTGCATCAGAATAATAATTGCTCTGGCTGTAGTGATGAAGTGGAAGATACACCAGATGGATGTCAAGATAGCTTTCTTGAATGGTGTAGTCGAAGAGCAAGTGTATGTGGAGTAGCCACTCGTTTTTGAGACACATGACAAGGAGTCATATGTGTGCAGATTGAAAAAAGCCTTGTATGGCTTAAAGCAAGCACCTAGGACATGGTACGACAAGATAGATAGATTCCTGTCTAGTTTGGGATTTACCAAGAGTAAAGCAGATTCCAACCTTTAAAACAAGGTTGAGGAGGGAAATCCAGTGATACTTTTATTATATGTGGATGACCTGTTTGTGACAGGTGAGGATAGATTGATTGCCGACACGAAGAGGAAGCTTGCTTCCAAGTTTGAGATGAAGGACTTGGGCATGATGCATTAATTTATAGGTATGGAGGTGTGGGAGAGTGCAGATGGAATATTCCTTAGACAAGGGAAGTGTGCAATAGAGATCCTGAAGTGGTTCTGGATGATAGAATGCAAGGCCATAGGGATGATAGAATGCAAGGCCATATCCACACCTATGGCATCAAACTTGAAGCTGTTTAGTGATGCTTCTTCAGATTCAATTGATGTCACGGTGTATCGTCAGATGATTGGGTCCTTGATGTACCTGACAAACACGAGACCAGATATTTGCTTTGCAGTGAACACCTCGAGCCATTTTCTGACAGATCCTAGACATGTTCACCTGATTGCTGTAAAGCATATTCTGAGGTGCCTGAAGGGTACAATTGATTATGGGCTCAAGTATGATGCGAATCAAAAGTTTAATTTGGAGGGTTATGTTGATTCAGATTGGGTAGGAATTGCGATAGATAGGAAGAGAACTTCGGGATGTTGCTTCAGTATGGGATCAGGTGTGATCTCTTGGTTTAGCAGGAGGAAATCCTGTGTAGCATTGAGTACAGCTGAAGCAGAGTATGCTGCAACTTGTTCGACTATTTGTGAGGCAGTATGGCTAAGGAAGCTACTGTCTGATTTATTTGATCTCCAGTTGGATGCTACCTGTATCTATTGTGATAACTAGAGTTGTGTGAAGTTGTCAGACAACCCGGTGTTCCATGACAGGTCGAAGCACATTGAGATAAAATATCACTATATCAGGGATATGGTCAGTGAAGCTCCAGTATGTTGCGATAGATGAGCAGATTGCAGATGTGTTGACCAAACCACTAGCCATAGTGAAGTTTGAGTACTTCAGAGGAAGGCTTGGTGTTCTTCAGATAGAAGATACTTAGAGGAAGAAGTGATGGGATAGATTTGCAGGAGCCATTCCAAGCATGGTGGTAGGAGGATCCTTCCCATGGCTGTGGATGTAAGCACTGTGTGATGAGCATCAGGATGATGCTCTAGATGATAGGAATCAGGAGGATTCTATGATGATGATCAGGATGATCATGTGTGTTGAGAATCAGGATGATGCTCTAGATGATAGGCATTAGGATGATGCTATGATGATGATCAGGATGATCATGTGTGATGAGCATCAGTATGATGCTCTAGATGATAGGAATTGGGATGATGCTATGATGATGATCAGGATGATCATGTGTGATGAGCATCAAGATGATGCTGCAGATGGTATGCATCAGGATGATGTACTATATGATGATGATCAGTATGATCATGAGTATCAGGATGACACTCCGTGGCTGTGGACAGATTGTGCAGGTAGCATAGAAAAGATCCTGGGAGATCCGATAATTTGAGCTTGGATATTCTTTCGAGGTTTTGCTATAGGAATCATAGAAAA
This sequence comes from Larix kaempferi, assembly GCA_027924585.1. NCBI lineage: Eukaryota > Viridiplantae > Streptophyta > Pinopsida > Pinales > Pinaceae > Larix > Larix kaempferi. The sequence goes on from BSBM01000848.1 coordinate 10,343,350, forward strand.
GATCCTGGGAGATCCGATAGTTTGAGCTCAGATTCTCTTTTAAGGTTTTGCTATAGGAGGCATGTAATCAGTCTTGGAGATCCGATAGGTTGAGCTGTGTGCTCGTAAAAGTCCTGGAATGCTCTTTAAAGATCTTGTAGGTTGCAATACACTCTTTTAAGGTTTTTCCTTACCACATAGAAAAGATCCTGGGAGATCCAATAGTTTGAGATCATATGCTCTTTCGAGGTTTTGTGGTGGTCACATGTAAAATATCCAGGGAGATCTGATAGTTTGAGCTCGGATACTCTTTCGAGGTTTTGTGGTGGTCACATGTAAAATATCCTGGGAGATCCGATAGTTTCAGCTCATATGCTCTTTCGAGGTTTTGTGGTGGTCACATGTAAAAGATCCTAGGAGATACGATAGTTTGAGCTCGGATGCTCTTTCGAGGTTTTGTGGTGGTCACATGTAAAAGATCCTGGGAGATCCGATAGTTTGAGCTCAGATGCTCTTTTGAGGTTTTGTTGACACACATTCCACGGGATGGCCAAAGATGTTGAAGAACTACAGGAGGCTAGGCCTACAACCAGCATGAAAAAGGGCTGGCTCTGTAGAACTTCCTATGACGAGAAGAATTGAGAGATAGCACCAGTGATAGAGATGACGAGTGCAGCAGCAGTGACAATGATGCTCCGTGATCTAGTGACAATGATCCAGCTCCATAATTGAAGACTTGTGGTGATATGTATTGATGACCCGTGTCTATAGAATACCTTTCTAGTTAAGAGGGAGTGTTGATGTATTTTGAACTTCGGATGATATTCTTCTATGTATTACACTTGTACTTTATTATATTCATGATGGAGATGTATTATTCCTCCAATCAGAAGTGTCGTCATTTGTATTTGTAAGTGTCGCAAGTATTATTGTAAGTGTCGCAACTTATATTTGATGGGTTATTAGATCACCTGTGTGGGGTCGACCCTACATGTGTCATGTGGATGGGTTATTAGGCTTCCTTAGGAAGTTAGCCCAGTTAGAATTAAAGGCAGGTTAAGTTGTGTATAAATAGAGAGTGAGTGTGTCTCATTCTATTTATTCACTGACTCATCCAACTTGCATAGTTGAGAGAGAGAAGTGTGCACAAGTGGAGGAGTAGCTGCTAGAGTCATCTATCTTTTGGGGATTGATCATTGTGATCTTTGTATTGGGGATTATTCTATCTCTGAGGAAGTTGCAGGGTTTTTCACCTTCTTGGTTTTCCCCGAGGAAACTCCGTGTCTCTTGTGTTTATGATTCTTATGCCGTGCTTGTTATTCTCTTAGTAGGATCCTAGATAATGTTTGAATGCAATTATCAAAAAATTAACACATCACATTACATTATACTAAGAATAATTATCGGATGTTCCGATCATAGTATATTATTCCGAACCAAATGATCATATGCTAAAGTAATTCACTTTAGAGGTGATCAATATCTAAAGGAGACTTAATATCGACTGGTGATCCTGGTTAATAATACATCACACAACATTAAATGATTTTAACAAGTAAAGCGTGACCTTTATATGGAAGGTCCACCTCTATATGGGAGGTCCATCTCATGGATAAATTTATAAAGAAGGTTCACATGAGAATCATGAATTGACACACAAGTCCGGTTCCTTGTCCAACAATAATTTACATCCTCATTACTTTGATCAATTACCTCTATATGGGAGGAATAACCTTTACATCGAAGGCTATCAAAGTGTTCACCTATATACAAGAGGATCAATCTTGGTTGAACAAGATTGGTTTGGAGAATGTCTCCTGGTGCTATACATTAAACATGCTTAACTAGTGCATGGATTTGATACCACATACATTTGAGGAATCCATGGTAGGGCCTTGTAATTGAGCTCCTCACCATGTTCCTTACAATAATCAATGATATTATATCATTTACATATCCTTTATCAAGGGTAAAAAATTAGGGACATTACAATACCGTCCCGCTTGAAATAACACTGACCTCAATGCTCTTCAAAAATAAACAAAAACAGGTACGCCTACCTCATGGTGGCTACTAGCTCCCACATAGCTTCATATCGACCAAAGTTCCTCCACTGCACCATCACTTGACCAATGGCATGGTTCTGAAGCATAGTATACTTACTGCTTATGATACACATGCTCCACTTGGAACTCTCCCTTGGGTTCCACCTAAATCACATTCCAATCAATAATGTGATTAGGATAATGTATATACCTTTTAAGAAATGAAATATGGAAAACATTATTATCTTTCATATGTGTAGGCAATGTAATCCTATATGCAACTAGTCCTATTCTATCAAGGATGTCAAGAGGTCCACAATATCTCGATGCCAACTTGGCATAACTTACAAGGTTTAAAGAACTCTTCCTTGGTTTCACTCTGAAATAAACCTGGTGTCCAACTTTAATTTCTCCATGTGTTGGCACGGGGTTAGAGCACATAAAGTGTAGAAGTCGACAATGAAAAAGAGGGCATTCACAGAAAAAAGGACCATTCGCAGGGAATAAGGAAGCCGACAAAAGCGCAAAGTATGGTTTATCCTGATGATGATCCTACAGTAAGGATTGAAACGTCGAGAACTTTCATTTCACAAACGCAGATCCTCTTCTTCTTTTCAAGTATGGTTTAGTCAGGTAGAATGGGTCATTTGGACCGTTTTGTAACAACTTAGTAGTCTATAAATAGAACCATGATTGTAAGCCTAAGGGAATCTAGATACGATCTATCTATCTATGTAATTCATCCAGTTGATCGATTGAAGACTATAATATCTCACATCTATGTATTTTCCTATTTTCGGGAAGTTCTGTTTTGTGTATATGGATTCAGGATAAGTCACTTGGAATTGTTCTTGTGAAGGTTGTACCGCATATTTTGAGATGAGTTAATGCATGAGGATGTTCGATTATGTCTCTATTTGTGTTTCTATGTTGTGAATGATGAATGTTATCTTAATGCTACGATGTGTTTAAGGTTTTGTTGCTCTGTCGATTAATCTGTAACGCGAATGTTGATTACATGTTGATTATATACTTGATTTGTTAGCATAATGTGAATACGAGATCTCTGGTTTTCGTAGCGATTGAGTAAGGGTTAACGCATGTCTTCTCCCTACTACGGAAACGTGGTTCCCGTAGCACCCCTTGGACATATTGGGCGAGACCTCACTAGCTCTGCGAGTGTTGCTGGAAAGCGTAAAACCTTTCTGGGCCGATGCCTAAGGATTTTTGGTTGGTGTTTGTTGACAACAATGCGAAGTGAATCCCTGTCGACATAACTGTGTCAACACTATGCACTCTTTTCATATTTGCATAGCTCTTATGCATGTCTTGTGCTACTTTCAAATTTTGCCTGATATTAATTATTTCCTGCTCTATTTCCTTGAGCATCTTTTTCCCAAGCACTACTTTGAATATTAGGTTTTCCAAACTTATTGGAGTCTTGCAATATTAAGTCTCTATTTGTGTTTCTATGTCGTGAATGATGAATGCTATCTTAATGATGCAATGTGTTTAAGTTTTTGTTGTTTTGTCAATTAATCCGTAATGCGAATGTTGAATGCATGTGGAATATATACTTGATTTCTTAGCATAATGTGAAGACGACATCTCTGGTTTATGTAGAAATTGAGTAAGGGCTAATGCATGTCTTCTCTGTACTGCAGAAACGTGGTTCCTGTAGCACCCCTTGGAAATCTCACGTGAGACCTCACTCGCTTTGCGAGTGTTGCTGGAAAGCGTAAAACCTTTCTGGGTCGATGACTAAGGGTGTTTGGTTGGTGTTTGTTGACAACAGTGCAAGGTGAACCCCTATCGACAGAACTATGTCAACAAATGTTTCTGTTGCTGGGACCTTAGTGAGAAGAGAAAAATAGAGAACATATTGTGGGATCCGACACAACCATAGATTGAGGATTGGTTCGACAAGAAGGCACAAGAGTTTTCCGAAGAAGAGAATCTCCAACCCAGATGGTTGACGAATCAATGGTTACAAAAGTATATATACTCCGAAATCCATGAGATATTTTTCTGCGAATTCCCAATATTGTTGCATGATTGGTTGGCACAATTGACATTCCAAAAGAAGAATTTCCAAGGTGGCGAACCTGAACATTGGACACCTGAGTTGATCCAACAATTGAAGTGAGTGGATAACAGGGAATATAGAGCTATCGACGTCTGGGTGGATAGTATTCTAGAAGGATATATTACTCAATTTGTCGTCGATACGATCAAGTCATATAGTGACACAGAAAGAAAATTTTTCAAGGAACCATGTGGAAGGTTTCTACTATAGCTCAAATTGTGGATTAAGATGCTTATTTGCGAAAAGGGTATATTGAAGATGAACTCTAACGAGTAGAGCCTGGTGTGCAGAGGTTGTGGGTACCACGTGAATGCGGGTCTGGTAGAACGATGTGGGGTAGATGGACATGAGTGATGATGAGTTCTTAAGAGAAGCTGAGGAAGGTTGTGGTACCCTGTGAAGTGTGGTGACGTTTCGGTGGCTAGGAAAGAAGAGGAGGACTGAGAGAGAGTCTCTTGAGGTGACCGGAATGGAGGACTATGAGATGGAACCACACGGGACGAACGACCTCACTGTGGCGAAGAAAGTGACCAGGATACCCTTGAAGCCGAAGGATAGACCCAAAGTTACAACATACCCACAACCCTGCGCACTACACCAAATTTTGGAGGACGAAAAATAAGTTCATCGCAGTGTTGTCCGAAGTGTCAGAACAGTGGTAAAAGTAGTGGATCCGTAAATAATAGTAGGAGAACAAGAATGGCAGGTGACAATGTAAAAATGACAATTTTCCAGGGTAACAGGACTCAGGATCTCGAATAGTATTGGTTTTTGTGCGAAGCGGTGTAAACTGTGAAGCAGGTTTGGGATGATGACATAAAAAGGGACAATTGGAGACAATCGTTAGAGGTCGTGCACTAGACTGGTTTATGAAATTTACTAACATACCGACAGGGAATCCCGATAAAACACTGCCGTAGATCAAGGTGGGATTGATTATTGAATTTAGAAAACCGAAATCTGAGTCGCAGTATATCACATAGTTGAAAGTAATCAAGCAGTTTCCGAATGAATCGGTATGGGAATTTGACCAGAGATATAAAAATCTAATGGAAAATGTGAGTTTCAGAATGAGCGATATGCAACATAAAGAGTGGTTCATCAAAGGATTAGTGCGACATATTCGTGGGCCACTGATGTAGCAGAAAATCACATCCCAAGCAGAAGCATTGGAGATTGCAATGAAGTTGGAGGCTTCATTGGTTGGCGAAACAGACATAGGCATGGATTCGATACAATTGCAGTTGGAAAATTTGACAATCCAACTACAAGACATTAAGAAGGGAAAATAAGTCCGTGAAGACATATGGTGCAGTAGATGCAAAACAAAAGGACATCACAAGTATTAATGCCCATAATTTCGAGAATATTTACAGTTAGGTGCATCGAATCCACTGAGCCAGGGAGGGATGTTGTGGTGTAGAATCTTCCATATGAGGGGACATCGAGTGGAAGACTGTGTCTATTTATAGAATATGGTGTCAAACCCGGAAAATATTTACTGCAATTTATGACCATCAGTGGGGCACGAAGAAAAGGTGTTAATTTTTCGATAAATGCATTCAAACATTATCTAGGATCCTACTAAGAGAATAACAAGCACATCATAACAATCATCAACACAAGAGACACAGAGATTACTCAGGGAAAACCAATAAGGTGAAAAACCCCACAACTTCCTCAGAGATAGAATAAGCCCCAATACAAAGATCACAATGATCAAACCCAAAGAAAGATAACTCCAACAACTACTCCTCCTCCACTTGTGCGAACTCCTCTCTCAACTAATGCGAGTTGGTGTTGAGGTGTATTTACTATCTTAAAGAATCACCAAAATATTTAATTATCAACCAAGGTTGGTAATATTACAGTTGTGGCACAGTATATGCTGAGGTAGAATGGGACCTAAGTTTCGGATCGACAAACCTTAGAAAATGTTTAATAAAGAAAAGATCGAAACATCTTTCAAAATGAAAAACCGAGTCAAACTTCAGAAATACAACAAACAAACTAATTAAACCTAACTAAGCCAACATATTAGAATAGTATCAAGCTATACTACTCTACTCTATGGATAATAACTGAAAGATATAAAACGACAATGTTATTCTAGGAAGCAAGTCTAAATAAAAAACAAAACTACTTTGATGAAGTTGAAAACTACTGATAACCTCTCAACTAGGAGTTAAAAACAATTGTAAATGAGTTCAGAAACCTATCTACGAGATAATTCAACTGACAACTAATTATGAAACAAAGAACTTAAAGGAAAACTACAAACGACTAAGTGAATTCAACAACTACTTATGCATTCAATCAATATTTCAAGACTAGACTAACCTACCTAATTCCATTCTCCTTGGGTGTTAAATTTTCTGAATTTACTTCAATCTGATCTAGGATCTTAACTGAGAGAACAACATGTACAGCATATCTACAGCATATCAATCATGGAGACAATAATGCAAGCACACAAGAGACACAAAGATTTACTTGGGGAAAACCATAAAGGTGAAAAACCCCAATAACTTCCTTAGAGATAGATAGAGCAATGATACAACCAACCAAGAGAGATAGCCATAACCTAGCAGCAGATCCTCCTCCTCCATAAGTGCGCCACTCCTCCTTGAGTGCATGTGTGAGAAGTGAGTGAGCAAATAGAGTGCCTCCCGCACTCTATTTATACTTGACTTGACTTGCCTTTTTACCTAACTCATATAGGCTCGAACTTAACCACATAACATAATGCTGAGTGGGCCGACCCCCAATAGGGTGGTCTAATAACCCTTAGACCCACATGGACGACCCCCAATAGGGTGGTCTAATAACCCTTTGACCCACATGACTTATACAGGGCCGACCCCAACAAGGTGGTCTAATAACCCATCAAGTATAAGTTACGACACTTACAATATAAATGACGACACTTCCTTATAGAGGAATAATACCATCTCTATAGGAATACAATATACATATACATGAAATACATTCCGAAGTTACATATACATCAACACTCCCTCTTAACTAGGAAGGTATTTCTTAGCACAGTTCTTCTAGCACAAGTCATCTTCTCTGGATCATCGTCACTGGATAATCGTCATCGAGTCATCATCATCATCGCCACTGCTGCTGCTATCTCAATCAATCTCTGAATCTACTCGTCATAGGAAGTTCTACAGAGCCAGTCCTTTTTCATACTGGATGTAGGCCCACCACCTGCAGGTCTTCGTCATCACTGGCCATACTGTGGAATCCTCAGGACTTTTACGTGCGTCACAAAACCTCGCAAGAGCATCCCAGGCTGTTACGAGCACACAGCTCTACCTATAGGATCTCCCAGGGCAACGAATTACATGTGACCTCACCACAAAACCTCGCAAGAGCATCCCAGGCTGTTACGAGCACACAGCTCTACCTATAGGATCTCCCAGGACAACGAATTACATGTGGTCATGGCAAAACCTCGCAAGAGCATCCCAGGACTGATTACGGGCACACAGCCCAACCTATCGGATCTCCCAGGGAAACGAATTACATGCCATAGGACAAAACCTCGTAAGAGCATCTGCCAGATATCCCAGGGCAACGAATTACATGCCATAGGAAAAACCTCGCAAGACTATCTGCAGATCTCCCAGGGCAACGAATTACATGTCCTCCCAGAGCAAAACCTCGAAAGAGCATTTGCCAGATGTCCCAGGGCAACGAATTACATGCCATAGGCAAAACCTCGCAAGACCATCTGCAAATCTCCCAGGGAAACGAATTACATGCTCATCTGCACAACCTGATCCACGGCCATAGAGTATCAACCTGATACTCACCATACATCATCCTGATGTATCCATGATCATCCTGATCATCATCACTGCAACGTCCTGCTGCATGTCATCTGGAGCAACATCCTGAAGCTCGTCATCTATGATCATCCTGATCATCACTGCAACATCCTACTGCATGTCATCTGGAGCAACATCCTGAAGCTCGTCATCTATGATCATCCTGATCATCACTGCAACATCCTGCTACATGTCATCTGGAGCAACATCCTGAAGCTCGTCATCCATGATCATCCTGATCATCACTGCAACATCCTGCTGCATGATCCACCTGATCATCAATGCATCTACCTGATGCATACCAAGTATCTACCTGATACATATCATCATACATGATCCTCCTGATCATCAATGTATCCACCTGATACAAATACATGATACATATCATCATACATGATCCTCCTGATCATCAATGCATCTACCTGATGCATACCAAGTATCTACCTGATACATATCATCATACATGATCCTCCTGATCATCAATGTATCCACCTGATACATATACAGATACATGTTCCAAGCATCCAACATGATGCATATACAAAATACATAAAAATGATCCAACTGATCATATCCAAGCAGAAACCAGAACATCATCCTGATGCCCATTATCCATCGCTTACATCCACAGCCATGTGAAGGATCCTCCTTCCAACATGCTTGGAATGGCTTCAGCAAATGTGTCCATCACTTCTTCCTCGAAGTGTCCTTGATCTGAAGAACGCCAAGCCTCTGTCTGAAGTACTTGAACTTCACTCTGGCTAGTGGCTTCGTCAGCACATCTGTAATCTGCTCGTCTGTCGCAACATATAGGAGCTTCAAAGATCCTCTTTGCACCATATCCCTGATATAGTGATATTTGATCTCTATGTGTTTCGACCTGTCATGAAACACTGGGTTCTCAGATAGCTTCACACAACTCTAGTTATCACAGAAGATACCAGTAGCATCCAACAGGAGATCAAATAACTCAGACAGTAGCTTCCGTAGCCATACTGCCTCACAACTAGCTGAACAGGCTGCAACATACTCTGCCTCAGCTGTACTCAGTGCTACGCAGGACTGCTTCCTGCTAAACCAAGAGATCACACCTGATCCCATATTGAAGCAACACCCAGATGTGCTCTTCCTATCTGCATCACTGCCAGCCCAATCTGAATCAACATAACCCTGCAGGTTAAACATTTGATTCTCCTCATACTTGAGCCCATAATCCACTGTACCCTTCAGGTACCTCAGAACATGCTTTACAGCAACCAGGTGAACACTCCTCGGATCCGTCAGGAACTGGCTCAATGTGTTCACAGCAAAGCAAATGTCTGGTCTCGTGTTCGTCAGGTACATCAAGGACCCAATCATCTGACGATACAAAGAGACATCAACCGGCTCAGATGAAGCATCATATAGAAGCTTCAGATTCGATGCCATAGGTGTGGCCATATCCTTGCAGTCCATCATCCCGAACTTCTTCAAGATCTCTACTACATAATTCCCTTGTCCAAGGAAGATTCCATATGCACTCTGCCACACCTCCATGCCAAAAACAAATAGTGCATCATCCCCAAGTTCTTCATCTCGAACTTGGAAGAAAGCTTCCGCTGCGTGTCGGCAATCAATCTATCTTTACCTGTAACAAACAGGTTATTTGCATATAAAAGTAGTATCACTGGATTGCCTTCTTCAACCTTGTAGAAAAGGTTGGAATCTGCTTTACTCTTGGTAACGCCCAAACTGGATAGAAGGCTGTCTATCCTACCATACCAAGTTCTGCACACATATATGACTACACCATGCTGTCTTGAAATCCATCTGGTGCATCTTCTATTTCATCACTTTTATATTTCTTAATGCTGTCATCTGCAACATGCTTGATCTGATAGTTCCATTTGGAAGTCATAGCAAACTTCCCTTCATGTCTTGGGATTACATCCCAAACATCATTCTTCATGATCGACGGATCATGGCATTTCATTTATTCATCCCAGATCCTGGGAACTTCAATATCTTCAATATCTTCAATAGATATCTTTGTTGCTGGACAAATGTTGTAGTTCTTCTTTTGTAGGAGATGGCATACGATCTTTCCTACACAACAAGTTAAATTGCATGTTTAGAAAACATCTCATAGTTTTCAGAACAAATTCTTACACATAAAGAAATATGCCATACAGTCATGCAATTATCTTATCCAATGCTTTAATACAACATTTATCCATATTCCGTAACTTTCTAGATGCCTTCCAATCTCTACCAGAACATTGTTAAGAGTGTGCACAACTCCCAACATGTCAGCAAAGAGGTTTCATTCTAGATAAGTAGCAATGGAATGTTGTACAGTGCCATAGGCCACTTACCCATGCATATTAGGAGTATACTGTTCATCAATGCAATTATTCTAATATGCATAATACACAACCTAATTCTAGGAACATCAGTATATACATTATTGAACAGTATTATTTAAGAAATGACAATTCAAATACTTATCTTTGTTTGTTCGTTGGGTGGACTCCCTCTAAGTCTTCGCTTCCTTGCAGGAGCTGCTGGAGTTTTAATCTGAAGTAGCTTCTTCTACACCTTTCTGTTGTGAGATGTAGTGAGATGGTCAACTCCCTCTGAATATCTGCATCCTTTCATAAACTACTGAAGTGTGCTCCTTTGCTTTCTTGTAGGAACAACTAGAGTGTGCTCCCTCTTGATCTTTGCTTCCTAAATTACCTGTTCTTGAACTCATATTCATCCTTGATCCCTATGCATGCTTATTAGTATCATGATTGTGTTATCCTTGTGAGCTCATATAAAATCATACATTCATTAGCATACTATTAAAACACAATAATCTCAAGCATGTAAAGTCATGATCATTTCAAACAGAAAATAATAAGTATTAGCATTCAAGGTTTACGTAGGATTCTTATGGTTAGTCAAATCATAAGAAACATAACATGTCTAAACCTGTAATTACTCAAACCTATGACTCTTCAGGTTAGTTGAATCATCAATCAAGATAAGAGATATAATATGCATAAAACCTGTGATTATTCAAACCTATACCTTCATGATTCTTCTGGTTAGTCATATCATCAATTATGGTAAGAAACATAATATGCATACAACCATGATTATTCAAACTGATGATTTCATGAATAATCATTATTAACAACACAACAGTATAAGATCCTAAACCAAGGTAGGATTCTAGCTTGATATAGGAAAAAAATACCTGGATTAGCGTGCTAGCTAGTTTATGTCTAACATACCCGCATAATATCTTTTGGTTCTATTCAGTGACTTGTGCTAGTAACCTGCATGTCTCATATGTTAACCATTACAAAACCAAGTTATACATACCTCGTAAATGGATCTTCTATGAGATCCATGACAATGGATGAGCCTTTATCCTCATGTCATCATGATCATATGATCTTGGACCAGAACATGATTTGTCTTTCTTGGTGTACCTTTCATGTTAGTAGAAAACATAAACCTCATACAACACCATAATGCATTAGTACAATCATAAGTGTCAACACCCTAACCAATGAATATCTTCTATCATGCATTCATAATTTTGTTAAGGTGATACAACAAATCTAAAATCAAAATTGTACTAACCGTAATAACATGAAGACAAACATACCATAAACTTAATCATGGACAAATATCAAAACATACCTCGATGAGTCATACCTGTCGAGATCGCTTGTAATCTTCTTATGTAAGGCCTTATCCTCATCTCCCTCTGAGACAGGAACTTCTTTCACTTATGCAGGTGATCAATCCATCTTCTTCTAGGATTAACCCAATCCACTTGATTTGCAAGAACTGGACCTTGAGCTGGATATGGGTTTGTCAGAGAAACCCCAAAAATTCAAACTTTGAATTTCAACTTTTCGATAGGATAGGAATATGCGCCTTGATGAACTGATCAAACTGGTATATTCAGAATTTGAAAACTGCAAAGTTTCACTCCTCAATTTTGCCTTTGAAACTTCCGGATTCACTGGACGTGACCCTGAACTGGGGTTTGATGAAGCCCACTCTTTTTCCCCATCAAAATGTTTGATCCAAAGCTCTAAGCTTCTATCTTTCTGAGGAGCTTCCAGCCGTGGTCACAGATTTCAAAAATTCCCATTTTTACAGAAGCCCTAATTTTCCACTTTTCTGATCAAAGTCCCGAACTAGGGTCTAATCAAGCCCGGCCTTCTGCCCAACAAAAAATTCTGATCTTGGTCTCTAAATTTCTATTTTGATGAGTAGCATCCAGCCGTGGTCTCCGATTACAAAAATTCCAACTTTCTCCAAAGCCCTAAATTCCGGAAGCCATGAATGAAGGTACCAAAAAAAATAATTCTGTTTTGACAGAAATATGTACCTGATTGTTTCTGGTGTAAATCCAAAATTTTTGATCCACAGGGTCTGAAAAATTTTCTTGAGATAGCCTGACCTGTTATCTTTCCATCCTGACAGGTCTGACCTCAATTGGATTCTCTGAGAGAGAGTTATGCCAAATGTCGCAACGTGACCTGTTTTGGGATAAAACAGGAGAGCGAACTTGTACGGCGTGCCACGTGTCACTGTTTTAACTTCGGCCTCTGAAAACGTTTTCTGAGATAGCTCGGCCTGTTAGCTTTCCATCCTGACAGGTCTGACCTCAATTGGACTCTCTGAGAGAGAGTTATGCCAAATGTCGCAACGTGACCTGTTTATGGGATAATACAGGAGAGCGAACTTGTACGGCGTGCCACGTGTCACTGGTTCAACTTCGGCCTCTGAAAACGTTTTCTGAGATAGTGAAGACTGTGTACTACCTGTCACTTTTTACGAAATTTCATTTGGGGCTTCCTAGCCCAAGATATGACCTTTTTCCCAAGGTCACCTGATTTTGACTTAGATCTGGAAGAGGCAGAAACCCTATATTGTACAGATCATAAATCACAAAGTACAACGAATTAGAGGTTGTCCTTTGGACAAAAGATACCTGGAGATCTTAGCTTCGGCCTGTAACAATTTCAGATCCGAAAACTTTTCCAAAACGGATTTATAGTGAAAGTGCTACGATGACTGGTTTTTGCTATATCAAGCCCTAGCATCGTAAGTGCAACAAGTGTCATACATGCCATATCATGCCTTCTTTCAGGCTAGCTCTGATACCATGTTAAATTTTCTGAATTTACTTCAATCTGATCTAGGATCTTAACTGAGAGAACAACATGTACAGCATATCTACAGCATATCAATCATGGAGACAATAATGCAAGCACACAAGAGACACAAAGATTTACTTGGGGAAAACCATAAAGGTGAAAAACCCCAATAACTTCCTCAGAGATAGATAGAGCAATGATACAACCAACCAAGAGAGATAGCCATAACCTAGCAGCAGATCCTCCTCCTCCATAAGTGCTCCACTCCTCCTTGAGTGCATGTGTGAGAAGTGAGTGAGCAAATAGAGTGCCTCCCGCACTCTATTTATACTTGACTTGACTTGCCTTTTTACCTAACTCATATAGGCTCGAACTTAACCACATAACATAATGCTGAGTGGGCCGACCCCCAATAGGGTGGTCTAATAACCCTTAGACCCACATGGCCGACCCCCAATAGGGTGGTCTAATAACCCTTTGACCCACATGACTTATACAGGGCCGACCCCAACAAGGTGGTCTAATAACCCATCAAGTATAAGTTACGACACTTACAATATAAATGACGACACTTCCTTATAGAGGAATAATACCATCTCTATAGGAATACAATATACATATACATGAAATACATTCCGAAGTTACATATACATCAACATTGGGCATTCTGAGGAAGTGTATCAAATGTAATGGGAATAGGAGCGAATGTATCGAAGTGGCTTTCAAATGTGACAAGGAAGCAAAGTGGAACCAAATCTAGTTTAACTTCTACAAATAAATTCAAACTAGAGATTGTCCAACTACAATTAACTTTAAACATTATCACCTATCTTCTATCCATAAGCAATTGACTTGGAACTAATGAAATCTAGAAGCCAGTAGAAAACTTAATAAAGATATTTGCTTGAACTGAATTTGATTTGGAAGCAAGTAGAAAACTTGATAAAGCTATTTATTTTTGAACCAACTCCTATTCTATGAACATCTTCATTATCGGTGTGAATGGGAAAACTAATCCTATGCTTAACAAAGAACTATCGAAATTAAGATAACTTGGAGAATGAAATTATTAAACCTAATATGATATTAATCTTAACGACATATGATAAACTACACTAAGAATGAAACTGATAAATTCTGTAACAGTAAAGCATTAATGAACCAGACATAAGAGAAACATAACTTGTAAAGCAACTAAATCAAGGTTAAGGAAAGATAGAATGAAAACAAAGGATGATGACAAACTTAATTGAAACTCTAAGTGGTGTAAAAAAAGATCTTAATTACATCTAAGGAGGCTAATTTAAAAGCAAGAAATATCACAGTTCGAAGACCTAAGAAACTGGATTCTAAATAAGCATAAAAACAATGCAAAAAGTATTAAGGTCCGAATGACGATCCGGATGGCTATTCGAATGACAGTTTGGATAGAGGAAAAATGATTTAAACTAAGGAAGGAAGCATTTTGAATGATCGTAACGTCAACTGACTGGTGCATATGGACCTACAGTGCAAGGAAGCAATGAATAGAGTGTTTAGGAGCTAAGATAGCAAGAAGTAACCTATTTTAATCATTGTCTAAGGGATGAACTATTTCTATGGCATAAGAAAACAAAACTGAAATAAATAAACCTAACCTGCAACTACAGGAAAGACACTAACAGAACTAATTCTAATTACGAATGAACTTGGAATGTAAAGCTAACTAAAATCTAAGTGTTTGTAAATACATAACTAAAAACAAACTAAGCAACTAGACAATTTAAGCAAACTAAGCAAACAAAACATGACTAGTCACTAATTACATTATGGAAATATCATCAATATGAACAACAAATAAGATATACATTTTTAAAACAGAGGTATCATTTACATAAGTGGCAAAACAACATATAAATTATAAGACAAAAATATCATATACAAAATGAATACGTGAATTAAACAAATAACACAACTTATCTGCAGAAGACAAAGACAATTTATATACACAGACGGAAGATCACTGGTTGTTGAGGGGCCTTTCTGTGCAATTAGAGGCTGCGCCTTAATCAATCAATCACCATGCATGCTACTGAGCTCTCATAAAACTAGAACAGAGGTGTATTAAATTAAAACTGAGTTATAGCGTTGCTATGTCTACTTGCAGCTAAAAAACTAGAAACTAAGAGACTAAAAGGACTAACTCATCTCAATCACGAAGATGTCTATATATACAAAGTTACAATTGGGAGAGAAAGTCGACCCTTTAGTGGTTGATTTCTCTAATAATAGGAAGTCTTAATGCCAGAAAATGGCTCTGCTTAACAACTCATGACAGCACATGGCCAAGGAACAATCCCATAATTGTTTACGACAACACATGAAGCATCTACCAAGTTCCATAGCGTTGGTTTCCTTCATGTGGTCGTTGAGACGTTGATCCTCTGTTTACGTGGGCAGAGAGATGTGCTGTCGAGCTGAGCATGTAGGAGAGGGAATCTTCCAGAACACCAGGTCACACACCATAAGGGCCACGTTCTAAACATAACCCATGTGACGGTTTGTTTTCTAATAGCCCGATAATATCTCAACCAATGATCTCGTGGGTTGAATGCGGTTGATCGTTTGCACCGTGAATACGCATCTGAATGGAGGTTCATTTGAGAGCCATAACCTATGGAATGAAATATATTTTCCAAGCAAGCCAAGAAATATCAAATAAACATCAATAAATCACAACATGATGATTTTTACCCAAAATTCATATGATGTGTGAATATATGCATAGCTGATCTATTTGACGGTCTGAATGGCGGAAAGAATAAATTATTATATAAAAAATGGTGAAAATAAAGCCAATCAGGGTGTGTCTGATGATCAAAAGTGGTGATAAAATGGACACCAACATTCCCCCAAACCGGAGACATGTCAGGTTCCACTGAGCAAAAAGAATAGAAATTCAGGAAGAAGGCTGAGCTACGGTAGCAGTTTCCTTCGACTTGGAAGATGAAGTGGATTTAGCTCTAAGCTTATGAAACTAGTCCTTCAAAGCATCATGCCTCAACCAGAGAGAAAGGTTGGAGGATTTCTTAGCGCTATTTAAATCTTCCATACACTTCTCCTGGAAACGTAAGTCCTTGTTCTCTTGACAAAGCCTAGAGATGATCTCAACATTCTTCTCATTTTGGCTTCTCACCTCTGCTATGTCTCTGGTTAATCTGTCCACAGTATGATGGAGTGGAGCAGATGCTTCTACAAGATACATAGGGTCCTTTTGAGGGATTTATCCCCTTAGAGGTGGATCGAGATCAGTAGGTGTAATGTGTGTCTCAGGGGTCTTATCTTCAATATGTGCAGAGGCAGGCTCCAAGATAGGGTCTTTAAGTAAACTGGATGATAAATTAGCCAACACAAGGAGAGGGGACTCAAAGACAGGGTCATTTGCTTGGTCGTCAGGGTTGTCTGAGTGCATTGGCTAAATGACTAACTGATTGATGGACTGAACATCAGTCTAGTCAATGGACTGGATGATGGTCTAGTCGACCGACTGGTCGCGATTAGCCCTTCTTGACTTTGTGGGTATGGGTGAAAAGAATGGGATTTCCGTGGTTGTGTCCTCGTGGACATGCTCAGGAGATGATGAATGATCAAGGTGTATTTCTCTCGAGGGACCCTCACTAAATCTTACGGACTTGGTAACCTTTTCTTCTTGGACAGAGGTTTGGGTTGGCTCATTAGTACGGGATAGGAAACGATGACATTTACGAGAGGCAGGGGAATTGACCATAGGATTCTTAACTAGGTGAGGGTTCAGGACTTCAAAGACAAAGCATTCCTAGGTTAGCCCCTTTTCTTCCAACTGGTGAGTGATCAAGACTTTGATTAAACAGTGGTGGTATAATATTCCAGAGGGGTTAGTGGTATTTTTCCTAACTTGGCTCAACATTTTCTCTAAACTTTTCAGAAGATAGAAAGGGAAATTAAGAGCCTGACCTTTAACAAAATGTGCCAGTAACCTCAGGTGGCAAGCTTTGAAGACGTTGCACTTACCTTCACAGGTAATCAAATGGTAATGACAGTCAGTGGCTCGAGGTACTCAGGCTTAATCCATTCTCTGTGGAACCCTTTGGTGCCAGCAAGATGTTGATATTCGTCCTTAAGAGCAAACTTGAGCTCCGTCCGTGGAAGAAAGAGATGTTTGTGCCAACAGGCTCCTTCCCTGGGCAATTTCATAGCCGATGCAATGGATTCTTCCGTCACCGAAAAATTGAGATGTCCGACCTTGGCTATCTTACCATCGAAGCCCTTAGTAAACAGTAGTGAAATCTCATCATCATGGCTGTGAAGAAGGTGAATAAATGGACCCCATATGGCTGGCAAAAATACTTCATGACATGCCTTAAATTCGGGAATGCGAAGGAGGTCTTGGTAACTGCTAGGCTCATAACGGATTGGCATATTTAACAGAGGTCGAAGGATGCGGATGGATAGAGAGGATGCATAAAATTGTAGGGGATAGAGCTTGATAGGTTCAGGGCAGATGAAAAATGAGCAAGATGAAGCAGAGTTTACGTAGAGGTAGGTTTAAATTGAGATCCGTTTGAGCGGCTGAATGACCGTGGAGATAGATTTGGCACGTTTGAATGATACGCTATGATTTAGTTACCTTGAGTCATGCTCCATCATAGAACTGCATGAGTTAATGAATTAGTATGGCTTATGATATGTTCAACCATGTCCAAAGTGAAACTTTGGACAGGTTGAACGTAATCCTCATTATGAAATTATAACCATAAATTACACATAAAAATCATGATGACTTAATAAATGAAACGATAGATCACACAATAAAATTTGACAGAGGATTAAAATCATATGATAGCCATATGATGGTTAGTCAATCCATTTGATGAGACGAAATGAGTCTACCAAGATGGCATTTAATTTGATCCTTTACATGATTAGTTGATTAGATATATCAGTAAAAATCATTTTTTTTATAAATATCTTAGCACAAATATCATTACAAGCTAAGGTTTTATTCGGCACTTCATTCAGATCATTATTCATTTGCCTTGTTTGTCACCTCATTCAAATCATCATTTGACCCTTCGTTCAACCCTTCATAGAAACCTTTGTATAAAAATGTGCTTTAATGGATCTGCCTGTTGCTGATTGTGCATAGATTTTTTTTTTTTTTTTGGGACTTGTCAGCACACAAGAGATGTTTGTAAACCTGCTTTTCTGGAACTGTAGTCACATTCTTCTTTATTGATCAGAACAATTTTTTCTTTTGCTTTTTGCATTATCCTAAAAACACCTATCATTTTATCAGAGATAAATGAACTTAATTAAAATGCTGTGATATTTTTCAATTAATGATCTGGGTAATAGCTTCTAAAATGCTGTGATATTTTTCGTAAGAAAAGGAAATATTAACTAATAAATGTATATGATTTAGATATGTACATTCATAAAAAAGAATACAACAGTGCTTAAGAAGACCATATGAAGAATGATAGTATAATGAATGCGAAAAATTCCATAGGAAAACTATTCATCCATGACTCATTGTAAATATCTCTTGTCATCCAAAGAATATAGATAAGGTTCACCGTAGAGTTCATAAGATTTCTATAGTTATGGTTCCCATTTCTAGGATAATCATACCCTAGGTATTGTTTGAATTAGATGATAGGGTCCAAGTACAACTGATAGCCATTCTCTAATGATAGTATAAATAATTGGCCTAAACATGTATTTGTATACTCAGTTTTTTATGAGCCATGTGCATAGCAATGTGTTAACCAAAACTCTTTTACCCGATATTGCCCCACTGCCAGCAGGCTTGTTCAGTACCCCGACGGGTTTATCTTGGTACCATGCAAGCATAGCCCCACTGCCAGTGAGCCTGTTCAGTACCCCGACGGGTTTACTTGCATCTACCGAGCTTCCTTGTTTAAGATTTTACTTAGCATGGACTTGTTGACAGCGAGCCTGTTCAATACCCCAGCGGATTTTCCTCGTATAATGATACATATATATATATATATATATATATAATTTTTATTTTTTTTAAGGAAGCTGGTTGGCACTAGAGTGTGCTAAGCATGCTAAACACATAACTCAAAAATTTTAGAACGAACCTTGTGAGTAGCTTTATTTATAATATCCTGAATTACAGATCATGTCAAAAGATAATAACCTAAAGCTGTTCTTTGACTTCTCAGTACATCCTCTTCATAAAAGATCAGTAATGTTCCCCACAAAATAGAAATATCACTCACTTTTGGGCTACCTTTTAAAAGTGCTTAAGAGACAAGTTTTGATAATGAGTCTAGGATGAGCTAGTAGTCCATAGGTGTAAGATATAACTTTTTGAAAATCATGATGATTAAAGTAGGCCTTAAGCAACTGTTCTAATGATAAATTAGAAATGTACAAATCTGAATCAAATACCATATGCAGAATCATAAAAGAAAGGGTTAAAATGATGTAAAGAATGCTTTATCCTTTTACTATAAATTTTCAATTTTCAACAGTAATCAAAAGAGAAGGATAATTATAAGTATTTCTTTTAGAGCACTTCCCTTTTCAGGTAATATTGCATGAGCTGATTATAAGGTTCTTGTAATCAAACTGCAAAACCACTTGTTAGATGATTCAAATTTATTCAAACAAAAACATATGTACAAAGAAAAGTCATATGAAGTTTAGGAAAAAGGGAAAAGAGTCTTCCTGTTTCAATTGACAAAATTTCATAAGCTGGTCATAAAAATGAATTTCCTGTAAAGATGCAATCAATGGTTAGAAATGACTCTTTATTATTAAAAAAAACAAAAATATATTTACATATATACAAAGGAAGATAACCCAAAATTATTTCAAGAACTAGGAGAAGGAGGAATGACTTCCTCCTCTACCAACTCCATTTCCTCCTGTTGTAAGGCATTCTGCACAAAATCTTGTTTAGATATTGGTTGATGATAAAGTCTATGTCTATGTCCATTTACAACAAAGGAAATTTGAGAATCATTAGATGTTTTAATTTTAACAGATCCATTATCAAAAGCTGTAACAACTTCATATGGACCCATCCATCGAGTAGTTAATTTACCTTTAAAGTTTTTGTACCTTGAATAAAAAAGTTATTCCCAGTCTCCAGTTTTGAATTGTTTTTGTTTAATGTATCTATCATGCCACTTCTTGCGTTGGCTTTGTATTAATATTACACTTTGAATAGCGTCTTGCCTAATCTCATCTAATTCATTTATTTGCAGGATTCGTTGTCTCTATGCTTCTTCTAGATTCATCCCTAATTGTGCAACCATACAAAAGGTTTTGACTTGAAATTCAATAGGTAGAAGAACTTGTTTACCATCAACAAGTTCATAAGGTGTGTGGCCAGTGGTGTTCCTCCAATTTATTCTATAAGCCCACAAGGCTTCTGGGAGCCTGTCTGCCCAGTCTTTGTGGTGTAACTGGATAATCTTAGTCAGGATGGCATCTAATACTTTGTTGGTGGACTCTACCTGACCATTGTCTTGCAGGTGGTATGGTGAAGATTTACAATGTCTAATACCATATTTGTTAGTAAGCTCTTTCATTAATTTGGAGGTAAACTGAGATCCTTGATCAGTTACAATTTCCCTAGGTACACCGAATCAGGTGAATATTTCTTCATATATAAAATCTACCACAGATTTCACTGTGGCCTGGAATAAAGCTTTGGATTCTACCCACTTGGTGACATAATCTGTACAAACTAGGATGTACTTCTTCTTGCGAGACATAGGGGAAATTGGCCCAACGAAATCTAGAGCCCATTTCTCAAAAGGATCAATCATAACTTGGGGTTGTAAAGGAATCTCATCGGATGGTGTAGGTCTACCCATTATTTGGAAACTATCATACCCCTTGACATACTTGAAAGCATCTTTGAAAATGCTTGGCCAATCATACCCAGAGTGCAACACTTTGTATGTTTCTCTCTTGTCAGAAAAATGCCCGCCACAAGGTCTGCCATGACATGCATGTAGGATCTCGGCCATCTCATCCTCTCATACACATCGTCTAATAATAAGATCAGGACCAATACGAAAGAGATCATTGTACACCCAAGAGTAATTAGAACTCTGTACTATGATCCTACATTTTTTGGGTGGGGAGATATGGTTTGGTAGCTTTCGAGTTGCTAAATAATTGGCTATGTCTGCAAACCATGGGGTTTGAATAGACACAGCGAACAAATGTTAATTTGGGAAGCTATCATCGATAGGACTAGCATTATCATCAATTTGAATTCGAGAGAGAAAATCTGCTACCACATTCTCTCGATCGGGACGATCAACAATGGTGATGTTAAATTCTTGTAACAAAAAAGCCATCAAGTCACTCTGCCATTGGTGATAGGTTTATTCATTAAAAATATGATGGCAGTGGTCAGTGTGTATAAAATTTTTATATCCTCTGATATAATGACGAAACTTGTTGATGGCATAGACTACTGCTAGAAACTCATTTTCAGTAACAGTGTATTTCGATTCTGCAGGAGTCAAATTTTTACTAGCAAAGTAAATGGCATGTGATGTTTGTCCCTCTTTTTGACCTAGGACTACCCCTATGGCTATGTCAGAAGCATCAATGGAAATATGGAAGTGAAGGGACCAATTGGCCCCCCTAAGTATTGGTGCCACTGATAGTTTTTCCTTCAAAGTTTCGAAGGCATGTTGGCAAGGTTCAGTCGATTGGAATTCTGTGTCTTTCATGAGTAGCTTGAACATACGTGCGACTATCTTAGTGAAATTTTCAATAAAACGTCTATAATAGCCTGCATGGCCAACAAAACTTCTTACTTCCTTTGGAGTTTTTGGAGGAGGAAGATTAACAATTATCTCTATCTTGGCAGGATCCACCTTGATACCTTGAAGAGAGACATGATGTCCCAGAACTATGCCCTCAGTTAGTAACATCTTCCATTTTTCATGACTAAGAGCTAAGTTTGTTTCTTGGCACCGAATAAGAACTGTTTCAAGGTTATCAAGGGCTTCTTGGAAGGTATTGCCATAAACTATAAAGTTATCCATATAAAATTCTACACAATCATGTATAAGGTCAGCAAAGATTCCTAGAACTGCACGTTGGAAGGTAGCAGGTGCATTACATAGGCCAAATGGTAACACTCGATAGGCATATGTCCCCCAAGAACAAGTAAAGGTTGTCTTATCTTGATCCTCAGGTGCTATTAGTATTTGATTGTATCCATTATACCCATCAAGGAATGAAAAATATTGTTTCCCTGATAAGGTATCTAACACCTGATCGATGAAAGGCAAAGGGAAGTAGTCCTTAAGAGTGGCCTTTTTCAATTCTTGAAAGTCAACACAGATACGCCATTTCCATGTGACTTTCTTTGGAACCACCACCAGAGGAGACACCCATTTACTGTTAGAAATTGGGTAAATGAAACCGATGTTAAGGAGTTTTTGTAGTTCATCTTTTACTATATCCTTTAGGGATGGATTCATTCTTCTATGGGGCTTCCTAACATGAGGTATGTTTGAGTCTGTGTAAATGTGGTGGATACAAGTATCTGGGTGTATACCTTTCACATTGGTATATTCCCATGCAAAAGCTCCAGTTTAACTCTTGAGAACTTTTAGTAATTGCTTTTGCTGATTCTCATCTTAACCTGCATTTATATGTAGAAATTGGTCGGAACTAACCTCACAAGGTATGGTATAGGATCCTAGATGTTCTTTGATTGTGAATACATAGGGTGTACTTGTAAATGTTGAGAGGGTCATGTTTTCTTGAAATTCGTCTCCAAAGATCTGGTCAAGTTGGGAAAAAGACTGAGGAAAGTCTATACATGTTGTGGAAGAGATAAATTGGTGTTAACACCTAAAAAGTGCTCACTAGCTCATTCCCTTACTCACATGACCCATTTGTCCACGTTTCCACCATCTGAGCCTCTGAAACCAACAAAAGGTCATCAAAAGACCTTAGTACACCCCTTTTTCCATTAAAAAAGATTATTTTTTCCAAAATAGCATAAAAAACCCTAAAAAAGGGTCCAAATTCCCAAAAATATTAAAAAGGGAATTAAAATATTATTTTTATTCAAAAAAAAGGAAAAAGGAGGGAAAAGTACCTAAACCATGTTGGTCAATACCATTTGGTTTCCACAAAACCACAAATGGTATTTCCCACCACCAAAACCTATAAAAAGGTGGTAGGGGCTCCTCATTATACATCCATCCATTATCTCATCCTTATGCTGCTGAAATCTCCCCTGAGCATTTTAGCCATTGCAAACCACATTGGAGAAGAGACCATTGGAGATTGGAGTTGCTCATCCTTGGAGCCATTCAACCTCACCATTAGAGGTATTGATTCCGCAAGCACTTGCTTGCACCATTCTTTCAATACAAATTCTTTATTTTATATGTTCTTGTTCTTGATTTTAAATTATTTTTGTTATTTGCTTAATATCTTTGCTTAGATCCATGAATAGTCTTGTTTATTTAGTTTCTTGTTTTTATTTCTATTGAAACTGCTGCTACTAGTTAGCAGGTGCCCATAGCACTAAGCCTGGTTGCAAAACCGGGCCAACAGTTTTTGGCGACTCCGCTTTGGTTTGAACTATAGATCTCTAGTTTTGCCTTTAATCTTAGTTTTTTATGAGTTTTTAACCTTTAGATCCATAGATCTGCCATCTTAGACAGCAGATCTATTGCTGCTCTGAGTTTTGGCCCCATAAACAGCCCGAAATTTTCAATTTTCGGGTTCGTTTCTCGGTTTCCGTGCACGGCTTCTGCCTCGCGGTTTTTTGCCAGACAGTCGCGTGGTCCATCGTGACTTTTCTGCGTTTTTCCGCGCGGTACATCGCGGCTTTTTTCCAGACAGTCGCGCGGTCCATCGCGACTTTTCTGCGTTTTTCCGCGCTGCCCATCGCGACTGTGCGGTTAAAACCCGTGCGGTCCATCGCGCCTGTACGGCTAAAACCCGCGCGGTCCATCGCGACTGTGCGACCAAAACCCGCGCGGTCCATCGCGGCTGTGCGTCCAAAACCCGCGCGGCTGAATTTTTCATTCGGCCATCCCGATTTTTAAAAAAAAAAATTTACTGTACTTTCTGCCCATAGCACATTTTTTACAGTATTAAATTCTGCATATTTGACAGCTTTGAAATTTTTTTTTACTATTTAAAGTGCATATCTAGAAATCTTTTTAAAAATTTTCAAGAAAGTGAAAGAAAGACTCATTTTGCATTTTCATCTAGATTCAAATTTTTCCTGTTTACTTCTTTAAAAATCTTTCCCTTAGCAATTTTTTCTTGAAACGAAGAAATCCATTTATTTCTTTTAAAAAGAAGTCTATTATTTGCTTTCATAAATCCAAGAAATCCTTTGTTTTTTGAGCTATTTTTTTAAAAGCATTTAAATTCCTTTTTAGTGAAAAAGCCATAAATATTTGCTTTTTATTTTCGAAAAATCCTTTATTTTTTGAAAATTTCCTATAAAGCATTTAATTTTTTCAAAGTTCAGTTTACAACACCTCACGTGCACTCACACGATCACTTAATTGAACTAAGCCTTAAAAACGTACCCTAATTTGAACACACTTTTAACCCCACTTGGGGAACACTAAAAGAATTCTTGTAGCTAGGTAGTATTGGGGGGATAGGTGTTCCAATAACACCCCTCAGTTCCTACATCTGAGACATAGAAGTTGTCCAATTAGGGAACTAAAATCTCTTAGTACTTTTTGGCGCGTTCACAACCGGTTTGTGGGAAGGCCTCTCCCTTAGGAGGGTTGAAGTCGCGAGGATGGTTCCGGAAGCCTGAGTGGAATACCGAAATCCATTCAGTAACCGAAGGGCTACCATTCGCAGTTCTCGGGATATCCCTGTATTGGGATATTGCGATCAAAGGACCAAACGGCAGATTTACCTTTTCTCGACGCGTCATGAACGGAGTATCCTAGTAGCCTGTCTTTAGGATTGATTACCCGGTGTCCCTCCCGGTAGGGGGATATCTAGCCGTTGTCTCAACATTCATATTGTCTGACTTGGATTTCATCACCTTGCAGAGGATATCGTCTGTTTGAGTCACAATACTTTTAGATTAGGTGTTTGCATGATTTCAACCTACCTGTGGTCTAGTTACACCTATTTTTTCTAGGAGCCGTTTGCATGTTGGTATTCTGACCAGTTGTTGCATTCCTCCACTTATTGTAGCACAGCTGCTAGAATAAGTGCCTTTTTTTTAGGATTGATTTTTTTGGCCTGAGAGCCTTCTTTTTTCACTCCCCTTCTTGCACCCTTGGTTGCATTAGGGTTTTGAGTCTTTTATATATATATCACCACCTGATACTTAAAACAAATTTTTTACCCAAACACATATTCTCACCATTGAGAATTTTAGACACTCTCGTCGTCTACAGGGCGAACTCCCAGAGTTTAGTCCACTTGGCTCTCCACGTCACGGACGCAGAGCCCTATCCCTTGATTCGACACATCGTCAATCAATTAGACAGTCATCCGATTCTGACATACCCCACTTCACTTTTGATTTGGAGGTAGAATCCGAAAACCCCACAGAGTTATCACCAACCACCATTATGTCTGGAACACCATTTGATCCACTATTTACAACTACCATAGGTCAGACATCCACAGACCCTTCTGCTGTCGTACCATCCACGGCAACAACCACCCCCCTGGGTATGCCCAATATGGGTAACACTCCACATTTAGGAATGCCTAACAAAGGGCCACCACCTGTCATGGGTATACCCAACATGGGGGTCATACCCCCTTTGGTTTCCACAAACCCCATCCCAGGAATCCCTAGTGCGATTCCCAACCCAAGTGCAACCCATGTTGCACTTGGAAGTGCTATCCCAGGAATCCCTAGTGCGATTCCTAACCCAAGTGTCACCCAAGATGTACTTGGAGGTGCTGGCCCACACCAGACTACACCTATTGGAGGGCACATACCCTCCATACCTAGCATACCTTTAGGCGCTACTGGACCCCTACACCATACCACAATGGCTAGGCATGTCCCAGTTCCAGTCACCACATCTGCTAGTCTACCATACATGGCAAGTCTGAACCTGCCAGATTTAGCTAGGCTCACAAATGACCCCATCAGACATGATCCTGCGTGGCCCCATATGCCCACTAAGCTTCCCTCTGACATCCCTAAGTTTGAGGGTAAGGCAGGAGAAGACCCCCAGAATCACATCATGTCCTTCCATTTATGGTGTTCCTCCAACTCCATAGTGGATGACTCAATCCGCCTACGGCTTTTACAACGCACCTTCACTGGCTCCGCAGCCAAATGGTATATCGAGCAGCCCCATGGGACGCATGCCACATTTACCTCCCTTGCCTCGACTTTCCTACAATTCTTCCAGTTACCAGTCCGCTACGATGCGGGCGTGGAGATCCTACTGTCTTGCAGACAGAACACGGCCACGCATATCACTGACCATATTCATGATTGGCATCGGCGCCGAAGCCTATGCAAAATAAAATTAGACGACCGAATCTTCCTAGATTGGTTTCTAAAATCCCTCCTTCCTCTCATTGTGAAGGATGTAGTATCTGAAAGACCCCAGTCTGAAGAAGAGGCCATCCTCAAAGCTCAACAGTTTGATCTCATCTACGCCCAGTCGGGTTACCTATACACGATCATACCGGACGCCCCACGAGGCGACTCTACACGCGGTGACACACCGGGGGCATCACATGCCGCTGATGGCATTATTGGCAAAATTACACCCCAACCAAAACCTTTTAGTATGGTGAGCACCATGCCCGCCCCAGACCTTTCTAGGGCTACATCTAATTCCGGAGCGACAACTTCTTATGCTCCAACAAACCAGACCCATCACGTTCATGGACCCTCTTGTCCACAACATTGTTATGGCCAAGCGCCATCAGCATATGTACCTCCTACATACTATGCTCAACCTACGGTACAGACCCCCATGCAGTTCCCACAACAGTCCATGCATTACCCACAACCGGTTGCACCAGCTAACCTCACACCTCCACCAGCTCAGGGGTACCAACAACCCCAACAGGAAACTGGACCACCTCCAGCTCCACCTGCATACTATCCACCGCAACCTGCTCCCGCACCTGCGGCTCCTCAGAATCCCCCCAATGCTCAAGGGCATGTGTACGCACAACAACATCATCCCCAATACCAAAATAACCAACGCAACCAGGGTGGGCAACCAAACCGCGGAAGAGGACGCAACCGTGGAAACAATCAAAACCGTAACCAAGCTCCACAACCTACTCATCCTCCGCAAAACAATAACGCGGCGCCTGCTCATCAGAATCCTGATCGACCCCCTAAGCAAGCCAAAAATGCTAATTTACGAACAAATCATCCTTGTTCCATTTGCGGTGTCTATGGTCACTATACCCACGCTTGCCCACATCTGGAGCGAGCTCGACAACTATGGACAAATGATGCCCATCGTCAAGGGCAGGCGGCTCCTCAGCCGCCACCCCACCCCCCACCACCTCCACAACAACCTTTGGTATTACAAAACCCTTTTCCAACACAAGGAGTGGTGAACACTCAGCCGTTAGCCCCCCCACAGGGCAACGTGCAGCCACAACAAATTACTTACGCAGCTCCTGACCAACCCATGTTTGATTCAGGCACCCACCACTTATTGATGATGTCCACTGCCGACGTCAATATCCAAACCCGTCGGAATCAATACGGACCGACTTCTGAAGCCCCCCCCGCCAAAAAGGATACTAATGCTCATCCCACTGATCAGACATTGCGTATACCTCAGGTTCCACTCGATGGCGCTTCTAAAGCACCTCGCTTCCCCCTTCGCCGAATCAACAACAACCCCAATGCACGGGCTGCGTCCAATTACAACATTGTAGATGACTTAGCTCAATCTCCCGCAGCCATGTCTGCGTTAGAAGTATTAAAAAACTGTCCTACTCAGCGCAAGACTTTACTTTCCGCCATTGGGGCGATTGACCCAAATGATTCGAAATTGATGACCTTTGATTTAGACCAGTCTGAACCACGGCTGCCTTCCACCATAGCAGTCCAAGTTTCCGTTTCTATTCGGAATCTTGTCATCCATCGATGTATCATCGACGAGGGTGCCTCCACATGTGTCATGTCCACATTTGTTTGGCAGAAGTTGGGATCCCCTACTCTCCAGCAATCCACCACTACATTGCGGGCCTACGACGGTCGGTCAGCTCAACCTCAAGGTTTACTACCCAAGGTCCCCGTCCAATTAGGTGGGAAAACTGTATTCATTGACATAGAGGTCATTAATGCCCAGCTCGATTATAACCTTTTAATCGGCCGCAGTTACATGTACACCATGAAAGCGGTCGCCTCCTCCGTTTTCCGCACCATGATGTTCCCCCACGAGGGACGCGTGGTCAAAATTGACCAACTCACCTACTATGATCCCAATGCCCCTGCAGCACCCGAAAATGTTCTTCCCATGATTGAACAACCAACTTCTAGTGCAACTACCTCCTTTGTCTCTTCTTTGGGACCCAGACTTTATTCAGATACACCAATGACCTCTACATTTCAGGCCATTCCACCACCGTCACCGGAGACCCAAGTCGCAAACCTCTGTACTCTTTCACAGA
The DNA here is from genome assembly GCA_027924585.1 of Larix kaempferi. NCBI lineage: Eukaryota > Viridiplantae > Streptophyta > Pinopsida > Pinales > Pinaceae > Larix > Larix kaempferi. The sequence continues at coordinate 10,372,091 of BSBM01000848.1, forward strand.
ATACACAAACTTCCGGTAGTCAACCACCATTGATCCCCAGTCACATTGGTGTTACACCCATCCACACTATCCCCTTCCTATTTCCTCCTTCAGGTGTAGTAAGCGCCCCGGTTATGCTTACCCTTAGTCTACCCGGGTTAACATTGGGATTACCCGTGTGGTATATTCCGCCTCCCGTTCGACCGCCGACACCAAACGTCATCCTCCAACCGGTACAACCTATTGTTACCACAAATCAACCTCCTCCGGGTGTCGCAATCCCTTCGTCGTCAACGAAACCTCCTCCTAACCTCAATATCCCTTCGTCGTCAACAAATCCTCCCCCTCCTATCAAGCCCACTGGGGGCAGAGGTCCACAACCATACACTGCTATACCACCTCCTAAGGCATTTAAACCCCCACCGGTGTTTCCAGCCCCCCCTAAATGCTCGTTGTGCGATGAGATAGGCCATCCAACTCATCAATGCCCACACTTACCGGCACTCCAAGAGCATATGAATATGTTGGACGATGACATCAGCATCCCAGTAGTTAGATTAGAGCCACCTCTACAGCCTCGCGACAAATCACTGCGCACCAACCATCCTTGTGCTATATGCAGTGTTTACGGCCACTACTCTCACCATTGTCCTGATCTACCTGACTATAGAGCAGCATTGTATGAGTTAAACAATGTCGATTTGGAGATATCTCCTACCCTAATCGAAGAGATCCACCCCCCGCCATCATCCTCGTCGAAAGAAGTCAATACAATATATATGATTTCAACAACTTTCAAACCAGAACCCCTTGATTTATGGTCTGACTACTTCAATACTGATGAGCAAATGCTGGACGACGACCCCAACATCCGAGTGGTCAAGCTCGATCCAAACCCCATGCCTCGTGATAAATCACTGCGTACCAACCACCCATGTGTGATATGCGGTATTTACGGCCACTACTCCCACAACTGTCCTGACATCCCAGACTACAGAGCAGCTCTCTACGAGATGAACAATTTGGACCTAGAGATGGCACCCCCTACTATCGAGGAGATCTACCCTCCCGCATCATCCTCATCTGGAGAGATTAACACCATCTACATGATCTCTTCGACTACCACTACCTCATCACTCGAGTTGACCACTCAAAGCTCCCGCAATGATGAAGAGGTTCTCGAGACTCCTACTACCTTTGATTATCCCGGGGAAGACATGCACCATCGTCCATACTTCGTCCCGGAAGAGACTTCATCCACCACCGCTACCCAATCCGTGGTTGAGTCCAAGGATTTCCTTCCTACTAAAATCGACTGGTTAACGGATCCCATGGCCGATATTTCTCCCGTCATCCACATTGACATCTCTGACCCACTTGGTGCCCTTCATACCATCACATTAGGAACCTCCCACAGTGAGCATGAGATCGGAGAATACCAACAACTGTTCCAAGAATTCACTGATGTCTTTACTTGGTCAGATACCGAAATGCCTGGCCTTGACCCCGCCATTTATACGATCTCCACTGGATACCCCTTTGTCCAGTCGGTCCCTTCCATTGATCCCTTTGACACACAGGTTCAACCCTTTCAAATCGACCAGGAAACCACATGTCCACAACATGGGGGCAGGTCCAAAACCTTGTCTACTCATCATCATCGTGATCCTCATCGGAGATACTGGGGGCATCCACACCACAAAGGGAATCCCCCATCATCATATCATCACTTCAGTATGCCACCACAGCCCACAGCCTCATGGTATAACACCCAACCAGCAGTTGCTCAATGCCCTTTTGATCTCTCTCTGAGACAACATCTGCACCACATTGACACCTCTGAGTTAGGGGGCATAATAGATTACCTCGACCCCGGGATAGCGGGCATGATCAATCATTTTAAACCTTCCCCATCATCTCTATCTCAACACCTCAATGAGCCCATCGTTCAAACCAACACATATGTGATCCATAATCATAAACCCCATGCACATAGCATGGGGGCAGGTCATTAACCCTGCTCACTTTTTCATATTCGTGATCTCAACCATTTTTGAGGTCACGTGTCACTTGTATATTTCAGTTGATTTGATACACCTAGTATTTTGCCCCCACGGGTCATCATTTCTCCCCACCACTGCATCCTTCGCTTGGTGAGATCACCTTTATTTGTAGCCATTTTTTAACCTAGTTCTTTCCTTTAAACCATTCCGGAGTCCTTATGACCTCCGTTTTTTCGCACCATTTGCACTACCGAATTCATATTTCTGTGCCCGTGATGATGCTTAAGATCATTTCTCGCTCTCACCAGGACCAATATCAACATTGTGTCCCGACACCTTGTCGCCCCAGTTTGCGTATCACTTCGGCTACTCTCCGTTTTTTATATATTTGATATCATCGGATTCATTTTTCCGAGCCCGTGATGATGCTTGAGATCATTTCTCGCTCTCACGCCTAGATTTTTCGGGCATTTTTTCCATGCCCCCCTCGTCACCTCGGTTTGCGTGCCACATCCACCGTTCTCCATTTTTGACAATCTTTATATCGTCGGATTCAGTTTTCCGCGCTCGTGATGATGCTTGAACTCATTTCTCGCTCTCACCCCCATATTTTTCGGGCATTTTTTCCATGCCCCCTCGTCGCCTCGGTTTGCGTGCCACATCCACCGTTCTCCGTGGTTGACCATCTTTATATCGCTGGATTCAATGTCCCGCGCTTGTGATGATGCTTGAGATCATTTCTCACTCTCACACCCATACTTTTCGGCCATTTTTTCAAAATGCCCTCTCATTGCCTCGGTTTGCGTGCCACATCGGCCGTTCTCCATTTTCGATGTGCCTTATATCGCCGGATTCAGTTTTCCGCGCTCATGATGATGCTTGAGATCATTTCTCGCTCTCACCTTTATATTTTTCGGGCATTTTTTTCCACGCCCCCTTGTTACCTCGGTTTGCGTGCCGCATCGGCCGTTCTCCGTTTCTGACAATCCTTATGTCACCGGATCCAGTTTTCTGCACAGATGACGATGCTTGAGACCTTTCCTCGCCCTCATCAATCCATTTTTGTTCGGTATAAGTTTATCCCTTTTTCGGGCCGAACAACCCCTTTTACGAAAAAGGCACTTACGGAGTTTCTGTTAAGCTCTTTTCTGACTCCTAAAACAATGAAAAGATCGCCGAGCAATCTTGCTTCCTTTCATGCTCGCTAAACATATCTGAAAGGGCGTCTACCTGGTATAAGTTTACCCCTTTTCCGGACCTCGTAGACTAATTACGAAAAAGGTATACTCTAGTCACATCGGCTAGAAGAGTTCTCCATCCGCATCATTTTATGCTTTTTCGGGCCTTGGAGACTAAACTACGAAAAAGAACACCAATAGAGTCCACTTACCGCTTTCAGACTCTCTAAACATGAAAGCAACCAGGAGCATGCGCCGTCCTGGGCTCACAAAATCCACAGGACCGTACCATTTCAGAGCACACTTTTATCCCTTCTTGGAGCTCATTAAAACTACGAAGAAGGAATCAATGGTGCCTCTTGGCGCTACAACACATCATGTCTACTCACATAGCAGCTTCCCCATTTTGGTCGCCTTTGTTCAGAGTATTCTGCAGTATGTCACCCCGAAACTCCCTCGACAGCTACCATTAGCTTCACCCCCCCCAGAGTAAGTACATACCCTTCAAGTCCCTAAAAGATGATCCCCACACCTACAAGTCAGTTCCCTACGCTGCCAGGTCAACCACGTCATCATGCTCTGAACAAAGGAAGTTTGAGTCTACCCATTTTTGACCCATTTATTTCCCGTTCCCACAAGTATGTCAGTCCTACCATCAGTACTACAACACTTCGGTTCTATACCTCGTGCTCCTATCAAGGAATCATCATTGCCTTGTTAGTTGTTGGTCTCCCTCTGTCGACGACAACCACACTGATTCCAGAAGATAGACCTAGAGGTCCCTGTGTCTTGGACTCATTACCATTTATGATGAGTGCCTACGAATCATTTCGAGAGGAATCCTCAGTGCCTCTCCAAATGGTTGTTTCTCACATGCTCGACTTCAACACCTTGATCGCATCGTTGAGACTCGCACAGGGTATTGGTCCGTTCAGTTATTAGTCGAAGACCCCGGATACCACCTGACTCCTCCACATTTGAGAGTCTACCTATGGATACAACCAGTTACATTTTTTCTATACATATCCGGGTTGCGTATGGTGACACTATTCAGATGTACCCCAGTTTTATACTCCCTCGAGTATACAGATACAAATACTTCCCAGAGATGGCTCACAGTCTTTGAGTCCCTACAGATGTTGGACACCTTCAGTTTCAGCAGTTCAACAGTTATTCCAGTGTATCAGTTATTGAGATCAGCCATGATCATGAGTATATCCCACAATAATGTCCCCTCTGGACCATTATGATGTACCAGTATATTTCTTCATGTATTAGATCCCCCTTCTTGGGACTAATTGTTTTGTATATGTCTTGATACGAGCATGGGAATGCCCGCCTCATCCTTTATCAGAGATTATACCTCATTCATATTGAGGCCATGTAATATTTTTTGTTTTTTTGCAGCTTCCAAGGGCCGTGGCTCCAGTCTCCAACCGGTCTCTTCTCTCCCCTAAACCCCAGAAAAAAGGACAAAGAACTATGATGTCTATCGGCCATACGATGAGCTCCTGCCCTCACACATCAGGGGGCAATCTGTTAACACCTAAAAAGTGCTCACTAGCTCATTCCCTTACTCACATGACCCATTTGTCCACTTTTCCACCATCTGAGCCTCTGAAACCAACAAAAGGTCATCAAAAGACCTTAGTACACCCCTTTTTCCATTAAAAAAGATTATTTTTTCCAAAATAGCATAAAAAACCCTAAAAAAGGGTCCAAATTCCCAAAAATATTAAAAAGGGAATTAAAATATTATTTTTATTCAAAAAAAAGGAAAAAGGAGGGAAAAGTACCTAAACCATGTTGGTCAATACCATTTGGTTTCCACAAAACCACAAATGGTATTTCCCACCACCAAAACCTATAAAAAGGTGGTAGGGGCTCCTCATTATACATCCATCCATTATCTCATCCTTATGCTGCTGAAATCTCCCCTGAGCATTTTAGCCATTGCAAACCACATTGGAGAAGAGACCATTGGAGATTGGAGTTGCTCATCCTTGGAGCCATTCAACCTCACCATTAGAGGTATTGATTCCGCAAGCACTTGCTTGCACCATTCTTTCAATACAAATTCTTTATTTTATATGTTCTTGTTCTTGATTTTAAATTATTTTTGTTATTTGCTTAATATCTTTGCTTAGATCCATGAATAGTCTTGTTTATTTAGTTTCTTGTTTTTATTTCTATTGAAACTGCTGCTACTAGTTAGCAGGTGCCCATAGCACTAAGCCTGGTTGCAAAACCGGGCCAACAATTGGTTCAACACATTCTCGGTATTTTTCTCTTGAAGTGCCCAGGAGAGATCACTAACAAGGGAAAGTTCTTCCAAGTTCTCATCCCCGAAAGGACAATCTAACCAAAACAGGTTTTCAGTTACTAGTTGTGCCGGTGGGTATAAAGCTAGTTTTCTTGTAGATAACCCATCATATATAATCATCTCTCCATCCCTACATCCTATAAATGCATTGGCAGTAGCCAACCAAGGTCTTCCCAAAATAATGGGATGACCTTTGGAAGGGTATTTTGATTCTATGACCATGAAGTCCATGGGATATTCCCATGAAGCTATTGATACAATGATTTCATCTAAGACCCCAGCAGGATGCACCATTGTGCGATTTGCTAATTCTAGCATTGTTGGGGTAGGGCAGAGGAACTATCCTAAATTAAGAGTTTCTAAAACTATGGTAGAAATCAGGTTAATAACATCTCCTAGATCAATATGTGTTTTTCCTATGGCGGTGTTATTGATGATAACAGTCACCACAGGGTTTCCTGGATTTGAATACTTTGGGGGTCTAGGTTGGTTTGCTATCCAATCTGACATTTCACCTATTACATGAATCGTCGGAGGGTCTTTCTGTTTTTTACCTAGTCTCTTAATACAGAGTTCCTTTATTACTTTACTATAGATCGAGATATCCTTAATGGCTTGTAACAAAGGGATCTTAATGCAAATATTTTTCAATTAATTAATGATATCATACTCTGGATAAGTTACAGGTTTTTCTATTACTAGACGCTCCGGATATGGGGGTGATTTTTCTCTTGTAATTACTTCTTTATGTGAATGGTTGTGTGTTGAATATTTAGGAATAACCACATCTTCAAGAATGGAATCATTCAAAAATTCATTAGGTATGTTTCCTTCTTCATCCTCTTCTCGGATAACAACTGATGACTTAGGCTAATCTTGCAAAACTCTTCCAGACCGCAGTTGAATCTCATGTATTGGTGTGATCGAAATGACATATGATGGAAGAGGTAGCAACCCAATGTTATTAAGAGCTTGGGTTGGTTTGTTGTTAGGGTTCGGTATCGGTTGTGCAAGTAATATTGTGGGTCTTGGAGGGTTCATGTTCTGGAAATGGTGAGGCTGATTTGGGATAGGGTGTAGTGAGGGAGGTACAAATATAGGAAAAATTTGCTGAATATTAGGTGGGTAAGGATAGTTAGGCATAGGAGGAGGTGGTTGAGCATAAGCTTGTCATCTCCATTCGCATGGCCATTGTTGTTGTTGAGCATTCTGAGGAGGGTACTGAGGTGGCTAATTTTTCCAACCTGAAGTGTTCCATTGTTGAGAAGGTTGATAAGGATAGTAATAGGGTGGAATTTGTGATGATGGATCTTGATATGATGATTGATCTCTAGGTTTCCAAGGCCTCCTAGATGATTCACCAAAGTTTCCACTCTTATACACAACTTGCAACCCAGGTAACGATGGACAATTATTAGTCGGATGTTCTTCTGTAAAAATGTGACAAACTGAAACATTGTTCAATGGACATTCTCATTGGGGATGTTTAGTTCTACACCTAGGACAGAAAACACTCATTCCTACATGCTCTTCATGTTGCCTCTTTTTAGCTTGTAATGCATCCAATTGAGAACCCATGGATCCTAAGATATCTGTCTTGAAATTTTCTAATAGGTTTCCCAACTCTACCCTTGTAACTCCCCCATGACCGGATGTGTTTTATTTTAGGTTCCTAGCATAAGATTCTCAAAAGTGTCTTCCACTTTTCCCCCCTGCTCCTAGAGTAATTCCTACATAGCTCACAAATCTGTGAAAAAGGCTTATGAGAGATGTCTCTTGCTGCCATGAGATTAAGGTTTTCTAAGAATTCTTCTGAGATTCCCTTGAGGAAGAGTGTTCTTACTGCATCTTCTTGAAGATCAATATATTTAGATTTATGTAACACACAGTTAAATATTACGAGATAGTCTTCTAGGCTCTCATCTCCAAGCTGTTGTATTTTGAAAATATCATTGTGAGAGTCCTTAGGTCTACAGTAATCCTGATATTTCCGTAGGAACGCAATCTTCATGTCTTCCCAAGTTCTAATACTAGATTCTCCTAACCCCATGAACCATCGAAGAGAAGAATCTTTTAATGTGGCAGGAAAGAGTTTTAGCTTTTGGCCATCTCGTATGTAATTATAACTCCTACACAAAATGTCAAATTCAAATAAGAATGTACCCGGATCCTCACTACTCTTCCCATAAAAGGTTGGTAGTGAGGAAGGAGGGACGTTTTTCATAGTTAAATCTTGTGCAGTGTCTACGATAGGGAACCCGAAGGTACCTTCAGTTCTAACCTCTCCTTCTCCTTCATCCTGTTGGACATGAACTTCATTTTCATCCTCCATGAATATCCGATTTCCAAAGAGGGTGTACTTAGGTGGTTCCTTTCTTGGTGAATAAGGGATGTCCCAACGTTCCGTTTCAGGGAAAATATTTCTCTTTTTAAGAGAAGAATTATCAGCTATGTGGGAGTCCCTTTTTGAAGGTCCTACTGTTGTTGTCTCAATCTGTGAGATAACTATGTTCAAATAATTCTCAAAAAGAGCATCGACTTGTGCAAAATATACTAAGTTTGGACCACCTACTATTGAAAAAGTAGTGTCTTTGGGTTTTTGGACTAATGGAGGGTTGGGAGGTTCTGAAGTGTTATCCTTTTGAGTTTCCTCTTGCCTAAGTTTAGTCTCAATATGAGCTTGAGGTTCCTGTGGAATTTCTTTATGAACATAATTTTTTGATTTCCCTATGGTTTCCCCTAATTGATTTCCAGAAAGGATTTCCTTTGATTTCCAAGTAGGACTATCCCCTTTAGGTCTCTTCCGATACCTTTCTGCTGAGTTAGTAGTTGGGGTGGCATGCCGCACATATAGGTTAGTAGGAATATTAGCAGGGATTTTAGTAGAAAGGCTAGTTTTAATAAATCTACCCATTGAGTCTCTAGACCTATTCATGAAAACAAACTATAACAAAAATAAATTGTAACTGCATCACTACTACTGCTAGGTTTTGGGGATGCCTGTTATAACAGATGCACAGGTTCTTACCTCTCGTCTTACCGCTCACCCGCCACCAACCTATTTCTACATTTCAAAGCGGAAGATTCAAATCTATAATTGAGTTCTACCTATCTACAACTGAGTTCTACCTATCTACAACTCCCCGACAACGACACCAAAATGTTGAGGCGTATTTACTGTCTTAAAGAATCACCAAAATATTTAATTATTGACCAGGGTTGGTAATCTTAGAGTTGTGGCACAGTATATGCTAAGGTAGAATGGGACCTAAGTTTCGGCTCGGCATACCTTAGAAAATGTTTAATAAAGAAAAGATCGAAAGATATTTCAAAATGAAAAACTGAGTCAAACTTCAGAAATACAACAAATGAACTAATTAAACCTAACTAAGCCAACATATTAGAATAGTATCAAGCTATACTACTCTACTCTATGGATAATAACTGAAAGATATAAAATGACAATGTTATTCTAGGAAGCAAGACTAAATAAAAAATAGAACTACTTTGATGAACTTTAAAACTATTGATTAAACCTCTAAACTAGGAGTTAAAAACAATTTTAAATGAGTTCAGAAACCTATCTACGAGATCATTCAAGTAACAACTAATTATGAAACAAAGAAATTAAAGCAAAACTACAAATGACTAAGTGAATTCAGCAACTACTTATGCATTCAATTAATATTTCAAGACTACACTAACCTACCTAATTTCATTCTCCTTGGGGATTCTGAGGAAGTGTATCAAATGTAATAGGAATAGGAGTGAATGTATCGAAGTGTATTTCAAATGTGACAAGGAAGCAAAATGGAACTAAATTTAGTTTAACTTCTACAAATAAATTCAAACTAAATATTGTCCAACTACAATTAACTTTAAACATTATCACCTATCTTCTATCCATAAGAAATTGACTTGGAACTAATGAAATCTAGAAGCAAGTAGAAAACTTAATAAAGATATTTGCTTGAACTGAATTTGATTTGGAAGCAAGTAGAAAACTTGATAAAGATATTTTATATAGCAACAAGCAGAAAACTTGATAAAGATATTTATTTCTGAACCAACTCCTATTCTATGAACATCTTCATTATCGGTGTGAACGGGAAAACTAATCGTATGCTTAACGAAGAACTATTGAAATTAAGATAACTTGGAGAATGAAATTATTAAACCTAATATGATATTAATCTTAATGACATATGATAAACTACACTAAGAATGAAACTGATAAATTCTGTAACATTAAAGAATTAATGAACCAGACATAAGAGAAACATAACTTGTAAAGCAACTAAAGCAAGGTTAAGGAAAGATAGAATGAAAAAAAAGGATGATGACAAACTTAATTGAAACTCTAAGTGGTGTAAAACAAGATCTTAATTACATATAAGGTGGATGATTTAAAAGCAAGAAATATCATAGTTTGAAGACCTAAGAAACTGGATTCTAAATAAGCACAAAAACAAGGAAGAAAGTATTAAGGTCCGAATGACAATCCGGATGGCTGTACGAATGACATTTCAGATGGAGGAAAAACCATTTAAACTAAGGAAGGAAGCATTTTGAATGATCTTAATGTTAGTTGACTGGTGCATATGAACCTACACTGCAAGGAAGCAATGAATAGAGTGTTTAGGAGCTAAGATAACAAGAAGTAACCTATTCTAATCATTGTTTAAGGGATGAACTATTTCTATGGCATAAGAAAACAAAACCGAAATAAATAAAACTAACCTACAGCTACATGAAAGAAACTAATAGAACTAATTCTAATTACTAATGAACTTGGAATGTAAAGCTAACTAAACTCTAAGTGTTTGTAAATACATAACTAAAAACAAACTAAGAAACTAAACGATTTAAGCAAACTAAGCAAACTAAACATGACCGGTCATTAATTACATTCTAGAAATATCATCAATATGAACAAAAAATAAGATATACATTACATAAAATAGAGGTATCATTTACATAAGTGACAAAACAACATATAAATTATAAGACAAAAATATCATATACAAAATGAATACATAAATTATTTAAATAACACAACTTATTTGCAGAAGACAAAGACAAATTATATACATAGACGAAAGACCACTGGTTGTTGAGGGGCCCTTCTTAGCAATCATAGGCTGTGCCTTAATCAATCAGTCACCACGCATGCTACTGAGCTCCCATAAAACTAGAGCAGAGTTGTATTAAATTGAAAACACGTTACAGCGTTGCTGTGTCTACTTGCAACTAAAAAACTAGAAACTAAGAGACTAAAAGGACTAACTCAGTGTCTCAGTCACGAAGATGTCTATATATACAGAGTTACAATTGGGAGATAAAGTCGACCCTTCAGTGGTCTACTGCTCTAATAATAGGCAGTCTTAATGCTAGAAAATGGCTCTGCTTAACAACTCATGACAGCACATGGCCAAGGAATGACCCCATAATTGTTTACGACAACGCACAGAGCATCTACCAGGTTCCTTTGTGTTGGTTTACTTCATGTGCTTGTTGAGACATTGATCCTCTGTTGATGTGGGAAGAGAGATGTGCTATCGAGCTTAGCATGCATGAGAGGGAATCTTCCAGAACACCAGCTCATGCACCATAAGGGCCACGTTCTAAATAGAACCCATGTGACAGTTTGTTTTCTAACAGCCCGAGAATATCTCAACCAACGATCTCGCGGGTTGGATGCGGGACGGAACGATGGGATGAATGCGGTTGATCGTTTGCATCGTGAATACATGTCTGAATGGAGGTTCGTTTGAGAGCCATAACCTATGAAATGAAATATATTTTCCAAGCAAGCCAAGAAATATCAAATAAACATCAATAAATCACAACATGATGATTTTTACCCAAAATTCATATGATGTGTGAATATATGCATACCTGATCTGTTTGACGATCTGAATGGCAGAAAGAATAACTTATTAGATAAAAAATGGTGAAAATGACGCCTATCAGAGTGTGTTTGATGATCAAAAGTGGTGATAAAATGGACACCATCAGTTGGATGAGTGAGTGAATGAATAGAATGAGACACACTCACTCTCTATTTATACAAAACTTAACTTGCCTTTAATTCTAGATGGGCCAACTTCCTAAGGAAGCCTAATAACCCACTCACATGACACAAGCAGGGCCGACCCCACACTAGTGGTCTAATAACCCATCGAATATAAGTTGCGAAACTTGCAACACTTGCGACACTTACAAATACAAATGACAACACTTATGATTGGAGGAATAATACATATCTATCATGAATATAATAAAGTACAAGTGTAATACATAGAAGAATATCTTCCAAAGTTACAAATACATCAACACTCCCTCTTAGCTAGGAAGGTATTCTCTAGACACAGGTCATCAATACATATCGGCACAAGTCTTCAATTCTGGAGTTGGATCATTGTCACTGGATCATGGAGCATCATTGTCACTACTGTTGTACTCGTCATCTCGATCACTAGGCTATCTCTCAATTATTCTCGTCATAGTAAGTTCTACAGAGCCAACCCTTTTTCATGTTGGATGTAAGCCTAGCCTCCTGTAGGTCTTCATCATCTCTGTGAGCTGGACATCCTGTGGAATCCTCAGGACTGATTAAGTGCGTAAAAAAAACCTAGCAAGAGCATCCCAGGATTGATTAAAAGCTTACTGCTCAACCTATCAGATCTCCCAAGGAGATATTACATGTGACCTCACAAAACCTAGCAAGAGCATCCCAGGACTGATTACGTGCCCAACACAACCTGCAAGATCTCCCAAGGAGCTATTATATGCGACCATGCAAGAAAAACCTAGCAAGAGCATCCCAGGACTGACTACGTGCCCAGCACAACCTGCAAGGTCTCCCAAGGAGTTATTATATGCTGCCAAGCAAAACCTAGCAAGAGCATCCCAAGACTGATTACGTTCCCAACACAACCTGCAAGATCTCCCAGGGTGAAATTAAATGCCACGGACAAAACCTAGAAAGATAATTTTCCATATCTCCCAAGGATCTATTATATGCCATAGGAAAAACCTAGAAAGAGTATCTGCAAACTTCATAGGGCGCTATTATATGTCCCTCTAAGCAAAACCTCGAAAGAGAATTTGCCAGATCTCCCAGGGAGCTATTATATGCCATAGGAAAAACCTAGCAAGAGTACCTGCAAATCTCCCAGGGCTCTATTATATGCTTATCCGCACAACCTGTCCATGGCCACAGAGTATCATCCTGATACTCATGGTCCACCTGATCATCCTCGCACGAAGCATCATCCTGATGCTCATGATAATTCTGATCATCATCATACAATACATCATCTTGATGCACATCATCATCACATGATAATCCTAGTCATCGTCCCAGCATCGTCCTGATGCATATCATCTGGAGCATCATCCTTATGCTCATCACACAACGCTTACATCCACAACCATGGGAAGGATCCTCCTCCCACCATGCTTGGAATGGATCCTGCAAATCTGTCCCATCACTTCTTTCTCAAAGTATCTTCTATTTGAAGAACACCAAGCCTCTCTCTGAAGTACTCGAACTTCACTCTGGCTAGCGGTTTGGTCAACACATCTGCAATCTGCTCATCTGTCGCAACATACTAGAGCTTCACTGCTCCTCTCTGCACCATATCCTTGATATAGTGATATTTGATCTCGATGTGCTTCGACCTGTCATGGAACACCGGGCTCTTTGTCAACTTCACACAACTCTGGTTGTCACAATAGATACAGGTAGCATCCAACTAGAGATCAAATAAATTAGGCAATATCTTCCTTAGCCATACTGCCTCACAACTAGCCGAACAAGATGCAACATACTCTGCTTCGGCTGTACTCAGTGCTATGCAAGATTGCTTGCTGCTAAACCAAGAGATCACACTTGATCCCATACTGAAGAAGCACCCCGAAGTGCTCTTCCTATCTGCAACACTACCTGCCCAATCTGAATCAGCATAACCCTCCAGGTTAAAATTTTGATTCGCATCATACTTGAGCCCATAATCAATTGTACCCTTTAGGTACCTCAGAATATGTTTTACAGCAATCAGGTGAACATGTTTAGGATCTGTCAGAAACTGGATCAAGTTGTTCACAGCAAAGCAAATATCTGGTCTCGTGCTCGTCAGGTGCATCAAGGACCCAATCATCTGACGATACATCGTGGCATCAACCGAATTTGATGAAGCATCACTCAATAGCTTCAGGTTCGATGCCATAGGTTTCGCCATGGCCTTGCAGTCCATCATCCCAAATCACTTCAGGATCTCTACTGCATACTTCCTTTGTCCAAGGAAGATTCCATCTGCACTCTGCCACACCTCCATACCTAGAAAGTATTGCATCATACCCAAGTTCTTCATCTCGAACTCGGCAACAAGCTTCCTCTTTGTGTTGGAAATCAATCTATCCTCTCCTGTCAAAAACAGGTCATCCACATACAATAGGAGTATCACTGGATTGCCTTCCTCAACCTTGTAGTAAAGGTTGGAATCCACTTTACTCTTAGTAAAGCCTAAACTGGACAAGAAACTATCTATCCTGCCATACCATTTCCTAGGTGCTTGCTTCAATCCATACAAGGATTTCTTCAATATGCACACATATGACTCTCTGTCATGTGTCTCGAAACCAAGTGGCTTCTCGACATACACTTCCTCTTCGACTTCACCATTCAAGAAAGTTGTCTTGAAATCCATATGGTGTATCTTCCATTTCATCACTGCAGCCACAACAAGTATTGTTCTAATGGAAGTGTATCTGGCTACAGGAGCAAAAGTCTCTTCATAATCTATCCCCTCCTTCTGGGAGAATCCACAAGCTGCAAATCTTGCCTTGTATTTCTCTATGCTACCATCTGCAGTATGCTTGATCTTATAGATCCACTTGGAAGTCACAACAAACTTCCCTTTTGGTCCTGGGACCACATCCCAAACATCATTCTTCATGATCGACTGGTATTCCTCGACCATGGAATCTTTCTGTTCTTTCTTTTCCGTTGCTTCTTCATAATTGGAAGGTTCTTTGTTCATAATGTCACAGAGTAAGGCAACATAGCTGGTGTGTGATCTTGTCCTTTTTCTTTCTCTGTGTTCCTCCTCTGGAATACCATACCTTTCTACATCTTGGATGAGCTCTCTATCCCATGCAGGTTTCCTCTTGTGAGAGTTCTTCTCACGGGGTAGATCTACAGGTTCTTGTCGATCTTCTATTTCACGATCCACTTCTGGTATTGCTTCATTCATGGAGGTGTCTTGTGTTCTGGGTATCCTTGGTTCTTCATAGTCTTAAACAGGTGTCTTCCTTGATTTGATGTATGCTGCGTTTTCATCAAAAGTCACATCCCTCCTGATGTCAATCTTCTTGAACCTTGGAAAGTAGATTATGTATGCCTTTGAGCTTTCACTGTACCCCACAAATATACCCTTCTTTCCTGAAGGATATAACTTTGTCCTCTTTTCTTTTGGAACATGTGTATATACTGGACAACCAAATATTCTGAGATGGCTAATGTCTGGTCTCTTACCAGATAAAACTTCTTCTGGTGTCTTGTTGTCAAGTATTTTGTGTGGTGTTCCGTTTTGTACATATACCGTTGTTCTTGCTGCTTCTTCCCATAGGTGCATGGGTATATCTTGGTCATGAATCATTTCCTGTGCTCCTTCCATGATTGTTCTATTCTTCCTTTCTGCAACCCCATTTTGTTGTGGATTGTAAGGAGTGGTCAACTCCCTCCTAATCCCTGAATCACTGCACAACTTCTTGAAGTCCCCTGAAGTGAATTCTCTGCCATTGTCAGATCTAAATGACTTGATTTTCTTATCAGTTTGATTTTCTATCAAGGCTTTGAATTCCTTGAACTTATCAAACACTTCATCTTTGTTCTTCAAGAAATAAACCCAAGTCTTCCTAGAGAAATCATCAATGAAAGAAATAGAATATACATACCCACTCAGAGAACTGGATGACATTGGTCCGCATACATCGGAGTGGATAATATCCAAGATTCCTTTTGCTTTGCTTCCACTACTTGGAAATGCCTTCTTTGTGTTCTTTCCTTTTGCACATCCTTTGCAAACACCTTCATGCTTTGACTGGATTTCAGGAAGTCCTTCTACTGCTTTGTTTGCAATTGGTAGTTCCCTATAGTGCACATGAGCAAGCCTTCTATGACAAAGTTCACTTGGCTCCATGGATTCATGTACCATGGCATATTCAGGTTGTCCCTTCAATTTGTACAATCCCCCCTCTTTCTCTCCAATCACTACTGCATCATCTATGGTCTTACCTTCTGGCCACATAAGTACTTGGCCATCCACAAATGCAACTCTCATCCCTTTTGAATCCAAAGATGATATGGAGAGAAGGTTCTTCTTGAGTCTAGGTACATATAGAACATCTTGCATCTTCAAAGACTTCCCAAATTCTAACTTGTAGGAGGTTTCACCACTTCCTTTTATAGGGTATTGATAGTCATCCCCAAGTTTCACCTTATGAGGTGACTCATGTTCAGATAGGTCCATAAGAGATTCTTTGAATCTCGTCATATGTTTAGAATCCCCACTATCAATAAGCTAATCATTACACCCATGTGTAACAGTACCTATGAGAGCAAAGATTAGAACATATTCATCGTCACTTGAAGAATCTTCACTTTATTCTCTAGCCTTCTTTCTGGGAGGCTCATCATCCTCAATAGCATGAGCATGATATCTCTTCTTGTTGTTCTTCTTCTTACTATTGTTGAAGTCTCTTTTGTTCTTTGGATACTCTCAGGAAAAGTGTCCCTTCTCATTACATGTGAAGCATCTTCCATGAGAGGTGTCTTTCTTAAAGTTCTCCCTTTGATGATGGTGAGAAGATTTCTTGGTATTAGGTTTCTCCCTCTTGAACTTACTTCTTCTGGTGTGAGCAGTGAGAGCTTGGTCTTCACTTCCCATCTTTTCTTCTCAGGCCACAAGTCTAGCTTCTTCTTGTGAAGATTCCTCCCATAGTCTACTGAAATAGATCAATTTATTTCTTGCACAAATACCTTGGATGAAGGACTCCCATGACCTAGGTACACCATTCAACATGGTCATGAAAATTTCTCCATTCTCCACTACTTCATCCATAGCTTCAAGTTGTTTCTTGATTTGAGAGACCTTAGCAAAGTAGGATTGGATGGTCTCTCCAGTCTGAAACTTTACCCCTTCCAATTGATTCCGTAGAGTCATGTTCCGATTTATATTCTTTTCTTCAAACAACTTGGTCAATGAGTCAAACATCTCCTTAGGTGTCTTTAGAGAAGACACATGGGGTATGAGATGGTCTTTTATAGAATCAACAATGATTCTCTTGGCTTTGATCAAGTTCTTCTTGTGTAAGGCCTTAGCCTCATCTCCCTCTAGAACTAGAACCTCTTCTTTTATGTAGGTGTCCAAATCATTTTCTTCTAGGATTAACCCAATCCTATACTTCCATGCTCGGAAGTTGTCAACTCCTTCAAGATTATCCTCAAGCTTGGTGTGGTGAGACATCTTAATGAGAAACTCAAATGGAAATAAAAGATTTAGGTCTTACCACTTGATTTGCTGAAAACTGGATCTGGAGATGGATTAGGGTTTGTTAGAGAAACCCTAAAAATTCAAACTTTGAATTCCAAACTTTTGAAAGGAGGGAAAGATGCACCTTGCTAAGCTGATCAAGATGGTATCCTTCAATTTTGAAATCTGCAAAATTTTACCCCTCAAAATTGCCTTTGAAACTTCTCGATCTCTTGGACAAAATCCCGAACTAGGGTTTGATAATGCTCGTGGTTCTACCCAGCCAAAAAGTTCGATCTTTTCCTCTAAAGTTCAATTTTTTTGTGGAGCATCCAGCCGTGGTCATAGATTCAAAAATTTTCAACTTTTACAGAAACCCTAATTTTCCACCTTTTCGATCAAAATCCCGAACTAGGGTTTGATGAGGCCCGGGGTTCTCCCCAACCAAAATATTCGATCTTGGTCTCTAAAATTCAATTTTCTTGAGGAGTATCCTGTCATGGTCTCGGATTCCAAAAAATCCAACTTTCTCCGAAACCCTAATTTCCCACAGCAGTGACGGGCCAAAAACTGAAAGTGCTCAGAATTGAATTTTGTCTCGACAAAAAGATGCCCCCTTGCAAGGAGAGTCATCCTAGCCTCCTTCCTTTGATGATCTAAGGAGAGAAACCCAAATATTAAGAATCCCTAGCTTCCGCAGCTGCACAGTGTCTTCTTCTTAGCACAACTTTGATACCATGTTATTTTTTCGATAAATGCATTCGAACATTATCTAGGATCCTACTAAGAGAATAACAAGCGCAACATAACAATCATCAACACAAGAGGCATAAAGTTTCCTTGGGGAAAACCAAGAAGGTGAAAAACCCCACAATTTCCTCAGAGATAGAATAAGCCCCAATACAAAGATCACAATGATCAAACCCAAAGATAGATAACTCCAGCAGCTGCTACTCCTCCACTTGTGCGCACTCCTATCTCAACTAATGTGAGTTGGATGAGTGAGTGAATGAATAGAATGAGACACTCACTCTCTATTTATACATAATTGAACCTGCCTTTAATTCTAGATGGGCCGACTTCCTAAGGAATCCTAATAACCCACTCACATGACACAAGTAGGGTCGACCCCATGCTGGTGGTCTAATAACCCATCAAATATAAGTTGCGACACTTGCAACACTTGTGACACTTACAAATACAAATGAAGACACTTCTGATTGGAGGAATAATACATCTCCATCATGAAATTAATAAAGTACAAGTGTAATACATAGAAGAATATCTTCCGAAGTTACAAATACATTAACAAAAGGATTGTAGGGCATATGACTTGCTGTAGGAGAGGACTGTAGATACATATTTTATGAAAGGGGAGGAGCAACCCCCGACATAGCAGCAACCAAAATATCACCAACCGCAACTCCATTATAGCTAGTTGCAGCTGGTTTACAGTCAACCCCCGCTGTAGTACGACCAACCATAGTATCAAACTGCACAATATACCCAACTGCGAGGAGGATTCGGAGGAGGATTCCGCAGAGGTGGAGGTGTTGACTGAGGAGGAACCTTTGGACGAGGTTAATGCTATAATAGTGGTGAAGTCAGGCATTATCAGAGAGATTGTCAGATCTGATTTCCATGGTGTACATATTCCAGTGCACCAGACCACGGTGTGGAGGACTTTCGCCAGCTGATTGCGAAGGTGAGAAATAAGAACCCACCCCAACCTTAGCCGAATCCAAATCAGGGTCCAAATCCACCTCCTAACGTACAAAATATTTTGGCAAAAATAAGAAGTTGACAAGAGAATGTTGCAGTAGTTACCAGGGTAGGAGCTGCGAGATGAGAAGACAGACCACAGTCGAGTGTCCAACCGACAGTGAGAAAGAAAGTCCGACTGGATGTGGAAACAAAAAGGGAGAATTTATTGGAAGCGCAAGAGACAATGAGGCGGATGAGACAACCACATACTAAAGAGTCCACCTATGACATGTCGCCGATATTCAACACGACGATTTCACAGAGCCTTGCTAGAGAGCTTCTTAGAGTTGGCACAATATTAGGATGCATTAAAAGATATAGCTAGCTTACTACATCGACAGGAGGACGAACGAAAAATTCGAACAGTAAACTAACTGCATACGAGGAAGACTGGGAAAGACATGAGGATGAATGCGCAAATTGGCGTATCCGACATCAACAATATTATTCTCGTCTTGGGGTCATCTTTAAACATCTTGACAAACCAGACATGGGAGGTAATGGGGAAACCCTAACTGCAATGGTCCCCCATACAACTTCGATTATCGAACTAGAGTAAGGTCACATCGATTGGCCGATTGTGTCATATCCTAGATGAGATAGAGGGCCTGGAGACCTATGCAGATTTTGATGTGATAGAGATAGTCGACAATACCAGCCCCTATCTGGTGCTGATAGGAATAGACTAGGAAATGGAGAAACATGCCATCATCAGATTTAAGAAAAGGACCATGTCATTTGAGAATCGTGACATGAGGGTAGTCGCACCCCTGGATGCAACATAAGGACAACGGTATGTCGACCAATGCGGGATGAATTCACCATGTTATAACCCAATATTTCACTAGGTTGTGGCGGGAAAGACCATGGGGTAACTGTTGCAAACCAATCTTTAGTGGATGGAAACTAGCCTTTCCAACTACAGGGAGGGATCTCCCTTTGGGCCTTCCAACAACGAGATGTATCTTAAAGATGGGATGGGATATCGGTCAAAGTGGTGGCTAGACCTTCAAACAATGAATTAAGAACAGGAGGACAGTTGGAAATTTAGTCAACTTCGATGGGTTACTATCATCAATGGCAGGTTTGGGCCGTGATTGCAGGAGCAGGAGGCAAGGTAGACATGGTTCTTTCACGTCAAAGTGATCAACAAATGGAGGTAGAGGAAGGAGACAAGTTCAGCTACAAGGCTAGAGCATTTAAGAATGAATTCTAGCTTGCAAGTTCAAGAGGAAAAGGGTGGAATACCTAGTCATATGCATCTGGAGCATGTGGGCATGAATTCCAGACCATGTAATCTTGATCTTTAGGTACTGTAGAAGTAGACAATTAATGGAAATACAAAGCAAGAACACATACACAAGAAATAACAGACATCAGAAACCACAAAACAGGAATCTCAAGCTTCGAAATCAGGTTTGCTCATTGAATTAAGAGGCCGCATTTAGTACATCACAGAGTAGTAATCTCTCTAAAACAAAAACTTCCAACCTTTTGGTCTACTTCAAACGTTTCCTTTATAGGCTTACAAACAAAAAAATATCCCAACTGATTCAAAACAACTTGTACTGGTAATGATGAAGTTGTTCGAGTTGAGCCACACGAATCAACAACCACCGATTCTATCATGTGTGGAGGAGAAGAACTACCTGTGCTGGAAGTGCACCATTCGGCCATGGAAACCACATGCTCATCCATCATCTATGGCCGTTCAGGTTTGATCGAGATTGGTAACAGAAACATGCCCCTTCACCACTCCTGGGCATGCCATTTCCTTGTAAAAGTCTCCATTTACCGCGACGGTAATCTCAATCCACAATTTTATTTCCGGAATGGTGCTTCCGCAATGGGCCTTTCCGCAACGGGCCTTTCTACAACCTGCAATAAGCCATGTGTCATGCAGGGATTGGTCTTCTAACCTCGTGATTTTCTGGAGAACTATATTTCTGCAATCCGCAATCCACAATGCGGGATGTGGGATGCAAAAACTTACTTTTTGTGTTTTTGAAGATGATCTTTCCACAATCCGCAATCTGCAATGCGGAATACGGGGTGCAAAATTCATCCGATCTTCTTTTGGTTGTGGAAGAAGCTCTTACTGCTAGTTTTTCTTGCGGAAGGGCCCTTCTGCCTTGTATTTTCCCATTTTCCCACTGCGGCTCGGTCATTTGGCTTGGATTTGTTTGACACTTAGCCAATTTTGGGTTTACTGATTCTTTATTTGATGCAATAGTGATCCGAATTTTAGGGGGCATATGGTCTAATGTCGGATGTATAAGCCATAAAAGTATTAAATTGAGAGGCCACCCTCTCTCATCCATGGTATTTGGTAGCACATAGTTTTGGCCCATGGTATGGTCTCAAGACACATTGTAATAATGCTATATAAAGGCCTAGCAAGCCTTCTCATAATAACAAGTTACTCATTTGGTTTCTCTCCTATTTTCTATTGTTCATTGTGAGATTAATTAGATTTGAGTGACTTATTAGTAATTAGTTTTAGAGGTGGGGCTCCTCTTTGAGCCTCACCTCCCATTCACTTCATATGTTTTTGTTCATGCTTATTCTTATGCAATATTAGAGTTTTCATGTGAATTTTATGACAGATTTGCATGCTTAATCTCCTCCTCTCTCGGCATTCAAGCATTCCGGTTCTCAGCTTCCAAGATCCGGATCAATGGTATCAGAGTGGGTATGCTCTCCATCAGGACAAGATTTTGAAGCATTATGCGGGTTCAACAGAGGTTCCACAACCTCTACAACAACCCATGCTTCTCTACAAACCCTTGGCATCTTTATACTCAACAGTCTCACATTCAGCAAACTTTGAACAGTTTCCATGGGATTTACAGGACATTTTAGAGGCTCTACCATAGCTCATCAGAAAGGTATTTCCGTCAGCTCAAATGGGTATTTCACAGAATTTCCTTTCGTTTCCCGGTTTGTGAGATATGCTTGTTTGAAGTAGCAAGTGTTTGTACATAATGTTGCTGGACGTACAACAACTTTAAACAGGTACTACAGACTCCAAAGAATGTCTCAAAGGCTCTTCCATATCTCATTGGAAATCTCTTTCCGTCATCTAAAATGGGTATTTCACGGAATTTCATTTCATTTTCTGGTTTGTGAGATATGTTTGTTTGAAGTAGTACATATTTGTACACAATGCGGTCGGACGTACAACAACTTTAAACAAGTGCTATAGACTCTACAAAATGTCTTTGAGGCTTTACCATAGCTCATTGGAAATCTCTTTCTGTCAGCTAAAATTGGTATTTCATGGTTTTCCATTTGGCTTTTTGGTTTGAGAGATATCATCGACTGAAGCAACATATGTCTACAAAATAGTGTGCGCGCATCTCTTAAACTTCAACAGACATTTTCTCAATCTCTGGGCCACCCCAGAGCAAGTATGTTATATGGATAGAAAGGTCTCTTCGAGATCTCAAATGGGTCTTCAATATAATTAAATTTCAGTACATGCATCAGAGGCTATGAATGGATTTGTAGCAAGACAGCAACTACACCAAAGATCATGAATTTTCAATTTTTTAAAAATCTTAATGTAATCACGGTTATGGGTCAACCACACAAAACCCATGATTATGGGTTAAGCACACAAAAACCATAGTTATGTATTGTAATCATGGTTATGGGTCAACCACACAAAACCCACGGTTATGGGTTAACCACACAAAACCCTTTTCTTCAGTGGAAACAAGCTTGTCATTGCCACCATGGTTATTTGTCAACCACATAAAACCCACGGTTATGGGTCAACCACACATAACCCATGGTTTTGAGTCAACCACACAAAACTCTTCTCTTCATTGGAATCAAGCTTGTCATTGCCATCATGGTTATGGGCCACCCTTGAAAAACCCACAGTTATGGGTCAACCACACAAAACCCTTCTCTTCATTGGTAACTAGCACATTGTAATCATGGGTCTCTTTTTAGCATGAAATGATGGGGACCATCATTTTCTAAAGGGGGAGGAATGATCTGAATTTTAGGGGGCATATAGTCTAAATTCGGATGTATAAGCCATAAAAGTATTAAATTGAGAGGCCACCCTCTCTCATCCATGGTATTTGGTAGCACATAGTTTTGGCTCATGGTATGGTCTCAAGACACATTGTAATAATGCTATATAAAGGCCTAGCAAGCCTTCTCATAATAACAAGTTACTCATTTGGTTTCTCTTTTATTTTCTATTGTTCATTGTGAGATTAATTAGATTTGAGTGACTTATTGGTAATTAGTTTAACAGGTGGGGCTCCTCTTTGAGCCTCACCTCCCATTCACTTCATATGTTTTTGTTCATGCTTATTCTTATGCAATATTATGGTTTTCATGTGAATTTTATGACAGATTTGCATGCTTAATCTCCTCCTCTCTCGGCATTCAAGCATTCCGGTTCTCAGCTTCCAAGATCTGGATCAAATAGGCCAATGTGTGACCTCGAGGCTTTGAGTGGGAGCTTTCCTTCCGATTCTATGGTGGAAACCATAATAAGTGTTAAGACACCGAAGGATGGGACAATGCTTTTAAGATCTCATAAGACTACGTCAATCCTACCGCTGATGGAGAGTTGGGATGGTAGAGTGTTAGCTCGGCCTGAATCGATTCTGATGAAGAACATAAGAACTGGAAGAACTGACTACATGAAGTATCCTTCAGAAGGTGTACACGAATCACCCAATGGCTGCGGTAGGTGGCAACAGAAGTAGAGAAACTTCCAATATACGAAGGTTTGCCTAACCTAACGTAATTTATCATTGAGTTCGAAGAAAAGGTAGCAGAACCGCAAATAATGCTGGCCTTGGAGGAAACATTAAAGGCTACACCAGCGCGATGGTGGGCAGTGCACAAGTCGACAATAAAAAATTGATCATTATGTCGACGACTAATGGAGGCTAGATTCGGAAAAGATAAAGGATATTGCGGAAGGAAGTACAGTGGACGAAGCGACCCAAGGGATCACTTGGAGGAATGTAAAAATGAAGGGGGACTAAAACCGCAACAAGAGTGGGTCCATGCATTCGTCCACACATTGGATGAGGTACCACGAAATTGGTACTTCCTAGCAGAAATGCGACATGGAATGACTATGTGGGAGGAACTAAATATCAACTTTAGCTAGACCTTCAGCTTCTTATATGAAAACCCCTTCATCGATAGTGCTCTATAGGTGGTAAGGGAGAAGCTACTTGAAGCAGTCCTAATCGAGAAACCAATGGGATTACAGTGGACTGCAACACCATATATGTTGATGGAATGGTACGATGTGACAGGGGAACCCGATGTTGAGGATGACCCACGGGCCACTTACATACTAGACTTAGAAGGAAGCCGGAATGTCGAAGCACCTAAGATACCCTTCGAAAAATTTCAACAACCATTGCACATCAAGAAAGTTAATACTGGGTTAGAGGAAAACCCAAAGTTTGCTAGCATCAGATATTATTGGGATGATGTGACAATAAAAAAAGTCACGGATCTACTACACGAATTCCAGGATCAGTTCCCAACAAATTTTTTGGAAATGAAAGGAATTTTTGGGGAACTGGGTGAGATGAAGATCCCACTGAAGCATGATGCGAAACAAGTGAAGCAGTGACTGCATAGGTTGAACCCCATATACAAGCAGCGAGAGAAAGCCGACATAGAGCAAAGGATTGGCGAAGAAGAGTCGGCTATGGCCCTATTGGGATAGCGCAAAAAAAAAAAAACATCAAGACATCAAAGATTTGTCGATCGCAGGGGACAGGGTAAGCACCGAGTGTTGAAGTTTGTAGACAGTTAGCACATGGAAGTCAAATCATACCATAATTATAGCATTCAAGCATCGACGGAAGACGATGACGATGGATGATGACTCACTTGATGGAAAAATTTAATAAATCCAGGAAAGATTCGACAAATGACTTGGTAATCATTCCTCAAAGATGCCATGACGGACATGAACCAAGCAAGTTAAGTTATAAAGTAGATGGACAGATAGAATTATGAAGATTTATTGAGCCAGAGGTGTGAATCTAGGAATTTGGAGAATCAACTAGTTAAGATAGAAGGTTCGGGAAGTAAGGAAGTTCCAAGGTAGAGAACGAAGATTAGAGGGTTGTGATGGCGCACTTCATTTCCAGCAGAAGCACCCAAGGAGCGCTAAGAGAAAGGAAGAAAAGTGTTCATGAGAAACCAGTGGATGAATATGCACAGACAATTCCGAAGGAAAGAGATGAAGTCTCCATCGAGATGTCTAAGAGAACGATAGTAGCAGGAAGAAACGTGGTCCTTCCGACCACATAAGCACCAAGGGAAAAGGCGTGCTAGCACCAACAAAGGATGATCAAATGTGCGAAAGAGATGTTCCAGAGCATTGGGCCTGTTGCACAATTTGGTGATGTCGATGAACTTTTGTCCAGGCAGAAGCAAGGGTCGAGTGCAATAGATTGCGCATAAGGGATATATGACGAAGGTTTCAAGAGATTGGAGGATGAGTTCGAGAAGTACATAACAACGACCAAGAGACTAGAGGATGAGTTCAAGAAGTACATAACAATGACCAAGAGAATGGAGGATGAGTTTGCGAAGTACACAACAACGAACCGAGTAGTACCAGAGGTGGCTCGAGGGTGAGCCACAAGTTTGTGTTGGGGGCCTTTTGGAACGGGGTTAGAGCGCATAAAGTGCGGAAACCGAAAACGACAAAGAGGGTATTTGTGGAAGAAAGGACCATTCACAGAGAATAAGGAAGCCAATGTAAGTGCAATTTATGGTTTAGTTAGGTAGAATGGGTCATTTGGACCATTTTGTAACAACTTAGTTGTCTATAAATAGAACCATGATTGTAATCCTAAGGGCCTCTAGCTAGGATCTATCTATCTATGTAATTCATCCAGTTGATCGATTGAAGACTGTGATATCTCACATCTATGTATTTTCCTGTTTTCGGAAAGTTCTGTTTTGTGTATATGGATTCACGATAAGTATCTTGGAACTATTCCTGTGAAGGTTGTACCGCAGATTTTGAGATGAGTTAATGCATGAGGATGTTCGATTATGTATCTATTTGTGTTTCTATGTTGTGAATGATGAATGTTATCTTAATGTTGCGATGTGTTTAAGGTTTTTTTGCTCTGTCGATTAATCTATAATGCGAATGTTGATTATATACTTGATTTTTTAGCATAATGCGAATACGAGATCTCTATTTTATGTAGTGATTGAGTAAGGTTTAATGCATGTCTTCTCCCTACTACAGAAATGTGGTTCCTGCAGCACCCCTTGGACATCTCGGGTGAGACCTCACTCGCTCTGCGAGTGTTGCTGGAAAGGGTAAAACCTTTCTGGGCCGATGGCTAAGGGTGTTTGGTTGGTGTTTGTTGACAGGAGTGCGAAGTGAACCCCTGTCGACATAACTGTGTCAACACTATGCACTCTTTTCATATTTGCATAGATCTTATGCATCTATTGTGTTGCTTTTAAATTTTGCCTGATATTAATTATTTTCTGCTCTATTTCTTTGAGCATCTTTGGCCCAAGCACTACTCTGAATATTAGGTTTTCCAAACTTATTGGAGTCCTGCATTTCTTTCCATACACGACCTCAAATGGACTCATTCCCAATGATACCCGATGACCATTGTTGTATGACAAGTCAACCATATGTATTTAATCTTCCCATTTGGGTGGCTTATCCACCACATACATTCTTAGCATATATTCTAGCACTTGATTTACTCTCTCCATCTGACCATCTGTTTGAGGATGATATGTTCTGATACTATTGATCTGAGTTCCCAACTCCTTGCAGAATCCCTTTCTGAAATTTGATGTGAATTTTTCATCGTTATCTAATATTATTGCCTTGGGAAATCCATGCAGCTTGAAAATTTTCTTCATGAAAACCTACATAATGTCAACAGTCTTATGCATCGACTTGAAAGGAATGAAGTGTGTTTATTTCATTAGCTTTTCCACCACCACTATGATCGAGTAATGAAGATTTGTTTTCATTGGTAGTCCTGTAATAAAATATGTTATTAGTTAAATTTGAACTTCTCCGTCCGTGACCACATTGCTCTGTGGGTCACACAAGAGGAAAAAATGGATTGAAGAGATTTACTTGACCATAGATGACCTTAATATGGATCTTATAATCATTTCCTCAGAAGCATACTTCTCTGCATATTTTTTGACATAACTGCGACCCTTATACTTTCCCACCAGCGGGTCAGCCACATATTCCTCTACGAACAACCCATGGGTGTCATTAAAATTGTTGCACTCGCTACATGAAAGCTGAGACACTCGCGAGTTACTCTCTAGTTGTATCATACCAAAGTCGCGTGTGTCTTAAGAAAAAGCTAAAAAATAATTAGAAAACATGAATTGGGATTAGTTGAGACAGGTACCAAAACTACCCCAACTTTCCAACTCAACCACCTTTCGAACCTGCCTTCTCTGCCTTGCTATAAATACAAGGGTAAGGGCTTGGGAAAGGGACCCTTAGAATCATTGAGAAGGTTAGGCTGGAGAAATTCAAAGCTAAGAGAGAGGAGAAGGAGCCCAGGATTATGGTTACGACGGTGCCGGTGCAGGACAAGTATAAGCGTTTGTATCTTCTGCATTTATTAATAAAAGATTGAGACATCCTTTCCTTTCTAATATAGATTTGCTCATATCTATTATTATTTGATTACATGTTGATGTTACTTTGATTTATTAATATCAATATTTTATGTGTGGTCAAATATGTTTGAGAAAGGTATTGTTCTTGTGTTGCATGTTATTTGCGTAGGAGAATGAAGAGGAGAGAAAGATTAGACTGACCTTCATAAATAAGGTATACATTCTCTTAATTTTAATCCCATTTGATTATAAACATGTTGGCACACCTTTATATGTCTATCTATTAACCCCCCTAGTACGTTGGTAGTCTTCTTCCCCAACTATAAGAGTAATTTCCTAACAACAGAATTGGCGAATCCGTTGCAGAACACCACTTTGCTTGTCTGCTTTGGGGACTCTTCTTGATTTTTTCCAGTTTTATAACTTGTTTGGTCTCTTTTATAAGTTTCTAGGACATCCTGGACCTTTTGTACTTGACTCATTTATTTTGATCTGCAAACTTTTTCTTTATTTTAATATTTTCTTAGAGCCCACTCGTGAGCTTCCTGTACCTATAGGCGTGGATTTTTGGTTACACTCGCGAGTTTCCCTTAAAGGTACCCACGGTTATTTAGTTGCACCTGCTTGTTGCTTCCTTTTACAGTCGTGAACATCCCCTGAGATTTTTCTCTTTGTGTTAGGGTTTGGTATTAGGACCCCTTGTGCTAGCTTTGGAACTTGGTTTATTGGTCTGACACCTCCCTCAGGTTGTTGAGTGTCCTTTTGAGTCTTTTTATAGCCATTTATGGAGATTTCCATTGATTTTTATTCTTGATTCAGTAGGTTTCTAGGCTCTCATTTTCTTTTTAGGAGTTTTTTCAAGGCTCACCCACGACCTATCTGTATATACAGTCATAGATTTTCTTCCCTAATCGTGTGTTGCTACATTATACAGTCACGGATTTTTCCTGAGGCTTTTCTTTTTAATTAGGGTATGGTCTTAGGTGGGTTTTTCTGTGGATTTGGAAGTTTGTTTATGGCTTGATACCCCTTGGACATTTGTTCACTGTCTGTTGAGTCTAGTTGGAAGCCTCTTTATAAGTTTCTTAAAAAATTTTGTGCTTGTGAAGTACCCTTACTTTCTAGCCCATTTTCTACAGTTTGGAAAGTGCTTGATTTTTTTTCCTCTTTGATTACCAGTGTTTAGAAGCAGAATTATCCCTGCATAAGGGTCTCTGTTTTTCCACTTTACATATCAGTTTTCTCTATTTGCACTTTGTTCCAAAACCTAGTCACCTTCGAGAGCAAGTAGTTGGGTTAGTCTTTGTCGATCTTTCATAAGGTCTGATTGTTGTATGTGGTTGGTCATTTTTCTTTACTTGCACTGTTTGATAATTCTTGTTTGTTCATATTTTGTTTGTATTTCTTTCATAGTTAAAGAAAATCAAATATAAAAAGAACTTTTCATTCATAGCAAGAGTTGTCATTTATTTTTCAAAGTAGTAGTTGTTAGTGCTATTATCTTTGAAAAAAAAGAAGAGAACTTTTATGCTTAGGTTTACTTTGATTTTCAGTTTTGAAAGAGAAACGAAAAGCACAATCATGAATTTTTACATTTTATATGCACTTTATTTCCTAACCACATCACATATTGCACTATCCTTTGAGTAAGTAACAACCTATAAAATGAACCATTAATAAAATTGATAAGTAACTTTTCTTTTTTAGGTTACACAACATCAACTAGCTTAGTTTAGGGTTTGGAATACATCAAATTAAACCTTCCAAACCATTCAAATCTCAAATCGTAGTACAAAATATCATTTAGGTAAATCCACTATTGTGGAGGTATCCGGGAAGCTCTACTTAAACCAGATTTAAGCACGAGGTCATGTGAGATCGAACTGTTGGGGATACCCCCCCACCTGTTTTTCGAGCATACACCAGAGCCTTTTCGCGTATGGGGGTCCATTAGTGTCTTGTACACTCTTGGATTTTGGGCTTAGTTACCCTTCCCATGTGTCTTGGTTGGACCTGCAAATGTCCCCTCGGATTCTTTCTGCAATTTTGGTAGCCTTTAGTATCTTTTGACCTTTAGGGATCTACAAAGGTGATGACAGAAGGCTATTTCTACTGTACCTAGAATAGATGTGGGAGGAAACCTTTTGCAGCAATTTGGGAAGGAGGTTTGGTGATTCAAGCGATTGCACCAAGAAATCTTGTATGTGGACTCCTGGTAACTGTTCTTCGATATTCTACTAGTTTGTTCCGGGCCCTCATCATCCCAGACTTAATTTTGAGAATATTTACCTTTGTTTTCATGTTCTGGATTACTTTAGGAAATTTTTTGTGGTGTGTTGTTTTCTCCAAGTTGTTCTAGTACTGGCCCCTAGGTTTAGTAGTTAGTATATTTTCAAACAATAGTGGAGTACCAACCTCTTCGTAGGTCACGAAGGTTCCAAAACCTTTCTCCATTTATAGTGGAGCCTCCACCGCCACCACAACGAAGGAGAACTAACTCTCATGATTCTTACGAACTTACGGGAAAAAATGATCAACCTAGAGAACCTCACTTGATTACTCAGGGTCAACTGGTTCAAGAATCTATTGAGGTTGAAGACTTGACTTCTGAAGAGTTTAATACACCCTTCAACCCTCCTCAAAATGGACCTAACGATCCTCTTTTGGAAAGATTAGTCTCTCTAGGGATTCCAGAACTAAGTGTATATAGGTTCACACCTTGTGGTTTTATGGATAATTCATGGGATGCATTGGCAACCCCTTCTACTCCCATAGCAACTATTATTTCAGGAAGTTTTCCCCCTCCATATGTACACACATCGATACCAAGCTCATTGCAAGCTACTTCTGCTCCGATCACTTCATTTAATTTTAATGCTAGATCCATAGTACCATATGGCTCTCAAGCTATGAATACATCTAGTCCTTTTGGTTCTACCATTAGTCTATCTACTATCCACTTTTCAGGGGTACCTTCGGTATCGTTCACATCTTACCCTTTTGTACCACAATTCCAGGCTAACCCTTAGTCTGCTCCTTTTAGTCACAGATTTCCTTGGTTCAGAGGACACATAGCTCCTTCGACACCTTTTGTAGGCTCAATGCCTACTTCTTCCATTGCATCTACATCAGGGTTCAACCCCTTCACAGGTTTTAATGTGCATCCATCCAATATACAGACTTCAAACGTACCTGTAGGGAGTACTCCCTTTTCACTGTTTGGTGGAGGGGGTAGTAACAGTTTTGTCAACCCACATTTCGGGGGTGCTTACACCTAAATAAATGGAACAATCCATAAGGAAGCAATCCTTTGGCCTATGGATGGAGCAAATTCCATAATGCATTCCCTTCAAAACCGGTGGCTGGGGGAAACCCCAACCAACATTATAGGAGCCAGGTTTCGGGTGGTCCCCATACCAAACTCCTTTTAATCAAATTCCATCGGAGAGACCCCGTTTTCCTTCTCTGGAAACCTTGAAATTTCCAGATATTTCAAAACTAACTAACGATCTGGTGTGACATATCCTTGCATGGCCACCTGTCCCAACCAAGCTTCCCTCAGACATTCCAAAGTTCGAAGGTAAGAATGGGGAAGACCCTGGCGACCATGTGATGACCTTTCACTTATGGTGCTATTCCAAATCACTTAACGATGATTCCATACAGTTGAGGCTCTTCCAAAGGACCTTAACTAGCATTTTTTCCAAGTGGTACATTGAACTACCTACTGCAACATACAATAGCTTTTGGGACCTAGTCATCGTCGTTTTGAACCACTTCCATCTTCTTGTCCGGTATGATGCCGGCACAGACCTTCTGTCCACTTTCAGGAAGAATAAATCCACTGACTTATCTTACCATATTCAGGAGTGGCGAAGATGGAAGAGACTCATCAAGGCTGCGATTCCTTTAGAGTTCCTTTTAGAGTGGTATTTGAAGTCACTCCTTCCTTATATTTCTATGGATGTGGCAACTCCTGGGGTAAGTTCTGAATAAGAAGCAATCCTGAGGACTCAGCATCTTGACTTAGTTTACTAGCAATTTGGGATCCTTTATGAGATCATTCTAGATGCACCGAGGTCTAATATAGATCTTGGAAAACCTAATCCTGGACCGTATGCCGATGGAATTGTTGGTTCAGAAGATTCAGCAGCACTTGAAGCTTTTACAAAATAGGTTTACGCACTCTTTGTGAAGCAGTCTACTACTGAAGCAACATCGGTTGCAACCTCCCCTTCTGAGATAGAGTTTGTACAATATGTGCAGACAAACCAAAAGGGTCCTTAGCAACCCAACAACAACAAAAAGAAGGGTAAGAAAGGGGAGGGAAACCATTAGAAGCCCAAAAACATCGAGAATTCCGAGGAGGGCAAGAAAGAGAAAAAGAAGGTAAAGTTTCCCTACAAGATTTGCAAGGAAGATCACCTTACTCACCAATGCCGTTTATTGGATGAAGCCCATAAGTTACTTTGAGAAAACAAACCGTCCATCTTGAAGGATCCATTTCCTCATGGACAAGGCCCAACTTCTGGAAACTATAGTGGCGGGGGAAATTGTGACTCGTCACCTGATCAATCATTCATTAACATGGTTAAATCACATATGCTTCTGCAAACCATAGCCAGGAATTATAACTCGGACTTGCAGCAGAAAGATAAGGGAGTCCCCGAGTCATCTGCTCCTCTTCACATTGAGATACCAATAGATTCTATGCCGAGGATACCTAAAGGTGTCTACAAACTATCTATGCACAAACCTAATGCGTGAGCCGCTCCTAACTACTCTAGTGTAGAGGACTTGGGTGAAATGCCTTGTTCAATGTCTACATTAGAAGTTTTGCAAAACTGTCCTTTGCAGCGGAATGCACTTCTATCGGCCATCAGGATCATGGATTCCTCAAGTATGCTTGCACAGTTTTATATGTCGAATATCAAGCCTCGTTTACCGTATCATGTGTCCTTCCAAATTGAAGTATTCCATGGTCCTAATACCATTGGATGAACAGTTGTAAATGAAGGCATGTCTATGTGTGTAATTTTAATATCCTGCTGGAAATCCCATGGCTCGCATTAGTTAGCCCCTTCCAACACACTAGTTACGGCTTTCGACGGAAGTTCATTCCGCCCACATGGAGTCTTTCCCACGTTCGAAATTGAAGTTGCCGGTAAGTTAGTGTCTGTGGAGGTTGAAGTTTTAGATGCTCCTCTTGATTACAACTTCTTATTAGGAAGGAGATAGACGTATGCTATGCAAGCTATTCCATCGTTTGTCTTCCGAGTACTCATGTTCCCACATGAAGGGAATATCATCAGCATTGATCAATTCTCCTTCACTCAGAATAATAACACTACTTCATCGGATTCAACTATCCCTTTGATTGATCAGACTCATCCACCCAGTGAGAGTCTGGGAGTAGGAATGTATTCATCGTTGAGGAGCACACTCAACCTACCTGCTCCCATAAACTACATTGGTTCCATGAGTACCACTGACATTTTGTCTCGGGAAATCTTCACGATCTGTCGAAAAAATGATCCATGGATTCTTCCCACTCAGCAAGAACCAACCGTTCCATTATTTGTTGCATAAGTGGCATACCAAGCATCACAAAATGCTGCAACAGATCATATCTTGACTCTATCCATCTCCACAGAGTCAGATATTGACTATACACCTACATGGTATGTCAACTCTATCCATTATTTTGATTTCCTAGATACTGTTTTTCCTTCTAACGAGGCTATCCTGGAAGCCATGATTGGTCTGATTATCTGTGGGAACACATGCATCACAGATCTTACTTACTTCCATATCTGGACAAGATAGAGAATGGTGAGTTTTTAGTGAGACCCAGTGGTGATATCTATTTGTCCATTTCTCCTTCTACTACTAAAGCATTTATGCTGAAGGGAACATGCAAAACATATCGAAAACTATACCAATCGATATCTCCATTAAAACTGGCGTTGTGGAAAACCTCTTTATTGGAGCAAACTATTCTCCCGATGAGATCACTTTGTATACCAACCTGTTTAAGGAGTTCCGTGACGTGTTTTCCTAGTCTTACGAGGATATTCCAGGCATCGACCCCACTATAGTTGAGCATGTCATCATGACTTACCCTAATCCTAAACCAGTGAGACAAAAGCTCCATCCGGTGAACCCTTGGAAATCAATGACCATTAAGGTTGAAGTTGAGAAATTGTTAAAATTTGGCTTCATCTATCTGATCGACATGAAGGAATGGGTCTCCAACCCAGTCCCAATCGACAAAAAGAAAGGAACCATATGAGTCTCTACAGACTCCAGGGATTTAAACAAGGCCTGTCCTAAGGATAATTACCCCACACCTTTCATAGATCAGATCATTGATGCGTGTGCAGGCCATGAAATATTCTCTTTCATGGATGGTTTTTCAGGATACAATCAGATTCAAATAAAACCTGAAGACCAACACAAAATGACTTTCGTTTGTGCTTGGGGTAATTTTTCTTATCGGAAGATGCCATTCGGGTTAAAAAACGTTGGAGCCACTTTCCAACTTGCCATGAAATTTACTTTCCACGATATAAAACATGTAGTTGAGACATATCTAGATGATCTCCCAGCGTGATCTCATAAGAGACGATATCATCTGATGATTTGTGAATAGTATTTGATAGATGCAGATACTATAAGATTCGCTTGAATCCTAACAAATGTGTATTCTATGTAGAGTCTAGATGCTTACTGGGTTTCATTGTGTCGAGTCGTGGCATCATGGTTGACCCATTAAAAGTTGAGGCCATTGTAAATATTCCTCCTCCTCAAAAGCTTAGACAACTTTAGAGTTTGCAGAGCATGTCAAACTTTCTACGACATTTCATTATAAACTATGCTAAAATCACCGAGGGATTCATGAGATTGCTCAAGAAAGATACCCATTTTATTTGGGACGATGCTACTCAAACTTCATTTGAGGCTTTGAAAAAGGAACTACTATCATCCCCCTTGTTGAGCCCACCAGATTATACCAATAACTTCCTTCTATATATGGCAGCATCTGTTTCCATGATTGGTATAGTACTCGCTCAGGAGGATGACAAGATCTAGGAGCATGTCATTTATTTTCTCTCGCGCACATTGGTAACTCCTGAGCTCAAGTATTCCCACGTCAAGAAGTTGGCATTAACTTTCGTCCATGCATTTCAGAGACTATGTCATTACATCCTATTGCAAACCACCATAGTGATTGCAGAAGTTAATCCCTTTCAATATGTTTTAACCCGACATATCATCGGCGGGAAGTTCAATAAATGGATTGTCATTTTTCAAGAGTTTGACCTAGATTTCCAATCTGCTAAGTCAAAGAAATATCTGGTGTTTGCCGAACTTATTTATGAGTTTCTCAATGACGTAGTAAACAATGAGGAAGAGTCATAATTCTCGGATGAACACATCTTTCTTATTGCGAATTCTGACCCATGGAATGGAGATATTCTAATATATCTCCAGAATTTGAGGTGTCCTCCCACTTTCTCTAGGGATGAGCAATGTAAATTGAAACATCATGCACAGAATTATCTCATCATTTCTAACACATTATACAGACATGGGATAGATTCCATTTTACACCATTGTTTAACCATGGAGGAAGCCGAAACAATGTTGAATGATGCTCACAATGGATCCTGTGGGGGTCATCTTTCTTGGTTGGCAACATCCCAAAAAATACTGCGTGGGGGTTATTTTTGGCCCACGATCTTCAAAGATTGTGTGGAAGCTGTGAAACACTGTCAGCCTTGTCAGTATTTCACCAAAAATATACGAGCACATCCAGCTCCTCTCCATCCTGTTATCACAACAGGATCCCTCACCAAGTGGGGGATTGACTTCATGACGTGTAATCCGGCTTCGGCAAGAGGACACCATCACATCATTATTGCCATCGACTACTTTACAAAGTGGGCCGACACAATGCCTACCGTGAGAGAAGATGGAGAAATGGCTGCTTATTTTGTATTTAACCAGATCATTGCTAGATTTAGTATCTCCAAAGAGATCGTTACAGACCATGGTTGACATTTTCAAAACAATATAATGACCGAGTTGTATACTATGCTAGGTTTTCAATAGGAACATTCATCCTCATTCTATCCGCATGCGAATGGTCAGGTCAAAGTGGTAAAAAAAATTTGAAAACTATCCTTCAAAGGATCATTAATGCCAGTCGATCGAACTAGCACATCATGTTGTATCCCGCTCTTTGGGCTTACCAGTCTAATGTTAAGACTGCTACCGGGTTCTCACCTTTCCAACTCATTGACGGGGTGGATGCATTTATTCTGATTGAATGCGAGATTCCCTCGTTAAAGTTGGCTATCCAAATGCTCCGTGAAGCTTCAGCTTTGGAGGAGCATTTACTGCATTTAGAACATTTAGATGAACAACGCCGCGATGCACTTACAACAAACGAGGCTCATAAAAGTAGAGTCAAGCGTCAGTACGACAAGTCTGTGAAACCAAGGGTGTTCTCTGAAGGATACCTTGTTCTTCTCTATGACTAGGACAAATATCCCTTGGGGGAAGGAAAGTTCAATCTATGTGGCTTGGACCATACATTGTCTCTAAAGTTCTTAAGAAAGGATCCTACGAGCTAACCAACTATGAGGGTTGTAATTTTCCTGAGCCCGGAAATGGGCTCTACCTGAAAAAGTATTATGATTAAGCCTCTATGATTTTTCTTGTATTATAACTGTACATGTTTATAGAGTTAGTCTTTTATTTTGATTTTTGTTGCATCTTATGTGTCTTCTGGGTTGTGGTTTAAGATGAAAATCGAGTGCTTTATAGGATTCGCTGATGGCGCTAGCCGCCACACCCATCTGTTGGCTTCAACAGCTTGGGTTATCTACTCACCATCTAGCCAACTCGTATCTTCGGGAGGTGCTTGCTTAGGCCCTACGAAGAACACTATAGCTGAGTACAATGCAATCATTGAGTTGCTTCGAGATACTATTCATCACGACATTTCACATTTGGAGGTAAGACTCGACTCACAGTTAGTGGTACTTCAATTGATGGGTGACTATAAGGTTCGGGATCCTATTTTGCTTCCTCAGTTTCTGCGTGTTAGGTTACTTGAAAGACACTTTGATTTGATCACATTTCAACATATTTCAAGGAATTTAAATTCATTAGTTGACTCATATGCAAACTACACTCTAGATTGGCATCTTTACCATACACAATCACATTAAGCATTCAAATAAAGATAAAAAACACATGTACATATATAAAATCGATACTATATATATCTGTATCAAAAAATATGAGTTTTAGTCGTAGTTTGTCGCAATGTCCTAAATATACAAAATTGGGCTCAAAGGCCTCAAAAACATAAATGTGTCTCTCTCCCTATGGAGAGGGAGGTGCCTCTGCCAATTCTGCTACTGCCTCTCTATAGAAAATGACTAGCCTGACTACTTTTCTAAGCATGCTAATCCATGCTAGGGGCACACCCACAACATCCTCCTGCATCTCGAGTGGAATCCACTCTATTTTGTAGGTAGGGATATCATGAGTCAACCGACTCATCTTCCCCTTGATGCTCACCAACAGCTCCAAGCTTAGTCGGATGCAAAAAGGTGTGAGGATGTCCCGCAGGTCGCATAGGCACCACATCTGCATAAATCACACTATCAACACTCTTACTAATCATAAAAATTATATACATTAAAAACATAAAAATAAAATAAAATTCAAAAGTATAAGCTTGTCTTAACCATATCTCCCTAGGTTGATCCTAGAGGTAGAGCGAACTCTGGATCTCCGCGGAAATCCACACCAGCATATAAAAACTGTTCTAGAGTCGGAACTTGACGGCCCCACCATGCTAAGTAATCCTCATCTGCATATAAGAGACTCGTCTTGCCACCACCCTGGTGCAAGAAGATGTCTCTGCACCGAGTCATCAGCGACTCGCGGGGATTGAGCACTAGTAGGGCTACTCCCGGAATCAGGGAAAGAACCCTCTCAAAAATGAAAGTACACATGATGCTTCCATAACCAAAGTTCTTCTTCTTACTGGTATTGCATTCATTCAATTGGTGTTTCATGCTTACCAAGAGAACCGATCACTAGTCAAATACAACACCACGTAGACACTCAACACCAATCTGCATGTAGTTCTGCGAGGCCAAGTGTTGTGCAACATTCCATCCAATTCATTTAAAGGTACTTGGAATTACCTTCAATGGGATTCTTGCAATGGAACCAATCGGGACTTGGATACCACTCTTTTCGGTACTCGACAGACAGTATGTGTTGATGTAGTCTTGGATTGATAATGCACCGACCCTTCTAAATGTACCTTTGTGGTTTACCCCCTCACCTCGGCGGGATAAACCTATAATGAAGTACATGTCCTCTATGGTGAGTTCAAGTATTTCTCCTTGGAGATCGAACACTCCTTGGTCAGCAACCCAGTAATTAACAGGAAATTGGAGTAGTTGTGTTTGCACTCGCATGCTTGTGGTTCGATCTTTTTATAGCAAACCACATCTTCGCAATGCATTTAGAGGAGGCAGATCACCCATGGAAGTTCTATCCATGCTCTCATGCTCCCTTTCCCTCCAAGTCAGAATTATACTTGCATTGTTCATCCTTTCATACATTAGTTTTTGTTTTTTCACATTTATTTTGTGGAACCCGCGACTGTATCTACTACACAGAGGCGGGTACCCGTGATCCGGTCTCTATTAAACCCACGCATTTTCACATACTTGCGAGTTTAACAGAGGGAAATCCGCAGGTATGAGTCCCTAATTTTTAAAAATTTATAAAAAGCAAAAAACACAACTAAAAATTAAAAATGATGAATGGATTTTCTAGTTAAGAGAGAGATAACTTACTTGCAATTGACAGAATCCGATTCAGTGACCCGGTTTGAGCGCTACGAGCGATTGAAAAAAGAGGTTTTTTTCACCCTTTTGCTCCAACAAATGACTATGTGAGTTTTGTTGCCATTTTGAAACTATTTATAAAAGTCATTTTTTATTTTTACCCATTTTTATCATTTCTATATAGTTTCAAAACTGTTTTTTAACTTTATTTAATGAACTATTGCACTTTTTAAGTTTTTTTGATTAGGTGAAGTTCGAAGCAACATTTCTCATAACTTTTTGCAACGGTGGTCTATAAAGGTTTGATTTTCTTTGTGACATGTCATTTTGGTATAATACTTCCTGTCATCATATGTTGTAATGAAAATCTCTTTGGATCATGTTTATACATCATTGTATACTAATCTAGTCGTCTCCATGATATCGACAACCTTTCGTCATTTGACAAGACCAAGAAACTTAGTTCCCTGGTACCTATAGAGTCTTTTTAGGCCCTTGTTAGACTCTTTAAAATCAAACAAGATCGCCGAGTATACTTTTCACTTCAGACTCGCTAAGGGAATTGAAGCGACATCCACTTAAGTATAAGTTTACCTCTTTTCCAGACCTTCATGGATTAGTTACGAAAAAGGTATACTCTAGTCATACGTGGCCATAAGAGTTCTTCTCTAATTTTTTTACACTTTTTCGAGTGAGGAGACTAACTTTACAAAAAATGACCTTTAGGAGCCTTCTTTAGGGTTTTTCGACTCTCGAAATATGAAACACCAACGAGCATTCACCAACTCGGGCTCGATGTGAAATCCACGAGAGGGTACATTGAGTTATTGTTTAAGTTTTTCAGACTCTTTAAATATGAAAACACCGGTGAGCACATACAACATTGGGCTCAATATTAAAATCCACGAGTGGGTGTATGGAGTTATTTTTTAATTTTTTCAAACTCCTTAAAATTTAAAACATTGGTGAGCATGAACAGATCCACACTCGATATTAAAATCCATAGATCAGTGTTATCGAGTACTAGTCTATATCTTCTTCAAAAGCGTTAAAACATGAAGAAGGTATTGAGTTTCCCTCCCATGGAGTCGTTAAATTACACATGGTTGGACTTATACCAAGAATTATTTTATCCTCTCTTCGAGCTTGTTTTCAAAAATGAAGAAGGACTATTGAGTTTTGTTTCTTGGATTCGTTAAAACTAACAAGAAGGATATTATCGAGCTTTCTTTTCCACCTCTTCATGCTCATTGAAATCAAGAAAAGACATTCTTTAATAAAAAGAGAAAAGGTAAGGGGAGGATGTCAAGCATCTTTCAGTATAAAGGAAACAAGTCACTTATGTCCTTGAACACAACACCTTTTTTAGTCTTTGAAACAAGTTGGGTTCAGTTTTTGTCCTTAGGATGAACCTGATCTCATAGTTTTTACTCCTCTGATTGGTTTCTCTTCCAGTCATATGGAGAAACTATTAAAGTCTCCTACATTGCCAATTTATATCATGGTCCCCTTTGTCTCCAAAGCTCCCTAAGTCACTCTTGTGTCGTGCTCACTGTTCAAGGACACCCATTGTGTCGGCCATTCTGTAGTTACCTTGACCTCATGTGTCGGCCATTCCTTGGTGTTAGTATGTTTCATCATGTAATCAATCCTATTCTAGATCAGATCAACATGTTGATTGTATCTCGTGTTGGATGATGGAGGATGCCTTAAGGCCTCCCTTCCAACGAACTTCTTCCTATCGATTTCAGCTCATATTGCTCTGGGAATGAAGTTTAGAGTTATTGGTAGTACCTTGGGGATAGCAGTCATTAGTGGTAGTTTGTAATGTCCCCCATTTTGACCCTTGTAATAATTTGGGCTATAATGTAAATAATGTATGCATATTATGTATGATTCCTAGCGTGTAGCTCAAGGCCAAGGCCCCGCTAGTGAACGCTCGATCTAGAAGAGGCAAGTATTTGATTTAATGCTACCCATGTGCTAGTGAATCATGGGAATTGTAAATATGCATTTTAATATAAAATCCCACAACTATCTATGCAATGCAACAAGAGATGGGGGCATGATATTACAAGGAATTGGGAGGGAAATATTCAAACCTTTGAGCCAATGAAGTCAAGCCAAGTGTCAATGAGAGAACCCATCAACCATCAACTACCCATGTTGACTTTGGTGCTCAATCATTCATTTCTCCCAAGAGTTGGGTGAAGTAGTTAATGCCTTGGGGATTGGGGAGGTATGGCTGTCCAAATTCGAGTATGGGAAAGACACCCTCATGGAAAATCGTGTTTTTGCTTCTTGGGCAAGAAAAATAGCCATGATTTGCTCCCTAAGCCATTACCATGAGGAGTTTTGCCTCTCTCACGTTTTTGGGAACTGCCTGGGCGTTTTCCAGCCACATTTTTATGGTTTCTCTAGGTCTTCTAGCTGGGAAGAGGGCATTTTTGTGTTGCAGAACTGTTGGGAGCTGCCTGGGTGTTTTTCTCCACTGATTTCCAGTGTTTTCCTCCCTTTTGGCATTGTTGGGAACTCATTTTTGTATTACATACCTGTTGGGAAGGAGAGAGTACGATTTAGGGGTTTGTAGAGACCATTGCAACTCTTTGAATGCCCATGGACGTTTTCTGGAAACAAAATTTCCTTCCAAGGGTTTTTTCCCCATTTCTCACTTCCTTTTTGGTTGCCCACATTTTCCGTTCATACCCAACACTTGGGATTTTTCTGTTATGTGTATCTAGGCCTAGTTTATGAGTTTTTGTGTGTAGGGGATTGTTGGTGTCGAAATGGGTTTCCATTGTTTTGGCTTAAGCTTTAGTGGAAGCATCCACAAATGAAGACGGTTTAGATTTAGCCTGATAAACCCAGCTGTGGACTGGATTGGCTTAAATGCAAATGATTATTTGGCTGTGAATGAGCTTGAAATCCCCTTTTCCTTGTAGATATCATGCCCAGCTCGGGTGTGGTCTCTGAGTGCTGAAATAATATAAGTTGGGCAGAGACCTGCAGTTGGAAGGATCATTGCAGCGACATAGCTAGTTGTTTGGGACCACATTATAGTGAGATGAGTATATTCTCTTATGTGTATTTGCTTTTGCATTGTTTTAATTAATTGATGACTGTTATTGATATATTGAGTGCATATGAAAATATGTGTGTGGATGAATTTATTTCCGCTGTGCATATTTGTTTTATTTACATCTACACACATTTGTTTTTAACTGTATGCATCTAATGAATGGCCTGATTTTTATGAAAAGCCCCATAGATTGGTAGCATGTTCCCTTCCTTGCATTGGGTCCAAGGGTGGGTACATTACATTTGGTATCATAGCTTAAGGTTCAACACTACGGCTGTTGGGCCCTTCATAGAGATATAAATCATTGTGTGTATATTTAGTTAGTATTTGGAATTAAAATGCATTAAAGAAACCTGAAGATCTCATAGCTTCTATTTGATTAAGATGGGAAATCATTTCCATGACTGTTTTGGGGATTCTTGCAAAAATTGCTTGCATTGATTTCATGCTATGAAAGTGAGGAATGAGGGAGAAAATCCCTTTTCAGGTTGAATGCTTACTTACATTGTTTCTAATGTAGTAGCATTCTATTTTTGCATTTGTTGATTTCCCCATGAAGAAGAGAAGGAGGCGCAACCTCTTGCCATCTTATATTATTTTGTTGTTTTGTTGTTTCATGCTTGACATGGAAGAGGTGCAATATTTCTTGAAATACTTTCTGTTTTATGCGAGTTTGATTTGTAAGTAGCTCACTTCTGTAAGGAAATGAAGGCCATATTTCAAGAAAAGAATTCTAATTGTTTTTTAAAATCTGAAATTTTTTTTAAGTGTCTACTGCTAAGGCTATGGCGGCGGAATTAACGATAAGTTTTGCGTGCGGCGGCGGTAATTTAACTTTAAAATCTGCGATGCATGCGGTGAAAGTAATGTTAAATTCTATGACATTGGCGGTGGATCTAAGCTTAAAAGTTGCGATGTAGGCTTGCGCGCAGCGACAATTTTATCCTTAAAACCTGCAACGCAGTCGCAGCGATTAAGGCTTGCGGGCGCAGAAGCTAAGGTTATCTTTTGCGACACAGTCGGAGGAGAAGTTGGTAATTATGTGCCAAAAGGAAGATAAAATATCAAAAAGAAAAATTAATTGTTTTCAAAATTTTGCCTAAGGGTTGCGGCGGCGAAAGTTAAGCTAACTTTCTACGCGCGCGGTGACGAAAGTTAGGCTAAATTTCTGCGTGCGCAGCAGCGGAAGTTAGACTAATTTTCTGCACGCACGACGACGAGAATTGGGCTAACTCTTGCGACTCTGTAGGAAAATATAAGCCCAAAAGTGCCGCAACGGTCGGAGAAATAGCTGTTAAACTCTATGCCAAAGGGAAGCAGTTGGCGGTCGCAGGTTTGGCGGTT
Source organism: Larix kaempferi (assembly GCA_027924585.1). Classification (NCBI taxonomy): domain Eukaryota; kingdom Viridiplantae; phylum Streptophyta; class Pinopsida; order Pinales; family Pinaceae; genus Larix; species Larix kaempferi. The sequence continues at coordinate 10,414,821 of BSBM01000848.1, forward strand.
GAAGATTTTAACGATAATTTTTGTGGCACGATTGGCGGAGATGTTACTAATTCTGCACCGAAAGGGAAGAGAAAATTCCAAAATTTTTCCAAGTGTTTCGAAATTTTGCTGGAGGCTGTGTCGGTGAAGTTAAGGTTAATTTTTGCGCACAGCGGCAGAATTAATGTTAACTTATACGTGCGCGGCGACAGAATTAGCATTAATATCTGTGACGTCCGTGACGAAGTTAAGGATAAATTTTGCGTGTGCGGCGACAAAATTAGCAATAAGAGCCGTGCCACTCGCGACAATTATAATCTTAACATTCGTGACAATGGTGGTCATTTTAGCCTTAATATTTGCCCCAAATGGGGAAAATCAAAGGGAGCAGTAAGGCAACGCTGATGAAAGGTAAATCTCTCACCTTAAACCATTTATGTTTATAACATAATAATTGTATGCTTGGAAAATATCATGAATGAATGTTATACACGTGAATACATATATTGAATTTCTACTTTGTGAGAAGATCATAGCTAATAATTGCTTGTGTGCATGGTAGAGAGCCCATGAAATTGGATCAGCTATGATGTGAAAGAGGAAATTCCATGTTACAATAAGGAATTGGAAGGGAGAATTCCTCCACTACCCTCTTGATATTGTATTTATAATTCTAAAGTGGTCGTGCATATAAATTATGGCATAGGAATGCTGAAATGCAAGAGATTAGATAGATGCTATGACTATGCACTAGTAGGCATATTAAGAAACATTACACTGTGGATGTGAAATGTTTGTGCATGAATATGACATTGCATATTGATAAAATAGTGAGGTTGCCAGTTGAGATAATTATGGTGGTTGCTAATAATTAGTTGTGTCCACATTGGCTGTAGGATAAATACAATCAAAACATGGCTCAAGAAGTTGATGACGTTGTTGCACATGATCAATGACCTTATGAAGAAAGGATGGTGCAACAAATCCATGATCATGATGTTGGAAAAAGGACTGAGTAGCCTTGGTAAGAGGCCAACGGATCAAGTAACATCAAGCGATGTTAATAACAGCCATGCAGGTAATGGTTAATTGTACTTAATTGCATGAATGTTGAAAGAGGATTTGGTGAGATACCTTCACTATGTTTAAACTATGTTGAACTGTTTGCATGTGGTATTGAGTGCCCAAATGGGACTATTAACCTACCAAGTATGGTGAGGTATGGGTAAGTGAAGGAATGATCCTTACACCCTATAATTGCTTATAAATCTCAATGCATTCATATGAAATTATGTCATGCCATGACGATGGTGAGTTTAACAGCCAAAGCAAGTGAGGACTTATGGCCCTGTCATGGTAGTACATGGTTAGGCCATAATATGTTTGAATGCATAGTACTCATAAATTAATGTAGGGTTGCATTGAGGAGATGTGCATTAAATTATTATGTACAATCTTGTGGTTATACATTGAGTGATTGGACACTAAAAGATTATGTGAGTGATGTAAAAGTGCATGCATATGTATAGGTGCACATGTTTAGATGCATTGTGTGAATGCATGGTTGTGATATATATATATATGATTCAATGCAGTTAGATAATAGATGAAATGGTGAACTATTGTTAATCCTGATACCATTTCATGAGCTGCTATGAATGCAAGGGAAAGACTGCATGAAGAAGGTGGACATGTGATGGGCTACCAGAGCACTCTGTTGGAAGGATAGAATTGCATGGAATGTGAAGTAATGAGTATTTACAATTTATTTAAATTGCATGGATAGTGTGACTGTGTTTTGCAATTTTATTGTGATAATGATGCATATATAGAAGTGTATATATTTCATTGCATTTCAAATGTTAATAGTTGAAGATGTTTGAATTATTGAGTGTTATAATTCCGAGATCACTTCAGTGACTATTGTAGCAATGAAAGGATTATATGCATAAAATACTCACAACGTGTTTGGCTAATTGAAGTTTCAGATTCCAGGTAGAAAAGTCTTACGTATGGCAATGAGGATAAGTCCATAGTAGAGACGGGGATCTACCATGTGCAGAATCCAAAGGTTATGAGAAGATTCTCATGGGTGTAACTTATGCATGAAACAAATCTGAAATTTTATGGTTTATAAATTTGTGAGAATAATCTCATGGTGGTAAATCTAATTCTGTAGGAAAACAGATTTACAAATTTCAGATTTGAGAATCGCTTATAATTGCTAATCACTGTTTGGCATATATAAAAATTGTGTCAGGAGGACATGTTGTAGGTGGATGTTCATGTATGGTAGCAAGGGTGAACCCACAATGGACAGAGTGATACCACTCAATATGAGGATAGCCTCATTGCTAAACAAATCAATTTCTGCAGGAGACAGAATTGTAAATTCATGTTGAATTAATTATTAATGCTAATGATTGGTTATGGAATAATCATGCTTGAAGCTTATTGCTAAATGCTGCTAATTGTTTGGCTATTTGATAAACGTGTCAGGAAGACACATTGCAGGAAGACTAGGAGTGATGGCCTGCAAAAGCCAAACTAGATGGGAAAGACCCCATGCTTTGGAAATGGGTTTCGGGTGAAACGCCATTGACAATATCTCAACTAAACTGCATGACGGTAAACCATGAGAGTGAGATGGTAAAGCTATTCCCAGAAGGAATGTGAGATACATCTGCAAAATGAATGAGTATTATGTGACCCTAGACAAGAACATTCATGTCTAAATTATTAGGGTTAATATGCAGAGCATGCTCTATCTTATTTATATCATTGCAGACTACTTGAGTATGATTAGGGCCTACATGACGCACATCGAAAAGGGGGTGCACACCTTTTCTGGTGCTGGGTCATGATAGGGTTTTCAATATTGACTACACACTAAGGGAATGGACGCATTCCTATTATTTCAATACTTGATAGTGAATGATATGGATTATGGTTACAAAATTAAATAGCAATACTAATGAGCTTGCTTATCCTTCTTGTGTTGTCAGCCTACATAGATGCAGATTGATACTGCACATTAAGAGGCAAAGTGAAGAAGGGTACACAAAAGGACTGTATAGGAATTGGTAACCTTTCTATGCTCACACGAAATATTACCAGAAGGGATGGACAGGCCCGAAGAGCTGTGTAATAAGAAGAGGTATCATCCTTTTGTGAGTGGGGTCATGCTAACCTGCATTCAAGAAAGTCACCTATAAAATTCCTAGAAGGAACCACCGATTTGCACCAGAGAAGGAGTGACATCCTTTTATGAATGGAGAGTTGTGTGTGTGAAGGGTTGTGGTGCAAGAAGGTGTGGTGACATGGGTGAAGGCATAAAATATCTATTGGGACAGCAGTAGGAGGGCGGGCGCCAAGACTGATTGAAAACCCTGAGATTCCTATGGCTCCATAGTAGAGCCTTGACCTATAATGGTCAGGTGGCGTATTTTCCTTCCATTGGTCGATGACCTACATGAATGTGCTGGCTCGACAATGGAGAAGGCCAACCAGGTATGGGACTGGTTGGGCACCACCAAATGCTTGGTAAATCCAGTCGGCGTGAAGGTGTACTGGTGAAGCATTAACTACATCCAAGTCCATAGGCGATCCCAAGGCTTGCAAAGCGCAGCAGGATCCTGTGGACCAGAGGGGAAATGCACAATACATATAATTATTCATTTTCATTTATTTCTTGTTTGGAATAATGAATATTTCCGGTATAAGTTTTCTAACAGCTAAGCTGATAGACTATTGTTTCTATGTTGGAAACCTTGGGCATTGCAGGAAAGCAAGACCCTGAAAGCGCTATAAAATTACCGGTAAATCCAGAGATTAAATGAGTGGGCGATATGCAATTATTGATAAATCCAGAGAGTAACTGGTTGGGAATTCACTACTTAATATTGTGAAATAGCATGTATGCTGGCCCAATACCCCTTAAACAATTGATAAAACCAGTCAACATACTGGCGTGGCATTGCCTATTCAAATGATTGTGGAGTAGCCTATGTGCTTGCCCAACATTCATAATTGTGTCCACGGGAAATCCAAGGCTCGTAAAACAAAGAAGGATCCCATGGAATAAAGTGAAGACATCCAATACAGATAAGTATTTGGTTATCTTGCAACTTCTTGATTATGAATATACGTGTGTATATGATTTGGTTATGATTTCTCAGACTCTTGTTTAGAGAAAACCCTTATGAAATAAACTAAACATGTGAATTGATTCAATGTTTGAGTGTAGCAATTGTTGGAAGCAAGGACTAGGAAGGCATCATAGGGATGCATATGGACATATGACCGTCCTAAAGAGCTCAATATGAGTAGTAATAAAAGATGGTGCTAGTGAACATGAATGGGTCCTAGCAACTAGAGGTTTTGTAAGTAGAATGGGAAGGGGTACCCAAGTTGAAAAGCATTAGATAGACCTTAGACACTAAGTGTCATAGCCAATAAAGGGAAATTCAAGCATTCACATTAAAGTGAAAGAGACTAAGGAGCATGAAACCATAGTGATGGCATAGCTCCATAATAAAACAAGACTAAGAGGGAGAAACTCTTACTCTTCTCTTTCCTTTTTATTGATGCATTTATAAAACAAAGAATTGTTGAATGCATGCCATGACTAGAAGAAGAATGTGTTTATTTGCTTGAATTAAATTGTGAATGCTAAAATAGTTATTTAACTGTGAAGGGATGAACATGAAAGAGATCATGTGTATGTTGGGAAAGCATGAAAAGAAATTTGGAAGTCGCATGAGTGAAGCATGGACGTTCCATGTAAATTTGGAAATAATTGACTAATTTTACTATTTACATTATGCTTGTCCTAACAAAGAGTTTCCACGATAAATTTCACAGGGAGAAATTGAAACAATTGGTTGCAGCTGACACAAGCAAGTGTTGCTAGTGAGAAAAGTGAAGAGCCAGTTGTGTGCATTGATCATGACAGTAGACCAAAAGCTATTGTTTTGGTTGAAAATATTCCTCAAATAGTTGTCAGGACAACAAGAAAGATGGCATCCATGAAAATTCCAGACTTGTAGATCAACTGGAAGGTGAATAAAAGAAAGGGATGGGATTGTTTTGGAACAATGCCCTCATGCAGAGCTAGAAGGTCCCAGCCAGTAGGAGCAGTTTGTGAAGACCAAAGGACTTGGTCTCGAAAACCCAAGTAAAGGGTGAAATGCAGGACAGACCTACCACATTTTGTGAATTTTGAACATGTACAAAGAGTGTATGTATTCCTAGGTATTGGAACACCGAGGACGGTGTTATTCCAAGGGGAGGGGAATCTAATGTCCCCCATTTTGACCCTTGTAATATTTTGGGCTATAATGTAAATAATGTATGCATATTATGTATGATTCCTAGCGTGGAGCTCAAGGCCAAGGCCCTTCTAGTGAACGCTCGATCTAGAAGAGGCAAGTATTTGATATAATGCTACCCATGTGCTAGTGAACCATGGGAATTGTCAATATGCATTTTAATATAAAAGTCCACAACTAGCTATGCAATGCAATAAGAGATGGGGGCATGATATTACAAGGAATTGGGAGGCAAATATTCAAACCCTTGAGCCAATGAAGTCAAGCCAAGTGTCAATGAGATAACCCATCAACCATCAACTACCCATGTTGACTTTGGTGCCCAATCATTCATTTCTCCCAAGAGTTGGGTGAAGTAGTTAATGCCTTGGGGATTGGGGAGGTATGGCTGTCCAAATTCGAGTATGGGCAAGACACCCTCATGGAAAATCATGTTTTTGCTTCTTGGGAAAGAAAAACAGCCATGATTTGCTCCCTAAGCCATTACCATGAGGAGTTTTGCCTCTCTCACGTTTTTGGGAACTGCCTGGGCATTTTTCAGCCACATTTTTCTGGTTTCTCTGGGTCTTCTAGCTGGGAAGAGGGCGTTTTTGTGTTGCAGACCTGTTGGGAGTTTCCTGCGCATTTTTCTCCACTTATTTCCAGTGTTTTCCTCCCTTTTGGCATTGTTGGGAACTCATTTTTGTATTACATACCTGTTGGGAAGGAGAGAGCATGATTTGGGGGTTTGTAGAGACCATTGCAGCTCTTTGAATGCCTATGGACATTTTTTTGTTTCAGGTACTGTTTGCGACCTCATCTTGCAGCCTCTTTTATCCTCCTCTTCTTGGATTGTAATTTATTTCGGCCACCACTTCCCTCTAACCTCACACATTAGGGGGCATCTATTATCGGTCAAATTTGCACTTCTCTGTATGTGACTACATTGCTCTGTTGGTCACACAAAAGGACAAAATGGATTGAAGAGGTTACCTTGACCATAGATGACCTTAAGCTGGATCTTTTAATCCTTTCCTCATAAGCATACTTCTCTACATATTTTTTGACATAACCGCGACCCTTATACTTTCCCACCAATGAGTCAAGCACAGATTCCTCTACGGACAACCCGTGGTTGTCATTAAAATTGTTACACTCGCTACATGCAAGATGAGACACTCACGAGTTACTCTCTAGTTTTCTCATACCAAAGTCATGGGTGTATTATGAAAAAGATAAAAAATAATTAGAAACACGAATTGGGATTAGTTGAGATAGGTACCAAAACTACCCCAACTTCCCAACTCAACCACCTTTCGAACCTTGCTATAAATACAAGGGGAAGGGCTTGGGAAAGGGACCCTTAGAATCATTGAGAAGGTTATGCTGGAGAAATTCAAAGCTAAGAGAGAGGAGAAGGATCCCAGGATTGTGGTTACGACGGTGTCGGTGCAGGACATGTATAATCATTTGTATCTTATGCATTTATTAATAAAATATTGAGACATCCTTTCCTTTCCAATATAGATTTTCTCATATCTATTATTATTTGATTAAACGTCGATGTTACTTTTCTCTATTAATATCAATATTTTATGTTTGGTTAAATAAGTTTCAGAAAGGTATTGTTCTTGTGTTGCAGGTTATTTGCGTAGGAGAACGAAGAGGAGAGAAATCTTGGACCAACCTTCATAAATAAGGTATACATTCTCTTACTTTTAATCCTATTTTATTATAAACATGTTGGCACACCTTTATATGTCTATCTATTAACCCCCTCAGTACGTTGGTAGACTTCTTCCCCAACTCTAAGAGTAATTTCCTAACAACAAAATCCATAGATACTTATTCCCACTTCCACTCAGGAATAAACAATGGATACAGTAATCTCAATGATTGTTGGTGCTCAATTGTCACTTGTTGGAACTTTTTACATCTAGCTATGTACTGATCTATATCCTTGTTCATCAATGGCCAAAAACACTGCTTTTTGGATACTGTGATAGCCTTCTAGTAACCTGGGTGACCTGTAAGGCATCAAATGAATTTCATCTATTACTAGCTTCTTCAGTTCTTAGTTATCTGGAATTTATAGTTGTCCCTACAATACAATAATTCCTTCTTCCTCCGATTGATATCCATCATACATCTTGTCTGGTTCAAATTTCCTAAGTCTTGCACTCACTTGCACATACTTTTCATCATCAACTAAGACCTTTATGACTCATTCTCTGAGTTCAGCTTTGCATAATCTCAGTGTTGCGACATGAAATTTACTACTAAGTATGTTAGCAACCTTGTTCTCCATACCTTTGACATGATTCATCTCAATATTGAATTCACTTAAAACATTTAACCATTTTCCCTTTCAGGAATTTATATTTAGTTGATCAAACAAATACTTCAAGCTCATATGATAAGTGCACAATTCAAACTTTAATCGAAGAAGGTAGTGTATCCACATATTCAGTGCATGCACTATGTATGCTATCTCAAAATCATGTGTTGCATATTTTTTCTCATGATCCTTTAACCTCTTGACTCATAAAGTCCCGTTACTTTATTTCATAAGTACTCCTTCTATTCCTTCAATGCAAGCATCTTTGCATACCACAAAATCTTTATCTGGGTTTGGTGATCTTCAAAATAGGGCACTAGTGAGTATTTCCTTCAGGTTCTGGAAAATTTCTTCATATTTCTTAGGCCATGTTAACTTCACATCCTTTCTTTGAAATTACGTGATAGGACATGCTACTTTGGATAAATCCTTGATGAATCTCCTATAATATCCCTCTAAACCCATTAAACATCAAACATATGTCAAATTCTTGTGCATAGACCAATTCACTATCACCTTGATCTTCTCGGGTCTACCAAAATTTCCTTTACTAAAATAACATGACCCAAATACTAAATCCTCTTCTAATAAAAATCACATTTGCTTATCTTGGCATACGAGTTATTCTCCCGGAGCACTTGCAATACTATTTTGAGATGCTATGCATGCTCTTCCTCATTCTTGGAATAGATGATGATGTCATCTATAAATACCAATATGAACTTATCCAAGTACTAGCTAGACATACTATTCATGAGGTTCATGAAAGTGGTTGTCACATTGGTGAGGCCGAATGGCACAACTGTGAATTCATAGTGGTTATACCTTGTTCTGAAATTTTTCTTATGTATATCTTCCTCCATGATGTTGACCTGATGGTGCCTTGAACTTATGCCAATATTATAGAATACTCTTTCTCCCTTGATATGATCAAAGAGATCATCTATCCTGGGAAATGGATACTTATTCTTGGTTTTGACCTTATTGATATGTATGTAGTCAATATACAGTTGCAGGGTTCCATCCTTCTTCTTAATGAACAACACTAGTGAACCTTATGGGGACACACTCAACCTGATATAGTGCTTATCCATTAATTCCTGGAGTTGCATTTTCAACTGTACTAACTCATGGGTACTCATACTATAAGGGTATTTGGACATTGGGGCTGATCTTGGCACCATATTAATTGTAAAATCTAGGGTGGTAGTCTTATCACTTCTTCTAGGAATACGTCCTTATATTTCGACAATACTAGGAAATCTTCTAGCACTGGACCTCTATCCTCTGCAACTCCTGATACATGATTTGGATATACTTGACAGTTCTTCTTGAAGTATATTTCCAACTATAATGCTATAAATTTCCATATTTAAACCTTATTCAGCACCCCTTTTACTATTTGAGGCTTTCCTTCATCATCGAGACATTCCAAACACTTATTATAACAATCAAGCTTGTTATGATGCTTTTCTAGCCAATCCATGCTAATAAGAACATCATACGATCCCAGCGGTAGGATGTTTAGGTTAGGTGCACTGGAAAAACCATCAAACACTAATGATAATACTTTTACCATTTGACTTACTTTCCTCTTTTCCCCCATGGATAACTAAACTAGCCATGACTTTCCATGCTTACTTTTCTTAAGTGCGTAAACTTCAATGATCTTAGGATGAATATAAATATGACTAGACCCTAGCTCTATTAAAATAGAAACATGATGCATCAAAATATTTTCTCCAACTTTAACTATTGCTGCTTGATGGTCTTGCTGATGATCATCTAGATCTGTGTGGATTCTAGGAGTTGGTATATCCATGCCCTCCATAGTAAAATCTCATTCAATGTTATGTATCCTTCACTGTTGTTCCTTATAGTGAGGGAAATCATAAAACTATGATTCTCTCCACATCTCCAACAGGGCATTGGTTCTTTGGGCCTTCCTATAGCTGACAAAGTGCGTTGGATGCCCCTATTGAAAATTTCTTTGTTGATTCCTATAGCGTACAGATATGAATTATTTCTTCCTTGGATCAAACCTTCCATTGGTGTAAGATACTAGCCAAAAATAGGCTAGAATCTCAACTCAGAACACAACTTTTAAGCAGATTTTTTACTAGTAAATTTTAACAATTGTTATAATCTGCAAGGTGATAACTTTGGATACTGAATCCCAACCCAAGGATGATAGGGGAGACTTTAGGTTCTGGTTTTTATATGGGAAAATGTGCAGAAGCAAGGTATACATAGGAAAAAGGTTTGTGGATCCTTTGTAAAAATCACGGAGACCATTTATGTTTCGAGCATTGGCACCTCCGAAGTCTACTTCAATGCTTCTGGGTACATCCACATATACAAACTATATTAGGGTGAATTTAAGTGTGATTGTACATATATTTTGTCTCATGATGGTCTTGGGGCAGCAAGAAATAACATATGATAAAAATGATTTAGAATTTGGGAGCTTTTACTGCAGTTTGCAACAGTAGGCTAGATTTTCCATTTCCTTTCCCAGGAACTAAATGGACTTCTCTAATTTTTGTCTAGATCTGGGATATGGTTCATTTAAGTTCTAAGAAACCACATCAATTTTCATAATTGGATTTGATTTCATATAATACATTTTATAGGAAACAAATTAAAACTAGCTAATTGTACTGCTCAACTAGTCAATATTCCAACTACCTAAAACACTATAATACCCTCTCAAAAATATGATATACAGGTTGTATGAGGTTCTTGGGGATTTTATTAAACTACATAAACTTACGACACTTCATTTGGATTCATGCAATTCATTTTATGCAAGTTATGGAAAAACTAGTCAGAATTTTAGTCTAATGAGCATAGGTATGAAAATGACTTAATTAATTGCAGAATTTTTAAATACAGATCTATGAATAATATAAAGGATGGTTTATCAGGAAATAAAAATCATCTTACAGATATTTAAGTAGCACCAAAATGACCCTAAGGGTCCTAGCAACCTCCAGCATGAAACATGTACCAATTACATCAAGGAAAGCTCCTTTGGGTGGAGTCTGCAATACATAAAGATGGAAGGTCTTGATCAGCATGAATGGACCTATAATAACTTCTATGAATAGGTCTATAACACTTCTCCATCATGGAAGAATTCGAATCATCACTGATTGATTTCCAACATAGAATTACAGAGAAGAGAAGAAGATAGAAGGTTGTTGCAGGAGTGGTTCCTTCTTCAAAAATCTTAAACTCTTCCGAAGAAATTTGAACCTAACTTGAGATAAGTCTTTAATGTATGCATATCAATCTTCAATGGCTTCCAATTAGTCTTCAATACCTGCCAGAGAGGGTGGAGGAGAGACTAGAACAAAAATGGCTAAGGGGAGCATCACCCAAAGCAAGGTTTAGGCACATCACTCAACAAGAGGAGCTATAGCTCTCACATTCAATTACAAAACGGTCAAAAGATGTGAATATGAGTTTATTGGATTCTTTTATAGAATTCATGGTGACCTGTTGAGCAAGTTGACTTGCTTGGTAAGCTGTGAGAACCCTTCCACATGGGCTACCCATGAGTAGACATACTTGCCTTGCTTTTTCCTTAAAAGCTTTCCTTTCCTTTAGAAATTGTGGCCCCCTTTGTCTCAAGATATTTCTTTCCTTTTTAGAGTTTCCTTCTTTGTAACTGAACTCCATTTCTTAGAAACGACACCCTTCTTTGTCTCAATATGTTTCCTTCTTTGTAAACGGATTCGCTTTTAGAAACTGCATCCTTAGATTTTTCTGGATATTTCTAATTTTCTGCTTCTGGCGACTTCTTTCACCTTCCTACATTTCATTCCTCGCTATTTTATGGCCTCCAGTTCCATTTTGGAAACCTTATCCTCATGAGCGTGACCTCTTGTGATAATAGATGAAGTAGTTTGCAAGTAGGGAGTTAGATCTGCAAATTATCAATGTATCTTACTAAGAAATGGTGAGTTTCTATGTCAACAAATGAAGAGATTATCACAAGTTTCTAAAGATCTATATTCATTCATCAAAACTCATTAAGATCTAAAGCCATTTGAGAATTAAATTCATACATGATAAGCAAAATTCAAACTCTTAGATGGTAGAAACTTGAATCCATTCATATTAAAACAATGAAGAGGTATATCCTTACCATGTATCTTGGTGTGAATCCCTCCACCATTGTCATAAGATTTCCTTCTTTCACCCTTGCTTTTGAAGAATTTGAGCTCTTTCTCCTCCTTCAGAATCTCTCCAACATGCCTTTTCTCTTCATTTGTGTTCTCTACAATGTCTCCCATGGCTTTCTTATATAGCATTGGGAAATGAGCCCTCAAGTTTCTCTTTTCAATGTGGGATTGTCCATTTTCATCTTTTTTGATTATTTTTGCTAAAAAACCCACTTTTCCATAGTTTTTAGACTTTTTTGCACAACTTAGCATACTTTAAGTACAATTAATGCACTTTAATGCATTCTGTTATCACTCCAGGAAGCTCTCCTAGGTTGTATTTCAGAGATGCCTAGTAACTTAAACTTGTCTTGAAAGAAGGGGTTTATTTTGGATCAAGTTGGATGGTAGGAATCAAAATTTACATGCTCACAAAATGCATGAGGATGCTTAGACAGACAAGGATTTGACTACGGCTGTTGAGAGGGTTGATTTAAAATAAAGGGGGTGAATCCTTATTGCATTTAGCAGATTCATACATAGAAGAACGTATATAAATGGCTAAGCACAACAAAACAATAACATATATGTTCAATCCTTTAAAACCATGACAGGATAACAACTATCTAGCAATAAAAGTGAACATACAGGAAATAAATCATTCACAATAAGTACAGAAACATGAGAAGAAGGAATCTAACAACCAATAATAAAAGAAGCTTGTATTATCTAGAAAGTCACAGAAGTATGAGAATAAAAAAATTGATTAGTCTCTCCAAAGTCAAACCTCTATTCTACTTCATTCCTCGGCTTTATAGCCATTACAAAGTTTTTCAGATCCCAAAGCTGGATCGAATATGCTAAAAATAACAACTAAAACAGTTACTAAAAGTGTGACAGCGTATCATGATTGAAATAACTGCCTCTTGCTGATGCACCTACGTTTGACAACTGAAACGAGCCTCTGGGGGTTTGAGGGTGAGTTTAAAACTGTTATCTGCAAAAAAAACTGTAGGCGTCTTTTCTAAAAATAGACAGAAATATTCCATCGTCCAGCTTGCTGGCGCCTTCAGTCTGGGACCAGAGGTGATCATGATGCAATTGAGCGTGTGTGGATTCCCTGGAAAATGCCTTAAAGATGCTCGTGCTGAAAAAAAAGGGTCTTGGTGCCAACAGGCGAACCTCTGCATTTTCTGTATTTTCGGTGGTTAACAAACCTGAGCCTGGAGGTGATAAGAAGCCGAAAGCTTGGCGTTCGGTGGTTAATGAATTTGATTCATGCTTCGCCTAAACCGCCGAATCCCTTCTGGGTGCTAGGAATCCTTTATTTCTTTTCGGTATCCAGGAGGACTCCGCTTATATGTAGTAAACCACCAAATTAGGACTCGACAGCTAATGAACAACTCCCGTGTTTGCACAAGCTACCGAAAACAATGTATTACCTAGCCTGCAAAATTTATCAAAACTATGTTCTGTCCCCCTGCTACCTGGATTTCTCTTCCACCTGGGAAGGAACCAGAGGGTCAGTGAATTGGATTGCCACTGCTGCCAGAGTGTCGAGGTCTTAAAGTAGCTTGGGCTGAGCCCTCTGAATTTCTTCCTTTCCCCCTTAGAGACTCAATCTTCCTCCTCAGCTTGATGTTTTCTTTGATCAACCGAATGTTTTTGCCTCTCATTTTGCCATGTTTCTTAGTCAATCCCTGAAAAGATAGATAAAGCTCATTATACCTCTCTGTCAGCCTTTCATTCTTCTCCTTAATGACCCTCTGGAGTAACTTGCGTTCATAAGCCTGCTGGAAGAGCCGGTTGATTTTCTGTGAGGCAAAAATCTTCGCATTTTGGATTGGTCTGTTGGCCACTTGCTGACTTTGTTCCTCCATAGGTGTAGGGGAGGATAAATTGACACAGCCAAAACCTTGCTCTTCGATAGAGGTAGATGGAGGCAAATTGACATAATCATTCTCCTACTCCATCATGGCTGGGGCTGCTTCCAGGGGTTTCTGTTCTTTTTTCACCTCCTCAATTTCTGCTCCAGCTCCCTGCAACTCCTCCTCCTCAGAATCAGTGTATGGGAGGTTTAAAAGATTTGTACTTCTTGAGGGAGTCTCTTCTGAAACAACCCCCTCATCCTCAACGTTGTCTTTAAATGCCAGCTTCCTTTTGGCTTTCTTCGCCGGTGGGGCTAAGGAAAGGGGTTTAATTGAATTTAGGGGAATAGCCCTCCTCCTTCGTTTTCCACTTCTGGGGGTGGAAAATTTCTTTCCCTCCTCCGGCTGTAATTCTGTTTCTATCCCATTTCATGCCTTTCCTCTGCAATAACTCAGAGATCAAAAGTTTAATCAGACCATGGTGGAAAAACCTCCCTGCAATTTTGGTGGGCTGAGCCTTTACTTGATGTGCCATTTTGGTGAGGCTCTTCTGGAGGTAGAAACTGAGATTTAAAGGGCTCTTTCCCGTGAAATGATCCAGTAATCTAAAATGATAAATTAGAACCCTGTTATACCTGCCCCCACAGGTTATATAGACTAGAATGGACTTCAATAATAGCTGCCAGTTATCCTCCAGATATGACATAGGAATGTCTTTTTTCCAAACCTGGTTCCTATGTTCTGGCTTCAGGTATGATTGAAATTCGAAATCCTTCTTGACAGTGGTCTTGAACTAGCTCTCGTGGTCGTTGGAAATTCTGTCACCTAGGCTATAAGGGCCTCGTCCACCTGAAATTCTTCCTTGCCTATCACCACCCTTTCTCCGTCATATGTGAGGGAAAATGCTTCGGCCACCTGTTGATGAGAACCCTGAAGCTTTTTGCAGAAATTATAGCAGCCAACATTCTTGAAAAACTGACATACCTCGCGGTGTGCCTCCAGGTAGAAAATGTCGCTCAATTCTTTTCTCAGGACCACTCCTCCTCCTTTCGGCATCGGTAACCTGCTTGCTACTCAAATCTGGACTGAGGGAGTGTTGGGAAACAGGGAGAAGATGGGATCAATTGACGCGGTGAGGGTGAAAATAGAAAGGTGGTGTGCCTTTTCGGGAGCTAACTCCGAGGGTATGAAAAGGTGGGTAATCATGAGGGTGAAAAGATAGCTACTATGACATGATTGCATAGGGGAATGAATTTTCAGAAATGCCGCTATTTGGATGGGAGATGAGGCCCGTCTGGTCAGAGTTATCTGGATGGCATTCGGCCTTCCCTCAGGGTGAATCGTGTTTTCGCTGAAATGATATTTTCGGCAGCTAAGCTATGATTGCTTCCCTGTATTATGACCCCAAACCCTGATTTGACGTGTCCGCCGATTGACGTAACCCCCCTTCTGGCAGCCGATAATCCACCTTTAACTTGGTATGCTGCCGAAAAATGACTTTCACCAATGCCTTTTTGCTTTCGGTGGCTGTAGATAATCCATCCCATTTGATGGGAAGCTGTAGAAAGTATGCCTGATTGTCTGTGGCTAATGAACACTGCTGTGTTCTCACAAACCCCTGAAATGGCTTTAAGAACTACGAGCATAACGTTTACCTTTCGGCAGCTATGGAAGGTTTCGAACTTGCCTTGCGAATTGTGGAAAGTATGCCTGACTTTCGGTGGTTAATGAACACTGTCATGTTCTCCCAAACCCCTAAAATGGCTTCATGGACTGCGAGTATAAGTTTTCCTTTCAGCGGCTATGGAGGGTTTCGAACTTGCCCTGCAGACTGCGGAAAGTACCTAACTTTCGGTGGCTAATGAACGCTGTCATGTTCGCCCAAGCCACCGAAAACCGTCCCTCCACTTCATGTGGTAATTTCACCCTTTCGGTGGTTGGAGCGTTATGTTTCTCACACCGTAAGCTGCCAAAAAGAGGGTTTTTGGTAGCTAATGAACCAACACCAGGCCCGCCTAAGCTATCGAAACCTGAAATTTTCCTTCGGAATGAGATCCATCGTAAAAGTGTTAATTCAGACTTCGTTACCTTCTTAAAACTCTCGGACTAGAACTCAGACACATGCAAACAAGATAAAAATATAAAGACTTCCTATCACCTAGATTCCATGACTAATCTATGTCTATTTAGGAGATAACATCTGGCTCCTACTTGGGGATGGAGGCCTCCCACTGAGGCTCCAAGAACCGTAGACCAAACGCCTTTCCCTAAAAATAAAAAAACACACAAAACTCTAACCCTAACTTCTAATGTTCCATTGGGCATGGAGTTATTTGCAAACAAAACAAAAACAAAACTGAAAATGGAATGATATTTACAATGACCAGGCTGTGAATCCTTTGACGAAATAAAGTTTCAGAAAATGCCCATTTACCGGGCCACCAAACATCTCTTGAACTTCCAGGCTTTGTAGGTTGAAGGTATTGTTCTACTTTTCCTGAGTTATCACGTAAGGACCTGTCCAGAGAGAATCAAACTTGCCATGCTTGCCTTTGTCCTGCCTGGGGGTATCCCATTTCAATACCCAGTCCCCCACCTAAAAAGTGGTCATCTTGGCCTTCTTGTCAAAAGTGCCTTTTATCTTTTCCTGATGAGCTTCTGACCTTTCCACTAGTTATTCTTTGGTCTACTACAATTCAACTAAATCCAGCATTCTTCTTACCATAGCATTCGGTTCATCCTGTTCCTCCTGGATTAATTTAGTCACTGGCAGGATTAACTGAATTGGGAAAATGGCATCAGTTCCATAAACCAAGTTGAAAGGAGAGGTCCCTATAGATTTCTTGTTCGTCACCTTATCAGCCCAAAGAGCAAATTTTAGCTTTGAATCCCAACTCCTTTGATTTTCCTCTAATAGTTTTTTGATGATCCTGACTAGACTTTTATTGGAAGACTCGGCGAGACCATTGCCTTGAGGATAGTAGGGAGTGGAGTGAACTAACTGAATTATCATTGATTCACACATATGGACTAACTCTTTATATTTGAAATCAGGTGCATTATAAGTTACCAACCTTTTCGAGCAGCCGAATCTGGTGATGATGTTTTCATACATAAATTTGATGATAACCTGATGGTTAGCATTCCTGCTGGGAATTGCCTCTATCCATTTGGTGAAGTAGTCAGTGGCTACCAAGATCCATCTGTGCTGACTGCTGGATGAAGGATTGATCTCCCCTATGAAGTCGAGGCCCCATTGCTGGAAAGAACCGTTTACCACAATATGCTTCAAGGGGAGGAATTTCAGCTGCTGTTTTCCCGTGAATCTTTGGCATTTGTCACAAGTTTTCAAAAAAGTGTATATGTCAGAGAACAGACAAGGACAATAGTACCCAACCCTCAGGATCTCATGGGTAGTGGTTTTCCAGTAGTGATTCCCCCCACATATGCTTGAATGGAAATGATGCATGACTTGCCCTGATTCTTCTTTATCCAAACATCTTAACAGAACTCCAGCAGGATCTTTCCAATACAGCAGATCACCACTTATGCAGAATTTTGCAGATTTAAGTTTGAGAGATCGTGCCTGAGTTGTGCTGAGTCCGGGTGGAACTTCTAAATTCTGCAGGAAATGAATGATACCTGAATACCACTCGCATGAGAGCATATTTTCAGCCACCTGCTGGCTTTCATGCTGTCCTACTGCAGCTGCCTTTGTTGGAAGATTTTGAGAGTTTGTTCTGACGAGGTTAATGTCTAACAGTTTGCAATTCTCTTAATCCATCAGTTTGGCCAGACCTTGACCCTTTATCAACCTGGTGGGCTTCACCTCTATGTCAAATTCGATCATCTTGGCGATCCATTTGGTCCTCTTGCCATCAATGTCAGGCTGAGTTAGAACATCCTTCACATAAGCTGAAGGGACATAAGCTATAATCTTCGCATGCAGGATATAAATTTGGAATGCTTTTAATGATTTTACTAGAGCATAGGCCTGTTTCTCTATGGGATCGTACTTCAGCTCAGCATCCGTCAATGTTTTGCTGAAGAAGGAAATTGGATGATCAAGGCCTTCATCGTCTTTCTGTAGCAAGACCGCCACCACTGTATCATGGGAAGCAAAAGAGAAAATATAAAATACCTTGGTGTAATCTGGGCTAATGAGAGTAGGAGCCTCCATGATGGCCTGCTTGATGGCTTCGAAAGAATGTCTCTCTTGTTTAGTCCATTTGGTTTCAGCTCCCCTTTTCAGCATAGAGGTTATGTGCTTTACCAACTTAGAAAAATTTGAAATAAATGTCCTGACGAAATTTATCTTACCAAGGAAAGATTGGATATCCTTTTTTGATCTTGGTATAGACAACTTCCGAATCTCTTCGACCCGAACTAGATCAATCCTTACTCCTTGTGCTGAAACTATGTGGCCCAAGAGCTTCCCCTCCCCAAGACCAAACTGTGACTTCTTGGGATTCAAAGAAATTCCAAATTGTCTGCACTTCAGGAAGACCTCTCTTAGGTGCTGCAAATGCTCCTTGTGGCTGTTTGAGTATACTATGATATCATCAAGGTATATGAGGACAAATTTATCCTTAATCCCCACGAATGCGATATCCATAGCCCTCTGAAAAGTGGCCCCAGCGTTCATCAATCCAAACGGCATCTTGGTGTACATGAAGGTACCCCAGGGAGTGGTAAAGGCCGTCTTCTCCTGATCGTCGGGGTGCACAGAAATTTGATTATAGCCTGAGAATCCATCTAGAAAAGACATGACCCTAGCTCCCGACACTCTCTGTAGTAAGTGTTCCATCTTGGGTAGAGGGTAGTTATCTTTTTGGGAGCCCTTGTTTAGGTTCCTGAAATCGACACACAACCTGACTTCACCATTCTTCTTCCTTTCTATGACCAGATTTGAAACCCATTTAGAATACCTCAGCAGGATTATGATCTTGGCATCAAGGAGTTTTTTTATTTCCCTCTCGATCACAGGTAACAGGAGAGGGTTGATAGGTCGTAGCTTCTGTTTGAAAAAGGTGATGCCCTTTTCCAATGGAATTCTGTGATGAATGGTGTCTTCATCATAGGTTTTCAGGTCACTGTATTCCCAAGCCAGGACATCTGCAAAATTCTTTACCAGGATGAAGTAATCTGACTGCTGATCAACTATCAATTCCATGGACAGATTTATGAATTTGGGGTGATCTTGTCTGCCTATTTTTTGTTCATGGACAACTGGGTCTTTTTCCTCATTCACAGGTTTAAAGGGGATGCCATTATGGTCAAAAAGCCTTTCGAGAGGTACTAGGCCCCTAGGTATATGATTTCCTGGCAATTGGACAATGTCATGATGGCCTATTTTTCCCTTCAATTTAGTTTTCTGAGACTCTTCTATATTCAGGTTCTCTTGGTCAATGTGTATATCAGAAAATTCGTCAACAACCTGGAGGAATCTACTGAGCTCATCATCATTCTCAAAAAATTTCCAAAATTTGACATTATCGGGTAGGGATGGTCTATACCTGACTTGGATATCATATTTCAACTTGGGAGGCATGGGAGGAAGGAATGTGCTGGCAGAGACAGCAAGGGAATCGGCCAGGTGGATCATGGCTTGCGGGATATAAGAAATCTCAAAAAACATGAAGGAATCCCTAAGTTTCCATACCTCATCTCTGTATGACTTCAGCCTGACGTTCTTTTCCTGATAGTTTCCATTCACCTACTGTATGATGAGCTCTGTGTCCCCAAAAATATTCAGGCACATGATTCCCATTTCTTTGGCAGCCTTGACTCCTAACAGCAAAGCCTCGTATTCTGCTATATTATTTGTGGCTTTGAATTCCAGTTTATAAGACAAATGAGTAACATCCTTCAGAGGAGAGATCAAGACTACACCTGCACCTGCTGAAGCCTGGGCGCTGGCACCATAAAAAAACATGCTCCACATAGCAGTGGTTAACTCCTTAGGTTGCTGACCAGTGGGCTTGGTGAGTTGCAAAGGGGCTGGCTGTTCATCATCTATTTGCAGGATACATGCTCCAAAATCTATATCTACATCATAGATGGGATGGTTTATAGAATTCTTCTCATTGCCGATAACATAAGCCAGCCGGTTTTCCCTGTAGAGCCTTTTAGTTTTGCCTCCAAACATAGGAATGGTAGCATAAGTTAGGTCCATCTGTAGGGTACCCCCTAATCATTTGCTCCATGATCGGGACAGAAGGATACCAAATTTCGGTGGGATGTCAGAAACCACTACATCCATTACCATGCTCTTTGAAGGCAACTGAGTTAGGTTTATGACGAGATCCTTTATGAGGCCTAGGAATTTAACTTTTCTGGAGTCAAAAGAGAAGAGATCATGGTAGGGTTTTGTGATGCTAAGACCAAGTTCATCCATCACAGCTTTGGGCATGAGGTTGTGAGAGGATCTCAAGTCGAGTAAGCAATTGTGAAGAATTTTGTCATGGATGTTTAAGGATATGTAAAAGGGTAGGTAGGACTTGTCCTATTCTTCAACCATGGGACCTAGGGTTACTGTAGGCTTATCGTCTTGGAGGTTCACAAAGTTAGCATCCATGGATGCTTTTGGATGGAGGGACTTCAGTATGGATGACTTGAAGGAATTGTTTTTCATTAGCTCGATTAGGGAAAAAGGGATTTTTATTTTCTGGATCTCAGTTTCAAGATTGAAGGAATAGGGAAACTTGTCAGGGGTCCTTGTCTCTTGGGATGGAGTTGTAAGTTGGACAGGGTCTGGGGCAGCTGGCTGAGATGTTCTTTGCTGCTGTTTTGCAAGAGCTATAACCTGTTTTATGGGAGCAAAAGGTTGCTTTTTTGAAAGAGTGACAGACTGTTTTGCAGGAGCAGCGGGCTGCTTCATGGAGGCAGGAGTCTTCCTTGCAGGAGCGAGGTTTAAAGGCTTCTTAGCAACAGTCCTGGACCTCAAATCATAGCTCCTCTGATCGTCAGCCTGGCACAGTGATTCCTTGGTGATTTGTTCAGTCATGAGGGCTTCCTCATAATTGGACTGTGTCAAGAAGGAGAGGTCAACCCTATCCTCCATGCAGTTGAAATCATCTTCCTCTTCTGCTCCTCCCTGAATAAGTTCCTGTTCCTCTTCTAATACCACATGCTGGAAGGGAGCTATGATTCTTTGTTCTTCAGCAGGATTCCTGTCTCTCTGAAGGGTTTGAACCGGTGGGCCATTTCTTCTGTAAGGGGGAGCGTTTGTGTTCTTGGGGACAAAAGCATGTGGACCTTTACTTCTCATGGATGGCTGGCCTTGCACTTTCAGTTTGGACATTTTGGAGGTCAAGCTGTCTAGCATTTTGGCCATTTTTCCTAGCTTAGTTTCTGACGAGGAGGAGGAATCTGGGGTCTGCCTTTTTTTATCAATCTTCCATTTGAGTATTTTGGATGCAACTATATTTGAATCCACTTCGAGTGCAACATCTTGCGTGAGCAGTAAAGAGGCAGATCTTCTTTCCCGGAGATGAAGGAAAAAATCAGGGTCAAAAGCATTGGTGTACGTGATCCTGGCAGAGGTATCTGTAGGCTTAATTTCAGCAGGGATTTTGCTAAACATTTTGTTAAACCTCTTCGTAAAAGCTACCATAGATGTGCCATTTTCTCTCTTCAAGTTATCAAATTCTGTGAGATAATAAAGGTGGTCTCTTCTTTCCCCCCTATGTTTTAGAAATAGTTTATCCAGTTCCTCGATGTCATCTATTGATCCAATAGGTAGTTCTTTAAACCACTTTCTTGCCAGACCATCTAAACTTTGCACAAACACTCTAGTCCATACATCTTCACGCTCAATATTGATGTTCTCGGCATAGCTATAAAATGCCTCCAAGTGTTCCTCGACTGTAAAATCTCCCTCCCCAGTGAATTTTGGCATATATTTTTGATAATCTCCAGTAGGCATAGCAGAAAGGGGATTAGGAAAATTTAGAGGGGTATACCTAGCAAGGAGGATCTTCTCCATTTTGGTTAGAGGGACAACCATTATGGGTGTGGGTACTAAAGGGATGGCAGAAAGTAATTTGAGTGTGGACGGTTGCTGAAGAGGTATAGGAAACGATGAAAGTGGAGGTTTTGTTTTAGTAGAGTCACCAAAAATGGTGGTGAAACAGATTGATGGTTGTTCTAGGTAATCAGTCTTCTTACAGGACTGTGCAAGTAAAGAGGACAGCCTTTGCTCACGTTGGTCTAAAAGGTCCTGGAATATGTTTTCTATGGAAAGTACATTGGTGTAAACAAAGGGGAACTTCTCTTCTGGTTCAGTCAATGTGGGTTGTAGGTAGGAGGAACAGCCTTCCTCTTTGACATATTCTAGGATTTCTTTTCCTAGGTCAGTTCGTGTAGCAGGATCAGGGCTAGGGACTTGGGCAGAAGCAACAGATGAGGATACTTGGGCCCATAAATATTCTTTTCTACTTATAGTTCCTTATGGATTATCTATTTCAAAAAATGGAGATTCAAAAGGAGTTTCATTTGATGAGACAGAAGAAATACCTCTGGTAAGGCCCGATGTGGTTCTTCTTATGGATATGGAAATCTGCCTCTGCGTAGTCCTTCCTCTCCTTATAATCTATTCGGGATCTGAAACAGGTGTTACTGGTGGCCTTTGAGGATTTGATCTGGTACTTGGTATTCTCAAAGCCACTTTGTTCCAATGGAGTCTTCAGATAGATGATTACAACCGAAAATGTGCCTAGGCTTCGTCTATCATCCAAGCTGGAACTGTGTCGTTTCCCAGGGAAGCTGTTGCTTCAATAATATTTCCCCGGCAATGGATCCAATTTGTTATCACTCCAGGAAGCTCTCCTAGGTTGTATTTCAGAGATTCCTGGTAACTTAAACTTGTCTTGAAAGAAGGGGTTTATTTTGGATCAAGTTGGATGACAGGAATCAAAATTTACACACTCACAACATGCATGAGGATGCTCAGACAGACAAGGCTTTGACTACGACTGTTCAGAGGGTTGATTTAAAATAAAGGGGGTGAATCCTTATTACATTTAGCAGATTCATACACAGAAGAATGTATATAAATGGCTAAGCACATCAAAACAATACCATATATGTTCAATCCTTTAAAACCGTGACAGGATAACAACTATCTAGCAATAAAAGTGAACATACAGGAATTAGATCATTCACAATAAGTACAGAAACACGAGAAGAAGGAATCTGACAACCAATAATAAAAGAATCTTGTATTATCTAGAAAGTCACAGAAGTTTGAGAATACAAAAATCGATTAGTCTCTCCAAAGTCGAACCTCTATTCTACTTCATTCCTCGGCTTTATAGACATTAAAAAGCTTTTCAGATCCCAAAGCTGGATCGAATATGCTAAAAATAACAACTAAAACAGTTACTGAAAGTGTGACATCGTATCATGATTGAAATAAATGCCTCTTGCTGATGCACCTGCGTTTGACAGCTGAAACGAGCCTTCGGGGGTTTGAGGGCGAGTTTAAAAATGTTATCTGCAAAAAAACCTATAGGCATCTTTTCTAAAAATAGACAGAAATATTCCACCGTCCAGCTTGCTGGTGCCTTCAGTCTAGGACCAGAGGTGATCATGATGCAATTGAGCATGTGTGGATTCCCTGGAAAATGCCTTAAATATGCTTGGGCTGACAAAAAAAAGGGTTTTGGTGCCAACAGGGGGACCTCTGCGTTTTCTGTATTTTCGGTGGTTAAAAAAACTAAGCCTGGAGGTGATAAGTAGCCGAAAGATTGGCGTTCGGTGGTTAATGAACTTGATTCATGCTTCGCCAAAACCTTCGAATCGCTTCTGGGTACTAGGAATCCTTTATTTCTTTTTGGTATCCAGGAGGACTCTGCTTATACACAGTAAACCACCGAATCAGGATTCGACAGCTAATGAACAGCTCATGTGTTTTCCCAAACTATCGAAAACAATGTATTTCCCAGCCTGCAAAAATTATCAAAACTATGTTCTGTCCCCTTGCTACCTAGATTTCTCTTCCACTTAGGCAAGAACTGGAGGGTCAGCGAATTGGATTGCAGCTGCTGCCAGAGTGTCGAGGTCTGAAAGTACCTTGGGCTGATCCCTCTGAATTTCTTCCTTCCCCCCCAGAGACTCAATATTCCTCCTCGGCTTGATGTTTTCTCTGATCAGTCAAATGTTTATGCCTCTCATTTTTCCATGTTTCTTGGTCAATACCTGAAAAGATACATAAATATCGTTATACCTCTCTGTTAGCCTTTCATTCTTCTCCTTAATGACCCTCTGGAGTAACTCACGTTCATAATCCTGCTGGAGGAGCCAGTTAATTTTCCGCGAGGCAGAAATCTTTGCATTTTGGATTGGTCCGTCGGCCACCTACTGACTTTGTTCCTCCATAGGTGTAGGGGAGGATAAATTGACACAGCCGAAACCTTGCTCTTCCATAGACGTAGATGGAGGCAAATTGACATAATCATTCTCCTACTCCATCATGGCTGGTGTTGCTTTCGGGGGTTTCTTTTCTGTTTTCACCTCCTCAATTTTGGCTCCAGATCCCTGCAACTCCTCCTCCTCCGAATCGGTGTATGGGGGGTTTAAAAGAATTGTACTTATTGGGGGAATCTCTTCTGAAACAACCCCCTCTTCCTCAGCCTTGTCTTTAAATGCCAACTTCCTTTTGTCTTTCTTTTCCGGTGGGGCTGAGGAAAGGGGTTTGATTGAATTTAGGGGAATAGCCCTCCTCCTTCGTTTTCCACTTCTGGGGGTGGAATATTTCTTTCCCTCCTCTGGTTGTAATTCTGTTTCGAGCCCACTACAGAAGAGAAAGAAGGTCCATTTCATGCCTTTCCTTTGTAATAACTCAGAGACCAAAAGTTTAATCAGACCATGGTGGAACAACCTCCCTGCAATTTTGGTGCTGAGCCTTTACTTGATGCGCCATTTTGGTGAGGCTCTTGTGGAGGTAGAAAGGGAGATTTAAAGGGCTCTTGCCCGTGAAATGATCTAGTAATCTAAAATGATAAATTAGCACCCTGTTATACCTGCCCTCACAGGTTATATAGACAAGAATGGACTTCAATAACAGCTTCCAGTTATCCTCCATATATGACATAAGAATGTCTTTTTTCCAAACCTGGTTCCTATGTTCCAGCTTCAATTATGATTGAAATTCGAAATCATTCTTGACAGTGGTCTTGAACCAGCTCTTTCCGGTCGTTGGAAATTCTGTCACCTAGGTTATAAGGGCCTTGTCCACCTGGAATTCTTCCTTGCCTATCACCGCCCTTTCTCCATCATATATGAGGGAAAATGCTTCGGCCACCTGTTGATGGGAACCCTGAAGCTTTTTGCAGAAATAATAGCAGCCGACATTCTTGAAATACTGACATACCTCGTGGTGTGGCTCCAGGTAGCAAATGTCGCTCAATTCTTTTCTCAGGACCGCTCCTCCTCCTTTCGGCATCGGTAACATGCTTGCTGGTGCTTGTTGCTCAAATCTGGACTGAGGGAGCAACGGGAAACGAGGAGAAGATGGGCTTAATTGACGCGGTGAGGGTGAAAATAGAAAGGTGGTGTGGCTTTTAGGGACCTGAATCCAAGGGTATGAAAAGGTGGGTAATCATGAGGGTGAAAAGATAGCTACTGCAACATGATTTCATAGGGGAATGAATTTTCAGGAATGCCATTATGTGGATGGGAGATGAGGCCCATCTAGTCAGAGTTATGGGGATGGCGTCCGGCCTTCCCTCGAGGTGAATCGTGTTTTCGTTGAAATGAAATTTTCGAAGGCTATGCTATGATTGCTTCCCTATATTATGACCCCAAACCATGGTTTGACGTGTTCACCGATCGATGTAACTCCCCTTTCAACGATCGATAATCCACCTTTAACCTGGTATGCCGCCGGAAAATGACTTTCGCTAATGCCTTTTTACTTTCGGCGGTTGTAGATAATCCATCCCATTTGATGGCAAGCTATGGAAAGTATGCCTAACTTTCAGTGGCTAATGAATACCGCCATGTTTGTCCAAACCCCCGAAATGGCTTCATGAATTGCGAGCATAACGTTTACCTTTCGGTAGCTATGGAAGGTTTCAAACTTGTCCTGCGAACTGCGAAAAGTATGCCTAACTTTCGGTGGTTAATGAACACCGTCATGTTCAACCAAATCCCCGAAACGACTTCATGGACTGTGAGCATAAATTTTCCTTTCGATGGATATGGAGGGTTTCGAACTTGTCCTACAGACTGCAGAAAGTGCCTAACTTTCGGTGGCTAATGAATGCAATCGTGTTCACCCAAGCCACTGAAAAATGTCCCTCCACTTCACACGGTAATTTTTCCCTTTCAGTGATTGGAGCATTCTGTTTCTCACACTGTAAGTTGCCAAAAAGAGGGTTTTTGGTAGCTAATGAACCAACACTAGGCCTGCCTAAGCTACCAAAACCTGAAATTTTCCTTCAGAATGAGAGCCAGCGTAAAAGTGTTAATTCAGACTTCGTTACCTTCTTAAAACTATAGGACTAGAACTCAGACACATGCAAACAAGATAAAAAATTTAAAGACTTCCTATCACCTAGATTCCATGACTAATCTATGTTTATTTAGGAGATAACATCTGGCTCCTACTTGGGGATGGAGGCCTCCCACTGAGGCTCCAAGAACCGTAGACCAAATGCCTTTCCCTAAAAAGAAAAAACCCACAAAACTCTAACCCTAACTTCTAGTGTTCCATTGGGCATGGAGTTATTTGCAAAAAAAACAAAAACAAAACTGAAAACATAACGATATTTACAATGACCAGGCTGTGAAGGCTCAGACGAAATAAAGTTTCAGAAAATGCCCATTTACCGGGCCACTAACATCTCTTGACCTTCCAGGCTTTGTAGGTTGAAGGTATTGTTCTGCTTTTCCTGAGTTATCACGTAAGGACCTGTCCAGAGAGAATCAAAGTTGCCATGCTTGCCTTTGTCCTGCCTAGGGGAATCCCATTTCAATACCCAATCCCCCACCTGAAAAGTGTCCATCTTGGCCTTCTTGTCAAAAGTACCTTTTATCTTTTCCTGATGAGCTTCTGACCTTTCCACTAGTTGTTCTCTAGTCTGCTGCAATTCAGCTAAATCCAACATTCTTCTTACCATAGCATTTGGTTCATCCTGTTCCTCCTGGATGAATTTAGTCACTGGCAGGATTAATTGAACTGGGAAAATGGAATCAGTACCATAAACTAAACTGAAAGGAGAGGTCCCTATAGATTTCTTGTTCGTCACCCTATTAGCCCAAAGAGTAAATTTCAGCTTTGAATCCCAACTCCTCTGATTTTCCTCCAATAGTTTTTTGATGATCCTGACTAGACTTTTATTGGAAGACTCGGTGAGACCATTTCCTTGAGGATAGTAGGGAGTGGAGTGAACTAACTAAATGCCCATTGATTCACACATATGGAATAACTCTTTATCTTTGAAAGCAGGTGCATTATCAGTTACAAGCCTTTTCGGGCAGCCGTATCTGGTGATGATGTTTTCCTACAAAAATTTGATGATAACCTGATGGTTAGCATTCCTGGTGGGAATTGCCTCTATCCATTTGGTGAAGTAGTCAGTGGCTACCAAGATCCATCTGTGCTGACCACTGGATGAAGGATTGATCTCCCCTATGAAGTCGAGGCCCCATTGCTGGAAAGGACCGTTTACCACATTAGGCTTCAAGGGGAGGGATTTCAGCTGCTGTTTTCCCGTGAATCTTTGGCATTTGTCACAAGTTTTCACATAAGTGTAAACGTCAGAGAACAGACAAGGCCAATAGTACCCAGCCCTCAGGATCTTATGGGCAGTGGTTTTCCAGTAGTGATGCCCCCCACATATGCTTGAATGGAAATGATGCATGACTTGCCCTGATTCTTATTTATCCAAACATCTTAACATAATTCTAGTAGGATCTTTCTAGTACAACAGATCACGACTTATGCAGAATTTTGCAGATTTAAGTTTGAGAGATCGTGCCTGAGTTATGCTGAGTCCCGGTGGAACTTCTGAATTCTATAGGAAATGAATGATACCCGGGTAGATTTAATCCAATTATGCTCCCGGTGGCCCAACAAAAGATGTCCTTAGGTGGGTGCAACAAAATGTTTACAACTTCAGGGGTATCTTCATTTGATGATAAAATGTAATCCAAGAAGTCATGTGAGCTGGGAGATCTCACAACCCAAATGGGCCAGGTAACCAAATCATGTTCCTCCATCAAGGAAATATTTTGATCCGAGTCTACCGAAGCTATTTGAGTAGGTTGGTTTGAAACTTCTACAATAGATAGGGGTGATCCAAATGCTTTCCAACATTTAAATGGCATTATACAAGTTGAGGTCCCTTCATCTAGTATGGTTAGACATATGTTCTTACCATGAGTCGTTACTTTAATCTGAAAAGCAACTTCAGAAAGGATCCTACATATTGAATGGTCTATGTCTATTGTGATAGAAGTCTCATCAGATGGATCAATAGCACCAATGGTAGATAATAGTTCCTTTCTTTGCGCATAATGACATTGCAATACCTCCAAGGCCGACATGGCACATGGTACCTGAGCTAGGTCCTCAAGAACATTACTGTTATGAGCAGCTTGCGTGTTAAGATTATGCATTGTTCTACGTAGAACACCTTTGGGGGGGTATGGTAATAAGTCTATGGCTGGTTTCTCAATGTAGAGATAACCGCTTGGCTATGATTTTGATTGATCCGATGTACTAGGAGAGACATCAAAAGAATCAAGTCTTGTTTGAATGTTCATCTCATCATCACACATGAAGACATTGGAATAGGGATCATTGCCCCCTTGCGGGGGAGTTGGTTGGTTTCCCCCTGGAAAAATAGTGGGTTGTTGTTTCCCACCGCATTGAAGCATAGTTGGTGTATCCTGTTTCCTAGAGTTAGAGTTTTTCTTACTTTTTTATTTATTCTTCTTTTTCCTAAGGTACTTGGACTTGACAATAAGGATTTTAGAATTCTAGGAAGGATTAGCAGTTTGCTTACCCTTGTACTTCTTCTTCTTTCCTCTCAGGTCTATGGATCGGACTGTGGGGATGTTAGAATTGTTGGAAGGATTAGCAGGTTCTTGCATTTACTGGACAACTATGGGTTGCAAATTCTGAATAGAAACTTGTCCCGAATGTGGGTTAATTTGTTCAAGATGGTTGACGGAATCTGTCATACCATTGACATGAGGTTCATGTGGCAGCCTAGCTAGATCAAAGGCAGGTCTTGTAGGTTGGTTCCCAAGAGATTGGTTACTTTCTAGAACCTGACCACTCCATGGCCGAATGGGGTTAGTGGTTGGAGTGCCCCCTTGCGGGGTTAGGCCCTGTTGATGCCTCGGTTGTGCAGGTTAGATGCAAAAGGTGTTGGAATGTTCCAAGACACTCAACAGAGGAAGAAACCCAAGTTGAAAGGCTTCAAAGTATCCTGTGCAAGGGCAATTCTATCCCCAACCTTTTTGGTGTGGTGATCCCCCATGGATATTAGGCCTCCGCTAGCACTCTAAGAGTAAATAAGTTGACCTATAAGATCATTTTTTCAGTCAAGGAAAACCAAGGTGTGGATATCGTAAAACAAAGCTAACCTAACCTATTTTAGAAAAGGGAACTAGTCTAAGTCAGTCTTGTTCTAAAATGAAAGCTTGATCTTGTGCAAATTAACCTTGGGGTGTGGTGTATAAGTAAATTGCAACCTTTCACATAAATGCTTTTAGTTGTTTCACTTATTAATTTAAATCACTATCTATTAATGAGAATTAAGAGACAATAATTCAAATGCTTAAGCCTATTCAAGATAAATCTGTAAACAATTTGCTAATTGAAAAATTAACAATAATTATTGTGCCATGAATCACTTGCAGAAATCGATAAAGAAAGTATTTAAATTGAAGAAATTCAATCAAATATTTTCATGCATACATCAGTTATATAGAAAAATCAATACAACAGATTTATGCATTCATTAAATATCTAACATGAGATCACGTATATTTCGGTTGATAATCTGGAATATAAAAATCAGAAATTCTAAAAGAAATTTGAGTAACAACCAGAAGATGGATCCAAAGATAACATTACTGTATTAAGATGTCTTGTACCAAAATTAAAATGACTCTGGCCACAGAGTATCCCCAGTCTTATCTTCTGCTGAATTACAATTCCAAAGATTCCAACCCCTCACCAAGAGAGGTATTCTTCCTTAAATAAAAATATTACAATGGAGTACAATGAAAAATTCCCAAAAGATAGGGATCCCAAAATCACGAATGAGTCTATTGGGCCAGAAAATCCTGCCACTTATCATATATCTCTAACAATTCATCTATGTTTGCATAGTTGATAGATTCTAGGCCTATCTGGGCATTACATATGTTGTTCTCCATATCATGCTTGGCGAGTTTATGCCGAGTACGAAGGTGGAAATGGATTTTTCTCTCAAAGGAAAGTGGTTTGTTGGAAGGCGGTTCGATGGGGAAATGTCGTGGTACTGCCGACGCTACATCACATCAGATGAGGGTGCGAAAGGAGTATTTTGTGTTGAAGGATACCGCAGTTGGCGGGCTTTGGGTCACTTGGACCATATGTTATGTAATATTGAGTCAATTGTACCGTGGTATGTGGGTTTTTGGGTCATTTGGACCGAGTCAGTTAGATATTGGGTCATTTGTCCATAATGTCGGTTAGGAATTCGTTTATAAGAGGACAAACATTGTAATGGCAGAGGCCTATAAATAGAAGAGAGTTGTAAGTCTTAGAAGAAGAATAGGAGGCAAGAGATAATAAGATGTATGTGTACAGAGATCTATGTTTTTATTCTGGTATACGACTGCGACAGTAATAACATGATGATGCTTTTGTACGATTTTTGTGCAATGTTGCGATATGTGAATGTTGTTATATTTTCTTGATGCAATGTCTATTTACTATTGCTGTGATGATAAACGCTGCGATTAAGTAATATGTTATAACTCCATATCAAATGTTTAAAGTTTCTGTTTAAGTACCGCAATAAAGCTAGTCTGTGCAGCCACAACTCTCCTCCTCCCTCGGCGAAAACATGGTTCCGTCTGCTGTTCTTGGATGCCTCAGGTGAGACCTCATCCGCTCTATGGGTGTTGTTGGGTGGGATCAAACCTTCCCGAGCCGGTGCCCACGGAGACTGCAGTATGTGTCGACAGTGAGGTGAACCCCTTTCAACCGAGGTCGCGTTGGTCGACAAATGGTTCCATTGCCGGGACCGTGTGCAGAGTAAAAGGAGTTCATGTTGTGGCACCTGATGAAGCCGGAGATACAGAGCTGGTTTGATCAGAAATTGCGGGAGTTTGCTGAAGAAGAAAGTTGGAACACGCGACTGACAGTAGATCACTGGCTGGGAAGATATATTCACGACGGTCTGCACGAATGGTTTTTCTGTGAATTCCCGATCATTCTGTACAAGTGGTTGTCAAAGTTGACCTTCCAGAAGAGGAACTTTCAGGGTGGTGAGCTGATGGCTTGGACCCCGGAGTTGATTCAGGAGATGTAGGAATTCGACAATAAGGCATCGCGGGCTGTCAAAGTTTGGCTCGATAGCATCTTGGAGGGATATATCACTGAATTTGCATTCGACACAAAGAAATCCTATAGTGAAGCTGAAAGATACTTCCTCTCGAGGACCAAGGAGAAGGTTTCTGCTGTCTCTCCAACTGTCGATTAAGATGCTAATCTGCAAAAAGGGTATATTAAAGATGCACCTTGATCAGTAGAAATCCTGGTGGGTGGAGGCCGTTGGTACCATTATTGCTGGGGAACGATACATGGAATGGTAAGGGGTAGATGGGTGTAGACCATGAGGAGACTGTGAGCAAAGATGAGGAAGAAAGTGGTCTTACAAGAGGAGGAGCGAGGTTTCGACGGGAGAAGAGGTAGAGAACAGGAGAAGGTCTTGCTGCGACTGAATCGCAAAACCGCAAAGGAAGACCACACAGGATGAAACGACCTCACAGTCCTGATAGGGAGGACCAGGCTACACCCAGGATAGAGGCAGGACCAAACCCCAGCACCAATGTACCCACACTTCCGCTCACTGACTCACAAACAACAAGAAATACCACTTCGACACTGCCAAGTTTGTTAATTCCACAGAAGTTAATTGGTAGTAGAACAGTGATAGGAGGAAGGAAGCCCAGAAGGGTGGGCGATGATGCTAGGTTATCGTTGTTCCCTGGAAGTGCAACAGACAACCCAGAATAGTATTGGTTTTTGTGTGAAGCGGTCTGGACCATGAAATAGATCACTGATGTCGATGCTAAGAAAGGACAATTAGCCACGACTCTACGAGGTCATGCATTAGATTGGTTCATGAAGTTTATTCTAGTCCCTACGGGGGCCCTAGAGAAGTCACTGGATGAGATTCGAGATGGGTTTATTACTGAATTTAGACGGCCTTAGTTGGAGGCTCAATATATTACTGAATTGAAGGAAATTAAGCAATATCCCAATGAGATGGTATGGGATTTCGACCAGCGATTCAAGACACTAATGGAAAAGGTTAGTTTTGATATGAGCACCATCCAACATAAAGAATGGTTCATTGTGGCATTGCTACCCCACATTCGGTTGCCGCTGATGCAACAAAACATATCGACGCCTAGCGAAGCCCTAGATATTGCAATACGATTGGAGGCATCACCGATTGGAGATAATGCAGCCGGGATGTCGTAGATACAGACACAGCTTGCCAACTTGACTATACAGTTGCAAGATTGAAAGAAGAACAAGGAACAATGCGATGAAGTATGGTGTACACGATGCTGAGGAGAAGGGAATACGAAGGATAATTTCCCGGATTTCCGTAATTATTTGGTGTCAGGTGCCCAAAACCCATTGAATGGCGGCAGTATGTCATGGTGTCGCACTTGTCAGG
Organism: Larix kaempferi; assembly: GCA_027924585.1. Classification (NCBI taxonomy): domain Eukaryota; kingdom Viridiplantae; phylum Streptophyta; class Pinopsida; order Pinales; family Pinaceae; genus Larix; species Larix kaempferi. The sequence goes on from BSBM01000848.1 coordinate 10,447,404, forward strand.
TGTTTGGGAACAATCACAATAATTTCCCATATATGCAGAAAATGGTCACAACCCCACGAAATCTTTATTGCACATTCTGCAAGTCGGTGGGTCACGATGACAAGGATTGTTGTGCATATGGGTTGCTACATGAGAGGCTGTGTGATGCATTCTACATCAAAGATGATCACCGCGCCGTGCAACAACCACAATTGCAACCGCAGGTAGCTCATCCACTACCGCAACCGCAGATGCAGTTTACACCACAACAACCACAACCGCAATAATCAATTCTGCAATACACTCCGATGCAGATGACTCCCCCACAACCTCAGTATGTACATCAATCGTAGTATGCACCAAAAGGGAAAGGGATACTACCAGCACCGATGCAGCAATAGTTTAACCAACCTTAGTACCAGTAGCAGGGCAGCTACCGAGGAGGATATAGGGGCAGACGCGGTGGCAGATTTGGTTGTGGAGGAGGAGGCCGAGGTGGTCATGGACCTGTTCAATGTTACCACTATGCGGTATGGGGGAATTATCAATGTGACTCCCCACTAGTACATAATCAGTGTACGTTCTGTTTTGGTAATGATCATATGGTTGAGAATTGTCCACAGTTGATTGCACGATGGCAGGATGGGAGTGCTCCGTAGCTACAGAATCAGGCCCAGCCACAACAACCAGTACAGAACCAGGTACAGTAACTGGTACAGAACCAATCCCCATGACCACCGCCTAACGCTAATCAAAATGTCAATCAACCAGGGAATCTATAGCAGAACCAGATGCAGGGTGCAAATATTGCGACCATTTTTGCATAACCGCGACCACAAGATGCTTCGATCACTGTTGTCATTTGTGGAGGCAAGACGACTGGGGTAGATGGTTCATGATCACTGATTTGGTTGGCTGGTCAGAAGACGGTACCTTTCAACATTGATATGGAGAAGGAGACATTCCTTGAGGCACGTCGCACCTTGGAGAAAGAGCGCGGTAAGGCTGTTGTTTGCGATATGCCACCTATCTTTGATACTACATCAGATGCTGTTCGACCACCAACATCGGGGACATTGCAAACGTTTCTTGAAAGCTATCTGTTACTGGCCTGAGACCCATCTGCCCTGGTTGAGATTGAGGGATGGTTGCAACACTTTACGAAAGGACAGCAGGAGTCAACAATAAACTCCCTACAGCGATGGAAGACTGGCAAGGATATGCAAATGAATATTCAAATTGGTGAATATGATGTTGACTCTGTGATTCTTGACCTTGGTTCGGATGTTAACATCTTAACCAAGCAGGCGTTGCAGAAGATGGGGAGTCACCCATTGAGCTAGTCTCCTGTGCAGCTCCAGTTGGCTAACCATGCGAAGGTAACACCCATTGGGTGGGTTCCGTGACTCACTATCGATATTGAGGGCATGAATACTTATGCTAACTTCGATGTCATTGAAGTGGTTGAGGGAGGAAGCTCTTATCCGATGCTCTTGGGGATTGGATGGGCTAACGATAGTGGAGCTGTAATCAACTTCAAGAAGCACATGATGACCTTTGAGAATCACGATTTCAGAGTTATAGCCCCATTGGATCCGGCTGAAGGACGCCGACACATTGAGCCTATAAAAGATGATGATCCCGTTGGATGGGACCATGCATTCAATATTTCTGAAGATTATACTCATCCTACTTCCTACAGTGAGTTGGAGTGGCGCAGCGAGAGCTCTGCATCTTTTGACTCTGATGATGCCTTAGAACATTGGCAGAACCGATTGCATGAGGTACCATTCCCGAAATGTGGCTTAGCTACGCAATCCTTATGTCGCGTTGCAATAGAAACAATCACATTGCCTGTCTATGAGGGGTTTCCTGGCCGAACTACCTTTTTAACAGAATTTGTAGACCGCGTCTCAGAACCACAGCGATTGCTGGCATTGGAGGAAGCACTGAAGGCTGCTCTAGCACGCTGGTGGGCCACACATAAGAAATTCATTAATGGTTGGTCACAGTGTTGAAGGTTGATGATGGTTTGGTTCGACGATACTGAGGTTTATCACACTGGCAACTATGATGGACCGACTAATCCCAGTGATCATGTGATGGAATGCCGATGATTATGAGTAGCGTGACCTAGAGATGAGTGGGTCCATGCTTTTATCCATACTTTGGATGAGATGACACGCTCATGGTACACTGCAGCCGAGTTGCGCCGAGACATTACAACATGGGGGGAGTTGACGGTCTGTTTCACTCATACGTTTACTTTTGCGGATGTGAACCCTGATGTCCATAACACCCTACAGCTCATCTGCGACGTGGTACTTCAGGTTGTTCTGGCGGCCTACCCTATCGACCTGCACACATATTGTCAGATGCAGACTCTCATGGAGTGCTTCAACATCAACGGTGGGCCAGAGGATGATGATGATCCCTAGAATGTTAGCATTCCCGAATCTAAAGGAAGTCGCGATGTGGTCCCACCTGCTATGCTAAGTCATACATTCAGTCAACCATTGCAGCTTCGCAAGATGAATATCAGCACCAAGGCTACTCCCAAGTTTTCTAATGTTGGGGATTATTGGTACAATGAGATGATGAGTTAGGTTACTGAGTTACTTCATGAGTTTCAAGATGTGTTTCCCATGATTTTTTTTGAAATGAAGGGAATCCTGGGTGATTTAGGAGAGATGAAGATTCCATTAAAACCAGATGCTAAGCCAGTCTGACAGCAACCTTATCAGCTGAATCCATGACATAAAGAAAAGGTCAAGGTGGAACTTGATCGCATGTTGGATGCTGGTATTATTGAACCTATGGAAGAGTCCAAATGGATTAGTCCTATGGTGGTGTAGGACAAGAAAAAAGGTGAAGTGCGCATTTGTGTCGACTTGCGGAAGTTGAACGATGCCTACTTGCATGACCCTTTTCGACCCCGTTTACTGATGAAGTACTTGAACGAGTGGGTGGCCAGGAGATGTACTCATTCACTGATGGATTCTCTGGATACCATCAGATTTGCATTTCCAAGAAAGATCGCCATAAGACAAATTTCAATGCTGAATGGGGTTACTTTCAGTACACGGTAATGCCGTTTGGTTTAAAGAATGCACCTGTGATATTCTCCCAGATCGTTGTTTCCGCATTCAAAGATTTTATTTAGAAGTTTTTTGCAAGTATATATGGATGATTGGACCCTTTATGGGTTGATTCGTAATCATCTGGCCAATCTGCGGTTAATGCTTGAACGATGCCGACAGCACCAGATATCGCTAAACTTGAAGAAATGTATTTTCTGTGCACCGTTTGGGATATTGCTGGGTCATATCGTGTGTAAACAGGGATTGCTGGTTGATCCAACCAAAATTGCGCTCATTTTGGGGTTGCAACCGCAAACCACCGTTAAGCAGTTGCGCATGACTTTGGGTCATACGGGATATTATCACAAGTTTATTAGGGGTTATGCTGCGATTACTGCCCCTATGGAAACGTTGTTGAAGAAGGATGCGGCATTCCAGTGGAGCCCCGAATGTCAGGATAGCTTCGAAACACTCAAGGAGAAGATGATGTCGGCACCAATATTGGTCTTTCTGGACTAGAGTAAGGAATTGCATGTCCATGTTGATGCTTCATCGATTGCATTAGGTGTTGTGTTGGATCAACTTGGAGAAGGTGACCTTGATCATCCTATTGCTTTTTCCAGTCGAAAGCTATCCTCTGCAGAACGCAATTACACTACCATAGAACAAGAAGGTCTGGCCATGGTTTACGCGCTGCAGAAATTCAGGCATTATTTGTTGGGTGGCTACTTTAAAATGTTCTCTAATCATTCTGCATTGAAATACTTGGTCAATAAGCCTGTGTTGGGGGGGAAGATCTGCCATTGGCTACTTTTGTTTCAGTAGTTTGATTTTGATGTCATTGTGAAACAGAGGAGGTTGAATGCTGGACCAGATCATTTGTCACGGATTGACACAGGGGAGGAACCGATTAATATCGAAGATGGGTTGCCGGATGCCCAACTATTTAAAGTTGCCACCATTGATCAATATTTTGATGACATCCTTTAGTTTCTGGTGACCGGCACTGCGCCCGATGACTTTACCACTACTCAGAAGAAGCAGTTGGTTGTCAAAGCTGCTGACTTTTAGCTAATCGTGGGAGAGTTGTATAAATTGGGCGCTGATGAGATATTGTGCAGATGTGATTTTCCGCATGAACAAACACAGATATTGGCTAAGGCACATGGTGGAGTAGGGGGAGGACACTATGGAGGTCGGGAGACTACTCGGAAGGTGTGCAGGGCTTTGGTGGCCCACATTACATAATGATGTGATAGACTATGCACGGTCTTGCGATGTTTGTTAGTGAACTAGCAAGCCGTCCAGACGTGATGAGATGCCGCTGCTACCTCAAGTGACATTGCAAGCGTTCGAAAAATGGGCTAAGGATTTTGTAGGACCGATCAATCCACCAGGGAAACGCATAGGTGCACGGTATATTGTCATGACGAAAGAGTACTTGAACCGGTGGGCTGAGGTGGCACCTGTAGTTGATTGCTCCGCCACATCGGCTGCTCGATTTTTGTTTGATCATATTATCACTCCTTTCGGCTGCCCCAAGATATTGCTGAGTGATCAAGGAAGCCACTTTCTTAATTGCACCATCAGCGCATTGACGGAGGAGTTGCAGATACAGCATAAGAACAGTACACCCTATCACCCACAAACGAATGGAATGGTGGAGGCATTTAACAATGTATTGGAGCATGCACTGACAAAGGTGTGCAATGCGAACCGTGATGACTGGGATCTAAAAATCCCAGCACTGTTGTGGGCCTATCGCACCACATGTAAAAGGTTGACTAGTCAGACACCTTTTAAGCTGGTATATGGGAAGGAAGCAATTATGTCAATGGAGTACATTGTTCCGAGTCTACGAATTGTGGCTGTTACAGGCATGGATAATGTTGCAGCATTAGATGAACGTCTAGCACAATTGGTGCAGCTGGAAGAGGATCGATTTATCGCTGGCTTTCACCAAGGGGTGGAGAAGGATCGCCAGAAGGCATGGCATGATCGCTACATCAAAAGTAAATAGTTTCAGCAAGGCAACATGGTACTATTATATGACAACAAGTTTATGAAACATCCAAGAAAATTGCAGATGCATTGGCTAGGTCCATATCGCATCAATAGTATTACTTCAGGTGGAACAGTTCAGTTGCAGTGGTTGGATGGGATGATGCTCCCCAAGCTGGTAAATGGTCACAGGTTGAATCTCTATCAATCAGGATTGGAATAGTGCGATGTCTGAGTCACCTCAAAAAAAAAATGTGTGTTGTAGGTTGCTTGGTGGCATATGGCGCACCAATAGAAGAAGGAATGCGCAAGCAAGGAGGCTTGTGTCGTAAGTTTGGAGCAGTCGGAGACTCATGGCAGCATTGCGACCAAGATCGATGGTGTATTTTCTTGAGTTAATGAAGGATTTTGTGATTATTACGGAGGATTTGGGGGGTACAGGGCAGTGTTGTGACTACTGTCGCGCTCACATCTTGTGACCACTTCTCATCATGATTGCGCCTGACAGATTTAGTCGGGTTACCACATGATGATGGCATGTTTTGCACATGGCACGCTGGGCCTGTACGATCAACAAGATGTGAGGAGATTGCTCACACGTTGGCACATGGGATCTCTGGTGGCAGCGTGGTCGCCCCCCACTGTGTCAGTCAATGGGTTCACACATGCAAATGCGAGGTAGTGGGGCATCATTCCCATCGTCGTGACCCGAGAATGGTTCAACTATAAGTAGCCGAGGCATCTGGTAGTTTGCTATAAAGAAGTCATTTTGACATAGAGTGGTTATGCTATTTGATCAATTTGCGAGTTGAGTTGTGAGAAATTCCAAGGAGGATGTGGAAATGCTTCACTTCATTTCCTGTGGCAGCACCCCAGGGGCCCTGCGAGCCCGAACAACGAGTGTCCCTGAGCACCTTGATACGACGGGTGCACTTACACTGTGTTATGCCTGAGCCGAGGGGCCGGTCAAGCATGGTTAAGTACACAGTAGTTGTTCAAAGGATTGTGCTCTTCTCGACCCCTGAGATGGTTGGGGCGGTAGCTCCCCACCCACAGTAGAAGTCGTTTGCCGGTGCGAAACAGATGTGCCAGAGTCATTTGCTGATTTCTCACTTTCGTACTATTCATCCTCTTTTCCTTCCCATCTGTACAATTCATAGAGACTTGAGGATGAGTTTGAGACGTACATGACAACAAGTCCGGGGATGCCCACTTCAGGTAAGACTTATAGAACAACAAGATGATGATCAGTGTAGCCGAAGGAGTAGGACCACACCGCGTGCTCCAAACAGCAAGAACAATTGACGTGTACTATGTCAAGTAGTTGACATGGCTCGAGTGTGAGCAACAAGATTGTGTTGGGGGCCTGTTGGCAGGTGGTTCGATGGGGAAATCTCGCGGTATCGTTGACGCTGCGACACATCGGATGAGGGCGCGAAAGGAGAATTTTGTGCTAAAGGATACCGGAGTTGGTTGGTTTTGGGTCACTTGGACCATATGTTATGTAATATTGAGTCAATTGTACCACGGTATGCCGGTTTTTGGGTCATTTTGACCGAGTTAGTTAGATATTGGGTCATTTGTCCATAGTGTCAACTAGGAAGTCGTTTGTAAGTGGACAAACATTGTAATGGCAGAGGCCTATAAATAGATGAGAGTTCTAAGTCTTAGAAGAAGAATAGGAGGCGAGAGATAAGGAGATGTATGTGTACGGAGATCTATGTTTTGCTTCTGGTATATGACTATGACAGTAATAACACGATGATGTTTTGGTGCAATTTTTGTGCAATGTTGCGATATGTGAATGTTGTTATATTTTCTTGATGCAATGTCTATTTACTGTTGCTGTGATGATAAATGCTGCGATTAAGTAATATGTTATAACTCATGTCAAATGTTTAAATTTTCTATTTAAGTGCTGCAATAGAGCTAGTCTGTGCAGCCACAACTCTCCTCCTCCCTTGGTGGAAACATGGTTCCGTCTGCTCTTCCTGGATGCCTCGGGTGAGATCTCATCTGCTCTGCGGGTGTTGTTGAGTGGGCTCAAACCTGCTCGGGGCGGTGCCTAGGGAGACTGTGGTATGTGTCGACAATGAGGCGAATGCCTATCGACCGAGGTTGCATTGGTCAACACGGTTTCCTGATCAACTCATCCACATGATCAATGTTGACTGCTTCAATAACCTGGATCTTCTCATAGGCGGGCTTATCAATTTCTACTTGCGAAAGGTCATCGTTTTCGAATATAGCATAAATCCAAGACCAATCCATTTGATAAGTCTCAGTAACCTTCCCACTAGTATTTGAGAAGATACCGAAGTTGGGGTCTTTGGTTAGGGTATCTTTGAGAATGGCCCTGGACCAGGTACTTCTTGACATAGTGGCAAACTTCGTAATTTATGATGAAATAAAAGAAAACAAAAATAAAAAACAACAATCTAAAACAGCCAAGAGACCAACCGAAAAATGAAATGACAGCAATCCTACTCGTGATAACCAAAAACCGATAATCAGCTAAAGGAAGAAATCCACGGTAAAATCAGCACAGCGGAGTAATTTTTGGCGAGTAAAAATGATAACGAAAAATAGAAAAACCCTATATTTATCAATTTACCCAAGTTAAATCATGACCGTAGGATCTGGAATAACGAACGGCTGAGACCAACCGATGCGAGATGCGGGATCGGGTTCAAAAACACAATAAAAAGCTTTATTTACCATTCCCGAAAGCCAAAAACTGACACTGGCGCGTTTCGGGTTTCAAAATATAACCAAAACAAAATGAGGTTCCCAAAAGCCGCAACCCAACAGTTGCGGGTTGCGGGTTTCGGGACGCAATCAAACACAAAGTTAAAAAGGTAATTTTTGAATCCTAGAACATGACATTATTGGCTTTCAGTTTTTTTGAGTTTATTAAAACCTAAAAACAAAAATCTGGATTCCCACAATGCAACATTGTTAGGTTTCGAGTTTTGGGTTTGTATAAAACAAACTTCGAAAAAAGAAATCCCCCACCCGCAACTTTCGGGTTGCGGGTTTCGGGATGACGAAAATCCAAAAATGGGGACACCAATTTCCTACACCCGAAACTTTCGGGTTTTGGGTTGTCCAAGTGTCGGGTTGGTAGAAAAAAAAGGTTAAAACACTCAAAATTTAAATATTTCTGCAAACCAAACACTTAGAGATAATCCAAATCAGGCAGAAACATGGAGCAAGAATGTATGGGTATTAGACTTAAAGAGATCTATATCAAAAACTCATATTCACAAAGGGAAACTTACCCATATACCTTCAAATTTATTGAAAATGGGGCTCTCGTGCTTTAGCTAAGCATGGGATCTGTTGTGGCCACAAGAAATGGCGATCGGCTGGGAAGAACCAGTTATCTCTGCAATCAAATCTGACTAAAGACAACATGTTAATCAACCAATTTCTTGAAACTCAATTCAAAGAAAATACTCAAAAGATAACAGCCAACAAACAGTAAATATGAAAATGGATAAATCTCAAACAGTGACCATTTTAAAGACAACACTCATCTGATAAGGAGATTTAAAGAACAATAACGAATATTTACCATGATGTAATCATTGAAAACCAGCTTGTGTTGAACCTGGAAACAGTCTTAGAATTTCTCATGGATATCCTAATTACAGATCACTTTGGTTTATTAGATGCATGTATATTCAGTGATCCTCTTTGGGTTATATACACTTCTTTATCTTTTCTTTTCCTCTTTTTTTTTATGTACTCTTTTCCTCCTCTTTTTTTTAGTTTAAAAGATGGATTATATATAAAACCTTGTTGATACAAGACTACTGTATTGACTTGGTGATTAGATAAAACAGTGCCATTCACAAGCCTGATCTGGAATATGGTTAAGCTAGCTCGATGACGAGACTCCTTGTCTTCCGGCTGTAAGACCAAAAGAAATTATCATGGCTTGGTGACCACATTATGATAACTCTAGTCCAAGGTCAAATCCATGATCATGGTAGGGATGGCTTGTGATAAGACCCCCTTGTTCTTGTATGCAACAAAATCCTATAAGTGAAAGACAATTTTTTTTTATCTTGGCATAAGCTACAAGGCATTACCATGGCTTGGTGACCATGTCATGGTAATGTTACTCACCAGTGTTTTGTAGATCATGAATGGACTGACCTGTAATAGGATCTTCCATCTTCGAGCAGAATTGGAAGTCATCTTCCAAGTGTGGTGGCTTGATGTGAAGATGTCATTCCACTTACGCACCTATGAACCTAATAGGCTAGCTTGATAGCATGACCACCCACCTTGTAACTTATAATTTTAAAACAAAATTTATAATCAAAGTGATTGTAAAAGGATACATGAGCAATTGGAATTGGTTAGGTTATTATGATATGCTGTTCAACCATGAAACATCAAATAAAGAAATGATGACCATCCTCCATACCTCAATTACAAAAAAAAGTATTGTGAAAGATAATGATCAAAGTGAAAAGTATCCAAAAGTACTGCACTTATTGACTGTTTATTCTTCAGAACAAATTCTAATCATAAGCCAGAAACAAAGATTGATAGCAATGCTGAGACTTCAGAAACAATTGTTGCTAAGAAAAGTGATCATAACCTATTGCCAAATGTGTGAAGCCTTATTAATGAATAACTAAACAAAAGAAAAAGAACCAATCAAAATGTCAACATAAGGAAAACAAATGAAAGAAAAAAAACCACACCTATATACAAGTGCGCTAGATCGTTCAAACAAAATACTTTTTGAGAAGAGACACATTCACTGGGTAAGTGTCCACAACTCCCTCCAGTGTCTGTAATCGAACAGTGCTGGGACCAATATTTTCTGTAATAATGAAAGGCCCTAGCCAAAGGCGCTGAAACTTGGTATACTGGTTCTTATCTCTATGTTGCTTATCCCACCTCAGAACCAAGTCACCAACTGAAAATTCCCTGTCAGATGAAGATTTTTCATCAAACCATCTTTTCACCATTTGCTGATGATGATACAATTTGTTCTTAGCTATTTCCCCGTCCTCCTCTAGCTTCAATAGAGTGTCAATTCTTTGCTGGAGAGGAGAAGAATCATCTTCTTGGACAGACTGGGCCAATTGTAGTGAAGGGATGGTGAGGTTAGTAGGAAGGATGGCTTCTTTTCCATAAAGCAGACAATAAGGAGAATTTGCAATTGTTTCCTTTGGGGTAATTCGATCTGCCCATAAAGCATTATATAACTATGTGTGCCAATCTCTATGATGAGAAGCTATAGTCTTCCTAAGAATATTTATCATATTTTTGTTTGACGACTCAACCAAACCATTGCCTTGAGGGTAATAATTGGTAGAAAACATAAGCTTAATCCCCTTTTCAAAGGCATATTCAGTTATATCGATTGAAGAGAAGTAGGATGCATTATCGAAAACTAGGTACTCTGGAGCGCCAAACCGTGTGGCGATTTGACTATCAAGGAAGGAGATTACTTGACTAGCATTACATTGTTTAAGAGGGGCTTCCTCCACCCATCTGGTGAAGTAGTCAGTTGATGTAAGAATATATTTATGTTGGAGGGACGAAGCAGGTTTTATAGGCCTGGCAAAATCCACTCCCCATTGTTGGAATGGAAACTGAATTGTGACTAGTTGAAGAGGAAATGCAGGTTTCTTGATCTTCCCTCTGCATTTCTGGCATGGTTCACACCTCCTTACATAACCATAAGCATCTTTAAACAAGGTGGGCCAATAATATCTAGCCCTGAGAATCTTATGTGCTGTAGTCTCACTTGAAAAATGGCCTCCAGCAGGTCCTACATGAAATTGGAATAAGATGTCATCAGTTTCATGTTTTTCCAAGCACCTAAGAAATACTCCATCGTAATTTTTCCTAAAAAGAACTTGATCAATAAACCAATAAGCAGCTTTTAGTCTCAAAGACCTTCATTTCTTAAAATCAAGGGTTTCGGAAGCAAACCCATGGTTCAGAAAAAATTTGATATCATCATACCATTCTGATGTCGGGGCATCGATAGCGTTAATAACACTTGAGGGAATTTCTTCCTCCTGATCCCATTCGAATTGCTGCTGCGTAGGGTCATTGGATTGAGCGTTGAGAGGACAAAGGCCTTGTCGTTTGACAATTTTAGCTGGTCTTATCTCAAGATCATATTCTTGCAGGGCCGTCATCCAATGGGACCTCTTTTCCCCTAACTCTTTCTGGATCACGACGTTTCTAATAGCAGAATATGGGACAATGACTTTGGCTCAAGATTTCAACAAGTAGGGCCTGTAATGTTTGACAGACTTATAGACTGCATATGCTTGCTTATCAATCTATGAGTAATTAATCTTTGCACTTTTGAATGTTGAGCTCATAAAAGAGATCAGAATCTCTGCATCATTGTCATGCTTTTGCGTTAGAACAGTCGCATAAGAAAATTCAGTAGAAAAAGTATAAAGAATGAAATACTTATCAAAATCTGGGGACATGAGAGAAAGAGCTTCAGCGATAGCCTTTTGAATTTCGATAAACGCATCTCTCTGTTCTTGCAACCAAGTAAACTGCACATCTTTCTTGACCAAAATTTGTAACGGTTGGACTATCTGAGCAAAATTTGGTACAAATCTACGTACAAAATTAATCTTACCCAAGAAGGATTGCATTGCTTTGCGCGAGCCTGGTAACCCAATATTTGAAATAGCCTCTATGTGTTCAGGATCAATAATCATACCTTCTTTCGAAATGATGAAACCCAGAAGATTTCCTTCTGTTACTGCAAAAATAGATTTCTTCGGGTTGAGAGAAATACCGAACTTCCTGCAGTGGTTGAAAACCTGTTTCAAAGAAAACACATGTTCATGTCATTTTTTGGAGTAAATAGTGATATCATCAAGATAAACTATGACATAATTATGCATCAACCCTTGGAAAGCTATGTCTGTAGCTCTCTGAAAAGTGGCTTCTTGCATTGATCAACCCGAAAGGCATCCGCCTGTAGGCGAAAGTACCCCAAGGGGTCCTGAAAGTTGTTTTTTAATTGGTTGTCCAGGGAAACCATAACCTGGTTATATCCCTAAAAACTGTCTAGGAGGGAAAACATCTTCGACTCGACTACTTTTTGAAGAATTTGCTCCATAGGTGGAACAGGATAGTTGTCTTTCTCAAAAGCTCGATTCAGGTTCCTAAAATCGATAGACAGTCAAATTTCACTGCTTTTCTTGCGGACATGCACTAATTTGGCTATCCATTGAGTGTGCCTGACTAGAAAGATAATTAGAGCAGTGAGCAACTTCTCCAACTCCTTTTTTACCAAAGGCTCTAAACTGGGGTTCATCTTCCGCAGCTTTTGTTGAAATTGCTTAACCTCTGGTTTCATGGGTATATTATGGAACATGATGCTAGTGTCAAATGTTTTAATTCGTCATAAGTCTAGGTAAAAACATCTTTATACTGATTACACAATGCAATGATGGCTCTCCGTTCTTCAGGGGTACAATCAACTCCCAAATTGATAAATCGGGGTTCATGCTTGGTGCCTAAATTGACTTGCTCATAGTTCAAAGATGAGCTTTGAGTTTTGCAGTTGGTTTTATGTCTGAACTTGTCTTGCAAATAATAAAAATTCTCCAAATTAATCACAGACTTCGGGATGACATTCGAGGAATCGGAAAGATATTTTTCATGTTCACCCCTCGTCTATAGCCGTACCCTAGAATGTGTCCTGGTTTGTTAAAAAATCAAGTATCTGCTGATCATCATTGAATACTTTCCAGTTTGTCACGTTATCTGGTATGGAAGGCCTATACATCAGTTCTATTGAAAATGTTTGAGGAGATAGGCCCTCTGGTGGAATCAAACTGGAAGTTGTATTTACCAACAAGTCAGCATCAAAGTTTTGAGACCTAGGAACTGAATTAATATTAAATGCAATAAAAGAGCTGGTAAGATCTCTTACCAATTTCTGATAATTCAATAGGCGAGGGGACAGGAAATGTATTTTATTCCTCACCTGTTTCACAATGATTTCTGAGTCTCCGAAGCAATGAATGATTGGTACTTTCAAGTCAATAGCCTTTTTTAGTCCCTGTATCAATGCTTCATACTCAGCCACATTGTTAGTACAATCAAACTCTAATCTGCATGCAATCATAGTTTTTGTTCCTCTTGGATCTATAAGAACACATCCTGCACCAGCTCCATCCTTGGATTTAGAGCCATCAAAAAACAATGTGCAAGCAATGGGATCTAATCTAAAATTGGTATTTACATTAAAAACATTATGTACAATTTCTCCTGAGAATGGTACAGAAGTGAGATGAGTCACCTAAGAATCATTCTGTGCATACTTCTGTGGCGAAACATCAGTTGATAAATTCCCGAAAAAAAGGTATCAAAGGTAAAACTTTCAATGTGCGTGTTGAAATTGTTAAGATTTAATATGCTAAGACAGAAAATAGCAGCATTGCATTCCATTTCACAATAATAGCATATACAGGATGACTGAAGAAACAACAAGCACAACATAAACACAAGAGACACAAATTTATCCTGGGAAACCCTCATGGGGTAGAAAACCCAGTAAAGCTTCCTCAATATAGATGACTAGCAATATACAAAGATGAAACCCTGAGCATAAGCTCCTCCTTCTCCATAGCAGAACTCTCCTCCACAAGTGCGCCACTCTCAAGTGAGTGAGTGTGTGTGAAATGAGGAATACACCTCCTCTATTTATACACTACTCCGACTTGTATTTTACACAAATCATGTAGGCTTGTATTTAACCGATGGGTTAAATACCCCACTACAACTGAATGGGCCGAGCCCTCTAGGGTGATCTAATAACCCTTTGACCCACATAACACATACAGGGCTGACCCCCACTAGGGAGGTCTAATAACCCAAGTTACCACAATCTGACGGAGGAATAAACATCTCTGGATTTACAATAAGATCTTCATGGAGGAATGAAACATCTCCAGAATAATAAAGTACAAATATAATATTCTTTGAAGTTACAATATCTCAACACTCCCCCTTAATGAGAAGGATATTATAACAACATCTATAGGAGCAAGGAGCCATCAACATGATACATGATACATCTATCAATCATTGGAAGCTTTCTCAACATCATCAGTAACTCAAGCAGTTACTGGAACATCTTCAATATTGGAACATCAACATCTTCAGTACTGAGTCTTTATCTTCTGCAGCACTCGAACAACTACAACAACATCAACATCTGGATCCTCACGATCATCAGCATCGTCATCATACGATCATCAGCATCGGGACCATCTCGATCTACATCATCTGGATCATCTCGGTCTACAGCATCTGGATCATCTCGATCTACAGCATCTGGATCATCTCAGTCTACAACATCTGGATCATCTCGATCTACAGCATCTGGATCATCTCGATCTACAGCATCTGGATCATCTCGGTCTACAGCATCTGGATCATCTCGATCTACAGCATCTGGATCATCTCGATCTACAGCATATGGATCATCACGATCTACAGCATCTGGATCATCACGATCTACAGCATCTGGATCATCTCGATCTACAGCATCTGGATCATCTCGATCTACAACATTTGGATCATCTCGATCTACAGCATCTGGATCATCTCTATCTACAGCATCTGGATCATCACGATCTACAGCATTTGGATCATCTGTATTAGTATCCACACCAATACATCTATCATCAAAACATGTATTCTTACTAATACATATATCATCAAAAGCATGTATTCTCACTAATACATCTATCATCAAAAGCATGTATTCTCACTAATACATCTATCACCAAAAGCATGTATTCTCACTAATACATCTATCATCAAAAGCATGTATTCTCACTAATACATCTATCATCAAAAGCATGTATTCTCACTAATACATCTATCATCAATACATAGCAGCATACCCTGCAACACACACGATCATATTACAAGATGATCAATCCCGCTCTCTTTAGGACATAGGTCCATGGATGATACAATCCAGATCAAGTTCCAGGATGATCAATCCTTATCACTTTAAGACAAGTCTCATGTCTAGGGACGATGCAATCCCATCACGTACATTTTGAACCCAGTTCATGGATGATGTAGTCCTCATTCGTACCTTTAAGACAAGTCTCATGTCTAGGGATGATGCAATCTGATCATGTACATTTTGAACCTAGTTCATGGACGATGCAGTCCTCACACGTACCTTTAAGACAAGTCTCATGTCTAGGGATGATGCAATCCCATCACGTATATTTTGAACCCAGTTCATGGAAGATGCAGTCCTCACACATACCTTTAAGACAAGTCTCATGTCTAGGGATGATGCAATCCCATCACATGCATTTTGAACCCAGTTCATGGACGATGCAGTCCTCACACGTACCTTTAAGACAAGTCTCATGTCTAGGGATGATGCAATCCCATCACGTACATTTTGAACCCAGTTCATGGACAATGCAGTCCTCACACATACCTATAAGACAAGTCTCATGTCTAGGGATGATGCAATCCCATCACGTACATTTTGAACCCAGTTCATGGACGATGCAGTCCTCACACGTACCTTTAAGACAAGTCTCATGTCTAGGGATGATGCAATCCCATCACATACATTTTGAACTGAGGTCTAGGGACGATGCAGTCCTATCTTCAATTCTCGGAGACATCAGTCTACAGATCAATTCTGGGATCAAAGTCCAGGGAAGATACAATCCCCTACCTATTCATTCAGGACTACATTCTCGGAGACCTAGTCTACGGCTCACTTTAGGACTGAAATCCAAGGATGATTCAATCCTCACATGTCCAGCAAGGACTTCATTCTCGAAGACATACGTCTACGACTCTCTTTAGGACTGAAGTATAGGGATTATCCAATCACCTCATGTCCACCAAGGACTTCATTCTCGAAGACATACGTCTATGGCTCTCTTTAGGACTGAAGTCTAGGGATGATACAATCCCCTCATGTCCACCAAGGACTTGATTCTCGAAGACATACGTCTATGGCTCTCTTTAGGATTGAAGTCCAGGGATGATCCAATCCCCTCATGTCCACCAAGGACTTCATTCTCGAAGACATACATCTACGGCTCTCTTTAGGACTAAAGTCTAGGGATGATCCAATCCCCTCATGTCCACCAAGGACTTCATTCTCAAAGACATACATCTATGGCTCTCTTTAGGATTGAAGTCTAGGGATGATCCAATCCCCTCATGTCCACCAAGGAATTCATTCTCGAAGACATACGTCTACGGCTCTCTTTAGGAATGAAGTCTAGGGATGATCCAATCCCCTCATGTCCACCAAGGACTTCATTCTCGAAGACATACGTCTACGGCTCTCTTTAAGATTGAAGTCCAGGGATGATCTAACCCCCTTGTCACCTTAGACCCTATCTAAGGACCATCCACCAACCTCTCTGTCGGCATCACCAATATAGGTATCCACATCATCGACCTCACTATCGATGCAGGCAATCTCATCATAAGTGATCACATCGCTCCCCCTTTTGAGGAGGGTCCTTCTAAACTCTTTTAAGTTTGTCTCGGAAAACTTTACTTGAGGTAGAGGTTTGGTTAGTACATCGGTAACTTGTTACAAATTCAAAATTTAATTCTTTTCTGCACCATATCTTGTATATAGAAATGTCAGATCTCTATGTGCTTTGACTTATCATGGAATACTGGATTCTCTGCCATTTTGGTACAACTCTGTTTTTCACATAGGATCACAGTTGGGTCCATTCTAAAGCCATACCGCTTCACAACTAGCAGAGCAAGCAGCCATATATTTCGCTTGTGCTGAAAGCCATACTAGATTGCTTCCTTCTAAACCATGAGATCATGGCTGATCCCAGACAGTAACATCCTCTCGATGTGCTCTTCCTGTCTGATACAATTTCTTCCCAATGAACATCTGTGTAGCCATCTGAAGTCATGATCTCTAAGATAGCATAGATCAAAGTCTATTGTAACCTTTAGGTACCTCATCACATGCTTTGCAACTAACAGGTGAACACATCTGGTTTCCACTAGATACTGACACAAGGTGTTCACAGCAAAGCATATATCTGACCTAGTATTTGTTAGACACATCAATGACTCTATATTTTGTCTATATAGAGTTCTATCCACTAACTTTGATGAATCATCTGCTAACAACTTCAAGAGTGGCCATTCCAACACATCAAGTCCTTTTAATATTTCTTAGCATACTTTCCCTGGTTGAGAAAGATTCCTTCTGAGCCTTTCCATACTTCTAGACCTAGGAAGTAATGCATCAATCTGAGATCTTTCATTTTCATTTTTGCAGCCATCTTCTTCTTTCTTTTCATGATCTGTTTCTCATTCCTTGTCAGAAAGAGATCATCGTCATACAATAATGGTATGATAGGTTCATCATCCACAACCTTAAGGTAAAGGATAGGAACAAATTTACTTTTGGTAAAGTCCAAGCTTATCAAGAAACTGTCAATTCTCCCTTTTTGACTAAACATCATTCACACTCTGCATTGAATGATCTTCTGCATATCTATCTGTGCCATCTCTCGTTAGATGGGTCTACTAATATGAGCCTCAATATCATTCGAACTCTGTGGTGAGTTCCTTCTTGCATCCATGTCATCTGTGTATAGAAACCATATTCAACCTTGTAGCAAAGTTTGAGGTCCACATCACCCATGCTAATCATTAAGCTCATCAATTGATTATCGATCTTCGGAACCCATACAGAACCTAATTCACACTTATTTTTTAATTACACCATTAAGAGAATGGTCTTCTCTAGCCACTTGGAGAAAACATCTCATCATGATTCTCTTCCTCTTTCTAAGAGAATCTTCTATCCACAAGTCTTCTATAGTGTGTTTGATTTGTAAATCTTTTTGTTGAACATCCATCTCTTGTTTAGTGTTCATCATTCATCATGATCTTTCCTACAATTCAAAATTAAGTACATGATTAGTAATACTTCATAATCATCAAACCATATTGACATGATAACCTATAATGCATACAGATATCATTTACATAGTTATGCAACTATTTTGACCAATACTTTGGTACAACACTTTCCCATATCTTGTATGCATACAGTGGCTATCTAGATGCCTTCCATCTCTACCAGAACATACTATCGAGAGTGTGCACAGCTCTCAGGATGTCAGCAAAGAGGTTTCATTCTAGACAAGCAACAATGGAATGTTTTTTCCAACTTACCAATCATATGCATATTAGTTGTACACTCTTCAATGCTCTATGAATGTTTATACTCAGTATGATATATTCTAGGACTACAAATATGCATACAAGCAATATCATTTACTATTTCAAATAACAACTCAAATACTTATCTTTTATGTTTGTGTGGTTTCCTCCCGCTTGATCTTCTATATGTCTTTTGAACTTCTATTCATTCTGTACCACTGTGCATGCTCAAGTGTGCACTAGTGTCATCCTCATGATCTCATACACAAACATACATTCATTAGTATATTCTCAAAACATTCTAATTCTAAATAATCTTGAATATGTATAGTCATGATAATTAGTATTCAGGGTTTCAAGGAAGTCTTCTTTTACTCATGCATATTCTTGTTTGATCATAGTACTCTTCTGGTTAATTAAATCATCAAGATAAGAGACATAATATGCATAAACCCTTGATTACTAACTTTATGAATAAGCATAACCAATCATACCAAGAATACTTATATAAGGGATCCTAACACAAGGTAAGATTCTAACTTGACATAGGAAAACATACCTGGATTAGTATACCTGCTTAGTTATGTACAACATACCTAAACAATCTCTTCAATGATTTAGAGATCCTGAGCTAGAACCTGCATGTCTCATAGGTTAAGCATAATGGATGAGTCTTTGTCTTCATGTTGTCGTGGTCATGGAACTTGATTTGTCTTTTGTGATGTACCTGTATCTTGTTAGCAGACAACATCAACCCTCACACGACACCATAATGCATTAGTACAATCATATAGCCCTAATCAATGAATGTCTTGATCATTCACATGCATTCATACTGTTACTAGGGTGATAAGACAATTCTAACATTAATCAAGATTGTACTAATAAATAATATGAAGACAAACACATCATGAACTTAATCAAGAATCAGATTTCAAGACATACCTGAACCTCCTTAAGTCATACCTGTCGAGACTTCTTGTAGTCTTCTTATGTAAGGCCTTAGCCTCAACTCCCCCTGAAACTTGATTTGGAGCTTGATTAGGGTTTTTTAGAGAAACCCTAAAAATTCAATCTTTGACTTTCACACTTCTGAATGGATGGAAGGATGTGTCTTGCTAGCATACTTCAATTTTGAAATCTCCAAAATTTGACCCCTCAAAATTGCCTTCGAAACTTCTGGATCTTCTGGACAGGAACCCGAAGTAGGGTTTGATGAAGCCCACCCTTCTGTCCAATCAAAAGGTTCGATCCAAGGCTCTAAACTCTTATTTTTCTGAGGAGCTTCCAGCCGTGGTTACAGACTTAAAAAATTCCAACTTTTGCTAAAGCCCTAATTTTCCATCTTTCCAATCAAAATCCCGAACTGGGGTTTGATCAAGCCCGGTCTTCTACCCAAGAAAAAAATTTGATCTTGGTCTCTAAATTTCGATTTTCCTGAGTAGCATTTGTTCAGATATCCACATCATCTTTTTCAGGATCTTGCATGCAATTAGGGTTTGCATGCATCCCAGTCACCAGTTTGATGCCTCCAGCACCTTAGCCACCTCATTCTAGCACCCGGGAGCCACTTAATACAGAGTTTTATCCCTCTTAGGCTGAAAGGAGCCCACTTCTCACCTACTGCCAGAGAAGGGCGCACTTGTTCACCTACCACTGCAGTTCCACTTCAGTTACATTCAGTTAGCTCCGATTCTCCCTGATTTGAGGCTAGTTTCACTCCCGACTGACTATTTCACTTCCGTTGGACCTCCAGATTGACTAGATGACTTGTTCTGACTTCAGTTAGCCTCCCATGCGCCCCCACTGAGCCTCCTTCTCCTTAATCAATGCTACACACTTTAGTTACAC
The DNA here is from genome assembly GCA_027924585.1 of Larix kaempferi. Lineage (NCBI taxonomy): Eukaryota > Viridiplantae > Streptophyta > Pinopsida > Pinales > Pinaceae > Larix > Larix kaempferi. The sequence continues at coordinate 10,467,536 of BSBM01000848.1, forward strand.
TTATTACACTCAGTTAGACTCAGATTGACACCTGGATGACTGGTTCTTGTGCATTGATGATCACCACCGATTGATGATGAGGACTCCTAGTTGGAGTCAAGCTACTCCATTCAGTGATTCGAATGGCCTACTTAGTCAATTCGAATTGCTCATTGACAGAAATTGTATTCTATTGTAATTCATTCACCCTTTCTGGGATATTGAGCACTGCTGCATGTTTTGCACAGTTTTACACCATATTTTCTATATTCATCTGTTGTGATTGATTTACTTGTTCATTAGATCTGCTGTGACTAATTTTACATGGTATCAGAGCCATTGCAGGGACAAGATCTCTTTTCTACAGGTGTTTCTACAAGAAGATTTGACTGAATTGCTCAAATTGCAAAAAGTTTTGGCATGAGATATCTCAAGGGCATTCGCTCCTGTGCATGCAAAGCTTGAAAATACATCCAATACCACTCCAGAAGCTTGAGTTTCCACATAATTCCTGGATCTGATACATTGGACCCATTCAACATTGTTTGATCTCCAATCCCAGGTGTGATGCAACTCTAAAAGGGTGGATTGTTTGACCTTACGGTTCTTGGTTTGATTGTGATTTGCAGGTTATCAAGCTCCTCTTTTGCATTCGCTACATTGTGCATGCAAACTCCTCTTTTGCATTCGCTACACTCTGCATGCAAGCTCATCTACATCAGTTTGACTCGCTCCTAGCAATGGAATACTCTTCTTCAAAGCCTATCCTCACCCCATTCAATTATTTTGATTGGAAAGATGATATGGAGATCATATTACGTTCAAAAGGTTACTACCGAGTCACTCTTGGTCTTGAATTGGAGCCAAACAATGTGTCAGATTGAACCAAACACTACAACAAGCTTGATGAAGCTTATGGTCTTCTTTGTCTCTCCATTTCCAAAGATCTTCACTTCCATCTCAGCGAATTGAAGACTCCAAAAGCCATATGGGAGCAACTTGAAACACTATTTGGCAAGCAGGATGAGCTTAGGGCTTTTCAATTAGAGAATGAATTGATTGGCCTTAATCCTGAGAATTTCGAGACCATCAATGAATTCTTCACAAAATTTAAGAACTTGAACTTGCAATTGAAGAACAGTGGTGTTATCAAAGAGGATAAACAATTGATCCTCTCCATTCTAAGCAAGCTTGGGAAATATTATTCGGTATTTTTCTCTACTTTCAATTCCGGTCGGCTAACTACCCCGAATTGGAAGATGCCTACCTTGAATGCCTTCATTGAGTCCGTCACAAAAGAGCATGACAAGTTGTTTCAAATGGGGTCCATAAGCTCCAAATATTCAGCCCTATATGTTCAAGGACCCAAGATCTCGAATGGTAAAGGAAAGCAAAAGAAGGAGAAGCCCAAATTCGAGCCTCACAAGCAAAAAGACAAAGGCAAACAAACGGATGCACCATCCAGTTCGAAGTTCAAACAAAAGGGCAAAGAAGGCAACCAAAAATCTAAATGTACTTATTGCAATCGTGGCTTTCATCCCTAAATTTCATGTATGAAGAAGACTATAGATCAAATGGCCCTCCTTTTGGAAAAGAACAACATAACTCTTCCCGATGGTGCAAGGAAGAAGGATAGGAATGATGATCATGAAAGAGGACAAGCACTCATGGCAACGGTTTCGAAGCCCACTACTCGCTTGATAGATTCGGGTGCATCAAATCATATGGCTGCAAATATTGATTCTTTTTCCTCATTCGATCCAAACAGCTCCATCCCCATCCATTTGGGAGATGACTCAAAAATTTCTTCAAAGGGCAAAGGTACGATACATGTAGAACATGGAAGCTTTCAGAATGTTCTCTATGTGCCTTCCTTGGCTTCAAATCTTCTTTCTATGTATCAAATGACACACACTTGTGAACCGAAGCAAGTTACATTCATCCCTAATACAGTTGAAATTTCTGACATCAAAAGTGGAAGACTTGTTGCAGTCGGAAAGGCAAACCACACTGCAAAATGCTATGAGTTTTCACACTTTATTCCGCTTGCAAAGCCCACTGCTCTTCGCACACATGGTAATGAGGTTAGTAGGCTTTGGTATGAAATATTTGGACATCTTAATTATAAGTATTTGCTACTACTATCAAACAAATCCATGGTAGATGGCCTTCCACAACTCAGTTCCTCGAAGGGAATATGCACCGGTTGCATCATTGGGAAGCACCCCGAGCACAGATTCGACCGCGGCAAAGCTAGCAGAGCTTCTACTATTTTGGGGTTGATCCATTCTAATATCAGTGGTCCACTGCCTCATATTTCATTAAATGGTTCAAGGTATGTTTTGACATTTATTGATGATTTTTCCTGCTTTACATGGGTATTCTTTCTCAAAAACAAGTCAGAAGTGCTTGGAAAATTCAAGGATTTTAAGGCTTCTGTTGAGACCGCCACTGAGAGCAAGATCAAAGCTCTTAGATCTGATAATGGTGGAGAATATATTAAATCCAAGTTGCTGCAACTTTGTGCCCAAAGCGGAATTCAGATCCAACATACAGTTCCCTACACACCCCAGCAGAACGGTGTAGCGGAAAGGAAAAACCGGTCACTGAAAGAGATGGCTACATGCATGATTGAATCAAAAGGTTTGGCTGCAAATCTTTGGGCTGAAGCAATAAATGTTGCTGCATACGTACAGAACTGAGTTCCACATTCATCCGTGAAAGGTATGACTCCTTTCGAAGCATTCTTTGGTCACAAACCGGATGTGTCAAATTTGAGAGTTTTTTGCTCTACTGCATGGGCTAGAATTCCTTCTGAGAAGATACGAGCTTTGGATCCACAAAGTACCGAGTGCATACTGATAGGATATGGGGAAGAATCAAAAGCATATAAAATCATGGATATCAGATCTAAAAAGATATTCATAGAGCGCAGTGTGCAATTTGAAGAACCGCTTCAAGAATTGCAACTAGTCGAGGAAAAGACTGCCGATTCACCGCCTTCACCAGAAGAAGATCCGTGCAGCGATAATGAAGGTATGAGTTCTGATATTTCTGATATTTCAGAAGAATATGATGATCATGACATATCAAGTTCAGAATCTGACCATTATGATCCTCCTCGGTTACCAAAGTGGGCCCAAAACACTCTCCAATCTGCTGGTTCAAACCTTGGAAATCCTGTTGATCCGAGACGAACAAGAGAAGACTTTCAAAGAGAAGGTATGGCACTTTCTATTGCTGATCCATTACTTCCTGAGATTTTTTATTTGATGGTTGCTTCAGATCCCAAATCATACTATTCTGCTCACCGAGATCCGAGATGGCAAAGTTCCATGGATGAAGAGTACAGTTCTCTTCAAAAGAACAACACATGGGAGCTAGTTTCTCTTCCACCTGGAAGAAAATTAGTGAAGTGTAAATGGGTCTACCGCATGAAAGTTGCTGCTGATGGATCTATCAGCAAATACAAAGCAAGTTTGGTGGAAAAAGGTTTCTCCCCAGTCCAAGGAGTGGACTACACTGATACTTTTGCACCGGTTGCAAAGATGGATTCCATCCGCCTTGTTTTAGCTGTTGTCGCACTCAAGCACTGGGAAGTGCACCACATGGATGTGAAGAGTGCATTTTTACATGGAGACCTTGCTGAAGAGGTATATATGCATCAGTCAGAGGGCTACACATCAGATCCATCATTAGTTTGCAAATTGAAGAAATCTTTGTACGGGTTAAAACAGGCCCCAAGAGCTTGGTACGCAAAGATGGACTCCTTTCTTCTTTCTCAGAATTTCCAAAGATGCAAATCTGATCCGAATGTGTATCTTCAGCGAGTTAAAGGTAATTTGTTGGTTATTGTAATTTATGTTGATGATATTCTCATTACTGGTAGCACACTTACTTCAATAAACAAGCTAAAATCTACCTTAAATCTAGCTTTTGACATGAGCGATTTGGGCTTGCTGAGTCATTTTTTTGGCTTGGAGATAGCTCAAACTTTTGATGGGATCACTATATCTTAGCAAAAATATGGTTCCGACCTGTTATTGAAGTTTAATATGGCTGAATGTAAGGCAGCCCCATTCCCATTCCTCTTAGGAATCAGTCTTGAGGAGGGAGATTCCACACCGCTTGCAGATTGCAGTATGTATCGACAGTTGATTGGTTCACTACTTTATTTGACACACTCACGGCCTGATATCTCATATGCCGTGAGTGCCGTGTCAAGATATATGCTGCAGCCACATGAGCTTCATTGGCGAGCAGCCAAACGGATCTTGCAGTATGTGCAAGGTACAAGACAGTTTGGCATACATTATACTGCAGATTTTGAGCTAGATTTCATTGGTTTTACTGATTCAGATTGGGCAGGTGATAGCATTGATCGGAAGTCCACTTCCGATTATGTTTTCATGATTGGTCATGGTGCTATTTGCTGGTCCAGCAAAAAGCAAGCAGCCATTGCACTTTCTTCAGCAGAGGCAGAGTATCGAGGGGCAGTCAATGCCTGCATTCAGGCAGTTTGGTTGCAAGGTATTCTTTCCGAGTTTGGTTTTGGTGGCACTACTTCGACTGTCCTATTTTGTGACAATCAAAGTGCTATCAAGATCTCCACAGATCTAGTTCAGCGGCAGAGGACCAAACACATTGAGATTCATATGCATTACATTCGACAGTTGGTGCATGACCGCACCATCATTCTGCAATATTGCCCTACTGATGAGCAAATTGCAGACATCTTCACCAAGAGCTTCACTGAGAAGAAGTTCTCTTACCTCTGTTCACTGCTGGGGGTGAGTTCCATCATGGTGGAGACATATTGATTCATTATTATGCTTTAGCTTGAGGGGGGGCTTTCTTCCCACTGGGTTTTCCCTCTTTCCTCACTTAGTTATTTTCAACATTTTTTGGATTATTGTATTGGGGTGACCTTTGGTCTTAGTTACCAGGGCCCCACATTATTTTTGTTGGCACATCATAGTCTAGCTTGAGGGGGGGTGTTCGGATATCCACATCATCTTTTTCAGGATCTTGCATGCAATTAGGGTTTGCATGCAGAATCTAGGGTTTGCATGCACCTGCATGCACTTGCTGTTGATGTATATGTAACTTCGGAATGTATTTCATCTGTATATTATATATATATTTATTGTACCCTTATAAGAGATGTGTTATTCCTCTATAAGGAAGTGTCGTCATGTGGATTGACAAGTGTCGCAAGTGTGTGTACTTGCCGATGGGTTATTAGACCACCTTATGGGGTCGGCCCTAATTAATATATAATATAATGTGGATGTACTCAAGTAGACAAGTCGGCCCCAGTAGGTCACTGGGCAAAAAGGTGAGTATAAATAGAGATAGGAGATCTCTATTTTACTCACTCGGAAAAGTATCTATCTCTCTCTCTGAAAAGTGGCGCACTAGTGAGGAGGAGGAGGATCATCTGCTAGGAGACTATCTCAGTGTTGTTTGGTTGTATTTTGGTTGAGCCATTGCTCTCTCTATCTCTGAGGAAGTTGTGGGGTTTTTCACCTTAGGGTTTTCCCCACGGAAACTCTGTGTCTCTTGTCTCTATGCTTTTGATTCTTGTGATGCTTGTCATATTATGATTGTCATGCATTGATATATTGTAGATGTTATTCTCTCAGCAAAGATCCTATAGTATTGTGATTTAATACTAAAAATTTAACATGGTATCTGAGCTTAACTGAGAAGAAGACATTTTGCAGTGACGAAAGCTTGTATTCCTTGTTTATTGGGTTTCTCTCCACATATTTTTGAAATTCAGTATAGTAGATTGGATCTACTCATCAAGGCGCATCTATCTGTCCAATCCGAATTCAGTTCCGAGCATTTTCAGATTTGGCCCTAAAAATTAGGGTTCCACAAAAATAGGAATTTCTGGAAACTGAAGGTACAACTGGAAGCTCCTTGCAAAAATCGAAGGTTTGAGCTTTGGATCGAGATTTTTGGCTGGGTAGATCTCCGGGAAACTCAAACCCTAATTCTGGGCTCTCCCCAGTGAACCCGGGAGGACAAAAAGGCAATTTTGAAGGGCAAGACTTTGCTGATCTCAAATTCTGAATGTACTAGGCTGATCAGCTCTCCAAGACGCATCTTTCTATCCTTTCAGAATTTTGAAATTCACATTTTGAATTTTTAGGGTTTCTCTGACAAACCCTAATCCAGGACCAGATCCAGTTTTCAACACTTCAAGTGGTAAGTCCTAAATCTTTTATATTTCCATTTGAAGTACTCTTAAAGATGTCTCTCCACACTAAGCTTGAGGATAAGCTTGAAGGGGCTGACAACTTCCGAGCCTGGAAGTATAGGATTGGGTTAATCCTGGAAGAGAATGAGTTGGACTCATATGTGAAAGAAGACATCCCTATCCCAGAGGATGAAGAAGCCAAGGCATTGCACAAGAAGAACTTGGTCAAGGCAAAGAGAATCATTGCTGATTCTATCAAAGACCATCTCATACCTCATGTGTCTTCTCTTAAGACACCCAAAGAGATGTTTGAAGCCTTGACCAAGCTATTTGAAGGAAATAACATAAATCGGAAGATGACCCTGCGGAACCAATTGAAAGCAGTGAAGTTTCAGAATGGAGAAACCATTCAATCTTACTTTTCAAGGGTCTCCCAGATCAAGGAACAATTAGAAGCAGTAGATGAAATGGTGGAGAATGGTGAAGTGGTGATGACCACTCTAAATGGCCTACCCAGGTCATGGGATTCCTTTATTCAAGGAATTTGTGCAAGGAAGAAATTGATCTCCTTCAACAGATTGAGGGAAGAATGCTCTCAAGAAGAAGCTAGACTCATAGCTCGTGAGGAAAAGATGGGAGGAGAAGATCAATCTCTTGCAGCTCACACCAAGAGAAGCAAAACCAAGAAGGATCACTCTCACCACAAAAGATTCCATCAAAAGAGTAAGAAGGACCTAAGATGCTTCACATGCAATGAGAAGGGTCACTTTGCTTCAGATTGTCCCAAGAACAAAAGGGATAATAACAACAACTCCAGTAAGAAGAAGAAGGGCAGCAAAAGAAGGTTTCATGCTCATGCTGCCGAAGATGATGAACCTCCAAAGAAGAAGGCTAGGGCAGAAAGTAGTAGTGATGATGACTCATCAAGTGAAGAAGAATATGTTCTAATTTCTGCTCTTACAGGTACCATCTCCCATGGATGTAATGATTGCTTGATTGATAGTGGGGATTCCAAACACATGACTGGGTTTAAAGAATCCTTTGTGAACCTATCTGAACATGAATCACCCCATAAGGTGAAACTTGGGGATGATTATCAATACCCAATCAAAGGAAGTGGTGAAGCCTCCTACAACCTAGATTCTGGAAAATCATTGAAGATGAAGGAAGTACTTTATGTACCTGGGCTCAAGAAGAACTTACTCTCCATTTCTGCATTAGATGCAAAAGGAATGAGGGTTGCATTTGTGGATGGCCAAGTCCTAATGTGGCCAAAGGGAAAGACCATAGATGATGCAGTAGTGATTGGAAAGCAAGAGGGAGGTTTGTACAATTTGAAGGGACAACCTGAACATGCCATGGTGACATAAATACAAAGATTCATCCATAGTCATGGATCACATAGAGGTATGTATAATTTGTTTTTGCAAAAGTTAACTAATGAGTTATGCAGGTCATTGAAGAGAACAAGAACACATTGCTAGACATAACTAGCAAATATGGTGACCAGGTATGTGTTTCTTATATCATAGGATCTATCACATAAGTATGCATGGCATGATTGACGATGATTGTTCATAAAGTCATAAGTTTGAATAATCATGGGCATATGCATATTATGTGTCTTACCTTAATTAATAATATGACTAACCAGAAGAGTCATAGGTTTGAGTAATTACAGGTTTAGACATGCTATGTTTCTTATGATATGACTAACCATAAGAGTCCTATATAAACCTTGAATGCTAATGCTTATTATTTCTGTTTGAAATGATCATGACTATACATACTTGAGATTATTGTGTTTTAATGAATGTATGATTTTGTATGAGATCACAAGGATAACACAATCATGATACTAATAAGCATGCATAGGGACCAAGGATGAATATGAGTTCAAGAACAGGTAATCCAGGAAGCAAAGATCAAGAGGGAGCACACTCTAGTGGTTTCTGCAAGGGTGCAGATATTCAGAGGGAGTTGTCCATCTCTCTACATTCCACAACAAGAAGGTGTAGAAGGACTCCAGCAGCTTCTGCAAGGAAGAAAAGACTCAGAGGGAGTCCACCCAACAAACAAACAAAGATAAGTATTTTAATTTTCTTGCATATCTGTTTGCTTAAATAAAATTGTTCAATGATGTATATGCTCATGTTCCTAGACTTAGGATATGTATTGTGCATATTAGAATGATTGAATTAATGAACAGTATACTACTAATATGCATGTGTTGGGTAAGTGGCCTATGGCACTGTACAACATTCCATTGCTACTTATCTAGAATGAAACCTCTTTGCTGACATGTTGGGAGTAGTGCAAACTCTTAACAATGTTCTGGTAGAGACTGGAAGGCATCTAGAAATTTGTGGAACATGGATAAATGTTGTATTGAAGCATTGGCTAAGATAACTGCATGACTGCATGACATATTTCTTTATGTGTAAAGAATTTGTTCTGAAAATTATGAGATGTTTCTAATCATGCAATTTAACTTGTTTTGTAGGAAAGACCGTATATCTTCACCTACAAAAGGATTACAACATTTGTTCTAGCAACAAAGATATCTATTGAAGATATTGAAGTTCCCAGGATCTGGGATGAAGAAATGGAATGCCATGATCCGTCGATCATGAAGAATTATGTTTGGGATGTGATCCCAAGAGCTAAAGGGAAGTCTGTTGTGACTTCCAAATAGAACTTTCAGATCAAGCATGTTGCAGATGGCAGTATAGAGAAATATAAAAGTGATGAAATAGAAGATACACCAGATGGATTCAAGACAGCTTTCTTGAATGGTGTAGTTGAAGAAGAAGCAGCCACTTGGTTCCGAGACACATGATAGGAAATCATATATGTGCAGAACTTGGTATGGTGAAGATAGATTGATTGCCGACACGCAGCGGAAGCTTACTACCGAGTTCGAGATGAAGAACTTGGGGATGATGCACTATTTGTTTTTGGCATGGAGGTGTGGCAGAATGCAGAAGGAATCTTCCTTGGACAAGGGAAGTATGCAGTAGAGATCCTGAAGAGGTTCGGGATGATGGATTGCAAGGCCATGGCCACACCTATGGCATCAAATCTAAAGCTTCTATGTGATGCTTCATCTGAGCCAGTTGATGTCTCTTTGTATCGTCAGATGATTGGGTCCTTGATGTACCTGATGAACACAAGACCAGACATTTGCTTTGTTGTGAACACATTGAGCCAGTTCTTGACGGATCCGAGGAGTGTTCACCTGGTTGCTGTAAAGCATGTTCTGAGGTACCTGAAGGGTACAGTGGATTATGGACTCAGGTATGAGGCGGATCAAAAGTTTAACCTACAGGGTTATGTTGATTCGGATTGGGTTGACAGTGCTGTAGATAGGAAGAGTACATCTGGGTGTTGCTTCAGTATGGGATCAGGTGTGATCTCTTGGTTTAGCAGGAAGCAGTCCTGCGTAGCACTGAGTACAGCTGAGGCAGAGTATGTTGTAGCCTGTTCAGCTAGTTGTGAGGCAGTATGGCTATGGAAGCTACTGTCTGAGTTATTTGATCTCCCGTTGGAGGCTACTGGTATCTTCTGTGATAACCAGAGTTGTGTGAAGCTGTCCGAGAACCCAGTGTTTCATGACAGGTCGAAACACATAGAGATCAAATATCACTATATCAGGGATATGGTGCAGAGAGGAGCTGTGAAGCTCCTGTATGTTGCGACGGACGAGCAGATTGCAGATGTGTTGACGAAGCCACTAGCCAGGGTGAAGTTCGAGTACTTCAGAGAGAGGCTTGGCGTGCTTCAGATCGAGGATACTTCGAGGAAGAAGTGATGGACACATTTGCTGAAGCCATTCCAAGCATGTTGGAAGGAGGATCCTTCACATGGCTGTGGATGTAAGCGCTGGATGATGAGCATCAGGATGATGTTCTGGTTTCTGCTTGGATATGATCAGTTGGATCATTTTATGTATGTATGTACGCATCATGTGGATGCTGGATATGATCAGTTGGATCATTTTATGTATGTATGTACACATCATGTGGATGCTGGATATGATCAGTTGGATCATTTTATGTATGTATGTATGCATCATGTTGGATGCTTGGACCATGTATCTGTATATGTATCAGGTGGATACATTGTATGATCAGGTGGATCATGTATGGTGATATGTATCATGTATTTGTATTTGTATCAGGTGGATACATTGATGATCAGGAGGATCATGTATGATGATATGTATCAGGTAGATACTTGGTATGCATCAGGTAGATGCATTGATGATCAGGAGGATCATGTATGGTGATATGTATCATGTATTTGTATTTGTATCAGGTGGATACATTGATGATCAGGAGGATCATGTATGATGATATGTATCAGGTAGATACTTGGTATGCATCGGGTAGATGCATTGATGATCAGGAGGATCATGTATGATGATATGTATCATGTATTTGTATCAGGTGGATACATTGATGATCAGGAGGATCATGTATGATACTTGGTATGCATCAGATAGATGCATTGATGATCAGGTGGATCATGCAGCAGGATGTTGCAGTGATGATCAGGATGATCATAGATGACGAGCTTCAGGATGTTGCTCCAGATGACATGCAGCAGGATGTTGCAGTGATGATCAGGATGATCATAGATGACGAGCTTCAGGATGTTGCTCCAGATGACATGCAGCAGGATGTTGCAGTGATGATCAGGATGATCATAGATGACGAGCTTCAGGATGTTTCTCCAGATGACATGCAGCAGGATGTTGCAGTGATGATCAGGATGATCATAGATGACGAGCTTCAGGATGTTGCTCCAGATGACATGCAGCAGGACGTTGCAGTGATGATGATCAGGATGATCATGGATACATCAGGATGATGTATGGTGAGTATCAGGTTGATACTCTATGGCCGTGGATTAGGTTGTGTAGATGAGCATGTCTGGGAGATCCTATAGGTCGGAGTTGTGTACCCGTAACAGCCTGGGATGCTCTTTCGAGACATTGCTCTGGGAGGACATGTAATTTGTGCCCTGGGAGATCTCAGGTCGGAGTTGTGTACCCGTAACATCCTGAGATGCTCTTGCGAGGTTTTGTCCTATGGCATGTAATTTGGGCCCTGGGAGATTTCAGGTCGGAGTTGTGTACCCGTAACATCCTGAGATGCTCTTGCGAGGTTTTGCCATGACCACATGTAATTTGTGCCCTAGGAGATTTTAGGTCGGAGTTGTGTACCCGTAACATCCTGAGATGCTCTTGCTAGGTTTTGTGGTGGACCACATGTAATTTGTGCCCTGGGAGATTTCAGGTCGGAGTTGTGTACCCGTAACATCCTGAGATGCTCTTTCGAGGTTTTGTGGTGGGGTCACATGTAATAGCGCCCTGGGAGATCCTACAGGTCGGAGTTGTGTACCTGTAACATCCTGGGATGCTCTTTCGAGGTTTTGTGACGCACGTAATAAGTCCTGAGGATTCCACAGTATGGCTAGTGATGACGAAGACCTGCAGGTGGTGGGCCTACATCCAGTATGAAAAAGGACTGGCTCTGTAGAACTTCCTATGACGAGTAGAGTCAGAGATTGGTTGAGATAGTAGCAGCAGTGACGATGATGATGACGATGCATCGATGACGATGATCCAGAGAAGAAGACTTGTCTAGAAGATCTGTGTCGAGAAATACCTTCCTAGTTAAGAGGGAGTGTTGATGTATATGTAACTTCGGAATGTATTTCATCTGTATATTATATATATATTTATTGTACCCTTATAAGAGATGTGTTATTCCTCTATAAGGAAGTGTCATCATGTGGATTGACAAGTGTCGCAAGTGTGTGTACTTGCCGATGGGTTATTAGACCACCTTATGGGGTCGGCCCTAATTAATATATAATATAATGTGGATGTACTCAAGTAGACAAGTCGGCCCCAGTAGGTCACTGGGCAAAAATGTGAGTATAAATAGAGATAGGAGATCTCTATTTTACTCACTCGGAAAAGTATCTATCTCTCTCTCTGGAAAGTGGCGCACTAGTGAGGAGGAGGAGGATCATCTGCTAGGAGACTATCTCAGTGTTGTTTGGTTGTATTTTGGTTGAGCCATTGCTCTCTCTATCTCTGAGGAAGTTGTGGGGTTTTTCACCTTAGGGTTTTCCCCATGGAAACTTTGTGTCTCTTGTCTCTATGCTTTTGATTCTTGTGATGCTTGTGATGCTTGTCATATTATGATTGTCATGCATTGATATACTGTAGATGTTATTCTCTCAGCAAAGATCCTATAGTATTGTGATTTAATACTAAAAATTTAACACTTGCATGCATCCCAGTCACCAGTTTGATGCCTCCAGCACCTTAGCCACCTCATTCTAGCACCTGGGAGCCACTTACTACAGATTTTTAGCCCTCCTAGGCTAAAAGGCACCCACTTATCACCTACTGCCAGAGAAGGGTGCACTTGTTGACCTACCACTGCAGTTCCACTTCAGTTACATTCATTTAGCTCCGATTCTCCCTGATTTGAGGCTAGTTTCACTCCCGACTGACTGTTTCACTTCCGTTGGACCTCCAGATTGACTAGATGACTTGTTCTGACTTGTAAAGGTTTTAGATCCTGAACCTTCGCCAAAATGGATTTATGGCGAAATTTCCACGATAACTGGTTTTTGCTATATAAAACCCTAACCTTCAAATTGTCATAAGTAAAGCAAGTGTATTAAGTGCCATACATTGCCTTCCTTCAGGTTAGCTCTGATACTATGTTAAGATTTAATATGCTAAGACAGAAAATAGCAGCATTGCATTCCATTTCACAATAATAGCATATACAGGATCACTGAAGAAACAACAAGCACAACATAAACACAAGAGACACAAATTTATCCTGGGAAACCCTCATGGGGTAGAAAACCCAGTAAAGATTCCTCAATATAGATGACCAGCAATATACAAAGATGTAACCCTGAGCATAAGCTCCTCCTTCTCCGTAGCAGACCTCTCCACCACAAGTGTGCCACTCTCAAGTGAGTGAGTGTGTGTGAAATGAGGAATACACCTCCTCTATTTATACACTACTCCGACTTGTATTTTACACAAATCATGTAGGCTCATATTTAACCAATGGGTTAAATACCCCACTACAACTGACTGGGATGACCCCTCTAGGGTGATCTAATAACCCTTTGACCCACATAACACATACAAGGCCGACCCCCACTAGGGAGTTCTAATAACCCAAGTTACCACAATCTGACGGAGTAATAAACATCTCCGGAATAATAAAGTACAAATATAATATTCTTTGAAGTTACAATATCTCAACAGAAATAACCCACAGGCTCACTTGCATCATTCATATCTGTAACCGTCTATTTCATAAAAGGTTCCCTGCTTATCTTGATCTTGTTTGCCTGACCATTGTAGGGTAACCATAAATGGGACCAATCAGTGGCTAAATAACCTTTTAGCTTTTCTGACCAGTCTCTACTAAGCCACATACCATATGCTTCTGGAATATCAGCAATGACTATATCAATTGTTTGATGGATTCGAGGATCAGCTGATAATGTAATTAAAACATTTTTGAGTCTTCCTACCACTCTGACTTTTGATCTGTCAAGTTGCACTATCTAAGTAGGGAAATGTTCCCATGTGGCCTTCAACTTTCTGCAGACAAAAAGGGGCATCACATTTGATGAGGCACTAGAATCTATCATGCAATTATGTACGTTTTAGTTGAAAATATCAAAAGTAAGGGAAAAAGGCAATGTCCTTTTGCTGCCAGACTTTTGATCATTTGGTTTTGTGAAAGAATCAAGGTTATTATTCTGCAATTCTCTTGGCTATTTAACCACCATAATTTTGGGTAAGGTATCCCTCATGGAATGGATTTTCAATAATTCAAACAAAGAGATGTTTGCCTTTACTCTTTTAAGATCTTCAACTAAATTGTACTCCATCTCAGGGATGACTGTATCCTTGTGGGGGAGAGTCTTTCCCTTATTAGGAACATGTGTAGAGGATGAGGGTTCCTGAGAGGGTTGAGGTTTGGACCTTGTGTTATAAGGATGTTGGACATTAAATACAGTCTAGGTTCTTCTTCTTCTCCACACATAGGAAGGTCTAAAAAGTAACTTATAGTGTTGATTTGTGGATCCTCATGCTCATTTTCTTCTTTCTCAAGGGGTTGTGGATCAGGAACAGTTTGATCATTAGGGACTTCTGGGGTGTTCTGAGATTTTGCTGCTAAGGCTCTAAATATAGAATAAATTTGTTCATTCATGAGGCCTTCTGTTGGATTAGGAGGCGGTGGATTTGCTGGAGGTTGATAAGGTCTCCTAAAAGGTGGCCTCACAAAAGATATATTCTGGTTTTGATTTTCATTGTTGGTTCTTTTCAAATCTACCATCTCGTTTGTCATTTTCTGGATTAGCTTTTTCATTTCAGTTATGTCAAATGGATCTTTAATTTGTGTAGTGGGCTTAGGAACACTGTAATTCTTCTTCCTAGAAGTTGAAGGCTGTTCATCTGCAATCTCCGGATTGTCCTTAAGACAAAAAAATTTCCTTCTCAACTTGTATTGCTTCGGCAAACACTTCCAGGAAAGTCCCCTTTTGTGCTCTTTTTACCCACATTGAAATTGAAGCAGGTAAGCCCTTTTCATAGTAGGCTATCAACAATTCTTCAACAGGAAGAAGATTGATAGGAATTCTATTCTTTAAGTATGAGAACCTTTGATTGAAATCTTTAACCCTTGCTTCCCTTTGATCTTCATGGAGGATAATTCCAAAACAAGATCCTGTGGTGTTTTGTCATCTCCAAAATTTTGGATGAATAATTTCTCAAACTCATCCCAAGAAACAATAAACCTTGGTGGCAGGGCAAAATACCATGTAGCAGCTTTTCCTTCAAAAGTATAAGGAAAGAGTCTGCAAACCACATCTTCGTAAATGACACTTCTAAGTCTAATAGCCTTCATGAAGGTTTTAACGTGGTCTAGGGTAGGTGATTTGTCGTCTAGGTTAAACTGGGGTAACCACTTCTCAGGGTTTTTAGGTAGTCTATGTTGGTCTCCAAGTACCCATACTGCATCTTGGTCAAGCCAAGGTCTGTTTTGGCCTTCTGCAGCCATCGGTGATTCTTTGTCTTCTTCTTCTGATGAAGAGCTTGAAGAATTCTCACTGTCTGAGGAAGAGGATGAAGGGGGAGATGGTGGTGGTCCACCAGTCTCAAGTTTTGGCTGATCTTGTGTTTCCTGAAAAAGTTTGCCAAGGATGTATTCAGGGGAACCTAATTGACCAACCGCTTCTTGATTTTGAGGTTGTGGATTATCTGTTTGTTGATGTTCAATATTGTGATCAGTTGTCTGTTGGATAGTTGGTTCACTAATATGTGAAACTGAGTTTTGTTGAATTTCCTGATTACTATTTAGCAGAAAATTTTGTAAATTGATCACTACAAAACCACATCCTTGTTGGTCAACAAGTCTTTGTTCTTCCTTGGCAACCCTATCGGCTGATGTTTTCAATATATGCTCTAGTGAGAGTGTTCCCCTAGTAGGTGATACAATAAAGATATTCTCTCTGTTTTCCTGTTGTGCTGCAGATACAACATGTCTAACAATTTGTTGAGCAGGTGTGATAAGAGAGACCATGGGTTGTGGCTATATTGGTTGTTTAGATGTTGAAACCCTTGATTGGCTTCGAGTTTGAACCGTTGAAGTATTTGCTGGAGGAGGTTTCTTGGTGGCTTGTTTAGGCATGTTATACTATTGGCCCTCCTTCTAGCACCATTTTTTGATGCCTCGGTTGTGCAGGTTAGATGCAAAAGGTGCTGGAATGTTCCAAGACACTCAACAGAGGAAGAAAACCCAAGTTGAAAGGCTTCAAAGTACCCTGCGCAAGGGAAATTCTATCCCCATCCTGTTTGGAGTGGTGATCCCCCACGGATATTAGGCCTCCACTAGCACTCTAAGAGTAAATAATTTGACCTATAAGATCAGTTTTCCAGTCAAGGAAAATGAAGGTGTGGATATGGTAAAACAAAGCTAACCTAACCTATTTTAGAAAAGGGGAACTAGTCTAAGTCAGTCTTGTTCTAAAATGAAAGCTTGATCTTGTGCAGATTAACCTTGGGGTGTGGTGAATAAGTAAATTGCAACCTTTCACAGAAATTCTTTTAGTTGTTTTACTTATTAATTTAAATCACTATCTATTAATGAAAATTAAGAGACAATAATTCAAATGCTTAAGCCTGTTCAAGATAAATCTATAAACACTTTGCTAATTGAAAAATTAACAATAATTATTGTGCCATGAATCATTTGCAGAAATCGATAAAGAAATTATTTAAATTGAAGAAATTCAATCAAATATTTTCATGCATACATTAGTTATACAGAAAAATCAATACAACAGATTTATGCATTCATTAAATATCTAACAAGAGATCATGTATATATCGGATGATAATCTGGAATATAAAAATCAGAAATTCTCAAAGAAATTTGAGTAACAACCAGAAGATGGATCCAAAGATAGCATTACTGTATTAAGATGTCTTGTACCAAAATTACAATGACTCTGGCCACAGAGTATCCCTAGTCTTATCTTCTGCTAAATTACAATTCCAAAGATTCCAACCCCTCACCAAGAGAGGTATTCTTCCTTAAATAAAAATATTACAATGGAGTATAATGAAAAATTCCTAAATGATATGGATCCCAAAATCACGAATGAGTCTATTGGGCCAGAAAATCCTGCCACTTATGATATATCTCTAACAATTCACCTATGTTTGGATAGTTGATATATTCTAGGCCTATCTGGGCATTACATATGTTGTTCTCCATATCATGCTTGGCGAGTTTATGCCAAGTACGAAGGTGGAAATGGATTTTGCTCTCAAAGGAAAGTGGTTTCCTGATCAACTCCTCCACGTGATCAATGTTGACTGCTTCAATATCCCGAATCTTCTCATAGGTGGGACTATCAATTTCTACCTACGAAAGGTCATCATTGTCGAATATAGCATAAATCCGAGACCAATCCATTTGATAATTCTCAGTGAACTTCCCGCTGGTATATGAGAAGATACCGAAGTTGGGGTCTTTGGTTAGGGTATCTCTGAGAACGGCCCTGGACTAGGTACTTGTTGACATAGTGGCAAACTTCGTAATTTCTGACGAAATAAAAGAAAACAAAAATAAAAAACAACAATCTCAAACATCCAAGAGACCAACCAAAAAATGAAATGACAACAATCCTACCTGTGATAGCTGAAAACTGGTAGTTAGCTAAAGTAAGAAATCCACGGTAAAATCAGCACAGCGGAGTAATTTTCGGCGAGTAAAAATTATAACGAAAAATAGAAAAAAACCTATATTTATCAATTTACCCAAGTTAAATCACGATCGTAGGATCTGAAATAACGAACGGCTGATATCAACTGACACGAGATGCAGGATCGGGTTCAGAAACACAATAAAAGTTTTATTTACCATTCCCAAAAGCCGAAAACCGACACTGGTGGGTTTCAGGTTTTGGGTTTCAAAATATAACCAAATCAAAACGAGGTTCCCGAAAGCCGCAACCCGACAGTTGCGGGTTGCGGGTTTCAGGACGCAATCAAATGCAAAGTTAAAAAGGTAATTTTTGAATCCCGAAACGCGACATTGTCGGGTTTCGGTTTTTTCGGGTTTAATAAAACCTAAAAACAAAAATATGGATTCCCGCAACACAACATTGTCGGGTTTCGGGTTTCGGGTTTATATAAAACAAACTTAAAAAAAATAAATCCCACACCCGCAACTTTTGGGTTGTGGGTTTCGGGATGACAAAAATCCAAAAATGAGGACACCAATTTCCCGTACCCGGAACTTTCGGGTTTCGGGTTTTGGGTTGTCCAAGTGTTGGGTTTCATGTTGGTAGAAAAAAAAGGTTAAAACACTCAAAATTTAAATATTTTTGCAAACCAAACACTTAGAGATAATCCAAATCAGGAAGAAACATGGAGCAAGAAGGTATGGGTATTATACTTAAAGAGATCTAAACGGAAAACTCATATTCAGAAAGGGAAACTTACCCATATACCTTCGAATTTATTGAAAATGGGGCTCTCGTGCTTTAGCTAAGCATGGGATCTGTTGTGGCCACAATAGGCCCAAAAAGGATTGGTTGCTTTCTAGAACTTGACCACTCCATTGATGTGGTCCTTGGGTGTGATTTAATTCCAAGGTGGGTTTCCCCTTTGTAGAGGTTGACCCTAAGAAGTTTGGATACTTCCTGAAACATGACCATTGGGTGGATTGCCTCCTTACGGAAGTGGGGTCCAAGAAGATTGGTTATTTCCTAGATCCCAACCATACCATGGTGGTTGAACTTGGCTTTGAAAATCATTCTAAGGTTGACTTCCTCTTTGTGAAGGTGGCATCCAAAAAGATTGGTTACTTCCCGAATGTTGCCCAGTCCATTGTGAACTAGGTTGCATGTATGGATTGCCCCCTTGCGGAGGTATCTTCCATTTAGATTGGTTACCTGGTGGAACATTATCGCTCCATTGCGGGATAAGATTAAAGGGTGGATTGCCCCCTTGCGTGGGTATGTTCCATTGAGATTGTTTCCTTTGTGGAACCTTACCACTCCATTGCTTGTTGGGATTCATGGTTGGATTACCCCCTTGCGGGGGTATTTTCCATTGAGATTGGTTACTTGGTGGAACATTACTACTCCATTGCTGGTTGGGATTCATGGGTGGATTTCCCCCTTACGGGGGTGGGCCCCAATTAGAATGGTTACTAGTTGGAATCAGACCACACCATTGATTGTTTGCTTGGTTTAGATAAGAATTCCAAGGTTGATTTCCTCCTTGCGAAGGTGGGCCCCAAGAATATTGGAGACTTCCTGAAACCTCCCCACTCCATGGCGGAATGGGGTTGATAGGTGGATTGCCGCTAGGAATTGTGATAGGATAAGTCGGAGGATAACCCCCTGGGGCATTTCCACTAATCTGAGGAGCATAACACCCATTAGTATAAATGTTCCATGGTTCATTGCTTCCGCTAGGATCATTACCGTTCCATGCTGAAGGGTTGCCCCCAGAAGTAGAATTTGGACAAGTGTTAGGTATACCTAGAGGATTCTGGTTTACTCCTTGTGTTTGTTGAACTTGATTAGCCAAACCATATGGAAAACCAATTTTTGGCAAGGTGCACCCTTCAGTAGGGATTCTTGTATATGAAGTGGATGTACTTCCGGGATTGGAACCCAGAACTGTACTAACTGGAACTGAACTGCTGGTTGAACTTGTGCTACTAAGATGTATACTAACTATTGGGATTGATGTAAAGGACAAATTGGAAGTATTGCTACCTTTAGCAGTTGTTTGATTTTGCGACGATGTAATCCCTTGTGCTCCTGATGAAGACATAAGATCACTTGTTGAATTTTTCATGTCATTCAAACTTTCAAAAAGAGGTTTGATATCACCCAGTGACTCACGGGTAGTAAGTACAACTGGTTCTGAAAGACTTATCAAAGGTGGAATTACATGAGCATTTGTGCGATTTTTCAATGTTTCAATTTCAACTAGAGTAAGATCATCAACTATGTCTATATTTAGTTTGTGATGTGAAGATGAATTTTCAGGGTTTGTTTGATGTTCTTCTCGAGTAATCTTAATTGTATTTAAAATCAGTTCTGTTTGCAAGTCATTAGGATGTGATTTTTGTATCTGTCTCTGCAATGTAGCAGGACCTTCAATTTCTGGTGAATCACCTCGCTGCCACCGTGACTGGTGGGTCGAGAGAGTAGCCACCTCTAAGAATTTGATAAAAGGTTGTGTTTAAAATAGAATCAAACAATCCTAAGGCATTCTAGACTCAAAAAATTAAAATTGTCCACATAGTAAAAATTCCCTAGAGATTTCAAGCAAGCAAACTACTTTTCCAAAGAAACAAATCTCAGTGAAAATCTAGATTAGAGGGCCTTCCGAAACTAGTAGCTGCTGAGGGATTGCATGTCCTCATACAATTGCTAGAAGCGAAGGTGTGAGAAACAATTACAATAAACCTTAATTGCCAGGGGTGAAAGTGTTGGTTCCTGACCAATCACCCTCCCAAGGAGTAAAAGTTCCAAAGTCTGTCTCAGGTATTGCAAGTGTGTTCCACTCACAACAACCTATGTGATATCCTAGGAATAGCCACTAAAGTTACCACTTCACAATCAACAGTCGGGCGGAACAACTGTAAGTCGAGGACAAATGTCATAACCAGAAACTCTATAAATAGTGATGTCACCCCAAGGACTTGTCACTGAACATAGAATCCCTTCGATAAGCTCATGTCCCACTAAATAATAAAAAGGGGGGAACCACCCTTTACTTATCCAGATTGACCTCGTGCTTGATGCATGTTTCATAAGCGCTTTCCCAACAAGCGTTTTTTCTACTAATGGATTTACTCTCTTTAATCAATGATAGTTTCAAATTTTTGCAGCCCAGGAGTGTTAAATCTCCAAACCTAATCCAGGGCACTAACCTAAACTTGTTGGTGATATGAAAATCAAAAGTTTGTCAATTTTAGATTAAGCGCCAATTTTAAGGGTAGTTTGCTTAGTTTCGGGAGTGGAAGTGAAACTGGTGCTGTTTTGACTCGAAAATAGGAAAATGAACCAAACAATGCAAAATGCTCACTACTATACCTTTCAATTCAATGAATATTCTAAATTAAGGAAGAGTTAGAGGTTCATGAGTTTCTTTCAGACATGCAAAATTTGTGGTAGATTTCCTATGTTCATGCACAGGTTTTTTTGAAATATGGATAATAATTGATGTGTAAAGACCAATGTAACCCAAACAGATATCTCAATTAAACATGAATCTAATTCTATTACACGGGGGATTCCTGTTTCTCATTCACAAGATCGCCATAAGGCCCAAGTGAAGAGGATATGCAGAGCCCTTTGGAATTCTTATGAATTAAATTCTAAACTGTTACAAGTGAGATCCACTTTCTCATTCACAAGATCACCATAAGGCCCAAGTGAAGAGGATACGGTGGCTCAAAAAAATGTATGCAAAAATTAAATCTATTCTATTACAACTGAAGTCCACTTTCTCATTCACAAGGTCTCCATAAGGTGCAAGTGAAGAGGATATGGTGGCTCGATATAAGATGCTTTGAAAAAATCAACTCCTAAACTATTACAAGAGAGATACACTTTCTCATTCACAATGTCATCATATGATGCAAGTGAGGAGGATACGGTGCCTCATACACAATATATCTCAATAAAAATGAACTCTAAATGTGCAACTCTCTCTAATTGTGGATGATAATTATGAAAATACTCTAACTCCAAAACAAAATGTGACTAATTAAAGTTTATTTTTGTTTTTTGGAAACAAATTATTCTCAAATTATCTCAACATGTGATGTTGAAGGTGTTTGTCATATGCAAATGTGTGTGGAAGGGTCTTTCAAGTGTGTATGGTTCTTCCAAATGTGTATGGTTTATGTTTGATTAATGTTTCCAATCAGCATATGCTAAATATCTGAAATATTGAATGTGCTTAAGATGTTTTAATGAACGATTTCTTAAGTATGCTTTGGGGGACTTGCAGCCATGTAAGAAGACATTAATGTAGGTTAAGATCAGTCCCTAAACATGTAAAAACAGAAATCTATCATCACATATAGTTGTAAGGCAATAGATCTACTACCAATTGAAAAAAGAGATGGAAAATTGATTACAATTTGGAACAATTTTTAAATGTGTTTGGAAGTGAATTCCAATGGTAAAGATCTTGATCCAAATGGTATGAAACTTTCCTACTTTTCAAGAGGAGTATAAGGTTTATCTTAAGCTGCAAATAAGGCTCTAAACAAGTGTTTAAATGTCATACAAATCAGTTCTCTAAACAGATTCAAAAGTTAAAGAGATCTCCACCAACTAGTGTAAGATTACAAGCTTGAATTAAGATGTTTTGGAAGGTGTGTAAAATTTGCAAAGATGTAAAGGAGATTCAAATGAAAGTATATATAAGTACTATGTATTCCAAAGCATGGATCTATGATCTAATATTCTCTCAAGCCACAAGATCTATTGCAACTTGAAGAAAAAATTGAAAAGAGAAAGCAAATTTGGAGCAATTTTTAAAGTTTTTGGAAGGTTGTTCCAAGGAGAGATGTCTTTGATCCAAACAATGAAAAACTTTTCAAAGGTTCTCAAAAAGTAGTAATACACTAAGTATGATTAGCAACAGAATCTTAACCTAAAGAGAAAATGCAAAGATGTAGTAGATCCATCACAATTTCACAATGAAATTGAAATCTGGAGCAGATTTTAAAGTGAATGGAAGATGATTCCAAAGGTAGAGATGTAGGTCCAAATAATGCAAAGAATATCAACACTTATCAAAGGAGTGATAGATTGATCATGAGCAGCAAAAAGAAGCTTCCAATACAGGTCTACAAACACACTTACTAAGCCTTCAAAATAGATCTAAAACAAGGCTCTCACAAACTAGTTTGATGAGCTACAAATTGAAAACAAAAGATGTAAATATTTGAACCAAAAAACATGAGGAAAGGAGGGACTAAAGATAGGTAAAGGAGGTTGGATCTTCACCCTAGGAGATCCCTCATACAAGCCCTACACTCATACAATTTGAAAGGAGAAAAGGTGCGGGGAATGGAGACCTCCAAACAAAAATTTCAGGCATCGTCACAGTCTACTAGTATGGATAGTGCGACATCGCAATAAGCTCTTATGGACAGTGCGACGAGCCTCCAATGTGAAAAATTTGAGATCTAGAATGAAATTTTGAATCATTTGCTGGTTGGAGGGCGTGAGGAGGCCTGTTTGGAGCTACTCATGTTGGATCTAAGGATCTTTAAGTGATCTTTAAGCTCAAAATGAGTAGATCTAAAGGATGGATATCATAAAAAATGAAGAAAAATCATGATATATCAAGAAATTTCAAGCCAATGGTTGCCAATATGATAATAGAAGATGTAGTTTATAGGTAGGGAGTTAGATCTACAAATTATCAATCTATCTTACTAAGAAATGGTGATTTTCTATGTCAGCAAATGAAGAGATTATCACAAGTTTCTAAAGATCTATATTTATTCATAAAAACTCATTAAGATCTAAAGCCATTTGAGAATTAAATTCATACATGATAAGCAAAATTCAAACTCTTAGATGGTAGAAACTTGAATCCATTCATATTAAAATAGTGAAGAGGTACATCCTTACCATGGATCTTGGTGTGAATCCCTCCTCCATTGGCATAAGCTTTCCTTCTTTCACCCTTGCTTTTGAAGAATTTGAGCTCTTTCTCCTCCTTCAAAATCTCTCCAGCATGCCTTTGCTCTTCCTTTGTGTTCTCTACAATGCCTCCCATGCCTTTCTTATATATCATTGGGAAATGATCCCTCAAGTTTCTCTTTTCAATGTGGGATTGTCCCTTTTCATCTTTTTTTATTATTCTTGCTCAAAAACCCACTTTTCCATAGTTTTTAGGTGTTTTTACACAACTTAGCATACTTGAAGTACAATTAATGCACTTTAATGCATTCATCTTCACTTTTTGGTTAGTGTAGCTTAGTTTGGACCTTTTTGTGAGTGGTTCAGTCACTGAACTTGATATCCATAGTTTCTTACCGTCTTCACCTAATCCTTCCATTTATGGGAGAAGTGATTAGATCAAAGAGGACTTGTCTCTGAATGTACTTGTGTTCTGTCTTCATGTTGCGGGTGCATAGTAAAAATGTGATTCTTCTGTCACATGACTAAGGGTGCTAATTTGATTGTTAACATCTTGTCCTACTTTCTCCATTATTTGGGAATTTAATTACAAATTTTAATTAAAATTAATAAAAATAATTCCTCCACTTGACTTAGGCTAAATTTAATCCTATACATACATGATGAAGTAAAATTATTTACCTAGGGTTTATTTTGTCCCCTTTTACCCATGGTTACTGAATTAACCAAAATTGGGGACATGACAATCCTCCCTCCCAAAATTGCTCGTCCTCAAGCAAGAAACCAACTCCAACCAACTATGAAACCAATCAGTGACTTCACTCCTCAAAATATGTTGTTGACTGTGTAGAATTGGAATCCTCCATTCCAAGCTGAAATACCAAGGGTCCATCATGTTTCTGCTACTCCACTTTGATTATAGTCATTCTCAAAATGACTAACTCTCCTTTAACAAAATTTTCAGCCCAGTTAGGATAACTGAGTAGAATGCCTGGATCCCTGTTCTTCCTCTATATGGACCCAAATTTTTCTGCCACCTTTGGAAAGTTTTCACTCCAAAGAATGTCAGGGTCCCAAAGTCTCAACTGCATCCTCCCAAACATCAGAATCAATTGGGATGATGTATCATCAAGCAGGATGTCAATATCACACCACCACATTGAAAGTTGGTAACTTCCAATTTTAAACTAGACATCTGTGATAATTCCCCACCCAGTGTGGAACTCCTCAATCTAGGGATGAATCATATCAACTCCTCCCAAGGAATAGGTGGTGACCCATGTCCATCCAAGAATACTGAGATAATCATATAGGAGCCATAGATGCTCATGGTGCTCACTTGAAGTGTAATGTGTGTCATAAAAACCTCCATTCATGTAAGCAGTAATGTCAAACATGTTCCTTTTCATCCAAAGAAAAAGTGAAAAGACACTCCATCCAACCAAATCGAGTGGGAAGCAAAGTGCTTCCCCAAGTGAAATCAACCAATGGCTCAACTCTCTTCCATTGGATGTAATGTCCCCATTCAAATAAGTGCATAGTAAGACAATCCCATCAATCCTACTAGTTTCCTAGGTTGGATGGGCACATGTTGGATGGTAATAAGGAAACTAATACATGATATTTATACATTAGAAGGGTTCAAGCATTTAATAAATATGAGGAATAAATAAATTCAAGAGAAATTCTAGGTGGCAAGTGGTTTTGGAGACATATGGAGGTGGTGGGACCCACACTAGCTTGATTTTTCAATGACACATGGCAGCTCTCTCTTGCCAATTCGAATTCATGGGAAGGTGAACACTCTTGGGTGAGTTGGTAAGTCATAACACATGGAATTGAGCATCTTAGGTCGAAATGGGATGGAATAGTAACCTCCATGGGAGAGGAAGAGTCAAATTGGAGACTAGTGGACACTTGGGCTAGATTCCCTAGTTTTATGACAACAATAATGAAGCATCTATGACATTTATGACAAAATTCAGACCTGACTTCTTACACCTGACCATTATGACATGTCAGCCCCAAAAATAGGCTCAAGAAGGCGCTCATGAAGTTGGAGGAATCTAAAGAGACTCAAATTCGAATTTGGGAGAAGATGGAAGGTTGGAACTAGGAGACAAGTGGCAAATGAGGAATATTTTCTAAATGGAAAATTATTGAATCTATTGAGAGGATTTCGACCCCTTGAAGTCTAATGTTGGTTATAAAATGTAGAAATCAAGTATGATAATGGATTTTGATGATTTGAGAAAAATTGCATTTGTGATGAGAGAGCTAGTGGATGACTAGTTTCTTGCCTTAGCCAATTTCGAGGGTGAAAGATTCCCATCCAAGTTGGTGTTTGGAGAGGCCACTCAGGTCTTTCATGGTGCTTTAATGGAGTTTGTATTTGCAGGTAGAAGCTATAGGAAGTTTCATGGTTTTTTTTAGTGCAACACTTTCTCTCCACCGTTTCCAGTTTTGAAGGCATATTCGTGCTCCTTGAGGGAGGGCGTTTTTGGTGAGCACTTGTGATTCCTGAGAGAGCTTATCATCATATATTTCTGATTGTAATAGCTTCATATCCTCTGTTATTAATATTTATAAAGTATCAGGTCTAAATACCCACTGGTTGTATGAAAAACTATTGATTAATGAGCAAACAATGTCCATTTCCCCAATGCATTGATGTATGACACTATAATGTTGATTGTTTTGAATGGATGGATGATTCTCTGATACATTTGTGATAAATATACTACCATAGATGTCTTATACAAGTTTCATGTACTGTACTTGAGCATTTGAAGCATTTTTACTCAGTTTAGTTGTATTGGGAGGTGAAATAGTGCCATTTCCCCAAGGGTCGAATTGGGGGTTTTTGCTGTTGAATGTGAGAGAGTTAGAACAGTAGTAAAAATCAATTAATGGTGCATATGAGATATTAATCACATACTTAACACATTATATACCTCTGTTCATAAATTTGTGGGAGTTTGGAGGCATTTGGAAGGCCATTTGCAGTGTTACCTGAGGGGGGATTTGATGCACAAATTACTAGTCAAAATTACATATATTGATCAGAATACAAATCAAGTTTGCAGTAGTATTTGGAGGGCCATAAAATATCCCTGAACCTGATATTCAAGTCTAAATACCATTCATACACTCCTACAAAATATTTGGGAGCATTTGGGTTGATTTGGAGGTCAAAACAGTAAAACTAGTCAAAGGTCGAAATTGGGAAAAAAGTGAAAAATTGGGCATTTTAATAAAATTTGAAAAAGGGATATTACATTCGACAAAGGATGAAAGAATCCATCCAATTATGCGGATGTCCTACACATAGGCCACCTTCTGCAAGATAAATGTTTCATTAATTTCTCCTGGAAACTTGCTTTCTTAGCTGCCTTCCCCTGATCATGAGCATAAATATTTCTGCAGGGAGATTCCATGTATAACATGTAATCTTCCACCGAATCCATACATGGATGAATGGCATCAAATGTCAACAATATGTGTCTTTGCTACTGATCACAAAACATGTCAGTGTTAGTGTGATATTCTACAGGGAAGATCACTCATCTTAAACAAACCTCGCAAATATCACTCAAGAGTTGTAGAGAAGAAGAAGAAGAATTGAATGAGTATTCACACATTAACTCAATAAATGATAAAATATAATGTATATTCATACATCAGTTGTAAGCTATTACAATAATGAGAGTAAAATAAAAGGAATTCGAATACACCAAATTTCATTCGAATTCTCCTCAAGGTGTGGCTTGGACAACATTGAAGACACCAACCAATCAGTGGTAGTAGTCACAAATAGTCAAATATTAGTCAAATGAGTCTAACTAAGTCTAAATGATGCATATGGAACTAAGACTTTATCATCAACCAATATCTAAACAAGATTTTGTGCAGAATATCTCACAGCAGAAGGAGATGGAGCCGGTTGAAGGGGAAGTCTCTCCTTCTCCTAGTTCTCGACTTATTTTTTGGCTTATCTTCATTTGTACATATGTAAATATATTTCATTTCTTTAAATAAACAAGAGTCATTTCTGACATCTGGTTGTATTTACAAAGGGATTTCACTCTTATAATCAGCTCATAAGACTTCATCAATTTAGAAAGGAAGACTCTTCTACTTTTTCCTAGATTTTGATAAATTTTCATGTAATTTTTCTTTGTACATATGTTTTTCTTTGAATAAATTTGAATCATCAATTAACAAGTGGTTTGCAGTTTGATTACAGGAACCTTATCTCTATAATCAACTTATAAAAACATTATTTGAAAAAGGGAAGTGCTCTAAATATTTTACATCTCGATCCCTTTTCTTCTGATTATTTTTAAGAATTGAAAAATTACATTGAAAAGTTCAAGTGTTCTTGTATTATTTGTTGCCATTTTCCTGGCATGATTCTTGTAGCTCTTCTAATAATACTTTCAGATATATTTTGTCAGTTACCTTATCTTTATAAAGAGATTGATGACTAAATTTTTTCTCCATCTGGAGCCGAGAGGATCTTAGTACATTTTGACCTTGTTGTCCAGTTAGTAAATAGACCAATCTTTTCTGAACAGCAACAGGAAGGTGTTGGCTTGGTTTTGCAACCAAGCTTAGTGCAATGGGCACCTGCTAACTAGTAGCAGCAGTCTTAATAGAAATAAATAACAAACTACTTTAAACTATATTAATCATGGATCTATGTGAAATAAACAAGCAAACAATGGAAATATTATGAAAAGCAAAAACAATTGACAATATGTAAAAAATGATTTTGTATTAAGAATAGGGGCAAGCAAGTGCTTGCAAATGGTAATACCTCCAAGTGGTGAAGATTGTTGAGCAACTTCCAAGGTGAGTAGCTCCAAGCTCCAAAGGTCCCTTCTACAACATAGCTACAATGGTCAAAAGCTCATGGGATATTTTGACAGCATGAGGATAGGATAATGGATGGATGGAAAGTGAGGAGCCCCTACCACCTTTTTATAGTTTTTGGTGGCGGGGAATACCATTATGGTTTTGAGGAAACCAATGGTATTGACCAACATGGTTTAGGTACCTTTTTTCTCCTTTTTCCTTTTTTGAATATTTTGAATATTTTTATTCCCTTTTTAATATTTTTGGGAATTCTGGACCCTTTTTGAGGGTTTTTTATGCTTTCTGAGGAAAAATATTCATTTTGAGTGGAAAAAGGGGTGTATTAAGGTCTTTTGGTGACCTTTTGGTGGATTTAGAGGCTCAAATGGTGAAAAAGTGAACAAATGGGTCATGTGAATAAGGAAATGAGCTGGTGAGCACTTTTTGGGTCTTAACAGAATGGATCCTTGGGGATCTTACCTTTGAGAAACACCGTTGTAATCTTTTGAAGAAGGCAATTTGGACTAGAGAGGTCTTCTTTCTATTATATTTTGGCTCCATTTACTACACATTAATATAATCAACCATATGTATCTTTGATTCGACAAGACTTTTTATTTACTTGGTTTATATAAGAACAGTTATCTTCCAACCCATATATCATCCCATTCTATAGCATGGTTTTCAGAGCTGCTCCCCCATCCAATCACTTTTAGGCAATTCATTGTCGAATATCTATAGAGGGTGGAAACACTGGGACAAGAGCCTTTGATGCAAAAAGGGTTTAAGAGGTTAACCCACCGGAGTACAGAACAGGCTTGCTGGCAGCGGGTAGCGACCTGTGGTATGACCATGTAAACTCGACGGGGTACTAAACATGACCTACTGATAGAGGGGAATCGTCTTGGGGAGGACATCTTGTTTATAAAAAAAATGAGTCTAATCGGAAAGAAGTATGTATGGTTGAGCTAAGGAAATGAACTCCATCAATTGGCCAAAGGAGAATAGTTTCAAGATTGTCTTAAGACCAGTTACCTAACCTTCATGGGATTAAAGATTTCTTATCTTTCCAGGTGGGTCCATATACTTAAGATTTCTAGGTCCTTGAGTGTGAAATCTGATGGGATTGCTCTATGTACTGTGATTCTAGGACTCTGTGGAAATTTGACTGAGTTCCTATGAGTAGCATTGACGAGAAAATCAAATTAAGTTTGACATTCTCTTAATTTTATACAAGGGTCACTGTAATTTTATCTGAAAAATCTTTGATGAAGAAAGGCATATTTTCTTTTGTACAAATTGAAATATAGTGAATGACTATCCATATGGACCATTTTTATAGCTAGTTAATGCTTCCTTTTTGTATAATAACATCAACATTCTAGATTTCTTTGTTAAACTGCTAATTGGAAGTATTTGAATACCAATCAATTTTTATTTTTATGGCTTGAGGACATGCCATATTTTTGGTTTGGGGGAGGATCAGAATTATCTTTATTTTCTGATTATTTATAAAAAAAAATTTCATTTATCTCCGATAAAATGATATTTGTTTCAGGAATAATGCAAGTAGTGGAAGAAAGACTGTTATGATCCATGTTAAATAAAAGAACACGACTGAATTTTTCAGAAAAGAAGATTTACATCGTCCTTTTGTGTGTTGGCAGCCTCATAACTTCTCTGCATAGTCAGCAGCAGTCAGATCCAACAAGCACATCTTGTACAAATAAAAGGTCTGGATGAAGGGTTGAATGAGATGTTGAATGACGATCCGAATGAAGCGAATGAATGAGATGTCGAATGAAGTGTCGAATGATGATCCGAATGAGACCATACATTTATAACAACATGATCAAGTATGCTAAGGTATCTCATTTTTTAATTTTGATTATAAACAAGAAATCTAACCATATCAGCAACTATCAAATGTCATCTCTACACACGATCTCATTCTTTGACTCATCTCGACTTCACCAAACGAATCGATTAATCTTGTATCAATATGATTTCCAAAATTTTTCTGACTATCATAGAGTTTCATCTCTTCATCAAGTTATATGCAAAAATCATCATGTGAGTTGTCATTTAATTAATCATGTTCATCATGATTTTTAATGCATCTTATGTTATAATTCCATGATGAAAATTTGATTCAACCTATCCAAAGTTTAATTTGGACATGGTTGAATATTTCACAACCATACAAATTCATTAATGCACGCATCTTTATTAGGTCACATGATTCAAAGTTATGAATGATGGTGTGATCGTTTAACCATGCCAAATATCCATCTCATGATCACTCAAACGTTCAAATGGATCACGATTTAAACTAACGCCTGCGTTATTTTTACCTTAATTCTGCTTGTTCTTGTCCTCTCTAAGTCCATCCAGTCGCATTCTTCGCATCCCCTGTATCCCTTTCATTTATCTACCTCCGTTTAACAATGCCGATCCACCATGAGCTTCAGAGCTATCAGGATTTGCTCCGTATCCCTGAATTCAAAGCATGCCGTGAGCTTTTTCTTCAAGCAGGTTGGGGCTCATTCCTCCATCTTCTCCAGGGCCACGATCATGAGATATCACTCCTATTTTCCAAGGGATTCGAAGGAAAAACGGCTAGGGTTGGCCACCTTACCTTTCCTGTGACTTTGGAGTCTATTGTGTTGGCTACAAAGCTTCCAAGGGAGGGTTCTCGTTGGCACAAGCACCTCTTCCTCCCTCGGATGGCTCGTGAATTTGGTCTCAGGGCTGGCTATCAACACATTGCAGGCACAAAAGGGTTCCACCGGGAGTGGATTAAGCCAGAATATCTTGATCCCTTAGCTGTCATCATCCGGGTTATAACCTATGAGGGTAATTTTACCATCTTTAATGCTTTCCACCTCATATTATTAGATCATTTTGTTAATAACCAAGATCTCAATTTCTCATTTTATTTTATGAAGAGCCTTGAGAAAATTTCGAACTAGGTGAGGAAAAACGTAGCTAACCCCATTGGTAGTTTATATCACCATTGTATCATTAAAATCCTAATCATTCACCAGTTGAGGGAAAAGGGGAAAACATGGGAAAGTTTTGTGTTTGAAGTATTGAACCCCCATTTGGTCAAGAAACCCCTTGCTAAAGCTTCTGCTTCTCGAAAGTGCCATCATTTTCAAACTCATGCTGATGAGCCTGCTCAAACCTCTGCTCAAGAAAAAAGAGACACTAAGTCTATGTGGTTTGATGAGGGTACCTCAGGAGAAATGCACCTTGTCCATTCATACTCCTCTCTTGAGCTTGTCCATGAGGACATGACCACAAATCCCCCACTCTTTTCATCAATACCTACTAAATCTAGAAGGTCAAATCGTGATCAGTCTATCACCCAGACCGTTGTTCAGCTCGTCATTCAGCCGATGCATTCAGACAACCTTGGAGATCAGTCAAATGACCTTATCCCTGAAACGTCCCTTCTTGCATTAGCCAATGTCTCCGCTCGTTTGCTTGAAGCCCCTGTCTTTGAACTTGCTCCTGCATTCACTGCAGGAAAGGTTCTTGAAACACAAACTACATCTACTGATCCCGAAACATTTCCAAATGGGTCGAGCCTTCACAAGGATTCTAAGTACCATGTAGAACCGTCCACTCTAAGTCATCAGTTAGTTGATAGATTGACCCAGAACATAGCACAAGTAACAAGCCAGAATCAGAAATATGTTGAAATGATCTCTAAGCTTCGCAAAGAGAATAAGGAACTACGTTTACAAGTGAGGAGTGTGGAAGACTTGAACAAAGCCATAACCTCTTCCCACAACTCCCTTCATATGAGGCATGACACCTTGAAGGACCAGTTCAGGAGGCTTAAGGCCAAATATACTTCTTCCTCATTTAAGTCTAAGGCAGCTTCTGCCGTAGTTCAACCTTATTCCTGACTTCCTCTTTTCTTTGCTCAGTGGGACCTGACATATCCCTAGTTTGGGGGAGTGTTGATGTCCAATTTTGTCATCACTTTTGATCATTAAATGTGCTCTGTTGGCACTATTTTTGCCATTTTTGGTGTATTAATTCATACTTCTTGCCATTCAAACCACCATTCAAACTCATGTATGAACTTATTTCAATATCATGAATCTTGATTGATTATCATCATTTTATGGCTTATTAATGTTAATTTAACATTTCTAGACTTGCTGGGTGCATAGACTTCATTCTGCAGGTTATGGTTTTCAAACGGACTCTCATCCAGATGCGCATTCACATTCAAGATGCCCATTTGCATTCGAACCATCATTCAAACCTCCGTTCGCACCCTCGGATTCCTTGGTTAGCATATTCCGGGGCATTAAAGGCAAAAACCACGACGTGGGTTCTGTTGGCAACATGGTGCTTGTTTGATAAGATCCGTGTTTCCACTCGCCCAGCCTTCCAAGCCACCAGCTGCTCACGTGAAGGGAACCAATGCGCACAGAATCAGGAAGACGGCCTGTGCATTTTAATGGACCGTTTTTACAGCAGTAAAAGACCTCCTATTTTTAGAGAGGTCGACCACTGAAAGGGTCGACCTGCCCTCTCTTTGTAAAACTATATAAAGACGTCTTAGGTTGAGAAATGCATACATAGACAGGAGGATAGCTATAGAGAAAAACGTTGTGTAACTTTGCTTTAGTTTAATAGAAAGACTTTGTTTCAGCTATTGATGATCATTCTCATTTTCTGTTAATGGTTGGTGACTGAGTAGCTTAGGAGATAAACCCCTGTTACTGGGAAGGGCCCTTCAACAATCAAAGGTTCCATTTGTGTATATTCAACAGTTTCTTTTCATATTTGCAGCTAAGTCATTTCGTTTTTGTATGTATCTATTACGTCTTCATGTAAGTCATTTCATTTTTGCAAGCAAGTAGTTCATTTTCCTGTATATGACATTTTCCTGTGTGTGAAATATAATTTTCCTATGTTTTTATGCAATTTATGCCTTCCGAATCCATTCGGTCGGCCATTCGCACCTTTCGTTTAGACTTCCTTTCAGACCTTCTTTTATCCTTTCATTCACATTTAGATAGGATTTTCCAGAATTTGCAGTGATTTCTAGAATTGCTAGGATTTCATTTTATGCAAAGATAGTTAGTTGGAGTCTAGGTTGATTTTCTAGTACTTTGACATGTTTTGTAGCTAGTTTGAGACTCAAATGTATCCTTAACATTTCCATCACTTTATATTCAGTTTTGTATTCACCTAGTACTCCATCCTAGTCCTTCTAACATTTCTGACATTTTCAGTCCTGCATGCAAAATTAGGGTTTTGCATGCAATTAGGGTTTTGCATGCAATTAGGGTTTGCATGCAATTAGGGTTTGCAACACCAGCACCTAGCCCTTGCCAAACTAGCCCCAGGAGCTTCTCTCAGATCAGTCTTAGCTCTCCTAGAGCTTAGTGCGCCCTCTTTTCAGTTATTGCATGATAAGGGCGCCTTTCTTCACCTACCAGTCCAGTTTAGTTCAGTTATCTTCAGTTCTTCCTTGATTTAAGGATTAACTGACTCCTAACTGAACTTATCACTCTTTTGGACCTCCAGTGTGACTAGATAGACTGTTTTGACTCCAGTTAGCTCCATGAGCGCCCCCACTGAGTCTCCTTCACTATATCAGTGCTTCCATGTGCCAGTTACACCAACCACACTCAGTTAGACTCAGTTTGACTCCCGGTTGATCACTACTTGTGCATTGATGACTTCACCGATGATGAGATAGACTCCTAGTTTGGCACTGATGACTCTCCACTGATTATGGATCTGTGCATGAAGGACAATTCGAATTACACCTAGTGAATTCGAATCCTCATGCTCAGCATTGTATATTTACCCGGTTACTATTCTGATTAATGCAATGTGTGTAATTATTCTGCCTCTATTGGATCTATGTTCTATTGCTTCTCTCTTCTTCCTAAATTCTTTCATAGTGAGGTTTACATCATCTCTTTGGATCTTATGTGGGCAATTTCACATGGTATCAGAGCCTTGAGAGTATATTCTACCTCCATTCTTGAGAGTTTTTTTGCAGGTATTTTGAAGTTCCAGCAGTTGCAGCAGCAGATTCAGTAGCTTCTATTTTGCACTTGTTCAAGCAATCAAGATGAGCAATTCGAATGATCCTTCTTCTATACTTCTCACTCCTTTCAATTATTTCGAATGGAAGAGGAAGATGATAATACTCTTGCAATCAAGAGGGTTTACTAGAATAGTTGAAGAAAAAGATGCCATACCACATCAAGCTGAAAAGAGAGTCAAGCACCTAAACAAAATGGATGAAGCCTTTGGATTCATATGCCTTCATATTTCTGATGATCTATTGTTTCATGCTGATGGATTGAAGTCTCCATATGATTTATGGATAAAATTGAGGAGTCTTTTTGGCAAACAAGACGAACTGAGAGGCTACATTCTTGAGAATGAATTGGTTGCCCTTCAACCTAGCAATTTCGAGAGCATTCAAGATTTCTTCTCCAAATTTCAGAATTTGGTTTTGCATTGCAAGCAATGTGGCATCACTAAAAGTGATGAGCAATTGATACTCTCTATATTGAGCAAACTTGGATCTCAATTTTCTGTCTTTGTATCTACCTTTCATTCTGTTCGAATGTCCATCCCTGGATGGAAGTTTCCCACCTTAAGTAACTTCATTGAGGCTCTCACTCAAGAAGAGAACAAACTGTTTCAAATGGGTGCCATCAAAACCTCCAGAGATCTAGCTCTATTGGCTGGTGAATCAAGTGGAGCGAATGATAAAGGGGGACAAAAAGGCAAAGGAAAGAAACCTTCAAGATCCAAGAATGACAAACAAAAGAGACCAAATTGTACCTATTGCAAGAGAGGAAACCATCCTGAGCATGCCTGCATGCATAAGAAGATTGATCTTCTAACCAAGCTTCTTGAACAAAACCAAATTGTTGTTCCAAAAGAAGCAAAGATGTCTGATTCTGGAAGTGGATCTGATGATTGTCATGCATTGATGGCTGGTTTTTCAAAGACAAAAGCTCTCCTCATAGATTCTGGAGCTTCCAACCACATGATGGCACAAGAAGAATCCTTCTCCTCTTTGGATCTCCAAGATGGGCCTACCATTCACATGGGAGACAACTCTCAGATTTCTGCCAAAGGTTTGGGTACAGTTCATATGGAGCATGGTAAGTTCAAAAATGTCTTATTTGTTCCTTCTCTTACAGCTAATTTGTTATCAGTATATCAAATGACTCATACAGGATCTCCAAAACAAGTGATTTTTGGTCCAGACACAGTAGAGATTACAGAAATCTCCACTGGAAAGGTTATAGCGAATGGGATTGCTAATCATGCCTCAAAGGCATATGAGTTCTCCCACTTCATGCCCTTCTCTCCAACTATCCTTTCAGATTCTGATCAGGATCACAGTGACTTCTCTTCCAGTGACTCCTATTCTAGTGAGGAAGAAGATCAAGATTTTGATGTTGAGATCATAGTTCAAGAAGATTCAGAACCAACACCTATTCTTAGTCCAGATTCAAGAGAAACATGTTCTCACACAGTCCTTGCTACTACTAAGAACACAGTTGATGATGTATTTGCTTACAGAACTACTAGACTTCAGCAGCATGCTAACCTTGCATTATGCCATCCACCTCTCCATGAGAGATTCAGCATGATGATGGGGTTTACTCTTCCATTCCTTGGGAAAACTCATCATGATACATTCGCTCCAGTGACAGAAAAGGTTCCTGAAAGACTTGCTACATTCAACACATTCTCTAGCACTTGCATTCGCACTTTATAGAGGATTAGCTTACCAAGTCTCTTTGCAAAGTTTTCACTGATGAAAGCTTGCTTCTTTTCTGCTTAGAGTAATGGCTCCTTGAGTTATTCAAAAATATAAAAACACAAAAAAAAAAAAAAAAAAAAGAGAAAAAGAAAAATTGAGGCAGTATTCTTTTTATCATTTCATTGATTGTATGGGTGACCATTGGTCCTAGTTACCAGGGCCCAGGATGGATTAAGGGGGGGTGTTAGGATATTCCTATACTCCATCCTAGTCCTTCTAACATTTCTGACATTTTCAGTCCTGCATGCAAAATTAGGGTTTTGCATGCAATTAGGGTTTTGCATGCAATTAGGGTTTGCATGCAATTAGGGTTTGCAGCACCAGCACCTAGCCCTTGCCAAACTAGCCCCAGGAGCTTCTCTCGGATCAGTCTTAGCTCTCCTAGAGCTTAGTGCGCCCTCTTTTCAGTTATTGCATGATAAGGGCGCCTTTCTTCACCTACCAGTCCAGTTTAGTTCAGTTATCTTCAGTTCTTCCTTGATTTAAGGATTAACTGACTCCTAACTGAACTTATCACTCTTTTGGACCTCCAGTGTGACTAGATAGACTGTTTTGACTCCAGTTAGCTCCATGAGCGCCCCCACTGAGTCTCCTTCACTATATCAGTGCTTCCATGTGCCAGTTACACCAACCACACTCAGTTAGACTCAGTTTGACTCCCGGTTGATCACTACTTGTGCATTGATGACTTCACCGATGATGAGATAGACTCCTAGTTTGGCACTGATGACTCTCCACTGATTATGGATCTGTGCATGAAGGACAATTCGAATTACACCTAGTGAATTCGAATCCTCATGCTCAGCATTGTATATTTACCCGGTTACTATTCTGATTAATGCAATGTGTGTAATTATTCTGCCTCTATTGGATCTATGTTCTATTGCTTCTCTCTTCTTCCTAAATTCTTCCATAGTGAGGTTTACATCATCTCTTTGGATCTTATGTGGGCAATTTCACAATATTCAGTTTTGTATTCA
The DNA here is from genome assembly GCA_027924585.1 of Larix kaempferi. Lineage (NCBI taxonomy): Eukaryota > Viridiplantae > Streptophyta > Pinopsida > Pinales > Pinaceae > Larix > Larix kaempferi. Next base: position 10,504,647 of record BSBM01000848.1, read on the forward strand.
CCTAGAGATTAATTATTTCAAGTTTTATTAATGACGAAATACATTTACATTCAGCATATGTTTTACTGTTCAAATGAGAAATAGTTTTGGTTCAAGTAGAAGCAGTATAAATGTCTTTTGCTTATGATTTAGATAGTTTATGATTCACTTTCATTTTCTTTCATACCTAGAACCTAGATTAACTTAAGTTTGTTTAAAATGATATCATAGACCTTGTTAAATCTTATTTTGTCTTATTTTTTAAATCAGTTCAGTATTTCATTTCGAGGTTTCATTCAAGTTTCTAATTAGTCTTTCACTTTTATTTACATAGTGTTTTGTTGTTCAAACTTGGTTTAGTTTCATTGTTTCAAGTTCTTTCATTTCCGTAGGTATAATAGACTAGGAACTAGTCTCAATCCAAGTTTAATAAGTTCATGTGTGTTTAACATAGATGCATCAATTTTCGATATCTCAAAGTTTGAAGTTAAGAGTTATCATAATTTAGTTTAATATAGGTTTACTTTTCAAGTTATAGATTAGCTGCATTGCACTTGTATAATTGAGCAAACTACCTTAGATTATAGTTTGATTTTCAGTAGGGATACCATAAGAATACTTTGTTTTTCTGCTGTAGGTTTTAATTACAAGTTAACATTGATTCCAATCATCTAAACTCTTGTCTTGTACTTAGTTTAGTTTCCTTTTCTTGTAGTTAATGTTTTATGAACTAGTTTGAAATAATTTGATATTGATAGGCATGTGCATGAGCAGATGAGCATTTTAGAGCATTCATTAGAGATCAAGTAACTTAGACAGTAAATCTAGATTGTCAAAATAATGTTTCATTTCAAGTATTATAGTTAGTTTGTCATTTGCTTATGTATGAACAGTAGGTTACAATGTTTAAGATTTCTTGTAATTGTTCTATCTTTAGTTTTCACATTTTTGTAGAAGTCAAGTTAGATTTATTTCCATGTTGTATTTCTTTAGCCTTTGTAAGTCATTTAGATGCAATAGTTGCTCAAGACGATTGGAACTAGGTAAATTTGCTTGTGTTGTTAATGTATGCATAAATCGTAGATCAACATTTCATCTTGTTTCCTAGTTAAGTTGAATTACATAGATTGTTTAGATAGTCCTGCTCAAGATAGTATAGTTCCTTGTCTCTACATAGTTAGTTGTAAACCGAATTGTTTCATAGATAGGTTTCTGAACTTGTTCATAGTTATTACATAAGTAGCTAGTCTTTTTAATTCCTAGATTAGAGTTTGAATAATTGATCAGTAGTTTCCATTTTTCATAAGAGTAGTTTGTTTTTGACCAAGTCTTGTTTCTTAGAGTAGTATTGTCTTTTGTAGTTTCAATTATTGTTCATGGAGTAGAGTAGTATATATTGATACTATTTTGATCTATTGGTTAGGACTAATCAGTTTAATAGTTTGTATTTCTGAAGCTTGACTCGGTTTTTCATTTTGAAATATCTTTCACTCTTTTCATTATTAAACATTTCTAAGGTCGCCTGAGACGATATCTTAGGTACCTTTCTACCTTAGCATATAATTTTCCACAACTCTAAGATTACCAACCCTAGTCGATAATTAAATATTTGGTGAATTCATTAAGACAATAAAACACCCAACATAGATCCTGGATCAATCAAAATAGAAATAGATTGCTTAGCAATATTACCTTCAACTTCCACCACTGTTGAGTGATGGTTTGCTTGATGATCATCCAATGCTACATAGATTCGAGGTGCTGCCCTTGCCATATCTTCCACTATAGTTTCTTCTTCTAGGTTGTGAATGGTTTGAGGATTCTCCCTCTGATGTGGACAATCTCTAAGCATGTGGTTTCCTCTACATCCCCAACACTAAAGTGGTTCCTTTGATGCATTTTTTGTTGTTACTGCTGGCTTGAATCCACTTCTTGCTTGCTGTCCCTGTGGAAAATTTATGGGCTAGTTTCTGATTCATGGCTCAAATCCACTTTTCCTTTGTTCAAACCTCCCTCTAGGAATTCCTTTCCATGCTAGCTAAACCTTTGATTTTCCCTTGCTCTGTTCATAGCAATGCAATTCCATCCTAACAGCTTCATAAAGGTTTGGTGGATTGACAAACTCAATCCTATCTTTAAAATTTTGGGGTAGACTACCAAGGAAAAATTGGAGATTCACTTTTTCATCTTTGATGTAATCTATGTACCTCAACAATTCCACAAAATTGTGGAGATGCTCTTCCATGGAATTTTGTCCCAATTTGAGTTCATTGAACTCTTTCCTCTTGCTACCATAATACCTAGTTGATAGGTATTTCTCCTTGAAGTACCTTTTGAACTGCTCCCAGGTGATCCTTGTCAAGTCCCCTCCCATCAGATTGAGCCAGGGAGAGAACATGGCAATAAAACTGAGCATCTAGCCCCATGTGAATGAAGTAAAACTCACTGATAATAAAAATACATATACATATGCATATTGTAAGAAACACAATAGAATTAAAAAAATCTACATATCTAACATACATTCAACATTTTCATAACAAATATTAAATAAAGACATTGCGGAAGTTATACAAGAGAGCACTTATCTTTAAACCAAGTAGTCCTGAGCAACTGGCTATGCAACTGCAACATTCCACCCAACCATAGGCCAATTGCACTCATCAATCTCTTGTTGATGTGTATGTAACTTCGGAATGTATTTCACATATATGTATATTGTATTCCTATAGAGATGGTATTATTCCTCTATAAGGAAGTGTCGTCATTTATATTGTAAGTGTCGTAACTTATACTTGATGGGTTATTAGACCACCTTATTTGGGGTCGGCCCTGTATAAGTCATGTGGGTCAAAGGGTTATTAGACCACCCTATTGGGGGTCGGCCATGTGGGTCAAAGGGTTATTAGACCACCCTATTGGGGGTCGGCCCAATCAGCATTATGTTATGTGGTAAAGTTCGAGCCTACATGAGTTAGGTAAAAAGGCAAGTCAAGTCAAGTATAAATAGAGTGCGGAAGGCACTCTATTTACACACTCACTTCTCACACATGAACTCAAGGAGGAGTGGTGCACTTATGGAGGAGGAGGATCTGCTGCTAGGTTATGGCTATCTCTCTTGGTTGGTTGTATCATTGCTCTATCTATCTCTGAGGAAGTTATTGGGGTTTTTCACCTTTATGGTTTTCCCCAAGTAAATCTTTGTGTCTCTTGTGTGCTTGCATTATTGTCTCCATGATTGATATGCTGTAGATATGCTGTACATGTTGTTCTCTCAGTTAAGATCCTAGATTAGATTGAAGTAAATTCTAAAAATCTAACATGGTATCAGAGCTAGCCTGAAAGAAGGCATGATATGGCATGTATGACACTTGTTGCACTTACGATGCTAGGGCTTGATATAGCAAAAACCAGTCATCGTAGCACTTTTGCTATAAATACGTTTTGGCGAATTTTTCAGATCTGAAATTATTACAGGACGAAGCTGAGATCGCCAAGTACCTTGTGTCCAAAGGACAACCTCTAAGTTGTTGTACTTTGTGATTCATGATCTGTGCAATATAGGGTTTCTTCCTCTTCCAGATCTGAGTTAAAATAAGGTGACCTTGGGAAAAAGGTCATAACGTGGGCTAGGAAGCTCCAAATGAAATTTCATGAAAAGTGACAGGTAGTACACAGACTGTACTATCTCAGAAAACGTTTTCAGAGGCCGAAGTTGAACCAGTGACATGTGGCACTCCGTACAAGTTCGCTCTCCTGTATTATCCCATAAACAGGTCATGTTGCGACATTTGGCATAACTCTTTCTCAGAGAGTCCAATTGAGGTCAGACCTGTCAGGATGGAAAGGCAACAGGCTGAGCTATCGTAGGAAACTTTTTCAGAGGCCGAAGTTAAAACAGTGACACGTGGCACGCCGTACAAGTTCGCTCTCATGTTTTATCCCAAAACAGGTCACATTGCGACATTTGGCATAACTCTCTCTCAGAGAATCCAATTGAGGTCAGACCTGTCAGGATGGAAAGATAATAGGTCAGGCTATCTCAGAAACCATTTTTAGATCCTGTGGATCAAAAATTTCAGAGTTACACCAGAAATAATCAGGTACATATTTCTGTCAAAACAGAATTATTTTTTTGGTACCTTCATTCATGGCTTCCGGAATTTAGGGCTTTGGAGAAAGTTGGAATTTTTGTAATCGGAGACCACAGATGGATGCTACTCATCAAAATAGAAATTTAGAGACCAATATCAGAATTTTTGGTTGGGAAGAAGGCCGGGCTTGATTAGACCCTAGTTCGGGACTTTGATCAGAAAAGTGGAAAATTAGGGCTTCTGTAAAAATGGGAATTTTTGAAATCTGTGACCACGGCTGGAAGCTCCTCAGAAAAATAGAAGCTTAGAGCTTTGGATCAAACCTTTTGATTGGGCAGAAGAGTGGGCTTCATCAAACCCCAGTTCAAGGTCACGTCCAGTGAATCCGAAAGTTTCAAAGGCAAAATTGAGGAGTGAAACTTTGCAGTTTTCAAATTCTAAATATACCAGCTTGATCAGCTCATCAAGGCGCATATTTCTATCCTTTCAGAAGTTTGAAATTCAAAGTTTGAATTTTTGGGGTTTCTCTGACAAACCCATATCTAGCTCTAGTTCCAGTTCTTTAAATCAAGTGGATTGGGTTAATCATAGAAGAAGATGGATTGATCACCTGCATAAGTGAAGAAGTTCCTGTCTCAGAGGGAGATGAGGATAAGGCCTTACATAAGAAGATTACAAGCGATCTCGACAGGTATGACTCATCGAGGTATGTTTCGATATTTGTCCATGATTAAGTTTATGGTATGTTTGTCTTCATGTTATTACGGTTAGTACAATTTTGATTTTAGATTTGTCGTATAACCTTAACAAAATTATGAATGCATGATAGAAGATATTCACTGGTTAGGGTGTTGACACTTATGATTGTACTAATGCATTATGGTGTTGTATGAGGTTTATGTTGTCTACTAACATGAAAGGTACACCAATAAAGACAAATCATGTTCTGGTCCAAGAACATATGATCATGATAACATGAGGACAAAGATTCATCCATTATCATGGATCTCATACAAGATCCATTTACGAGGTATGTATAACTTGTTTATACAATGGTTAACTTATGAGACATGCAGGTTACTAGCACAAGTCACTGAAGAGAAACAAAAGACATTATACGGGTATGTTAGACATAAATAGCTAGCATGCTAATCCAGGTATGTTTTTCCTATATCAAGCTAGAATCCTACCTTGTGTTAGGATCTTATACTGTTGTTGATAATGATTATTCCTAAAGAGTCATAGGTTTGAATAATCATGGTTTTATGCATATTATATCTCTTATCTTGATTGATGATTCAACTAACCTGAAGAGTCATAGGTTTGAGAAATTACAGGTTTAGACATGTTATTATTTGACTAACCATAAGAATCCTACATAAACCTTGAATGCTAATGCTTATTATTTCTATTTGAAATGATCATGACTATACATGCTTGAGATTATTGTGTTTTAATAGTATACTAATGAATGTATGATTTTATATGAGATCACAACGATAACACATTCATGATTCTAATAAGCATGCACAGGGACCAAGGATGAATATGAGTTCAAGAACAGGTAATCCAGGAAGCAAAGATCAAGAGGGAGTACACTCTAGTGGTTTATGCAAGGATGCAGATATTCAGAGGGAGTTGTCCATCTCTCTACATTCCACAACAGAAAGGTGTAGAAGAAGCTACTTCAGATTAGGACTCCAGTAGCTCCTGCAAGGAAGCGAAGACTCAGAGGGAGTCCACCCAACGAACAAACAAAGATAAGCATTTTAATTATCATTTCTTACATATTTGTTTGTTTAAATAAAATTGTTCAATGATGTATATGCTCATGGTCTTAGACTTAGGATATGTATTGTGCATATTAGAATAATTACATTAATGAACAGTATACTACTAATATGCATGGGTAAGTAGCCTATGGCACTGTACAACATTCCATTGCTACTTATCTAGAATTAAACCTCTTTGCTGACATGTTGGGAGTTGTGCACACTCTTAACAATGTTCTGGTAGAGATTGGAAGGCATCTAGAAAGTTACGGGATATGGATAAATGTTGTATTGAAGCATTGGCTAATTGCATGACTGTATGACATATTTATTTATGTGTAAGAATTTGTTCTGAAAACTATGAGATGTTTTCTAATCATGCAATTTAACTTGTTGTGTAGGAAAGATCGTATGCCATCTCCTACAAAAGAAGAACTACAACATTTGTTTAGCAACAAATTTATTTATTGAAGATATTGAAGTTCCCAGGATCTAGGATGAAGAAATGGAATGCCATGATCCGTCGATCATGAAGAATGATGTTTGGGATGTAGTCCCAAGATGTGAAGGGAAGTTTGTTATGACTTCCAAATGGAACTATCAGATCAAGCATGTTGCAGATGGCAGCATTGAGAAATATAAAAGTGATGAAATAGAAGATGCACCAGATGGATCTCAAGACAGCATGGTGTAGTCATATATGTGTGCAGAACTTGGTATGGTAGCATAGACAGCTTTCTATCCAGTTTGGGCGTTACCAAGAGTAAAGCAGATTCCAACCTTTTCTACAAGGTTGAAGAAGGCAATCCAGTGATACTACTTTTGTATGCAGATAACCTGTTTGTTACAGGTAAAGATAGATTGATTGCCGACACGCAGCGGAAGCTTTCTTCCAAGTTCGAGATGAAGAACTTGGGGATGATGCACTATTTTTTTTGGCATGGAGGTGTGGCAGAGTGCATATGGAATCTTCCGTGGACAAGGGAAGTATGTAGTAGAGATCCTGAAGAGGTTCGGTATGATGGACTGCAAGGATATGGCCACACCTATGGCATTGAATCTGAAGCTTCTATGTGATTCTTCATCTAAGCCGGTTGATGTCTCTTTGTATCGTCAGATGATTGGGTCCTTGATGTACCTGACGAACACGAGACCAGACATTTGCTTTGCTGTGAACACATTGAGCCAGTTCCTGACGGATCCGAGGAGTGTTCACCTGGTTGCTGTAAAGCATGTTCTGAGGTACCTGAAGGGTACAGTGGATTATGGGCTAAGGTATGAGGAGAATCAAAAGTTTAACCTGCAGGGTTATGTTGATTCAGATTGGGTTGGCAATGCTGCAGACAGGAAGAGCACATCTGGGTGTTGCTTCAGTATGGGATCAGGTGTGATCTCTTGGTTTAGCAGGAAGCAGTCCTGCGTAGCACTGAGTACAGCTGAGGCAGAATATGTTGCAGCCTGTTCAGCTAGTTGTGAGGCAGTATGGATACGGAAGCTACTGTCTGGGTTATTTGATCTCCCATTGGAGGCTACTGGTATCTTCTGTGATAATCAGAGTTGTGTGAAGCTGTCCGAGAACCCAGTGTTTCATGACAGGTCGAAACACATAGAGATCAAATATCACTATATCAGGGATATGGTGCAGAGAGGAGCTGTGAAGCTCCTATATGTTGCGACAGACGAGCAGATTACAGATGTGCTGACGAAGCCGCTAGCCAGAGTGAAGTTCGAGTACTTCAGAGAGAGGCTTGGCATTCTTCAGATCGACAACACTTCGAGGAAGAAGTGATGGACACATTTGTTGAAGCCATTCCAAGCATGTTGGAAGGAGGATCCTTCACATGGCTATGGATGTAAGCGATGGATAATGGGCATCAGGATGATGTTCTGGTTTCTGCTTGGATATGATCAGTTGGATCATTTATGTATGTATGCATCATGTTGGATGCTGGATATGATCAGTTGGATCATTTATGTATGTATGCATCATGCTGGATGCTGGATATGATCGGTTGGATCATGTATCTTTGTATGATCAGGTAGATCATGGATGCTGGTGGATACATTGTGTGGATCATGTATCTTTGTATGATCAGGTAGATCATGTATGTTGATGGGTACATTGTGTGGATCATGTATCCTTGTATGATCAGGTAGATCATGTATGTTGATGGGTACATTGTGTGGATCATGTATCTTTGTATGATCAGGTAGATCATGTATGATTGATGGATACATTGTGTGGATCATGTATCTATGTGTGCATCAGATGGATGCATTGTATGATCAGGATGATCGTGGATGACGAGCTTCTCCAGATGACATGCAGCAGGATGTTGCAGTGATGATGATCAGGATGATCATGAGTACATCAGGATGATGTTTGATGAGTATCAGATGATACTTTGTGGCCGTGGATCAGGCTGTGCAAGTAAGCATGTAATTTGTGCCCTGGGAGATTTGCAGATGGTCTTTCGAGGTTTTTCCTATGGCATGTAATTCGGTGCCCTGGGACATCTGGCAAATGCTCTTGCGAGGTTTTGCTTGGAAGGACATGTAATTTGTGCCCTGGGAGATCTGCAGATAGTCTTTCGAGGTTTTTCCTATGGCATGTAATTCGGTGCCCTGGGATATCTGGCAGATGCTCTTGCGAGGTTTTTTCCTATGGCATGTAATTTGCTCCTGGGAGATCTGGACAGGATGAAAAAGGCCTCAGATGCTTCAGCCAGGTTTTTCCATGACCACATGTAATTTGCTCCTGGGAGATCTGGACAGGATGAAAAAGGCCTCAGATGCTTCCGCCAGGTTTTGTGGTGGACCACATGTAATGTGCTCCTGGGAGATCCGACAAGTAGAGTTGTGTGCTCGTAACAGCCTGGGATGCTTCAACCAGGTTTTGTCGTGAGATCACATGTAATGTGCTCCTGGGATATCCGACAGGTAGAGCCACGTGCTTGTAATAGCCTGGGATGCTTCAGCCAGGTTTTGTGATGGGTCACATGTAATGTGCTCCTGGGAGATCCTACAGGTAGAGCTGTGTGCTCGTAATAGCCTAGGATGCTACAGCCAGGTTTTGTGACGCATGTAATAAGTCCTGAGGATTCCACAGTATGGCCAGTGGTGATGAAGACCTGCAGGTGGTGGGCTTACATCCAGTATGAAAAAGGACTGGCTCTGTAGAACTTCCTATGACGAGTAGATTCAGAGATTGATTGAGATAGTAGAAGCAGTGACAATGATGATGACTCGATGACGATTATCTAGTGACGATGATCCAGAGAATATGACTTGTGCTAGAAGAACTGTGCTGAGAAATACCTTCCTAGTTAAGAGGGAGTGTTGATGTATATGTAACTTCGGAATGTATTTCACATATATGTATATTGTATTCCTATAGAGATGGTATTATTCCTCTATAAGGAAGTGTCGTCATTTATATTGTAAGTGTCGTAACTTATACTTGATGGGTTATTAGACCACCTTATTTGGGGTCGGCCCTGTATAAGTCATGTGGGTCAAAGGGTTATTAGACCACCCTATTGGGGGTCGGCCATGTGGGTCAAAGGGTTATTAGACCACCCTATTGGGGGTCGGCCCAATCAGCATTATGTTATGTGGTAAAGTTCGAGCCTACATGAGTTAGGTAAAAAGGCAAGTCAAGTCAAGTATAAATAGAGTGCGGGAGGCACTCTATTTACACACTCACTTCTCACACATGCACTCAGGGAGGAGTGGTGCACTTATGGAGGAGGAGGATCTGCTGCTAGGTTATGGCTATCTCTCTTGGTTGGTTGTATCATTGCTCTATCTATCTCTGAGGAAGTTATTGGGGTTTTTCACCTTTATGGTTTTCCCCAAGTAAATCTTTGTGTCTCTTGTGTGCTTGCATTATTGTCTCCATGATTGATATGCTGTAGATATGCTGTACATGTTGTTCTCTCAGTTAAGATCCTAGATCAGATTGAAGTAAATTCTGAAAATCTAACATCTCTCAGCACAACTTCCACCCCTGAGCTGGGCATGATTTCTACAAGGAAAAGGGAGCAGCAGACTCACACATAGCCAAAATACACCAAAATAAGCCAAGCCAATCCACAGTTGGGTTTATCAGGCTGCTAAGGCAAAGGTGAGGGAATGAATTGCTAAACTAGTGAGCTCAAACACAAAGCCATGGATGCCTCTACAATATCTATCTAGCTTGGCACCCACAATTCCTACACACCCCACACAAGAAAGTATTCCCTTCACTAATGCATAGTCCCTTAGGCCATACCTTCCATTCTAGTGTTGCTCAAGGTGTGTATAGAAGAGTAGCCAACCCTTTTGATCTTTCAGAGAGGTTATTCTCCTCACTAGGTTTATCAAGCCAATTTTGGTCCTCTTCCACTCCCAACTTCTTGCTCACAAGTTCAAACTAAAACAGGGATGCACATAACAACAAAATCACAAGTGTTTGGTATGAAGAAAAACATGGGCAACCAAAAACAAAATGATAAATGGGGATTCACCCTTGGGAATGAAAATTCATTTTCAGAAAACGTTTATGGACATTCCAGGAGCAAAAATGACCTCCATAACACCCCCAAATCATGGTTCTCCTCTCCCAATCACTAAACTGACCAAAAACAAGCTCCTAGCCATGGAAAATGTAGGAAAAAGATGCAAAACATGAAGGAGGAAGCCCTAGCTAGCTTAGACTGCGTGAGAGAGCAAAGGCCATGGTTGAAAAATTGCTTTGGGCACAATTTCGTGGGTGTTTTCTTGCTCAAGAAGCAAAAATACGATTTTCCATATTGATGGTTTTCCCATACACAAAATTGGTTGCCATACCTCTCCATTCCAAAGGCATTAACTACCTCAACCAACTCTAGGAAGAATTAAATGATTGGGTGCATAAGTCATAATGGGTAGTTGGGATTTATGGGTGCTCTCAATGAAATTTGTCTTAACACTATTGGCTCAAGGGTTTGAATATTTTCCCTCCCTATTCCTTGTATGAATCATGCCCCCATCTCTTTGTTTCATTTGATAGCTAGTTGTGGGTATTTCATTAAAATTTGTATTTACATGATGTTTTAATTTACATTGTGCATGTCTAACACAAGAACCATATGCACCGATTTTTAATTGCCGATACATAAAACGATAAATCGATGGCAGGGCCTTGGCCTTGAGCTCCTCACCATGATTTAATAATGATATTTACATCATTTACAATTTTAATGCAATAGTGTCAAAATCGGGATATTACAATCCTCCTTTCACTAGTCCTCTTCTCTTGCATGAGGTGCTCCCACCAAATTGAATCTCTTCCATTTAGATTGTAAATTGCAACTAGGGCCTTTTCATTTTCTAAATAATCATGCATTCTGAAGTACTTCTTCATTACAAGAAGTGATGCCTCTGCCTCTTGAACTATCTTTCTTTTTCCATCAAATGTGGGAGGCCTTGGATTCCTAAATTCTCCCTGTGTGGCCCCTGTGAATTTATTCCTTCTCTCAATTCTGCTGGAAGTATGCCTTGGCATTCTTTGAGAACCTTTGGAGTCATCTGATCTACTGGAAAGAGATCTTGAGGAGGTTTTTTTGTGCTTTTTTCTCACAGAACTCCTTCTAGGGCTTGGATTCATCTTCCTAGAATGACCTCTAGAGTGACTACCTGCATCTCTTTCTTCTCTGCCCATATTGATCGGGTTATACCTAAGGTTCATCCTTTGATGCATATCAATGAGGATCTGCAAGATGGAAGCATTGAGATAGTGCTTCTCTTCCAGAGCCTTCATCAAACTCTCATTGAAGATCATAATTGTTTCAACCAAGTTCAGGGGAGTTATTTGTTCCCTTCTTCCATTGGATTCGATATCAGTATGTGCTTCTTGCACATTTTCTCCCAACACATATTCCTCCTAGTCATAAGGATCCTAGCCATCGTTAATGGTCACCATTTCCTTGCTTTCATGTATGATGCCCCTGTTGTACGATTCAACTACTAACTAATCCAATCACTGTGCATTACAGGGACATTTATTAGACATCATAAGCATGCATACAAACATAAAACATCCATACAAATCTGGAAATCATTGATTGGACAACAAAAATAATATTTGTTTTGTCAAAATAGTTCCATGGGAACTTCTCCGCCTAGAAATTCATTCACGGTTCGGCCCAAGCAGTCCCAATGCTGCAACTTGAGCTTTTATACCATTTTTCACATCACTGGTCTCCTTGGTGTCCTTCAGAGGCGATGGGATACCACCCGATACATTTTTTTTTCTAATTCTCCATTAATCTTCTATGTTTTTACATGCAGCCGTAATGGCCTTCGATCCGCAATCCGCAATATGTAATCTGCAATGTGGGACTTGGAAATGCGGAACGCCAAACTCCATCGCTTCGGAAATCTTCACTTCCGCAATCCGCAATGCGGGACTCGAAAATGCGGAACGCCAAACTCCTTCGCTCTGAAAATTTTCACTTCCATAATCCGTAATGCGGGACTCAGAAATGCAGAACGCAAAAATCCTTCACTACGAAAAAATTCACTTCCGCAATGCGAAACTCATAAATGAGGAACGCCAAACTCCACAAATCCAGATATTACCTTCCTAACTTCCGCAATCTGCAACCCACCTTGCGAAACTTGAAAATGTGGAATCCCAACTTGCAGCCTGGGGAAATTTCATCTTATGAGTTCTGCAATCCGCAATCCAGATGTGGAACACAGAAATGTGGAAGCCCAACCACACAAATCCAAAGGTTGGTGCTCGACAACTGCAATCTGCAATCTGCATTACGAATGCAAAAAGGTGGAACCACACCCCCTGTACCTGCAAACTTCCCAAGTTGATATCTACTTCATCATTAGGCCAAACTGGAAAAGTATGGTACCATTGGAAATCTCTTAGAGAGATTTATGCACTAGTCTAGTCCCCTATCACAACTGATCATTCTAGCTTGGTCATTTTTCCAACGGAATTCTTGTCCAAAACTCCCTCAATGTGCCCTTACCATTCTGCAATGAACTCTGCCTTCCATCTTCCATGAATTCCCCCTTCACCTAACCCATAGAGGGGTAATAAAACATCACATGGCTATCTAATTCCTCTCACCAATTCCAAGTGAATCCATACAGTCCATATAAATCTGTATGCAATGTATAAAAAATACATATAATAAATGAAGTCAAATCCAAGCAATGCATCTACCACATGCCAGATTAATAGCACATTAACACAACCAAATTATTAAACAATAAAAAATGCATCTGATTCATACTCACTCTTATACATAACCTTCCTACTGGTCAATTTCATGCAACTATTCATTCAAACGACTTAAACATAACAATTAGACATAACACATGAAATATCATCATTTAACACCACAAGGAGCACTTATCTGTGAACTGAAGTTGTCCAAGCAACTGGTTAAGTGAGAGAAACATTCCACCCAACCTTAGGTCTCTCTCTAGCCTATACTCTTTCAGTTGAGAGCACCCCTGAGTTCGGATGTGTATCTGCTAAGGAGGGCTAAATAGGTTCTCTCACAATCAAGGTTCCATCCCAATGCTAAGCCAACCTACAATTTGGTTTATCGAGCATGTAAGGGAACAAGGAGGATGATACTAAGCCAGTGAGCTCAACCACGGAGCTAAAGGCATATCAGACTACTCAAAAGAGATGGTACCCGCATTACCTACCTCACCCAACACAAGGAAGGTCCCCTTATTCGTTGTATAGTCCCTCAGGGCCCCTTCCGTCCAAAGCTCTTCAGGGTGGGCATAGAAAGGTCCAAACTACTACTTTGATGAGATTTGAGCCTTCATTGGGTTTATCAAGTAGATCCAACCCCATGTTTTACCTCCTTGTTAGGAACCCGAGTTAACCCTTCTCTTTACTTTGTTAGTATATTGTTGTTGGACGCATATGCTTTGTAAGTCACCTCGTGAGTATATTGTTGTTGGATGCATATGATTTGTAAGTCATCCTGTGAGTATATTGTGTTATCCCACATTCATGGGGAGTAATAGTTGTTTAGCTTAGAATTAGTATATAAATGTGTGTTGAGGCTAGTGAAGGCATCCACGAGTTATTTTGTATTGATCTTGATCAAAGGAGGTTTCCCCCTCGAAGTGGCCTGTGATCAATAAATATGTTCTGTGTTCTGCTATATTGTGCATTTTCATCATTTATTTGTTGTAGGTTCATCACATCTGGTATCAGAGCACTTTCTTGGGCTCATTGGATGGAATTTCTACCAAATTATTTTTCACATCTATATTTTTTCCTATCAATTGCAGGTTTGGATCCGGGAATAATCCCTATCCGCTTAACTGTGGGAAGTACTTGGGAATAATCCCTAAAACTCATTGTGAGGAGTACCATAGGAAACTTGAAGTAGCTGGCCCATTGAGAGCCATGAAAATGGCAACAACCCCTACCTGATTCACTAGTTGCCACCCGTGAGGTAAACAAAGAGTTGTCATTTGTTTGAAAGCGGTTATTAGTTTTACCTGAGCTGTGGAGTGAGGGGCACTGCCCCAATACGCAAGTCGTTAGACAACATTGGTGGTCGAGTGAATCCCCTGAACCATTACAAGCCGAGCATACCTCGGGTCCATATCTATTTCCAGTTGATAAATCATAGATCACATCTATCCAGAGCTATTTTAGATCCATTCTGAAATTCGTTTCAGATCCAGCTATTTTAGATCCATTCCGATCCATTTCAGATCCAGCTATTTTAGATCCATTCTGAGCTGTTTCAGATCCAGCCGTTTTAGATCCATTCTGAAAAAAAATTAAAAAAAAAAGTTTTCTCACCATATCTTCCTTGTATTAACTTCGTTTCCCTTGAAACTTCACTGCACCTCTGCAATCTCATTCTGCATATTTCATTCTTGAGGAGCCTATCCAAAATTCCACTTACCGAAGCCCGAAATTCAACATTTGTCTATTTTTAGGGTTTTCCATAACTTCTTCGATTTTCACCCAATCGCCTTCAAATTTTGCCACAGTGTTCATTTCCTCTTTTTGCTTCTTTGTCCCTCTCTGAAAAATTTCCCCATTCTTTTACCCCGCTTCTGAAATCCTCATTTTCTACTTCCTTGTCCATTTGAACGTGTCCAAAACCTAGTCAAACCGCCATTAGCCCTTAGAGTTTTTCCCAAATCCAAATTTTCCTTCACTAAAACAGTTTCTGTTTTTGTTTTTTGACCCATTCAATAAATAAATAAATAAACTCCTAGTTATGGTTGTCACCCATGCGGGAGCAAAAACCATGGAGGAAGAACTTGCAACCCTCAAAATCAAACTCTAGTATCTGGATGAAAAAATTCTCGGCCTCCATCTTGAGCATTCAGCCATGAGAAATAAATGATAGTCAGAGTCTTCTGTCGACACTGGGTTCTCTTCTTTCAACAATTTTTGTGGGCCGAAGCTTGATTTTCTTCGCTTCAATGGTAATGATCTGACTGGCTAGATATATAGGGAAGAACAATATTTCAGTCTACATAATACTTTTGATGTCAACAAAGTTTGACTAGCATCCTTTCATTTGGAACAAGAAGCCCTTCAATGGTACCGTTGGGACATCCAGGCTCATGAGGAGCCAAAATGGAGAGATTTTTGCCATCTCCTTTTGCAACAATTTGGTCCTAGTGCTTTTGATGAATTTACAAGAGCACTCACTAAACTTCTCCAAATTGGAACTGTGAGAGAGTATCAGGCAGAATTTGAGAAACTAGCCAATCACATAGAAGGATTTCCTGATGAATTCTACAAGAGTTGTTTTATCAGTGGTCTAAAGGATGCAATCCAATATGAGGTAAAATGTTCTGTCCAAACACAATGCCAAAAGCCCTGGGGTTGGATAAGTTGGCAGAGGAAAAGATCGCCACCCAACAACACTCCGAAGCCACTTTTGTTCCCTTCAGAAATGTGGGTTCCCAATGACCTCCCATTACACCAGCTCCTTGAACAACTCCTATCAAGAATGTTTCTGAAGCTAAGATGCAGGCACATAGAGAAAAGGGCTTTTTTATCATTGTGATGAGAAATTCACTTAGGGACATAAATGTGTTGAGAAAAAGCTCTATCTCATGGACGTGGATTCTCTGCCTGCCTCTAAAATTGGTGAAGAAGCTCCAGATACAATAGATGATCAGGTCGACATTCAGCAGCCACTTGTTGACCCTCCATATCAGGATGACCACCCAGAGATATATCTCCACGCTTTAGATGGAGTCACCAACCCCCCAAACAATGCGGGTCAGGGGTTACTTCAAGAAGCTCACTCTTGCAATACTCATTGATTCTAGTAGCACTCATAACTTCATTGACCCTCGGATCTCCAAACATGATGATTGTTTTGTCCATCCTTGCTCCAACTTTGAAGTCATGATTGCTAATGGGGGCACCTTACCTTGCAAGGAGAAGTGTCGCAATGTGTGAATATTTATGGGAGATTATAACCTACAATCCGACATTTTTATTTCCCCTTAAGCAGATTTGATGTGGTTTTGGGGGCTCAATGGTTACGCACACTTGGCCCTATATTATGAGATTTTGCTGAACTTTGGATGCAGTTTTCATTCAATGGGAAAAAACACACATTGACGAGCTTACAACCAGGGTCTCTCAGCATCATCAGTTCACATTGCATGGAAAATCTACTTAAGAAGAGTTCACATCGTGTCATCACTCATCTCCATTCCATTCATTTGCACCCATCCACGGTCTCCACTACTCCTTTGGATCTACAACAAATTTTGGATAGATATGCAGGTTCCTTTAATGAACCAGTGGGATTTCCACTTTCGAGACCAAAGGACCATCGTATTCATTAGGGGAGTTTTGAGGTAAAAAATGGGCCTCAAAACAAATAATGTACCATAAAAATTCACTTTATAAGAACCAATAGGTTTCAAGATGATGATGTCAACCATAAGGGTAAAATTTGTAAAACAAATTGGAGGGAAAAAGAAAAAACTACTTTTTCTTATCGGATTTTTGAGACATCTCCTTAACGATTCACCCAAATTTCAAGTTTCAGCAGTTGTTGGATGTGGATTTAAATTTCGCATCAAACCCGTACCCACACTACATACTTCTAAAGCACCCACGACATGAAAAAATGATATTAAAATACATTTTTTTATTGAAATTTTCATTTCTTTTATGTCATGGGTGCCTCAAAAGTATGCAGTGTGGGTATGGGTTGGATGCGGAATTAAAATCCGCATCCAACGAGTACAAAAGATTCAAATTTGGGCAAACCATTAAGGAGATATGTCAAAAATACAATAAGAAAAAGTAGTTTTTATTTTTTCTCTCTAAAATTTAGAACTCTTATTTTATTATTAAAACTCTTATTTTATTATTTCCCTTAGGAGGCCCATTTTAGACCTCAAAACTACCCTAATGCATCCCCTTCCTGGAAGCGTTCCTCCCAACATCAGGCCCTATCGCTACCCATTTCACCAAAAAACAGAGATTGAGATGCTCGTTTGGGACTTCCTAAAGCAAGGTATTATTCGCCCTAGTACAAGTTCCTTTTCCTCACCAATTCTTTTTGTCCACAAAAATGATGGGTCATGGCGCCTCTGCATTGAATTTTGAGCAATTAATCACCTCACAATCAAGGATAAGTTTCCAATTCCTTTTGTTTATGAGCTTATTGATGAGCTTCATGGTGCTCAATTTTTCTCCAAGTTGGATCTCCGTTCTGGGTATCATCAAATCCGGGTTCATGAGGATGATATCCCTAAAACAACTTTCCGCACACATGATGGCCACTATGAGTTTTTGGTCATGCCTTTTGGCCTCACTAATGATCCTTCCACATTCCAGGCATTGATGAATAAAATATTCCGGCCCTACTTGCGGAAATTCATTTTTGTCTTCTTTGATAATATCCTCATCTATAGTAAAACATGGGCTGAGCATCTCCAACATCTGGATCTTGTACTGCAACTTTTCTTTGATCATCATATCCACGCCAAACAGTCTAAATGTGTTTTTGGACAGGAGGAACTAGAGTATCTTGGGCATATTATTTCAGCACAAGGGGTTCGCATGGATCCTGCCAAAATAGATGCCATGAAAAACTGGCCACATCCTCAGACACTCAAGAGATTTTGTGGTTTTTTGGGATTGACTAGCTACTACCACAAGTTTTTCAAGGATTATGGGAAGATTGCAGCTCAATTAAATGCTCTATCGAAAAAGGATGCTTTTACATGGACACATGCTACTAATTTTGCATTTGAAAAACTGAAACACGTTATGTGTACTACCCCTGTTCTAGCTATGCCCGATTTTTCCAAGCCCTTCACTATTGAGAGTGATGCTTCTGATAATGGACTTGGTGTTGTTCTCCTTCAAGATGAACATCCCATTGCGTTTACCAACAAATCCCTTTCTGGTAAGAATTTAGCTGCCTCTACATATGAGAAGGAAATAATGGCTATTTTGCATGTAGTACAGAATTGGGGGCCATACCTATTAGGGAATCATTTATGCATCAAGACTGATCACCAGATTCTAAAATATTTCCTAGAACAACCGGTCTCCTCCCCAACAAAAAAAAAATGGGTTAGAAAACTCGTGGGTTATGATTATGAGATCACTTACAAGAAGGGTAAGGACAATCTTGTGGTGGATGCTCTTTCTCGCACATTTGATGACCAAGTTTCTCTTTCATTTATTTCTATGCCTGTTCCAAATTGGTTGCAATCTGTTCAACAGGGATATGTCACTGACTCATCATTATCTCAAATCATCCAATGGTTGGCCAACAACCCTTCTGTTGTTCCGCATTACTCTTGGGATGGTGCTTCCCTTAGATAAAACGGTTGTCTGGTGCTTCCCCAGAGCACAGATCTTCAACACGTTGTCTTCTATGAAATCCATGCTTCCCCATCGAGAGGGCACTCTGGGTTCCTCAAAACTTATGAGCGGGCATGATGTAACTTATTTTGGCAGGGCATGAAAAAGAGAATTCAATAGATGGTGGCGGGATGTGACACCTACCAGCGCAACAAGGGAAAAACGACACTCCTTCCGGGATTGCTCGAACCCTTTCCCATCCCTACATGGATTTGGACATATATTTCTATGGATTTCCTTGAAGGGCTCCCTAAATATGGAGGTAAGACAATGATTTTGGTCATGGTTTATTGCCTCTCCAAATATAGTAATTTTTGTGCCCTCAACCATCCCTATACCGCCTCCTCAGTCACACAAATTTTCATGGACCAGATCTTTCGTATTCATGGAATCCCTTCTTCCATTGTGTCGGATCGTGATGCAACTTTCACTAGTAATTTTTAGACATAACTATTTTGCCACACTAGCACCAAACTGAAGATGAGTTCAGGGTATCACCAACAAACCGATGGTCAAACTGAAATTATCAATAAATGTTTGGAAACTTATCTTCATTTCTTCACCTATGAACAACAATGTCAGTGGGAAAAGTGGCTCCCTCTTGCTGAATGGTAGTACAATACCTCCTACCAAACTGCATCTAAAATGACTCCATATGAAGCAGTATATGGTCAGGCACAGCCAGTGCTTCTTCCATACATGCCCATCCATTCATCAGTTCATTCAGTTGACACGGTTCTTCGCAACCATGATCAAATTCTTTCCATTTTGTAGGAAAATCTTCACATCGCAAGAAATCGAATGAAACAACAAGCCGATCAACACCGTTCCAATCACACTTTTTAAGCAGGTGATATGGTTTCTCTTCATCTACAGCCTTACAAGCAATCCTCCCTAAAACTCAAAGGGCATCATAAGCTCGCTCCAAATTTCTATGAACCATATAAGGTTCTTTAGAAGATTGGGTCCTTTTCTTATCATTTGGAACTTCCTCCTTCTTCCCGCATTCATCCAGTATTTCATGTCTCTTCTTTAAAGAAATTTCTTTGCACCAAGATCAGAGGACAAACTATTTTACCTGAACTGGATAATGAAGGATCCATCCTTTTGGATCTGGAGGCCATCCTCAATAGGAGCACTCATTAGCTTCACTCTTGATCTATCACAGAGGTATTAATTCAGTGGAATGGAATGCAACTCGAGGATACTACATGGGAACCACTCCTTCAGATTCAACAACAATTTCCACATCTAAAGCTTTGAGGACAAAGCTTTTTCTAAGGGGGAGGGGATGTTAGGAACCTGTTTTAACCCTTCTCTTTACTTTGTTAGTATATTGTTGTTGGACACATATGCTTTGTAAGTCATCCCATGAGTATATTGTGTTATCCCGCATTCATGGGGAGTAATATTTGTTTAGTTTAAACTTAGTATATAAATACGTGTTGAGGCCAGTGAATCCATCCACGGGTTATTTTGTATTGAGTTTGCTCAAAGGAGGTTTCCCCCTCGAACTAGCCTGCGATCAATAATTATCTTTCGTGTTCTGCGATATTGTGCATTTTCATCATTTATTTCCTGTAGGTTCATCACACTCCTATGATATTCAAGCTGGGCTCTTCTCAAGGTTACAACCTAAGCTATGTCCTACAACTCGGTCCTCTGAAAACAGATCTAAGTGTTCTCACGGATTCCCAAATCTTCTCAAGCTCTGTAATTCATCTCAGGTTTTGATCCAAGGATTTCCCAACCGACTTCACTTCCTATGCAGGGTTCTTTTTGCATTTTCGTCTCTACCAATTCGACTTCATGATGAATCGTGATTTTTCCTCTCTTCCACCTACTCCGCTCTCTATGATACGTGATGAATGAATTTGTAGGTCCACCATGGGATAGGTATCATGGTGAGAAAATTCCTAGGTGGTAGAGTGTCTTAAGGAACAAGCAAAACAGAGCCATACCCTGCCATACGGATTTCAGGGGTGCTCCATACTCAATCAACCTCATGAACAGGCCTTCTCAACCACCTTCTCACAACAGAATTAAATGTCAACATGGGAGTCAAATGGGTTAAAAAATTGGCATGTGGCAACATGGGTTCCAATCCCACAACCCTCTCACCTCTCCCTAGTGGATACACATGGTCCCTTCTCATTGGTTGCCTCCTTAGATAGGTTTCTTGGTATTTCAATGCAATATTTAACAATTACATCATTTACAATACCTCATGGATTAACGACACATGGATTATCAGAATATCAATTACTTTCCTATGCAAATAAACCTAAGCATCCACTAGTGGGGCCTTGGCCTTGAGCTCCACACTAGGGCAAACACACATTGTATTTACACAATATTTACATTGAAGCGAATAAACCTTAAGGGTCAAAATGGGGACATTACATAGAAAAGGTAATTGTCGGTTTGGTTGTGGATACTGGTAATATTGATAAGGAATTGGAACACTTGTAGGACCATAGGTTGGTCCTCCCATATATTTGGGTTGGGGGGGTTGAAAAGTAGTCATCATGGGTTTCATTTGTTTATTGGAAAACATTCTATGTAGATGTCTATCCATCGAGTTAGATTGGCCCCAAGGAACATTAGTAGCCCCTGGGTAAGGTAAACTAACATGAAGGGGTATGGTAGTAGTGATAGAGGGGTTGAGTTGGTAAATTTGTCCTCCAATCAATGGTTGGCTGATAAGAGGACCATATTTCCCCCAAGATGGCTAAATCATCCAGTTAGATTCTTTTCCAATAGATAAGGGTTTCAACCCAGGTAAAAATTTCCCCTCGGTATTCGGTAGGGGAACATTTGGCATTTAATATGTGATCGTATTGTTTGTTTGAGTGGGGTTAGGAAAAAACAAACCACTTGACATGATTCCTGAAGCAAGTGGATTATTAACCATTGCACTAGAGGGATGTAGTATGGGTCGACCAAGCAACTCACTTGGTAATATCATAGTAAAAACTCTAGTGGTATGACCTGTAGGTGGTTGCGACGGGTTAAGTGGTTGGGGAATAGATGCACCCCCCAGAGGAAAATTTGAAGATGTCATGATGTGTGATATAATTATGGCATGATTAACAATAGTAGAAGTGGATGGAAAGGAAATTCATTGGAATTCATGTGAGGTTCTAGGTATGTCCATGCCTAAATTCCTTATGTAGTATGTCTCGAGTTGGAGGTGATGAGATAAAACAAAGTGTATAGAATTTGTTGATGGTAACTATACAATCAGACGTAAAAATCCTTTAGTTAAAGGGGGGTTTGGGGTAGGGAAGAAACCCTCTTCTTCTATAGTTTCCACCATCCATTTGGGTTGGTTGATTTTTGGGGCAACAATCTCTTCGTTTATATTTCATTCATTAGAATGGCCTTATGAATTTGGTGGTGGTAAAGGTTCATTTTTTTCGGTATCTAAACCTTGCATTCTACGAGACCTTATTAAACTGTGATACGCCAGTGTAAAGATAAAGTAATAATAATGACAAAATGATCCCTAAGGCCAACTATGAATGTACAAAGAGAACACCCTAATTAAAAACTAAAGGTAATCAACCAATGACATACAATGCCAAATTAAACTCCAAAAGATTTACTAAAATCTAAATCTTAATGTGACAAGCAAATCCTTCAAGCAAACACCAAAATAATAAGAGAAATTTTTTCTTGCTTTCTTGATTTCAAAACTCCTAAATTGCATAAAAGAATTGAAATAACTTCTTTTTTTTAATTGAAAATATTCGATTCCCTTTACATAACTGTAAGGAGCAAAGAAGATGAAACACTCTTGTACTTTCAAGGATTCCATAATCACATGAAAATACTTGAAAAATAACTTTTTTGTTTCAATTTTGACAAGATTGAATGCTTCTTCAAAAGAACTTAAAGGCAAAGATGAGAGAAATATTTCAAATTTTCAAATACCTTCAAATGAATCTAAATATAATCTTCTTTGATTCAATTTAAAGACTCAATGAAAAAATGTAGCAAAGCTAAGGCCAAAAAAGACAATGAAAGCTTTCAATTTCCAAGTACTTTCAAATTGCACCAAATGAATCAAAAGACAAGTTTTCTTCTTTGTTCCAATTAAAATGAAGGAATTCAACACTTTTTCACTCAAACTAATCTCAAAGAATCTAAAGAAGACAAGCACTCACTCAAGGTAACAAAGTTGAAAAGAATTGGATCACCCAAGTGCTCTCAATCTCGTCACTCACAAACCAATCAAACCAAATAATACAAAAGAGACATTTTGAAACCTTAATTACCCAATCCAAATAATACTAGATGGTAAGGAAGATATAAAATAGAGTTACAAGCTCGTACACTTATAAGGGATTGGTAATTTCACCCAAAACAGAAGCAATAAGAAAATTTGGTGCAAAAAGGCCCAAACAAAACTTCACTTTCCAAACCACTCAAGAAGGTCCCAAACATAGCCAAATAAGATTTAAAGTTGTTAGAATCAATGCAATAGAGGCCTAAATTCCACTGAATAAGAGGAACGAATTAAGGGAACTGAAAAACTCAACAAAGGATCGAGTTAACCTAGGTTTGTTTCAAATTTCCAAGGATTGAAAAAACACAAAATGGATCTCAAAAGGATGCAAAAAGTAATGAAATGCTCAGATAAAGAGCATGCACAACTTTGATAAGGTATCAAAGGCTCACACAAACAAACTTGAAGCAAAATACTGAGCAAAACCAAGCCAAAAGACCCAAAAAATTCCTCAAACAGACAAATGTTGCTCCCTTCCCTTCACATACAAAACAACAAAATGAGATTTTTGCCCCCTAGTAGACTATCAGAGGGCGATAATATTGAAATTGTCACTCCCTAGACAACTCGAAGGGGGGAAAAATCAAGAATTTTCCCTCTATAAGCTCCTTTCAGGGGGGGACAAAATTATGGAATGTTGGGAAAATGAGTGGGTTTTCCTATATCCCAGAATGGAATAGGTCTTAGGCTCAAAATGATTCTTAGTAATGGTTAGAAGAAAAACAAAATAACACTTGAAGAGGCTAAATCACCCAAACAAGTACTCAAAGGTGTTAAAAACTAGGGAAAGCTCTCAAGTCTGGTCACCAGTTTCTGTTAAAGGAAATTCTCCATATGGATAGGTATAATTCCTCTTGTACATGTGAAGGTTCCCTAGATCCCTAATCCAATACATAAGCAAAACAAATGGACTCTAAATTTATCCTAGAACTAGGATTTATGTGTATAACAAGATAAGAAGGAAGAAGAGTGAGGTAGAGTAGATGACTTACCTCCTTACTTACGGTTGTCCTTCTCACTTAAACCTTTAGGTTTGATGTTGAAAGCTCCAAATATGAGTAAACCCTATAGAGACAACACAAGAAACTACCTTCCTTCTGAAATTCAAGCATACGAATCTAGCCTACTTACTTTGAATGCAACAATTGTAAGCATACATGTAAATGAAGACACATATGGGAGAAATAGGCCAAGTTGTATTAATGGAAAGCCATAAAGAAGCATGTACAATGGTATACCTTACTTTGCGGAAACACTTCCTCCAAGCTCCACTTCGATACCCTCTGAGAATCAAGCTAACGTAAGGATGGCATCTCCAAGAATACTTTCCATGTGTGGGATTCAAGGTAGGAGCTTCATTTATAGGATTTGGGACTCCAAATTGTTAAATATACAACATTAGGAGACATTCTCCAAACCAATCTTATGTAGCCAAGATTGATCCTCTCGTATAAAGGTGAACACTTTGATTTCCTTCCGTGTAAAATTTTTTCTTGTCGTATAGAGGTAATTGATCAAAGTAATGATGTTGTAAAGTCTTATTGGAAAAAGCTCTGGACTTGTGTGTCAAGTCATGATTCTCATCTAAACCTTTTATATAAAGGTATCCATGAGTGGACCTTCGATATAGAGGTGAAACTTCCGTATAAAGGTATCCATGAGATGGACCTCTCGTATAGAGGTGGACCTTCTGTATAAATTTCATGCTTTACTTGTTAAAAGCATTTAATGTCGTGTGATGTATTATTAACCATGATCACCAGTAGCTATTAAGTCTCTTTTAGAGATTGATCACCTCTAAAGGGAATTACTTTAGCATATGATCATTTTGTCCAGAATAATATAATATGATCACAACATTCGATAATTTTTCATAGTATAATGTAATGTGATGGATAATTAAAGTTAGCACATATTGAGCATGTAGTAAGAGATAAATAAATAAAATATAAAGCATAGAGATCAAGAGAATTTGAAATTTCCCATGCAGACACTTCAACTAATTGAAGAGAACTCTAATTGTTAAAGCTTTAGTTATAAAGCTTCAGGTAAGTATCAATGTATGCCTCAATCAATGCTTCAGTTAAATCATCAGTTAAAGAAATGCCTCAGTTAACTAAAGAACTCCTAGTGGTCACATCAAGTAAATCAATCAGCATGATTTCAGTTAACTAAGTGTTAAATAAGGATGAGTTAACTAAAGTGTTTTCACTTTATTTAAACTAAAAGACGACACTTTAGTAAATCAAGGAGAACTCAAATTGATCACTACAGTGATGTTATCAAGAATCAGTTAAAGAGAGTTAACTGAGTGACAACAAAGAATATCTAGTTAACTAAGTGATGACACTTAAGTTAGCCACCTAACTAAGTGGGAAAGCTTTCATTTAAGAGGCGAGTTCATCCGAAGTGACAGCTCAGTGAGTTAAAGCACTGTATGAGAAGTGGGGCGCACTTATGCATGCAATATTGATAAATATAGTTTGTTGGCACAAAATAATGTTAGGAACCCATGTTAACCCTTCTATTTACATTGTTAGTATATTGTTGTTGGACGCATATGCTTTGTAAGTCATCCTGTAGTATTTGTTGATCCATATTTTGTATTATTGTTGTTGGACACATATGCTTTGTAAGTCGTCCCATAGTAATTGTTGATCCATATTTTGTATTGGCCAATGGTATTGGCGCCTAGACTTAGTATATAAGTTTGTGTTGAGACCAATGAAGTTATTTGTATTGAGCTTGCTCAAAGCAGGTTGCCCCCTCGAAGTGGCCTGCAATCAATAAAAGCAATTCTGAGTTCTGTTATTTCTTCTATCTTGTGTATTTTCATTAATTAATTGTTCCAGGTTCTTCACATCTGGTATCAAAGCACTTTCTTGGGCTCGTTGGGTGGAATTTCTGCCAAATTTGTTTTTTCCGCATCTGTTGAAATTTTGGATCTGGGAATAATCCCTATATGCTTAACTATGGGAAGTACTTAGGCATAAGCCCTAAAAATCATTGTGAGGAGTAACAAAGAAACCCCAAAGTAGCTAGCCCATTAAGAGGACCTTCCAGCGAAAAGGAAAATGACCCCTACCTGATTGACTAGTTCCCACCCGTGAGGTAAACAAAGAGTTGTTGTTTGTGGCAAAGCGGTTATCAGTTTTACTTGAGCCATGGAGTGAGGGGTACTGCCTCAATACGCAAGCCGTCAGACAACATTGGTGGCCGAGTGAAACCCCTGAACTATTAGGAAGCTGAACATACCTGGGGTCCATATCTATTTTCAACTGAACTGTTACTGATCACTTCTGTGCCATTTCAGATCCATTCAGAGCCGTTTCAGATCCATTCTGAAATCTATTCCAGATCCAACCATTTCATATCTATCCTAAAAGTCTTTCTAGATCCATCCGTTTCAGATCTATCCTGAAATCCATTTCAGATCCAGCTGTTTTTGATCCATTTGGTGCCGATTCCAATCCCTTCTGCGCCGTAGCAGATCCATTTTGGAAAAAAAGAAAATAATAATGATGATAATAATAATTCCGTTGTTCTTCTATATCTCCCTTGTTTTCACTTTGTTTCCCTTGAAACTTCCTTGACACCCCTGTAATCCCATTCTGCATCATTCATTCATGAGGACCCTATCCCAAATTCCACTTCCCAAAGCCAGAAATCCCACATTTGTCTATTTTTAAGGTTTGCCATAACTTCTTTAATTTTCACCCAATCGCCTTCAAATTTTGCCACCGTGTTCATTCCCTATTTCTGCTTATTTGTCCCCCTCTGACAAATTTTCCCATTCTTTCACCTCGCTTCTGAAATCCTCATGTTATGCTTCTCTGTCCATGCGAAAGTGCCCAAAACCTAGTCAAACCCCAATTACCCATCAGAGTTTTTCCCAAATCCAAATTTCCCTTTACTAAATAAGGTTTTGTTTTTGTTTTTCTACCCAATTCCAAAAAAAAAAAAAAAAACTCCTACTTATGGTTGTCACCTGCGTAGGAGCAAAAACCATGGAGAAAGCACTTGCAGCCATCCAAACCAAACTCCAGGATCTGGATGAAAAATTTATCGGCCTCCATCTTGAGCATTCATCCATGAACAACAAACGACAGTCCGAGTCTTCATCAGAAAATGGGTTCTCTTCTTCTAGCAGTTTTCATGGTTTGAAGCTTGATTTTCCTCACTTCAATGGTACTGATTCGACTGGATGGATCTATCGTGCAGAAAAATATTTTAGTCTGCATAATACTTTTGATGTCACCAAAGTTTCACTTGCATCATTAAATTTGGAACAGGAAGCTCTTCAATGCTACTATTGGTACATCAAGGCTCATGAAGAGCCAAAATGGCCAGATTTTTGCCAGATCCTTTTGCAATGATTTGGTCCTAGTGCTTTTGATGACTTCACAGGAGCCCTCACTAAACTTCACCAAATTGGCACTATGAGAGAGTATCAAATAGAATTTGAGAAACTAGCCAATCACACAGAAGGATTGTCTGATGAATTCTACAGGAGTTGTTTTATCAGTGGTCTTGAAGATGAAATCCGCTTAGAGGTTAAAATGTTCTTTCCCAGCACAATGATGGAAGCCTGGGGTTGGCTAAGTTGGCAGACGACAAGATTGCAGCCCAATAATGCTCCAAACCCACTTTTTTCGCCTTCCGAAATATGGGTTCTCAACGACCTCCCATCCCACCAGCTCCTCCACCAACTCCTATCAAGCATTTGTCTGAAACAGAGATGCAGGAATGCAGAGAAAAAGGGATTTGTTATAATTGTGATGAGAAATTCACTCGGGGACATAGATGTGTTCAGCAAAAGCTCTATCTCTTGGATATGGATTCTCCTCCTGCCTCTAAAATTGGTGAAGAAGCTCCAGATACAATGGATGATCAGGTCGACATTCAGGAGCTGCCTACTGACCCCCCATCTCAGGACGATCAACCAAAGATATCTCTCCATGCTTTATTCGACGTCACCACCCCCCAAACAATGCGGGTCAGGGGTTACTTCAAGAAGCTTCCTCTTACAATACTCATTGATTCTGGTAGCACTCATAACTTCATTGACCCTCGGATCACCACACAGGATAATTGTTTTGTCCATCCTTGCTCCAACGTTGAAGTCATGGTTGCCAATGGGGGCACCTTACCTTGCAAGGGAAAGTGTCACAATGTGCGTATCTCTCTGGAATATTATAAGTTGTGCTCTGACATGTTTTCCTTGTCCTTAGGTGGATGTGATGTGTTGGCATTCAATGGTTACGCACACTTGGTCGCATCTTATGGGATTTTGCGGAACTTTGGATGCAGTTTTCAGTCAATGGGACACAACACAAATTTAAGGGCTTACAACCAGGGTCTATCTGCATCATCAGTTCACATCGCCTAGAAAAGATCCTTAAGAAGAATTCACATGGTGTCATCGCTCAGCTCCATTCCATTTAGATGCACCCATCAAAAGTCTCCACTACTTCCTTGGATATATATGCAGGTGTCTTTGTTGCACCAGTGGGCTGTAGCCTTCAAGAGACCTTTATGGTAAGCATTTAGCCGCATCTACATCTCAGCAGGAAATGATGGCTATTTTGCATGCAGTACCGAAGTGGCAGCCATTCCTATTAGGGAATTATTTCTGCATCAAGACTGATCTCTAGAGTCTGGAAAATTTCTTGGAACAATAAGTCTCCTCCCCAGCGCACCTGAAATGGGTTATCCAACTCATGGGTTATGACTATGCGACCACTTACAAGAAGGGTAAGGACAATATGGTGGCAGATGCTCCTTCTTGCACATTTGATGACCCAGTTTCTCTTACAGTTATTTCTCTTCTTGTTCCAAATTGGTTGCAATCTATTCAACATGGCTATCTCTTCTATGAACTCCATGCTTCTTCATTGGCAGGGCACTCTGGGTTCCTCAAAACGTATGACCAGGAAAAATGTAACTTTTTTTGGCAGGGACTGAAAATGTCAATTCAACAGATGGGTTGACTGTGATACTTTCTAGGTCAACAAGGGTGAAACGACACTCCTTTCGGGACTGCTCAAACCCTTGCCCATCCCTACACAAATTTGGACAACTATTTCTATGGATTTCCTAGAAGCGCTCCAGTGGTACAATACCATGCCTAAAAGGACACCATATGAAGTAGTCTATGGACAGGCATTGCCAGTTCTTCTTCCATACATCCTCAGCAGCTCCCCAGTTAAGGCAATTGACTCAGTTCTTCGAAACCACAATCAGATTCTTCGCATTCTGTAGGACAATCTTCACATGGAAAGAATTCGTCTGAAACAACAAGTCGATCAACACCGTTAAGAGCACACTTTTCACGTAGCTGATATAGTTCTTCTTCATCTACAACCATCCAAGAAATCCTCCTGAAACTCAAAAGGCGTTAGTGGCTTGGAATGCAACCCGAGGATGCTACAAGGGAACCACTCCTTCAAATTCTGCATCAATTTCCACATCTAAAGCTTTGAGGACAAAGCTTTTTCTAAGGGAGAGGTGATGTTAGGAACCCATGTCAACCCTTCTATTTACTTTGTGATGCAAGTCACCTCACTGAGATAAGGTTCTTGCTTAACAATACACAGGACACACAATGCTTACACAAATAGGGTGTAAAACAGGATGCCATAAGTGGCTTATATTACTTCTCTGAAATCAGTTACAATGCGGAATAACTGGAAGAAAATAACTAACTGCAATCAGCCTCAGCTGTAATAAATTAGAAGTAACTGTGGTGTTTTCTACCAGTGTGTCAACCTCACCCTCTCCTGGTCCACTAGTGGAACCCTGAGTGATGGGTCGATCTCAACTTTCTCCTCTTCAGCCTTCTTTGACTCTTCACAACTCTTTCGGTTCTACTCACTCTGATACTTCCCTTAGAGATCAAAGATGAAGATCCCTTCAATTGATTCCTCTTTGTTGATGTATTAGTAACTTTGGAATATATTCACTTGTATATTGTATTTGTACTTTATTGTATCCCCAACGGAGATGTATTATTCCTTCGATTGGAAGTGTCGTAACTTATACTTGATGGGTTATTAGACCACCTTGATGGGGTCAGACCTGTATGAGTCATGTGGGTCAAAGGGTTATTAGACCACCCTAGTGGGGGTCGGCCCAATCAACATTATGTTAAGTGGTTAAGTTGAGGCCGACCTAGTTGAGTAAAGGTCAAGTCAAGTTATTATATAAATAGAGAGCGTGTCTCTCTCATTTTACACATTCTCTTGTTCACTCACTTCGCATTAGTGAGAGAGAGGAGGAATGCACACAAGTGGAGGAGGAGCATGCTGTTGAATATATATATCTCTTGGGCTTGATCATGGTGATCTTTGTATTGTTTCTTATTCTATCTCTGAGGAAGTTGCGGGGTTTTTCACCTTCTTGGTTTTCCCCGGTGAAATGTTTTGTGTCTCTTGTCTCTTATGCTTGATATGCTGTAGATGTTGTTCTTTCAGTTAAGATTCTAGATCAGAATGAATTCAATTTTGAAAAACTAACATGGCATCAGAGCTAGCCTGAAGGAAGGCATGATATGGTATTTATGAGACTTGTTGCACTTGCAACAAATCGGAAGCTAGGGCTTGATATAGAAAAAACCAGTCATCATAGAACTTTCACTATAAATACATTTTGGAGAAGTTTCAGAATCTAAAACCTTTATAGGTCATAGATAACATCCCCATGTACCTTGTGCCTGAAGCACAAATTCTAATTCGCTGTAATTTTTTTATTTATGATAAGTACAATCTAGGGTTTATGCCTCTTCCAGATCTTAGTCACAAACAGGTGACCTAGGAAAAAAGGTCACAACTTGGGCTAGGAAGATCCAAATTAAATTTCATAAAAAGTGACAGGTAGGAAACGGATTGCACTTTCTCAGGTAAGTTTTTCAGAGGCCTAAACTGAACCAGTGACATGTGGCATGCCGTACAAGTTTGCTCTCCTGTTTTATCCCATAAACAGGTCACGTTGCGACACTTGGCATAACTCTCTCTCTCTCTCTCTCTCTCTCTCTCTCTCTCTCTCTCTCTCTGAGAATCCAATTGAGGTCAAACCTGTGGTTTTGGAAAGATGACAGGTTAGGATACCATAGGATGATGTCTCAGACCCTGTGGATTCGTAATTTCTAAGTTACACCAAAAATAATCAGGTGCATATTTCTGTCAAACAAATTTGGATTTTGAGCACCTTCATTCTTGGATCGTCACTGCTGTGGGAAATTAGGGTTTCGGAGAAAGTTGAAATTATTGATATCGGAGAATACAGATGGATGCTCCTCATCAAAATCGAAATTTAGAGACCAATATCAAATTTTTTGGTTGGGCAGAAGGCTAGGCTTGATCAAACCCTAGTTCAGGATTTTGATCGAAAAGATGGAAAATTAGGGCTTTTGCAAAAGTTGGAATTTTTTAAATCTGTGACCACGGATGGAAGCTCCTCATAAAAGTCAAAGTTTAGAACACAAGATCGAACCTTTTGGATGGGTAGAAGACTGGGCTTTATCAAACCTTATTTTGGGATCCTGTCTAGTGAATTCAAAAGTTTCAAAGGCAATTTTGAGGGGTCAAATTTTGCACTTTTCAAAATTGAAGTATACCAGCTTGATCAGCTCAACAAGCCACATCTTTCCATCCATTCAGAAGTTTGAAACTCAAATATTGAATTTTTAGGGTTTCTTTGACAAACCCTAATCTAGCTCCAGATCGAGTCTCAACAAATCAAAGTGGATTGGGTTAATCCTAGAAGAAGATGATTTGGTCACCTGCATAAGTGAAGAGATTCTAGTTCCAGAGGCAGATGAGGCTAAGGCCTTACATAAAGAAGACTACAAGCAATCTTGACAGGTATGACTTGAGGAGATACAAGTATGTTTTCAAAATATGTTCATGATTAAGGTTATGATATGTTTGTATTCATATTATTGACGTTAGTACAATATTGATTAATTTTAGACTTGTCTTATCACCCTAGTAAAAGTATGAATGCATGTGAATGATAGAAGACATTCGTTGATTAGGGTTATGACACTTATGATTGTACTAATGCACTGTGGTATTGTATGAGGATGATGTTTTCCACTAACATGAAAGGTACAAATCAAGTTCTAGATCAAGAACATATGACCATGGTGACATGAAGACAAAGACTCATGGATCACATAGAAGCTCTACTTAAGAGGAATGTATAATATGGTTCTACAATGGTTAACTTATGAGTTATGCAGGTTACTAAGCACAAGTCATTAAAGAGAAAAATAAGACATTGTTTGGGTATGTTAGTCATAAATAGCAAACATGATAACCAGGTATGTTTTTCCTATATCAAGTTAGAATCCTACCTTGTGTTAGGATCTTATACTTTTGTATGACTGATAATGATTATTCTTGAAGGTAAGAAGTTTTAGTAATCAAGGGTTTATGCATATTATATTTTTTTGCTTTGATTGTGATATGACTAACCAGAAGAGTCCTATGGTCAAATAAGAATATGCACGAGTAAAAGAAGTCTTCCCTGAAACCTTGAATACTAATGCTTATTACCTATGTATGAAATGATCATGACTATACATGTTTAAGATTTATAGTATTGAGATTATAGTAATGAATGTATGATTGTGTACGAGATGTTGAGGATGACACAATGATGACACTAGTGCACACTTAAGCATGCATAGTGGTCCATGATGGATATAAGTTCAAGGACACGTAATCTAGGTAGCAAATATCAAGAGGGATCACACTCCAAAAGTTCCTGCAAAGAAGCAAAGATCAACAGGGAGCACTTAAGGAAGCAAAAATCAAGAGGGAGTCCACCCTACAACCAAACAAAGATAAGTATTTGAATTGTCAATTCCTGTATATATGATTACTTAAATGATGTTTTCCAGTCATATAAATACTTATGTTCCTAGATTTAGGATATGTATCATGCATATTAGAAAAGTTGCATTAATGAACACGATACTACTAAATATGCAAATAATGGGTAAGTGGCCTATGGTACTGCACAACATTCCATTGCTATTTATCTAGAATGAAACCTTTGCTGACATGTTGGGAGTTGTGCACACTCTTAACAATGTTTTGGTAGAGATGGAAGGCATCTAGAAAGTTACAGAATATGGATAAATGTTGTATTGAAACATTGGACAAGATAATTGCATGACTATATGACATATGTCTTTATGCATAAGAATGTGTTTTTGAAAAACTATGAGAAGTTTCTAATCATGCAATTGGACTTGTCTTGTAGGAAAGACCATGTACCATCACCTACAAAAAGGACTACAACATTTTTTCCAGCAACGAAGATCAAATAAAAACTATCTATTGAAGATATTGAAGAATCTGAAGTTCCCAGGATCTGAGATGCAGTAATGGAAGAATGCCATGATCGAGGAGTACCGGTCAATCATGAAGAATGATGTCTGGGATGTGGTCCTGAGACAAGAAGGGAATTCTGTTGTGACTTCCAAGTGGATCTACAAGATCAAGTTTACTGTTGAGTTCAAGATGAAGGACTTGGGATGATGCACTACTTTCTAGGCATGGAGATGTGGCAGAGTGTAGATGGAATATTCCTTGGACAAGGAAAGTATGCAGTAGAGATCCTGAAGAGGTTCAGGATAATGGACTGCAAGGCCATGGCCACACCTATGGCATCAAACCTGAAGCTTTTGTGTGATGCTTCATTTGATCTTGTTGATGTCACTATGATTGCGTCCTTGTTGTCCTTGACGAACAAAAGACCAGATATTTGCTTTGCGGTGAACACATTGAGATAGTTCCTGACGGATCCCAGAGGTGTTCACCTGGTTTCTATAAATCACATTTTGAGGTACTTGAAGGGTACAATTGATTATGGGCTCAAGTATGATGAAAATCAAAAGTTTAACCTGCAGGGTTATGTTGATTCAGATTGGGCAGGCAGTGCTATAGATAGGAAGAGAACTTCTGGGTGCTGCTTCAGTATGGGATCAGGTGTGATCTCTTGGTTTAGAAGGAAGTAGTCCTGCGTAGCACTGAGTACAGCCGAAACAGAGTATGTTGCAGCTTGTTCGGCTAGTTGTGAGGCATTATGTCTCTGGAAGCTACTATCTGAGTTATTTGATCTCCCGTTGGGGGCTACTAGTATCTTATGTGACAACCAAAGTTGTGTGAAGTTGTCTGAGAACCCGTTGTTCCATGACAAGTCGAAGCACATTGAGATCAAATATCACTATATCAGGGATATGGTGCAAAGAGGAGCAGTGAAGATCCTGTATGTTGCTACAAATGAGCAGATTGCATATGTGTTGACCAAACCACTAGCCAGAGTGAAGTTTGAGTACTTGAGAGAGAGGCTTGGTGTTCTTCAGATTGAATATACTTCAAGGAAGAAGTTATGGGACACATTTGCAGGAGCCATTCCAAGCATGGTGATAGGAGGATCCTTACCATGGTTGTGAATGTAAGTGCTGTGTGATGACATGCATCAGGATGATGTAGTGATTATGATCAGGATGATCATGTGTGATGAGTATCAGGATGATGCTTTGGATGATATGCATCAGGACGATGCAGTAACGTTGATCAGGATGATCATGTGTGATGAGTATCAGGATGATGCTCTGGTTAATATGCATCAGGACTATGCAGTGATGATGATCAAGATGATAATGTGTGATGAGTATCAAGATGATGCTCTGGATGATATGCATCAGGACGATGCTATGATGATGATCAGGATGATCATATGTGATGATATGTATCAGGTGGATGCATTGCATGATCAGTTGGATCATGTGTGATGAGTTCCGAAGAAACAGATGCACATGAACCATTCTCACATGGTGTTAGGTGTGTCCTCCCATGGTGCAGATATAAGGGTTGGGGCCATTCCGACATGGTTGAAGTGTGTCTTCCCATGGTCGTTGATGTAAGAGCTGTGCCATTCGAGCATGGTTGAAGTGTGTCTTCCCATGGCTGTGATATAAGTGCTGTGCCTTTCGAGCATGGTTGAAGTGTGTCTTCCCATGGCTGTGATATAAGTGTTGTGCCATTCCTAGCATGGTTGAAGTGTGTCTTCCCATGGCTATGGATATAACTGCGATGCCATTCTCACATGGTTGAAGTGTGTCTTCCCATGGCGTAGATATAAGTGTTGAGCCTTTCACGGATAGTTGAAGTGATGTCGGGGAATGTAAGTGTTGTGTGATGTGCATCTGGGTTGTGCTTCGTGGATGATGAGATGACATGATCAATATGATCATGAGTATCAAGATGATACTCTGTGGCTGTGGACAGGTTGTGCAATTGCATGTAAAATATCCTGGGAGATCCGATAGGTTGAGCTGTGTGCTCGTAATCAGTCCTGGGATGCTCTTTCATGTTTTTTCCATGACCACATATAATATCGCCCTGGGAGATCCGATAGGTTGGGCTGTGTGCCTGTAATCAGTCCTGGGATGTTCTTGTGAGGTTTTGTGGTGACCACATATAATAGCACCCTGGGAGATCGAATATGTTGGGATGTGTCCCCGTAATCAGTCTTGGCATTCTCTTTCGTGGTTTTGTGGTGGGGTCACATGTAATAGCACCCTAGGAGATCTTGTCGATCATGGTTAGGAACATAAAGGATCCTGGGATACTCTTTCGAGGTTTTGTGACGCATGTAATAAGTCTTGAGCATTCCACAGTATGGACAGTGATGATGAAAACCTGTAGGTGGTGGGCCTACATCCAGCATGAAAAAAAAGGGTTGGCTCTGTAGAACTTCCTATGATGAGAAGAATTCAGAGATAGCCCAGTGATCGAGATGAGGAGTACAACAACAGTGATGATGATGATGCTAAATGATCCAGTGACGATGTTCCGGCTCCATAATTAAAGACTTGTTCCTATATGTATTGATGACTTGTGTCAAGAGAATACCTTCCTATTTAAGAGGGAGTGTTGGTGTATTTGTAACTTCGGAAGATATTCACTTGTATATTGTATTTGTACTTTATTGTATCCCCAACGAAGATGTATTATTCCTTCGATTGGAAGTGTCGTAACTTATACTTGATGGGTTATTATACCACCTTGATGGGGTCGGACATGTATGAGTCATGTGGGTCAAAGGGTTATTAGACCACCCTAGTGGGGGTCGGCCCAGTCAAAATTATGTTAAGTGGTTCAGTTGAGGTCGACCTAGTTGAGTAAAGGTCAAGTCAAGTTAGTGTATAAATAGAGAGTGTGTCTCTCTCATTTTACACATTCTATTGTTCACTCACTTCGCATTAGTGAGAGAGAGGAGGAATGTGCACAAGTGGACGAGGAGCATGATGCTGAAGATATCTATCTCTTGGGTTTGATCATGGTGATCTTTGTATTGGTGCTTATTCTATCTCTGAGGACGTTGTGGGGTTTTTCACCTTCTTGGTTTTCCCCGGTGAAATGTTTTGTGTCTCTTGTCTCTTGTCTCTTATGCTTGATATGTTGTACATGTTGTTCTTTTAGTTAAGATTCTAGATCAGAATGAATTAAATTTTGAAAAACTAACTCTCTTCACCGTCTTCCACCCTGTTGTTGCTGTTCTTGAGATTACTGCAATCCATGAGACACACATCCTCCTGTCCGTCGATCCTTCCAAATCCTGCAGACCTACAACTGTCAGCTCCCAACCATGTTGCACATCCTTTGTCCATGATGACACCTATCATGTCCTTCACCTACTCGCAACAACTGTATTAAATTCCTCAGCAACCCCGAATGGCTACCGGGTACAGTCCCCTTGACTTTCTGCTCTTCCGACCCTGCTACAGTAGTCAGTCCCATCTCAACCTTCCTTTCTGCTTACTTCTGATCTCCTATGGTTCACCAGTACTCCCCTTCCTCCACACTTAGCTCCGCCAAACCTGTCATGTCGTTGTTTGACCACTTGTCGACTACCCGACATATCGCTTCACCTGTCATTTGTCAATCCTAATCTTGTCAACTCTCGACCCCACAATATTTGTTGTGTGCTGCTCCAGTCGGTCACATACCGACTGCTCCAACTCGACTTGTTGAATTCAACAAGTAAATCTACTTCCCACACCAGTGGTCATCGGAACTCTTGCTGGTCAGATTCCTTCTATCAATCAACTTCGACTGATCTTCCTAGGGCCTGATGCTCCTGCATCAGAATCCCTAGGTGAAAAAGAATTTGACTGCTCCGTTAGTCTCCTGAACTCTTCTTCAAAAATCGATGTCGCCTCCTACAACTCATCATCCTTCCATCACACCAAGTATTCCTTCTTCTGTGAGCTACGCGTTCTTCCAACCTCACGCTCTTCGATTACTTCTGTGATCTCTTCTTTGTGTCAGTCTAGAATCTGATCTGTCCAGTTGATGCTTATCACTTCTTTGCTTCCGCTGCTCGACCCTTCTTCAAATTTGTACAGATCTGAGACATTGAACGTTGTTGAAATGTTCAGGTCTTCCGGCAATTCCAACACATAAGTGTTGTCTGAAATCTTCTTCAAAATTCTGCATGGCCCTATCTTCTTCAGCTTCAGCTTGTTGTATGTTCCTCTCGAAAATCTTTCCTTCCACAAATATGCATACACTAAGTCTCTCTCTCTGAACGATTGTAGCCTCTTCTTTCTATCAGCCCTTAACTTGTATGCCGCGTTACTCTTTTCTATGCGCCTCCGCACATTTTCGTGAACTTCATGCATATGTTTTGCGAA
Organism: Larix kaempferi; assembly: GCA_027924585.1. Classification (NCBI taxonomy): domain Eukaryota; kingdom Viridiplantae; phylum Streptophyta; class Pinopsida; order Pinales; family Pinaceae; genus Larix; species Larix kaempferi. Next base: position 10,542,385 of record BSBM01000848.1, read on the forward strand.
TGATTCTCCATCCACGCTCTTCCTGGTTTCTATCGGCAACTTGACCAATTCCACCTCTCCGTGTGGGATTCTCCCCTGAACAATCTGTAATGGGCTGAATCCCGTCGACCGATTCACAAAATTGTTGTATGTAAACTTTACCTATGCCAATACATTTTCCCACTGCTTGGGTTTGTCGGCTGCTAGACATCTCAGAAGGTTTCCCAAACTTCTGTTCACCACCTTGGTCTGTCCATCTGTCTACGGATTGTATGCCGAGCTAAACTGCAACTTCGTGTCCAGCTTCTTCCATAGGGTTCTCCAGAAATTCCCCATAAATTTGGTATCCCAATCTGACGTGATACTCTTTGGCAACCCATGCAATATGACTATCTCCTTGACGAATAGTACAACAATCCCTGTGGTGTCACTCATATTCTTACATGGAATGAAATGCGCCATTTTTGAAAACCTATCGACTACAACAAATATTGAGTCGCTTCACTGTTGAGTCTTTGAAAATCCTAACACAAAATCAATGCTAAGATGCTCCCAAGGGGTATCTGGTACCGACAATGGTGTATACAACCCCGTGTTCTGACTGCTTCCTTTTGCCAACTGGAAAACTTGACATTGTCGAACCCACTTTCAGACATCTGTTGACATCCCTGGCCAAAAATGCTTCTCGTCGACCAACGCTTTGGTCTTATCGATGCCAAAGTGCCCTGCTAACCCACCATTATGAAATTCTCAGATTAGGTTCTCTCTTATTAATCCTCTGGGAATACACAACTGACTTCCCCTCAATATATAGCCTTCTTGAATGAAATAACTCAAGTATGGAGTCTTGTCAAGAATCCAAGGTTCACGACAAGCCTTCCATGCTTTCGCAAAATCCTCGTTGGTCTCATACTCCGTATTTATCGACTCTATCCCTGTTTCCTAAACTATCCTCATGTTCAATAGTGTAACTCTCTTGCTTAATGCATCGAAAACTTTGTTCGACTGTGATGCACTTGCAACAATTAATTAATAAGAATATGCGAAATAGCAAAAATGACAGAACTCAAAATCACTTTTATATTGATCACATGCCACTTTGAGGGGGAAACCTCCTATGAGAAATCTCAATACAAATAACTTCACGGTCCTTCATAGGTCTCAACACACACTTATATACTAAGTCTAGGCACCAATACTATGGTTCAAAGCCATGGGCCACTACAAACTATGGATCAACAATACTACAGGCGACTTACAAAGCATATGCGCCAACAATAATAACACAAACTATGGATAAAAAAATACTACAGGATGACTTACAAAGCATATGCGTCCAACAACAATATACTAACAAAGTAAATACATGGGTTCCTAACATCCCCTCCCCCTTAAAAAAGCTTTGTCCTCAAAGCTTTAGATGTGGAAATTGTTGTTGAATCTGAAGGAATGGTTCCCATGTAGCATCCTCTGGTTGCATGCTGTGCCACTGAATTAAGACCTCTGTGATAGAGCGATAGCGAACCTGAGGAGTGCGTCGATTAAGGATGGCCTCCGGCTCCAAAAGGATGGATCCTTCATTATCTAGTTTGGGTAAAATCGTTTGTCCACTGATGTTGGTGCCAAGAAATTTCTTCAGACAAGAGACATGAAAGACTGGATGAATGTGGGAAGAAGGAGGAAGTTCGAAATTATAAGCAATGGACCCAATCTTCTGAAGAATCCGATATGGCCCATAGAACTTTGGAGCGAGCATATGACACCCTTTTAGTTTCAAGGAGGATTGCTTGTACGGCTGGAGACGAAGAAAAACCATATCACCGACATGAAAAGTGTGCTCAGAACGGTGCTGATCAGCTTGTTGCTTCATTCGATTTCTTGCCATGTGAAGATTGTCCCGCAAAATGCGAAGAATCGCATTGCAGTTTCGAAGGACCGTGTCAACTTCCTAAACTGGTGAACTGGGGGGGGTGTATGGAAGAAGAACCGAAGGTGCCTGACCATGGACTGCTTCATATGGGATCATTTTAGAGGCAGTGTGGTAAGAAGTATTGTACCACCATTCAGCGAGAGGGAGCCACTTTGCCCACTGATGTTGTTGTTCCGAGGTGAAGCAACGAAGATAAGTTTCCAAGCATTTATTGATAATTTAAGTCTGACCACATATGTTTGTGGGTGATACCCTAAACTCATCTTCAATTTGGTGCCAGTGTGGTGAAATAGTTCTGTCCAAAAATGACTAGTGAAAGTCGCATCACGATCTGAGACAATGGAAGAAGGGATGCCATGAAGATGAAAGATTTGGTCCAGGAAAATTTGAGCGACTGAGGAGGCTGTATAGGGATGGATGAGAGCACAAAAATGACTATATTTGGAGAGGCGATCAACCACAATGAGAATCACTTTCTTCTCACTAGATTTAGGGAGACCTTCAATGAAATCCATAGAAATATCTATCCAAATCCGTGTAGGTATGGGAAAGGGTTCAAGCAATCCTGGAAGTAGTGTTGTTTCACCCTTATTGCACTAGCAGGTATCACATTCGGCCACCATATGTTGAATTGTCCTTTTCACGCTCGGCCAAAAGAAGTTACGCCGTGCCCGTTCATATGTTTTGAGGAACCCAGAGTGCCCTGCCGATGGAGAAGCATGGAGTTCATAGACGATAGCCTGTTGAAGATATGTGCTCTGGGGAAGCACCAGACGACCCTTGTATCTCAGAGAAGCACCATCCCAAGAGTAATGTGAAGAAGCAGAAGGGTTGTTGGTCAAGCATTGGATGATTTGAGATAAGGAAGAGTCATTGACATAACCCTGTTGAACAGATTGCAACCAATTTGGAACAGGCATAGAAATAGCTGAAAGAGAACCTTGGGATTCAAATGTGCGAGAAAGAGCATCTGCCACAATATTATCTTTACCCTTCTTGTAAGTGATCTCATAGTCATAACCCATGAGTTTGCTAACCCATTTCTATTGTGCCGGGGAGGAGACACGCTGTTCCAAGAAATATTTCAGATTCTGGTGATCAGTCTTGATGCAGAAATGATTCCCTAATAGGTATGGGTGCCACTTCTGTACTGCATGCAAAATAGCCATCATTTCCTTCTCATAGGTATAGGCAGCTAAATTCTTACCTGAAAGGGCTTTGATGGTGAATGCAATGGGGTGTTCATCTTGAAGGAGAACAGCACCAAGTCCATTGCCGCAAGCATCACTCTTAATAGTGAAGTGCTTGGAAAAATAGGGCATAGCTAGAACAGGTGTAGTACACATAGCTTGTTTTAGTTTGTCAAATGCACACTGAGCAACATGTGTCCATGTAAAAGCATACTTTTTCAATAGAGCAGTTAATGGAGATGCAATCTTCCCATAATCCTTGACAAACTTGCGGTAGTATCCAGTCAACCCCAAAAAACCACGAAGGCTCTTGAGTGTCTGAGGATGCGGCCAATTATTCATGGCATCGATTTTGGTAGGATCCATGCAAACCCCTTGTGCTGAGATAATGTGCCCGAGATACTCAACTTCCTTCTATCCAAAAATACATTTAGACTGCTTGGCATGGAGATGATGGTTAGAGAAAAGTTGCATGACAAGATCCAGATGCTGGAGATGTTCATCCCATGTTTTACTGTAGATGAGGATATCATCAAAGAATACCAGAATGAATTTCCACAAGTAGGGTCAAAATATTTTATTCATTAAGGCCTGGAATGTGGAAGGAGCATTAGTGAGGCAAAAAGGCATGACCAAAAACTCATAATGGCCATCATGTGTGCGGAAAGTTGTTTTAGGGATATCATCCTCATGAACCCGAATTTGATGATACCCAGAACGAAGATCCAACTTGGAGAAAAAGTGAGCCCCATGAAGCTCATCAACAACTGGAATTGGAAACTTATCCTTGATGGTGAGGTGATTAAGTGCTCGGAAATCAATGCAGAGGTGCCATGACCCATCTTTTTTGTGGACAAGAATAACTGGAGAAGAAAAGGAACTAGTGCTTGGGCGAATAATACCTCGCTTCAATAAGTCCCAAACGAGCATTTCAATATCCGTTTTTTGGTGAAATGGGTAGCGATAGGGCCTGATGTTGGGAGGAACGCTGCTAGGAAGGAGCTGAATACGATGGTCTTCTGGCCTTGAAGGTGGCAATCCCACTGGTTAAGTAAAGACACCTGTATATCGATCTAGAATTTGTTGTAGATCCAAAGGAGTAGTGGAGACCGCTGATGGTTGCATCTGAATGGAATGGATCTAAGCGATGACACCATGTGAATTCTTCTTGAGGATTTTTTCCATACGATGTGAACTGATGATGTTGAGAGAACCTGGTTGTAATCTTGTCAATTTGTGGTTTTGTCCATTGAGGGAAAACTGCATCCAAAGTTCAGCAAAATCCCATAAGATAGGGCCAATTATGCATAGCCATTGAGTGCCCAAAACCACATCACATCTTCCTAAGGTCAAGGAAAACATGTCAGAGTGCAAGGTATAATCTCCCATAGAGATACGCACATTTCGACACTTCCCTTTGCAAGGAAAGGTGCCCCCATTGGCAACCATGAATTCAAAGTTGGAGCAAGGATGGATAAAACAATCAGCTTGTTTGGCGATCCGAGGGTCAATGAAATTATGCGTGCTACCAGAATCAATGAGTATTGTAAGAGGAAGCTTCTTGAAGTAACCCCTGACCCGCATTGTTTGGGGGGTGGTGATTCCAGCTAAAGCAATGAGAGATATCTCTGGCTGGTCATCCTGAGACGGAGGGTCAATAGGCGGTTCCTGGATGTCGACCAGAGCATCCAGTGTTTCTGGATCGTCATCACCAATTTCAGAGGCAAGTGGACAATCCACATCCAAGAGATAGAGATTTTGCTGAACACATCTATGTCCCCAAGTGAATTTCTCATAACAATTACAGCAAAGCCCCTTTTCTCTACGTGCTTGCATCTCTGTTTCGGACAAACGCTTGATAGGAGTGGGTCGAGGAGCCTGCGGTAGAGGTGGTCGTTGAGAACCCATATTTCAGAAGGGAACAAAAGTGGGATTGGAGTGTTGTTGGGATGCAATCTTGTCTTCTGCCAACTTAGCCAACCCTAGGGCTTCCATCATTGTGTTGGGACAGAACATTTTGACCTCAGAGCAGATGGCATCCTTTAGACCACTGATAAAACAACTCCAGTAAAAGTCATCAAACAATCCTTCAGTGTGGTTGGCTAGTTTCTCAAATTCGGTTTGATACTCTCTCACAGTGCCAATTTGGCGAAGTTTAGTGAGGGCTCCTGTGAAGTCATAAAAAGCACTAGGACCAAATCGTTGCAAAAGGAGCTGGCAAAAGTATGGCCATTTTGGCTCTTCATGAGCCTTGATGTACCAAGGGTACCATTGAAGAGCTTCCTGTTCCAAATGAAAGGATGCTAGTGGAACTTTGCTAACATCAAAAGTATTATGTAGACTGAAATATTGTTCTGCATGATAGATCCATCCAGTTGGATCAGTACCATTGAAGTGAGGAAAATCAAGCTTTGGACCACGGAAATTGTTGGAAGAAGAGAACCCATTGTCTGATGAAGACTTAGACTGCTGTTTGTTGTTCATAGCTGAATGTTCAAGATGGAGGCCGAGAAAAATTTTCATCCAGATCCTGGAGTTTGGCTTGGATGGTTGTAAGTGCGTCTTCCATGGTTTTTGCTCCTGCATGGGTGACAACCATAACCAGGAGTTTTTTTCTTTTTGTGGTTGACTGGGTAGGAAATCAAAAATAGAAACTGCTTCAGTAAAGGAAAATCTGGACTTGGGAAAAAATTTGAAGGGTAATTGGGGTTTGACTAGGTTTTGGACACTATCGAATAGACAGGGAAGCAAAAATGAGGATTTCAGAAGCGGGGTGAAAGAATGGGAAAATTTGGCAGAGGGGGAAAAAGAAGCAGAATTCAAAAAGGAACTCTGTGGTAAAATTTGAAGGTGATTGGATGAAATCTGAGGAAGTTATGGAAAACCCTAAAAATAGACAAATGTGGTATTTCGGGCTTTGGAAAGGGAAATTGGGGATAGGGTCCTCAGGAATGAAATATGCAAAATGGGATGACAGGGGTTCCCTGAAAATTTCAAGGGAAACAAAGTGAAAACAAGGGAGATAAAGAGAAAAAATTGTTTTTTTTTTTCAGAAATGGATCGGCAACAACGACGCAACAACGCAGAAGGGATCGAAAATGGCTGGATCTGAAATGGCGACTAGATCTCGAACGACTTTCAGAATAGATCTGAAACGGCTGGATCTGGAGCGGAAGTGATCGGCAACAGTTCAACTGAAAATAGATATGAAGAAAAAGCTGTTTTTTTTTTTTCCAGACTGGAGCGGCTACGGCTTGAAAGGGATCTGGAACAACACCGATTGAAAATGGATGGATTTGGAATGGCTTGCAGAATGGATTTGAAATGGCGCAACAGTGATCGACAACAGTTCAGCTGAAAATAGATATGGACCCCAGGTATGTGTGGCTTCCTAACAGTTCAAGGGTTTCACTTGGCCACCAATGCTGTCTGACGGCTTGCGTATTGGGGCAGTACCCCTCACTCCATGGCTCAGGTAAAACTAATAACCGCTTTGCCACAAACGACAGCTCTGGTTTACCTCATGGGTGGGAACTAGTCAATCAGGTAGGGGTCATTGCCCTTTTCGTTGGCAGGTCCTCTCAATGGGCCAGCTACTTCGTGGTTCCTGTGGTACTCCTCACAATGCGTTTTAGGGCTTATGTCCAAGTACTTCCCACAGTTAAGCGGATAGGGATTATTCCCAAATCCGAACCTGCAATAGATGCGAAAAAAATTTGGCAAAAATTTCACCCAGTGAGCCCAAGAAAGTGCTCTGATACCAGATGTGATGCACTTACAACAATTAATTAATAAGAATATGCGAAATAGCAGAAATGATAGAACTCAAAATCACTTTTATATTGATCACAGGACACTTCGAAGGAGCAACCTCCTATGAGCAAGCTCAATACAAATAACTTCACGGTCCTTCATAGGTCTCAACACACACTTATATACTAAATCTAGGCACCAATACTATGGGTCAAAACCATGGGCCACTACAAACTATGGATCAACAATACTATGGGTGACTTACAAAGCATATGCGCCAACAGTAATAACACAAACTATGGATCAACAAATACTATGGGACGACTTACAAAGCATATGCGTCCAACAACAATATACTAACAAAGTAAAGACATGGGTTCCTAACATCGACTTTCCCGAGCTATGTCGTAACATGAATGTATACCTCTGAAGTAGTTCCACCCACTTCATGTGTCGCTGATCCAATTTCGGTTGAGTGTTCAAGTACCTCAGTGCTTAGTGATCTGTGTATAACAAAAATTCCTTGGGAAACAAATAATGCCTCCACCTCTTCAATGCTTGGATGATAGCATAAAGTTCCTGGTCGTAGACCAAATACATCTGTTTCACTCCATTCATATTTTCACTAAAAAATGCAATTGGTCGGCCCTCCTGGATCAACACTGCTCCAATTGCCGTTCCACTCACATCACAATCGACCTGGAAAACTTTGTCAAAGTATTGGAGCACCAAGACTGGGCTCTCAGTGACCTTTTCCTTCAACTCATCGAAAGCTCTCTGGGCCTCGTCCGTCCACTTGAAATCACCCTTTCTCGTGCACTCTATTAATGGTGCACAAATCCGACTGAATCCCCGAATGAACTTCCTATAGAAACTGGCAAGTCCATGGAAACTCCTTACTCCCATTGTACTTGTTGGTTCTAGCCAATCTACTATTGCCTTTACCTTCTTTAGGTCGATCACCAACCCTTTACTCGATATTACAAACACCAAGTACACTAATTCCTTCTTCATGAAGAAACACTTTTGCAGGTTCACCATCAGCTTCTCTTCCTGCAATCTCTACAATACTTGTCGAATGTGTTCCAAGTGTTCTTTCTTGGTTCGACTGAAAATTAGAATGTCGTCTACATAGACTATGACAAAATTTCCCAAGAATGGCTTCAACACCTCATTCATCAATCTCATGAATGTGTTGGGTGCATTAGTCAACCCAAATGGCATGAATAACCACTCGTACAACCCTTCCTTGGTCTTGAATGTTGTCTTCCATTCATATCCTTCTCTTACCTGAATCTGGTGATAACCGCTCTTCAGGTCTATCTTCATGAAGTATGTCGCTCCACTCAGGAAATCCATCAAGTCATCGATTCTCGGCAGTGGAAACCGATACTTGATCATGATTCTGTTGATGGCTCTGGAGTCTATACACATTCTCCATTCTCCACCCTTCTTCGGTGTCAATACTACTGGTTTGCACATGGGCTCAAACCTTCTTTGATTAACCCTATGTCCAACAACTCTTGGACCTGTCAGTTGAGTTATTGACCCTCTGTCGGACTCATCCTATATGGTGCTTTGTTTGGCAGACTCGACCCTGGAATCAAGTCGATCTGATGGGATATGCTCCTTGTTGGTGGCAACCCCGTCGATTTCTCATCAGCCATTATGTCGCTAAACTCTTTGAGCAAATTCTTGACTTCGACTGGAATATCCTCCTCCCTCGTCATTCCCTCGACATATGGTCCCTTCGGAATGATCGCAAAACATCCCGACTGTCTGTCCTCTTCCTTAAGGAATTCCTTCGCGATGCTCATCAACACTCGATTTTCCCAAAGATTACTCAGCTTGTTCTTCTTGCCTCGGCTTAAGAGTCCTTTTCATGCCATTTTTCCACACCGTGACTGCGTTGGCTCGAACATCATAGATCATTTGTCAATAATATTTCAATGGTATTCCTAACAACATATGGCATGTATCCATGGGAACTACATCGCATAGTACACTGTCCTTTAGTCCTTCAACTCAGAAGTTGATCAGGCACTATCTTGTCACCTTGACATGGTGTCCTTTCTGCAACCATGAGATCTTGTAGGGGTGTGGGTGCTCTCAACACTTCAACCCAATGTTGTCGATGACTTCTGTCGACACAAGATTCTCTGTGCTTCCGCCATCCACTATGGTTTTGCAACGCCATTCTCTGATCAGCACCTTCGTTCTAAAGATCACCTTCTGCTGTGTCAGCTCTGTCTTGTCGCGTTGATCTTCTTGGATCAAAGCTCTCTGAACTGTCATATTTCGGTTCTTCCTTTTCTCACCTCCACTTTTGTCAGATGCCTCCTCTTCCCGCTCATCGACTTGCTCCTCCTTTCGACGTCGAGGCTTTTACTCCTCTGCAACATGTAGGTTCTCTGGGCATTCATATGCCTTGTGTCTCATCCCTTGACACTTGTAATAGATTACGGCTTGTCTGTTAGCTCCCTTTTTGTCAAATGGACCACTTCAACTGTACGCACCTCAACCACGGTTCTCACGACCATTGCATCAGTTCTTTGGCACTTTTTCTGTCGTCGATGTCCCTTCCGCATGTCGGTTGTCTTTGACACCGTCCTTCCTGTACCGGTTACTTTGGCCTTTCGTGGAGATATTTTTTGCACCCCGACCAGTCATCCTTCCTCTGGTTGTTGCGGATATCCTCGACAGTTTCTCTTCTGCCTTCAAAGCTAACTGGTAGGCTTCGTCGACTGCTCTAAATCTTGACATGCTTAATTCATCCTGAATAGCATATTTTAAGCCGTTCACATACCTGGCGACAGCTTCTTCTCCTTCATCAGTTTGTCCTGACCGAATCGACAATCGGTAGGACTCCTCCGTGTATTCTTTCATGGTCATTTCTTTCTGTCGAAAGTTCTTCAACTTCCTGAGCAAGGAAATAACATAGTCATTTGGCAAGAACTTTCCCTTTAACTTGGAAACCATTCTGTCGCAAGACTTGATTTTCTCCTTGCCTTTCTTAAGTCTATCAGCCTATACATTGTCCAACCACAACGACGCATGACCTTTCAACCTCAGACACTGAGTCTTAACCCGTTTAGGGATCTCGATCTGCTCTATGTCAAAGTATTTCTCCATTTCTCTGAACCAGTCGATCAAATCTTCTGCGTCCAGGCTTCCCGAGTATGTACGCACGTCTATATTCGCTCAACCTCTCATATCTGTCAAAAGTTTGATCAGTTTTTCTTCTAGTTCCTCTGCAGCTTCTTCTCGAGCTCCCACCTCTTTGACTTCCTCATCGCTGTGGTCTAATGCCTCAAGAATACGCCTCTGGTTTTCTTTGATTGCTGCGACTTCATTTGTCAAAGTTTGCATCGTTCTGACGCATGCTACGAACATCTCACGATCCACCGTGATGGCTGCTATGCCATTCACCCTTCATCCTCAGACATTAACACCTCTATGAGCCATTTTCAACCTCGATTGAAACTCTCACGCGTCCAATCGCAACCAGACTTAAAAAAGTTGTGCACAAATCTATCTAACCACAGTTAGAGCTGTCCACCTCACTTACAGGCTCAATATAAACTGGCGTCCTTCAAACTCTAGGGATTCTTCTGCTCTGATACGAACTGACACAAGTCAGGTTGGTATAGTCATCTTCCCAATCAGACTCTCTTCCAGGCTCTGATACTAATTGATGCAAGTCAGGTTGGTATAGTCATTTTCCCAACCATATTTTCTTCTGAGCTCTGATACCAACAGCCGCAAGTCAGGTTGGTATAGTCGTCTTCCCAACCGGACTTTCTTCTGGGCTCTAATACCAATTGACGCAAGTTAGGTTGGTATAGTTGTCTTCCCAACCGTACTTTCTTCTGAGCTCTGATACCAACTGACGCAAGTCACCTCACTGAGATAAGGTTCTTGCTTAATAATACACTCGACACAAACCACAATGCTTACACAAACAAGGTGTAAAACAGGATGTCAAAAGTGGATTATATTACTTCTCTGAAATTGGTTACAATGTGGAATAACTGAAAGCAAATAACTAACTACAATCGGCCTCAGCCGTTAAAACTTAGAAGTAGTTGTGGTGTGTTTTCCCCGTGTGTCGACCTCACCCTCTCCTAGTCCATTAGCGGAATGCTGAGCTATGGCTCGATCTCAACTCTCTCCTCTTCGGCCAATGTGACTCTTCACAACTCTTTCAGCTCTTCTCAATACGATACTTCCCTCAGAGGCCGAAGATAAAGATCCCTTCACTTGATTCCTCTTCACCATATTCTACCCTGCTGTTGTTGTTCCCAAGATTACTGCAATCCCCAAGACACGCATCCTCCTGTCCGTCTATCCTTCCAAATCCTACAGACCTGTAACTGTCAGTTCCCAACCGTGCTGCATAGCCTCTGTCCATGATGACACCTATCATGTCCTTCTCCTACTCACAATAACTGTATTAACTTCCTCAACAAACTCAAACGACTGCTGGGTACAGTCCCCTTGACTTTCTGCTCTTCCAAACCTACTACAGTAGTCGGTCCCATCTCAACCTTCTTGTTGGTTTAGTTTTGATCTCCTGCCATTCGCTAGTCCTCCCCTTCCTCCATGCTTGGCTGCACCAAACCTGTCATGTCGTAGTTAGACCACTTTTTGACTACTCGACATCTCACTTCACCTATCGTCTGTCGATCCTAATCTTGTCGACTCTCGACCCCACAACATTTGCTGTGCGCTGCTCCGGTCAGCCGCATACTGGCTGCTCCTACTCGAATTGTTGACTTCGACAAGTCAACCTACTTCCCGCACCAGTGGTCATCGACACTCCCGCTGGTTGGCTCCCTTCTGCCGATCAACTTTAACTGATATGCCATGCCCCGATGCTCCTGCATCACTTTGTTAGTATATTTTTGTTAGATGCATATGCTTTGTAAGTCGTCCCGTAGTATTTGTTGATCCATACTTTGTATTATTATTGTTGGACGTATATGCTTTGTCAATCGTCCCATAGTAATTTTTGATCCAAAGTTTGTATTGGACCATGGTTTGTATTGACACATGGTATTGACCCATCGTATTGGCACCTAGACTTAGTATATAAGTTTTTGTTGAGACCAATGAATGTACGGGGAAGTTATTTGTATTGAGCTTGCTCAAAGGAGGTTTCCTCCTCAAAGTGGCCTGCGATCAATAAAAGCGATTCCAAGTTCTGTTATTTTTGCTATCTCATGTATTTTCATTAATTAATTGTTGCGGGTTCTTCACAGATAAGTTCGCAGGAAGTGCGAAAGTCGACAGGTGCAAAAGGGTCAATCCGCGAAAGAAGGACCATTTGCAGAGTTCTCGGAAGTGCAAGAATAGTTAAATTGGTTAGAATTGGTCATGTGGACCATTTTGTAACCTAATAGAAGCATATAAATAGAGAAGGATTGTAAGCCTAAGGGCATCCAGTTTTGAGGAATCATTCTATCTATTGATTTGTTTTGTATCTGCAACATGATGAATTGACTATTTCTGCGAGGTTCATTCCGCATGGTTTAATGAATGCATGAAGATGTTTGATTATGGTGCAATCTATGTCTCTATCTTTATGCGATGATGAATGTGAATGTTTGGTTTAGTATGCTGTAGAATATCTCTGATGCGAATATGCTATGGGTTTAAGAATTACTGTTGATGCGAATAAGTAGGTGAATATGTTGTTCGAATAGTTGTTATCTGTTGAAATCTACGAATGACTTAATGTGCGAATGGTGAATTGATAATATGCTGTGAAAGTTATAATCTCTGTTTTTGTTGGCCTGATTTTTTGACCTAAACCAACTAAGGAGATTATTCCCACACAAGTTGCTTAATGCAGCTCCTGGTGTGTATGGATTAACAAAATCTTGTAGGTTGTGGTCCTACTACTAGCTGAATTTTATATTCTCTTAAGGAGAATATGGTGAGAAAAAATCAGCAAAATATTTCCTATGTTATCCTAAAGTTAAACTGATTCCTAATTTTAATTTCTAAGTTTAAATTAGCCTAGTTTTGCTTTCCTAGTGAAAGTCTCCCTTTGGGGTTTTGTTTTTCAATTTCTGACTAAGAAACTGTTTCAGATATTAAATGAACTAATCTAATTAAAACCTATCTAACAGCTGTTAAAACTAAGCCTGAAAATTTAAGCTAAACTAACTTGAAATTAAAATTAAATTAGCTATCCTATCTCAGCTGAGAGCAAGCTTATTAAATTAAATTAACTACCTATTGATGATATATAAATCTAAAAAATAAATAACTTCAAGTCAGCAAGACAACTTAACAGAATTGAAATTATAACACATTTCTAATTTTGTAATATTTTATGAAAGAAGAATAATGAAACAAAAATGACTTCACTATTCTACAATCACAACTATCAAAAGATAATTAAAGTTTAGCATTTCGATATTTGAACAACAATGATAATTAACCAACTATGTTTTAAAATATTTGTCAAAATACAAATATTTTAATTAATTAGTTAATGAATAATAATATCACTATCATGTATTTATCAAGCAAACCTTAACTAAATAAAAGATATGATATTTAATATCAAACACAAAAACGAGTGATTAGAGCAAGTCTTTATAGATTATACATAAGTCACAATAAAGCATGATCCTATATATAGAAAATTGAAGAAAGACAAATACCAAATATGCATGCATATATATATATCTATATATATATATATATATATAAGTTTCAAAAGCTATCACAAATAATACCAGTTCTGAAACTGTACTTCAAAGAAATCCAAGAGAAAAACAAATTTCTCAGAATATCCACCAGTTGAAACATCAAAATTTAAGTATAAGTATTCTTCTCCAAAATCCATCCCCTTTAAAATAGGTCTTCATGGTTTTTATAGCAAAGGCTAATAACTCATCCAAGTTTTCTATGCAACAACTTATTCTAAAATTAAACATTTGATTCCTAACAGTTGTTACATAATAAAGACGAAAATCTCTATCATCGTTATGTTGCATACGAACTCCGCAAAGGAAGGCACCTGGTAGACGTGATCATCCTCTGAAACGATAGCTGTAATTGTTGATTATATAACCGGTTCAACAGACTGAGACATGTTAAGAAATAGTGCAAGCTATTCGGCAAAATTGATGATTTACAACCAGAATGCGAGAAATAGGGTACCTACGATATTAAAAGAAAAACCATTAGCATAATAATCGTGGATAAGTAACTATAAACCAATCCTAATAATGACACTCTTGTAGAATCTCCGATTCTACAGGGTGTCTATAAAAACTCTTATAAATAGAGATGAAAACTAGAAACAGAAGAGTTAATAAACCAATTTTACTTGTATAGACAAAATTACCAAAAATTGGTTTACAAGGATTAATTTGCATGATCCATCCTTTTGGCCTTAGATAATTTGGTTTTAAGCTTCAAAATATTCTCTTCAAGATACTTATCACACTTCATTAGTTCATCATTAGATGTGATAAGCAACTTGTTCATCGATTTATAATTGTTTTTCTTTGTTTTCATTTGTTGCCACTTATCTATCCACATTAACAACTCATTTTTCTTTTGATGTAACTCAGATTTCAAGTGGTTGCAAGCTTCTTTTTCTTCTTCTAGTTCATTTTCTAATTGTTCACTTCTATGCTCCAAAGGGATATACTGTTGCAGAGCATCATCCTGTAAAAATTCATGACTCATCAATGGATGACCTTGAAAATCCTGCTAGAATTGTTTTAGACAAGCTATTTCTTCAACGAAAACCCTCTCAGGGAACAAAAGGGAATTACCCTGATTATTTTTCTATTTGTTTTCATCGTGATTCAATGGAATGTCTTCAAACTCACTGTCGACTTCAAAAAGAACAGGTTTACTGTTTTGTTCTTTATCTTTTAACACATAAAAATTTGTCATACTCCTAGTAAATCTTCGATTTTCTCCCTTAGATTTATCTACAGCTAGTTCAACGCTTCCATAAGAAAAACTAGGGTTTTGATCCTTCATTTTATTTTTCATTTTTTCTATGGTTGTATTCGACAATGAATCAACAAAATCCAGATGAGTAGACTCTGCTTGAGAAGGGATTTCATCCTTATCTTCTACTGTGCTATTTTGTTTTGACTGTTTTGAAAGATTAGATATGTTTACTTCTTCCATTTCGGCTGCTACGCATAACTCATCAAGTCCTTCACATTTTTCTACAAGGAAATCATCTTGAACAGACCTTCTCCTCTTGGATCAAGTCTTGGGTAAACTAGTGGGCCATAATTGATTTAACCCAAACTCATTTTGTTCTAGGAATTCATCCCAGGTTCGATTCACAGTGGATAACTGATATCGAATGAAAATTTTAATTAAGCCATAATGAAAAAGACTATGGTCTGGGTTACCAATGGTTTTCTGAACTGTCACGGCCATTTTATACAAACTATGTAGTAGGAAGTAAGGCAAATTCATTTTCTGACCCTTTAATGCCATTCAAATTCTAAGATGATACAACTGAATATGCGAATAGCGGCCATCACAAGAAATATACCTGGAGATGATTTGAAAAGTATTTTTCCATTGAGTCTTCAAATATCTGACAGGAAACCCAAATTGGAGATGGGCGTATTCCTTAGATAACGGGAGGAGAAAATGTTTAAACTTCCTCTTATCTATCTTCGATCCCTTGAACCAACGCTCTCGAGAACGAGGAAGATTAGTGGCCCTAGAGATAAATTCTTCATCAACCATAAACTGTAAATTCCCCCACCTGAACAGTATTTCCATCAAATGAAAGAGCGAACTGTCGGGACACCTCCACATTGTGACCACTAAATTCGAATAAAAATGGTTTCAAACCAATTTTCCCGAACAATGCAACGGATTCCTGGTCAGATTCGAACAACTCAGGTCCAAAGACCTCAAATTGACTCAAAGGAGCCATTTGCTCAATTGCATGCTCTTCTTTCAATAGAGAGTGATATGGCGTGGTGAAAATGGAGGGAATATGGATAAATGAATGTGCAGACATGATGAAACCCTTATTCGTCTTCTACAAAAAACCCTAGACTCATTCCTACACGTGACATTTCCACCGTCAAAACCAATTCATATATCTATCAAACGAATTGATATGACTTGAAATCATTACCTAATACTAGAATTAATTCAAGTTATCAATGTGACATGAACATCAAATGGGATAATAATTCCAAGATATGTACATTGAACTAATGTCAAGATGTATTAATTCGTGTTCAATATCAAAAATCCGGCTCTAGATTTGGCAGGAAGGAGCTTATACGTGGAGACCAGGCATAATGATTTATGTCTCATAAACAATTTATCTCTGGGTTACAATTAAACATAGTGAAGCTATAGGGTGGCAACGAAAATGAAACCAAAGCTTTGATAATATGTGTCCTTAAACCTGTTATACCATGAATAATCATCTTCTTATAGTTTCATCAAAATTGGTGAAGGTGTCAAGATCTAGGACCATCATGGCTCAAACCATGAAATCATATTTACAAATGATATTAAATTTTGAAGATCAGATCGATAATTTAAAATGACACAGTGAGTACTTAGGATGGACAAGTGCCAACTGAAAATATCATGTCAATTAAAATGAAAATTGATTAATAGAAAATCCTATCAAAAACTAAGTCTTAAATTAAACCAATTTCGTTTCATCATTGCAAGCATAATCATAAAATACTTTGATCAAAAGTTCGAAATGGTGTAAAAGTAAGCCTTGGTTGTTATAAAATCATATGTAAAACTCTTAAAATGATTTATTTACAAAATATTAAAATGACTTATAATATGAATGTTTAATATATCTATAAGGGTTAAAATAGAGTATGAAATAAATTTATTAAACCGAACAAATACACGTTTAAACATGAAAAACTAGTCATAAAGACCGTGTCTTATATCATGAAAATCTTGAAAAGAATTTACATGAAAAATAAGGAATTATAAAATCCAATTGAAGCAAAGTTTATAACAAATAATATCGATAAGCAGCAAGCCATTTTTTAGAATATATGATCATAAAATATAATAATAAAAATTGATCATATATAAAATTATATTTTAACAGCTACTAAAATAATCAACTTGTAAAAGAACCAGCTTGATTTGAAATTACTTCCTAAACTTTCAGTTTGACCAATAAATCTTCCCTAATTGAGAGTACCTTCAGAATCAAAGATTCTAAAGGCACTCTTTAATAATTTCAATGACTAATTAAAGAAGTGAAGTGATCAATTTTATTAAGCAAAGGAAGAATAAAATTGAGAGGGTTGTTGCCTACCATAGCCAGTTATCTCTGCTCATTCATCTCAAAAGCTGTAATAAACACAATCTTAAAATTTGCTTAAAACAAATGAGAAATCCGTAATCTAATAAGAACGAGCACCCGATTCACATCTGCAAATATTTTCAGAACTACCTTCATTTCTATTGATAAAGATTTTTTCATAGACGAACTAAAAATTACCCTGTCAAAACAAAGTACTTAGTATAAAGACAATATACATCATTAGTATAAAGATGCATCTATCCACTTCCCTAAAAAACTTCCAAGACCTGCTCCAATTATAAAACATTTATTGATTTTCCATTAAACTTTAATTGAAGAATACTGTCCAGGCGTGGTAACCTGATATTAACAACATCATTCACGAGCTTTACTAGAAATAAACAAGCCGGCTCACGATGATTCCTCCTATCCCTTGATCTTATGATCAAGAGCCATCACCCTAGTGATCATATGTGATGTTACCATTGATAAAGCTGATGATCATGATTAGGTCTGGTCGTGATGAGACCTCCTATTCTCCAATCAAAATCCAACTTATTGCAGATGATTATGCATGGAGCAGACTTCAAAATCATTGCAGATGGTAAATAAATTTTTAAAGAATCATTGATAATGTAGTTTGATAAAGGTTTTCCCAAGTACTAAGTTTTGAAAAAGAAATCTATCAGCTATCTCAACTTATAAAGAAACAGATGATTGAAGATTAATCCTGATCATCAACACAAACATTATGAGTTATAGGTTCCTATCAGATTTGAGGAGAACTGATCAGTCTAAGCCAATCTTGAAGATCGACCTTATTACAACTAATTAAGATAAATGAATAAACTAGATTTGAGCCTCAGTTTTTATTTATTTACAAATACCCTCTTAAAACAAATATGTACAAAAATGATGATTTTTATTTTATTTTTTAAAGACAAATTTTATTCATCTACAACTATGTACATAAATATTGACAAAACTATGTACAAAGGATGTAAAGATCATGATGTTTTGATAGAAGAGATCAATCAATTCTGAAATGGATTTTAGGAATATTCACAGATGGATCAAATCAAAATCAAAGAAAATAAAATTCGAATGTTCATGAAAATTAAAAATTACAATGATCCTTTTTTATAAAAGAATTTACAAACAGATCAACAAAAATGATGAAGTTTTGTGATGATAACAACCAATATGTACAGAAAATTAATTCTGAAATTAAAAATTATTCACAAAAGATTGGTTGAAAATAAAAGAAGCAAAGACTGTACAAGGTAGTAGTTAAAACTATCAAGGAAAAGAAAATGTTGTATAATTATTTACAGAATGAACAAGCTTATGTACATAACTATGTACAGATTCAAAGTTTGATGAAATCAACAAAAATATTTTTTTTAAATCACTCCATTTACCGGGAATGTTTCAGACTGACCTTCTAAAGTTTGCAGATGAAAAGTGCTAGGACCTAACTTCTCAACAATGACAAACAAACCTAACTAGAGACTTTGAAATTCAGTATGTTCCCCTTTATCCTCACGAGCTTTATCCCATTCAAGCACTATATAACCCACTTGTAATTCTCTGTTAGAACTCGAAGATTGATCAAACCAAGACTTGACAATTTGTTGATGTTTGATAAAATGTTGCCTAGCATAATCTCTATCTTCTGCTAATTTCAACAAAGTATTAATTTTCTTCTCTATAACTGGACAGTCTTCATCCTTAACGGATTGGGAAAGTTTCAGAGAAGGTAAAAATAGGTTAGGGGGTAGTATAGATTCTATACCATAGACTAGAAAGAAAGGTGAATTGCCAACTGAAGATTTAGGAATAACCCTATCCACCCATAATGCATTAAATAAAGCTGTGTGCCAATCATGATGATGGGTTGAAACCATCCTTTTAAGAATTTTTAATAAGTTTTTATTGGTTGATTCTGCTAGACCATTATCGTGAGGATGATAATTTGCCGAATACCTAACTCTTATACCTTTCTCCAATGCAAATTGAGTTAATTCAACTGATGAAAAATACGAGGCATTATCGAAAACAAGGGAATTAGGAACACCAAATCGTGTAATGATAAAAGATTCTAAGAATAAAATAACTTGATTGGTATTCACTACCCTCAAAGGTGCAGCCTCTGTCCATCGAGTAAAATAATCAGTTGCAGTAATGATATATTTATGTTGCAGAAAAGAAGGTGGGTTTACTGGACCAACTATGTCAATACCCCATTGTTGAAATGGCCTATCAAATGTAACCGGATGTAGAGGAAAGGAAGGCATTTTAACCTTATCTGCAGCAATTTGGCATTCTTGACACTTTCTGATGAAAGCATAAGAATCTCGGAATAAGGTAGGACAATAATAGCCAGCCCTAAGAATTTTATGTGTTGTAGTCTCTCCTCCAAAATTCCCACCTGGAGGACCAAAATGTAATTCTCTCAGGATTGTCTCAGTCTCATCCTTGTCTAGGCAACGAAGCAAAACGCCATCTGAATTCCTTCTAAAAAGGGTATTATCAATCAACAAATAGGGAGCTAATTTCCACCTAAGTGTTCTCCTTTTTCTTGGTTCAAGATGATCAGGAGCAGTTCTTGTTTCAAGAAGTGTCCTTAGATATGAATACCAAGAATCCCGTGGTGGAAGATAAAAATAAATTTCCCTATTTAGCAAGGTTTCATCAATGACAATTTTAGAATCATTATTTGGAAATTGGGCCGCCTCAGTAGCAAGTTTACACAACCCTTGACCCTTGAATACTGTTGAAGGTTTAATTTCCAAGTCATACTCCTGGAGGGTTGTCATCCATGGAGCTCTTTTATCACCTCAATCCTTTTGTACTAGTAAATTTCTTACTGTAGGAAAAGAGACAACCATTTTGGTTCTTGATTTCAAAAGATATGGACGAAAGTGTTTGACAGCTTTAAAAATAGCAAAAGCTTGTTTATCAACCTCATTGTAGTTAATTTCAACACCTTTAAAGTTTGATCTCATAAAAGAAATTGGCACTTCATCATTCTGTTGATTCTGTTGGATCAAGACTGTTGCATATGCTATATCTGAAGAAAAAGTATACAATATGAAGTCGTTGCTACAATCTGGGCTCAAGAGACTTGGGTCTTCTGAAATGGCTTCTAATATTCTCTAGAATGATTCTTTCTCAGTTTGTCCCTAGTTAAAAATAACATCCTTCTTAATCATTTTTTTCAAAGGGCAAACAATTTCTGAAAAACTGGGAATAAATCTCCTAACAAAGTTTATCTTGCCGAGGAATGATTGCATTGCCTTTTTACTTGAAGGAAAGGTTATTTTCATATAGCTTGGGTTCGTCCAGGATCAATCATAATCCCATGTTTTGACACCACACGGCCTAATAAAAGACCTTGTGTAACAACAAATATCGTTTTCTTAGGATTTAAAGAAACCCCATATTTTCTACAATGCTCAAATACTTTTCCAAGGTGAATAATGTGATCATGTCGGTATTTAGGAAATACAGTAACATCGTCTAGATAGACAACCACTGAATGACTGATTAATCCTCTAAAGGCAATATCCATTTCTCTTTGAAAGGTTGCCCCAACATTGATTAACCAAAAGGGCATCTTTCGGTAAGCATATGTTCCCCATGGGGTCCTAAATGGTGTTTTGAGTTGGTCTTCAGGGGAAACCAGGATCTGGTTGTATCCTGAGAAACCGTCAAGTAATGACAACATCTCAGAACGAGAAACCTTTTGCAAGATTTGTTCCATGGGTGGAACTGGGTAATTATCTTTTTTGGAGGATTTGTTTAGATTGCAGAAATCAACACATAGTCGCATGTCACCGTTTTTCTTCCTAATAGGAACCAAATTAGCTACCCATTGAGTATGCCTAATGGGGAAAATAATCTTGGCAGCTAAGAGTTTGTTCAATTCTTTCTTAATTGTTGGTTCAAGCATCGGATGGAATTTTCTAAGCTTTTGTTGAAAAGGTTTTGATGCTTGTTTCATAGAGATTATGTGTTGCATAATTTGTGGATTAAAAGTATTTAAATCATCATACGCCCACGCAAACACATCTTTGAATTCCTTAAATAATTTGATAAATGCTGATTTTTCTAACGGGGTGCAATTTGTTCCTAAGTTTACTGTTTGAGAATTAGATTCTGTTCTAAGATTTACAGTTTCATATTTTGGCTGTGAGCTATTAGCTTTGTAATTAGGAACAGCTTTAAACTTATCCTAAAGATCATAGAACTTTTCCAATCTTAAAGTGGAGTTAGGAATTGGTTTTACCTTCTCCATAGCCTTTTCAATTGAACAAAAATCATGAATTACCGTAAAGTACCGCAAATTTTCATAATGGGTAATTTCATCAATGGATGAATCCTTTGAAAGTATCCTCATTCGTTAGAAAATTTAGAATCTGCATATCATCGTCAAAAATGCGCCAGTTAATAATATTATCCGGTATAGAAGGCCTAAAAATCAATTCCACCGAAAAGAAATCAGATGCAAAATTTTCAGATGGGACTAATCTAGAAGCAACATTTGCTAATAGATTAGCCTCTTGATTTTGAAATCTAGGAATGGAAATTATATTGAATGCATCAAAATAAGAAATGAGATTCCATACCTCACGTTGACAATTTTGCAAATGCTTTGAAATACAGTGTATTGAATTTTGTACCTGTCTGATAATGATTTTAGAATCTCCATATGCGACCAGCACTTTGATGTCCAAATCAATTTCTTTCTTCAGACCCTGGATTAATGCCTCATATTCTACAATGTTATTTGTACAATCGAATTCAAGTCTAGATGCTATACAAGTCTTGTTTCCTTTTGTGTCAATTAACAAGCAGCCAACTCCTGCTCCTTCTTTAGATTTTGACCCATCAAAGTACAAGGTGCAAGTAGAACTATTTGCAACTACTTTAATTTCAATAATATGTACATAATCATGGTTATCTACATTATTTACAATATCCCTAGATGAAGAATCTCGCTGAATAGTAGTAACATTCTGAATTTTAGATTGTTGTTTTTTATCAGAAAAGGAAGAATTTTCAGATTTGAAGTTTCCAAAACCAAGTTCAAACATATAATTTCCCATTATCTAATGAAAATAGAATTGGTTCATTTGGGTCGTGCATTAATGTTACTGTGTGTTTCAATATCTTTCCCTTCCTATCTTAATTTGATTGGCTCTTCTGTTTTTGGGAAACCATAAGGTTTACCAATCAGTTGTGAAAAATCCATTCAATTTCTGAGACCAATCCCTACTCAAAAACAACACATACGCATCAGATGTGTCTGCAACCACAATATGAATTCTTTCAAAAATTGAAGGGTTCCTGGCAAGCCTAATTAAAACATCCTTCATCTCTCCCAAAACCCTCACATTTGTGTTGATGTATTTGTAACTTTGGAATGTATTTCATATATGTATATTGTATTCCTACAGATATGTTATTATTCCTCTATACGGAAGTGTCATCATTTATATTGTAAGTGTTGTAACTTATACTTGATGGGTTATAGACCACCTTGATGTTGAAATATTGTAACTTCAAAGAATATTATATTTGTATATTATTTATTCCGGAGATGTTCCATACCTCCGATGTGATTATACTATAAATCCGGAGATGTTTATTCCTCCGATTTGGTTGTGGTAACTAGGGTTATTAGACCCACCATGTGGGGGTTGGCCCAGTCAGTTATAATGGGGTATTTAACCTAATGGTTAAATATGAGCCTACATGTACTTGTGTAAAATACATATCAGAGTAGTGTATAAATAGAGGAGGTGTGTTCCTCATTTGACACACACACACTCACTTGAGGATAGCGCACTTGTGGAGGAGAGGTCTTCTATTGTGGAGGAGGAGATCATGTCTCAGGGTTTCATCTTTGTATATTGCTGGTCATCTATATTGAGGAAGCTTTGCTGGGTTTTCTACCCCATGAGGGTTTCCCAGGATAAATCTCTGTCTCTTGTGTTTATGCTGTGCTTGTTGTTTCTTCAGTGATCCTGTATATGCTATTATTGTGAAATGGAATGTAATGCTGCTATTTTCTGTCTTAGCATATTAAATTTTAACATGGTATCAGAGCTAACCTGAAGGAAGACAAGGTATGGCACTTACGACACTTGCTTTACTTACGACAATTTGAAGGTTAGGGTTTTACATAGCAAAAACCAGTCATCGTGGAACTTTCGCTATAAATCCATTTCTGCGAAGGTTCAGGGTCTGAAAAGTTTACAGGTCGAAGAAAACATCCCCAGGTACCTTGTGTCCAAAGGGTACCCTCAGATTCGTTGTACTTTATGAGTTATGATCAGTACAAGTTAGGGTTTCTGCCTCTTCCAGATCTCAGTCAAAATCAGGTGACCTAGGAAAAAAGGTCATAACTTGGGCTAGGAAGCTCCAAATGAAATTTCGTAAAAAGTGACAGGTAGTACACAGATGTTACTATCTCAGAAAACTTTTTCAGAGGCCGAAATGCAACCAGTGACACGTGGCACGCCGTACAAGTTCGCTCTCCTGTTTTATCCCATAAACAGGTCACGTTGCGACACTTGGCATAACTCTCTCTCAGAGAGTCCAATTGAGGTCAGACCTGTCAGGATGGAAAGCTAACAGGTCGAGCTATCTCAGGAAACGTTTTCAGAGGCCGAAGGTGAACCAGTGACACGTGGCAGGCTGTACAAGTTCGCTCTCCTGCTTTATCCCATAAACAGGTCACGTTGCGACACTTGGCATAACTCTCTCTCAGAAAACCCAATTGAGGTCAGACCTGTCAGGATGGAAAGATGACAGGTCAGGCTACTGCAGAAAAAGGGTTTCAGACCCTGTGGAGCAAAAATTTCAGAGTTATAGCAGAAACAATCAGATACCAAGATCAAATTTTTTGGTTGGGTAGAAGACCGGGCTTGATTAAACCCTAGCTCGGGATCTTGATCGGAAAGATGGAAAATTAGGGCTTCAGCAAAAGTTGGAATTTTTTAAGTCTGTAACCACGGCTGGAAGCTCCTCAGAAAAATAAGAATTTAGAGCCTTGGATCAAACCTTTTCATTGAGCAGAAGGGTGGGATTCATCAAACCCTAGTTCGGGATCCTGTCCAGAAGATCCAGAAGTTTCAAAGGCAATTTTGAGGAGTCAAATTTTGGAAATCCCAAAATTGAAGTATGCTAGTTTGATCAGCTCAACAATACATATTCTTTCATCCATTCAGAAGTGTGAAAGTTAAAGATTGAATTTTTAGGGTTTCTCTAGCAAACCCTAATCAAGCTCCAAATCAAGTTTCAGGGGGAGTTGAGGCTAAGGCCTTACATAAGAAGACTACAAGAAGTCTCGACAGGTATGACTTAAGGAGGCTCAGGTATGTCTTGAAATCTAATTCTTGATTAAGTTCATGATGTGTTTGTCTTCATATTATTTATTAGTACAATCTTGATTAATGTTAGAATTGTCTTATCACCCTAGTAACAGTATGAATGCATGTGAATGATCAAAGACATTCATTGATTAGGGCTATATGATTGCACTAATGCATTATGATGTTGTGTGAGGTTGATGTTGTCTGCTAACAAGATACAGGTACATCACAAAAGACAAATCAGGTTCCATGACCATGAAAACATGAAGAGAAAGACTCATCCATAATTTTTGTTCTACTTACGAGGTATGTATGACTTTGTTACATTATGCTTAACCTGTGAGACATGCAGATTCTAGCTCAGGATCTCTAAATCGTTGAAGAGATTGTTTAGGTACGTTTTACATAACTAAGTAGGTATACTAATCCAGGTATGTTTCCCATGAATCTTACCTTGTGTTAGGATCTCTTATATAAGTATACTTGGTATGATTGGTTATGCTTATTCATAAAGTTAGTAATCAAGGGATTATGCATATTATGTCTTTTATCTTGATTGATGATATGCATGAGTAAAACAAGACTTCCCTGAAATCTTGAATACTAATGATTATTAACTATAATCATGACTATACATTCTCAAGATTATTTAGAACTATAATGATTTGATAACATTTAGAACATACTAATGGGTGTATGTTTGTGTATGAGATCATAAGGATGACACTTGAACATGCACAGTGGTACATAATGAATAGAAGTTCAAAAGACATACAGAAGATCAAGCGGGAGGCAACCACACAAACATAAAAGATAAGTATTTGAGTTGTTATTTGAAATAGTAAATGATATTGCCTGTAATAGGTTGTATGCATATTTGTATTCCTATAATATATCATGCTAAGTGTAAATATTCATAGAACATTGAACAGTATACTACTAATATGCATATGATTGGTAAGTTGGACAAACATTCCATTGTTGCTTGTCTAGAATGAAACCTCTTTGCTGACATGCTAAGAGTTGTGCACACTCTCGATAGTATGTTCTGGTAGAGATGGAAGGCATCTAGATAGCCACTGTATGCATACAGGATATGGGAAAGTGTTGTGCCAAAGTATTGGTCAAGATAGTTGCATAACTATGTAAATGATATCTGTATGCATAATAGGTTATCATGTCAATATGATTTGATGATTATGAAGTATTAATAATCATGTACCTAATTTTGATTTGTAGGAAAAATCATGATGAATGATGAACAAGCGATGGATGTTCAACAAAAGGATTTACAAATCAAACACACTATAGAAGGATTGTGGCTAGAAGATTCTCCTAGAAAGAGGAAGAGAATCATGATGAAATGTTTGCTCCAAGTGGCTAGATAAGACCATTCTCTTAATGGTGTAATTAAAGAAGAAATGTGAATCAGGTTTTGATAAGATTAATGATCACCATGGGTAATGTGGATCTCAACCTTTGCTACAAGGTTGAATATGATTTCTATACACAGATGACATGGATGCAAGAAGGAACTCACCACAGAGTTCGAATGATATTGAGGCTCATATCAGTAGACCCATCTAACGAGAGATGGCACAAATAGATATGCAGAAGATCATTCAATGCAGAAATGAAAAAATGAAAGATCTCAAATTGATGCTTTACTTCCTAGGTCTGGAAGTATGGCAAGGCTCAGAAGGAATATTTCTCAACCAAGGAAAGTATGATGAGAAATATTAAAAGAACTTGAGGTGTTGGAATGGCCACTCTTATGGATTCCAACTTGAAGTTGTTAGGGGATGACTCATCAGAGTTAGTGGATATAACTCTGTACAGTCAAATTATTGGGTCATTGATGTATCTAACATATACTAGATTAGAGATATGCTTTGTTGTGAACACCTTGAGTCAGTATCTAGTGGAAACTAGATGTGTTCACCTGATAGTTGCAAAGCATGTGATGAGGCACATAAAGGACACGATAGAATGCTATCTTGAAAATCATGACTTCAGATGGTTATTCAGATTCTGATTGGGTAGGAAGTGTATCAGACAGGAAGAACACATCGAGAAGATGTTATTGTCTGGGATTAGCCATGATCTCGTGGTTTAGCTAGAAGTAGTCTAGTGTGGCTCTCAGCACAAGCGGAATATATGGCTGTTTGCTCCGCTAGTTGTGAAGAAGTTTGGCTTCAGGATTGTTTGACTTAGAGATAGAACCAACTGAGATCCTATGTGATAATTAGAGTTGTATCAAGATGACATAGAATCTAGTGTTCCATGATAAGTCAAAGAACATAGGGAACAAACAAGATATGACGCGGAAAGGAACTATAAAGTTTGAATTTGTAACAGGTTACCATTGTACTAACCAAACCTTTACCTCAAGTGAAGAAGTTACCAACATACTAACCAAACCTCTGTCTCAAGTGAAATTTGAATACTTCCGAGACAAGCTTGGTGTAGTTCAAAAGGACCCTCCTCGAAAGGGGGAGTAGTATAGTCACTGATGATAAGTTGGTCTCATCGAACAACAAGGTCGATGATGAGGTAACCTGTTCTCCACACCTAGATACTTAGAAATATTTAGATTTAGGACTCTTATACTTAGAATACTTAGTTTTACTTATACATGCTTTTGATGTTAGATGTATTAGTAAGAATACATGCTTTTGATGTTAGATGTATTAGTAAGAATACATGCTTTTGATGATAAGATGTATTGGTAAGAATACATACTTTTGATGACACATGTATTGATTAATGTACTTGTATGGTTGAGGATACTTGTACTTGTATTGATGAGAATACATGTGGGGATTGTATCATCCTTGAACACATGTTCTAAAGTGAGCCGTAGACATATGGTCTCCGAGAATGAAGTCCTTAGTGGACAGTTGAGGGGATTGGATCATCCCTGGACTTTCAGTCCTAAAGAGAGCCGTAGACGTGAGGTCTCCGAGAATGAAGTCCTTAGTGGAAAGTTGAGGGGATTGGATCATCCCTGGACTTTCAATCCTAAAGAGAGCCGTAGACGTGAGGTCTCCGAGAATGAAGTCCTTAGTGGACAGTTGAGGGGATTGGATCATCCCTGGACTTTCAGTCCTAAAGAGAGCCGTAGACGTGAGGTCTCCGAGAGTGAAGTCCTTAGTGGACAGTTGAGGGGATTGGATCATCCCTGGACTTTCAGTCCTAAAGAGAGCCGTAGACGTGAGGTCTCCGAGAATGAAGTCCTTAGTGGACAGTTGAGGGGATTGGATCATCCCTGGACTTTCAGTCCTAAAGAGAGCCGTAGACGTGAGGTCTCCGAGAATGAAGTCCTTAGAGGACAGTTGAGGGGATTGGATCATCCCTGGACTTTCAGTCCTAAAGAGAGCCGTAGATGTGAGGTCTCCGAGAATAAAGTGATAGGGATTGCATCATCCCGGAACCACTAGTTCAAAATGTACGTGATGGGGATTGTATCATCCCCGGACTTCGGTCCCTGAATTGATCCGTAGACGTATGGTATTCGAGAATAATGTGATGGGGATTGCATCATCCCGGAACCACTAGTTCAAAATGTACGTGATGGGGATTGTATCATCCCCGGACTTAGGTCCCTGAATTGATCCGTAGACGTGAGGTCTCCGAGAAGTGGGGATTGTATCATCCCCGGACTGCGGTCCCTGAATTGATCCGTAGACGAGAGGTCTCCGAGAAGTGGGGATTGTATCATCCCCGGACTTAGGTCCCTGAATTGATCCGTAGACGTGAGGTCTCCGAGAAGTGGGGATTGTATCATCCCCGGACTTAGGTCCCTGAATTGATCCGTAGACGTATGGTCTCCGAGAAAGTGATTTTTGATGTGGTTACTTGTATCGGTAGGATACTTGTATTGATGATGTGGTTACTTGTATCGGTAGGATACATGTATTGATGATGTGGTTACTTGTATCGGTAGGATACTTGTATTGATGATGTGGTTACTTGTATCGGTAGGATACTTGTATTGATGATGTGGTTACTTGTATCGGTAGGATACTTGTATTGATGATGTGGTTACTTGTATCGGTAGGATACTTGTATTGATGATGTGGCTACTTGTATCGGTAGGATACTCGTATTGTTGATATGGTCACTTGTATTGGCATGAATACTTGTACTGCTGATGATCGTATGATGACGATACTGATGATCATGTGATGACGATGTTGATGATTGTGTGATGACGATGCTGATGATCGTGTGATGACGATGTTGATGATCGTGAGATGACGATGCTGATGATCATGTGATGGCGATGCTGATGATCGTGTGATGGCGATGCTGATGATCGTGTGATGACGATGCTGATGATCGTGTGATGACGATGCTGATGATCGTGTGATGACGATGTTGATGATCGTGAGATGACAATGCTGATGATCGTGTGATGACAATGCTGATGATTGTGTGATGACGATGCTGATGATCGTGAGATGATGATGCTGATGATCATGTATCGTGAGGATCCAGATGATGATATTGTTGTAGCTGTTCAAGTGCTACAGAAGATAAAGACTCAATACTGAAGATGTCGATGTTCCAGTATTGAAGATGTTCCAGTAACTGCTTGAGTTACTAATGATGTTGAGAAAGCTTCCAATGATTTATAGATGTATCATGTATGATGTTGATGACTCCTTGCTCGTGCAGATACTGTTATAATATCCTTCTCGTTAAGGGGGAGTGTTGAAATATTGTAACTTCAAAGAATATTATATTTGTATATTATTTATTCCGGAGATGTTCCATACCTCCGATGTGATTATACTATAAATCCGGAGATGTTTATTCCTCCGATTTGGTTGTGGTAACTAGGGTTATTAGACCCACCATGTGGGGGTCGGCCCAGTCAGTTATAATGGGGTATTTAACCTAATGGTTAAATACGATCCTACATGTACTTGTGTAAAATACATATCAGAGTAGTGTATAAATAGAGGAGGTGTGTTCCTCATTTGACACACACACACTCACTTGAGGATAGCGCACTTGTGGAGGAGAGGTCTGCTATTGTGGAGGAGGAGATCATGTCTCAGGGTTTCATCTTTGTATATTGCTGGTCATCTATATTGAGGAAGCTTTGCTAGGTTTTCTACCCCATGAGGGTTTCCCAGGATAAATCTCTGTCTCTTGTGTTTATGCTGTGCTTGTTGTTTCTTCAGTGATCCTGTATATGCTATTATTGTGAAATGGAATGTAATGCTGCTATTTTCTGTCTTAGCATATTAAATTTTAACACTTGATGGGGTTAGCCCTGTATAATTCATGTGGGTTAAAGGGTTATTAGACCACCCTATTAGGGGTCGTCCTTGTGAGCATTATGTTAAGTGGTTGAGTTGAGGCTGACCTAGTAAAGGTTATTAGGCAAGTCAATTCAAGTATAAATAGAGTGCCGGAGGCACTCTATTTGATCATTAACTTTCCCACTTATACACTCATTGTAGAGTGGAGCACTAATGGTGGAGGAGAAGCTACTGCTAGGATATTATATCTTATGCTTGGGTTTTGTATCATTTCTATATCTATCTCTGAGGAAGTTATTGGGGTTTTTCACCTTTATGGTTTTCCCCAAGGAAAATCTGTGTGTCTATTGTCTCATGTGATTTCTTGTTGTGATTAATATGCTTGATATGCTATACATGTTATTCTCTCAGTAAATATCCTAGAGTATGTTGAATTAATGCTAAAAAATTAACAATTTGTTCCATCAAGTTGAGTAATTTGTTACTCTGATGGAACATACTTTGCGTTCAACCTTCGGCAATCAGACAAATGCATTACATTAGTAGATGCTCCAGAATCGACCATATAGTTATGGATGTTTCTGTTAAAGATTTCAAAGGTAAGGAGAAATGGAGGAGTTGTAGATTTTGAGTTCTTTCCTATTAGTGAGGATTTGTCAGCTCATGATTTACCTTTGTCATTAAATACCGAATCACTATTTAAATTATTAGCAGCTACATTTTTTTGAACACTAGGGGCTATTGAACTCATGGCAAGAGTTATGATGGGACCATTAGGCATGGGATAGATTTGAAGTAAATCGTACATGCTAATGTTTACACGCAACTTTTTCAGATCCTCAATTATGTCATACTGCAGATATAACTTTGGAGAGTTCTGGACAGATTGAGTATTCTTTACGGGTTGAGTTTGTTTAATAGGCTGATAATTATTGCTATCCTTACTTGGAGTAGAACTTGATGATGCTCCAGGAGTATTTGTAGATGTTCTATTCTGTGTGTTATAGGCATGCTGCCCTAAAGGAGGATTTCTACTTTCATAATCTTTTACTAGAATATCCCAAAAATGACCATTTAATTGTTGGGGCTCTTGAAACTCTTCCTCATTTTTAGATTGTTCTTCCTCTTCATGATCTACAGTCTCCTGATTTGAAGATGTTTCAGACAAAGACAGGACTACTCGAATAGTGTTAAAATATCATCATTGACTGCTACATCAGGAAGAGAGCTTGTTTTATTATTAGTAGTAGGATTTTGTCTGAATTGGTTCCTAAAATAACCTCTAGAAGAAGAAGCTTCTGAATTGGTTTTCTTCAACCCTACTCCTTCATTGGTCAATGCTCGAATAAAATTTTGTAGTTGTTCAACGTCGAATGCCATGTCTTTATCTAAGCTGGGTCTTTCAACTTTCTTATGAGGGAAGGTATCAATTTTTCCGCTTCTTTTAGGTTCATAAGACATGGAGTCTTTCGCAACTTTAATGGCCTCTTCAAAAGTTTCGACAAGTGTTGTATTTCCAACTCATTTAACAAACATCCCTAGGTATTTTGGTAAAGCCGAGGCATAGCTTTCTATAATGATATCCTCGGGTGGTTGAGAATCAACAAGAATTTTGTTCTTTAAAGTCAAGAATCTCTGATTAAAGTCTTTTATTCTTTCTTTAGTTTCCATTTTGATTTGCGACAATTCAAGAGCTAAAGCGGCAGGTGTTTTATCTTCCCCAAACTTGTCTAGGAAGGCTTTGTTGAAATCGGCCCAGTTAGTACTTGAACCTTGAACTAAAGAGAAGTACCAAGTTGATTCTCTCCCTTCAAAGGTTAAAGGAAACAGATGACAAAATACATCCTCATGCTGAACATTCATGGTCTGGACAACTAAAATGAATTTATCTACATGTACCTCAGCTGGCTCTTTATTATCCGGATTAAAGTTCCGAATAAGTTTGTTTGGATGTTTTGGCAATGGATGCTGCACGCCAAGTACAACTACAACAGTTTTTCTTAGCCATGGAAGTGGTGGATTAGGTGGATTAGGAGAATTACCTCCTCATCCTCCAGGTATGTTTCTAGCCATAGGATCTTCTTCAAAATCTGAAGAACTCTCTTGATTAAAAGGTCTGGGAGTATCAGGTGGATAATCCAGAGGTGAAGGTGGTTCACCAAATCCTCCTAGATTTATAAAACCACGTAAAATATGTGTTCTAGCAGTCCCTCTAGATCAACCTCTAGTCTGATGTCTTGGAGAATGAGTTTGCACAATATCAGTTTTTTATAATTCTTGTTCTATTGGAGTTAACTGGGTATTGTGCTGATGTCTTCAGGGCAATTTGTAATCTAGAGGTGCCAGACCAGTTTGATGAGCATAAGCTCTCGTAAGTATTTTGCGTGATTCTTCTAAAACTCGAATGTTCTGTTCAGGAGTGTAAGGAGATGTGTTATGATCTCGTTCGAGAATGTTCCTTAAAGTTTCACTAAAAGCAGAACTACTGAATTGATCTTGTGAATTTATTACTAAACCATAAGAGGTGATGTTCTATGAATCAATCTGTAATGGAGGTTGTTGACTGGTTGAAGGTTTATCTTTAGTTCTATCATCCATTAATCATTTGCAGGCCCTCCTTCTAGCGCCATTTGTTGGCCTGATTTCTGACCTAGGCCAACTAAGGAGATTATGCCCACACAAGTCGCTCAATGCAACTTCCGGTGTGTTTGGAATAGCAAAATCTTGCAGGTTGTGGTCCTACTACGAACTGAATTTTATATTTTCTTAAGGAGAATATGGTTAGAAAAACTCAGCAAAATATTTTGTATGTTATCCTAAAGTTAAACTAATTCCTGATGTTAATTTCTAGGTTTAAAATAGCCTAGTTTTGCTTTCCTAGTGAAAGTCTCTCTTTGGGTTTTTTTTTTTCAATTTTTGACTAAGAAACTGTTTTAAATATTAAATGAACTCATATAATTAAAACCTATCTAACAGCTGTTAAAACTAAGCCTGAAACTTTAAGCTAAACTAACTTGAAATTAAAATTAAATTAACTATCATATCTCAGCTGAGAGCAAGCTTATTAAATTAAATTAACTACCTGTTGATGATATATAAATCTGAAAAAGAAATAACTTCAAGTGAGCAAGACAACTTTACCGACTTGAAATTATAACACATTTATGATTTTGTAATATTTTATGAAAGAAGAATAATGAAACAAAAATGACTTCACTATTCTACAATCACAACTCTCAAAAGATAATTAAAGTTTAGCATTTCGATATTTGAACAATAATGATAATTAACCAACTATGTTTTCAAATATTTGTCAAAATACAAATATTTTAATTAATTAGGTAATGAATAATAATATCACTATCATTTATTTATCAAGCAAACCTTAACTAAATAAAAGATATGATATTTAATATCAAACACAAAAACGAGTGATTAGAGCAAGTCTTTATAGATTATACATAAGTCACAGCAAATCATGATCATATATATATAAAATTGAAGAAATACCAATACCAAATATACATATATATAAGTTTCAAAATCTATCACAAATGATACCAGTTTTGAAACTGTACTTCGAAGACATCCAAGAGAAAAAACAATTTCTTCAGAATGTCCACCAGTTGAAACATCAAAATTTAAGTATAAGTTTTCTTCTCCAAAATCCATCCCCTTTACAACAGGTCTTCATGGTTTTTATAGCAAAAGCTAATAACTCATCCGAGTTTTCTATGCAACAACTTATTCTAAAAATAAACATTTGATTCCTGATAGTTGTTACATAATAAAGACAAAAATCCTTATCATCATTCTGTTGCATACGAACTCTGCAAAGGAAGGAACCTGGTAGACGTAACCATCCTCTGAAACGATAGTTGTAATTGTCTATTATAAAATCGCTTCATCAGACTGAGAGGTGTTAATAAATAGTGCAAGTTATTCGGCAAAATCGATGATTTACAACCAGAATGCAAGAAACAGGGTACCTGCGATATTAAAAGAAAAACCATCAGCATAATAATCGTGGATAAGTAAATTTAAACCAATCTTAATAATCACACTCCTGTAGAATCTCTAATTCTATAGGGGTGTCTATAAAAACTCTTATAAGTAGAGATGAAAACTAGAAACGGAAGAGTTAATAAACCAATTTTACCTGTATAGGAAAAATTACAAAAAAATTGTTTACAAGGATTAATTTGCATGAGCCATCCTTCTGGCCTCAGATAATCTGGCATTAAGCTTCAAAATATTCTCTTCACGATACTTATCACACTTCATTAGTTCATCATTAGATGTGATAAGCAACTTGTTCATCGATTTATAATTGTTTTTCTTTGTTTTCATTTGTTGCCACTTATCTACCCACATTAAAAACTCATTTTCCTTTTGATGTAACTCGGATTTCAAGCGGTTGCAAGATTCTTTTGCTTCTTCTAGTTCATTTTATAACTGTTCACTTCTATGTTCCAAAGGGATATACTCTTGCAGATTATCATCCTATAAAAATTCATGACTCATTGATGGCTCACCTTGAAAATCCTGCTCGAATTGTTTTAGACAAGCTATTTCTTCAACCAAAACCCTCTCAGGGGACAAAAGGGAATTACCCTGATTATTTTTTTGTTTGTTTTCATCGTGATTCAATGGAATGTCTTCAAGCTCACTTTCGACTTCAACAAGAACAGGTTTACTGTTTTGTTCTTTATCATTTAACACAGAAAAATTTGTCATACTCCTAGTAAATCTTTGACTTTCTCCCTTAGATTTATCTACAGCTAGTTCAGCGCTTCCACAAGCAAAACTAGGGTTTTTTTCCTTCATTTTATTTTTCATTTTTTCTATGGTTGTATCCGGTGGTGAATCAACAAATGCCAGATGATCAAACTCAGCCTGAGAAGGGATTTCATCCTTATCTTTTGCTATGCTATTTTCTTTTGATTGTTTTCAAAGATTAGATATGTTTACTTCTTCCATTTTGGTTTCTACGCATAACTCATAAATTCCTTCACGTTTTGCTACAAGGAAATCATCTTGAACAAACCTTCTCCTCTTGGATCGAGTCTTGGGTAAACTAGTGGGCCAAAATTGATTTAACCCAAACTCATTTTGTTATAGGAATTCATCTGAGGTTCGATTCATAGTGGATAAATGATATCGAATGAGAATTTTAATTAAGCCATAATGAAAAAGACTATGGTCTGCGTTGGCTTGGTTTTTCAACCAAGCTTAGTGCTATGGGCACCTGCTAACTAGTAGCAGTAGTCTCAATATTAAACAAAAACAATAAACTAAATCTAAACTAAACTAAACTAGCATGTGCACTTTTTGAATTAAAAAACAAGAACAAGAAATATAGAAAATAAATTTGTATTGAAAATGGGGGCAAGCAAGTGCTTGCAATAGCAATACCTCCAAGTGATGAAGATAGTTGAGAAGCTCCAAGGATGAGCAGCTCCAAACTCCAAAGGGTCCTTTCTCCAAGGTTGCTACAATGGCCAAAAGCTCGAGGGAGATTTTGGCAGCATGAGGATAGGAACATGGATGGATGTGAAATGAGGAGCCCCTACCACCTTTTTATAGGTTTTGGTGGTGGGGAATACCATTTGTGGTTTTGTGGAAACCAATGGTATTGACCAACATGGTTTAGGTACTTTTCCCTCCTTTTTTCTTTTTTTGAATAAAATTAATATTTTTATTCCCTTTTTAATATTTTTGGGAATTTTGGACCCTTTTTGAGGGTTTTTTATGTTTTTTTAGGAAAAATAATCTTTTTGAGTGGGAAAAGGGGTGTACTAAGGTATTTTGGTGACCTTTTGTTGGCTTCAGAGGCTCAGATGGTGGAAAAGTGGACAAATGGGTCATGTGAATAAGGAAATGAGCTAGTGAGCACTTTTTAGGTGTTAACAGATTGCCCCCTGATGTGTGAGGGCAGGAGCTCATCGTATGGCCGATAGACATCATAGTTCTTTTGTCTTTTTCTGGGGTTTGGGTAGGAGAAGAGACCGTTTGGAGATTGTATCCACGCACCTTGGAAGCTGTAAAAACAAAAAATATTACATGGCCTCAATATGAATGAGGAATAATCTCTGATAATGGATGAGGCGGGCATACCCATGCTCGTATCAAGACACATACATAACAATTAGTCCCAAGAAGGGGGATCTAATACATAAAAAATATACTGGTACATCATAATGGTCCAGAGGGGACATTATTGGGGATGTACTCATGATCATGACATGACTGATCTCAATAACTGATACACTGGAATAACTGATGAACTGCTGAAACTGAAGGTGTCCAACATCTGTAGGGACGTAATGACTGTGATCCATATCTGGGAAGTATATGTAACTGTATACTCGAGGGAGTATAAAACTGGGGTACATCTGAATACTGTCTCCATGTGCAACCCGGATATCTATAGGAAAAGTATAACTGGTTGTATCCATAGGTAGACTCTCAAATGTGGAGGAGTCAGATGGTATCCGGGGTCTTCGACTAATAACTGAACGAACCAATGCCCTGTGCCAGTCTCAACGATGCGATCAAGGTGTTGAAGTCGAGCATGTGAGAAACAACCATTTGGAGAAGCACTGAGGATTCTTCTTAAAATGATTCGTAGGCACTCATCATAAATGGTGATGAGTCCAAAACACAGGGACCTCTAGGTCTATCCTCTGGAATAAATTTGGTTGTCGTCGACAGAGGGAGACCAGCAACTAACAAGGCAATGATGTTTCCTTGACAGGAGCACGAGGTGTAGAACTGAAGTGTGGTAGTACTGATGGTAGGACTAACATACTTGGGGGATGGGAAGTAAGTGGGGTCATATATGGGAAGACTCAAACTTCCTTTGTTCAGAGCATGATGACATGGTTGACCTGGCAGCATAGGGAACTGACTTGTAGGTGTGGGTGTCATTGCTTTTAAGGACTGAAGGGTATGTATTGACTTGGGGGGGGGGGGTCAAGCTGATGGGTGCTGTCGAGGGATTCTCATGGTGACATACTGCAGAATACTCTGAACAAAAGAAAACCAAAATGGGGAAGCTACCATATGAGTAGACGTGATCTGTTGTGGCACCGAGAAGCACCATTGGGTCCTTCTTCGTAGTTTTAATGAGCTCTAAGAAGGGATAAAAGTGTGCTTTGAAATGGTACTATCCTGTGGATTTTGTGAGCCCAGGACTGTTTGTGCTCATTGGTGCTTTCATTTTTAAGGAGTCTGAAAACGATAAGAAGACTCTATAGTGGTTATGATTACTGTCCTGTTGGTTTTACGAGCCCAGGATGGTGATTGCTCGTGGTCGCTTTCATGTTTAGAGAGTCTGAAAGCGATAAGTGGACTCCATTGGTGTTCTTTTTCGTAAGTTAGTCTCCAAGGCCCGAAAAAACATAAAATGATGCAAATGGAGAACTCTTCTAGCCAATGTGACTAGAGTATTCCTTTTTCGTAATTAGTCTACAAGGTCCGGAAAAGGGGTAAACTTATACCAGGTAGACGCCCTTTCAGATACTTTTAGCGAGCATGCAAGGAAGCAAGGTTGCTCGGCGATCTTTTCATTGTTTTAGGAGTCAGAAAAGAGCTTAACAGAAACTCCCTAAGTGCCTTTTTCGTAAAAAGGAATTGCTCGACCCGAAAAAGGGCTAAAACTATACCGAACAAAAAGGGATTGATGGGAGGTAGAAAAGGTCTCAAGCGTAATCATGTGTTCAGGATACTGGATCTGGTGACATAAAGATAGTCAGCAAGGGGCAACGACCATTGTGGCATGCAAACCGAGGTGATGGGTGACATTTTAAAAAATGCCCAAGAAATTTGGAGGTGAGAGCGAGAAATGATCTCAAGCATCATCACGAGCACGAAAAATTGAATCCGACAATATAAGGTATGTCAAAAATGGACGACGGCCGATGTGGCATGCATACTGAGGTGACAAGGGGGCATGGAAAAATGCCCAAAAAATCTGGGCGTGAGAGCAAGAAATGATCTCAAGCATCATCACTGTAAGTTTTAAACCTTAACAGTGAAGTACAAACTTATATTATTCTTAAGCATTAACAGAAAAACACACAATGGCACACACATTACACAGAGATTTTCACCTGGAAACCCTTAACCGGGAAAAAACCAGCAAAACTTAGAGCCGCATAGCTCCTTTCTCATTATATGTTTATTTTACATGTACAATACAATAAATGGTATTCTGCAGCATCTAAAACCCTAATTCGTTTACCCGAATTAGGTTACAACCCTAATTCCTTTTACCGGAATTAGATAGAGTACAATGGGTCAAAAATCGCGAAAAAACAAAAAGCAACCCAAAAACTTTTGCGCTCCGCGCGGACTCCGGGGGCCTAACGGCCCCCTCCGTGTCGTTTCGGAACCTAACGGTCCGAAACGAAGGGGGTGGGCCCTGTCGGGCTACCCCCCCCTCTAAACCCCCCCCTCCGGACGCGCCCGGCGTAGGCGAATCACTAGTGCCGTAGGGATCGTGTTGTACACGCAGTGACCATGTGAAGAGATATAACATACCCAACATTCTCCCACTTGTTGTTCTCTTCACATACAGGAGAAATTTATGACTTCAACAATTCAGGGCAACAATGCCCATGTTCTCTTTACACCAAGAGAACTTCTGAGTACTCACAGACTTTGTCAAAGAGTCTGCAACATTTACCAAAGTGTCAACCTTCTCCAGCAACACTTTGTTTTGTTCAACCATGTCTCTGACGAAATGGTACTGCACATCAATGTGCTTTGTCCTTGAGTGATAAGCAGGGTTCTTTGCTAGAAATATTGCACTTGAGCTATCACAGCCAATCTTTACTGCATTCTGAACAAAACCAATACCTGAACACAATCTTTGCAACCATACAGCTTCCTTACTTGCATGGGTAGCTGCCATGTATTCAGCTTCTGTAGTTGAGAGTGCAACTACAGCTTGTCTTCTACTCATCCAACTGATTGCTCCTCCAAATAGATTAAAAACGTAGCCACTTGTAGATCTTCTGTGATCAAGATCTCCAGCCCAGTCAGCATCAGCAAATCCTTGTATATTTATCTCTCTGTTTAGACCGGGTCTTCCTTGGTAGCAGATTGCAGAATCTATAGTGCCACGCAAATACCTGAAGACCCTTTTTACTGCAGTCCAATGTTCCTTTCCTGGTTTTGACATGTATCTACTCAAAAATCCCACTGCATGGGCTATATCTGGTCTAGTACAGACCATGGCATACATCAGACTGCCAACTGCACTAGCATAGGGAACATGAGACATGTCCTCTACCTCTTCTTGTGTCGTGGGACACTGTTCTGCAGATAACCTTACACCTACAGGAATGGGCACCTTCACTGGTTTGCTTTCCTGCATATTAAATCTCTTCAATATCGTTTCAACATATTTCCTCTGATTTAACCAGAGTTTCCTGTTTTCACGATCTCTTTTTATTTCCATGCCCAAGATGAAATTTGCAGCACCAAGATCTTTCATGTCAAATTCAGATGACAGCTGATTCTTGACATCCTTGATGATTTCTTTGTTGTTTCCAATTAGCAACATATCATCAACATACAATATTACATAAATAAAATGATCACCAAATAGCTTAAAATAAACACAGTGATCAGCTTTGCTTCTTGAGAAACCAAGTCCCAATATATAAGTATCAAATTTTTGATACCACATTCTGGGAGATTGTTTCAAACCGTAGAGAGACTTTTTCAGCTTACAGACAAGCTCCTTTCTTCCTTTCACCACAAACCGTTCTGGTTGCTTCATATAGATCTCTTCATTAAGATTTCCATGTAGGAAAGCCGTCTTTACATCCATATGTTCTACTTCAAGATCAAAAGCAGCAGAAATAGATAAAAGAAATCTAATAGAAGTCAATTTTGCAACAGGTGAAAAAATCTCACCAAAATCGATGCCCTCAATTTGGGAGTAACCTTTCGCAACTAGTCGAGCCTTGTACTTCTCCACTTTACCTGCTGCATTTAACTTCTTCTTGAATACCCATTTGCTTCCAATAGGCTTTCTTCCTTCTGGCAACTCAACCAGATCCCATGCCTCATTTTTGTCCAAGGCATCCATTTCTTCTATCATGGCCTTCTTCCATAGTTTACTATCTTCTGAATCCATTGCCTCTTTAGCAGTTCTAGGATCATCATCAGTAATAGATAACACAAAATTAGAACGAAAATCAGGGGGACTGTACCTTTCAACTTGCCTTCTTTCTCAGTCAGATCTCCTCAATACCGGAGTCTGTGGATCCGCCTCTTCATCTGATTCAGACGATTCTGCCTCCTCATCTGATTCAGACGAATCTGGTTCCTCAAAAGAGTCACCTCTTTCATCCTTGATATCAAAGTGTAGCTTCTCTGGATCCTTTTCCTTTGGTACATCCTCAATCTTGGGAGTGCTTTCAACTTCTCTGAAGATCACATCTCGACTGTAAACTGTTTGCCTTTTTACTGGGTTCCACAGCTTGTAACCTTTCACTCCATCCTTGTAACCAATGAAGATACATTTTTCCGCTTTATTATCCAACTTGCTCCTTTTCTCCTTTGGAACATGTACAAAAGCATCACACCCAAACACTCTGAGATGAGAGAGAGAGGGTTTCTTACCAGTCCAAACCTCATGAGGTGTCTTGTCAACCAACGCTGATGTGGGTGTCCTATTCACTAGGTAACACGCAGTGTCAACAGCTTCTGCCCAGAATTGTTGTGCTAGCCCTGCACCACTGAGCATACTCCTTGCCTTTTCCATCAATGTCCTGTTCATCCTTTCCACAACCCCATTCTGTTGAGGTGTGTATGGAGTAGTCTTTTGCCTTGCTATTCCACATGTTTTACAGAACTTCTCAAATTCACTTTCACAGAATTCTCCACCGTTATCTGTTCTGAGTACTTTTATTTTCTTCTCAGTTTGATTCTCTACAAGAGCCTTAAATTCTTTGAATTTATTAAAAACCTCAGATTTCTTACGCAGGAAATAAATCCAAGTTTTTCTTGAGAAATCATCTATGAATGAAACATAATACACAGATTTACCTAGTGATGGAACAGGCACAGGTCCAAAAACATCACTGTGTATTAATTCTAAGATTCCTTTAGCTCTTACAACACCAGATGAGAATCGTACCCGATTATGTTTACCATATAAGCAATGTTCACAGAAATCGAAATCTAATGTGAAATCAGACATGCCTTCAGCCATACTTTTACCTTGTAATAGTCGAAGACCCTTTTCTCCAATATGTCCCAGCCTTCGATGCCATAGCGATGTCTTCTCACTAGAGACAGTAAGGACTCTGTCTCCTTCATTTTTACCTTCAGAAACAATAGTGCTGTTACATCCATTTTTGAAGGTGCTTCCCAACAACTTGTATAGAGTTCCAATCCGAAATCCCCTCATCAGCACCAATGACTCTCGAACCATCTTGCATGTGTTCTTTTCAAATAATGTTTTCACACCTGCATCATCCATTTTACTTACAGATATAAGGTTTCTAGCCAACTTTGGAATGTGCAGAACCCCGGGAAGAGTTTTAACCCTTCCATCTTTGAGCAGTAGCTTGACCTTTCCTCGACCTATGATTTTCGCTACCGAGTTGTCTCCCAGAAATACATCTCCTCCATCATACTTTTCGTATTCAGAAAACCACTCCCTGTGAGGAGTCATATGATAAGATGCACCTGAGTCAATCAACCACGAATCATGCTCTGCATGTGTACTTGAAGATGCCAGATACACATCTCCTCCTTCCTCTGTAGATTCTTTCCCATCCGCGGATGGAGCGTCATTAGGTCCTCTACTTTTATCAGTAATTTTCGATTTACAATCCTTCTTGTAATGCCCAGCTTTTCCGCACTTCCAGCATTTTCTTACAGAAGGTCCTGGAGATTTAGATCTCCCTCTAGATTTAGATCAACCACCTGAAGACTTATTTTTAGATCTGTCTCCAGGGCGACCTCTTACAAATAAGGCATCCTTGGCTGAACTATCTATGGATCTCCGCCTCATTTCCTCCGATAGTAGGGATGCAACCACATCATCGAAGTTTAGCGTGGTTGCATTACTCCCAATAGCTATGACTAGATTATCCCATGAATCTGGCAAAGAGCACAACAGACTAATACACTTTTCATCATCATCAAGTGTAATACCAACAGATGTCAACTGACTTACCAGAGTATTGAAGGCGTTTAGATGCTCTGATACAGAGTCTCCATCAGTCATCCTCAGAAGGTACAATTTCTTTCACAGAAATAACTTATTTACCAGGGACTTTGACTGATACAGACTTCCCAGTTTATCCCATAGCTTCTTTGCAGTGTCTTCTCCAGATACGTTCACCAATACCGAATCTGCAAGGCAAAGACGAATGGTGCTCCTTGCTTTTCTTTCCAGCTTTTCCCATTCTTCTTTTACCGCACCAGAGGGCATGGTTCCTGGATCTACTGCGATCCATTGTTCTCTATCTACCTGTTGATCTTTCTTTTCCTCTTTTAGCAGACCCGGGCTGACGGTAATCTTTTAGACCAACAGAACCCTTAGCTCACTGGCCCTTTCGGCAACAGGTCGCAGAAGCAACCTGAAGTCTCACCCGAAGTGATTCTAATGGGAGGCAGAAGACTCAAGTGTCCTCAACCAAGTTCCGAGGCATCCAGGGTGCTTAAACCGACCTTAACCCCTTCCTCTGGAGCTGACTATCTCATTCCATTACTCCGGCTACGCCTCCGTCTTATTGCATTACGCAGGGAATGCGATAAGTCTTCCCCTATGTGAAACCGTCTAGCGATACCTAAGATATCGTAGGCGCGATATCTTCCCCTTCTAGTTCCTGCGGTAAGTGAATCTTGACCGCTTCCTGGATTAATAAGTGGTCTCCGCTATCCTTATCCTGGTACTGCAGTTAGCTACAAAATTCAGTCTCCAAGCCTAACCCTCGCTAATGAACTTGACCCTTGATTTATCGCAACAACGTAACTCAGTAGAATATCACTTTGAGCAGTGTCTAAGTAGACCATTCATGACTTACATTTAGTTCCTACTCGCACATCATCCTCTGTTAACAACTATCTAGTTGTTATGCGGGTAGCTATGATTATCGCAATTATTATACATCATTCAGAAGTTAAGCTGACGACCATGTACATTACTTATAACAGACTGAAGCATTCATATATAACACAGACAAGTGAATGAGAGCAGTAGCTACACAAATACAATAGTGCTACTTAAATAAGCACGCTGTTACTCCCAGGGCGAGAACTGCGCCCAGGGGAACTGCGGTTCTTGTTTACAACTCTGAAGGATAAACACAACTCCGTTCCACTCTTTACAACAAGGGTCTTCTGGGAAATTCCACCTCAGTGGGAGCCCTTCTCTATAGACCTCTTTCTCTTCCTGCCTTTTACAATGCACTCTCTTTCTCTCACAATCCCTGCGGATTGCACTATCTCTCAACAGGTTAGCCCTATGTTTTCTCAGGGATGTCCAGACTCTGCAACAATAGACTTGGCTAGCCTCTACCTGATGTCTCTATCACTATGTGGCCAACCCCTTATCATATAAAAAGACTACTATATATAGATGGCCCGAAGGTCTCATCGCAGTTACAAAACTGTGGGCCTTATCCCAACAGTGACTCAACCCTAACCACTTACAGTCAACTGGCTGTACTTCCATGGCCGCCTTCTGTCTCGTCGCCGCTTCCTGCAGTCCTTAGTCTTTAATGCATCGGCCTGTCGCTTCTTCTTAGTTCAAGCAACGCTGACTGTAGTCCTTCTTCTTTAATGAGGGTAGCTGAACCCTCTCTTCATCTCCGGCGCCTTTATTGCGGTGGTTGAGCTCTCCCTTCGGCCTCTTCTTTGTACCACATGCTTGACTTTTCTGTACCTATCGCCGTGATTCCCGCCGGGATTTGCGCTACGGCGATATCTTTGTCTTACCGCCAAAATTGGTACTTTCTCTCCAAAATTAGTTATCCTTCCCAAAATTAGCAGCTTCCTAAATGCTGCGGAAGTTCTCTCCAACAACTCCCCTAACACTTACTTGTGGCTCGTCCCCGAGCCACTTGCAACAACAGCCTGATTCATCTGCCTAAGCTTATCCTTTGCTGCTCGTGAGATTGCTGCGAATTGTGCCTTAAGCGCTTTAATACTTTCATCCATGTGTGTTACTTCTTCCTGCGCTGCGCTGAGCAGCTCAGCGGTTACCAAGGAGTCCTCTGTGCCCTCAATGACTCCTTTACTTGAGGTGAAGCTTTTCACCTTTTGCTCCAGTTCATCAACCAGATGTGCGACTTTGCTTTCGTGCGGGCTAACTTCGTTAGCCAGGTTGATCTGCTGTGCTCTGTATTTCTGCACCTGCTGCTGAATTTGTGTGATTTCTCCTTTCTTTCTTATCTTCGCAAGAGCACTCAAGCCCTTGTACTCTTCTTCAGCTCTTGCTATCGCATCTTCACAGTGCTTAATGTGCTGATCGAGCTCGGCTTTTTGCGGGAGCTCCTCTAGCTCCAGCCATGTTTTTGATGCATCTTCCAGGATAGCCTCTGCTGCTTCCACC
The DNA here is from genome assembly GCA_027924585.1 of Larix kaempferi. NCBI lineage: Eukaryota > Viridiplantae > Streptophyta > Pinopsida > Pinales > Pinaceae > Larix > Larix kaempferi. Next base: position 10,586,779 of record BSBM01000848.1, read on the forward strand.
CGACAGTGCATCTGTGTCTGTACAATTCTGAAAGCTTGCACTCGTGCTTCTTGGATTTCCTCTGGAGTAGGTGGCTTATTTGCTTCAAGTGCAGCAATCCTTGCTTCGTATTCTTCCTCCATCTTTTTCTTCTCTTCATCTAGAGCCTTTGCTCTTTCCGCTATTTTTTTGATCTTCTGAGTTATTTCTAACTCAGGCCTGATATCGCACTGCGGAAGTTCTGCTGCAATATTCTTTAACACAAGGGAGACATCCTGCTCTCGCTAAACATATTGCGTCAACTGGGCACTCTCTGCCTCATGCTGTGCAATGAGCTGCACATTGTCGTTAGACAGCAAAACATTTTGCTCATATGTGACTTGTTCTCTGTGCCTCAGCTCCGTGCCTATCTGCTGGAAAATTTCATACAACTGATCCACAGGTACCTCTGGTAGGTTCACCTCAAGAGGATGAACCATCTGCACTTCCATCGGTACAGGGAACTTAATGCTTCCTGGCGGTATACGAACAATGTTCGTGCGGTCCCTTGAAATGCTTTCTTCTCTGCTCTGTGGAGGGGGCTGCGAACTTTCTGCGACTGTAGTTGGAGCTGGCTGAATCTGCATGGAAGCAGTCTTCTCAGTGATTGCCTTCAACTCTCACAATTTGTTGTCAAGGCTGATGCGCATACGATCCTGCGATGACTGAATCGCAGCGAATTTATCCCGCATCTTCTCCTGTATTCGGCTGGCGATGAGATCATACTCATCTTCTGTCATGATTGGTGCCTGCGGTTCGTCGGAAGTAACCGCCTTTGTTCTCTTCTTCTTTGGTCGCACCGGAGAAGGGCCTTCAATAGCCCTTCTCTTAGAACCTATTGGTTCTTTCTCTTTGTCTTTAGGATCTACCTCCTGAACATCTTCTGGGTCCTCAGCTGGGGGATCAACTGGAACTAGGCCAGAGGATAGATCATCATACATTTGTTTCATGTCCTCATCAAAACAATTCTTAATGGTATCTTCAACCTGCTGGATTTCCATGCGATATGGGCCGGGGGCCCATTTGTTATGTTTCCTGAATCCTTTGGGTCTGATGTAGGTTTTATCCCTGTCGACTTTAAATTCCAGCTTGGACTGATAAAGATCAACGACCGGCGAGTCGACACGCGGAATCGTTGCGACGGATTCAAGCAATAGCATATAATATTCATGGAATATCATTGCGTTATTCTTGTGCTTCTCGGGGTGACTACTCGCCCAAAGATTTGAGTACCTCGACCCTCTGCACGCCCCTGGTGGCAGTTGTGGAAACTGCGAATTGGGCGGCTCTTTCCATCCAATGAAAGCCATAAGGATCAGCAGCCACGAGAAGTGGAAGCTGTGAAGTGGATCCTGCTGCGCCTGCGCACAGTCTTGAAAGAAACTATTTAACAAAAATAAGCTCCAGTTGTAAGGTTTACCTTTTATGACTTCAATCGCGAGGCGGATAACTGAGCCTGTGACCTCCTTCGGCCTCACCTTGAGGAGGAGTTTTCCGGCCAACAGACTAACAGTAAACCGCAAGGCGTCATCCTGTATTGAATTGACATCGTAGGCGCGACCTCCTCTTTGCAGCTTATACTCTGCAACCTGCTTGGTTGAGAGCCTGGTATCCTTTGTGGCGCCATCAATATTTATCTGTGGGTCGAAACCAGTCTTCGACAGACCGGTAATGCGGTGAATGAGGTCAACATTAACATCTATTCGGTTACCCAACCATAAGTAACCACCATGCACGCATGAAAGTAGCGTCCGCACCACAGCATTGACCTCCGGGCCCCGTCCAAAGTGTGGAATCTCCAGGAGATTGAGCAGTCCCGACGGTGCTAAATGGCTTACATGGTCCATGGGGACGAACTCATCGTGCTGTGTCCTTGGGTTCCTCTGAATCGTCATATAACGATCGCGGCGGAATTGTGGGTACAGCGTATAATCTCTCAGATTATAATCAGTAAACTTAACAGCATGCATATTCCCCCACAAGTTACCTTCTTCCTTCACTCGGTTATCCAGCGGTGGGAGTATGAGTTCATATTTAAAGTCTCGTGGAAGAACAATGGCTGGCGCATTCTCTATTCTTGGTGGGAAGTATATGGTAGTGACTGTAACTTCTTCCGGAAGTTCCTGCGCCGGTTCTTCTGAGTCTGTGCTATTCGGAGTCTCGCTACGCTCCATATTAGCTAAGGTTCCTGGTGACTGGCGTGTAGACGGAGAACCAGCAGCAATTTTCTTCCCTTTCTTCGCCACAACCGAAGTCATAGCGCACTCGATTCCACCCCTTTGGAATCTCTGCAACACGTCTTCGAGAGGCTCGTCTGGCGCAAGGGACCTTCCCCTGTGGTACTCTGGACTTCCTATGATTGCTAATCTTAATGCAAATCAGAGTCTGCAACTGTTTCTAGTTTCCCTGCTCAGAACTCTGCTAAGAATACGCTTGGCTCGGCTCAACTGCGCTCAACTCTTTTTGGTGAAAATGACCAAGTAGCCCCGTGCTTTGAATAGAACGTGCATTTATCATAAGGCGGAATTTTAAATGGCAACGGACCAGTGACTGGACCCGTTGGCGGCATTTAATGCATAGACAAGACAGCACCCCGCGCCTATTTATTGCAAACGCCGTTTGAATTTTCGCTGGGAAACTGTGCGCCGGAGTGGTGTCGCATCGGATTTTCCAAATCTAGAAGAATCGTCGTACTGCTGCCAAATCTTATTACAACAGATACTTGTCAGCCGTGCAGTTAATGCTTGTCAGATGGCGAAGTGACTAGCCCTCTGATGAATTCAAAATCTGGTGTCGCATCAATCTGTTTTCTGTCCTCTGCGATAAGATATCGCATCGTCTGGAAATGGAAAGTGCCAAAAACTCGCCTCTTATCAAAATTATCGCAACCACCAGGAAAGCTGGCTGCGAATTCTTACCTAAAGTATTTCCCGGTGTAGACTCCTTAGGGTGCGATGCTTCATTTCAACTACACTGAACATCTGCACCACTAGCTTCCTTTCTGGGCTAGGGCTGGGAGGTGGCATGGCCGTCGCGATACAGCTTAAGCCGACTGCCATTGATCAGGGTAGGAAGAAACTCCCCACTCATAGTACGAAGCTGTATAGCACCTCCATCTGTTATTTGCTGAATTTGATATGGCCCTAACCAATGAGTTTTGAATTTTCCAGGGAACTTTATAAACTTACTGTCATAAAGGAGTACCAAGTCTCCAAGCTGAAAGGTTTTGTTCTTGATATGCCTATCATGCCAAGCTTTTTCTCGTGCTTTCTGCACTTTTTGATGGAACCCTGCGATAAATCTGTCTTCCTCCAGATTGAGCAACTGTGCCAATCTCTCCCCTAAAGTATCAGAATCAGCCATCTCTGTAAGCTGAGCAATCCTTAGACTGGGTAAGATGTATTCCATAGGCATAACAGCCTCTTGTCCATATACCAGGCTGAAAGGTGTGTGCCCTGTTAGTTTCTTACACGTGGTCCTGTAAGCCCATAATACAGCATTAACTCTGAGGTCCCAGTCATCCCTTTGACTGTTACAAATCTTTGTAAGAGCATGTTCTAATATCTTATTGAAAGCCTCCACCGTACCATTAGCTTGAGGGTGGTAAGGTGTACTCTTATGGTGCTGTATTTCAAATTCCTCTGTCAAGGCTTCTATGGTGCTATTCAAAAAGTGTGTGCCTTGATCACTCATCAAAGTCACTGGGCATCCAAATCTAGTGATGATGTTTTCAAAAATAAATTGTGCTGCTGTAGCAGCATCACAATTCCTGACTGCTTTCACCTCAGCCCACCTGGTGAGGTATTCTGTTGCTGTAATAATATATCTCGCACCAGTTCGTTTTCCTGGGGGGTTAATAGGACCCACGAAGTCTATGGCCCACTTATCGAATGCGCGTAGCGTTATCTGTGGTCGCAACGGCATTTCATCTCTTCTGGAGGGCTTTCCTGTCCTTTGGCAGATATCGCATGATCTGCAAAACTCTTTACTGTCTTTATGTAATGTAGGCCACCATAGTCCGACTGCTAGGATCTTCTGAGCGGTAGGCTTCCCTGCGAAATGGCCTCCTGCGATGCCCGAATGTGCTTCCTTAAGAATGGTCTGTTTCTCGTGGGGCATAACGCATCTGCGCAAGATTTCATCTGGTCCTAACTTATAGAGGTGTCCTGCAATCAGGGTGAAGTCTGCTGCTTTCACCACTAATTGTTTCTTTTGTTGCTTGGTAAACTCAGGTGGTGCCCACCCTGTAGTAAGGAATTGAATTATGTCTCCATAATATTCATCTGCGACCTGAATGGAGAACAATTGCGCATCAGGAAAGTTGTCCTCTAAATTACTTGGTTCTTCACCTGAGTCTAGCCTTGACAGGTGATCAGGTCCTGCATTTAGTCTTCCCGTCTTAACAATGATTTCGAAATCATATTCCTGGAACAACAATAGCCATCTGCATATTCTTCCCCCTAACACTGGCTTATTGACCAAGTACTTTAATGCAGAATGGTCGGTGAACATCTTGAACGGGGCACCCAACAGATAGTGCCGAAATTTCTGTAAAGCATACACCATTGCTAACCCTTCTCTCTCTGTGGTGGTGTAATTCTTCTGAGCTGTCGATAGTCTCCTGCTCGAATATGCGATAGGGTGGTCAATACCCCCTTCGCCTGGTTGCGTGAGAATAATGCCCAGTGCGATGCCAGATGCATCCACATGAACATGAAAAGGCTTGTTCCAATCTGGAAAGACCAGAATAGGTGCTGTAACCATTTTTTCTTTTAGAGCGTCAAGACTCGTCTGACATTCCTCATTCCACTGGAATTTGATATCCTTCTTCAATAATTTCTCCATTGGTGCGGTAATCTTGGCATAACCTTTGATAAACTTTCTGTAATACCCGGTATGACCAAGTGTAGTTCTCAGCTGCTTTACTGAGTTAGGTGCTGGTAAATTGACAATGATGGCGATCTTCGCGGGATCTACCATCAAGCCTTGTCTGCACACAATGTGACCCAACAACGTACCAAAAGGCGCACAAAATATACATTTTTTTAAGTTAAGGGAAATCTGGTGCTGTCTACATTTTTCAAACATTAATCGCAGGTTTCCTATGTGCTTCTTGACTAGTCCAAATACAGTCCAATCATCAAAATAAACTTCTAAAAATTGATGGATGTATTCCTTAAAGACAGCAACAACTACTCTAGAAAAAATTGCTGGGGCGTTCTTAAGACCAAAGGGCATTACCGTATACTGAAAGGAGCCCCATTCTGTCGCAAATGTGGTCTTGTGCCTGTCGTCTGGATGGATTCTTATCTGGTGATAGCCTGAAAAGCCATCAGTAAATGAATAGATTTCTTGTCCTCCAACATTGTCTAAGACTTCATCAGTGAATGGTGTCGGAAACGGGTCATGCAGCGATGCATCATTCAGTTTGCGCAAGTCGACACAGATCCTGATGTCTCCTTTTGTTTTCTTTTCTTGTACTACCATGGGACTAACCCACTCACTTTCTTCAACAGGTTCAATGATGCCTGCTGCTAGCATCTTATCTATTTCATCTTTTGCTTTTGCTTTATACCGCGGGTTCAACCTGTATGGACGTTGCTTAACTGGCCTAGCATCCTTCTTAAGCGGTATTCTCGTGACTCCTAAGTCACCCACTATTCCCTTCATTTCTGTAAAGTTGGTAGGAAATAGGTCCTGATACTCGTGTAATAGGTCTGTGATTTGGCCAATTGTCTCATCATCCCAATAATCTCCAATAGAGGCAAACTTAGGGTCTGTTTCTGTGCCAATATTGCTCTTCCTAATCTTGATTGGTTCTGTTACAGCTGGAATTTCTAAGTGCGGGCCTTCAACTTCACGTGTACCTTCTGTTTCTGCGATATTGATACTGCGAGGATCTTCATCCTCATCGCTTGAGTCTTGTGCACAGTTGTAACATTCTAGTGCATGTTCCATCTGAATAGCCCACTCGGGTTGCGAATCCGCTGGTAATGGGCAATCCTCAAATATTTTAGTCTTTATGATCTTCAAGGCCCGATCAATGCTTGGATGCTCAGATTCAAAACTGAACGTGACCAAAAAGTTTTCAATCATACTAGGCCATGAGATAGTTCCTTTTCTTAGCTCTGTTTCTGTATACCAGTTCCGTGGAACTGTATCCAGTGTGTGGATAAACAAATGAACCCATTCTTCTGCTGGAATTTCTAACCAACTCTGTTCACAGTTCATAATGTGTGCTCTGGGATCACTCTCCCCTGTGTATTTCCGCTGTGTACAGTCTCTTTCTTTAGAGAATCTAATGCGCATCAATCTCTTACAATCATACCATGATGCGATATGTTCCTTGTGTGTGTACCACCATCTTGCAGGTGTGGCTCGAACTGCAAGGTCAAAAACCTCCATCCTCTGCTCTTGAGGAACCTCTTGTTCAAACTGCTGCAAAAAATCATTGACGTCTGCTAATCCATCAAAAGTTGGAATATACCTGTTTTCAGTCCCAATCCATCGCAGTGATTTAGTCATGAATGCGCATCTGCGAATAGAGACTTCATGGAGTCTATTTTGCCAATTCTCTAAGCCAACATCTGAATCTGATGTGCAGGAGCTATCACATCTCCAGCTGATATGTCCATCATCTGTAGGGTCAATGTAATATGTCTGATTAGAAGTCATTTGGTACAAATTTTCCATGTTATGCACCTCCTCTTCTGCTTTGATTGGCTCAATGTAGCGAGGACCCTGTAAAGGGTCTAATGGTGCGATAACCCGGGCTTGAGCATCTTCAAATGTCATCTGCCTTTTCTTTAAGTTGATAACAGCCTTGTTATCAAAAGCCCAATCAATACCTAATAGAGCTGGATAGGGTTTGGTGTCACCAATAATTTCTATGATCTCAAAATCGGCATATGTGTGAACTCCGTCGATGTCCACTGGGACATGCGATAAGCGACCCATCGGTGATATTCTCTGCTGATTAGCTAGTCTAAGATGGATAGGGGATCTGCTTAGTTTTGGACTTCCCATTTGTTCCCATGTCTGCTTAGTCAAGACATTTACCTCTGATCCTAAGTCTAGGATAACCTCATCCATTTCAAATAGTCCGATCTGCGCTGTGAGCCTCATCTCTCTTCCTGTCCTTGTATGGCCCATTATATGGTGAATGGTGCGCTGTGTATTGCTCACAGAAGGGCTCTGTTGACATTGGTCAATAACTTTCTGAAGTTCCTCTACAGCTTTCCCATTTCTTAGAAGTTTCAAACAACTCTGCAAGAAGGACTGTACACTCCCGGTCAATTCCTCTTCGTCGCATCTGCCAGATGTGCTAGCCTGTGGTATCTGCGCAGTACTAACATCCTGCGGTGGTTTCCGTGGTATACCCTGAGATGGTAATAATAGTGATCTGGGCGGTGTCTGTTCAGCAAAGGAAGTCTTAGTTTGTTGAAATGCCTCCTTATTCTTCTGTAGATCAAGTGGGATAGGTTTTCCTGGAGCTTTGCGCACCCACTGCGTTCCTGTCATTTTTTCCACGTCCTGCGATATGTTGCTTGTGGAGAGACCACTGCGAGTTACAATATTGACCCGTGGTTCGGTTTCGTTCTGCTCAGGAGCGATAAACTGGATAGTCTGATTGGTTGCTGGCTTGGCGTCCTTGATCTTAGCTATCAGTGTGGGACATTCCTCTATTGTGTGGTCATAAGATTTACAATACTTGCACGTTGTAGTAGGGTTCTGACAGTCCCTAGCGTAATGTCCTGTGCCTCCACAGTTATAACAGGTGATAGTTCCACGGCCACGGCCAGATTCATAGCCTCCTCCGCGTCCTCGGCCTCTGAAATTTCCTCCACGGCCTCCCTGATTCGGATCAGTTTGTGCACGTACTGCTGGTCCGGATGCTTCTGACTGAACTCTGTAGAGGTCGTGCTTCCTTTCTATCATTAACTCATAAGCTCTACAATTGTTTTCGTCATGTCCCACAGATTTACAGAAGTTGCAATATAGGTTCTTTGGTGTCTGCACATATTTCTGAAGGAGAGGGCATTCCTGAGGACTGTGTCCTCTGGTTCTACAAATCTCGCACCATGGCCCCTGGTTCTGCATCAACGGGTTAGGAGCTCCACTGGCGATATAGTCAGCAAAGACAGGGCAGTTATCTTTACTGTGTCCCTGCGCTTTACACTTAGTACACCAAATTTCATGCGCAACCTCCTTTCCTTTCTTAATTTCATGCAGCTGTAAGGTGAGGTTAGCTAGCTGATTTTGTAGATTAGTGATACCGGTGCTAGTTTCTGCTAGAGGTGAAGCCTCTAGTTTCATTGCCATTTCTAATGCTTCATCTTGTGTATTTAATTTCTGTTGCATTAGCGGAAGTCTGATGTGTGGTAATATTGCTGCGATAAACCATTCTTTATGCTGTTGAGGCGCAAGCTCAAAGCTTACCTGATCAATGAGGGTCTTGAATCTCTGGTCAAAATCCCAAACCGTCTCCGTAGGCAATTGTTTAATATCTTTAAGTTCTGCTATGCATTGTGACTCGGATTTAGGTTTTTTAAACTCTTTAATCATAGCAGTTCTAACCTGTGCAAGCGTTCTGTTATGGCCAGTGGTATACTTCATATACCAAGTTAATGCTCTTTCTCTAAATGTGGTGGCCAGCTGGACAAGCTTGACATTATCATCTTGTATTTGCTTAATGGTCCATATGGCTTCGCATAAGAACCAGTGTTGCTCAGGGTCCTCCGACCCTGTACCTTTGAATGTTGGTAGCTTCATATCATCTCCCATTCTGTTTCTAGATGGTGGGTTCTGGTTTGCTGTATGATTACCACTCGGTTGTGTAGATGTGGAGGGTGTAGCGGCAGTATTCGCTGTGTAAGAGCTACTGGACGGGGTTCCTGCGGGATTATTCTGAGTTCCGACTGGCTTTTGAGGAGTCCTAGGGTTCTGACTCTGCTGTCTCGGGTGATCTAAGCTGTCTTCTTCAGAAGAAGATGAATCGTTGACTCTATATCTTTTACCACTTCGTGTATGTCCAAGATACTCGTAATCACTTTCAGAGTCTACTGACATTACAATATCATGCTACTATTCATCTGAGAGTATATCCAGTACTCCTTTTTCATATAGTAATTGCTTAATGGACAGACTTAGAGAATTTAGGTACTTACCGCGATAACCCTTGAAGAAGTACCGTTCTGCTGCGCTGAAACTCTTTCTCTGATCAACCGCGAACTCTGTGATGAAGCCTTCCAGCAGACTCGTAAGCCAGAAGTCTACTGCGCGTGAGATGGGGTTATCGACACCTTTCAAGGTCTGAATCAGCTCTGCTGTCCAGACAACTTCTCGATTCTTCTTGACACCACTGTTGTCAACAAGCTTTGATAACCAACCATATAACTCAATAGCATAAGTTACGAAGAATATCTCATGGAGATCTGTAAAAATGTGCTTCTGTAGCCAAGCTTCAGTGCTCAGTCTAGGATTCTTGTTTTCTTTTGCAGCAAACTCTCTTTCTTTTGACTCAACCCACTGGTTAAGTTCTTGCTTGGTAGGATGCCAAAAGAACATCAGCTCAATGTGTTCAAACCGGCAACGGAACCATTTGTTGATCTTTCTTTTCCTCTTTTAGCAGACCCGGGCTGACGGTAATCTTTTAGACCAACAGAACCCTTAGCTCACTGGCCCTTTCGGCAACAGGTCGCAGAAGCAACCTGAAGTCTCACCCGAAGTGATTCTAATGGGAGGCAGAAGACTCAAGTGTCCTCAACCAAGTTCCGAGGCATCCAGGGTGCTTAAACCCACCTTAACCCCTTCCTCTGGAGCTGACTATCTCATTCCATTACTCCGGCTACGCCTCCGTCTTATCGCATTACGTAGGGAATGCGATAAGTCTTCCCCTATGTGAAACCGTCTAGCGATACCTAAGATATCGTAGGCGCGATATCTTCCCCTTCTAGTTCCTGCGGTAAGTGAATCTTGACCGCTTCCTGGATTAATAAGTGGTCTCCGCTATCCTTATCCTGGTACTGCAGTTAGCTACAACATTCAGTCTCCAAGCCTAACCCTCGCTAATGAACTTGACCCTTGATTTATCGCAACAACGTAACTCAGTAGAATATCACTTTGAGCAGTGTCTAAGTAGACCATTCATGACTTACATTCAGTTCCTACTCGCACATCATCCTCTGTTAACAACTATCTAGTTGCTATGCGGGTAGCTATGATTATCGCAATTATTATACATCATTCAGAAGTTAAGCTGACGACCATGTACATTACTTATAACAGACTGAAGCATTCATATATAACACAGACAAGTGAATGAGAGCAGTAGCTACACAAATACAATAGTGCTACTTAAATAAGCACGCTGTTACTCCCAGGGCGAGAACTGCGCCCAGGGGAACTGCGGTTCTTGTTTACAACTCTGAAGGATAAACACAGCTCCGTTCCACTCTTTACAACAAGGGTCTTCTGGGAAATTCCACCTCAGTGGGAGCCCTTCTCTATAGACCTCTTTCTCTTCCTGCCTTTTACAATGCACTCTCTTTCTCTCACAATCCCTGCGGATTGCACTATCTCTCAATAGGTTAGCCCTATGTTCTCTCAGGGATGTCCAGACTCTGCAACAACAGACTTGGCTAGCCTCTACCTGATGTCTCTATCACTATGTGGCCAACCCCTTATCATATAAAAAGACTACTATATATAGATGGCCCGAAGGTATCATCGCAGTTACAAAACTGTGGGCCTTATCCCAACAGTGACTCAACCCTAACCACTTACAGTCAACTGGCTGTACTTCCATGGCCGCCTTCTGTCTCGTCGCCGCTTCCTGCAGTCCTTAGTCTTTAATGCATCGGCCCGTCGCTTCTTCTTAGTTCAAGCAACGCTGACTGTAGTCCTTCTTCTTTAATGAGGGTAGCTGAACCCTCTCTTCATCTCCGGCGCCTTTATTGCGGTGGTTGAGCTCTCCCTTCGGCCTCTTCTTTGTACCACATGCTTGACTTTTCTGTACCTATCGCCGTGATTCCCGCCGGGATTTGCGCTACGGCGATATCTTTGTCTTACCGCCAAAATTGGTACTTTCTCTCCAAAATTAGTTATCCTTCCCAAAATTAGCAGCTTCCTAAATGCTGCGGAAGTTCTCTCCAACACTACCAGAAGATCTTCCATCTTGAGCTTCCATAGCTCAAAGCTCTGACCATTAAATTTCTCAATCTCGAATCTAGAACTGCTCGCCATTCTTTAAAGAAAAATAAATCACCGCTGCAAAGCTCCCACTGAAACCAGGTTTATCACAAATCCAAGATCGAGCCAAACCCTTGGAAACAAAGGCGTCCCTCTGAACCCAAAAAATGCTCTGATACCAAATGTAAGTTTTAAACCTTAACAGTGAAGTACAAACTTATATTATTCTTAAGCATTAATAGAAAAACACACAATGGCACACACATTACACAGAGATTTTCACCTGGAAACCCTTAACCGGGAAAAAACCAGCAAAACTTAGAGCCGCATAGCTCCTTTCTCATTATATGTTTATTTTACATGTACAATACAATAAATGGTATTCTGCAGCATCTAAAACCCTAATTCGTTTACCCGAATTAGGTTACAACCCTAATTCCTTTTACCGGAATTAGATAGAGTACAATGGGTCAAAAATCGCGAAAAAGCAAAAAGCAACCCAAAAAATTTTGCGCTCCACGCGGACTCCGGGGGCCTAACGGCCCCCTCCGTGTCGTTTCGGAACCTGACGGTCCGAAACGAAGGGGGTGGGCCCTGTCGGGCTACCCCCCCCTTCGGACGCGCCCGGCGCAGGCGAATCACTAGTGCCGTAGGGATCGTGTTGTACACGCAGCGACCATGTGAAGAGATATAACATACCCAACAATCACGAGCGCGAAAAACTGAATCCGGTGATATAAGGTTCATAAAAAATGGATGTCGGCCGATGTGGCACGCAAACCGAGGCGACGAGGGGGTCTAGAAAAAGGTCAAAAAATGGACCTGATGAAAACAGGAAAAGGAAAGAACTAGCATGAAGTTCTCGCTGTGCTGATTCCAACGGTACCAACGATTTGAAAAATGGACTTCGTGTGATACCGCAATGGTTGTTTGAAAAATGGTGGAATTTCTATAAATAGGGCGTGGGGCCCATATGACGTGTCATTGTTACGTGCGAGTTTGGCAGAGCAGTCAGAGCTCTTTCTCGATTTCTGGGAGATTTGACCGTTGGTTTTCGATTCTGCGAGTTTCAGGTAACCCTATTTGCCTTAGCCTTTTCAATTATGTCTTTTTTGTTTGGCGGCAGGCCCTCGAAGGACGTGAAATTCCACGCTGACCTTCCAACGTGGAATATCGTGGGTTTCGGGTCTCTTCCCACGATGAACCGCGCGGGTTTTATGCTGATAGTCACTATGTTCATCGCAACTGTGAGGTTGGAAACCGCGATGTTCATCGTGAGTTCATGGGAGATAGTCGCGATGTTCATCGCGACTGTCTGTCAAATACCCGCGATGTTCATCGCGCATTCTTGTATGGAGGCCGCGATGATCATCGCGGCTTTTGATGGAAAATCCGCAATGGTATTTTTTGCAATTTTTTTTTTGTTGGGGCTAAAAATTTCTTCTGTTTTTGGCAGGATGTTGAGGAGACCGTTTCTTTCATGGCGAGAGCGAGAGATAGATGATGATCTGATGCAGAGGATTCAGACTGATCCGGGGGTCCAGCAGACTCTGGCGGTGAGTGGACTTTTGAAGTTCGCTCAGATCCCACCAATGCGTTCAGTGAGACGGCTCCTGAACAAGTTGATGAGTTGGTGGGTGCCAGCAGAGGGTGCTTTTATGATTGGGGGACAGAGGTTGGAGATCACCCTCATAGACGTATATTTTCCGACTGGGTTGCCTCGTTTAGGGGAGGTGGGAGATCTTCTGCTGAGGATCCCGCCAGGTGTTGATATGGTGTCAAGTCCCAAATTTGGTATTGGGTCACAATGGCCTAATCACATTGGCCCTATTCATTAGAGTTTGTCAAATTGATGCTAAAGGTCAAATAATTGCCAAGGAGGAAAATTACTAGTTTCCTAGGTTTGGGGTGGAAGCTTTGGGATTTGGAATAATGGGGATAATAAATGATGTTTGAACATTAGAATGGAATAAATATTTAATAAAGGAGCTAAATAAATATATACAAGTGAAAATCAAAGTGGCATTTGATCATGAAGACACATGGAGGAAGTGGGACCCACATATGGCTAGATTCCCCACTACACTTGGCATCATTCTCTCACCAATTCGAATTCAAGGTGAATGGTAACATACTTTGGGGAGTCCAAAAGGTATTATTCATGGCATGAATCATCCAAGGTCGAAATATAGAGGAAGAGTAACTCCCATGGAAGAGGAAGAGGCAATTTGGAGCTAGTGAGACACTTGGGCTAGATTCCCTAGCTCTATGACAACAATGATGAAGATGCTATGACACCTATGACACAAATCAGACCTGAAGGCTGACATATGACATATATGACATGTCAGGGCTAAAAATAGACTCCAAGAGGGCGCTCAAGGGTGTTATGGCAGCTAAGATGCCTCCACATGTGATTTGGTGGGAGTGGGAGACTAGGAATTGTTGTACAAGTGGCGTTCTTTGGAATCTCTTCCCAACTTGAGTTGGCATGAGTCTCTTGGAAGGAATTCGACCCATGGAGTAAATTAAAACTTTATAAATGTCAATAACAAATAATGAAACCAGCTTTTGATCATTTGTAGAATTTGCAATTGCATTTGTGAAGAGGGAGAGCTAGTGGATGACTAGTTTCTTGCCTTAGCCAATTTCGAGGGTGAAAGATTCCCATCCAAGTTGGTAATTGGAAAGGCCATTAAGACCTTTCATTTGGAGCTTTAATGGAGTCTTTATTTGCAGGTGTAAGCTACAGGGAAGCTCATGGTTTCTTCTATTGCATCTCACTCCTTCAACCATTTCCAGTTTTGATGGCATATTCTTGATCCTTGAGGGAGGGCGTTTTTGGTGAGCTATTGTACTCTTTGGGGAAGCTTTTAATGTCCCATTTCTTTTTTAATATGAATTAAATACTCTGTTCTTCATCTCCAAAAATTTTTAGGTCAAAATGCCAAGTAGAAATGTATAAATCTCATTTTTAATGGAAGAACAATGCCATTTCCCCACTACCTTGTTGTGAGCCAATGTATTGATGATGGTTTCGAATGAATGGATGATTCTCTGATATATTTGTGATACATATACTGCCATGGATGACTTCTAAAAGTTTCATGTGCTGTACTTGAGAATTTGAAGCATTTTTACTCAGTTTAGTGGTATTGGGAGGTGAAATAGTACCATTTCCCCAAGGGTCGAATTGGGGATTTTTGCAGTTGAATGGGAAAGGGTGAGAATAGTTGTAATAATCCATTAATGGTGCATATGAGACTTCAATAAAATAATTAAAACATTACATACCTCTGTTCATAAATTTGAGTGGGTTTGGAGGCATTTGGGAAGCCATTTTCAGTACTTACCCCAGGGGGATTTGAACCCCAAATTACTAGTAAAATTGCATAATTGGTTCAGAATCTTAAGAGAGTTTGCAGAGGTATTTTGGTGGACATATTTCATCCATAAACATCATATTCAAGTTCTAATATCATTCATACACCTTCCTTGAATATTTGAAGGCATTTGGAGTCAATTTGATACCTAGAGACCAATACTAGTCAAAGGAAAATCACTAGTAAAGTTACCTACGTTGATCAGAATTGAAAGAGGATTTACAGAAGTATTTTAAAGGTCCAAAGACATCCCTAAAACACATATTTATGTTCTAATATCATTCATATACCGTCTCAGAAGATTTGGGATCATTTGGGGCAAATTTGGGACCTAGAGATCAAAACTAGTCAAAGGTCTAACTAGGGAAAAAAGTGAAAAATTGCCATTTTAATAAAATTCCTAACAAGGGACATTACAGTGGTATTAGAGCATGGTCCTTGCACCTGTGGATTAGGTAGATACATTCAAGAATAATAGGCAACCATGTCTTACTATTATGATGAATCCTATGAGTACAATTCTTATGAGGAATAAGCAGATGCTTATGAGCAATATGAAGCAGAATGTGAATGGTACAAGGAAGAGATGCCATCATGCAACACTTCTTACAATTTCAAGAGAAATGAAGATTATTCTTATGACTTTAAATATGATGAATATGAGTGTGTCAGACCAACCAAGGATAATTCTATGAATGAGTTCCAAAGATGGAGAGCAAAATATAAAACCTTGCCCCAACAATATCAAAAATATCAAGAATATCGTTCTTTTAGCAAAAATACACAAAATGCCATGTCTTTTGAGTACTTTGCTGAACATGTTTTTGAAAATAGGCCCAAAAATGAAGATGTGGAGTTAGTAAAAAAAGGTTTATGCCCTTCTTGTGAAGAACCTTGGAGTGTGTGATGAACCTGCAATAATTAATTAATGCAAATACACAAGATATCAAAAATAACAGAACAAAATCACTTTTATATTGATCACGGGCCACTTCGAGGGGGCAACCTCCTTTGAGCAAGCTCAATACAATTAACTTCACGGTGCCTTCAATGAACTCAACACACACTTATATACTAAGTCTATGCCCAATACCATGAGTCAACACCATGGGACATATAATACTACGGGACGACTTACAAATCATATGCGTCCAATACTATGGGTCAATACTATGGGCTAATATAAACTATGGATCAACAAATACTACGGGACAACTTACAAAGCATATGCGTCCAATAACAATATACTAACATAGTAAAGAGAAGGGTTTACATAGGTTCCTAACATCCCCTCTCCCTTAGAAAAAGCTTTGTCCTCAAAGCTTTGGTTGGAGAAATTGCTGCAGAAGCTGAAGGAGTGGTTCCCCGGTAGCATCCTCGGGTTGCATTTCAGGCCACTGACGCCTTTGGAGTGTCAAGGAGGATTGCTTGGAAGGCTGTAGATGAAGAAGAACCCTGTCAACTGCATGGAAAATGCACTCAGAACGGTGCTGATCGGCTTGTTGATTCAGGCGAATTCTGGCCATGTGAAGATTGTCCTGCAGAATGAGAAGAATCTGATTGCGGTTTCGAAGAACCGAGTCAATTGCCTGAACTGGGGAGATGCTAAGGGTGTATGGAAGAAGAACTGACGGTGTTTGTCCATAGACCGCTTCATATGGTGTTCTGTGAGATGTGGTATTGTACCACAAGAGCACTGCTAGGAAATCCATAGAAATAGTTGGCCAAAGCTGTTTAGGAATGGGCAAGGGTTTGAACAATCCCGAAAGGAGTGTTGTTTCACCCTTGTTGACTTGGAAAGTATCATCATCAGCCACCATCTGTTGAATTGTCATTTTTAGTCCCTGCCAAAAGAAGTTACATTGTTCTTGGTCATACCTGTTGCAGAACCCAGAGTGCCCTGTTGATGAAGAAGCATGGAGTTCATAGAAGAGAGAGCCCTGTTGAACATATTGCACCCAATTTGGAACAAGCAGAGAAAGAGTTGTAAGAGAAACTGGGTCATCAATTGTGCAAGAAGGAGCATCTTCCACCATATTGTACTTACCCTTCTTGTAAGTGATCACATAGGGATAACCCATTTCAGGTGTGTTGGGGAGGAGACCCATTGTTCCAGAAAATTTTCCAGACTCGGGAGATCAGTCTTGATGCAGAAATAATTCCCTAATAGGTATGGCTGCCACTTCTATATTGCATGCAAAATAGCCATCATTTCCTGCTGAGAGGTAGATGTGGCTAAATTCTTACCGGAAAGGTATCGTGAAGGTAGCAAGCGCATTGGTTCAGCAAAGATACCTGCATATCTATCCAAGGAAGTAGTGGAGACTGTTGATGGGTGCATCTGAATGGAATTGAGTTGAGCGATGACACCATGTGAATTCTTCTTAAGGAGTTTTTCCAGGCGATGTGAACTGATGATGCAGAGAGACCCTGGTTGTAAGCCCATAAATTTGTGTTGTGCCCCATTGACTTTAAACTGCATCCAAAGTTCAGCAAAATCCCATAAGATGGGGCCAAGTGTGCATAACCATTGAACGCCCAAAACCACATCACATCCGCCTAAGGGCAAGGCAAACATGTTAGAGCATAGGTTATAATCTTCCATAGAGATATGCACATTGTGACACTTCCCCTTGCAAGGTAAGGTGACCCCATTGGCAACCATGACTTCAAAGCTGGAGCAAGGATGGACAAAACAATCAGCCTGTTTGGCAATCCGAGGGTCAATGAAGTTATGTGTGCTACCAGAATCAATGAGTATGGTAAGAGGGAGATTCTTGAAGTATCCCCTGACCCGCATTGTTTGTGGGGTGGTGACGCCAGTTACAGCATGGAGAGAGATCTCAGGTGGGTCGTCCTGAAATGGGGTGTCAACAGGCGGGTGTTGAATGTCGATCTGATCATCCACTGTATCTGTAGCTGCTTCACCAAGTTCTCAGGTAGGTGGAGAATCCACATCCAAGAGGTAGAGCTTTTGTTGAACACATCTATGTCCCCAAGTGAATTTCTCATCACAATTATAGCAAAGCCCTTTTTCTCGGCGTGCCTGCATTTCTATTTCAGACAAATGCTTGATAGGAGTTGGTTGAGGAGAATGCATGATGGGAGGTCGTTGGGAACCCATATTTCTGAAGGGAACAAGGGTGGGTTTGGAGCATTGTTGAGCTGCAATCTTGTCCTCAGCCAGCTTAGCCAACCCTAGGACTTCCATCATTGTGTTGGGACAAAACATTTTGACCTCTGAGCAAATTTCGTCCTTGAGACCACTTATAAAACAACTCCTGTAGAATTGATCAAACAATCCTTCTGTGTGATTGGCCAATTTCTCAAATTCTGTTTGATACTCTCTCACTGTGCCAATTTGGTGAAGTTTAGTGAGTGCTCCTGTGAAATCATCAAAAGCACTAGGGCAAAATCATGGCAAAATGAGTTGGCAAAAATCTGTCCAGTTTGGCTCGGGATGAGCTTTGATGTACCAACGGTACCATTGAAGGGCTTCCTGTTCCGAATGAAAGGATGCAAGTGGAACTTTCTGGACATCAAAAGTATTATGCAGACCAAAACATTGTTATGCTCGGTATATCCATCCAGTCGGATCAGTACCATTGAAGCGAGGAAAATCAAGCTTCGGCCCACGAAAATTGTTGGAAGAAGAGAACCCGGTGGCTGCAAAAGATTCTGGCTGTCGATTATTGTTCATGGCTGTATGTTGAAGATGGAGGCTGAGAAATTTTTCATCCAGATCTTGGAGTTTGGTTTGGATGGCTGCAAGTGCTTCCTCCATGGTGTTTACTCCTGCACGAGTGACAACCATAACCAGGTTTTTTTTTTGTTTTTTTATTTTTATTTTCCAGACTGGAGCGGCTACGGCTCGAAAGGGGTCTGGAACAACGCCGAATGGATTGAAAACGACTGAATTTGGAACGACTTGCAGATGGATCTGAAACGGCGCAGCAGTGATCAACAATAGTTCAGCTGAAAGTAGATATGGACCCTAGGTATGTGCGGCTTCCTAACAGTTCAGAGGTTTCACTCGGCCACCAATGCTATCTGAGGGCTTGCGTATTGGGGCAGTACCCCTCACTCCACGGCTCAGGTAAAACTGAGAACCGCTTTGCCACAAACGACAGCTCTTGGTTTACCTCACGGGTGGGAACTAGTCAATCAGGTAGGGGTCGTTGCCCTTTTCGCTGGCAGGTCCTCTCAATGGGCCAGCTACTTCGGGGTTCCTGTGGTACTCCTCACAATGAGTTTTAGGGCTTATGCCCAAGTACTTCCCACAGTTAATAGGATAGGAATGATTCCCAAATCTGAACCTGCAACAGAAAAAATTTGGGCAGAAATTCCACCCAATGTTCAAAAACTGGATCTATATTGCTCAAAATCGCTATTATAGCATGTTTCCGGAACTGGAACAACCACTCTGCTTCTACCCATCAAAGCGGAATAGAAATCTGGGCACTCGGTCAAAATATTTTCTCGCCGCAATTTCCGCGGCCGTCACCGAAATTCTGAAAAATTGCTGATTTTAAATCCGCGATATCTCCACTTTTAGAACTCTAAATGAGATGATTTGTTTTTTGAAACTGCGTATTTTTGAAAGAGGAGTTCAAATATGAAATCGGTTTCTTCTGATTTTGTGCAGAACGTTTCAGAAATTGATTTGAAAGTCGCCGCCCAAAAAAAGAAAAAAAAATTCCCACTTGTGCCAAGGAAAGTGCTCTGATACCAGATGTGATGAACCTGCAATAATTAATTAATGCAAATACACAAGATATCAGAAATAAGAGAACAAAATCACTTTTATATTGATCACAGGCCACTTCGAGGGGGCAACCTCCTTTGAGCAAGCTCAATACAATTAACTTCACGGTGCCTTCAATGACCTCAACACACACTTATATACTAAGTCTATGCGCAATACCATGAGTCAAAACCATGGGACATATAATACTATGGGACGACTTACAAAGCATATGTGTCCAATACTATGGGTCAATACTATGGGCTAATATAAACTACGGATCAATAAATACTACGGGACAACTTACAAAGCATATGCGTCCAATAACAATATACTAACATAGTAAAGAGAAGGTTTTACATAGGTTCCTAACAGAGTGAGTATCATACATGTGTGCATGAAATTATGTCCCACTTGAGGAGAGCTTTTGGGAATTATTCAAAAAGAGATTCCAAAGATATTGATCCTAAGGAAAACAAGGGGAAAAATGCATCAGCTTGCTTGAAGGAGAAAAATGAAGAGACATCACAAGAGCATGAAGAAGATTCTATTGAAAATATGGAAGATCATTTTGAGACACCTTCTAGCTTAGACATGAACCAAAGAGCGTCTACTGATGGATGCTTAAGCTATGAAGGAGTACCTACTGATGGGTGCTCACACCTCTATGTTGGTGACATAGAGATCACTTTTGAAAGTGTTGCTGCAAGCCCAAGTTCCATTAAGCATGATAATGAAGACTTTGTAACAGTTGAAGAAGAACCAAGATCAAATTCCCCATCACCACTTGAGCTTCATGAAGTTGGTCCAATAAAAAATGAAGAAGATGAGGAGGTTCATTTGCAAGAGCCTCATTTTCTTGAAGGGTCCTTAAAGATGAATGAAAAGAAGATCCAAGATTCCCTCAGCATTCTCCATGACACTCAAGTATTGGTGTCAAATTCTTGTTGGAGAGCTACTTCATTGGAGGAAACATCCTTCATTGAAGACATGGAGAAGATTCAAAGAGCAATGTGCAACATCAAAGGTAATTTCATGTCTTTGCTTTTTGATAGAAACCATTTGTTTGAGCTTAATGAATTGTTACATGATGCATACTTGAAGAATAATGAGGATATTCATAAGCTCACAATTCAAAATGAGCAACTTCTTGAAAAGTTGCAAGATACTTGTTTTTCCTCCTATGTTTCAGATTGTCAAATGGTAGATTGTTTGGAGGATTCTCATGACATGGTGGATCATGAGAAATGTGGAAATTTGAATGTTCTTAATGTGTTTGAAGATGAACTTGAAGAGATCCAAACACTTGATGTGGTGGAAGAGGAACTTGAATTGTCTCTTGATGAAGGTTATGCAATTTTTAAAGAAGAGCATGATTCCTCTACATTGGAACCAATCTATGACAAAGGTTTCCCACTTTTGAAGGAGCTGCATGATACTACCCACATGGATCCTTTCCATGATGAAAATTCTGAACTTTTTGATCATTTGGGTGAGTTAGTTCATTCTCCTACATCCTACAATTCCATGTTTTGCAGTATTAGTCTCAATGAAGTATGGGTGAAAGGGTTCTTTTTTATGGTGCCACATGAGGAGTATGGAACTCCTAGATTTACCTTTTATGATGACATGGTTGGAACACATTCTTATTCACATTTGAAGCAACATTATTTGTCACTTTATGATGATGCAAATCTACATGGATGCACCTATGATATGCATTTGAGTCACTTGAAGACTCATGGTTTTTCTTGCTCAACACTTGATTCATTTGATGTTGGAGGAACTTCATCCAACACTTGGGAGAATATATTTATGATTGGAGAACATTTTTGTTGGCAGCCACATACTTTGTTATATTTTTATGATTCTCACATTCATGGATGTATGGGTGAGACTTCTCTCAGTCATTTCAAGTCTCCTTGTTTTTTCTGCTCATTATTTGGTTCAGATTTTAGTGGAGATTCTTCATTCACTTCTTGGATGAAAGAATACATGGCTGAATATTTTGATGCATATCACATCCTTTTGGAGAAGCTTTATAGGACATGGGATCCTCACCTATGTCATTGGAGCAGATTTGATTGGTCACTTGAAGCTTGTATGCACTTGGAAAACGGTGGTCTACTTGCTTGGAGGTATAAGCACTTTCATGACTCTTTGATGAAGCATATCCTTGATGTACATTTTCATTATGTTGTTATGTACTTTGATGATATATATTTGGTAATCATGATGTTTGGAAGGATGCATACAAGAAAATGGGATCCAGGAATCCTCTAAACTAATGGTGTGGGTTGGAGAGCACTCTTAATTATTGGGGTGCAATACAAGCAATGGGACCCTGGAATAATTTTTGTCTCATTGGTTTCATTTTTTTGGGGGAAGCAAGCAGTATGGGAGATGGATTCCCCACTTAATAAAGTGATTTTAATCAGAGTAGTGCAGCAGCAAGCATGGTGGTTCCTCTCTAAAATCTTCATGGAAACTCAAAGACTCAAGGTTGGGCAATTCAATGGCAACTTCAAAGAATTATACAGAAAGCAGGCTCTTCAACACCCACGTTTAAAATTGCTTGAGGACAAGCAATATTGGGAAGGGAGGATTTTTCATGTCCCAAATTTGGTATTGGGTCACAATGGCCTAATCACATTGGCCCTATTCATTAGAGTTTGTCAAATTGATGCTAAAGGTCAAATAATTGCCAAGGAGGAAAATTACTAGTTTCCTAGGTTTGGGGTGGAAGCTTTGGGATTTTGAATAATGGGGATAATAAATGATGTTTGAACATTAGAATGGCATAAATATTTAATAAATGAGCTAAATAAATATATACAAGTGAAAATCAAAGTGGCATTTCATCATGAAGACACATGGAGGAAGTGGGACCCACATATGGCTAGATTCCCCACTACACTTAGCATCATTCTCTCACCAATTCGAATTCAAGGTGAATGGTAACATACTTTGGGGATTCCAAAAGGTATTATTCATGGCATGAATCATCCAAGGTCGAAATATAGAGGAAGAGTACCTACCATGGAAGAGGAAGAGGCAATTTGGAGCTAGTGAGACACTTGGGCTAGATTCCCTAGCTCTATGACAGCAATGATGAAGATGCTATGACACCTATGACACAAATCAGACCTGAAGGCTGACATATGACATATATGACATGTTAGGGCTAAAAATAGACTCCAAGAGGGAGCTCAAGGGTGTTATGTCAGCTAAGATTCTTCCACATGTGATTTGGTAGAAGTGGGAGACTAGGAATTGTTGTACAAGTGGCGTTCTTTGGAATCTCTTCCCAACTTGAGTTGGAATGAGTCTCTTGGAAGGAATTTGACCCATGGAGGACATTAGAACTTTATAAATGTCAATAAAAAATAATGAAACTAGCTTTTGATCATTTGTAGAATTTGCAATTGCATTTGTGAAGAGGGAGAGCTAGTGGATGACTAGTTTCTTGCCTTAGCCAATTTCGAGGGTGAAAGATTCCCATCCAAGTTGGTAATTGGAAAGGCCATTAAGACCTTTAATTTGGAGCTTTAATGGATTCTTTATTTGCATGTGTAAGCTACGGGGCAGCTCATGTTTTCTTCTATTGCAGCTCACTCCTTCAACCATTTCCAGTTTTGATGGCATATTCTTGATCCTTGAGGGAGGGCATTTTTGGTGAGCTATTGTACTCTTTGGGGAAGCTTTTAATGCCCCATTTATTTTGTAATATGAAGTAAATACTCTGTTATTCATCTCCAAAAATTTTCAGGTCGAAATTCCAAGTAGAAATGTATAAATCTCATTTTTAATGGAAGAACAATGCCATTTCCCCACTACCTTGTTGTGAGCCAATGTATTGATGATGATTTCGAATGAATGGATGATTCTCTGATATATTTGTGATAAATATACTGCCATGGATGTCGTATAAAAGTTTCATGTACTGTACTTGAGCATTTGAATCATTTTTACTCAGTTTAGTGGTATTGGGAGGTGAAATAGTACCATTTCCCCAAGGGTCGAATTGGGGATTTTTGCAGTTGAATGGGAGAGGGTGCGAATAGTTGTAATAATCCATTAATGGTGCATATGAGAATTCAATAAAATACTTAACACATTACATACCTCTATTCATAAATTTGAGTGGGTTTGGACGCATTTGGGAAGCCATTTTCAGTACTTACCCCAGGGGGATTTGAACCCCAAATTACTAGTAAAATTGCATAATTGGTTCAGAATCTTAAGAGAGTTTGCAGAGATATTTTGGTGGACATATGTCATCCATAAACATCATATTCAAGTTCTAATATCATTAATACACCTTCCTTGAATATTTGAAGGCATTTGGAGTCAATTTGAGACCTATAGACCAATACTAGTCAAAGGAAAATCACTAGTAAAGTTACCTACGTTGATCAGAATTGAAAGAGGATTTGCAGAAGTATTTTAAAGGTCCAAAGGCATCCCTGAAACACATATTTATGTTATAATATCATTCATATACCTTCTCAGAAGATTTGGGTTCATTTGGGGCAAATTTGGGACCTAGAGATCAAAACTAGTCAAAGGTCTAACTAGGGAAAAAAGTGAAAAATTGCCATTTTAATAAAATTCCTAACAAGGGACATTACATATGGAGGATTTGGTGCAGACCTTTTGTGTTGATGGGGCCATTTTGCAGAACAGCGCTTTGAGTTTGCGATCACTATGGGAGTGGGATATGAGGGCTGTTGGGGCATGTGTGCTGTGGGTGCTGGGTGCCGCGGCGCGACATCGTTTGTCAGGGGGACAAACAATGATGGTGGATTCAGTGTTGAGGGGGACTTATTATGCAAGGGCTCAAATGTTCTTGGCTGGTGTCCGGAGAGATCTGGACAAGGCCAGTCGAGATGGAGGAGAGTTCTGTTATGCCTCCTTTCTATGTTGTTTTTTCTTCGAGCGGGTGCCGACCTTGTGACCACGGGTGCCCATTCGTGATGGTCTGGTGAGTGAGTCGCGCATGGTGCGGTGGGGGCATATGATGCATCATGGTGGTGGTGGTGTTCACGGGTTTTTTACGGAGGAGGTATATGAGCAGTGGGAGCAGATGCCCCTGGTGATTGAGGATTACCCATATGCTGGCATGGACTATCGAGGCGACCCAGAGATGCCTCGAGCCCAGGGACAGGCTTGGGGTTTAGATGGTATGTTTTGTGGTTTGTTTTATACTATATCATGTGATTTGTTTATGATTATAGTTAGATATGTATATGATGGTTTACTTGCATTGTGCAGATGTTGGTCCTGTACCACCTGCCGACTACGTGGCTCGGCGGGGGCAAGCGATGGTGGTTGCTCAACCTCCTGCAGCGGTACCGCCTCCACGTGGTGGAGGATTTGCGGCTCGTGGGTGAGGGGTTGGCCCTCGAGATGATGCCATAGAGAGTGTCAGACAGACATTTGACATGATTCTAGCTGGAATCCCCGAGGATGGCTGGAGAGACTTGGACCGGGACATCGTGGAGCGTTGATTCGGTGCACCGCGTGAGTGGCGGTCGCTCTTGTTGAGGACATCGGTTTTTGTGGCAGAGCACAGGGATGGTGCTTGAGATGACTCGACAGGGCTGGCTGAGAGGAGGATCCGTCTACAAGATGATCCAGCAGGGCCAGTGGAGAGGAGAGTTCGGGCTCGCCATGATCCGGCGGAGCCCGCGGAGGAGGCGCCAGAGGAGCCCAGGGAGCCTGATGACTAGATGATATGTATTTCCCCCCAAATACTGATGAGCATATGGGGAAGCACCTTTTTGTACGACTGATGTATTTTTGTATATTGGGTGCTGAGGGAACCTATGACATGTTTTGACTATACGATGACGTATATATATATATATATATATGATATTGGTATATAGTCGTGTATGCACATGGATGCACTTGTTGTCTTTATGTTCGCCCGTGGAGGCATGTTTTTATTCTGCATGCCCGTGGAGGCATATGTTATGCATGTGGATGCAACATTTTGTTTTGGTATGATGTGATTAGTGTTCCAATCTAGAATGTTGTTGGCCATATGGTCCGCTACACTATTGAGGTTCCTTGGGACATGTGTAAATGAAATGGATTCAAACTGTCTAACCATTTGTTTAGTGCGCAGGAATTTTTTGAAAAGACAGGGATCGCGTACCTGGTAATCATTGTTGAGTTGGGAAACAAGGAGTTGTGAGTCCAAGAAAATGCTAAGGTGACGTATGCTCATTTGGAGAGCCGTGGCTAGGAGACCGGTCACGGCATCATATTCAGCCTAGTTGTTGGTGGCGGCACCTAAACACACTCCGTCGATGTGGATCAACTCATGTGAAGGGGAATATATTACCCAAGCTGCGGAGGCCAGATTGGGGGACCAACGGCTTGCACCATCAGCGAAACCAATGTAGCAGAGTGGAACATGTGTGTGAACGGGATCAATGGAAGGGGCCGATTGGACAGAGGGGTGTCCAGTGGAGATCGTATAAATGGCGGGGTCAAGGCCAGGCATTTCGGTATCTGACCAAGTAAAGACATCAGTGAAGTCTTAGAACAATTTTTTGTATTCTCCAGTCTCGTGCTCACTATGGGAGGCTCCTAATGTAATGGTATGAAGGGAACTAGGTGGGTCAGAGATGTCGGTGTGGATGACGGGAGAAATATTGGCCATATCCTCGGAAGCAGCAAGAGTAGGAATAGGGTACTTGAACTAGTCGACTCTAGTAGGAAGGAAATATATGGACTCAACTGCAAATTGGGTAGCGGTGGTGGATGAGGTCTCTTCTGGGAGGAAGTGTGAACGATGGTGCATGTCTTCCCAGGGATAACCAGGGACTATAGGAGCCTCTAGAATCTCGTCATCATTGCGGGAGCTTTGAGTGGTCACATCAAGTGATGAGGTAGTGGTAGTCGAAAAGATCATATAGATGGTGTTAATCTCTCCGGATGAGGATGACGCGGGAGGGTAGATCTCCTCGATAGTAGGGGGTGCCGTCTCAAGGTCCAAATTATTCATCTCGTAGAGAGCTACTCTATAATCTGGGATATCAGGATAGTGATGTGAGTAGTGGCCGTAAATACCGCATATCGCACATGGGTGGTTTGTACGCAGTGATTTGTCACGAGGCATGGGATTTGGGTCATGTTTGACAATCGAGATGTTGGGGTCGTTGTCTAGCATTTGCATGTGTTCCTGTAATGTAGGTAACTGTGGACAATGATGGGTTGGATGGCCTAACTCATCACACAACGAGCATTTGGGAGGAGCACGGAACACAGGAGGAGTTTTAACTGCCTTGGGTGGGGGTACCGCAATGTATGGTTGTGGGCCTCTGCCCCTAGTGGGCCTGATGAGAGGAGGGGGATTCGTAGATGGTGAAGGAGTAGTGATATCGCGAGGTGGTTGGGTAGAAGTGACAATGGGTTGCACCGGTTGCAGGATGACATTTAGCATCAGCGGGGGAACGGGAGGCGAAATATACCACACGGGTAATCCCAATGTTAACCTGGGGAGACTAAGGGTAGCCATAACGAGAGCGCTTACTACGCCCGAAGGAGGGAATAGAAAGGGGATTGTGTGGATGGGTGTAACACCGATGTGACTAGGGACCAATGGTGGTTTAGGGAACAAGGGTGGCTGATTATTGGGTGTTTGTGTATTCTGTGAAAGAGTACAGAGGTCAGCGACGTGGGTTTCCGGTGACGGTGGTGGAATAGATTGGAATGTAGAGGTCATCGACGACTCGGAATACAGTCCAGGTCCCACTGAGGAAACAAATGAGGTAGTCGCACCACAAACAGGTTGTTCAACCATGGGGAGAACATTTTCAGGTGCGACGGGGGCCTTGGGATCGTAATAGGTAACCTGGTCGAACTTGACCACACGTCCCTCATGGGGGAACTGCATGGTACGAAAAATGGATGAGGCAACAGCCCGCATGGCATACATGTAGTTGCGGCCAAGTAAAAGGTTATAGTCAAGTTGGGCGTTGATGACCTCAATGTCAATGAGCACGGTTTTACCCGCTAGCTGGACGGGGACATTAGCTAAGAGACCTTGGGGTTGTGTCGAACGGCCGTCATAGGCTCGCAACGCAGTGGTGGACTGCTGGAGAGTAGGGGATCCCAAATTCTGCCAAACGAATGTGGACATGACGCATGTAGAGGCCCCTTCATCGATAATGCACTGATGGATAACAAGATTCCGAACGGAAATGGAAACTTGGAATGCTAAACTGGAAGGCAGTCGTTGTTCGGACCGGTCTGAATCGAATGCGATCAACTATGAATCATTGGGGTCAATAGTGTCGATGGCAGAGAGAAAAGTATTGCGCTGTGAAGGACAGTTTTTCAAGACCTCTAAAGCAGACATGGCTGCAGGAGATTGGGCTAAGTCATCTACAATGTTGTAATTTGACGCAGCGCGAGCATTGGGGTTATTATTGATGTGACGAAGTGGGAAGCGAGGTGCTTTAGAAGCGCCATCAAGTGGAGCCGGAGTTATACATAACGTTTGATCTGTGGGATTAACGTTAGTGTTCTTATCGGCAGGAGGGGCTTTAGAAGTGGAGCCATATTGGTTTCGACGGGTTTGGAGGTTGGCGTCGGCGGTTGACATCATCAACAAGTGGTGAGTACCTGAATCAAACATGGGTTAATCAGGGGCTACATAAGTGATCTGTTGTGGTGGCACGTTGCCCTAAGGGGGAGCTAACGGCTGAGTGTTCACTACACCTTGGTTTGGAAAGGGGTTTTGCAGCAACAAAGGTTGATGTTGAGGTGGTGGAGGGTTGGGTGGCGGCTGAGGAGCCGCTTGCCCTTGACGATGGGCATCGTTGGTCCAGAGTTGCCGAGATCGCTCCAAATGTGGGCAAGAATGTGTGTAATGACCATAGACCCCGCAAATAGAACAAGGATGGTTTGTTCTGAGGTTGTTATTTTTAGGTTGCTTGGGATTCCGGTCTGGATTGCGGTTGGGAGGAGCAGCATTGTTATTTTGCGGAGAATTGGGAGGTGGAGGACCTTGCTGATGTTGTTGGTTATTATCGCGGTTACGTCGTCTTCCATGGTTCTGTTGCGCACCTTGGTTGCGCTGGTTGTTCTGGTGCTAGGGCTGGTTGTGCTGTGTGTACACTTTCCCTTGAGCAGTGGCAAGATTTTGGTTCGCCGCAGGTGCGGGAGTAGGTTGCGGTGCATAATAGGCTGGCGGGGCTGGAGGTGGTCCAGTTACCTACTGGGGTTGTTGGTACCCCTGAGCTATTGGAGGTGTTGGGTTAGCTGTCGCAGCTAGCTGTGGGTAGTACAATGGTTGAGGTGCGGCTTGAGGGGTGTATGCGAGTGGTGCATGACCAAAGCACTGAGGTGGAAATGAAGGTCCGTGGGTATGGTGGTGATGTGCCATGGGAGCATATGAATTCGTTGCTCCAGATTGAGATGTAGCGCGCGAAAGGTCGGTACCATGCCTAGGATGTGCAATGGAAAAGGGTTGGGGATGCGAGGCCATACGACCAATGATGCCATCAGCGGCATGGGATGCCCCTGGCGCATCGTGTTGGGATGACTCACCCCGAGGAGCGTCTGGTATAATGGTATACAGATAACCCGATTGGGCGTAAATGAGATCAAACTATTGGGCTTTGAGGATGGCCTCTTCTTCAGACTGGGGTCGTTCGGATGCCACATCCTTCGCAATGAGAGGGAGGAGGGATTTGAGAAACCAATCTAAGAAGATACGGTCGTCTTACTTGATTTTGCAGAGGCTTCGGTGTCGACGCCACTCATGAATGCGGTCAGTGATGTGGGTGGCCGTGTTCTGTCTGCAAGACAGTAGGATCTCAACTCCCGCATCATAGCGGACAGGTAACTGGAAGAACTGCAGGAAGGTCGAGGAAAGGGAGGTAAAGGTGGCATGCGTCCCATGGGGCTGCTCAATATACCACTTAGCTGCAGAGCCATTGAAGGTGCACTGTAACAGACGGAGGCGGACAGAGTCATCCACTATGGAGTTGGAGGAACACCATAGATGGAAGGACCTGATATGGTTATGGGGGTCTTCACCGGCCTTTCCCTCAAACTTAGGGATGTCGAAGGGGAGTTTGGTGGGCATGTGAGGCCACGCAGAATCGTGTCTGATAGGATCATTGGTGAGCCTGGCTAAGTCTGGTAAGTTCAGACTTGCCATGTACGGTAAGATAGCAGATGTAGTGACTGGGAATTGGACATGACTAGTCATGGTGGTATGATGTAGGGGTCCAATAGCGCCTAAAGGTATGCTAGGTATTGAAGGTATATGTCCTCCAATAGCTGTGGTCTGGTAAGGGCCAGCATTTCCAAGTGCAACATGGGTTACACCAGGGTTAGGAATAGCAGTGGTGATTCCAGGAATCTGGGATGTGGTAACCAGAGGGGGTGTGACCCCTATGTTGGGCATACACATAACAGGTGGTGGTCCTGTGTTGGGAATTCCTATAACAGGAGGTGGCCCTGTGTTGGGCATTCCAAAAGGTGGAGTGTTCCCCATATTAGGCATTCCTAGGGGGGTGGTTGTTGCCATGGATGGCACCGCAGTAGAAGGGTCTGTGGATGTCTCTCCTATGGTGCTGGTAAAAAGTGGGTCGAATTGTGTCCCAGCCATGAGGCTGGTTGGTAATAACTCGGTAGGGTTTTCGGATTCTGCCTCTAAATCAAATGTGAAGTGAGGCATGTCAGAATCGGATGACTGTCTATTTGACCGATGATGTGTCGAGTCAAGGGATAAGGCTCGGCGTCGGTGACGTGGCGATCCAAGTAGATTGAACTCTGGGAGTTCGCCCTGAAGACGATGAGAGCGTCTAAAATTCTCAATGGTGAGAAATAAGTTTTTTGTGGAAAAATCTTATTTGTAAAATGGTAATGTTTAAAAAACTCAAAACCCTAATGCAACCAAGGGTGCAAGAAGGGGAGTGAAAATGAAGGCTCTCAGGCCAAAAAATCAACCTCAAAAAAGCACTTATTATAGCAGCTGTGCTATAATAAGAGGAGGGATGCAAAAAATGATCAGAATACCAACATGCAAACAGCTTCTAGAAAAAATAGGTGTAACTAGACCAAAGGTGGATTGTATCATGCAAACACCTGACTAAAAGTATTGTGAACCAACAAACAATATTCTCTGCAAGGTGATGAAATCCAAGTCAGACAATATTGAGTGTTGAGTCAACAACTAGATATCCCCCTACCGGGAGGGACACCGGGTAATCAATCCTAAAGAATGGAAACTAGGATACTCTGTTCATGACACGTCGAGAAAAGGTAAATCTGCCGTTCGGTCCTTTTACCGCAATACCCCCATACAGGGATATCCCAAGAACTGTGAATGGTAGCCCTTCGGTTACTGAATGGATTTTGGTATTCCACTCAGGGTTCCGGAACCATCCTCGCAACTTCAACCCTCCTAGGGGAGAGGCCTTCCCATAAATCGGTTGTGACCGTGCCAATAAATACTAGGATATTTTGGTTCCCTAATGGACAACAGCTATGTCTCAGATGTAATAACTGAGGGGTGTTATTGGAACACCTATCCCCTCAATACTACCTAGCTACAAAGTTCTTTTAAGTGTTCCCCAAGTGGGGTTAAAATTTTGTTGAAGTTAGGGTTCGTTTTAAGGCTCAGTTTAAATTATGTGTTTGAGTGGGTGCATGTGTGGTATTTTAGACTGAAATTGAAAAAGTAAATGCTTTACAGAAAAAATTCAAAAAACAAAGGATCTTTTGAAATAGTAAAACAAATAAATGACTTCTTCAATAAATGGAAATTAAATGCTTTGCAAAGACTATTCAAAAAACAAAGGATCTTTTGAAATAGGAAAGCAAATAATATAACTTCTTTAAGAAATAAATGGATTTCTTTTTCAAAAATTGCTATGGGCAAAATATCAAGCAAGTAAACAGCAAAATTTTAATCTAGATAAAATGAAAATAAATCCTTCTTTCAATTTCTGAAAATTTTTAAAAAGACTTTTTCACATGTGCATTCTAAATAGTAAAATTTTCCTATGGCTGTAAACAATGCTGAAATCTTAGTACTGTAAAATGTGCTATGTGGGCAGAAAAAACAGTAAAAAATTAATTTTTTAAACGGATCGGCCGAATGAAAAAATTGGTATCGCGGGTTTTGATAGAACAGTCGTGATGGACCGTGCGGGTTTCTGTGGCACAGTCGCGATGGGCAGCGCGGGTGTCAGCCGCGATGTGCAGCGCGGTATTTTGTCACACAATCGCGATGTGCAGTAGGGAAAAGGTCCGCGAAGCTGTAATGTGCAGTGCGCTAATCGGCCGCGAAGCCGTGGTGAACCGTGCGGAAAAGAGCTGCGCAGTCGCGATGAGCCGTGCGACTGTTGGGCAAAAATCCGCGAGGAGAAATCCGTATGTGGACGCCAAAAATTGAACTCGAAAATTGAGAATTTCAGGCTGTTAATGGCTAAACAATGGGCCAAGATCTAGAACAACAATGGATCTGCTGTCTAGGGTGGCAGATCTATGAATTAAACTAACTAATATTATTAAAAAGTAAGATCTAAAGAAAAAGTGAGATCTAAAGATTCAAAAGCAGCGGAGTCGCCAAAAACTGTTGGCTTGGTTTTTCAACCAAGCTTAGTGCTATGGGCACCTGCTAACTAGTAGCGGCAGTCTCAATATTAAACAAAAACAATAAACTAAATCTAAACTAAACTAAACTAGCATGTGCACTTTTTGAATTAAAAAACAAGAAAAATAAATATAGAAAATAAATTTTTATTGAAAATGGGGGCAAGCAAGTGCTTGCAATAACAATACCTCCAAGTGATGAACATAGTTGAGAAGCTCCAAGGATTAGCAGCTCCAAACTCCAAAGGGTCCTTTCTCCAAGGTTGCTACAATGGCCAAAAGCTCGAGGGAGATTTTGGCAGCATGAGGATAGGAAGATGGATGGATGTTAAATGAGGAGCCCCTACCACCTTTTTATAGGTTTTGGTGATGGGGAATACCATTTGTGGTTTTGTGGAAACCAATGGTATTGACCAACATGGTTTAGGTACTTTTCCCTCCTTTTTTCCTTTTTTGAATAAAATTAATATTTTTATTCCCTTTTTAATATTTTTGGGAATTTTGGACCCTTTTTGAGGGTTTTTTATTCTTTTTTAGGAAAAATAATCTTTTTGAGTGGAAAAAGGGGTGTACTAAGGTTTTTTGGTGACCTTTTGTTGGCTTCAAAGGCTCAGATGGTGGAAAAGTGGACAACTGGGTCATGTGAATAAGGAAATGAGCTAGTGAGCACTTTTTAGGTGTTAACAGTCTAGGTTACCAATGGTTTTCTGAACTGTCATGGCCATTTTATACAAACTATGTAGCAGGAAGTAAGGCAAATTCATTTTCTTACCCTTTAACGCCATTAAAATTCTAAGATGATACAACTGAATATGTGAATAGCAACCATCACAAGAAATATACCTGGAGATGATTTGGAAAGTAGTTTGCCACCGAGTCTTCAAATATCTGACAGGAAACCCAAATTGGAGATGGGCATGTTTCTTAGACAACGGCAGGAGAAATTGTTTGAAATTACTCTTATCTGTCTTCGATCACTCGAACCAACACTCTCTAGAATGAGGAAGATTAGTGGCCCTAGAGATAAATTCTTCATTAACCATAAACTGTAAATCCCCCACCTGAACAGTATTTCCATCAAATGAAAGAGAGAACTGTCGAGCTACCTCCACATTGTGACCAGTAAGTTCGAAGAAAAATGGTTTCCAACCAATTTTCCCGAACAACGCAACGGATTCCTGGTCGGATTCGAACAACTAAGGTCTAGAGACCTCAAATCGACTCAAAGGAGCCATTTGCTCAATTACAGGATCTTCTTTTAACAGAGTGTGATACGGCGTGGTGTAAACGGAGGGAATAGGGATACATGAATGTGCAGACATGATGAAACCCTTATTCGTCTTCTGCGAAAAACCCTGGACTCATTCCTACGTGTGACATTTCCACCGTCAAAACCAATTCATATATCGATCAAATGAATTGATATGACTTGAAATGATTACCCGATACTAGAATTAAGTCGAGTTATCAATGTGACATGAACATCAAATAGGTTAATAATTCCAAGATATGTATGTTGAACAGATGTCAAGATGTATTGATTCATGTTCAATATAAAAAATTCAGCTCTAGATTTGGCAGGAAGGAGCTTATATGTGGGGATTGGGCGTAATGATTTATGTCTCATAAATAATTCATCTCTAGGTTATAATTAAACATAGTGAATCTCTAGGGTGGCAACTAAAATGAAACCAAATATTTGATAATATGTGTCCTTAAACCTGCTATACCATGAATAATCATCTTCTTATAGTTTCATCAAAATTGGTGAAGGTGTCAAGATATAGGACCATCATGACTCAAACCATGAAATCATATTTACAAATGATATTAAATTTTGAAGATCAGATCGATAGTTTAAAATGACACAATGAGTACTTAGGATGGACAAGTGCCAATTGAAAATATCATGTCAATTAAAATGAAAATTGATTAATAGAAAAATCTATCAAAAACTAAGTCTTAAATTAAACCAATTTTGTTTCATCATTGCAAGCATAATCATAAAAGACTTTGATCAAAAATTCGAAATGGTGTAAAAGTAAGCCTTAGTTGTTATAAAATCATGTGTACAACTCTTAAAATTATTTATTTACAAAATATTAAACATGACTTATAATATGAATGTTTAATATATCTATAAGGGTTAAAATAGAGTATGAAATAAATTTATTAACCCGAACACATACACGTTTAAACATGAAAAACTAGTCACAAAGACCATGTCTTATATCATGAAAATCTTAAAAAGAATTTACATGAAAAATAAGGAATTATAAAATCCAATTCAAGCAAAGTTTATAGCAAATAATATTGATAAGCAGCAAGCTATTTTTCAGAATATATGATCATAAAATATAATAATAAAAATTGATCATATATAAAATTATATTTTAATAGCTGCTAAAATAATCAACTTGTATACGAACCAGCTTGATTTGAAATTACTTCCTAAACTTTTAGTTTGACCATTAAATCTTCCCTAATTGAGAGTACCTTAAGAATCAAAGATTCTGAAGGCACTCTTTAATAATTTTAATGACTAATTAAAGAACTGAAGTGATCAATTTCATTAAGCAAAGAAGGAATAAAATTGAGAGGGTTGTTGCCTGCCAAGAGGTTTCTACAAGGGTAATGTGTGTTGAAATCATATCCTCAACTCCACTGCGATACTTGGTTCATGCAGCCCCCTTATCCATCTCGGGTGAGACTGCACTTGCTCTGCCAGTGTTGCTAGAAAGGGTTACACCTTTCCAGGCTAGTGTGTAAGGGAGTTTGGGTTGGTAGTTTGTTGGCGACAGTGCGAAGTGAACCCCTATCGACAGACGCTGCGTCAACAAATGGTTTCGTTACCGGGACCCTGAGGAAGAAAATAAGAGGATATGTTGTGGAATCCGACGATACCGGAGATCCAAGAGTAGTTTGATTAGAAGGAGGAGGAATTGGCAGGAAGCAAGAAGAGAGACCATAAATAGACAACAACTAGTTGGTTGCAGAAATACATTTATTCAAACATCCATGAAATATTCTTCTGTGAATTCCCAATGTTGCTGCATGAGTGGATAGCACAGTTGACATTTCGAAATAATCACTTCCAGAAGACTGAACCTGAGTGTTGGACCCCAGATTTGATCCGACCGCTGAAGCAAGTCAATAACAAGGTATCGTGGGTATCGTGGGCTGTTGATTTTTGAGTGGATAGTATCCTCGAGGGATACGTAACTGAGTTCGCATGTAGACACTATCAAGTCGTATAGTGACGTAGAGAGGAAATTCTTAAAGAGACCAAGAGGAAGGTTCTTGTCATTGTTAAAACTGTGGATTAAGATGCTTGTCTACGAAAAGGGAATATTGAGGATGTCTTCTAACGAGTAGAAAAATCAGTGTGCGGAGGTTGAGGGTATTGCTTGAATGTGGATCTGACAGGAAGATGTGGGGTAGATGGACATAAGCAACGGCAAGTATCTAACGGAGGCTTACGAAGAGTGTGGTACCTTGAGGAGTGGAGCAATATTCCGACATCCTAAGAAGAAGAGGAGGACTGAGAGAGAGTATCCTGAGAGGACCGGAATGAAAGACCATGAAACAGGACCACAAGGGAGGAAGCGAACTTATTGTGAAGGAGACATTTACCAGGCTACCCCAGAAACGGGAGAAGGACAGATCGTAAGTTACAACATACCTTCAACCCTGCGCACTACTCTGAATTTTATAGGAAGAAATACAAACTACTCGTAGAGTTTCCTTACATGCAGCGGTAAGAGTAGCACTTCAGTAAAAAATAGTAGTAGCAATGTTAGGATGGAAGATGAGGTGAAGATGACTACTTTTTAGGGGAATGAGAGAAAGGATCCCAAACAATATTGGTTCATATGCGAAGCAGTCTAGACCGTGAAGCAGGTCCAGGACGAAGCCATAAAAATGGGACAGGTAGAGATGACCCTTAGGGGCTGGGCGTTAGACTGGTTCATGAAGTTTAAAAGGGTTCTGACAAGAACACCATCCAAGATGTTGGCGCAGGTCAGAATGGTGATGATTAACGAATTTAAAAAGCCAAAATCAGAGTCACAGTATGTTACTGAGCTCAAGGAGATTAAGCAATTCCCGAATGAGCCAGTGTGGGAATTCGATCAGTGGTACAAGACGTTGATCGAAAAAGTGAGCTTTCCGATAAATGAGCTGCAACACAGAGACTGGTTCATCATAGGACTGGTACCGCATATCTGTGGACCACTGATGCAACAAAAAGTAATGACATAGGAGGAAGCATTAGAGATTGCGATGAAGCTGGAGGCTTCACCAATCGGCGAAGCAGGGATAGGAATGGATAGAGTCCATCCGCAATCGGCCAATCTAACACTTCAACTGGAGGATATCAAGAAGGGAAAGGAAACCCATGGAGACCTATGGTGCACCATGTGCAAACATGAGGGACACCATCGGGAAAATTGCCCAGAGTTCCATGAGTAATTGCATTCGGGGGCACCAAACACCCTTCGTCAAGGAGGAATTCCATGGTGTCCTATATGTCAGACCAGAGGGCATCGATCGGAGGAATGTGTATGATCTGGATTTATGTGGGAACGAAACAAAATATAGCATATACAGAATCAAATACAGAGATATATTGCAAATGACACAGTGATACAGTAAACACATATTCTATTAAATTGTGGAAATAGAACAGACTGTAAAA
Source organism: Larix kaempferi (assembly GCA_027924585.1). NCBI lineage: Eukaryota > Viridiplantae > Streptophyta > Pinopsida > Pinales > Pinaceae > Larix > Larix kaempferi. Next base: position 10,623,437 of record BSBM01000848.1, read on the forward strand.
TACAATAGCTAGAATGGTAGTAGCTATCTCTGAGAAGAGATGTGGCCTCTATGCTCATTCATGCCAAGATGAATACAAGAGAGGCCAAAAGGGCCTATTTATCATAAGCATGAGGGAAAGAATCTTAAACATCCAAAAACCTAACCCTAGAAGATGAACCATCATAAAGTTGGCAGCCCCAAGGTGGCTAGTTGAACAGTCAACTTCTCGGGGTCATAACTTTTGCATACGATCTCCGTTTGGGGCGCTCGGTAGCTTGTTGGAAAGGTCTATCTGATATTTACCAATTTTAACTAGGGCTAGATGCTTGCCGTTGGCAATAATCTGGCCCCCCATATCACCAAAAAAGGTCGTTTAGGGCCTCAAAACGGCTCCGGAAGTTTAGGACCCGAAAAACTGCTAAAAATAGTAATTTACCAAAATTGCCAGAAGACTGTTTTGAGCCAGTAGGAAGAGGTGGGTCGCCAATGATATCCACCTGGATCAATCCTCCCTCCTTAGGAAGCAATGGTCTCCATTGCGTTGAATCCCTTATCATATGTCAGACTGTGTTTTGAGTTGAGCTCCTGGTGCGGCGTTTGCTGAAGTGAAAAGGTTGCCTTTCTTTGAAATCATTAGAGGGTTGTAATTGTTGTTGCTGGCTGCGCTGGAGTTGTTCAACAGTTTTGGTTGTTGTGGTATCCTTGGTATGCACTGGTGTGGATGGTTTCTTTTTGGGGGAGCACCTTGAATGCGTGGCCTTGCACTGCAAAGGTACTCGAATAGGCAATGCTGCACTGAACTTCTGTTTTTCTTGTTTCTACTGAGTAGAGGGATAATGGGTAGAGGTTGTGGCTGTCTCCGCGATCTAATGTTCTCCTTCAGTGGCAATTGCGAATAAAGAAAAATTCCCAGTGTGGGAGATTATCTTCATGCCCTGCTTGGTTGGGGTAGGTGCAATTATCTCTGGTATTCGATAGAGTTGTCCTCCCAAAGTGACAATGACACTGCGAGGTCGTGATTCATGTACAACATGATGCTTCCACATATATGGCTGTCCTAAAAGAACATCACATACTTCAAGTGGGGCCACATCACACAATACCTCATCTTTGAAGGGATTGATGCCGTATGGTATGTGACATTGGTGATTGACGCAGATCCCTCGTCCTTAGCTTAGCCATCCAATGGTGTATGGTTGTGGGTGTGGAGTTATTGGTAGCCCTAGTCTCTTGATGACTTTTGCTGAGATCAGGTTCTTCTGGCTGCCGCTGTCCATAACAAAGTGTAGGGGAATTCCCTTCACCCACATTTGTGAGTGGAAAAGGCGCTCCTCTGCCTTCGACTCTTCAGGTTCCTCTGGTTTAATGTGTGTGGTGGAAACAACTGCACTAGGTTCTGCATCAATGATCTGCTTCCCTTTTCGCATGGCTGTGAAATTAGGTTCTGAGTCAGAATTGGAATTGGGATCTGATTCTAAAGCTTTGATCTCAGCCACCAATGACTGTTTTGAGTGACATTCATCAGTGTTGTGCCAGGGGATTTTGTGGAACTCGCACCACTTCCTGGTGTCCTTCTTTGTCTTTTCGCTACCCTTCTTCGCTTGTGGTTGGGACTGGTTGTCCTTTCCCTGCCCTGTGTTCTGTTAGCTAGAGTTTCCCTTGCCCTGCTTCTGCGTAGGTCCAAAGTCGCGCTTGTTCTTTTGATGAAATTTCTGCTCAATTTTGACAGCATATCAATAGGCAGATCCGAGTGAAGAGATTTCCAGGAAATCCATCTCTGTTCATATGTACCAGTGTAGGCCATTGTGATATTTCAGTACTAGGTGTCACTCGGAGTCCTTGATACCTAGCTTTGTGCGCAAGGTATTAAATTTGTTAGTGTACTCCGACACCGTTTGGTGCCTCTCTTGGTGCACAATGGCCCATTTTGTGTACTGGTCATCATAGTTTCCAACAGGGTAATATTGTTCCTTGATGGCATCTATAAAAGAGGCCCAAGTGGGATTAGAATATTCAAACAATCCAGACTCATCTGATGAGTTTTGCTCACAATAAGTTTCCCACCAATTTTTGACATGGGGGACAGACTTGAGGAGCGCAAAAATGAACTTTTCCCTATCAGAAAAATTATGGACAGAGAAATACCCTTCTAGTAGATTCAACCATTTATCTATGGCATTGACATCGATCTAGCCTTCAAATAAAGGGATATAAAAGTTAACTTGTACCTTGAAGGGAGTCGCATCTCCAAAATGGTTGCTTGTCGAAGGTGTATCTATTGCGGTCGGCATGCGTCAAAGGATCTGGGTGAAATTATCCATCATCTCATTCCTCTGTCGCACGAGGGATTCCTCGAGAAACAATTGGATAGGATCTACTACTGCATCGTCTCTCTTTTCTTCTTCCATGGGAGGCCGTTTGGGGCGGCGAGAGTGGTCTTCCCCAAGTGAAACTAGTTCGAGACCCAACTCTCTGTATCCTGACCTCGTCAGGGACATGCACCGAGAAACAATCAAAGAGCAGACTGCTCTAATACAACTGATCCGGATTTATGTGGGAACGAAACAAAAGATAGCATATACAGAATCAAATATAGAGATATATTGCAAATGTCACAGTGATACAGTAAACACATATTCTATTAAATAGCGGAAATAGAACAGACTGTAAAATACAATAGCTAGAATGGTAGTAGTTATCTCTGAGAAGAGACATGGCCACTATGCTCATTCATGCCAAGATGAATACAAAAGAGGCCAAAAGGGCCTATTTATCATAATCATGAGGGAAAGAATCCCAAACATCAAAAAACCTAACCCTAGAAGATGAACCGTCATAAAGTTTGTGGCCCCAAGGTGGATAGTTGAACAGTTAACTTCCCAGGGTCATAACTTTTGCATACGATCTCTGTTTGGGGCGCTCGGTAGCCCGCTGGAAAGGTCTATCCGAGATTTAAAAATTTTTACTAGGACAAATGTATGTTGATGGCATCCTCATAAGCCTTCAAATCTCCAAAAAAAGGTCGTTTAAGGCCTCAAAATGTCTCTGGAAGTTTAGGACCAGAAAAACTGCTAAAAATAGTAATTTGCCAAAATTTCCAGAAGACTGTTTTGAGGCAGTAGGAAGAGGTGGGAAGCCACTGATATCTACCTGGATCAGTGTATATCTACAAAATATGGTGTTGAAGCCAAGAAACTTGTACTGCAAATTATCTCAATCGGTTGGCAATTGTGAGAAGGACTACAAGGCCTATGACCTGCTGCAAGATCAGACAACTGACACATATTTTATGAAGGGAGAAGAGCCATCAGCGGTGCAGCAACAACCATAGTACAGTCGACCACAGCCGCAGTTCAACCAACCGCAACAATACGATCAGGGGAAATACGGGCACCCGCAATATCTGCCACCGCTGTATGGCCAGCTCCAGTATGGGAAACCACAGTATCAACCATATGGGCCACTATGTGAAGGTTTCAGGGGAGGATTCTGTGGAGGACGAGGCACCGGTATGGGACATGGAGGAGCTGCTGGACAGGGAAGAGGGCCGATAATCTGTTACAATTGTGGACAATAGGGGCACTACAAGAGGGATTGTCCAAACCCAGTGCCACAGTGTAATTATTGCAGTGTTGTAGATCACAACATAGAGGACTTCCATCAGCTCATTGCGAAATGGAAAACTAAGAATCTACCCCAGAACCAGAACCAAATTAATCAGAACGCACCATCAGCCATGCAGATGATATCGACAGTTGGAATAGTGACACGAGGAGGAGCATTAACAGGAGGCGACAGGTCACACACCAATGTTCGACCAACACAAACATAGCAGAAGCAGGTCACCTTTGAGTTGGAACCCGAAAGGGATGTCTTCTTGAAGGCATAGGAGGCAATGAGGAATAGGAGGCATCTACCTCCTTAGGAAGAAATCTATGACATTCCACTGATGTTCGACTCACCGAAGTCGCGGAGGAAGGAAAACACTCTAAAGGCCTTCTTGGAAAGTTGCCTGGAGTTGGAAAAGGACCTAGACATGTTGGAAGAAATAGCTAGTCTACTGCATCGACGTTGATGTATTTGTAACTTCGGAAGATATTCACTTGTATATTGTATGTATTACATTTGTACTTTATTGTATCCCCAACAGGGATGTATTATACCTCCGATTGGTTGTGTCATCATGTAGTGCGCCTAGACGGTTGTAGACCTTGAGGGCACCTGTGGAGTGACCTGACTGATTGAAACATTAATAAAATAATTCTTTGATTTTATTGTGAGTATATTTATGACTACGATTGACTATGAATCAATAAAATAATGATATATGTGTATCTAGATAGTTGATCTAAATTAATGATTACATGTTGTTTAACGATTAACTTTGATTATGAAAAATGTACATGTGAATGATGCTTAACGACTAGCTGTGTGATTGATTACGTGATGAGAACAAAGAAAATAAATATTGATGAGATGCATTTATGATTAAATGAATGAGTAATGTCATGAGTAAAATATAAATGCTTATCGAAGTAGTAGATTGATGAATCAAATTATGATAATGGAGGACAGTACTACTAATGTATGTTCATGAGGAATGTGTGTAGCGGCAACTGAAAGGGCTCACTGAAGGACACACAAAAAAATTGAGGGTCGTAGAGACGGATAAATCACACATGGGGAGAGCGATGACGATGTCAACTTCCAACAGAATACCACACATGAGCAGATAAGCACTGATCCGCTTGCTCAAGAGGAAAGCGTGAGGGCGTACGAGGTGGGCCACGACGGAGCTCGTCATTTACGAGTTGGGGGGCGCTTAATGAGAACAGATTCACTCCTCAGCGCCATTAGTCCCTAATAACATGTAGATGGAGGATAGAAGGTAATGGCTCCTGAAATCCCTACATGAAGTTCCCGCAAGTCAAAACGAAAGGATGGCGGTAGAAGGGCCCGACGATGCGGTACCCTGTCGAGAACGGAAAGAGTGGACGCAAGGACTTGACAATGTGGTAAATGATTGATGACTAGACCCAACGGAGTGGTTCCATGTTGGGGAAATGAATTAAGGAACGGGGAGGCCCAACGGCGTGGCACCAGGATCCTAGTAAAAATGATTATTAACTTAGTGGCCTAAAAACGTATAAATTGCACCTAGAGCATTTACTTAGGAAAATGCATTTTTAGTACTTTTAACATTAGAAATTGTTATTTATGCATTTGCACATAAAATAATATTTTGGCATTTAAAATATTAGAAATGGTTATTTAGGCATTTGCACATGAAATAATATTTTTGAGTATTTAAAAATATTAGAAATATTTATTTCGGAGAAAAATGGAATCCTAGGCATGAACACCTAGTCAACTCCACCTACACCACAAATCTAGGAGTTAAGTAAAATATCATGGGGAAAAACATGAGCAAACTTAGGAATATTGGTGCATCTCCTAGAGAAACTGACACATGGATGGGTGAGTATTATTAAATTACAAATTTAATAAAATATATATTTATGCATGAAGCGACATGTGTCGCATGGAATTTTCCTTTAAAATGAAGGCATTGGAAATGGGTAACGACCGAGATCCTGGATGGATATCGTAATTGTGAAAAGATAAAAGACATGCTTCTATTGAGGGTTTGGATGGAAATTTTGGTGGGGGGGGAACCCAAGCTAAGTTTCTTGACTAGTGTGTGTGAGCTCTACGGCCCAAAGCTCGGGGGAGGCCATGCGACTGAAAGCATGAGCCTATGGTTGGGTGGCGAAGCTAACCGTTGCTTCGCCAATGGTTAAACCAACTTCTTCTGGAGGGACACAACGCATGAAGCGGACAACAAGGGAAAGAAGGATCAGATTGAGGATGATGACTACCCCTCCAACAACGGATTCAACCTGCAGTAACAGGTTTTTTGTTTTTGTTAGTTCTCAAATTTGATAAGTTTTATAAATGATTATGCATGTAAATGGCTATATTGTGTTTTTAAGTTTCTAATAATTTTCTAAGACAGACCTCCAAGGGGGGGGGGTCCCTACACGTCATTTGTACTTGCAAGTCTCGCAAGTTATATTGTAAGTGTCGTAACTTATACTTGATGGGTTATTAGACCACCCTAGTGGGCTCGGCCTAGTCAACATTATATTAAGTGGTTAAGTTGGGACCGACCTATTTGAGTAAAGGTCAAGTGAATGTAAAGTATAAATAGAGATTTTAACTCTCTCATTTATTCATTCACACACTCATTCACTTCGCATTAGTGAGAGAGAGGAGGAGTACACACAATTGGAGGAGGAGCAACTGCTAGGAGACTATCTCCTGTTGTGGGGTTTGATCTTTGTGATCTTTGTATTGGTGCTCATTCTATCTTTGAGGAAATTGCGTGGTTTTTCACCTTCTTGGTTTTCCTCGGTGAAAGGCTTTGTGTCTCTTGTCTCTTGTGTTTGATATGCTGTACATATTGTTCTCTCAGTTAAGATCCTAGATAAGATTGAATTAAATGCTGAAAAACTAACAATCGACGAGAAGGCGCATGTCAGGAAGAAAAGGTTAATCTCATACATAAGAAGAAGACAAGAAGGGATATGTGGATGTCGGCACAAATTGGAGCATTTGATGTTGATTCCATCATTCTGGATTTGGGTTCAAATGTGAATATTATGACTAAGAAGACGTGGGATACAATGGGGAAGTCGTAGATGACCTGGTCACGAGTACAACTGCGACTGGAAAATCAGAGTAAGGTCACTCCGCTTGGTCGGGTATGTCAAGTTCTAGTCGAAATTTAGGGGCTCGGGACGTATGTTGATTTCGACGTCATTGAAATTGTGCATAACACTAGTACCTATTTGGTACTGCTGGGGATAGACTGGGCCATGGAAAACCAAGCGATTATCATTTTTTAGAAGAGGACGATGTCATTTAAGAATTGTGAGATGAGAGTCATCGCACCACTGGATCCTGCGAAAGGGTTGTGCTATGTGGAACTAGCCAGAGATGAGTTTGCGGAAGGGTGGGACATTTTGTACAACATATCTGAGGATTATGTTAATGCCACTATGAATGGAGAATTAGGATGGCGCAGTGCCAGCTCGGCATCATGATATTCAGACGAGGCCCTCCAGAATTGGTAGAACCAGGTACATGAAGTATCCTTTAGAAGATGTGCATGGGTAATGCAATCACTGCGAAGGGTAGCCATGGAGGAATACGTGTTACCTACATATGACGGATTTCCCAGCTTGGGAAAGTTTCTCATAGTATTTGAGGAAAAAGTGGAAGAACCGCAGCATCTACTGGACCTGGAGGAAGCCTTGAAGGCTACTCCTGCACGATGGTGGGTGGCGCACAAATAAAACATCACAACTTGGCCACTATGTCGACACCTCATGTAGGTTCAATTTGGTGAAGCTGCGGGGTATGAACAAATGAGATATGACGGACGAGGCGACCAATAGGAGCATCTGAATGCTTGTTAACACCAATGGAAATCGAGATCAAAGCAGGAGTGGGTCAACACCAATGGTTATCAAGAGAAAAGCAGGATCTAAAACTTCTACAGGTTGAAGATGAAATGCCCATGTACCTTGTGTCCGAAGGAAAGTCTCATATTCGTTGTACTTTGTGAGATATGATCCTACAAGTTAGGTTTTTTGCCTTTTCCAGAATGCAGTCCTAAACAGGTGACCTAGGAAAAAAGGTCATATCTTCAGCTAGGAAGCTCCAAATGGAATTACGTAAAAAGTGACAATTAGGGTACAAATTTTAGTTTCATAGGTTCAGGTTTCAGAGGCCAAAGTTGAAATAGTGACATGTGGCACTCTGTAGCCATTCTCTATACTATTTCATCCTATAAATAGGTTACGTTGCGACACTTGGCATATCTCTCTCTCATAGAATCAATTTGAGCTCAGATCTATGGGGTTAGAAAGATGACAGGTCATTCTACCACAGGTCGAGGTTTCATTCCCCGAGGATCCAAAATTTCAGAGATACATCAGAAACAATATGGCATATATTTATGTCCAAACAGAATTGGATTTTGAGCACTTTCATTTTTGGATTGTCACTGCTGCGGGAAATTAGGTTTTCAGTTAAAGTTAAAATTTCTTGAATCTGAGACCACGGCTGGATGCTCCTCAGAAAAATCAAAATTTAGAGACCAAGATCAAAGTTTTTGGTTGGGTAGAACCCTGGGCTCTATCAAACCCTAGTTCGGGATTTTGACCAGAAAACCAGAATTTGAGAGAAGCTGCAAATCCGAAACTTTCAAAGTCAATTTTGAGGGGTCAAATTTTGGAGATTTCAAAATTGAAGTATACTAGCTTGATTAGCTCAGCAAGGCACATTTTTTCATCCAATCAGAAGTTTGAAATTCAAAGTTTGGATTTTTAGGGTTTCTCTGTCAAACCCTAGCCAGCTCCAGAACCAGCTTCATCAAATCAAATTGGATTGGGTTAATCCTAGAAGAGAATGATTTGGACACCTACATAAGTGAAGAGAGTCTAGTTTCAGAGGGAGTTGAGGCTAAGGCCTTACATAAAAAGACTACAAGCAATCCCGATAGGTATGACTTGAGGAGATACAGGTATGTTTTGAAATCTGTTCATGATTAAGTTTATGATATGTTTGTCTTCATATTATTTAGGTTAGTACAATCTTGATTATTTTTAGACTTGTCTTATCACCCTAAGTATGAATGCAGGTGAATGATAAAATACATTCATTGATTTGGGTTTTGACACTTATGATTGTACTAATGCACTGTGGTGTTGTATGAGGATGATGTTGTCCGCTAACATGAAAGGTACATCAAGAAAGACAAATTAAGTTCTAGATCAAGAACATAGACCATGGTGACATGAAGACAAAGACTGATCCATATCCATTGATTATATAAAATCTCTACTTACGATGTATGTATAACTTGGTTATATAATTATTAACTTACGAGATATGCAAGTTGCTAGCAGAAGGTCTCTGAGAGAACAAAGAAGACATTGTTTGGGTATGTTAGAGAAGCATGATAATTCAGTTATGTTTTCCTATGTCGAGTTAGAATCCTACCTTATGTTAAGATCTTATATAAGTATATTTTTTGTATGACTGATAATGATTATTCATGAAGTTATAAGTTTGAGTAATTATGGGTTTATGCATATTATGCTTCTTAATGAAGAGTCCTATGGTCATATAAGAATATGCATGAGTAAAAGAAGTCCTCCCTGAAACCTTGAATACTAACGCTTGTGATAAATTACCCGTGTATGAAATGACCATAACCATAAATGTTTAAGATTATTTAGAATCATAATGTTTTGATAGTATTGAGATTATACTAATGCATGTATGAGATCTTGAGGATGAAACTAGTGCACACTTAAGCATGCATAGTGGTCTAGGATGGATATAAGTTCAAAGACAAATAATACAGGATCAAGAGGCAGCTCACTCTAGTAGTTCCTGCAAGGAAGCAAAGATCAAGAGGGAGCTCACTCTAGTAACTCCTGCAAGGAAGCAAGGATCAAGAGGGAGCTCACTCTAGTAGTTCCTGCACGGAAGCAAAGATCGAGACGGATCTCACTCCAGTAGTTCCTACAAGGAAGCAACGATTGAGAGGGAGCTCACTCCATTAGTTCCTACAAGGAAGAAAATATTGAGAGGGAGTCCACCCAACAAGAAAACAAAGATAAGTATTTGAATTGTGATTTCTTATTACTTAAATGATGTTGTTCATTCATGTATATTTATGTTCCTAGATTTAGGATGTATATTATGCATTTTAGAAAAGTTGCATTAATGAACAAGATACTACTAATATAGTAATGGGTAAGTGGCCTATCGTACTGTACGACATTCCGTTGCTACTTATCTAGAATGAAACCTCTTTGCTGACATGTTGAGAGTTGTGCACACTCTTAACAATGTTATGGTAGAGATGGAAGGCATCTAGAAAGTTAAAAGATATGGATAAATGTTGTATTGAAGCATTGGCTAAGATAATTGCATGACTATGTGACATATATTCTTATGTGTAAGATTTTGTTCTAAAAACTATGAGAAGTTTCTAATCATGCAATTGAATTTGATTTGTAGGAAAGATCGTGTACAATCACCTACAAAAGAAGGACGACAACATTTGTTCTAGCAATGAAGTTCAAGAAAAATAACTATTGAAGAATGATGTTTGGGATGTGGTTGTTGATGTATATGTAACTTTGGAATGTATTTCACATATATGTATATTGTATTCCTATAGATATGTTATTATTCCTCTATATGGAAGTGTCGTCATTTATATTGTAAGTGTCGTAACTTATACTTGATGGGTTATTAGACCACCCTATTGGGGGTCGGCCATGTGGGTCAAAGGGTTATTAGACCACCCTAGTGGGGGTCAACCCAGTTAGCATTATGTTAAGTGGTTAAGTTGAGGCTGACCTAGTTGAGTAAAGGTCAAGTCAAGTTAGTGTATAAATAGAGAGTGTGTCTCTCTCATTTTACACATTCTATTCTCTCACTCACACATGGGAGAGTGGCGCACTTGTGGAGGAGGAGGCTCTGCTGCTAGGAGAAGACTATCTCTTGTATTCTGGTTGTATCATTGCTCTATCTATCTCTGAGGAAGTTATTGGGGTTTTTCACCTTTATGGTTTTCCCCAAGTAAACTCTGTGTCTCTTGTGTGCTTGCATTATTGTGTCCATGATTGATATGTTGTAGATTTGCTATACATGTTGTTCTATCAGTTAAGATCCTAGAATAGATTGAAGTAAATTCTAAAAATTTAACATGGTATCAGAGCTAGCTTGAAAGAAGGCATGATATGGCATGTATGACACTTGTTGCACTTACGATGCTAGGGCTTGATATAGCAAAAACCAGTCATCGTAGAACTTTCTCTATAAATCCATTTTGGCGACGTTTTAGGATCTAAAACTTTTATAGGTCGAATATCAGATCCCCATGTACCTTGTGTCCAACGGAAAACCTCTAATTCGTTGTAATTTGTGATTTATGATCTGTACAATATAGGGTTTCTACCTCTTCCAGATCTGAGTCACAATCAAGTGACCTTGGGAAAAAGGTCATAACTTGGGCTAGGAATCTCCAAATGAAATTTCGTAACATGTGATAGGTAGTGCATAGACTGTACTATCTCAAGAAAACGTTTCAGAGGTCGAAGTTGAACCAGTGACATGTGGAACGCCGTACAATTTTGCTCTCCTGTATTATCCCATAAACAGGTCACGTTACGACACTTGGCATAACTCTCTCCTAGAGAATCCAATTGAGGTCAGACTAGTTGGAATGGAAAGATAACAGGTCGGGCTATCTCAAGAAATGTTTTAAGAGGCAATAGGTGAACCAGTGACATGTGGCATGCCGTACAAGTTCGCTCTCCTGTATTATCCCATAAACAGGTCACGTTGCGAAAAATGGCATAACTCTCTCTCAGAGAATCCAATTGAGGTTAGACCTATTGGGATGGAAAGATAACAAGTCATGATATCTCAAGAAAAATTTTTAGACCCTGTGGATTGAAAAGTTCAGAGTTACACCAAAAACAATCAGGTACATATTTCTGTCAAAACAGAATTATTTTTGAGCACCTTCATTCAGGGCTTCCGGAATTTAGGACTTCAGAGAAAGTTGGAATTTCTCTAATCGAATACCACGGATAGATGCTACTCATCAAAATCGAAATTTAGAGACCAATATCAGATTTTTTGGTTGGGAAGAAGGCCGGGCTTGATCAAACCCCAGTTCGGGACTTTGATCAGAAAGATGGAAAATTAGGGCTTCTATAAAACTTGGAATTTTGGAAATCTATGACCACGGCTAGAAGCTACTCAGAAAAATTGAAGCTTAGAGCTTTGAATCAAATCTTTTGGTTGGGTGAAGCTCCAGGAAACTCAAACCCTAATTCAAGGTCCTCCTTAGTGAATCCAGAAATCTAAAAGGCAATTTCGAGGGGTGAAACTTTGCAGTTTTCAAATTCTGAATATACCAACTTGATCAGCTCGTCAAGGTGCATATTTCTATCCTTTCGGAAGTTGGAAATTCCAAGTTTGAATTTTTGGGGTTTCCTTGACAAACCCTAATCCAGCTCCAGGTCCAGTTCTTGCAAATAAAGTGGATTGGGTTAATCCTAGAAGAAGATGGATTGGTCACCTACATAAGTGAAGAAGTTCCTGTCTTAGAGGGAGATGAGGCTAAGGCCTTCCATAAGAAGATTACAAGCAATCTTGACAGGTATGGCTTACAGGTATGTTTCATGGTTAATTTTATCATATGTTTGTCTTCACATCATTACAGTACAATCTTGATTAATTACTAGACTTGTCGTATCACCTTAATAGAAGATATTCATTGATTAAGGTTTTGACACTTATGAATGTACTAATGCATTGTGATGTTGTATGAGGTTTATGTTGTTTGCTAACATAAAAGGTACACAAAGAAAGACAAATCATGTTCTACTTCAAGAACATATGATGATGGTGACATGAAGACAAAGATTCATCCATTTTCATGGATCACATAGAAGATCTACTTTCGAGGTATGTATAACTTGGTCCTACAATGGTTAACCTATGAGACATGCAGGTTACTAGCACAAGTCACTGAAGAGAACCAGAAGACATTATGCAGGTATGTTATACATAAATAGCTAGCATGCTAATCCAAGTATGTTTTTCCTATATCAAGCTAGAATCCTACCTTGTGTTAGGATCTTATACTGTTGTGTTGTTGATAATGATTATTCATGAAGTTATAGGTTTGAATAGTCATGGCTGTATGCATATTATGTTTCTTACCATAATTGATGATATGACTAACCAGAAGAATCATGAAGGTATAGGTTTGAGTAATCACGGGTTTATGCATTGATGATTTAACTAATCAGAAGAGTCCTATGATCAAATAAGAATATGCATGAGTAAAAGAAGACTTCCCTGAAACCTTGAATACTAATGTTTATTAACTGTGAATGATCATGACTATACATGTTTAAGATTATTGTGTTTTGATAGTATTAAGATTATACTAATAAATGTGTGATTATGTAGGAGACCTCAAGGATAACACAATGATGATACTAATAAGCATGCATAGTGATTAAGGATGGATGTAAGTTCAAGGACAGGTAATCCAGGAAGCAAAGATCAAGAGGGAGCACACTTTAGTAGTTTCTACAAGGATGCAGATATTTAGAGGGAGTTGACCATCTTTCTACATTCCACAACAGAAAGGTGTAGAAGAAGCTACTTCAGCAGCTCCTGCAAGGAAGCAAAGATTCAGAGGGAGTCCACCTAGCAACCAAACAAAGATAAGTATTTTTAATTATCATTTCTTGCATATTTGTTTGTTTAAATAAAATTGTTCAATGATGTATATGCTCATGTTCCTAGACTTAGGATATGTATTGTGCATATTAGAATGATTGCATTAATGAACAGTATACTACTAATATGCATGTGATGGGTAAGTGGCCTATGGCACTATACAACATTCCAGTGCTACTTATCTAGAATGAAACCTCTTTGCTGACATGTTGGGAGTAGTGCAAACTCTTAACAATGTTTTGGTAGAGACTGGAAGGCATCTAGAAATTTGTGGAACATGGATAAATGTTGTATTGAAGCATTGGCTAAGATAATTGCATGACTGTATGACATATTTCTTTATGTGTAAGAATTTGTCTGAAAATTATGAGATGTTTCTAATCATGCAATTTAACTTTTTTTGTAGAAAATACCGTATACCTTCACCTACAAAAGAAGGACTACAACATTTGTTCAAGCAACAAAATTATCTATTGAAGCATTGGCTAAGATAATTGCATGACTAAAAGACCGTATACCTTCACCTACAAAAGAAGGACTAGAACATTTGTTCAAGCAACAAAATTATCTATTGAAGATATTGAAGTTCCCAGGATACGGGAAGATGGTACGAACCGTTACACCAAAACCTCGAGATGTTAGTGACGACCGCCCACTAGGATCTTAACATCCCACCACGCTCCGCAGTCCAGACTCTGGGCTGGATGTGTGCCTGTACGGTGGTGTCCCCTTTGCGCCGTACGAGCCCCGGGCGAACACTGCAATGCCGACGTTGCCACCCGCTCTGTGACTTGAACCTGGGTGGAGGCTCTGATACCATATGATACGAACCGTTACACCAAAACCTCGATATGTTAGTGACGGTCGTCCACTAGGATCTTAACAGAATAATTCCATGATCCGTCGATCATGAAGAACGATGTTTGGGATGTGGTCCCAAGAGCTGAAGGGAAGTCTGTTGTGACTTCCAAATGGAACTATCAGATCAAGCATGCTATAGATGGAAGCATAGAGAAATATAAAAGTGATGAAATAGAAGATACACCAGATGGATTTCAAGACAGCCTTCTTGAATGGTGTAGTCATATATGTGTGCAGAACTTGGTAGGATAGACAGCTTTCTATCTAGTTTGGGATTTACCAAGATTAAATCGGATTCCAACCATTACTATAAGGTTGAGAAAGGCAATCCAATGATACTACTTTTGTATGCGGATAACCTATTTGTTACAGGTGAATATAGATTGATTGCTGACATGCAGCGGAAGCTTGTTGCCAAGTTCGAGATGAAGAACTCGGGGATGATGCACTATTTGTTTTTGGCATGGAGGTGTGGCAGAGTGCATATGGAATCTTCCTTGGACAAGGGAAGTATGCAGTAGAGATCCTGAAGAGGTTCGGGATGATGGATTGCAAGGCCATGGTCACACCTATGGCATCGAATCTGAAGCTTCTTTGTGATGCTTCATTTGAGCCGGTTGATGTCTCTATGTATCGTCAGTTGATTGGGGCATTGATGTACTTGATGAACACGAGACCAAATATTTGCTTTGTGGTGAACACATTGAGCCAGTTCCTGACGTATCCGACGAGTGTTCACCTGGTTGTTGTAAAGCATGTTCTGAGGTACCTGAAGGGTACAGTGGATTATGGGCTCAAGTATAAAGCAAATCAAAAGTTTAACCTCCAAGGTTATGATTGGGCTGGCAGTGCTGCAGATAGGAAGAGCACATATGGGTTCTACTTCAAAATGGGATTAGGTGTGATCTCTTGGTTCAACAAGAAGCAGTCCTACGTGGCACTGAGTACAGCTGAGGTAGAGTATGTTGCAGATTGTTCAGCTAGTTGTGAGGAAGTATGGATACGGAAGCTACTGTCTGAGTTATTTGATCTCCCATTGGATGCTACTGGTATCTTTTGTGATAACCAGAGTTGTGTGAAGTTGTCCGAGAACCCAGTGTTTCATGACAGGTCGAAACACATAGAGATCAAATATCACTATATCAGGGATATGGTGTAGAGAGGAGCTGTGAAGCTCCTGTACATTGCAACGGACGAGCAGACTGCAGATGTGCTGATGAAACCACTAGCCAGAGTGAAGTTCAAGTACTTCAGACAGAGGCTTGGTGTTCTTCGAATTGATGACACTTCGAGGAAGAAGTGATGGACACATTTGCAGAGGCCATTCCAAGCATGTTGGAAGGAGGATCCTTCACATGGCTATGGATGTAAGCATTGGATGATGAGCATTAGGACGATGCTCTAGTTACTGCTCTGTATATGTATCAGAATGATACTAGATATGATCAGTTGGATCATTTATATGTATATGTATGTATGCATCATGTTGGATGTTGGATATGATCAGTTGGATCATTTATGTATGAACGCATCATTTTGGATGCTGGATATGATCGGTTGGATCATTTGTATGTATTTTGTATATGCATCATGTTGGATGCTTGGACCATGTATCTGTATATGTATCAAGTGGATACATTGTATGATCAGGTAGATCATGTATGTTGATATGTATCATGTATGATTAGGTGGATCATGTATTTGTATTTGTATCAGGTGGATCATGTATGATGATATGTATAAGGTAGATACTTGGTGTGCATTAGGTAGATGCATGATATGATCAGGATGATCGTGGATGACAAGCTTCAGGATGTTGCTCCAGGTGACTTGCAGCAAGATTTTGAAGTGATGATGATCAGGATGATCATGTATACATCAGGACGATGTATGGTGAGTATCAGGTTGATACTATATGGTCGTGGATCAGGTTGTGCAGATGAGCATATAATTTGTCCCTGGGAGATTTGTAGATAGTCTTTCGAGGTTTTTCCTATGGCATATAATTTGGCCCTGGGATATCTGGAAAATAATCTTTCAAGGTTTTGCTCTAGGAGGACATTTAGTTTGGCCTTGGGAGATATGCGGATAGTCTTTCGAGGTTTTGCCTATGTCATATAATCTGGCCCTGGGATATCTGGCAGATGCTCTATTGAGGTTTTGTCTTATGGCATATAATATGTCCCTGGGAGATCTGATAGGTTGGGATGTGTGCCTGTAATAAGTCCTGGGATGATCTTGCAAGGTTTTGCCATGACCACATATAATCTGTCCCTGGGAGATCCTATAGGTAGAGTTGTGTGCTCATAACAGCTTGGGATGCTCTTGCGAGGTTTTGTGGTGACCACATATAATCTGTCCCTGGGAGATCCTATAGGTAGAGCTATGTGATCATATCATCCTGGGATGCTCTTGCGAGGTTTTGTGGTGAGGTCACATATAATATGGCTCTGGGAGATCCTATAGGTAGAGCCATGTGCTCGTAATAGCCTGGGATGCTCTTTCGAGGTTTTATGATGAACGTAATAAGTTCTGAGGATTCTACAGTATGGCTAGTGATGAATAAGACCTGCATGTGGTGGGCCTACATCCAGTATGAAAAAGGACTAGCTCTTTAGAACTTCCTATGACGAGTAGATTCAGAGATTGATTGAGATAGCAGCAGCAGTGACTATGATGATGACTCGATGACGATTATCCAGTGACGATGATCCAGAAAAGAAGACTTGTGCTAGAAGACCTATGTCGAGAAATACCTTCCTAGTTAAGAGGGAGTGTTGATGTATATGTAACTTCAGAATGTATTTCACATATATGTATATTGTATTCCTATAGAGATGTTATTATTCCTCTATATGGAAGTGTCGTCATTTATACTGTAAGTGTCGTAACTTATACTTGATGGGTTATCAGACGACCTTGTTGGGCTCGGTCCTGTATAAGTCATGTGGGTCAAAGGGTTATTAGACCACCCTATTGGGGGTCGGCCATGTGGGTTAAAGGGTTATTAGACCACCCTAGTGGGGGTCGGCCCAGTCAGCATTATGTTAAGTGGTTAAGTTGAGGCCGACCTAGTTGAGTAAAGGTCAAGTCAAGTTAGTGTATAAATAGAGAGTGTGTCTCTCTCATTTTACACATTCTATTCTCTCACTCACACTTGGGAGAGTGGCGCACTTGTGGAGGAGGAGGTTCTGCTGTTAGGAGAAGACTATCTCTTATATTCTGGTTGTATCATTGCTCTATCTATCTCTGAGGAAGTTATTGGGCTTTTTCACCTTTATGGTTTTCCCCATGTAAACTCTGTGTCTCTTGTGTGCTTGCATTATTGTGTCCATGATTGATATGATGTACATGTTATTCTCTCAGTTAAGATCCTAGATCAGATTGAAGTAAATTCTGAAAATTTAATAGTGGGCCCAAGACCAGAAGGGAAGTGTGTTGTGACTTCCAAGGAGATCTACAAGATCAAGCATGTTGCAGATGGCAGCATAGAGAAATAGAAGGCAAGTGATGAAGTGGAAGATACACCAGATGGATGTCAAGACAGCTTTCTTGAATGGTGTAGTCGAAGAAGAAGTGGAGCAACCACTCGATTTTGAGACACATGATAGGGAGTCATTGAAGAAAGCCTTGTATGGCTTAAAGCAAGCACCCGAGACATGGTACAGCGCGATAGACAGCTTCTTGTCCAGTTTGGGCTTTACCAAGAGTAAAGCAGATTCCAACCTTTACTACAAGGTTGAGGAAGGAAATCCAGTGATACTCCTATTGTATGTGGATGACCTGTTTGTGACAGGTGAGGATAGGTTGATTTTCGACACGAAGAGGAAGCTTTCTATCGAGTTCGAGATGAAGGACTTGGGAATGATGCATTACTTTCTAGGTATGGAGGTGTGGCAGAGTATAGATGGAATATTCCTTGGACAAGGGAAGTTTCTAGTAGAGATCCTGAAGCTGTTCGGGATGATGGATTGCAAGGCCATGGCCACACCTATGGCATTGAACCTGAAGCTATTGAGTGATGCTTCATCAGAGTCGTTTGTTGCCACGATCTATCATCAGATGATTGGGTCCTTGATGTACCTGACGAACACGAGACCAAATATTTGCTTTGCTATGAACACTTTGAGCCAGTTCCTGACGGATCCTAGACATGTTCACCTGATTGTTGTAAAGCATATTCTGAGGTACCTGAAGGGTACGATTGATTATGGGCTCAAGTATGATGCGAATCAAAATTTTAAACTTGGAGGGTTATATTGAGTCAGATTGGGCAGGCAGTGCTGCAGATAGGAAGAGCACTTTGGGGTGCTACGTGAGTATGGGATCAGGTGTGATCTCTTGGTTTAGTAGAAATCAATCCCGCGTAGCACTGTGTACAGCCGAAGTAGAGTATGTCACAACTTGTTCGGCTAGTTGCGAGGAAGTATGGCTAAGGAACCTATTGTCTGATTTATTTGATATTCAGTTGGATGCTACTTGTATCTATTGTGACAACCAGAGTTGTGTGAAGTTGTCAGAGAACCCAGCATTCCATGACAAGTCAAAGCATATAGAGATCAAATATCACTATATCAAGGATATGGTGCAGAGAGGAGCAGTAAATCTCTATTATATTGCGACATATGAGAAGATTGCAGATGGGTTAAACAAACCACTAAGTAGAGTGAAGTTTGAGTACTTCAGAAAGAGGCTAGGTGTACTTCAGATCGAGGTTCCTTCCAAGGGGATGTGATGAGTCCGGAAGACACAGATGCACATGGTATTTTCTGACATGGTTGTAGATGTGTTCTCTCATGGTCATGATGTAATTGCTGAGCCATTCTCACATGGTTGTAGATGTGTTCTCCCATAGTGCAGATGTAAGGGCTGGAGCCATTCTCACATGGTGTAGATGTAAAGGGTTGAAGCCATTTTTCACATGGTGGTACATGTGTTCTCCCATGGTGAAAAAGTAAGGGTTGGAGCCTTACCTGAATGGTGGTAGATGTGTTTTCCCATGTCGGTGGTGTAAGTGTTGTATCATGTGTATCTAGGCTGTGCTCTGTGGATGATGAGATGATCTGAAGAGGACAATCATGTGTGATGAGCATCAGGACGATGCTCAAGATGATATGCATCAGGACGATGTTGTGATGATGATCAGGATGATCATGTGATGATATGTATCAGGATGATGCTATGATGATGATCAGGGCGATCATGTGTGTTGAGCATCAGGTTGATGCTCCAGATGATATACATCAGGATGATGTACTGCATGATGATGATCAGTATGATCATGAGTATCAGGATGATACTTCGTGGTTGTGGACAGATGCTGCAGGTATCATGGAAAAGATCCTGGGAGATCCTATAGTTTGAGCTTGGATACTCTTTCGAGGTTTTGCTACAGGTTGGCCATGGACAGATTGCACAGGTAGCATAGAAAAGATCCTGGGAGATCCAATAGTTTGAGCTTGGATACTCTTTCAAGGTTTTGCTACAGGTAGCATAGAAAAGATCCTGGGAGATCCGATAGTTTGAGCTCGGATGCTCTTTCGAGGTTTTGCTACAAGAGGCATCTAATTAGTGCTGGAGATCCGATAGGTTGAGTTGTGTGCTCGTAAAAGTCTTGGGATGCTCTTTAGAGATCTTGCAGGTTGCAAGACACTCTTTTAAGGTTTTTCCTGACCACATGTAAAAGATCTTGGGATATTCGATAGTTTGAGCTCAGATGCTCTTTCGAGGTTTTGTGGTGGTCACATGTAAAAGATACTGGGAGATCTGATAGTTTGAGCTAGGATGCTCTTTCGAGGTTTTGTTGACGCACATTCCACAGGATGGCCAGAGATGTTGAAGACCTATAGGAGGCTAGGCCTACCACCAACATGAAAAAGGGTCGGCTCTGTAGAACTTCCTATGATGAGAAGAATTTAGAGATAACCTAGTGATCAGGATGATGAGTACAATAGCAGTGACGATGATGCTCTGTGATCCAGTGACGATGATCCAGCTCCAGAATTGAAGACTTGTGCCGATATGTATTGATGACCTGTGTCAAGAGAATACCTTCCTAGTTAAGAGGGAGTGTTGATGTATTTGTAACATCGGAAGATATTCACTTGTATATTGTATGTATTACATTTGTACTTTATTGTATCCCAAACGGAGATGTATTCTTCCTCCGATTGGAAGTGTCATCATTTGTACTTGCAAGTGTTGCAAGTTATATTGTAACTGTTGTTCGGCGGAATTTTTCCCTACGGATAAGTCAAAATTCCCTTAACTTAAAGCAGACTTTCACTAACTCTAAGCTAAGAACAAAACACAACAAATGCTACCTTGAAATTCCTGAACTAAATTTTACAACAAGATTAAATGTATTCAGAAACAATGAGAGATAAGACACACCTTTCAAATTGACGTTTGTCCCGCTTTTAGCTCTTGATCCAAAGCTCCAATGTAGAACATGTTAAGATCAACCAAAGAACAAACATACAAGCTTCCAAATACCTTGAATGTAAAGATTAGTTTCAAATCTAGATTAGATACATTCCATGCTAAGAACTTATGCTATACACATGAAATGGGAAAAACAAGACAAGTTATCTTATTACAACTTGAAGAATGCTTACAAAGGTTGCTTGATTCCCAAGCTAGTCCTCCAACTCCAAGTGCCTTCTCCTCTAGCTACCTCCACAATGCTGCAAGATCATAATTTTGATACTCAAAGAGTCCTCCCTTTTCCCCCATGGAATGCCTCTCTTTTATAGTGCATGGTAGGGTTAACCAACAAGAGAGATGGGTGGATCTAGGGAGAGATAAGTGGATCAAGGTTTCTAATTGCAGAAAATGAATTGGGATCGAATCAGGGACCCCAATCTTCCACTATCTTCGAAAATCCAAAATCCCACAAGCCATGAAAAAAAGGCTAATAAAAGAGTACCGCGCCCTGTGGTCTGAGCATAACGCAGTAGTACCGCGTTCTGGGGACAAAGCATAGCGCGGTAGTGTGGGTGCATAAGGCCTCAATTGGGTTAAATCTTGACAGGGTGGATTTACCTTCAAGGATTACTCATCTTCTGGGTGGTTCAAACAGTAGGGAAAGTGTCGTCAACTCTGTTTGTGGTGGAGATACGACACCGTGGAATATAGAGGTATAACAGATGCCCCCTAAAGTGTGAGGTCATAAGGAACTGATGGCCGAAAGACTTTACGAATATTGTGCAGAGATAGCATCAAGGAGAGCGACAAGGAGCTGAAACAGGAACAAAGTGTTAGATATACCACCGAGGCAGGCATCCCCATGCTCGGAAACAAATGACTCAAAGCATGGTTGCCGACCAATACATTGCAAATCCATGAGTACTGAGATGATATAGACTGTGGACAGGTCATGGCTACTATGAACAAGCGTAGATCCATGAGACAATAATGACACATCCACGACCAATATAATATGTGGATCTGTGTGACAATACAAAAGATATCTCCATGGCAACCTGAACGCAATCAAGATACAGAGGTGCGCCCAGGGTCTTCTACCTGATCGCAAATGATACGAATCTAGCCATGTGATTACAAGATGTTGAAGTCAAACATGGTAGAAACCATTTGATTACCGGTCAATGATGTGAACTGTTAACAAATGCGAGGGAAATCACCAATGGTGACGATGATCCCCAAGGTATCTGAAGTACATCTCAATGAAATGCGAATAGATGAGTTGATGTCGAGCATTCGAGAAATTGTTCGATCAGAGGTCAATGATGTGAACCTACTGTCGAACACGAGGAAACCTGCCATTGAGGCATGCAGGTACCAAGGTACTAATGGTTGATCTCTAAGTCCAATTCCTGGATAGTGATTTGGCGTCGACGGGAATGGACTCGTCGAAGGTGGGCCATAATGATTCCCACATCATCGACACGAAATCGGAACGAACGATAAGATGATGAAACAATGGAGTATATATTGACACAGCGGAGGCCTGACACAATGAACGACTTGAACAATGCAACCCTTTGAACATATAATGGCATGTAATAGGACTTAGCAGCAGGGATTATTGATAGCAGAGGATAGACACCGGATGAGTAGGCTTGTGGCCAGGGAGACGACTCAGGATGATGACCATAACTCAGTGAAAAATGGATACCCAATATAGACAAGAGACAGACACATGCCATGTTCAAAGGTAACGACTGACAAGCTGCCATAAACAAACTTGACTTGTTCCCCATATTCCCCCGACATGATAGACGAGTACCTCTTTGTTGTTTTTCAAGATTGAAGAGGATAACAGATGCTCGGTGTAGCTCATCTCATAGATGAGTCCAATCTCACATGTTTTACGAACCTGAGAAAGGAGGGGTTCGTCCCAAAATGGGTCCTTCAATGTTAAATTTTAATGAGCCCAAAGAGGGAAAGCTTGGTAGCTTTTCATATTTAGAGAGCCTAAAAAACTTAAAGGGAGCTCCGCAATGTACTTTTTCGTAAATTTAGTCTCTCGATCCCGAAAAAGTGTAAAACAATTCCCGAGAGAACTCTCCCAACCGAGATTGATTGAGGTATACCTTTCTCGTAAATAGTCTAGACAGGTCGAAAAAGGGGTAACCTATCACCGAATAGACGACCTTTCAAATACTTTTACAAGTGTGAAAGAGTCAAGATCACTTGGCAATCTTTTCAATTTTAAGGAGTCTGAAAAGAGCTTAACTATGGACTCCCATGGTCTTTTTCGTAATTTTTTAATTATTCTGGTCCGAAAAAGAATAAAATACAACCAGGATAATACTTTCATCATCGTTTAACGAGCATGAGTAAAGCTGACCGTACTCGACACCATTTACTTGAGTTTGACAAGCACGACATGGGTGTAAAAGCGCTTGGAATCTTTTTCAAGTTTTAAATCCAGAGCACGAAAAAGATAAAGTAGGCTCAAAATGAAGGTCAAATCATGAATAAACGCCAGTGTGAATATATCGCTTTTTACTGGGGATCCTGTCAATAAGTGCTCAAAAACTGGATATTAGCAATGTGAAAAGGGCATTATTTTAACCATTCAAAATAATAATTAAAAAATAGGTGAAAATGCTATATAAAGAATGGTTAAAAATAGAAATTTACCATTTCACTTGTTTTTTACCCAAAAAGGAGATTTTACCCATTTGAGGAGCAAAAAATTCAAGGATCCATATCGGGAGTTCTAGGACACCGTTTCAACAACCATTTGAGCTAGGTAAGATCTCTCGAGCTCCTCTTTCATTTCATGTAGGAATCATTTGCTTTCAGTAGGAAAAAATGACTTTCTGGGCGAGCCCTACTGGGCAAAAATCGCCCTTCACAGTACCCGCGTGGGGGTTCTATCGAGAAACGCGGTACTGTTAGACAGTACCGCGCTGTGGTTCCAAACCGAGGCGCGGTACTGTACAGTACCATGCGGCAGAGTTTTCCCCAGGCGCGGCGAAGGCAATTTTTGAGATGAAAAAATCAAATTTTCTCAAATTTTTTGCTGAAACTAAGTTGTTAAATAGTTACTAAATGTTTTCCCTGACCTTTTGCAGGAGTTTGCAACTTGTTTGGAGCAAAAGGGTCAGCTCGAAAGAAAGAGAGCACGAAGTAGATGATTTGGTAGCTGAAAATCACTTACTGACCATGACCGCATTGAGAGAATGTGGTTTGTTGAAGTTCTTTAAGACCAAAGGGATTCGTCAGCAACCCAAGCTTCTCACTCATCTTATCCAATTGTGGGACCTTGACATTCAAGCTTTCCGAGTGGGAGAGCATGTTCTCGAAATTCAAGTCGAGTATATTTATTTCCTCACGGGCCTCTAGAAAAGAGGGGCCCAGGTGAACTTTACTGAATACTCAGCCTCAGAATCGAGTACAGATGACTTGATTGCTCTATATTGCCGTCAGGGTTCAGGTAAGAAAAGCGGGAAGGTGGCCATAAAGGATGTTATAGAACTCCCTGTAAAAACCATACTATTCACCATCACGCATGCAGCAGGAAGTGTGAGTCCGCATCAGGCGTCCCGCACACAAGTGAATCTCGCAGCGGAGTGTATGGGGGGAACAGTATTTAACTAGTGTGAGGCGGTGTTGGCCAATCTCAAAGAACAAGTGCACAAGCGCATATTTGGAAAGAATTCCCAATTTGGCTATGGGAGTATCCTGGTCACCTTCTTTTTGGCGAGGGTGCCATTATTGCGCCCGCAGATATCTATGCCCCCCCATCCACCGACCGAGCCATGGATGGCTCGATGGAATGATTATGCGGGACATCTCGGGGGACCTCAGTGCTTAGCCTTTGGTGATGATTTCTTTTCCTGGCTCGAGGAGAAGATAGTTATGATCAATGACTACCCCTATGTCGGGGTAGACTTCCACGAGGACATCGACTTGGCACTGCCAGAGGATGAATATTGGGACAACTCAGGTATGACCTTCATGGATATGTGTTTTCTTTTTTCTTTTTTGAATATATAATTTTTTTTTTTTTTGGAATGTGTAAAAGACTTCTAATGTATGTTCGTATGCATGTCGCAGACCGTGGACCACAGAGACCAGCTGGGTACTCACCATTATGTCGCGGTGGTGTTGATCGCCAAGCCGCTCCAGAAGAGGAGGAGGAGGACAAAGATGAAGCAGGAGGAGTCTGGGATATAGAGAGGAACTTACAGGGCTTGACTCATGGTATCCCTGCTATGAGGATGGATGACGTCCCTTTACATCTCCAGCGGCATACTGTGGGTGTGCCTAGTCGTATTGGTCGACTTCTTCATAGGGTGGCTCGTGCTGTAGTGTGTTATAACCAGTAGCGAGAGGAATCTGACGAGGGACATGATAGGTCTCCCAGATCTCCATAGATGATCTCTTTTTGTCTTTTATGGCATGTACACGATATATAGGCTTTAGGAGCCAAATTTTGTATGGGATTTGGTCCCAAATTTTGTCTTTGACACAAACTCTTATGTATTGGAAAACACTCCTATATACAATGATATGGACCTATTTTCATGATCTATTTATTTACAGTGACTTGTGTATTCTATTTTTATGATGTATTCTTATGTGTGGCCAAGATGCCAATCCAAAATGTAATTAGCCAATGAATCGGCTATACAATTGAATTCTCTCGATATGTGTTGATATGAAATGAAACTAAATGATCATTCCAAGAGGCGTACTCTCCGAAATAAATTAAGTAGTACAGGATTGTGAACTGTGTAAACACGGTTCAGATGAGACACCACGAGCTGGGAGTCTAAAAAGATTGCTAGGGAGTCAATACCGAGTGAAGCAACCTCCGTCAAGAGACCGATGACCGCATGGTACTCTGCAATGTTGTTGGTTGTAGGACCCAAACAATTGGCTCTTGAAGAAAACAGCTCGCCAGTGGGAGAATAGATTACCCATGCTGCAGAAGCGATATTCTGGGTATGTCGGCTTGCACCGTCGGTGAATCTGAAGTAGGAAGACATCTGCGCATAAAGTCACGAGTCAAAGTAAGAGTGGATACATGAGGTCCACGCGCACACCAAGAAAGTAAAATCAAACTAAGTACATTATGTACAACAAGTAACCCGCGTAGGGAAACCTTACGCGTAGAAGTGTTTAAGGTATAGCCCATTGCGGGGCCGTGCCAATGGCATACCATCACAATCGATTAGTTCATAGGCTCCTTTTTCTAAGACACGTTTTACAATAAAGGGGCCATACCACATAGATTCTAATTTTCCTTTTCCAAGCTTATCATGCATTTGGTCATATGTAAGTATGAGATCACCTTCATT
The DNA here is from genome assembly GCA_027924585.1 of Larix kaempferi. NCBI lineage: Eukaryota > Viridiplantae > Streptophyta > Pinopsida > Pinales > Pinaceae > Larix > Larix kaempferi. Next base: position 10,649,409 of record BSBM01000848.1, read on the forward strand.
GAAGATTCGAGGTTGAACGGATTTGTCATATTGAGCTTTGATGCATTTTTTGTGGGCTTCATTAGCTAAAGCAGCATCGCGGCGGGTTTCATATAGCTTGGCTAGGTATAGGAACCGTTCCTCTTCGGAAGTGGTGTGTGGCAGTCGCTCTATGGCTATCTTGAGTGATGGTATTTCACATTCAATCGAAAAAATGGCTTCTAGGCCATACACCAGTTGGAATGGTGTAAACCCAGTAGCACTTTTCACTAAGGTTCGGTATGCCCACAGTGCTGAGAATAGAGCTGAGTGCCAGTTGGATTTCTGGGTACCCACAATGCGTTGAATCATTCGTTTCAGGACTTTGTTAATGGCTTCAACTTGGCCATTAGCTTGTGGGTAATACGGGGTTGAGTTTTCGTGACGAAAACCCAACTTGACACTTAGTTCTTCGATCATGTGGTTCCTGAAATGGGAGCCATGATCAGTCACAATGGATTGTGGGACACCAAATCTAGCTATGATATGATTGAATATGAACTGTGCTGCTGTTTTGTCATCCTCAGCATACGTAGGCATCGCTTCAGCCCATTTCGTGAAATAGTCGACAGCTACTATGAAATAGCTATGCCTCTCGGCTAAAGTGGGATTACAGTGCATGAAATCTATGCCCCATTTGGAAAAAGGGCCGACGGAAATAACAGGATGGAGTGGAGTAGGGTGCGAGCGTGCTTTACTATGAAAGAATTGGCATGGTGGACACTTCTTGACTGTTTCAATGCAGTCTTTGAAAATTGAGGGCCAGAAGTATCCTTCTCGTAGTATTTTCTGGGCTGTAGCCATCCCAGAGAGATGACCACCACATGCTCCAGTGTGGTAGTCATTAAGCATGTGTTCCGCCTCATCTAAGGTTAAACAACGTCGAAGAATGGTGTCGACACCACGTCGATAAAGAGTATTGTTGACTATGAGGTAGTATTTTGCGTGATGTCGGATGCATCGCCGTTCATTGCGAGTGAGGTCGGGACGGAAGCGTTGGGTTTGGAGATATAAAAGAATATCCCCGTACCAAGGATCAGACGTGCTAATGAGGACCAATGATTCGTCAGGAAGAGAATCAATGGGCTCGGGTTGCTCAGTAGCATGGGGCAAGTTACAAATTAATTCCGCGAAGACCAAAGACTTCTTGGACTTAGCCTTGACAAACTCCAAGTCAAACTCTTGAAGGATGACAATCCAACGAGAGTATTTGCCCCCAAGCACCTGACGTGTGAGGATGTAATACATTGGGTTGAAGTCGGCTATAACAGTGGTCCGGCGGAGTAAGATGTAGTGATGGAATCTCTGGACAGCAAATACTGTTTCCAGAGCCAGCTTTTCAACATGTGAATAGCGAGTTTCAGAGTCAAGAAGACTCTTACTAAGATAATATACCACATGTTCTATGTCATTTTGGTCTTCCTGGACTAGCACCATACCAATGGTGGAAGTCGAGGCTGCGAGATAAAGAATGTAGTCCTGTGTGTAATCGGGGGGTTGAATCACAGGATCTTTGGTTAAGGCTGCCTTTAGATTGTCAAAGGAGTGTTGGACTTCATCATCCCAGATAAAGGGAACATTCTTCTTGAGAAGCCGCATGTAGCCTTTTGTTATCTCGGACAGATTGTAGATGAAACGGCGTAGAAAGTTTGCATGCCCTTGCAAACATTGAAGTTCTGGAATATTGGTAGGTGAAGGCAGAGCTAAGATAGCTGCTACCTTTATGGGATCTAAACGTATCCCATCTTTGGAGACTATGAAGCCCAACAGTTTTTCGGCTTCTACACAGAAGACGCACTTATGTGGGTTCAAACGTATATTGTAGCGACGGCACCTTTCGAAAATGGCACTTAAGTGGTCTAGATGGTCTTCCCGGGTATGAGAGTGAGCGGGAAGGTCATCAAGATATGGTTCTACAATATGTTTGATGTCATGAAATGCGTAGGACATCACCCGTTGGAAAGTTGCCCCGGCATTTTTCAGGCCAAAAGGTAACTTTCGATATGCAAAAATCCCCCAAGGGCAGATAAAGGCCGTTTTGTGCTGGTCGGTTGGGAGGATATCGATCTGATTATAGCCAGAGAAGCCATCCATAAATGAAAAGATGACACTCCCGGAACAGTTATCGATGATCTGGTCGATGAATGGAGTTGGGTAGTTGTCCTTCGGACAAGCTTTGTTCAAATCACAGTAATCAACACAGACTCTGATCATTCCCTGTTTCTTGGCTACGGGGACGATGTTGGATACCCATTCTGTCAATGGGACAGGATAGATAAAACCAGCATGCAAAAGTTTTTCAAATTCTGCTTTAATGGTGGCTGCCTTACCAGGATGGACGGGTCAAAGCTTTTGCCGAACAGGTTGGGCACTAGGGAAAGTTGGAATTTCGTGGACCATGATCGAGGGGTCTATCCTTGTCATTTCTTCATAACTCCAAGTGAAAACATCGCAGAAAGTTTTGAAGTAGGCACTATAGAACTCCGTTTCGAGGGGAGTACATGTTTTGCCGATGTGTACGTTTTCCACGATACCAGGCTTCACTGAAATATCGATGGGAGTGGTTGCCATAAGATTCACCAAGTTTCCTTCGAAAAATACATCGTCGAGGGAAGTGGGGAACTTGGTTTCAACCATCCCAAGTGAAGTGTTGGGTTTTGTATCAGGCTCAACTAGCTGAATGGTGGGGAATGAAGATCAATGATGAAAATCTCCCCATGGTGGCTCATCACCGCACATAACCTCCATAATTGATTCGTCCATGGGAAAAATCAAATTGAGAGGATCGAAGAGTGGTGGGTATGGATGAGTCTCAGCCGAGAGCTGTGCCACGGTATGATCAGTAGAATAGTCGACCCAATCGGTGGCTGATTAGATCGCGTCATAGGCTGTGAGGTTTCTGTTGAGAGGCATAAAGTTGCCGTAGTCTTCAATCTAAGTGGGACTCGGAATCACCCATGCATCATTGGATGAAATCATGTTAATTGGTTGAACAGGGGTTCCCAGCTATGGAAAAACTCTGATGAGGGAAGAATCCTTCATGAGACCAACACCAATGTCTTGGAACCGATACCGAGGTTGATCCAATAACGGGATGGTGTTGGTGGAGTTCTGGTGGGAGTCTGGGATACAGTAATCGAGTTGATCAATAGTGACAATTTTCCCTTCATGAGGAAATTGCATAATCCGGAAGACTGTAGATGATATGGCGGTCATGGCATAAAATCAGTACCGACCAAGTAGGAGATTGTAGTCCAATGGCGCATCTATGACTTCAATATGTATGGATACTGTTTTACCCCCCAGTTCAACACCAATTGAGGGAATGAGTCCATAAGGTTGAAAATCATGTCCATCAAACGCCCTAAGAGTGGTAGGAGAATTCGTGACTTCAGGTGAGCCTACGGCTCTCCAGCAGTTCAAAGACATAATCGACGTGGAAGCACCTTCATCTAACACAGTGCGGTGGATGATATTTCCACGGATTTTTGTGTGCACTTGGAAGGCTAACTGGTGAGAAAGCCTAGGTTTGGTGTGCTCCAAGTTAAACATGATGGAGTTTGAAGTATCTGGGTCCATTGCACCCAGTGTTGAAAGTAGGGTTCTACGCTGCGTGGGGCAGTGTTGGAGAACCTCGAGAGTCGACATGGCGCAAGGTGCTTGAGCCAAATCTTCAACAATGTTGTAGTTTTGGGCAGCTCGCGCATTCAGATTAAATGTCGCCTTTCGTATGGTGCCCTTGGGTGGGCGTAGCACTGTGTCCATAAGCGGTCTCTCGATATGGAGATGACCGGTAGGGGGGGGAATAGGAATTGGATCTTCAACAGGAGATTTGCCTTTGGCTATCTCGGGTTGTTTGTTTGAACTTGGAGGGTTGTCATACGTCTTTGAACGAGTGGTAATATGAACTTCTTCATTACTCGTCATCAGGATTTCGCGGTTTGTGGACGTCTCTCCGCGGGTAGGATTGGTCGGGTTGCCCCCTTGTGGGGTTTCTTGGGAAACCATTTGCTGTTATTGTTGGGGGAAAGGGTCAGTTAACACTGCCGGGCGAGAGGATCCTTTAACGAACTTGTTGACTTCATCCTTGTAGGGACAGTCATGCGTGTAATGATCATCTTGACAAATTAGGCAGGGAAACTTAGCCTTTCGACATGGTTTCTGGTCAGTTTGGGTGGGTTGTGGCTTGGGGTTCTTATGTTGGTTCTTCTTGGTTTTACCACGATTGTTTTTCTTCTTTCCCCCGGATGGTTGTGACGTAGATTGAACTGCGTTCACTTCGGAGGAAAGGGCAGGAGAAGTAGTTTTTTTTGAAGCAGCCTGGGGTAGAGCGGGGGAAGCAGAAGCTTGTTGTCCCATCGAGTTGGTAATAGGCTGGGCCTTGACTGAACCGACAATCCCATCAATGGGAGGTTCAGTGGTAGGCTTCGTTGGATCAGTGTTAACGTGGGAGGCATGTGGAAGAAGTTCATGTAAAGTACCAGATTGAGTGTACACCAAATCCATGTACTGGGCTGCCGAGATGGCTTGTTCTTCTGTAACCGGCCCGCGCATAGCGATATCTCTAGCTATGGGAGGCAAAAAGGATTTTGTAAACCAATCAGCGAGTAGCTGATCCGGAATAGGTGCCTTTATTAGCCTACGACGTCTTTTCCACTCATGGATGTGATCCTAAATGTGTGTAGAAGTGGTTTGACATAGTGAGGTTAACAGTTCTGTTCCAGTCTCATATTGGATGGGGAGCTGGAAATGATTCAGAAACTGCATGGCCAAAGTGTTGAAATCATGAAAAGAGTGTTGTGGCAGCTCGATGTACCATTTTGCTTCCGTGCTGGTGAGCGTACGTTGGAAGAGACGAAGTCAGATGGAATCATCCATCAAGGAGTTGGATGAACACCAAAGATGGAAGGTCATCACATGGTTCTTGGGGTCTTTCCCGAGCTTGGCATCGAACTTAGGAATGTCCGATGGTAGTTTGGCTGGGATAGGTGGCCAATGAGGTGCATGCCATATAGGATTGTTAATAAGCCTTGACAAATCAGGTAAGTCAAGTGTGGCCAAAAAGGGAAGTTGACGGTTAGTCTATGGGTATGAGTAATAACCATGTGGTGCAGAGAAACCTGGAGGGCCCTGCATAGCATATTGCTGTGTGTTATATGCATATGTGTTTCCCGGGGGGTACTGCTGTAAATTATGTGGATGGTAAGCCATCTGGTTAACCGGTTGATTGTAGGCGACCGGTTGGTGGGTGTTCTGCTGAGTGGGTATGGTACCCTGGGGTTGCTGATACCCAGGAATGGTTGTCACTCCTTGTTGGGAATAAGTTCCTTGGAACTGTTGTGTTCCAGGGATGTTACCACTGTATTGAGTGAGTGGAAAGTTTCCCATAGCAAGATTGGGGGTGGCTGCGACTGTTGTGTCCATGGAAGGCTCATTCCTGCTTGAGGAGCGAGTGGAAATTGAAGTGATGGGTTCCATGGAGTTGTAGCAGCTGAAGGGTAAGGGAAGCTAGAATTCAAGTTGGGGGGAATCTGAGATTTCCCCCCAGCTTGGTTCCAGTTTCCAAAAAGTGAGCACCCTCCACTCTGTGGGATTTGAGGGTCCCAAGAAGGAAGCATACCTGACGGGGGAGGTTGAGAATAAGGTCCGGTTGGAACACGGGCATAAAGTTGTCCACTGCCAGGTGTGTTGTACATACCATACTGAGCAGAAACTGCTGGTTGGGAGAGTTGTTGGATGGAACCAATGGGTTGTCCGCCTGCAGATAGGTTGGATGGCCCTATAGCAGGAGGCTGTTGACTAGGAATGGGGTTCCCAACAAAAGGTTGTCCTCCAACTAGTTGGGTTGATGATCCTATGGGAGGAGGTTGTTGACTAACAATGGGGTTCCCAACAAAAGGTTGTCCTCCAACTAGTTGGGTTGATGACCCTATGGGAGGAGGTTGTTGACTAACAATGGGGTTCCCAACAAAAGGTTGTCCTCCAGCTGGTTGGGTTGATGGCCCACCAGGAGGAGTTTGGTTGTTGGAGTTGGGGGCCATTGCAGTCGGTTGTCCACCTCCTGAGATAGTATAAATAGTGGCCGAAGGTGATCCTTCAGTCCAACCAGAAGATCCAGTAGTATGACTAGGTGGTCTTTCGCCGCTGGTCAAATATGATAATGTGGATTGGCCAACGGCGCCAAAAGTACCGATTAGCGGAGGGGGTCTTCCATATCTGACAGGCGAGGACGGGGAAAAGACTGGGTTATCTCTCATAGAATGTGCGCCAAAAATAGGTGATGGCAGTAAATGTGGGGAATTTAACCCAGGGGTATCAGCGTCATCCATAGCGTGTTCAATGATAGGAGGACCATCGAAAACTGGGCCCGTGTTCATGTCTTGGAGAGGGGTTTGGGGATCCGACGG